>CM031240.1:266112559-267559651 GCA_018340775.1 Taxus wallichiana var. yunnanensis
AGACATTGTTATTTGATTGAGCTTGCTCCAGAGTTGCAGAATTTGCTGAGGTCTCATTCGATTTCTCCTATTTTGGAAGAATTTGTTTTCTATCAAGCTTAATTTTGAATGTACTATGACATTGCTTTGTATGAAGCCTTATTGTTGAATTACAGAATTACATGGAAGTATGGTGTGAGGACATCATTGCCGAGGGAGATTCAGGGTTATTTGTCGAACAAATAGAAAAATTATAGTTACAAAATTAGCGGATGTGCGGTATAAGCGCTGCGGTTTTGGATGTAATTGAAATGTTTGATTCTTGCCAATATTGTACTCTGTGAAAAGAAGTTTGAATACTTTACTCTTTTAAAAATTTGGCCAGTTATGGGTTCTAGATTTTGAAATTACACCATTTTGCCTTATTTTGAATACAACATTGAAGTGATACTTAGCCCGGGTTACCCCTAATAATGTGAAACATTAATAATTTTTAATAATGATGCTCAAGTACTCGAGGTTCTTACAAAACTAAGGGTGATTTTCAGTAGATCAAAATATTGGATTGGGGAACTAATGGTGTGTATGACCGAGAGTGAAGAGAGACTTTATATGGAAAAGATATTATCCAATTAAAGAAAACTAACACCATTCCTGCAGAGACATGTTGCTCTTGAGTCTAATTTTAACAATGCTAATTGCATCATATAAATAGAAACATGTCTACCTCAAGTGATGTGGAAGATCATTGCTTAGGAACAGAGAGGATAAACAGACAATGTTTGGTTAGGTATTTAGTTTAAACGAAGGGAAGAAAAACGATTCCCTATATCGATTTGTTGAGAGCAATATGAAGGAGCTAACTTGCTTGGTCCTATTCCGAGCTAAAGCATACTTAGAAAATACTTGACTTTAACTTAAAAAGGATCCCTCTTGAGCCAAAGATCTAAAACATTTAGAAAGAGGTAAAAGGCCAGATTAATCCACTCCTCTCCATGAAAATGAAAAATGGAATTGAAAGAAGGCGAAGGAGGGAGGGATTATTAAGCCCGCTAGATATTCATCTTGGGTTCCGAACCATATGCACCTTTCGGAAGAAGAATGGAGGAGACGCTGCAAATTTGTATTGGATTGTAGAAATCTAAAAAAGCATCCATGAAGGACAACTATCCCTTGCCATTATATGGAAATATGTGTTGCGGCTGTGACATGGCGAATTCGAATTTCTTTTAAACCGTGGAATTATTAGTTTCTTCCAGGTGCAATCAGTGGTTGTCAAAGAGGCTCGAGAAAGACTTAAGGGCCAAATTCACTAATCAACAGAGGGAACATATGTTTTTGTTAGGATGCCATTTTAGTTTATTATTGAATTCTGGTGTCACTTTTCAAAAAACAATGGATGTTGCTTTTACACGGTTATCAGTAGATTCCTTATAGTTTACCCAGATGATGTCTGTGTTTTTAAAATAGAGAGGTGATCATTTGCTGACACTTGGAGAAGATGTTGATCGGATGTAGGGAGTATCGAATTTCTCCCAATCCAAAAGAGTTTCATTTTGGCATGCAAAGGCCAAGCTTATTTGATCACATTGTGTCGAAAAGAAGGTGTTATGATAGACCACTGAGAAAGTGGAAACGATAAAAGTATGCATTATCGAAAAAGGGCAAGAAAGGCATCCGATCTTTCTTTGTTAGAATTAATTTTATTATAAGGTTTGTTTCCAATTTTCTTGAGTTGACTCTTCCAATCACAAGCTTTGTGCTAAAGAAGGACCAAAAGAAAAGGATTATCAGGTGGGGAGGAGGCTGTAATTCAAGCTTTTGAAGGAGGTAAGATGTGACTTAAGCATGCGCCTGTTTTAACTTGACCCCAAACTATAAAGCCTTTCCAAATATTTTCCTTTTCCTCTGAATATACCATTGCTTATTTTTAGTTGCAAAAGGATGAGAATGGGAACTGAGAGGCCTATTGCCTTCATTTAGTAAGGATTCCTGAAGCAATTTGAGGTGAAGTATCACAATCATGGAGAAAGCTTCGAACGTATTTTCTTTGGTGAGAAGCGAAAAATGTTTTTAGGCCTTATATATTGAGTTCAGAAATTTGTTTCCTTATGTTCCCAGGACCATGAGTGAAGAAATGCCTTATCGAGAGGAGATGGAGATCTCAGAAGCAAAATATGTAGGTGGAAAAGGAGAATTTATCCTTGCATGACAAATTTTCTTGTAATTTAATCATAACCAAGATGTAACCATGTTAATGTTGTGTTTTGGAGTAGCTCAATCCTTTCAAAGTCCCTTTTGTGGTGAAGCGCGTACATCATAGTATTCGCTCATTGTGGAAAGTGTGGCATCTTAATATGAATACTATTCGGGATTCGATTTTTTTTTGTAAGTATCTTATGTGATGTTAAGTTTATCTTACTGCAATCCATCATGGTTGTCCGTATCTAAGAAATGTAAGTCAAAATAAAACTATTTGGATGTTTTTATATTTGTGTTTCAAATGGTGGGCATTACATATGGTATCGCAGTAGAGATTCAGTGCTCTGATCTCAGGAAAGATCGAGTTGTGATGGTTATGCATGGTGGGTTGTAAATATGGGAAGAGTAATGCGATATATGTTGCTATGTGTCTAATGATATATGTTGAATGTGACAAACTAGTTAATAGTTGCGCAACATTTCTCTAGAATGCACAGAGAATGCTTTTGCTCCCTTTGTCACTTAGTGTGTATTCCTTTCTCATGTTGATGTGTTTGTGATGAAGAGTATTCATTCTCCTTTCATGTATTCAATGAGGATTTTACAAAGTGGTGATGTGCCACCTTGGTGTGTGTGAAACTAATGATAATGTGGATTGTGAAGTTTTTGAAGTGTCTGGTTACTATGTGATATTTAGGTACGTGTGGATTTGTTACATGCAAAAATGGTGTAAAGTGAATTTGCCAACACCCATATGCTCTACACACATAATAAAAATACAAAAGTAAAAATACTGGAATAATATATTTTTGACTTACCTTATAGTACATGGACACACAATGAGATCACTTATGCCTACACACAACACATGATATGTTTACACAAAAATTAACCCACATGGATAACATGAAGACACATGATGCACATCAATGCCACTTCTTTTTCAAATGAAAACACACAACATAACGATTCCACAAACATGTAATTTACATTTGATAGTAACTTCCTCAAATGAAAACACACTTTAACATAACGACTTAGTGCAATATGGAACTTATAAAAATCCTTGCCCTCGACATGATATTTTTAGATGACGGTGAATCCTCTGCGAACCCTCCTTGAACTAAATGGTCAAATGACCACATCCCCATGGTCGCTTTCGAAAAGCCATGGATCTGGCATGAGGCAAGGTCAAAAGATTTGAGGCAAATGGTGACATAGGTTCTCTTGATTGACTAGGCATTCTCATGTGCTAAGGCGGCCTCTTTGAACCCTTACATTTTCCTCTCATGGGGATGGAACCTCTATACAGGGAATGACACACCACCCTTAGTTTCTACTTATGACTGTGATATGATAGAACCGTAGGTGAACGGGGTTTCCTAACCGCTCTTCTTCGGTGGATCTAGCACCCAAAGACCCTTGAGACAAGCTTCCCTTAATGATTCCATGTGATGACTAATTTTGGAATCAGATCCCCAAATCAAATGTACTTCAGTAAACATTTAAGGATATATGGTATGAAGTCCTAGAGCCTTCACAAATCACACCCATGATTTAAGGATATTTTCTAAAAAGGTATAGTCTTGGGTTTCCCTCAACCATAGCATTTCACAACCCTTGCATTTTTTTGGGGATGAAGTCCTAGATTAAGAACGACCATTTTTTGTCGAGCATGCCCTGATTGGGAGATTTTGGGCTTGCCAAACCTACTACCCTCATGATGGATTACAAAGCGCTGATCCCGATTCTATCCGGTAAGCTGGATATTTATCCATGTGTGAAAGGTATGTTTATTGTTGCTTTTTCCTCAATTAGGATAAGGAAGTCATAAATTTAAAAACTCTAGGCTTTTCAATCCCACTACCTAGTTTTCTAAAACCTTGGTTCCCTTCTTTAACCCACTTATCAATCCTTTTCCCGCAAAACCAAACTTCGATTAGACTTTTGCCACATTTACCGCTTAATTTAGGGATAGTTCTTGCCCTAACTTCATTATTGGAAATACATAGGCATGTCCTTTTACCATGCCAAATCCCAAAAATAGAGCTGAAATTTAAGCCATTCAACTTGTTTTTTGAAACTCACAGATCCAAGTACGACACAACCTTTCCGTAAATCCTTGCTTGAGATTGATTTAGACATCAAAAATCTCACCATCCTAATGGTAAAATCCAAAACATAATTCTGACACAATCTTTAGAATTATATGCTTTCCCTTTAGGTGCAAAAGTGCGTTTTTCCGTCACACCTTCTGATCTCGAACATGTATGGAAAAGTGAAAATATGGAAAAACAATTGGGGAGGTAAAATGCACTCTCGTAACACTTGATTTTCAACCCAAAAAGGATTCAAACACCGATACTAAAGCTATTTTTATCCGTAAAACCCCCTCTGTGGCAAATTCCAGTTGGTTAAAGGTGGCAATAAATCTCATCCTTAAGGTTGATGGAAAGGAAAATAAAAAAGATGATAATGATTTCCTAAAACCTCAAATGGATCGTGTGGGAGGATAAGGAAAATACACCTCCTTTTTTAATACTACAAGTCGGGCCGAGGGGACTTAGAGTTTTTGGATAACGGTGGGCAAACAAAAAACTTTTTCCAAACCGTCTCTCCGCCTTGGTTCTAGCGGCTTTGACCTTGCCGGGCAAAGCAATTGTCAACTATTTTATGGCTGGTTTGCTGCTGGTTTTGGGTTTTTTCTAGTTTTGCCCTACTCATATCAGAGGACGGGCAATTGTTGTCCAGCATCGCTGTAAATCAGCTATTTTTATGGCGATTCGCTGAAAGGGGATTTTCCCTTTTTTCAAAAAGTTAAAGTGAATTTCCTACTAAAGGCTTCTATGTTTTACCACGAGGACATGTGTTCTTTTTCTTTGTTTGGATTCTGTTCACATCCGGCTTTGGAGGAAATCAGGGTATAGTCCCATTCAAAAACTATTTGCCAATAAAAAAAAACATTCATGTTTAAATCTTTAACTTAAGTTCTAGAAAGGCTCATAATATGTGAATCATACATTTCTTTTCCTTTTTTCTAGATTTCCTTTATAGAGATAAACATTTAACTTATGGTGTATCTCATCGAATAAGGATCATCTACATTATTTCAATTACTTGTTTACTTCACTCATTCGAATCATTAGTGGTCTTTATTTATACACAAGGATATTTATATACACACAAGGCTACTAGGTCTTATCCCTAGGATTCACCCTAAGGGTACATGATCTTGATCTTATATCATTACCTCCATGACACACCTTGCGGGTAATAAGTGCTAATTTCAAAGGAAATTAAAGTTCACATTTTTGTATTGTATAGGGTTACGTTTCTTTCATCCATTTATAAATTGATAGTTGATTTGGTACACAATAAGTATTATACGAAATAGGTTCTTTATCCACCACAAGAGGGTTTAATCACATTATAAGGAAGATCATGTTTCAATTTCACTTAGGTATAACATCTCATGCTTATGCTTCCCAAGGCCAAGCATTAATTATTATATTACTATAGTTATGCTCCTACAATTAGTTAATTATTTGAAGGAACTAAACATGAAAACATACTTCCTTTTTTTTTCTAGATTAGGTTTCCTTAATATCGTTTACATCCAACTTAAGATGGTTTTTGATGTCGCTGCAAACAATGTTTTATTGCTTGCTATCAAGTATAATACAAAGATCATGCCTTTATATTGGATGTGGGAAGGAGGCAGTAGGAGAAATAGCTTACATAATCTGACATTTACAAATAATGACTAAATTTCCCCCTTAACAAAAATGTATTAACGCACTAACATTCCCCTTAACTACAGCTGCTCTGACAAATGTAACCTTCTAAACAAATCAAACTTCACCTTCCGAGAGGTCTTCGTGAGAATATTTCGTAACCTGGAAAATCAAGAGGTCAAGATGAGCCGAATTTCAAGACCTTTTCACGAATGTAGTGACATTCACCTCAATATGCTTTGTTCATTCATGGAAAATAGGATTCTTCACAAGCTTCCAACACACCTTGATTGTCATAGTGAATGATGGGAGGTTTCTCTTCAGAATCCCTTATATCTCGTAAGAATGCAACGTGAACCAAATTACATCGCACACACTCCCCGCAAAGGCGGTATTCAAATTCCGGGTGGATGAGAGAGCAACAACAGCCTTTCTTCTTGCTAATTCATGAGATAGGTCTAGATCTCGAGATGAAAACATATCCTCAAGTGGATTTCCTGTCATCAACGGATCCTGCATAATGAGTCCATATATCCCTATAAGAATAATCGAGTGTTCTTCGATACTCACCAAAGTCAAAATCAGCTTGCATTTCGGACATATCTCAACACATGCTTTGCTGCTATCCAATGACATTTCTTGCTCCTCTGCATAAATCTAGCAAGATAGCTTCACCGCAAAGTAAAGATCTAGCCCGGTCGATATAAGTCAAGTAGATTAGACTCCCCACAAGCTGCCCGTAGTGAGTGCCATCTACTACGGTGAATCCTAGAATCTAGATAATTGCAAACCTTTTTCCATATATGTGGACATTAGTTTACAATCGACATCCAATACTTCTCCAGAGTGTCTTGGCATATTTCATCCGGGAGATGAAGATATGATTCTTCTTCCGCCATATCTCTAAGCCCAATAGTAGTGAAGTAGCCCCAAATCAGTCATGTTGAAGGATTTCTTCGATCATTCTTTACATCATCTATAAGATTGTCGTAACTTCTTGTGATCACAAGATCATCTACATATAAAACAAGAATAAACAATCTCTATTCCTACCTTCTGATATAAAAATTTGTATCCGAGGGGCTACGAGTGAATCCATGCTACAATAAATAGGTGATCATCAATTTTTATATACCATGCCCTAGGTGCTTGTTTTAGTCCATAAAGTGACTTTATCAAATGACATACCTTGTGTGGTTGATGTTCATTTACAAACCCTTTAGGTTATGCCATGTACACTTCTTCATTGAGATCAATATTATAAAAGCACTCTTGACATCCATCTCGCTGAAGTTTCCATCCATTTTTGCTGCTAAAGGCACAAACAAATCTGATGGTTTTTATCTTCGTAGTGGGTGCAAAGGTCTCACCATAGTCAATTCCTTCTTGCTTGAGTATAACCATTTGCAAAACAATCATGCTTTGTGTTTTTCGATTAAAACCATCTACCTTATATTTTGTTTTGAAAATCCATTTGTAACCAATGGATTTCTTACGGAGGTAGATCGACAAGTTCCCACGTTCCGATTCTCAATCAGGGAATCATATTTAACATCCATACCTGTTTCCACTTGTGGTTGGTCTAATGCCTCATGAAGCAGTCTAGGTTCGAGTGATCTCAACAACTAAACTCATGAATGCAAAATATACCTCATGTCTAGCTTGAGTTCGTGTTCTAAGTCCCATAGAAGTACCAAGAAGTGAGTTTAGGTGAGCATCCCTAATAGTATTCTAGACCCATTTCGTACATTGGTGTGCTGCTATCGATGTGAAGATGTGTTTTCCAAAGGTGCACCCAGATCAACGAACAAGTCTCCACTTAGCTCTTCTTCTCTTCGAGAAGAATCATCTTGCTCATCATCCTAGATGTGTGAGAAATCTATGTGATGAGGTGGTACTCGGATCTCCATTGTGTGGCAGGGAGTCAAAGGATGACTCAACACACACCACATCTTGACTCTCGTATATTTTCTTTGACTCAAGATCCATGATATGATATGCCTTTGAGGTAGTACTATACCCCAAGAAAAGACATGGAAGTTTCTTTGGATCGATCTTCTTCCTTTTCTCATCAGGAACATGTATATATGTAGTACAACCAAAAACTTTCAAATGATGGATAGAAGGTTTATGACCAGTCCATACATCTTCCGGTGTCTTGTTCTACAAGATCTTCATGGGTTCCCAGTTGAGTAGATACACTACTGTCTGGACTAATTCTACCCAAAAATGATCCTCCAACTTGGCGGTGGAGAGCATACAATGAGCCATCTCTATGACATTCTATTGTGTCACTCGAATATCCCATTCTATTGGGGGCAGTGTAGGGTGCAGTTAGATGTTGCTGAATGCCATGATGCTTCAGGTATGCTAAGAAATTATTTGATACAAATCTCCCCCTCAATTTGAGTAGAGGAGAAGGAGTGGCTTCCCAGACTGCCTGGTGGCTTGTTGGTAAAAGGTTTGGAAATTAGAAAATGCCTCACTCTTCTTCTGGAGGAAATATACCCATGTTTTCTATGAGTAATCATCAATGATGAGATGGAAGTATTCAAAACCTTCGAAGCTACCGCTAGCAAGGGTCCGCATGAGATCGCGTGTAATGACTCCGAAGATGCTCGTAGAATGGTAAGAGATCTATTTGAATTGACCTCTATGTTGTTTTCTCAAAAGACATCCCTGAGTAAAAGGTAAGGAATGGAAGAGTGGAGGAAGCCCTCTTACCATTTCCTTCACACTAGATAATGCAGAGCCCTAGCAGAAAGATGACCATATTGAAAGTTTCAAAGTGAAGTGGACTCCGCCGTTGAAGTAGAGAGAGAAATGTTAGATGAAGTGACCGCATCTAGTGCAAATAGATGGCCCTTCATAAATGCTTGAGCAATAACTGAGTCTCCCTGGGAAATGATGCAGGACTCGACCCCTTTCTCAACGAAGAATTCAACCTGCATTCAATGATTAAGAAGTTGAATTCATGATAAAAGATTTGAGGTCAAACCTAGAACATATAGCACCTTTGTGAGTGTACATCTTCGTGTCCCAAGAGGAATGATGAATTCACCAATCCCTGCCGCAATATACTCCTAATTATCTACGATGGTGATCCGATATCCAGTTGGGCTGGTCACTCAGGGTATGGAAAAAATTCTTATTACCATTCATGTGTTTTCTCGTGCTTAATCAATCAACTAGACATCTTCTAACGACAGCTTGCGAAGTTTGTGAGACTAGAACAATGTTTGGATGAGTTGTATCTCGGAACCTCTTCATCGGATGTGGCATCCCCACCGAGTAGAATATGTGGCCCTTCCGCCTCGATTTCGAGTATGCCATCGAATTTTCGACTCGCCAAGTGCTCTATTCACCAGAGTTGCCATACTTCATGACCATTATAAACAGTTCATGCCAGTCATGCGTGCATATTCGTGGAGAAAATGTGGCACCATCGATCTACCATGTTGATTTGTCATTTTCGGCGGGTGGCCGAGAAATGGTTAGTGCGAGGATACTACTTTTGATTCTCGGGGGCTAATCGCCTTTCCGAGGCTTATGCTATGCTTTTTCCTCGTGATGAGAGCCTTGTCTTTGAAGGCTTGAACATTTGAATAGCTTCTTCTTGCTAGAGATAATTCACCGAAGTTTGAAAAAACTCACCTCTTATTCAATGATGGTCAATGTGGTGATCAGTTTCCAAAACCGGGAAGGAAGAGCTCGTAAGGTGAGTGGGACTAGCAACTTGTCATCCACCAGTTCACCGAGAGTAGAAAGTTCTGCACATAACTCGGCCACATGCCACAAGAAGGCTTTGATTAATTCACCATCATGCATACTAAATGTGTGAAGCTTTCTCAAGATGCGACATGTCGCCGATTCTTGGCTTCATAGATGGTACACAATGTGGCCCATGCCATAGAGGAAGTGGTTACTTCCCGAATGTGAGGTTGAACCTCATCAAAAAGGCTCAGAGTGATAAGCATTAATGCTTTTACATCAGCCTTTTCATACTTAGCCAACAGATCAACATCTGTGGGAGGGGCATTCATGCCAGAAACGATCCCCCAAAGATCTTCAAACTAAAGAATCATCCACATCTTGGTTTTCCATGTGGTAAAATTTCAACCCTTTCAAGAGTGGGCATCGAAAAAAAAATGTGAGGGTGAGACATTTTCAAAAACTCAAAATTGTATTTTATTTATTTATTTTTCAAAAATGGTTATAATGCTTACTAAAGGAACTCTATGCACTTAAAATGGGCTCTATAAGCTCGTGCGGTGAGATGCGGATGCTTCGTGGGCATTCTAATTTGCGTCCATCATACGATTATCATAGCCACGCATTACAATTCTTCAGAATTTGGTGTAGTTGACAACATACGTCGAATGCAGAAATAGTCAAACAATCCGACGCACCAATTCATCAAATAATACATCACGGATTCAACAATTCATTGAGCAAGGAAAAATAGATGTTGGTGGGTGTCCTCTTAGGTCATTTGTCGAGAGGTGACCCAAATGGGAAGGGTTACTCGCAGCACTCTTGGCATCGAAATGTGAGACTTGTATAGGGCAAGGTTATCTAGATTAGCCTCTCTCATCAAGCTCTTCACGACTGCGCAGTAAGGCAGAGAATTACCTGCGACTCGCTACATGCCATGATTTCTTCAATACAAGTCTGCAACTTTCTAAGTAGGTCGGATCTCGACCCTCAAATGCCAAAGAAGAAGTAAAAACACCAGATAACTCTTATGTTGACCGCTTTTCTTTTGTTTGTCTTTTCCTCCACAAGTCACTGTTCATGTTTTACTGTTCATGAACCACGATTTTGCTATTTGAAATGTAAGATTTCCCTTCAAAGGTTGCTTTTGCAGCCCACATTTTCTCCAGCACCACGTTTTTATGATTCTACCCACAACAGGTGCCAACGATGCCCACGTCCAAACAAAAAAATTAGTGGCTCCAATGAAAGGAACCTGGTCTGAGAATGTTAGCAGGTCGTTTGGAAGGAACAACGACTCACCACCTCCATGCACAAAATACAAACTGTTTTCTTCAATGGGTGCTGTTTTCCACATGCCAAAAGAGAAACTCTGTAAGTCACTCAATTCTCCACGTAGGTAGAGGAATGGAGAAATCTTTGATACCAATGATGGTAGAGAATGAATTATTTATTCAATACGTGTTTAAACAATAGATTAAAGCCAAATATATATAGGTTGTGGTTTAGCTACAGGAGGAAGGAGACAATTGTAACTGTTTGTAACTATCCCTTAACAACTATGTATTAATGCTAATAGAGAAAAGGGTCAAAATTTTCCATTTTTCCAAAAATGTGGAAAAGTAAAAATAAACCTCAATTTGTTCCCAATCATAGTTTGACAGTAAAGCGGATCAAGGGCAACTGTGCATTTTCTTTTTGGTCACCATTTTTCCTCAAGAAGCTTGGAATCATGAATTTTGCTTCAAAATTCATCAAATTTATAGAGATTTTGTGTCGCCTTGCCCTTCCGAGGGATCATTGGCATAACTTTCATGGCTTAATTCTTTCATTTGAGGTGGTTTTTAAATAATTTTTCCCTAGCCCAAGAAAAAAAGTGAAATGACAAAATAAAAAATTGTAGAGGTAGTTTTAAAAGGTGAAATGATGAGAGGAAGGGTGTTTGCATGCCTCAATGATGAAAAACATGCCTCAGGATGAATAATGATGTAGATATTTATAATGATTTAATCTTTTTCGCACACCCTTTGCAACTCGCGAGTGTTTTCTATTTGATGTCATTTTCATTGAATCATTAATAATTGTTGTAAAATAATTGATTCCATGGCATATTATTTTCTTGGGAAGGAATGCTCCAAGATGGAAAGAGATATATAATGCATTTTGGAGAAA
This sequence comes from Taxus wallichiana var. yunnanensis, assembly GCA_018340775.1. Lineage (NCBI taxonomy): Eukaryota > Viridiplantae > Streptophyta > Pinopsida > Cupressales > Taxaceae > Taxus > Taxus wallichiana. The sequence goes on from CM031240.1 coordinate 266,124,361, forward strand.
TTGTAAAAGGAGGAGATTGAGATTCACGAGCAAAATTTCTGAGAGAAATCTCATTTTCTGAGAAATCCACCAAAGAACCGAGGATAATGTCTCATGTGTTGGAAATTCATGTATGCGAGTTTGTTCTGAAGTGTATAGCCATCACACATCTCTAAGAACTGTTCATGTAAATCTCCCTTGGTGTTGAATCTAACAATATTTGAATTAAATTTGTGTTTTCTTTTTGGGCAATATGGTGTATGCATTATCATTTCTAAATGCCTCCAAATAATTTTTATTGTTGTTGTTACAATCTTACATTGAAATTCTTTAGAAATCACACGGGATCTCCATTTTGGTTGATAATTTAGTGGCAATTGCAATCTCATATTGAGAAGAGCCTTCATCGATAAGGAGATAAAAAAATTTAAAATCACTTTACCTTCATTAATCGTAGAGATTTCTTGTAAGCCTTTGGAATACTCCTTAGGCATGGTTTGATCAAGGATATTTTTGTTTTATTCAGTTCTTTACCTCAAGATTTTGTGGTGAATTATCAAAGATTGTGTGAAGAGTGCAACCTAGGCTTCCATTTGTGCTCTCTTCTCTGGTTTGAAAGAACATCTTGATTATTTGAGGTATTTCATCGATAGTTCTTCAAGTATTGTATAGATTGTCAAAGATTTGATCTATCCCGGTTTTTCATCGATCCCCCACCAAAAATCATGTAAACAACAAAGATCCTATCATGTACTACCCCCTGATTTTTATTTGTATACCGAGAGAAGATCAAAATCCATTTGCAAAGTATGCATAATGCGGATCAGGAGATTTCCAATGTCTCACAGTAACCTTTGCCTTATTTTGAGAACATACCCATGTTTTGAGAAGTGACAACTTGTGAGATTTCAGATCCGGGGTGTTGATCATGTTTTCATCAAGGTCTCCATCATAGAATTTCAAGAAAAAAGAGAAGTACATCTTCATCTCCTTCACCATTACAAGGTTACAAAATAGGTCCTCTTACCTTGGTTGCAAGGCACAACTTGAAACAACTAGGACAAGATCAAGTCCTATCAGTAGTGCTATCCATTTCTCCTGAACACAGTGCTAGCTAAACCATATCCTCAACTACCAATCGACATACAACATGGTCTAATCTATCTTTAAGCTCCATGACATATCTATAGTGCTGCTCAGACTGAAAAGGAGAACAAATTTGGATACCAACATGAGTGGCGCCGTTCTGTCACGGGGACTTCTTGGAATTTCTTGGTGTTTTTGAAGTGTTTGAAGAATTTGAGCATTTGTGTATTCAATTATTTGATCTACATCATTGTTAAAATATCATTTTATGCTTCGAGATCTGTGAGAAGTTTTAAACAAGGGTTTCAAGTTTTGTCTACCCTTCTTTCATTTCCTAGCATTTCATACACTTTGGGTGCTTTGTGATTAATTGAATTAAGAAGAAGGTGGTCTAATGTATAAGGCTTTGCCAATTTTTTAGTGCTAGCAAACATTTGACAGAGTATTTTAGTGCATTTTCACAACTAGGGTGAAAATTAGACGATATTGAAGGTATTTTATATAATATTATATATCAAATCTAATTCACGCCCTCACTTTTAAATAATTACATAAGAATATGGTCTAGATTTTAAATTATATTATATATATTATAATTATAATTTATAATATATATTAAAATTTATAGTATATATACAAGTACCTTATATTAAGTAAATATAATAAATATTGCATAAGAAAAATTAATTACCTTATATATATTGAGTGGAGGAGTGTAAGAAAAATTAATTACCGGAAATACATATAAATTAAATAGAAAAAGAAATGGGTTAAAATAATTAAATAGGAAAACTATATAGGGGAAAATCTAAAATATTATATTTATAAGGGCCCTAACTTTTAAATAATTACATAAGAATATTATATAGGGAAAAACTAAAATATTATATTTATAGGGACCTCACTTTTAAATAAATAATATAATATACTATAATATAATAAATTATATAATAGAATATCGCTTTCAAATAATTACATTAAAAATTATATATAGAAAAACCTAAAATATTATATTTATAAGGGGCCTCAATTTTAAATAAATAATATAATATAATAATATATATAATATAATATCACTTTTAAATAATTAACAAAAATTATATAAGGAAAAACCAAAAATAGTTAAAATAGTATATTTATAGGCCCTCACTTTTAAAAAATTATATAATAGATATTATTATTTTAATTTATAATATACATTAAAATTTATATTATATATTATCATTTATATTATATATGATCATGAAGATGGTGATCATAATGATGATGATAGTGGTCAAGAAACTTAAATCAATCATGAAAATGTTGAAAAAGACTAAGATTATGATGAAATGACAACCACGTCGAAGATGATGATGATCATTATGACAAGGATGAGGTGAACAATGACAATGACCACAGTTAAGATGGGGATAACCACGATGATAAGGATGACATTTATAATATAATAATAATATAGTGTTAATAATAAGAGTTTTTTATTTTTATAAATCATAATAATAATATCAATTTTAGTAGTAAGATTAATATTGATGATAATGATGACGATGACGATGACGACGGTGATGGTAATGACAATGATGGTGGTGGTAGTGATAGTGGTGATAATAATGACTAGGATGATGATGATGACAATAAAGATGACAATGATTATATCGATCATAAAAAATGATGACAATGACTATGATAATGATGAAAACAAAAACAACACCGGAAGACGATGATGATTGTGACGATGATGACAAGGACAATGATGATGGTGGAAATGATAGTGGTGATAATAATGATGGGGAATGATTATATCAATCGAAAAAATGATGACAATGACTATGATAATGATGAAAACAAAAACAACACCAAAGACAATGACGACAGACGATGATGATGAGGACAATGATGATGGTGGAAATGATAGTGGTGATAATAATGATGGGGATGATGATGATGACAATGAAGATGACAATGGTGATGAAAATGATTATATCGATCGTGAAAATGATGACAATGATTATGATGGAAATGAAAATAAGAAAAAACACTAAAGACGATGACGATTGTGAAAATGACGACGATTAAGATGATGATAACGATGATATTACTAATAATATTAATAAAATTATAATAATAATGTTTTATTAACAATAATGAAAATGATTATGGGGAGGAAATTCAACATCATTGGATTACGTGCTCCAAACACCTGAAAACTTGGGCCAAGATACAATGGATGTCGATGTTAGAGATAATGTAGATAATAATGGTGTGCAAGAGGAGACAACATTACAAAAAACATGAGCAACGAGAAGAAGAAGAATGTAAAATAATCATTTACAGGAGGAATCAACAAACAAACCTAGAAGAAGAAGAATGCAAAACTTGCATATTGAGATAGAAAAAAATATTTGATCCCAATGGAATGGTTGGGAGAGATTTGAATACCATTTAAATTATTTTTTGACATGGTCTTGATAACCTTGCTTCACCGATGATGTGGTATATTAGTCAAGAATGCTACCTTGGAATAAAAGTTTCTCGAACACCTAAAGGACCAGTGTGTACTAGATGGCAAAAAGAGAAAGTTCATCATCGATTTTCAACATCAAACAATATGGATCTTGGGCCACAACCACCAAAAATTGTAAACTTAACTCAAGTTGAGGAAATGTTTATAGCCCATGTCAACTCAATCCTGTAAGTGACACATGCGACAGGAGGTCAATATAAATATAAAGGTCATATGATAAGTTTTCCTCAAGAAGTAAAATAAATCGCTAATCTTTTTCCGTATAGATTGAAATATTTGCCGATGATTATTGTTCGGAGGAGAGATCAATGTGGAACAATTTATAGCTTTACTAAATATAGAGAGCAAGTTTACAATACCTTTGAAATATAAAATAGAACACGATAAGTTCTATTCGAGACGTTCGGATCAATGAAAATGTTATGAATGAACTTCCACCTCATTCTGATGAAAATGTATTTGAGGAGTTGAACTTAGTGCATATGGGGTTTGATTCTGATGCAAACAAAGTTGTATTTGTAGGTCTAACCATGGAGACAAATGAAGGAAATATAATTATTCGAACAACATCAATGGTGTCTAAACCACCCAATGCCCCAAGGGGGATGGAATTAATCCATGCATAGGTGAATAACCATCAAAAAGACCCGACCACTAACTAATTGGCCAGGGATAGGATAATCTCCTATCAATGAGTATGTGACAATAGGATTACTTGATATGGCATTCCCTTGTTTGTTTCCGATGGAAAATGATTTAGCCAAGCGCAGTTGAAAATGAGTATGTCTCCATGAATTTGTAAAACATTTTTTTTTCTATATAGGGATAACCAATTTGGCTGACATCTTCGATTGAGGTATTACATGATAAACATGATCATGAGACATCATGCACAAAAACATGTTTGCAGTGTTTGTTGAGAAAAACCTCCAAGATATGTTAATCACCATTAATGAGTTACGTGAGCATATGCAAAATGTTCCCCATTTTAATCTAGTTGATCATTTGATGTGGTTTGGAACATCTTTGAGGGGTGCGAGGTCTTATTGGGCAAAATATCATGGTGAATTGACGGACATGTTGCATCAAATCAGATCACCTACCATATTTTTCACATTGAGTAGCAACTAATATGTATTTTCCTGATCTACATGCATTAATATCTGGAATGCTGCAAGATAATCCATAGGAAGCAAAAAATTGGTGAAGGAAAATGCCATCGAATATCCACATATAGTGGCATTAACACTTATATATATATTGAGTGGAGGAGTCTGATGTCGTGCCCATGAAATTTGAAATTTGTGTCCGTGATATTTTTAAAAAGCACTTTACTAATTTAATTTTAATTTGTAAAATGGGTGTGGGAAGTAAATAATTTAATTTGTTAAATTCTCAAAGGGTGTCGAGAAGTAAATAATTTGAAGTTATAAACCACTTTAATAATTTGTGTGTGCACGTATGCATGCGCTGCATGTGTGCTTCTTACGCAAAAATATATATATAATCAAACCCATTGAATATATATATCTCCTTTTTAACCCCAAATAAAATGGAGCAAAAATTCCCATATCCAAATATGGTAAAAAATATATATGTATATACAATAATACAATTAACCATTAAAAATACAACCATACCATAGGAGAGGAATGCAAAATAAATCTTCAAATGTGGGTATCCATCCTAGAACAATGAATAACATTCCACGGCCTCCATGCTCCCAAAATATGTGAAGCAAAATGGAGAAAATGAATGAGTTTAGGGTAAAAGGAAGAATAATAAGACCTCATAAGAATTCTTAGGGCATTTCTAACCTTGGCATTGCATCCCATCGAGGATGATGTTGTTATAAGGGGATGGAGATGTGGTGCCCCGCATAAAAATATTAAAAAAAAGAAGATAAAATCAAAAGAATAGGGAATGATGGTGGAAGGGAGTTAAGGAGAAGTAGATAAAATTTAAAGAGGGTTGGTGGAATATGGTGGGTTGTGTCACGGGATGTTGTGTGGAAGGACAGACATGAGTATGGTAAGCCCATCAAGCACATGGGAATATGAAAAGCCTGCACACCTGTATTTTCCCTTGCATGATAATTAAAGCACTTAAATTGAGATCCACAGACATTAAGCACGCTCAGACCCAGGTCAACATTGTAAATTTTAGAATTTATTGGATAGTTTCCAGCATAGGAAATTTGGTAATTAAGAAGAGAGCCGATTGAATCGAAGGAGGTCGATAAGGTTCTAATCATGGAGGTAATATTGAGACCAGGCTTATCTCCCAAGCGGAAGAAAGTTCTGGAATCACGCACGGATTCTCCTGATCTACTAGATTCTCTCAATTAATTGTCATCCCTGTTAAACCTTAGATCCAAAATTGGAAGAGAGTCGTCGCCATCAATGAAGAATTCCTAACCGCGTTAGAATCTGCCCAGAAGGCTTTAGACGTGGACGAGTACGAAGTTGTTGGTTAGGCTGAATGTTGTTAAAAGATTTCCAATGCATTGAACAGTTGTAGTGCTTCTACAGGAGATATCATTACGACTACAGAGAGACTCAATAAACAGCTTAAGAACGTCACATAGTGTCAAGAGATTGTATCTTTCTTTCTTCGTGACTATCAAATTTCTCTAGATGAGGTCAACACTTTAAGGGAAGAAGAGTTAAATGATTTGTTTTTAAATCACTTCCAGGTGTGTAAGAAATTCACAACAATTGCAAAAAATTTCTCAGGACACACCATCAACGTGCATGATTAGTGTTAATGGACATGATGGGTGTTTACCATGAAGGTGTTTATGAACGACTGTGCAGAAAAAGATTGAAAATCAAGGATGCACTTCGAAACAGGGAAAAGGCATAAAAAAAACATGACAGAAAAGGGATTTTTATATCTGATGTTGTAGTTTCTATCTTCATGTAGAAATGCATGTGAACTGTTTGATAAAATATCAGAATGAAATGTACGAAGGTAAACTGCAATGATTCCAACGTATGCACAAATGGATTGGTGGAAAAGCCTTAGAAACTACAAGAAAATGGGGTTCACTAGTGTGGATCCATTTTCCCCGACGTTCTCAATGCATTCCCTACTCGTGCCCAAAATGTGGAACATTGAGTAAGGTACGGTGAGTAGTTTGACAAAATACATCTAAAACATGGGTTCATGGAAGGTGATGATTACAGGATCTGCACAAAATGTGGCAGCATAGAACATACTCGACCATGTAAGATTAATTTTTGTTTTATTAGTATGCAACCATACATGTTCAGTAGAGGAGGATTGTAAATACTTTCATGGCATGAGCACCTCTTATAGAGCCATGCCTGAATTTAATCATTTTGACTATATTGTGGAAATTCTTGGCTGCACCGGCTACTAAACACTATCATGACACATCAATGAAGCATGTGGTCGTTATGTGGATTTGTTGCTTGGTGTTTCTTGTGGACAACAATGACCATTGGATATGGACAACCATTAACACTTTCTAAAAAGGTGGATCTGTTGAGAAAGCTTTGGAAATTTAAGGGAATCTTGCAAAGTGTTTGACTAAATTACTGAACTTGGCGTCCCCTCATGGAATATAAGAACTACAGCGGTATGGAAGAGACATGTGAACTATGAGATGAAATTCCTCTAGTGGCGTACATTTTGAAATATCATGTTTGTGGGATGGATTCCTTAAGGACGATCTCTACCTCTTCATCGATCAATTCTTGGCATGGTTTGTATCTCCTTATATTTCATAATTCTCATATTTTAGTTTCCCATTTGCAATGAAATAAAATTTTAAACCCTAGGATTATCATACATTTGATTTTTTAAAATAAACCTATTCACAAAATAATAAAATTTCATATTGTAACTTGCGCAATCCAAATAATCCCTTCGTAGTCCACCATGGACTTAAACCCTCATTTTTAGATGATATAACAAACTTCATAACAAAACTAGCTTACTAAAACACCCATTTTATTGACAAGTTGAGGTTGAGTTCCTTGTAATGATGTGAATTGTTTGCTTGTAAAACTAGTAATCCATGATTTTTGGAGACCCACAAAACCACCTTCGGAATCCTAGAAAAGAGGTGTGAAGCATCTTATGTGCTCTTTGTTATCGGGATAGTGGCATTAGGCTTTACATCGACCCCAATCGATCATTTCTACTCTCTTCGTTATTCCTCTAGGAGCCCTATTACCCAATTTTGCACTTTTAGAAAGTTGTTAAAAATTGAAAAGTTTGATTTTGTATCAGCTTGCCATGTGGGCGCTGATCAACAAAATTATTTTCCTCCTTTGCAAACCCGTAGTATTTTTACTAGACAATTTCCTAGAACCTTTGGTTTGGGAATATCACATTCATTGTTAGTTTGGAAAAGGGGTTTTGTAGGCCTCTAGTCACCATTTGGCTAGATCAAACTTGGCTGATTACGATTGGTGGCTTCAGAAAACCATTCACCAATTTTACACTATTATCTAATCTCGAATCCCTCTAGTCCCTATGGATTCTTGGTATGAACATGGACACATAGAAATTCATCTGTCATGAATTTTCTTATCAAAAGGTAGTTTTTGAACACACTTTCTTAGCCTCTAAGCCAAAATTGGGCACCTTTGCAACTAGCATGAAAATGTTAAAGAAAGTTGTAAGACCCTAGTCAGGTTAGAAAACAATCATAGAAAATTATTAACACTTGTAAATAACTTTTTGAAACTCTATCTTGTGACTTGTGGTGTGAAATTTGACTTTTGGAAAAATATTGTTTCTCTCTCTTCCTATCTCTTTCTCTCTCCTCCCTTAGTTAAGGAATGAAATGAAATGAATATATGCCACTAACACTCTCTTTTTACGTGTGTAAATGCAAAACCAATAATGTTAATTTTTCTAGATTTAGGTGGATGCAATGTGAGTGATTTATCTCTAATTTCATGCTCATATGGTTTTTCATGATGCAAATAAGATGGTGAAACGACAAGGTTATAATTCACTATGTATTACTGTAATTTATATTTGAAACAATGTATTTGTGGAGGCTGAACCAACTTTTGTATTGTATTGAAATACTTATTATTTAAGTTTGGTAGTGTGTATGATATGTTAGTTTTAGGGGTTCTTTGGGAAATGTTCATTTAACCATAGGTGTGTTTTTTATTTCAGATATATGTATCGAAACAAAAAAACGGTGTTCAATATATTTGTTAAAATAAATTGAATGTAATATATTATAGTATAATTCCAGTGTGAAATTGATGATCAATTAATTAGTGTGTTGTGTTCCTTACCTTAAAAATGTAATAAAGAAATCTAAACGACACAGTTAACCCTATTACAAAATTTGTGCATAACTATTTATCATGTGTGATTATTTTTAGCATAGGAAACTAAAACCTTAGGATAAACTTAAATATTTACACTCGATAACACCTCCTACTTAAGTAGATGAAGAGTTGAATTTTATATTTCCATCCTAACCTCGGATGTTTAGAATCATTGCCGTTAACCCAAAAATTAGGAATGACATGGTTAAAATGTGTTCTGGTGTATGTCATCCCCTCATAGGATTGATAGTTGGGTGTGTAGAAAGGAGAATGTGTTCTCCTAGGGTAGGGTGACATAGGAAACAAACATTAAACATACTGTAAAACCCTCTTGGTCAGGAACACGTGTAGAGTGAAGAGTGTTATGTGGAAAAGATCGCCAACCACCCTTGAAAATCACCCTTAAGAGTTGGGATTATAAATGAACTCTATACCCAATCTCAATTGTCATCTGGGTTCTATGATGCAATACTAAGAGTTAATGGTGAAACTTAAAAAAATTTAGTTTACGATTAGTAGGTGAAAAAGTAACCATATGATGATGTTCTTGGAAAAAGGTGAAAATTATATCACTCATATAAGGTGGTTAAACCATCTTATGATCGAAAAGGGATCCACATCGTGTAAAATCTAATGCGAACCTTAATCCTTTAAATAATATACTATTCCATCTTAATCTCCCATTTGTCCTATCATGTAATGTATGTATGATGTGAAACTATGTGCCCATGCTCTTGAGATAAATCCCCTAATACATGAGCTAGTAGTCTCGTGAGGGAACAAATGCCATGTTAGCAAATAGGCTACACAATTCATTAAAAAAACATATGAACCTAGTTAAGGAAAACCCTCTTATGTTGGACATAAAACAATACTCAAGAAACCAAATCTAGAAACAAAAATAAGGGAGTATGTTGCCATGTTAAGAGCCTTCAAATCGTTGACTAATTGTTGGAGCATAACTTGAGTAAAATTATAATTGACGCTTGGCCTTAGGAAGTGTAATTGTGAGATGAAATTCCACGAGTAATGTGAAACATGACCTTCCTTGTAATGCTATTAAACCCTCTTTCTATGGAAGAAGAACCTAATTCATATAATGTTTACTGTGTACTAATTCTATTATCAATTTATAAATGAATGAAAGAAAATTTACCCTAAATCCTTAAACAAAAAAAAGAGTGAAATTCACATCCCGTGGACTTACTGATTGTTCCGTTTCGTAACGGAGGTATGATATAAGATCGGGATGCATGCCCTTAGGAGTGAATCCTAGGGATGATACCTAGTAGGCTTCTCGTGTATGTAAATAGCCTTGTGTGTAAATAAATACCCTATTAATGATCGAGAAAATTAAACAAGTAATTCAAATAATATAAATGATCCTTATTCAAAGCGATATAATGTCGGTTAAATGCTAAACAATATAAAGGAAATATAGCAAAGGAAAAGGAATTTATGATTCTCATATTATGATCCTTTAAAGAACTTAAGTTAAATATTGAAACATGATTTTAATAAATGTGTAATTCTAAAAATATCGTGTCATGGGAAGACCCTATCTATCAGTTATACTGTAGTTGATTCATTATATTTTTCCTTGTAATTTTGGAAAAAAAAGGGGGATTGACTTGTTGTGCATCACATGTTTTTGAGCTATCTATGTGGGTTAGTGTTTGTGAAAATATATCATGTGTTGTGCATTTTCTGAAGTTATCTCCTATAGTGTCATTTAAAATATAATGTAAGTCAAAAAAATTATTTTGGTATTTTTACTCTTGTTTTTTTGTGTGTAAAATATGGGAATTAGAGACGTTGAAGGTGGTTCCTACAGAACAAAAATACCACCTAGAAAATCAGAATTTTGCTTATTAGTAGCACTATTGAGACTAAGGAAGACATTTACTTGACATGTGACAAGTTTGTGTGCCTCCTCAAAGACTAAACAACCCAAAAAATTTACATAGATTAAAATGACCGCTGGAAAGTGTAAAGGCTAGCAACTTGGATGAAAAAAATTGTCTCGTATAGTTAACGTCTTAAAAAAATAAATCTCCACCATTCGTTTATATTTTTGTTTCGAGATGAAGTAACCCCGCATCTAAATTACCATTTTGAATGCTGAAGCATAATCAACAACCAATAAGTTCGATACCGGTTTGTAACACATCAACAATGTATATTTTTCTTTTCTAATGTCGACGTACGATGCATTTACAAGGGATGTTGGTCGTTGTAGCACATGAAAGAGGATAGGTACAAATTATTCATAACAATGTTCTTGAACATGTGTTTTATTATCCACAACATTATTTAAATAAAATGATAAATTAATAAATAAAATAATAACATTATCATTCCTCCCTTAATTTTGCATTGGCTCTAGTGATAAGAAAATTAATTATCTGAATGTCTTGAATTTTTCGATTGCAAATTCCTTTGTTAAATATGGATGTTGTTCTATTGTCAATGAAAATTGAAGCTAGATGTGTTGTAATTGGATGTGATCATGGATGAAATGCACTTGCACCTCAATGTTCCTATAACTCTCGTGAAAGACGTGATTGCAAACAAGTTTTATCACAAAATTGTTGTCACAATGCATGATGGTAGGTTGTTTTTTAAAAACTCTCAAAAGCTGTCTAGAATGTCACATAGTCATATCACTTCTCGGGACAACTCCCCTACAATGCAATATTTTGTTTTAGATGAAGAGTGTGAAACATTAGTTTGTTTCTTGATCCCCCATGATATTAGTGTAAATCCTAATAAAAAATGAAGCTAGAAGTGGATATTTTGTCATCAATGTTGCATACATTATTTGAATCAATGTAACCTTCCAGTAAAGAAATGATTCTTCATCGTGGCAGTCAAAGTCCATGGTACCATTAATATATTTGATAACATTCTTTGCCTCCCTTTAGTGACTTTACTTTGGAACTTGCATGAATCCTGATAGGTAGCTCATTGAATAACTTATTTTGGGTCTAGTGTAGGTTAGGTAAATAAGACCCCAAATTAGCCAAAAATAGAGAGTTGCATCTACTTGTTGTGATGGATATGTTTGAGACAACTAAAGCCTTGTCTCTATAGGTGTAGTTATAGGAGTGAAATCCATCATTTGAAATCTCTTGAAAAATGTCTTGACATATGTTATCTAACTGAAAAATCCATGATTATGTTTCTTCCATAATTCCATCCAAGACAATAGTGACCCAAGATCTAACATGTTGAAGGATTGTTTTAGATTTTTATTTGTGTCTCCTATCACCTACAACAAAATTCCCGTTATTAATGGAACATTGACATATAAAAATATGATCATCAAATCCCCTTTTCTTTTCAAAATAAATATTGTTATCATATGGGTTCTTTTTTAGTCCACCCTTAATGGGATGTTCTATTATACCATGTTTTAGGACCCTACTTGCATCCATATAGTGACTTCATGAGCTAACACACCTTTTCTTATTCATTCGGTGTCATAAAACCTTTTGGTTGATTTATATAGAATTATTCATTTTAATATCTATTTAGGAAGGTGGATTTGATGTCAATTTGATGAAACTTACAATCAACTCGAGAATTTTAGGAAACACTCATCTTGTTTGTCTTGATTTTGGTAGTAGGACAAAATGTATCCTTATAGTCTATTCCTTCCTTTTTAGCATTACCTTTAGCCATGAGTCATGTCTTGTGATTTTTTATTCTTCCATTTGTAGTACACTTGGTTATAAAGATCCATTTGTGTCTGATTGGATTCTTAACTGGTGGAAGGTCTATAAGCTACCTTGTCTTCTTTTCCATTAATGACTGATACTAGCCTTCATGGCTTGTTTCCAAGATTTTGAATCTAGGGATTCCTAGAGCTTTTTTGGCTCACGAGATTCTCCAACATGACTCATGAAGATGATAATTTTTACCTCTTGACAAGCTTTGTTGTGTTTCCTTGGTCTAGATGAAGTTATCATCAAGACTCTATCTATTTTGGCATCTCTCATCTTGTTTGTACACCATTTTGGCATACATTGAACAATGAGTAGTGGTTTTTCACCAATTTTCTCATTTTTATAGTCATTATCTCCATGATTTTATTGAATTAACATAATAATTTCTCGTGTAATTTATATGTGTGAGTTTCGGAAGGATCGCTTGAAGAAATTTTCTTTTCAAACCAAACATCCTTTTTGATGAAGGATTTATTGGTATTCAAATCGATCAACTTCTAACCTATGAAATATTCACTATATCTGAGTAGGATGTATTGTGTAGACTTCATGTCCAACTTTTTTTGTTTCTTATTTGGGGCTAACATATGCACCTCACTTATGAAAAATTTAGGATGAGCTATTGATGGTTTCTTTCTTGACCATGCTTTCTGTGGAGCTTGTAGACACAAAATCACACACTTTAGGAATTATTTAGTCTTGGACTCATACTACTATTCATATGGTTTTTTATTGAGTAAAGTATTGATTAACCCCAATCCTTTGACCATTTTTATTTGTTTTCTGTCATCACTACTGACCTTTAGAACATACTTTTCCTATTTTTTTTTGTTGTTTTTTGTCGTTCTACCCCAAACTAGGGCACCCTGCCCCATACTGGGGCGCCCTAGTCCCATCTGGGGCCCCATGAGATTTTTTGGGCACTTTCTAGCAATTTGGGATTATTTTTCTTTTTAGTGGTCTCCCTTTTTGGGGTTAATTAAAAAATTAGAACAATAGAACTATATAAATATAAAGTTATGAGACCATAATGAGGGAAAAAGAACTAAGAACTACTATCATAACCTAAGGTTGCATGTACTAAAGTCTACATTTGCATCTATCTAGATCCATTGCATGGCACAAGGTTGGTTCATCTGCATCACACTACATAGGAGAGAATTTTATTCTATTCCTATCACCATTTTATTACATTTCTACACATAGTTATTGTTCACTACTTTCAAAAAGTGCGACTTTCACAAGAGCTCCTAGGGAATGATTACACACATACACACAGAACTACATTGGTTATGAGATTTATTTTAATGCTCAGTTTGTAAGTCCACCATTGTGGCCGCTAAGGATAGTTTGACTTCTTCATATAAATCTTTCCATTTTTATGGATTTGATGCTCATCTTTTGGATTTGCAAGTGATTCCTTATTGCAAGTATTACAAACAACATCCGACGCATTTTAGCAAAGTTAGTGTGACAAGAAGAGAACACAAGTGAAAATCCACCGATACTTGAGTAGGATTTTAGGTTATTTCAATGTACCATGGTGCCCATATGTCGGATTTAGGGTGCCCATGGGCAGCCATGTCAATATCCAAGTGCCTAGTCCAACCTACTCTTCCAATTTTTTGCTTTCTATAGTTTTTGTGTGTTCTTTCCCACATTTTGTTTATCTCGGTCATCATTGCGATAGATCTAGGAACAATCATCGAATCAACTAATATTTATCTAACCCTTGTTGCACTTTGGAGTTTAATATTTTCATAGATTAGATTTCTTGGGTCATTTCCTTTATGCAATTATCTTTTATATACTATTGTTCTTAATATAAGATTACCCTTATAATAATTCCACTTTTTATTTAATCATTTTGGTGAACCCCACATTTGACACTACCTTCCACTTAGGGATATCTTTATCTTCTTTACTATGGCTTGGTCTTTTGACGATTTTACTAAGGCTCCTCTTAAAGCCATCAATGACCATATCGTTGAGCATTCCCAAAATCTATACATACTTTTACATGTTGTTCATGAGGAAGCTACCAATATGGTGGATATAAATACATTTATGCCATTTGTTCTTTGATGGTTTCCTAACCCCTTGTTTCACTCTTTCACCCATTTATACTATTCCTACATTTCGTTAGTACTCCTATAAATAATTTCACACCACCTCTTATCTCCCATACATGGAAATTTTCCTCCATCAGTGCTCAAGGATTAATGTCTCTCTATCAAAAACTTCACGCACATCTCCATCTTTAGATACCACCTTATTATTCCATATGCCATTCATACCTTCCATCTCCACTTATATGCTTCCTCCTAGTGTTTTCATGCCTAATATTCCCATTTTCAATGGGCATGGTGACCCATAAGATCATATTAGAGCATTCCATGTAGTTTGTCTAGAATTTGGGGATGATCATATTGTTATGGATAAAATATTTCCCCATGGTATCCATGATTATGCAATCCATTGGTCTTAATATCTACCTTTTTATTTAGTGCTAGCTTCATTTATGCATCTCGGAATATGTTTTTCTTAATCATTTTTCTATCAATATCGGCTCCAAGATCTCCTATGCTCAATTAGCACTACTTAAACAAGGCTCTAATGAGAACCTCATCAATTGTGTGATGAGATATAAAAAATAATCTTGCTAAATTTTAAATGCGCTAGAAGAATCGTAGCTTCAAGAATTGTTCATTCAAATTATTTTACCACCGCTTGAAAATTTTTCTATTTGAGAACTCTCCTTCATTTAACCAACTTTGTCATAATATTAAGATTTGTGAAACCAAACTTCTATCCATAGGAAATATTAAATATCAAGAAAAAGCCTCATCTTCTGCTCATTTTCCAACTTAGACAACATTCAAGCCATCTATAACTAAACCAATTGACAACAAAATTACTATCAATGCAATTACTACTCCTCAAGTGGTTCATTCACCACATCCTAGGCATGCATTTACTAACTTTTCTATGGCCACACATCTCATATGGAAACACATTCTTGAGAGAAATATTATCATGCTTCATCCACTACTCGAAGTAGACCCATCGTGACAAAATGGTATGAATTTCAAGGGGAGAGCTTCCGATGTGACTATTACAGATGTGTGGGACACTCAATGAATCTATGTTTCAATCTTCATACAATCATCCAAGATCTTATTAATAAAAACAAGATTGAGTTTCAGAGCCTTATTACTCTCTAGCTAGCATTTACAAGGGTAAAATAAAACTCTTTAATAACCAATCTCAACAACGTGACAATAAAGAAGTTGAATAGTCAACTAATCATGCATACCATTCAGTGTCTCCCCCTGCTTCAAGGGCACTTGAATTTTTAATTGCACATACCGCGCTTCCCCACTAGTCATCTCTTTTCCTAACCACGACTATTATGAAAATTTTACATCTAATGACCTACATATCGAAGCATCTATTTGCTTGATCCCCATCAATAATAATAACGTTGACCCATCTTGTCTTATTAGCAGATTTTCTATTCCATTTCTTAATGCCATTAGTTACCCTCAATCACAAATCGAAAATACTCTAAACATACCATATGGTGTCCTCAAGCTACATGATACACTTTGTCCTCTCACTTTTCTTGTCCCTTTCCTTGTTGGGAAAGTGAGAGATAGTTGTGACATGTTACTCGGATTCAATTGGATTCATAGGTCTCAATCCATTATCTCTATGAATAATTTGCAACGCAAATTAATTTATAAGCTATGTAAGTTATCTCTATTTATATAGTACCCCCATCTATTCCATGGTCATCACTTTCTCGAGCATGGATTCACACATCTTCCACTTCATATAGCACTTTGTAATCTATGTTACTAAAAGCATAATCTACTACTAGTTCACCTACTCATACACCTTCGTGAAAATTCACCGCCCCACTAGGCCAACACATTGGCATAAGCCCAATCCGAGGATAGTTACTACATCTCGAGGTAGGTAACCACCACATTTCAATCTACGTGGGTTTCCATCACCTCCGAGTTCAGCCTCACATAGATCTCTATCACCTCTATATTTTTTACACCTACACGGTCATCATATATTCATCCATCACATATACACACACTTCTTTGGCATGTAAAACATCTATCAACTATAACACCACTACTATAGCATGATCATACGCTTTCATCGCCATAGGCATCGAGATAGAGGGCCTTCGACCTTCACTATCATTGTATTATCCATTCATTCACACAAAATTGGAGGCATAACACTCAAAATATTCCCCCTCACCTTAACATACACAAACCTCTTATCTTTGCATTGTCATACATCAATTTTATAGCACAAGCATACTCATCCACACTATAGCATCACCATTACATGATGACACAATCTTGTGCATCAGCTCACACTAAATTGTTTACGGATACATACTACACAATAAATGCATACACTACACACTAGATACTACACATTATGAATCTTCATACATCTCGTGTCATATGGCAAACATATTACATTATACACTCTACATTTAGTATAAATAATTCCAACATTTGTGCATCTATAAATCATACATCATATAAGGCATCATCATACATGGCATGCACCTTACATTATTAGTTTATCTACAGATCACACATTATATTCTACACATCGAATATTTACTTATTTTTCTCATCATATGGTCATTTAATAATCATATATCCTATATCTTCTTCTACGTGTTGTACTCACTATCCTATGATGCACTCTTGTTCCTTTGTTCATATTCGATTGTTGAGGATTTACCAATAAAATGGACCTTATCATACACACATGTTCACTACTCGACCTTATATCATGTGAAATTATTGGGTTAATGACATGCACTATAGGCTAAATGATAAACTATTCCTTCATTTTGTCATGTTACATGCTTTAGGCTACATCAATAATCCCCTAATTATCTCATCATGCTATACGATTTTGGTTACATCATAACACATTCATTTATAGGTCACGTATCATGAACACACATACACACTCATCACAATGTGATATACACACCACATAATTCAACCATTTACCGATGGCAGACTCTAATTTTTTCTTTATTCTTTACTGTTAAGGAAAATACTAAATGAACCTCACTGCATACATTTGCATTGCCTCAATGGGCATGTGAATCCTAGCATCCATCTTTCATTCCATTCCATTAGTCGAAAGCATGTTGTATATATTTGTTTCTTTTACTCTTGCTTAGATTTTATTGTTTATGTCCACTTATTACACATGCTAGCTAGATCTTTTTGTATGTAATTTTTGTGTACCATACACAATGCACATTCATGCCATCTTCTAGTTTTGATCACAGATACATGTCTCCCACATATAGCATGGATTTTTTCCTCCTACCACTCCTACAACTATTGCTTGGGGCATCCACATTAATATCTTAAAAGTGCTATTTTTCATTTTGTACTTATCACTTTCCATCACTCACTTATTCACAATTTTGACATATGGGTTAGCTTTCTAACATGCTAATGGGTGCTTCATGTGTGACTTTTTTAGCAATATTATTTTCTTACATGGTTATTTGTTTGTTTTGTTTCTATTGTTCATATCTTGTTTTCTATTGATTTGTGGGCTTTCCCTTTATGTGGTGTCCACACTTTCTTGTTGTAAATGGCCATGGATTCCTTGATTGTATTACGAAATTGTGAGTGATCTCCTATTTTTCCAACCCTTTTTGGTGGTCTAATATTTTCCTTCATGCATGTTTTTGGCTTTCTAGCTTCTACATTGTTTGGTAGGTTACACTTGATTTTTACATACATGTTTGTTTATAGAAACATCTTTGCATACACCTTTCTTTTTACTAAGCGTGTTCCCTTCCCCCGTTGGAGCACAATTTGTCATGCGGTTAGTCCTCTTTTAGCGTTGTATTATCTCTTAAACGATGTCACATGTTCCCCCAAAGAGGGGGAATCATTTGGGCTTTTACATACTACACAACACTCTCTACCGATATAATTCAGCTTAGTTTTCCATCTTATACATTGTAGGTTATACAACAAGTGAGTTTAGACCAATCTACAAACTCCATAAACAATGGATTTTACAGGACATGTTTGTCATTAGCATTATGGGGAACAATTATAGGTTAGAGGATACATATGATTTTCTCTCTACGCTACTTCATCCAAAGGTGATGTTGGATCACTAAAAATATGATAGACGTAGATATCTTCACACGTCTTGAAGGAAATAGTTACAAATTGGGGAATAATGAAGCTTTCTCCCAATACTTCATCGACCATGGTGGCATGAGATCGCCCAAAAATTCACATTACAGAATATCCTTTCTTCACCCCTTCTCTCATCATGGATTAGGTGAACATGTACCTTTACATTTCCATTCCATATTTTATACTATACACATGCATCTTTACATGTGTTTTTCACATATATACATGTGTATTTGACTTCCGATCATCTTCTTCTTGTAGGTCTCGACCGTATGAGAAGCAAGAAGTTAATAACAACAACAATGACATCAACACAAATAAAAGTTAAATATTACGGTAACACATAACTAATACTTATAGTCAGGTACATCACACACATTAGAAACTACGAATGCATTTCCTCCCTAGGTTCAATCTCATAACTCTTTTTTTCTCCATTACATCCTTAATCTCCATTCTCCATCTTTTGTCACTCTACTCTTTTTCTAGTCATTCGGCACACTTTCTACCTCACTCTATAGGAACATCAGTACACATCTCTATCTACTTTATGTTACTGAGTGTTCCACTCACCAACATAAAGTGGGGTCAAATGCAAACAAAAAATTACACACTTTAGGCATTATTTATTCTCGGTATCATACTACTATTCATATGGCTTTTGAGTGAGGAAAGTACTAATTAACCCCTGTCCTTTGGCCATTTTGCTTTACTTTCTTTTGTCACTACCAACCTTCAACACATAGTTTGCCATTTTTTTTTTTCATTCCACCTCTAATTGGGTCACCCGAGGCGTCCTCGTCCCATTTTTGGTACCCGATCCTTTTACACTTTCCCTGTCACTTGTTAGGAACTTTTAGTGGTTTGAGTTTTCAATATTTTTAGTCTTCGGCCTTTTGAGTTATTTAGGAAATTTAAACAAGAGAACCATATAAATGTAAAGTTATGAGAACATAATTATGGAATTAAAACTAAGCACTAGTATCATCACCTAACGTTGCATCTATCAAAGGATTCATTTGCATCTATCTAGATCCATCATAATGTACAAAGTTGGCTCATTTGCATCACACTTTGCATAGGAGAGAAATATAATATATTCCATCCACCATTTTATTACATTTTGTAGTGCCCACATTTTACACACCCAAATACAACAATAAAATACCAAGATAATTTTCTTTTTGACTTACATTGCTCACTACACACAACACAACAAGGGCTCCAAGTACAAAAAATCAACTCGCATATGACAATCACATAAGTCATCGACTCACATAGACACATGAAAACAACATAGGCATGTCGATGCCACACTTTTCCCAATGAACGAATACTAGCAATGCCCCAACCACAAAAAGAAGACTCAAGGAATGGCAAACCCACAACACATCATTTCTTTAATTGTATTTTAGTTACGATTAACATTCCAAGAACATTATTGTACAAGGATAAATTCCTCATTTGTCCACCTATAGAAACTTTAAGTTCATTCCACATTTAATTTGCAGTTCGACCATTTTAAGTTAGCTTCTTATTCTTTACAAAATTTTCCATAACTTGCATACTTATTTGGCATAATTCGAATGCATATAAAATACTTAATTATCTTGTTCTTATGTTAAGAATCTTCTTCTCAAACATACATTCAATGTCTATGTTTTTTTTTTTTTTTACTCTTACATTTCAAGTGAATGAGACTTGGTGTCCATATATAGCAATCTTAGGATTTAACAAAGTTTTAAATACAAGATATATTTTTACCACAAAACATTCCTTGATCCCATCTGTTATTCTAATTGAATGACTTGTGAAATTCCATTTGTTATATAAGTATTTTTTTTTCTCGAAGGTTGATCACACCAATGCAATTCATAGTGTTTGAAACAATAGAATATATTTAATTGAGATATAAGGTCTCCAAAAGTGGCATTATTTTGAACCTCAAATCTCATTTTTTATTTTTACTCTTATTTGCTTTATTTTCTATGTCACATTATGGCCTTATTATTAGCATTGTCTTGTAAAAGGAGTTACGAAGTGTGTTTTTCTAACCTCTTGAAGACATATATGATTAAGAGACTTGAAGCTTCACATGAACCCCAAGTTAACACCCAAATTTAGTGAGGTTTAGATCAATTCCCATCTCCACCTAAGGGTCTACTCCTCAACTATATATGAGTTTTAAGCAAGAGGACAAATTTATGCTAAACCACCTTTGAAAAGGACCAAGGTGTAATGTTGAGAGACACCAAGGTAGCACATTTAGCTGAGCGGAGCTAAGGAGTTCAATAACAAGAGTTTAATACCTAGAACAACTAAGTCACAACCCCCATCTATGTCATCTAGATCCAACAAGGATTTCATTCGAGAAGAGATTTAATTTTAAATCTATCTTCAGAGGACAAGGTAGTCCACTAGGCTATGAAAGAGGAGTTTTCTCTACATACTCTAAGTAAAATTTTGAATGTGTTACTCCTATTTAGACAGGTTTAAGTCAATGTCACTAAACATACGATGACATTATGATAAGCCCAATACTCGAGGTATTGTTTACTCAAACTAGGAGGTTCCATCCAAGACAAACGTTAATTTCATTCTATGGTTTTCAATGTCTTCTAGGGTAAAAAGTAACACACATGAAAACAAGTTATGCTCCGATATTATACAAGGGTAGAGTATTTGATTAAATCTCTTTATTACATTTACAAAGTATGAATGCACAAGATGACTCATTAATCATTTATTGAGCACTAAATATGCACTACAAGATATTACTTCAAATTCATTTACCTTATATAAATATCAAACCTTTTTACCAGGTGTACTATAAATCAAATTGACCTATGATTAAATGCACATTTCCTATATGTCCTTGAAACCAACATCTCATACATAGCAACAAATTATGAATTATAACCTTCTGTAACATGAGACTACATTATACATTTATTCATTTAACAATGAACTATATAAATTACAATGATAATTAATGAATTACACTTCATCTTTTCGTCTTCATTATTTCATCCTGCGAATCCACGTGAGCATCATATCAATGATAATTCACTAGCATGGCATCCACGCTAATCAATCATAATTATCATTTTTCAGTTTCCCATTTACATATGATAATAATTACAATTCTGTAATTGAAATAAAATTTTTAGAGACATGTATTCATTACATTTCATTTTACTTCTTTTTGTAACCTAGGAGAGAGAAAGAGAAGGGAAGAGAGAGAAACACACTTTTGTCAAAAGTTCTATTTCACACAAAAATTTACACTATAGAGTTTTAAATAGTTATTTGCATGTGTTAAAAGTTTCCAGGGTGGTGTGGCAACCCTACGAGGGTCCCGCAGCTTTCTATTTTAACATTTTCTCACTAACTACAAAATGTTCAAAATGGGCTCGAGAAGGCTAAGAAACTGCTTCCAAAAGTTATCTTCCAATGAGAACTCACACCACAATAAAATTCCTACATGTTCCTAGATATACCAAGAGTTCATAGCAACTAACGAAATTGGGAAAAAGTGAATGGTTTGCATTTGGCGGCTAGTTTTCCGGGGTTACTAGTCATGGTTGGCTTAGTGGAAAATGAACAAAAGTTAGCTCGAGGGCTAGGAAAACCATGTCCAAAACTGACGTTCGAAGGATGAGCACGTAATGAGACAATTTTTACTAGTTCCCTATATAAGGAAAATTCATGAGTCGACGGGATCAGAGAACTAGAAAACCATTTTCAAATGGTGACAAATTTTCTTGAGAAATAAGTCGAAATTGGTCTAGTTTGACCTCATCAAACTGCGACCATAGGCCTACAAAATGGCTTTGCAAAACTATGCAGAAAAGTGATTTTCCCTAAATTGAATGTTCCATGCATTTGTCTAGTATAAACAATAGAGGTTTTTGAAGACAGGAAATAATTTATCTATCTAGGTTTCAAATGGCGGTTCAAAATGAAAACCACCTTTCTAGATTTAACATCTTTCTACTAATGTAAACTAGTGTAAAGGGCTCCTTTAAGAGCATCGAAAAGATCACATATGTTCGTTCGAGGTCAATCCAGAGGTCAAGGGACTCCTCACCTAAGAAGGTACACGAATGAAGCTTAACATCTCATTTTCAGAGTTAGGAAGGGTACTTTATGAGTCTTCGAAAAATGCAAAAAATAATTATTTAAATCGGGAGATGATCAACGTTATTACTGGGAAGTCAATTTCATCTGGTCGATAAAACAATGTTGTAGTGATCTAGTTAGGTAGGAAGTTTTCTACATCACCTCGAATGAGGATGGAAGTTCATTTTTAATGAAAACAAGCTATTTTGAGTTCACGAGTTATGACACGACATTTTATTGTTTTGAAACGAGTTGGAAAAAAACAATTTTCTTTGTATTATAATCCTAATATTTTAAAATTCTATTAAGTTGCAAGTGAGAAACTAAAGCATGAGAATTATGAGAGGTAAGGGGAGATGAACCATTCCTGGAGAAATGAAGTCAGTCAAAGTTCTTAAGGTTCGATTCAACATCTCACTAAGGCCTTTCGTCAAACAGTTCGTTGTCCTGACATAACTCCATTTATTTAAAAATCAAGGGTGCGGTTAGAGGAGAAAAAACCACTGTTCATTATCCTTAGATGTGTTTCCAAACAACGACAAGGGGTCCAATCATATGCAAACTTAGAAGGTGTTGATAAATGTTGTGGGCCAAACATCATTCCCACCCACAACCTCTCATTCTACACAGGCTGAGGCGTGTAGATCTGCCACAAAAGGTAAGGGCCTCTATACAACCTTCATAAGCAATATATTTGAATGTGTAGTTTAGATTTTTCCCCAAAAAGGTTGGGCGGCCACACAATCACACCCAAAATATCCTTACAGATCCATTATGTGCATATCCTACAATCATGGCATTCCACGAGACAACATTTCTTTAAGGCATTCTAACAAACCAGTCATACGCCTTTTCAACAAATCCATTTTGTGCACAAGCTGGAAGCACGCTGGCAAATGTAAACTGATTGGGTTGGAGAAAAGGGCTGGTGAATGGTGCAGACTCATACACATCCCCCAAGCATTTGCAACTACAACATCTGTCAAAATCCCTGTATCTTGTATGCTTTGAGAGAAGTGCACGCATGTATGGGGCTTTGTTTTTTTTTTAAATAGGTGGGAGGTTGTTGGCACAAAGTTGTAACAACCATGGCACTCCATGAGATGACATCTGGCAAGGAATTTATTTAAAAAAATATAAAAAACGTCCAAAGCACATTGATTTGTGTAAAACCTGTGACCATAGCAATCCGTGAAACCACGTTTCCTTCAGGCATTTTTCCCAACAACACACGTACCCTGGTTTTGCTCTACCACCACCCACAAATCTGACCTAGGTTTGCATTACCCATAGCCCCCCCAACTCGCCCATTCCAAAAAGCAGCGAAAAACCCTAACTGAAATGTTTTAGAGCTTATTCGCCCTCCTCCATTTAGCTTTATTTTATTTTATATTAAATTATAAATATATTTTTATTGGATTTTGCTTTGAGTCATATGAGACCCATCATAAACAAATTCACCCTTAGTTTAGTATATGGTAAAGGTAGGTTACAAAATAATATTAAATTTTTAACAGCTAATTTTGCATTTAATATGTCTCCTATTGTGAGCCCAATGGGCATCTTGTACTACACTAGAGTTATCTATAGAAAAATCAAAAATCGAATAGGGATGATGATTTGGGTTTCAGTTATGCTTGGAAACCCATCATCAATAAGTTAAGGTTGAACTAGGTAAGATTGAAACCACGCCCTAGTGATTCTCGAGTTCGGGACTCAAAGAAGAATGTGGCATCTGAGAAGGAAATGAGAATAAGGGGCACTACACATATTTCTACAGATAGTTATTACTCACTACTTTCACAAATTGTGGTGACACAAGCGCACCAAGGGCATGATTGTGCACACACACACACATAGAATTACATCAGGTCCAAGATGTAGTGCAATGCTAATTTAATAAGTCCACAATTGTGGCCACCGAGGAAAATCCCAACCCTTCAAATGAATCTTTATTTTTTTAGGGATTTGATGCTTGTCTTGGATTTTTACAGGGTTTTGTTTTTGCAAGTAATTCAATGACATTTAACATAGTTCAAAAAATTTAGTGTGACAATAAGAGAATACAAGAGAAGATTCAACAACACCTCAAAGGAGGGTTTTAGGTTATTTCCATAGACTAGCTAACCCATATCAGACGATGACACCCATAGGCGCCTCTATCCATCACTAGCACCCGCCTAGCCTATTGTTCTAGATCTATACTTTCAGGAGCTTACATGTGTTTTTCCTGTATTCTATTTATTTGGTCTTTACTGCAATACAAACTTGAACAATCATGGAATCAACTAAGCTCTATCTAACAATTCTTCCACTTGGGGTTTCATATTTTCATATATTATATTTCTTGGGTCAATTTTCATATGTTGTTATATGTTTTTTTACTACAGGTAAATAGTTTTTTGAAAGGGACTATACCCTTGTACAAGAAGGCTCAAATAGCTAGAATTTAACAATGAAAGAATAATAAAATGATCAAAATCAAGATAGAACATGAACATCTAGAAGCAATAAAAACTTGCAAATAATAAAACCAAACCAACAACAGATCAACTTAAAAACAATTGATGCACAACAAACAAACTGCAGTGACATACCAACATCAAAGTAGTAGAGTAAAATGAAACTGTAGCAAAAAAACAACTACACCACAACAACATAACACCAATCATCTAGGTGGAGAAATGCTATTCTTGCCAACAGGTTTCTTCTTTTTGTGCACCGTTTTCTAACCTTTTGAGACCTCCTAAATAGGAAGAATCACTTTAATAGAATTAATCAGTAGAAATGGAATTTTTTTCGTAGAATAGGTTGGAGGGGTATAATATTTTTCATTCATGCTATCAATTGAAATAGTTTATTTCTTGTTGTTGCTACAAACTGAAATTTCTAAGATAGTAGTTTCCAAAACTGATTTAGAACTAGTGTTAGAATAAGTGTTTGAATCTAACTCCTCCTTGGCATCAATAACCATATGTTCTAGTAGAGCATCTTTCCACAAATTTTTTCTTTTAGTGCACTTTGATATCAAAAAATTAACAAAAATGTGACCTAAGCCGAAGAAATTTCTACATATGAATGGTATACCTTCATAATCTAACGGTTATGACCAAGTTCTATTATGAACTTTAAGATTTATGCTTCTAGGGAGGTTTTTAGAGGTATCCAATTAAACAAATATCCTGCATAGGTAGTATGTGTATAGCCGGTGGTTTGAGAATCAATGTAAATAATATGTCCCAAGACATTTCCAATGGAGATCAGACATTCACTAGAACAAAATTGTAGGGGTAGATGGGGAAATATAATCCAAACAAGTTTACAAGAAAAGGATTCGGTGAGTGGATTAAAAGAGGGAAACCATGGTTTTATAATGAGGTAGCGTGATTGAAAAACCTATAGTTTGGATGATATGATTTCTTTATCATGCATTGAAGAGAAAATAACAATAAAAATACCTTTTACATAGGGGTAAAGGTCTAACCTTCCATCAAGAAGAGAACACTAGTGTTTGGAGATCCAACCCTGAATTATTGGAAGGGTAGGACAAAAACATCCAAATTAACAAATTAAAGCATGTTTTTGGTATAAATCTTCAGATTCTATGATCTCCTTTCCAAAATTAATACTAGGGGGAGTTTTAGCAAGGGATATGACATATTTCTTCCCATTCAATGCTTCTTTGAAAGATCCATCATCAAATCTGCTGGATTTACCACCTGAAGAAACCACAAGCATTTGTGATTTCATGATGAAGGATTTCAATAACAATAGATCATCCAAAGGACGTGGAATTTCCACCTATAGAATCCCCTCAAGTTCAAGGGATACAAAGAGTACTAGGGTAGATCCAAAACATATGATCCCTTCTCATCCACATATAAGGTTGTGTGGCTGCCTAGCAGAGCCGGATGGAACCAACACTAGTAATGAAAGAGGGGAGAGATGCATAGATGAGGCCACTAGAGAAAGGATTCCCTCCTTTCGTACTTGTTGCAAAGTGATTAGGGTTCACAACAAGGGAATTCATTTTAGATATGTAAAAAATATCTATTTTTGTTTTAACTAGGTTTAAGTATTTTGAAACTGAACATGTATTTGATGCAAATATATGTTATTTACTATTGTTCTTAATATTATATTAACCTAGAATAATTTCACTTTTACTCAATCGAGTTATATCATCAAAAATAAATGTTGGTGATATTTTGAACAAATATACTATAGTTTTGGCTTCCTCTACTAGATAGGAGGTACTCAACCCTATACCATCAATCATACACCGCATGATTTCCATGATTGTGAAGTTCCCCTATTCTCCAACATTGTTGACTAACTTTTTTTGTTTCTTCTTTGGGGGCCAGCATATGAGTCTTTCTTCTAAAAACTTGAAGATGAGCTATTGATGATTTATTCCTTGACTATGCTTCCTATGGATTCATATCATTAAGAATAAATTTTGGTAATCTATTGAACATATATACTATGGTTTTGGATTCTTCTACCCAATAAGAGGTACTCAACCCTGCATCATAAATTATAAGCCACATCATTTCAACTATTGTCTAGTTCCCCTATTCTCCAACATTTTTCTGACGTGGAGAGTGGGGTTATTCATTTGAAAAAAATTCCATGTTCCTTTAGGTATGCTATGAAGTCATTACTGGTGAAGTTACCCCTCGATCTGAGTGAAGGATATTCATGTGATGAAAAAATTGTTTCTCAAAATATCCTTGAACTCTTTGAATGTTTGAAAAGATTGATCTTTTTCTTAAATAGTTAAAACCACATTTTCATAGAATAATAATAAACAATTAAAAGTAATGATAACCATAATATGTTTATGAAATTTTATCACATAGATAGGTTATAACTAGGTACAACATTCCAATGGCTCTATTTAGATTCTATAGAAAAGGATCTCGATGTTATTTCCTTGCTACACTACTAGTGCACACATTCATGTTATTCTTCAGTTGTGACAAACCTCTAACCATTTCTCTTTATCTAAGTTATACTAAGAACTCAAAGTTGACATGCATGTATCTTCGGTGCCAAATATTTGTAGAGTTGGTGTCGTTAGAAATGAGTTCTTGATTATCATACGAGCCAAAATATAATTGAAACATATTATTGATGATAAAATTTTGCACAATAGTCTTGACTATTTTTCTTGCAAGGCACATATTTTCCCACTTTCTGCAATCAAACTCAACTTTCAGATTGTGATCCAATAACTTAATGATTGTGAGAAGATTATTTGTCGGACTCCAAAGTACATTCAATACATTAGTGAGCATGAAATACTTAATGTAAAGAATAAGTTTCATGTTTTTAATACCTTGAACATGAACCTTGTAGGAAGCATCATGCCCCAATGAAATTGAGTTTTTGGTGGGAGATGTACTGATTTTGAGAACCAATCTTGTCACCCAATCATACGTCTTGTTCCACTTGAGTCTACATACCATATAAAAATTTGTGCGAGATATTTCTTCCACTATTTTTGCAGCTAAAAATTCTTCATCAAAATTTTCATCCTCACAAGAAATATTGCCACAATGTTGTTTATTTTTCCAATTATATTTTTTTTTATCCATATGATTTTTTGTTAGATGACAACTTGTGGTTTAATTTTTTTTGTTGATTGGGCTTAATATATTTGGATTTGTTCATCGACCCAATATACCAAATATTATTTGTCTCATGATCCTTATTGCATATTGAGTACTTTTCTTTACTTCCAACTACTTGGGCATTATGGTTTTGATTTTTACCTTGCTTCTTTTGGAACATTTGTTTGTTTTTTTCCTTCTATTTAGACGTAAGTGCATGGTCATTATAATTGTTTGCTTCATGTTGCATGGACTCCTCTTATTGTCATAGATTAACCAATTTTTGAAATTTTTGTTTGTGTTTAGTGACATTGTGTGTGGTCATGAATGTCCTAAATGATGGTGAAAGAACTCTAAAGGAAATGGGTATGAGAAATTTGTCTAAAAATTCTACTTCAAGAGCTAATAAGGAGGTTCTTAATGTTGTGATTCTCCACAAAAATTATTTTATTGATTTGGAGGGTTTTAGCTTCAAACTATGAAATTGACTCTGCAAGTGGAGAATGTTAGATTGAATCTTCGTGTCATAATTTTTTGACTAATCCCACATTTTTTTGTTTGTGGACCTCATTGGTGACTCGAACATGATGACGAGCATGGATTTTTTATTTTCCTTTTTCCCACTTTATCTATAGGTTAACATCACTTGCACATTTGACAAACGTGACATTGATAGTTGAATGCAATTCTTCAAATTCCAAGCATGTCTTCAATTTAGTTTTCCATACAACATTATTATCACCTTGATGGAGCTATGAATATGATAAAAAACTTTGGACCATTTTCATTATGGAGAAATCAAATTGAAATATGGGAGGTAGATTGGTGATTTATCATTCCAAAAGGTCATTACTTCTATATACTATCAGGCTAATATACAAAACTTCTCTATATACACGAATTTTTGATAGAATTTTTGGTATGTGGAAAAATGTCATCCTCTTGATATATGTGCATGTATGTGAGAGGTATTAACACACGTGAGACCATAATGGTATGTGGTATATAAGGAAATTTTTGAAAGGGATAATTATGATCAATGACACTTTCTTAGAGGGAGATCTTTGTACGTGGGTGAAAAGTCCGATATCTTTGAAAAAAATTCAATTTTAGTTTTTATGTTGAATGATTGTGGTGAATGGAAAACAAAGGGAATGGAAATGAGTGAATTATCCTTATTTATCTATGATGAATCAAAATGGCAATGCCTAAGATTTCATTTTTATAGTAGTAGATGTTATATGTAGTAGTTCAAGCACAATAACATGATATGTAAGCGTGAATCAGAGACACCATTTATACTCAATGTTGTGATGAGATAAAAGATATCATGATGTGAGATTTGCTTCAAATTTTTCTAGTTTATGTTTTTTCATGCCAAATGATTTATTAATTTACGGAAATATGTAGATTATTAAAAAAAGTTGCAAAATAATAATGTATTGTAGAAAAAATGCTCCCCCTCCCTACCCCTTTTGGAAATTGAAAAAAATATTTTATGTTGTTTTGTTTTTGTTTTAAGGTGATTGCACCTTAACCTCTCGCCACCCTTCCCCTACACATAATTTTTCTTATTTAAACCTGAAATCATTTTTGTGAGTTTGAAATGAAATGCCCCAATATTAATTTTCTCAAAAAAATCCCCTCATTGGTTTGATCGAAGAATTGTTTTTATGGAAAACAAACTCCCCTTTGAAAAAAGTATAATCTCCCCTTATTAAAAATGTATGCAAAATATAATAATGGATCTTATAAATAAAAAGATGCAAAAATATAATAGAGGGAAAGGGATGGTGTTTGACCTTGAAGCTCTCCCAATATTCATGTGCGTAACTTTATTTTTATCCGATACATTATATTGTAATAGAATTGATCTCCAAAAAAACACCACAAATGAGTGTCATGCTAGAAAAATATTCTTTGATGTGGCTACGGTGTGTCTTGGGTTACTAACTTACCTACTTGACCTCTATATATTTAATATCATAATTTCCTCTCTTATCGAATACACACTCACAATGTATCCAATGCAAGTAATTAAATTTTAGGTAAACAAGTTTTGTTAGTTTTAGTTACGAGATCAAAATGTATTGGTACAATTTAAAAATTATATAATTTAAATGGGTAGAAGTAAAATTTCCAATTTCTCAAGGTATCATGGATCCCCGTATTTAGTCTTTTTAGGTATAGGATCTCTCTCAATATTTTTAGGGAAAGGATATGTAATCTTCAAAATATTTTCTATAAACAATCTCAATCTTGGTTTCTATGGAACATCCTCAAAGTCAAGTTTGAATTGGTTTAGATGGACAGATAAGTCATTGATGAAATCATTTTGGTGGTTCCTGTGCACATATTGAACAAAGTGGTTGTTATTTCTCCTTGTACACGGTAAACAGATTGGAAATGGTATGTAGATGCCCCTCTCCATATCTACACAACAAGAAAATGTTATGGGTGGCTTTCTCCTTACCTCCGCATGATGGAAAAAAATAAAATCTTGTAAGGGAATTCATTCAACCACCTCAAATTGATGTAAGAAATTCAAATTGTTTGGTCGGCTTGTTTGGAGCCCAAAATTGTCTATTTTCTCTAGTGAATTTTATACCAATGAGTTCCAATTAGAAACCACCTTGTAATTAGGAATGATCAACAAAAATTCCCTTTTGAGGCCATTTGGAAACCTTATTAAATGTTTTCTAGTTTTGTTCCAAATCCCATAATTTTGAGTTTGATTCATTTATGTTTCCACTTGTTCCATCTAAAGTTTTTTTCAGCAACACGAGTAGTTAGGAAATAACCTCAAGACGTCAATACATTTCACCCTAATTTGGCTTGATTTAAGAGGGGAATGTTTTTTGGATACAAAAAGAGAGAAATGTTTGTCATTTTTCTAATTCTATTGTGGAACAACATTTATTTGTGTATAAAAATCCATGGTCATGTCCAATGTGTTATTGTAGATTAAATTTCAAGCCAAAAATGTTTCCCTGGAGGTAGAACATATCCAAAAAAAATTCACTATTGGGGGAATGCACTTTGTAATGTTTCTCGTGTTCCTCCATACTTGAATCACCTCTCCCCACATTGTGTATGCAATATTATTCTATAGAGATGTGGTGGGTGCATGAGCCTCTCTTGGTTTCCGTCCTTGAATTTTTCTCAATTCTCTCACACGTTGGACACCTACTAGGTGAAATGCCACTTTGCCTCCATTTCCACGCATATGGGGATGAGGCACTCTCTCGCCACCAGGTCTCACTCTGCCACCACCCATGATGGGTTGAGCGTGTTTCCACTCCTAGAAAATTTCTCACCACTTACTCTTTATCTCTGTGTCATACGCCTCAACGGAGGTGAATGATGAAGAAGATCTGCCTGTCGTACCTAGTTAGAAACCTCCTGATACGGGAAATTATTTTTCATGTTCAGGTGACATAATCAAAATCTGCTTCCCACATAGGACGTCAATTTGTGGTAGATTCTTAGTTCTTTTTGTTTTTTTCAAATTTTATTTATGTAATAGATCACATATGTTAGACGTTGCCTTGTTGTTTTGTTCCTATGTTACTTTTCGACCTACTCTATTTCGTGGCTTTGGGGTGTGCTCCCATACTAGCCTATTGTTTATGGATAGTCTTGTATCATAATATTTTTTTTAATATAAGATCTATTTCATCAATTTTTGTTTTCCAATTTCATAATTTTTTTATATTTAAATATGTATTTAGATGGATAAATAAATTTCACCCTGCCGACCTTGCTTTAGTGATGTTAGACTCGGATTGGATTTTTACTGCTTTAATATTTATTCAAATTTATAGTGAGTGTATAAAGATTTTATTTGTATATATTGAAGTGCTTTCATTCTTGATAGTCGAGAATTCATTCAAGACAAATCCATTATTGCTTTTATTTAGATTTCTCAGAGTTGTATTTATGTAGATGATAGTTTTGAATGGGGGCATTGATTAGAGGAAAGTATCATGAAATTTTTTATATGGTTGTTTAATCACAAATATTTTCCCTAAATACATGGTACCAACATGTTATCTCTTTGTCTTATGCTCTATCTATCATAGGTTTTATATCATCTCACCCACATCATTATGGGATGGATGTTTAGATGTGGACATGTTTGGCTAAAACAACAGAATGTGCTTTAGAATAATCATTGTCATTGAAATAGAGAATCTATTGTAGATGAGCATTTTATATTTTGAATTTATGGAATGCTATACAACATTTTATTGCATTTTAAAGGATTTTAAATTACAAAATCGATAATTTATATGTACTTATACTCATCCATAACAACAAATTAGGAGGCTTTGCAACATGTACATGACTTA
Organism: Taxus wallichiana var. yunnanensis; assembly: GCA_018340775.1. Lineage (NCBI taxonomy): Eukaryota > Viridiplantae > Streptophyta > Pinopsida > Cupressales > Taxaceae > Taxus > Taxus wallichiana. Next base: position 266,157,315 of record CM031240.1, read on the forward strand.
CTACCCAAGTTAGACATATAACTTGAGTGCATCTTGTAATTGTTTTAATGATCCTTCCACTAATAGGGGTGTCCCTACAAAGGAGGTGGCCTCTCCCTAATACAATATTATAATAATGGTGACACCTCAATCTCCATATGTAGTTTGAGAAAATCACTGGAGGTGACATGCTCGAGTCTTTATGGGATTTATACACATTCGAATTACTTCTATGAGTCTTAAAAAACCCATTTACTCAACAAATCAATCCAACCTTAGTTAGTTAGCATGGTCTCTGCTATAAGTTATCATGATTTTCATTCCACTTGGGGTGAAGCCACACTAGAGGTCACCTCTCACTAACATAATGATTGCTTATCCCTCGTAATGAATCTTATAATGGCTTAAATGAACTTGCAAACCTTACATGCCTCACTACCTATGTTAGGCATATCTTTTCAATACATCATCACATCACACCAACGATTATACAACCCCTCATATTGTAACTCTTGGTGTAAGATTGGAGCTACTTTTGGTGAAAGTTCTAGTTATCGATAATTGAGAAAATATTGCCTCTTACAAGAGGCCTCATACTGGAAAAAGTAATAAAACATTTTTTTTGGAATAAATAAAGTCAAGCAGGAATTATTGTTCGAAGCATATTCAAAAGAAAAAATTGAAAGGAAAACTTTATGAGATTTAAAAGAGGAGTAGGTATTTCATTTTAATACATAGGATTTAGTAGTTATCCTATATAATTTTGTCGATTTTCATAAAAATCCTAAATACAACAAAGCCTCTTTTAGTTGTGATGGGTTAACGTATTTAAACACATTTATACTAATATTGGACATGTCAACACCTCAATATGGTAATTGTAAACACTCAAAAAATTTAATTCTACTCTTTGACACTGTTAGTTTAGGAAATGATCTCTTGCTAAAACAAGTGCACTCTACTCATTCTCATCTTGTGCATCTCTAGGTATATTGTCTAGCTTATTTGGCCATACACATTCATCTCGCCACTTTTTTCTAAGAATTTAATGCATGAAATCCATTTACAAACTCTATTTTTCATCTTCTAAACTTCATACTTTAGATTTCTCCTCTAGGATTAAAAACATACAGTAGGGTTATTTTTGCCATATGGTTCTGACCCTAGTGTATGATTTTTTCCTTTCTTACTTTGATCATAAAATTTTTGTTGCATATTATTGTTTGGTTCATTTACTCCTCTATCATACTTTTTAACTCAAATCAATTTCAGAAGCATATATAAGCAAGTGAAACTCTCCTCATTTAGAAGCTAACACTCTTATGGACTCCTATTACAAAAGCTAGCACACAAGGAACCCAAATCTCCCTACACTTCACAAATAACTCTTTAAATTCATTAGGGAAACACTACTTACACGTATGAAGCTTCCCACTAGGTTTACGGGACTACATCCCACATTTGTAAACATCCAAATTCACTCACTCAAGTAGGTTTGCAAGGAAGAAACTAAATTCAAGATTTTTCAAATAAAGAATATCAAATATGATTGCTAGTACAACTAGATATCACATGTTAGGTGGAGAACTATGTATTATTTGAGGCCTCTTGAAGTAATGGCAATGTTGGTGGTGTACAGGGGTAATACCAATATAATTAATGTTTGTTTTGCAGACTCTCTATGCATGGTTAGGATTTAAAATTTTGAACAAATAATGTTGAGGTTCCCATAGTGTGGCCCATAGTGACATACAGAGAGTGAAAATAATATTCAAACAAACGAAAAGATTAAAAAATTGCATATCATAGTTTTGAGTAGCTCTTTCAAGACCATACAAATGGGTCAATACCATACAAACATTCCTACCCCTACTATATAGTCCTTCTTATTAGCATCTTTAGGAAATAATTCCAATTTTGAAGCATTCTCAGGTCTAGATCCACCTATTCCACCATTATAATATTTAGCTAAGTTACACTTTTATCTAATTTTCATGCTAAACTTCATGATAATCATCATCATATTGAGTGTATTATCAAAATTATTCTTGTTGTGAAGCTTACTTGTGATCAATTGTTTAATTAAGATTCTATTTTGGTGAGGTTTTAACCTTCTCTTATCATACACACATTTAGTATTCTTACATTTATGTTGTCCACCTTCTCGGGGCCCCTAAGATTCGATGATAAAAAATGTCTCTATTCCTATTCATGCAACCACTATTTCAAGTACCCTCCCATATCTAATGGCTTGTAAGCATCTTCATATGGGACACAAGATTTTAATACCCTTGTTCACATGTTACAATAACAATTTTTTCTATTACAATAAGGTGTATCTAATTATCCTCATGCTATAGATTCCACTCAATTACTACATAATCCACTAGTTATTTAAGTGGTCTCTTATTATTTTCCTCTTGGTGTTGTTGTACTTAAAATTCCTACCTATGATGGAAAAGGTTATCTTGAAAAACATATTATATTGTTTCATTTGGATTCCATTGATTATAAATCTTATGACATTTCAATTACCAATTTATTTCCTATGAGTTTTATAAACTTTACACTATAATGGTTCTATGATCTCCCCACACATTCTATGTGTTCTTTCACTACATTGGAAAATTCATTTTTGGAACACATTTTTATCAACATTGGGTATTAGGTTTCTTATACAAAAATTCCATGATATGCCAAGGATCTTATGAACTCATGAATGATTATGTCTTGCATTATCATACCATGCTTATCAAGATGAATAATACCTAGAATGATAGTGAATTACAAGACTCAGGTACAATTATAACCCGCATGATGAAAATTTACATGTTTACCTTGTGTTCCTCATATTTTCTTACAAAAATAATCTAGTGTAATCTTATATCTCTCCCTCCACCATCTTAGGTTGATCCAAACAAACCTTAAAGTAACATTTTGATGTAAATTCCACCTTCTTATATCTCTCCCTCATTCTACATAAAGATGCATAAAGCTTCATCATGTTATTGAAGACCTTATTGACTTTAATGCCATTGAATATTTTGAGCCCATTGAATATTCTAAGACAATAAACAATAATTATAAGTTCAGATTCAATGATATATTACTTAATCATATAAGTGATACATCTAATTCTAAAGTGCATAATGCTCATCACACGCTCACACCATTGCCCTATTATGATTATCCCTTAGATGCTATGATTGGCACTTTTAATCACATGACACCTTCTACCCCATGCATTACTTTTGAAAACCTTGATATAGATGACACATTTAGTTTTGATACATTATCTAGTCATGTTTTTATTCATTAAGCACCTATAGACAATGTAAATTAGTTGATCCACATGACAAAGACAATATTTTTTCTGACCATTGCTTTAATCAATCGACATCTCTACTCAAAATATTACATATGATTATGATCCATTCTCTTGTCGTATCATGTTACATGTCACTATTGGTCCTATTACCACACCAGTTTCATTCTTAGTTACTAGTTATATTAGACATGATACCTTATGTTTCATTCTCCCTGGTTACATGCTCTTAAGGCTTTCCTCTCATTTATTCTCTTGTGTATCAAATTCATTCATAATCAAAAGGGTTGTTACTATTTGAGGTATCCCCTTTGAGGCTCCTTCGACTAACATGCCTACTCACTCTCCCACATCCTCTATCCTACTCCTAGTACACCTATGGATAGGTTCTTCGACTCACACAAATGATTCACATAGCTCTAATCCTCCTTCATTTTCTACTAGGTCCTTGGATTACATCACTAATTCACATATCTCTAGTCCTCCTAGGTCTTATGTTAGGAATTTGGTTGTACATGTTAATTCGCATAACTCTAGTCCTTTTTCTATCCCTTCGGTTGCACATGTTGATTCTCATATGTCTATTCTTCATCTACCTTTGGCTAGACCTTCCCTAACATATATTTCCTCTAGTGTCTTACATTATCATAGGATTACCTATCGATCCTTTTGTACACAACGTCACTCTACATATCCTTATATGTCTTCAAGGGATAATCATTATTGTAGTCAAACATACATATCTCAGACATCACATATTTGTTTTTTTGTTTTATGCATTGAAATTATAGGCCCTATAGTCACTAAATCATGCACTTTGAGTCAATATTTTGTCTCGGTATCATACTACAATTCATATGGTTCTTCCGTGAAGAAAATAATAATTAACTCATGTCCTTTGGCCATTTCATTTTTTTTTAATCGTCACCACCGACCTTCCGCATGCACTTTCCAAGTTTGTATTGTCATCTTGTGTTCATCCTATTTCGAAATGGGGCGCCTTGCTCCCCTCTAGGTGCCTTGATCATATTTGCACTTTAATCTCATTTTTTGGGAACTTTCTAGTTGTTTGAGATTTCTATATTTGTGGTTGTCACCCTTTTCGGGCTTAATTACGAAATTAGAACAAGAGAATCATATAAATATAAATTTATGAGACTATAATGAGGGGCAAAGCAATCTAGACTTGCTACCACCATCTAGAGTTGCATCCATCAAAGGCACCTAAAGCTACAATTATCCATCTAGCTGCATCACAAGGCACATAAGGATAGTTCATATGCATCACACTTCATAGGAGGGGATTCTATTGTTTCCATGCACACATTTATTACATTATACATCTATTTATTGCTCATTACTTCACAAAGTTCCGCTGGAACAAGAGAAACCTAAGGAACAATTTGTATACACACACATAGAACTACATCGAGTTTGAGATATAGTTCAATGCTAAGTTAATAAGTCCACTATTGTAGCCATTAAGGATAGTCTGAACCTTTCATACATCTTATCGATGCTTGTCTTGGGGTTTTTAGGTCCCTCCTTCATCGCTGATTTCAAATTACATACCGCATTGCCAGTCCAGGGAAACTAGTGTGATAGGAAGAAACTACAGGAAACTATTAAGCGACACCTCGGAGGATTGTTTCAAAGTATTTCTACTGACTACTAGGGCACCTAGATATCATTTGGGCTGCCCAAATGTGCCCATATCCATCTCAACTCGCTCGGTCTAGTCGGGAGCTTAGTTTAATGCTTTATAAGGCTTATGTGTGGTCATTTCCTCCTCTTTGTTTCCTAGTTCACACTACGACACAATGTCATACCTTCATGAATCCACTAAGAAATTCCTAACCCCTGTTACACATTATGGTTTTAAATTTCTACTTAGTTGTTTGGATCAATTTCTTTATGGTATTTAGCTTTATTTATTAGTTTTAATAACATTAGATTAGGATAGAATTTCCCATTTTATTTTAACAACTTTGGTGAACCTAATGTCTTTCATGTTTAGGAACGTCAGTTTCTCTCTATCATGGCTCATAATGTTCCTCAATTTTCTTTGTCGACATACTTAATTTGCATCCCAATTTTAAGGATGTTCTTTAAAAATCCCTACATGCAATATATCAACCTAAAAAAATTCTGCCACATGAAATACATCCTATATTCAATTGTTTATATTAAGAACCTAGTCCTAGTGATCCTCCATCTAATTAACCCTATTGGAATCAATAAGAGATTTACATTATTTATTTCAAGATAAATTTGAGGCTATGGAATACATGATTACATCTCTCAAGTCTGAAATTAAACAAATTAAGGACATTTCTCAAGTCCATGTTTTTAATCCTTCTACATCAAATCCTCGTTCTATTTCTACATGTCTTCATGTTACCAAATCTCAAATCTTTCCACTTCCCACACCTCTCAAGTTTAAATCATTTCTAAGCCATAATATATTCACCTAAAGCTCATAACTCATCAATTAATCTTCTTACAATCTACTCATGGTTATCCTCCTTATTGGATTGCAAAATAGAAAATTATTCCATATAACAATTATCATGAAATCAATGGACATAATGACAACAATTGATATTCTTTGTAATGAAAAATATATCATCTTGAGCACCAAGGTTTCATCTCAATCACCTTAAAACGCTCTTTTACATGGTCCTCTCCAATTGTTACATATCAAAGGGTTCTTAACTGATTTTATAATAAGGAGAGTCAAGATCCACTTAAGAAACCACCTACGACATCACCAAGTCAACATAAGCAACCTCCTTTAACAATCAGTTCAACACCTCTTTCTCTCAAGTCATCCACAGTATTACTAAGTAAAATTCCGTAAACTTCTCTTAAGGTTGAGCTCACTCCTCCTCCATTAAAGGTAATTGCAACATCACCATGTCATGCATAGTAAGGTCACCTCCTATAATAAAACTTGTAATTTAACCATCTGCTATAAACCATACCTATGTCAATGACTTAGACCTGGATGAAGCTTACTATGATGATGAACCATTTGATGGTCTAACTTCTCCATCACATCAACATCCCATCACTTTTGTTAAGGAAACTACTCCTTACATTGATTCACTTATTAATTAGGTTTCCATCACTTACATACCTTGGTAGGACATAACATTCACACATTAGCCCCCCACCATCATAGCATCAAGATATGTTCCACACTTGCATTTATCAAAATTTGAGCATTTGTGTAGTCATATACCACATGACCATCATTAGTACCCTATGACACACTCTTATGCTTTGGTTCACACTTGAATGTTGAGGTAATATTACAAATGAACCTCATAGATTGTACACTAGGTACTACACATTGTATCTCTTCATACATCTTAGAGTACATCTCACATTTTACATACTACATCATTTGTGTTTGACATTCATTCATATACACCTCATATTAGCATTCATCACACATGTGTCACACTCTTATTGTCTACAAGTCTAGGATTAAATACCATTTATCATACACACTACATAACACATATTTTCACACTATTAGGCTATCTGCACATCTTGCATTGTATTATTTACATAGTGTATTTACACATTTAGCTCATCAAATGGTCTTCACTTCTCATAACTTATAGTACATCTTCTTATACACCTTTGTACTCTTGACTACTTAATGATGCACTCTAGTCTCATGCTCTATACTATATTATTGAGGCTATACATCACAAAATGACCACATCACATTAAAACATTCATCATTCAACCTTTTCATGTGAAATTACTAGGATTAGTGATATACACATTATTATATAATGTTACTTTTTTTAGAATCATCTCGTGATAGGTTACAAAATTAGTTTCAGTTACATTATTTTGTGGCATACGCTATAGGATAAATAACCACCTCCTTTCTAGTCACCTAGTCATGATATATGCTTACACTATAGGGTCATGCATGTTTTATCTCTATGTCATGTCTCATCACCACATAAACATCAAAGTGCACTACACAAAACACATAGTTTGACCTTTTCTTGATGACACACTCTCATTTTTGGTTCATTATTGACTACTGAGGGGGCACACTAAATGAATCTCAGTGCATACAATTCCATTTACTCAAAGGTCACGTTGGTCCTATCATCGATATTGCATTCCATTTCATCCATCCACAAGATACCACATTTTAAGGTTGCATTTACTCTTACTTTCACTTTCCTTTACATTTTCACCTTACTACATATATATATATATATATATATATTTTATTTTCTAGTTGTGATCGTAGATAAAAATATTTGAAATGCTCCATCGATGTCCGCACACGCTACCTATTGGGGGCATCCACATTCATACACTACGGGTGTTATTGTTTCATTTATACTTAGCACTCTTTGTAGAAACCAAATTTTGGTCACACTCTCCTTGGTCCCTTTTAATCAATTAACGTAATATATTTAATTGGTCATGACCCCTTCATCCTATACTAATATTCATCCTCACATTATTAATTATTTTAATTCTTTTAATTTATTTAATTTCACCCTCACACCTCCACCTCATCGTTACACCTCACCTTGACCCATTTCAAGGGCATTTAAATCATAATGACCGAGTAATCACTCTCAAAGACTAAGTCAGTCATCAATTTAGTCTTTGAGTCACCACTTTACTTAACTAATAAAAAATTCTTCCTAAACCTAATTGGACTATTTCTATGACCTTTCTACCTTCTCTCATGTGACCTCCACTTCCCTAAGCAGACTCAATCAAATTCATGCCAATAATAGTAAAGATCTTCCTATTTTTGGTAAACCTATACTTTCTTGACTTAACTAATGTTGGTTATCCCTCGGTGATGACACCGGTCACCTAACCGCCATTAGTTACCTTATATACACTTTCAAAACTCTTTACATCAATTTTTCATTCAGTTATTGGATCCTAATCACATTTAAGTGCGAATCTTCAAGCCCTTCGCATCAAGACGATGAACACACACAACCACAAGGCAAGAAAAGTAGTTGTTTTTCCCTTCTAGAGCATTGGAATACTCACGGGAACACATAGGCCATATTTTTGCAGCCTTTGGACTCAAGCACTTCTTCTTTGATAAACCATTAATCATTCGAACTCCTAAGATCTGCAAGACATCAAGTAAGTATTATGATTCTAATCATTTGACTTATTATTTTTGTAGATATTTTTCTCATTTAGTAGTTTATTTCCTTGATTTTCTATAAATCTCCTTCTACCCACCAACCCATTATTCAACCTTCCCAATCCTTGTCATCATTTCAAACATCCTCCTTAGTATCTCTGGGTCTTATCAACCATATTATGACCCAAACCACACTACCTTCACTCTTTGTGTCCAATCAAAAAGAGCCTAAAAACCTCTATTTAATAATTTAATATCAAATTGCCCTTACCAACACCGGTCACCTTAACCATGATTGGTGTCCCATATCTATAAGAATCACTCACTAGATCGATATCAGTCACTTTTTTTTCTATTAAACTTCCACAAAATTCCTATAACATCACTTAAACTCCACCTAGACCATACCAAATACCTTTGTGACCTTATTATTTATGTGTAATCATAGCACCCTTGAATGTTTGCAACTCAATAGATTGAGACTATAGTGTGATTGCATAACATTGAGATTTTCCCAAAGTGTGGGACTTTTTGCTTATGAAATCTCTCTGGATGAAGGCCGATTCCTATTCCTCTATTTTGATGCACATATCCAAATTGTAGAGGATCTTCTTCAAAATCTACTCTAATTTTCTAAGGAGAGAGGGTTAAGAAGATTATGAGAAATTAAACCTAAGCTAACAAAGGTGATACACCAAAAGGAATTTTGAACACTTTCTTTATATGGAGATGGAAATCACAACCAAATTAAGGAGGATGAAAACAAACCACAGATCAATCCATTGATGAGAATCCACTAACCATTAAACATAAATCATTAAACATGTAATACAATAATCATGCACATATAACCAAGATTGTAATGAGAGATCAAATGAAAATGTTGAACACAAGAGAGGTTTCATTCATCCACAGACTTATATTATTGCTCCATAGAATTGATATAGAGATTTACAATGGCCAAGAGGCAGAAAACCACATTACATGTTGAATGGGAGGTTTGAAACTCCAAAATTTACTTACAAACAAGGAGAAGAAGGGAGGGTGAAAAGAAAATTATCCAACATTAGAACAATGCCATGCATTACAATATATAAGAATAATGAGAGAAAGAGAGAGGGAAGAAACTCAAAATTTTACTTGAACCACCCTAAAATGCATTAAAATCTCCTATTACAATGATGGGTGCCTTTGGAAAAACCATGCCTCCTTGTAATTTTCCTTGTTGGAGAAGAAAGGAATCCCATACTTTATCATTATGGTAGGTGAGAAACATATAACATTCTTTAAAATGGTGGACTATAACATTGCTCTAACTTGTGTAGAGGAGAGTGAGATATTTTCAAATATTCCTTACTTGTGAAAATTTGAGCTCCAAGTAAATAGTTATGGTTATTTAAAGATTGGGGTGTCATACTGTATTAAATGTGAGTGGTTGACTATGTTCATTTGGAATCTGAAATGCATCCCAACCTCTCGAAATCCAAAATTTCAAACTTCAGGCATTTTGACTTTGGAGGTTGAAATTATTGTTCATTTGATTGCGTGCGTGAAAACTTTAAATCTCCAAAACCCCGAAGTTTGAAATTCAGACTTCGGGTTTCAGACCTTGTGCCTCTCAGACTTTAGGTCATCTCAAGCCAAACAAAGCTTTGAAATGAGGACTCTAAAATTTAGAAATCAGACCTCCAAAAGTTTGAAAATTCATGTCGCGTTGACCACAAGTAAAGTTTGATTCTAATTTTTTTTGAACCATTTCATACTTTGGCATTTTGGACTTTCATGATTTGGCTCGCATTTTTGCATTTTCTCGGTGAAGATCCAACCCTCCAAATTCTAAAATTCGGACTTTAGAGTTCAAAATTTGAAATGCCTCACTCTATGGAGTCGTTGACCCAAAAACCCCGAGCCTTTTTAGACTTCGGTTTTTGAGCTTTTTCCTTATTTTTAACCCATTTCTCCACTAGAACTTTGAACTGTACAACTTACAAAATTCTCTCTCTCAAACTTCGTAGTTTCCATTTTTGCTTAGCTCAATTTTGGGCCTGGATACTATCTTATTTTATTCCACTATGGATGACTTAAATCAAAATTTTTGACTTCATTCAACTTGGCTCATTCTATTATCTTTATGTCGACCTCGCATTAATGTTTCCGAGCCCACCAAAACCTTTTGGCCAATCTTGGATCACAAGATCCCATGAATGAATCAATCCCTCCATTTCCTATGTGTCTAAGGTCATATTTTTCCATGTTCTCGTGAGGGGAAAATTTTGATAACACTTACCTAACACCTCTGTGACCTATCCTAACTAGAAACATAACTTTCCTAATGCTAGATTAGTTTAGATTTCAATCCTTTGCTTAATCTAGTTTGTTGATAATTTTTTGAGATACCTAACTCAAATTCTTAGCAATAACACCTTTAATTATTGTATTTACTTTCATTTATTTAATAAAAACAAAGGATAAATAGAAAATCAAGGAAGCATCATGTTTCTCGGATCTAGCCTTGCTTGAAGTCCTCTGACTCTTGCTATTTAATATCATTTGGTGGTATTTCTTTTTGTATATAGGTATTCCTTCCGAGACAAAAAGGATTTTTCTACAATCATCTTGGAAAATTTTAGTAACATGTGCATTTAGCCTTCAACCTACATATCATAGGTATTCCTCCTTAACCTTTTACCTTATTTGTTTTATCACACAACTTATTCATTGAAACATTTTGGCATGCCCAGTGGGACCCATCAGGGTTATTTTGCATTGTTCATTCCTAGGTGAAATATTGTGTGTCTATTTCCTTTTGAAAGAATTCACATTAAATTTTCTCCTTTGGAACCTTCTCTCTCTTCTATTGGTCTCATTGATACTCATCTTTTGGAATAAAAAGAGCCATTCTTTTTATTTTTGTATTGCATTAGTGAAAGAAAAAACATTTCCTATTCATCATTTCTCTCATCAAATGTCATTGTGGATTTGCGTATAAAATATTTGCATATCATTTCTAATTGTTACATCTGTAGATCATTTAAAATTGTGGGCAACCTATATGATGGAAGTCATGTCCAGCTGATGGTTGAAAAATTGAATTATAGTTCACACTTTCTTTTCTACACCAAACTACTAAAAATAAAGTATTCATTTTCTTCAACAACATTGTATCCAAAAGAAGTTGTCAATGATCACACAATCAGAGGACTGACAGTGGGCTTCAAACTGGATTCTTTTTCTAGTCATTATCTCGAGAAAAGGATCTCCCAAGACAAAACTTACTAAAACTATCCTTAGTTGTTGGATTTTTTAGGGAACCTTTTATCAAACCAAAAAAACTATTTTATTCACAAGTCAGTCCTAAATGGCATAAGTCAGAAAATAAAATACACCACCTAGTATTTTGTGTTTGTAAGTTTTTTCTTGATTTATGTTTTGACGTTTGAGTTCATTTTCTTTATTCTTCACTCATTTCACACTCCATAATAATAGTTGGTGTATTCTAATTCTTTATGAGTGTGTTATGTCAATAATTTCCATACTCAGGTTTTTGGGTTGGTCTTTTATTATATCTAAATCAAAAAATTCACTATTTTCCATATTTTCACAAATTTCTCAGTGACAAGCATTGGTCCATCGAACGTCATCGGTTTACTCATCTAATGGGTCATCGGTTTAATCACCGCCGCTATCATTTTCTTGTTGTTTTGGTCATTTTAACCAAAGTAGCATTCATCACATTTATGTTTTTCCGGGGTTTCTGAATTACCTCACCATTTCTCTTTGTCTTTAAAATCACTATCAACATACTGATTTGGTCCATTTTCATCATTTTTCTTATGACCATCATCAGTTACCCTCTTTCATTGACAATTGTTACCCAACCTTTTCGGTCTCTATGTTTTAATTTTTCAATTTAAACAATGACCAGTTTTCACCTTCCGAACTATTTTCCTTCATTCATTTTGTTCTTTTGTGCCATCTACAAGAGATCAAATTACCATTTATACTATAAGTCACATGGTTTTGAATCATAGCTAATCCAAAACCCTTTTATTCCATGTTATCCTTCTGCCTCTCCAATCAAACACATCACCACTTTCCATTCTACCACCTATAGATCCTAGTCATCCAATTATCATCAATACTGGTGATGAGGAGTTTGTAAAACTCCTTGATCAAAACCCCACTACTTTAGAGTATTATTTATCCCATTCATTCACTCAAGATTCATCAAGGAAGTTTATATATGGCCTACATGTGTCCATTCCTCCTACCCTCACACTCACTTCTGCATACGCTACTACTTACTCGGCCTTACGCTCTTCCACCTTACCACCTATTATGTCCCAACTTGACCCTACATCATCTATATATGCTGCACCTATAACATTTTTGTGCCTTTGAAGTTAGTTTCTCTTGTGATGTCAACCATTCCTTTATCATTGCTATAAGTGTAGGTCTATTTGTACCTTCCACCTCTCATATACCTATTGTATCTAAACCATCCATGGTGTAATCAGCCCATACTCCCTTCCAAAAATGTCCTCTCCATCCCGCAATCACTTCCTCCAACTATTATGAGAGTTGTTACATCCACTCGACCTACCTACACTTATCACAAACAACCCCAATACTGATCAATCACTTATTCAAGATATTTTCCACCTGCATCTATTCCTCCCTCAAAATGTTCATACTTGGCACCACAAAGTACTGGGATGCCACCTGTTAGTATCCAAATTGATTCTCCCTTGCAAGATAAGCAACATCAAATATTTAACAAGAAGCCTAGAGATACATAAATCATCATGTATATTGTTTTTTAGCTAGGGAGGTGATTCAGCTTGCTCTTTTCACTCATATGTTGGAGAAATGGATAGCACCATATAAAAGGATTTGATATATCCTCACTAATTTAGGACGTGCCCTTCGACTACGGTGAGAGGAGCTATTTTGTAACCGTTCTTGGTGAAGGAGGATAAAGATATCCTTCTTTACACAAATTTGAATGAAACCTTGAGAAAATATGATCAATGCATGATAATTTAACTCTCACGAGTTCTCACTTCTAAAGAATGTTGATATTTTATAAATAGGGTTAACGTTATTAAAGCCACTAAGGAATCCTAATTTTTTCTACATATTTTGGCAATATAACTTATTCATTTGTGGACATACGGGGAAAATAGGGGTAGTTCGGGTAGGATTCATTGTTTTTGAATAATATTTAGTGGGAGATTAAGCAGGATAAATTTTATTTTTCTAGATCTTTGAGAACCTTCACAAAAATTGGAACACTAAATGATAGAATGCTTCAGAATAGCTAAAATATTTCTTTAACCAATAGTTGTGCATCAATGGAGGCTCTAGATTTGTAGGGTTTCACACAATCTCCAAGAATTTAACATGAAGGCTTTAGCTAAAGACTCAATTAAACATTAAAGACCCCTAGTTTCTCACACCTAAGATACTCTCAAAGGATTCCAAATAATATTTATCAACAAAATGATAGTAAAGTGATTTTAAATTGTATATCTCATTACAGGATGAAGGCTCTTCTCATAATCAAATTGAAAATGCCACTATACTATCATAGGGACAAGATCCTTTATGATTCAGAGGGATTTTAACACAAGATTGCAATAGGAACAAGAAATACTATTTGTAGACATTCTGAAAATAAAGAAGACATAAATTTTCCCAAGATTAAAATAGAATAACTTGAAGTTTTTAGATTCATTAGTAGGGGAAGGTTTATTGAACAATCTTAGAGCTTGTAGATGATGTACACTTGTAACCAACTTGACATGATCAAATCTAAAATATAAGAGATTAACAAGTTTCTCAGATGGTCTCTCAGGAAGATGGGATTTCTCAAATTTTCTCATAAGAATTCAACCCCGACCATTTACATGACTAAAGAATGCTTTTTATAACACTCAATTTACATCCAATATTTCCCTATAAGAAAAGAAGTTTTGAGGAACCTTTTTTATTACATATATTTTCATGATTTCAAAAAAATGACGTTTAACAAACTTACAACAAAAAGTTACCAGTTGTTAAAAAAGGTGAATCATTGCAAATATTTCCATAATTGTTTTAGCTAGGGCACCTAGTCATCTCCTCTTGGAAATAATTTTTTCATCTTTTGCACCTACAACCTCCATCATTTCATCCTTTTCCCACTCTTTCCTCTGTAACTCTACTCTTCATCTATCTTCTCTAGTAATTTTCATTTTTACAAGTTCTAGAAATTCAAACTCAAAATATCAACCTTTATAATCCTTGGACTACAAAATTAAGCTTTAAATCCATCAATTACACGTTCTAGACAAAAACCATAAGCAATTTCATCAAAAATGATGAAAAAATGCTTATTCACATCTCTAAGAGTCTTGGAGAAAAAATGGAGGCAAAATCAGATGAAATGCACAAAACCATTAATTATCCCCTTTCTCAACTTTAGATTAGATCCATCCATGTGTTTCCTTGGCACAAGCGCAAAGGTGAAGTATAGAGACAAGTTTCCAAACAAGGCGGGCCTTCCACATGCCTTGGGCCCAAGAAAATTCCCTTTTGGCCTTTGAAAAAGTTTCAGTATAAAAAGCCGGAAGCCTCCACATGTCTATTTGGGATAAATTCAAACATGAAGTTTAGAGGTGGGACCTTAAATGAGCACAAGCTCTCCACGTTCCTAGGCCCAATAAAATTGAATTTTTCCTTTGAAAAAGTTTTAGTATAAAAAGGAGCAGTAAGAAGAATCATGCACGTGTCTCTTTGGTGCACTTTTGATATGGTGCCCAAAAGCGGAGACTCTAAACAAGCATGGGCTCACCACGCATCTCGGTCTGGTAGAGGTGTTGAAAATGTTCAAGGACCAGTGGAAGGTGCCACATGCCTAGGATCTGAAAAAGTTTCATCATCCGTTGAAAATTCTAAATATGGGAACACCAGTGAAACCTTCATGTGTCCCTTCATCACTTATTCAAAAGTATAAAGTACGGGGTAGGTCCCAAGAAGGCATGAACCCTCCATGTGTCTAAGGCCTTAGAAATTTTCTTGAAAAGTTTAAGTATAGAGAGGAGCCAATGGAAACCTCCACATGTCTCTTTGGTGCACTTTTGATATGGTGCCCAAAAGTGGAGACTCTAAACAAGTGCGGGCTCACCACGTGTCTCCTTGGTGCAACTGCTAAGGTAGGACCCAGAGGTGGATCCTCAAATGAGCGTTAGCCCTCCATGTGGACAAGCTTTGAGTTGAAGTGGGCCTTAAAGTTTCAAAATGCCCTACTGACCCACATCCAATCAAGAATGAACACATATCTGCAGACGTTAGAGATAAATTTTGACAGGGAAAACATGCCCGTCAAATAGTAAGATGCAGGGGAACTTCACCATTTGCACTGGAAATGAATCTTTCTTTAAGGAAAAATAATTTGGAAATGATACAAGGCCCAAATGTGATCCAAAACCATGGAGAAGGATCTTTAACATCATACAAATGAAGAAAACCTTTCACCCATCCATTTGGGGAAATAAAAATGATAGAGCCTGTAGATTGAAGAATGTTTAGAGAAAATAGGGTGAGATCAAATTCAGCACAAACACCACCCACGTCATAAACTCATCATCTACCCACTTATACTACAAGGGGTTCCTAATCGTCATAACCTACTAATGATCTTATACAAATGATGATGGAAAAGATGAAGACTTTGGAATCATTGGTCTCTGAATCACGTAATTCTTTGACATATGACGAGATTTTTAATAATCCCATTCACTCATCCATTCCGATTCATCCATATTGTACACATTAATAATTTCCCAAATTCAACTGGTTTAACATCAAAGAAGACCCACAAAAACACTTGTGGTCTTTTAAACATGGGTGTTACCTGATCACTCATGATGACACTTTACTCTTGCAAACATTCCCAATGTCCTTGACATGACCTTCTTTGGATTGGGATAGTGCTCTACCTAGGTACTCCATTTTCTCATTTAACCAGGTAGCTCAAGATTTTATAAACCAATTATCTATCAATATTGTCAAGAAATTGACCATGCTCGACTTTTACTAGACACACCAATATGAAGAAGAATCTATCACAGATTTTGTCACTCATTGGTGAAGCCTAATCAACCATCTCACGTTCCAACTGCCTTAAAATGATTTAGAATAGTTGTTCACTAGGGTTTGTGTAAGGCACATCTCAGCAACTCTCAAATTTCAAACCTTCTGCTTGTTTGACGAGGCATTCACAATGGCCTGAAAACTTTAAATTCATGTCATTGAAGAGAAGAAGATACAATTGTGTAATAAGAACATTGCGTTTAAATCAAATGATACCTCTTCTTCTTCAAAAATGAAAAAACATTACTCTAAACTAAAAGGATCTACCAACTTGATAGTTTTGAAATCCATCCCATTTCACCTATCCAGCCAATCAAATCCTTCTTCTAAACTTTCTCCTATTTAGGGTTTCCATTTAAAGAAGAGAAAAGAAAATACACTCCCATAGCAGAACCCTACTCTTTAGTTTTAGAAAAACTTCTACAATCTGGAACAATCAATCTTCCACCCATCAAACCATATAGTGGTTTTCAACCATCTCATCCTATGCATGTATGGTACACAAAAAATTATTACTATAACTATCATCACGTTAAAGAGCATAACGAATGTAGTTGTATAACTTTCAAAAACACTGTACAAGAAATGTTAGATAATGGAGATCTCATCTTGGATAACCCTAATGGATCAGCTAATCATAATCTTCACATCTTCGATAAACCCTTCCCAAACAAAACCTCATCATCTAACCAAACCAGTGAACCTTTGAGCAATGACAATACCATTTGTGAGGTTAATGTTGTTTTTGACTAGCATACCAACTCTTCTTGCTCAATTTCTACCTACTCCATCTATCGAGGATATTCTTGCATGAGATCATTCATCCATGGAGGGAATTATTACATATGCTCCTTTACCCATAGAGGAGTCTCCCTTATCTCCCCCTTCGCCATGGAGTATTCCGCCATATCTATCGAGATAGTCTCCCCACTCACGTCTCAACCTCGATGAACAACTGAAGTATTTACTCTCCTACCCATGGAGAGTCATGCTTACCTTCCTCTTCACCAAAAGATGAACCTACCTCATCCTACTTGTCATCTCCCCTACCCATAGTGGATCCATTAGTAGTTCCCCTTCCTATTGGTAAACATTCTCCATTGGATTTCAAGGATCTTGTTGATTTTCTCTTGGCTCTTTTACCCGAAAGAGTTTGAACCAACCATTTTCCTATCTCATAGAAATTCTTTACATGGATTTCTACCAATTGAAAATCATCCCCCCTATAACATTTTTGCTTTAAATTTTTAGTGACCACTTTGATTATGTCAGAAATTCCATGCTTTTGGGACGTCTTTGTCTATCTTTCTCAACTTAGATGCAAATTTTTTCTATTGATACTTCTACATTCTATCCAAATGTGTTTCAAACAACCAAACTAACCATGCTTATTCTAGTTATAGCGAAATGTTCTTCATCACCCTCTCCAACACTTAAACATTAACCTTCTAATGAAATTTCTCCAATTCCTAAAGCCTTACCTACATCTATATCTACCTCTGCATCCAAACCCATTGCCACATTGGGAGTCATGCCAACATCATGCCTAGTCCATCCCCATTCAAAATGGATTTATCCACATCCTCACAAGCCAACGCAAATACTATTCCCACACCTAAGAGGAAGACCCAACCTCATAGACAGCATACACTAGTTTCTCCCACTACCCTTCTATCACCTTCACCACTTCCATCTATCGTAGGGCCCCACCCATCAAACTTTGCCACATAACCTCCTACCCAAGATAAACCAAAGCATGACATCTCACCTCCTGATCATGATCCTTTGTTACACCCAAATTACCTACACAACTTATGCATTCACCATCACCTCCATCCTTTCTACCACCTATACCTACATCACTTCAAGTATCCTCATCATTAACTATGATATTTCCTTCTCTTTAACCACTACCTTCCACCTAGCCTCTTCCCACACCCTTCACCACACCACCATTATCACCTTGGTTAACATGTCCCCTTCCACCACCTATCTTCCCTTCTACATCACACATTCCATCTTCGAATTTACCCAAGAAGGTGAAACCAAAGGACAAAAACCACTACCCTCCAAAGAGGTAGTTAAACCTACACCACCTTCAACCGCTAGCTTAGTTGTTACATCGTTACCTAAGAAGGTGCAATCTAAACCTAAAACTATACTACCTAACAAAAATGTGTTCAAATTGAATCAACCTCTGATTCCACCTCTCATGGCACCTCTCCCACAAAAATCACCCACACTTCCATCTAGACTCACACTTAATTCACATTGTGATCCATTGCGGGGTCTTATGCTAACATCTTAGTTAACCTTTTGGAAACCTCTATCATCACATTTCCACCACTTAGATCTTATGACCCACTCAAACCTAAACCAAAGGGGTTTAATAATACAAATATTTTCCCTTACCATTATTTAGGGTATGATGTTGAAAATTTTAAAGCTCATTAGACTGTTATTGTCCAATTGTTTCCTCTTGGAGAAAACTTTGACAATGATGATAGTTTAGATGAGGACCCTATTCCAACTCCATCTATCACCATGCCTCCTCATCCATTACCTATTAAACTACCTTCATCTTTCCATCACAACCCTATTATCATCCTCCACATTTAAGATCAATATGATACACATAAGAGAACTATCCAAACCTCTCGCAAAAACCAATGTGTTGCATTGTTTTCATAATACTAGTATATGCCCTCACCATATTGTTTCTTATCATGTCGCTACACCTATCATGAATCACTTGATCTCCTTTACCACATATTAATATGGTTAACATTACCACTCGAGCCAAAAAGGATAAGGAAAGGAGAAAACAACCAGCCCATCCACCACTATTTTACCCAATATCCCATTTGCACTTGCACTAAAAATCACTATCCGTGGACCCATATACCCTATTTATAACAAGGTTTCCCATCTACAATGCTTAAACAATTACACCAATCTCCTCAAAAAATTATTTGTATGGCCTTTCCCAAACCTTTGAGTATCATCAAGAGGAACCGATTGAGGTTATACAATCTATTGAGGTTTTAACTAATGACCCTACTCATGTGGCATCCATTATCACTCCTCACCATGTGGCCTCTCTCACAACTTCATCCCCTTCCTCTGCACCCATTACCACTAATCAAGTAGCCTCTCTTAGTTTCTCTCACAATGATATTGTACCTTTATTATTATATTATCATGATCCTGCCCTATTCATTCTTTCTACATTGATAATATATATGTTTGATGCATTATGATTGATGGAAGTTCCAATATAACATAATTTCTTCCCATGCATATAATCAAATATGCATCCCTCCTAAATTTCATACATAAAAACCCAATTATGTTGTGTTCATTGAACTATGCCATGACTTCCACACTTGGCACCATCATTCTACACATTCGTGTGGGCCCCCATACCATTCCTCAATTATTTTATGTCTTAGAGGGCGAATTCTAGTACAACATGCTACTTGGCTAACCTTAGACCCATGCCATGGGTTATATTCCTTCAACATTCCACTGCTATTTAAAATTTGAACATGAAGGAAACAAATATACTATTCCACCTACCCTTCACCATTCAATAAGCGTAACATGTTGTATCAACCCAATGATGTCCTTATACTAGTTAAGGCATCTACCACTACTACCACTTCCCCTTCATCCATGGCCCCATCCACCAATGTTGTTGCTACCTCTTCCACACCTAACTCCTATATTCCCCGTTGTTGTTGCCAAAATTCTCTAACCGACTCATCACCTAACCCATCTACTTCTCAACAAACTAATGATTCTTCTTCCCAACTGTCCAATAATCCATCCATTCTAGCTACCCACATACCAACTAATGATCCTTTAGAAGGTGTTTTTCAATGCCTCACTCTATGGTAGTACCACCTTTACAACATTGACATATTCCTTACTCCTCAAGAGTATGGTAAACTTCACCAACATCCCCACTATGATCACCACATTGGAGAGATTTTCCCCTATAGGCATCCCCACCTTCACACCAACTTAACATATGGGGGACTTGATGCTACTACCTACTCACCTGAGCCACCTTCCCAAACTCGACCATTTTCACCTGACCTTTAATTCCTCACCAACTTCCACTTTTCCCACACCTTCCTCTATTGATGTGCTTGGAAGGGCTTTGGATTTGTTTTTTTATGGACAAGGATACCATAATGTCATCCCATGCACCACTCGTAAGCATAAAGACCATAGTGGTATTGTATTTTCTGAACCATCTTCTAAGAAGCTTCGAGTCAAACTCATTGAGGATGATAAACCTTCCTTACCCCCTTCACTAACTTCACCAGCTTCACCTACACAGTTTATAGATTTAGAATCCATTCCTCCTAAATTTTTTTTCATGAACACCATTACGTTGGGACCTCTAACTTATAAATGAGATGGAAACGATCCCTCTTCTCTTCCCTTCATGTATCCTAACATGATTGATAATGATACACCTTCTATTAATGTCATTTAATGTTAGGATGATGAGTATATTCTCACCTACCTTGGTGTGGAATATTCTTATATTCATTGGTCATTACCTACCGAGACATAAACCATGTTGAATGAATCAAACATCAAAATAAATATCCACAATCAGGATGACCCACAAATTCTAAAAATAGGCCAATCTTTAGATGTTGCAGAACAAGAATCTTTTACTTCTTTTCTTCGGGATAAAAGTAATGCTTTTTCGTGGTTGTGCGTTGATATGTCGGGTATTGACCCAAACATTATGGTCTGCAAAATTGTACCTATTTAGGAGGCCAAACCCATGAAGTAAAAGTTACGGAAAATACACCCTCATATTTCCTTCTTGTCAAAGAATAATTTTAGATCCTTATTTTGGTTTCTTTCATCCTACCCATTAATTATCCCCAATGGATCTCTAACATCGTTCATATCAAAAAAGTGATAGAGGAACTTCACATTTTCATGGATTTTGTGAACTTAAATTATCTTGCCTCAAAGATGACTTTCCTCTACCTATTATTGACCAACTAGTTGATCTCACCATCGGCCATGAGATGTTATCCTTCATGGATGGTTTCTCAAGTTATAACAAAATATTACTCACCCTAGAAGATCAACATAAACCTTCATCACTCCTTTGGGGACCTTTTGTTATTGTTTTATGCTCTTTAGCCTTAAAAATGATGGTACTACATATCGGTTTGCTATGATTTATATCTTTCATGACATTAGGTATCACATATTGGAATATTACGTTGACGATCTTCTTTCCAAATAAAAATATTAGGATGAACACCTTATAGTCCTTAAGGTCATCTTTAGCCATCTCATCAAATATTGTGTTTGATTTCAACCTAAAAAGTTTGTCTTCACTATTCTCTCTTGAAAGATCCTTGGTTTTATTGTTTCTTTACGTGGAATTGAAGTTGATCCTGCTAAAATCATGGCTATTCTCAAAATGCCTCCAGATACTAACCTTCATCAAATTCATATTTTTCAAGGTAAGCTGTAATCTATTTATCACCTTATCTCATAGCTTTCTGACTACTTCCATCCCTTTCATCATCTCCTAAAAAAGGATGTCTCCTTTAAATGGGATGATGAATGCCACAAATCCTTCGACACCTTAAGTCAATACCTCCTCCAACCACATATGCTCATTACCCCTAAAGATGACCAATAATTTTACCTTTATATTTCTTTTACTAATCATTCCTGGGTGTCATGCTCACTCAACGTGATGAGTAACACAAGGAGAAAGAAATTTATTATATAAGTTGTAAACTTTAAGACTAGGAAACTAGATATACTCATACAATAAAATTTTGTTTATCCTTAGTTTTTGTCACCACTAAAATTCACCATTACCTACTGAACCAAAAAACCATTGTTTTCACCAAAACTAACCCCTTACATTATATGTACACTAAGGCTTACTAACATCAATGTGTATCATGTTTTCTCATGCTTTTTAGACCTAGATCTTGAATTCACCCATAAAAAACATGTGAAAAGACAAACAATTGCTTATAAACTCACATATGCACCTCTCTCTAGAAATTAGTCCTCTAACTTTGATTTCCCTGATGAATCCATCGCTACCCTCACTTTTGACAATATTGTTTACCATATGACCTTATTATTTTATGGTTCAAATGTCAACATGGGGGTGGTGGTGGAGTTATCCTCACCCTCTTGATGGTGAACCTATAAAATTATATTTCGAACTCAATTTTGATTGTACTAACAATATCACCAAATATGAAGAACTCGTGTCAGGTATTCAAACCATTATAGCCTTATATTAAATCGATTAATATCTTTGGTGACTCTCAACTAGTTGTGAATCAATTTAATGGTATATACCAATGTCGTAACAAGATACTTCAAAAGTATAAGAATCATGTTGACATACTTTTAACTACCTTTGACCGTTATGATCTTCAAACCACCCCATGTTCAACTCATAAATTTGTGGATACGATGGCCCATCTTGTTTCTCAAATGCCCACTTCCCCCTGTGACTCAAAAATATTTGTCACTATACAAAGTTGTAATCACCCTCATATCTATTTCGAGACCTCAACCTTATCACAACCATTAAATCTAACCCATGTGACCTTTGGTATAATAATTTTGTTGACTACCTTTCCCTTTCATTCGCCTCTAGATATTACTCACCATCGAAAATGAGCCTTTCTAAAAAGTGTCTCTCGCTATTTCGGACCATTATTGGTATTCTTTATAAATGTTGTTTTGACATTATCCTCTTATGATGCCTTACGAGTTCTGAAATTACATACACCATCAAGGAAGTTCACGATGGATTTTTGGGGTTCACTTTAGTGGCCTAGGTGTCACTAAGTGCATCTTATGCCTAGGCTATTATTGGCCAATCCTAAAAATCTATTTCTGTGACTATTTCAAGAGTTGTGTCAAATATCATCAACATGGTAATCTTCATCACACCCCCAGTCATTTCTTATAGGTTGCATGATACCTTTGGCCTTTCTCTCAATGGGGTTTGAATCTTGTCAGAGATATCAACCCTCATTATTCCCAATAGCATCAATGGATCATAACCGCTACCAAGTATTATACTAAATGGTTGAAATTTGTACTCTTATTTCTATAAAATCGAGAAAATTTGTGAATTCACCAACAATCACATCATTTTTTCTTTGGTATCCCTCACCACCTCATCACTAATAGCTACAAACAATTCAAAAAAAAAAGCGTATAAAACTCTTTGATGCCTTTGGCATATAAATAATATTTTCTTCACCTTATTATCCTCAAACAAATGACCAAGTTGAATTGACCAAAAACATTAAAAAAACTCTTATGAAATTGGTTGATGATACTTGAAAGGATTGGAACACACACATTCCTTTTTTTAATGACATTATCACACTAGTATTCGTACCTCAATTGATGGCACACCTTTCTCTTTGGTATACGGTACAAAGGTTTTCCTTCCTCTCAATATAAAATTCCATCTCTTCGTATATCCCTCACATATATTCTCAATGATGATGATTTTTGCTAGAATTGTTTAACACATCTTGAGTTATTAGAAAAGCACCATTTAAATTCTCTTGATCACCTCTAAATCTACCAAGAACGCATCAAACATGCCTATGAAAAATGTGTCTATGAATGAACCTTCAAGGTCCATGACCTTTTCTGAGGAAAATCGAAATGTAACCAAAGTAGAGAATAGTAAACGAGGCAAGTTTTCTTCTAATTAGATTGAATCCTATATCATTACACATACTTATGGATCATGTGCTCATCATTTTTCTTAAATTCTTGGAAAACTTGAACTTGAGCCACTCAATGCCTTATATATCTTTGACCACTATATTGTTGAATCAATTCCTAGATCACCTTATGTATATTAAGTGCTTGTCCTTTGAGTGCCATTCACCTTCCACTTATCTATTTTAAGGATCAATGACTAAACAAGAATCATGTGATTACCCATCGCCTTTCAGCCTTATCTTCAATATGAATACCATGGCTCTACTCATGGCATGATTTTCATGGATAATTTTTGTGCTTTTTCAGGATGGAATCCCATGGTCATTTGTCACTTAAAACCTTTATTTCATTGCTAAATCTAGTGTTATGGTTTTGTCTTCATAAAAGAAGCCTCTACTTATCTATAGTCTATTTCATGACCTAAAAGTCTAAAAAATAATTCAAAATCAATATACGAGATTATCGAATTCAAAACTCCTTGAGTTAAACTTCTCGCAAAAATATCATCTCCTAAAAAAAGGACATCTAGTCTTTCTATCTATCTACTATAAATAGAATGCTCCCTCAAGGGACAACTATACAAAGCTAGCCATATTGTACATAGTCTATCACAAAAAGAAGACTATTCCTACAAAAATAAAATAAAATAAAAATATTCAGATGTTTCCCACATCGATCAGCTTCACGAAGACCTTAAGGAGATACTCTACTCATCCCAAATAGACTTCCCACATTCATCACTCTATAAAAAAATGTTATCCAATTTTTCCCCTCAAGAAAAATTTAACAACATGGCCATGCACACTGTGAAAAGGGAGGGATTCATTTGGAAATGGGAGCTCAGATTTTGATTTCTAAACATCGGGATACATGTGGGCTTGAGAATAGAAATGATGTTAGGAGCAAGAAATTGATGAAATAATGGTTCATCAACTGAGCCTACATATTGGGATTGCATGAGAATGGGGAATATGAGCCACTGGGGTCAACATGGACATCACATGATAAGCCAAATTGATTGAAGTTGGAAAATTTTGATTCAACTCACCCATGATAGACTATATGAAGATAGAACCCAACCTGAAATTGAGCTAAGAAAAAATGGAGAGTTTGATTCATCAAGAGATAGCTTGCATTTGAGAGGGTTGAGCACATTGCAGAGAATCACAAGGGTTTTAGCTCATTTAGAGAACGAAGAAGTCTCAAAGTCTAAATTTCAGACTTTGGAGGTGGAGCCTTTTGAATGTGGGCTAAAGGTGAGTTTTGGGGACTTAACAAAAAAATCACGAAAGAAAAAAATATGAAAATATGAAAGTTTGAAATTTTAGAAATTTGGATTTAAGAGTTTAGAGATATACGGAATTTGGAGTTTCAGATTCTTCGGAGAAAAAATAGGAAAATCAACCAAAAATGTCTAAAATCCCAAAAGTCTAAAACCTAAAAGTGTTTGGATTTTAGAAGTCAAACTTGATTATAGAGTCAACGCAATGCCATTTTTAAATTTTTGGAGTTTCAGAACTCTGAGGTGATTTGAAAGATCAACAATAACATAAATTCGAAACAAAAAGTTCTGAAATTCTAAAATCTAAAATTTCATATTTTAGACTACGAGTTTCAAAAGTTTAGAGTTTGAACTCTCAAGGTTATTTGGAAGATGAATAGTAACCTGAATACCAAAACCAAAATGTCTGAAAGTTTGAATTTTGGGATTTTAGAGGTTGCATGTATTTCAGACTCCAAAAAGGAAGATTAAGAATTCACATTTTTTACAAAATGACACCCAGAACTTTAGATGGCCATAACATTTACTAGGAGCTTGGATTTTCACAAGAAAGGACTTTTGGAAATCTTACAAGGTTACCTTAGTTTGAGTTGGAATAAGTTTTTCAAAATGAAAAAATACAGTTTGTCATTTTAGGGGTGTCTAGGTTTCTCACCTACCACAATAATGAAGGTATGGGCTTCCTTTCTTTCCCAACAAGGCATAGTAAATGGGGGTATGGATTTTGCAATGGCACCCCTCATTTTTTGTAGGTGAATTCAATGCATTCTAGGGTGGTTGAAGTAAGGCTTGAATTCTTCTCTCCCCTTCTCTCATTCTTCTATATATTGTAAGAAGGGGCATTTTTCTAATGTTGGATAATTTGGATTTGGACCCTCCCTTCTTCTCTTGTTTGTAAGTGAATTTGTGTAGTTTAACCCTCCCATTTAAAATGTAAATGAAATCTTTCCTCTTGGCCATTATAATGCAAAGTATAAATATTTGGAGTAATAATAAAAGTATGTGGATGATTTTCAACCCTTTCTTATGTTCATTGCATCTTCTTAATCTCTCATTGCAATCCTAGTTATTTGTGCATGGTGGTTGTATTAGATTTTTAATGGTTTGTTTTTAATGGCAAAGAAGGTGTTCAACATTCCTTTGGTGTATCACCTTTGTTAGCTTATATTTAATTTCTTGTAATCTTATTAACCCTATCTCCTTGGCAAGTTATACTAGGTTTTAGAGTAGATCGTCTACAATTTGAACATGTGTGATCAAAATAGATGAATAGGAACCGACATTCATCATGAGAGCTTTCTAATTGCAAAGTCCCACGCATTGGTAAAATCTCCATGTTATGCAATCACACTGAGAGTTTCAACCCATCATGTTGTAGACATTTAAGAATGATGTGATTATTCATTAAAAAATCACAAAGATAAATATTAAGTTTTCATCATGGACATGTTATCCCAATTTTACCCCACAGGAAGAATTTATTGAATAAGCCAAACACGAGGAAAATAAAGGGAGCCACATGCATCATTAGCACAATTCAAGGGAAGAATCCAACAGGGTCCCCAAATGAATGTCATCCTACCACGTATCCAGAGTGTGAAGGTTACGTTGGCTGTTGAAAAGTCTTAACAGAGGACATAACAAAGTGGAAGCTTCCCACGCATCCCAATGGCGCAACTCCAAAGATCATGTCCAAATAGGGCCCCCAGGTGAGTGCCAACATGCCACGAAGCTCGAGTCTGAAAATTTGCACCATATGTTAAAAGTATTAATAGGGGATGAGCCAGCGGAAGCCTCCACATGCCTCATCAGAGAAAATTTAAACGAAAAATCCAAAGGCATGTCCCAAATGTGCACCAACCTACCATGTAGTTAGGGTCAGAGGAATGTCTCAACAGCCATATAAAACTCCAAACTTGAGACAAGGCTAGTGGAATCCTCCACACTTTAGCTTGGAGCATCTTTAGGGAAGATTCAAGAAGGTATTCAAAGTAGCCCTGACCCTCATGTGTTTTGGGTTAGGTATAATGTCTCCGCCACAAGGATGGGTTTAAGAAGAAAAAAAGAAAATAGAACAGGCCCACAGACAACGCCACATGTCATTTCAACACAAATTTAAGAGCAAAAAGGAGGGGGAGGATATTGAGATGTGTGGGGCTGTCATGGAATCTTGTGAATAGAATCCAATTGAAGCACCTTCAGCGGCCATATCTTTGACTAGAAGCTTAGAATCAAGTGAGAGAGGACATTTTGGAAATCTCGATGTCTATTACTCACCTACCACCATTAATGATCTGGTCCACCATTTTTGAGGCTATCAAGTCTCCACCTACCCCCATAATGGATTATGGCATTCCTTTCTTTCCCAAAAAGGAACAACAATGGGGGCATGGGTATTGTAGAAACACACATCATTATTGCATGGGGAATTCATTTTCCTTTTGGGGTGGTTAAACAAGATTCCAAATTTCTTCTCCTCCTTCTCTGATTACTCATATATATTGTACAGAAGGGGAAATTTCTAATGGTTGGACACTCTCACTTTGTGCCCTCCATTCTTCTCTTCCTTATAGGAAAATTCATGGAGCTTTCAAAACTACCATCCTAATTGTAATGTAATCTTACCTTTTTGTTAGTGTAATGGACTATATCAAATTATTGGATCAATAAAATAAGTTTGTGGATGATTTCAACCCCCTCTTATGTTTATTTTCATCTCCCTAATCTCTCATTACAATTTTGATCATTTGTGCATGGATATTATATCACATTTTTAATGGTTTGTGTTTAAGATCAATGTAAATGTTCAACATTCCTTGAGTGCATCACCTCTATTAGATTAGGTTTAATTTCTTGTATCTCCTTACCCATGTCCCCTTGGTAGATTAGAGTAGGATTTAGAATAGACCATCTATAATCTAAATGTGTGTACTTGAATAGAGGAAAAGGATTCGAAATTCATCCAGAGAGCTCTCATGATTTAAAAAGTCCCACACTTTGGGAGAAGATCCATGTTATGAAATCACATTGATATTCTCAACCCATCAAGTTATAGACTTCGAGGGTCTTGTGATTTCACACCAATAAATTTGGCACACCCAGTGAGACAAAGAAGTCTTCATTTTATTGTAGAATGATTGATGTGCACTTTTTGTAAGTTTCCATCTTTAAACAAGCCTTGAAATTGCACATTTGGAGACTCCTAAGAGGAAAAATCCAATTTTTTAGCAGTCCAATCTTGGTAGATTCATAAGAAGAATCCAAATTCGATAAAAAACTAGAGAAGAGGGAATTTTTTTCTATCTACATTTATCCCTAGAAAGAGCAAAGAGAGGAAGAATATCCCAAAGGTCTCCATCTCCACCAAACAGGAAATTGTCAACACCTCCACCGGGTATGCCTTTCATTCAATCAACTAGAGTCCTTTGACCAATCAGGTTTACACAACCCAACACCTACATCAACTTCACTAGTAGCAATCTGCTGGCTCTCAATGTACAAAATCTAGTTCCAGCTACAACACTGAAGATCATTCCATATTTTACTAGAGAGAACAAAATGACTCTGATTGATCACATCTAGGATATTGCAAATGTCATGTAAAATTCATGAAATAACTTAAATGGAAATTGTTCTTAATTTATTGGCATCCTCCTTTAAAGGTAAAGCTTTGTAATGGTTTAGAAGCCTAACAGTGGGATCTATCCAGAATTGGGACCATTTGTGCACATCTCTCCATAATCAATTTGGAGAAAAAGGATAACCTGTCTTTATTGGAGTAGTTAACAACAATCAAGAGGGCTCTGAATAAGTAGGTGACCAACTTCAATTGAGATTCCAATGGATGTGGGATAGGATCTTGGTGGCCGTGAGACCAACAGATGTAGGTGATTTCCTATACTTCCTTAAAGCTTTAAATTATGATATTTCCATGATGATTCAATCAATGGGAGGTATAAATTTACCCGCATCCTATAACATTGCTATTAGAGTTGAAAATTGTTTAATTCAAGTTGGTAAACTTGCACCTAGGCCACCTATGCCTCTATATCTAGAACTAGGAGCTCCAAGCACTAGTCAAGCACAACATTAGCTCCCATTCTTTCTCCAAGGAATCATAGTTCAAATGAAGCTTCCACCTCATCTTCTAGCACCTCAAATGATCTCCAAGAAGTCATGAAGAAACAACAAAACTTTGGCAATGAGTTGGTGACACTTAAGAGGAAATAAACTCAAAATTTCAGATCATATCAGCCTAATAGGCCACCCATCCAAACTAAAAATCAAAATCAAGCCAAACCTCCTACTAATAGACCATTCTAGCCTTACAATCCTAATGTTGCATCCACATCTAGAGCTTTAGTACCAGTGCAAAATAATATGGCTCAGGAATATGATTGGTGTTTCCCATGCAATCAACCTCATAACTAGTCAATGTGTTTCAATGGTGCTTTGAATCAAGCCCTTATGGTGACAACAATGGGTGTAGAACAAGAGACAAGCCAAGAAGGAAATCAACAGTAGGAAACAACTCAAAGCAAGGAACATCTCGAATGAGACCACACTTGTCAATTGGAAGGCTAAAATTTATGCGGTATGAATCAAGCACCTTCTCAAAGTGTAGTAGTTAATACACAGTCTAATAAAGGAATATTGGAGAAGGAAAGTCATCAAATTCAAATGATCCACAACCCTCTATCACTCAACAGGGTGTTAGCAATCAAAGTGCAGCTCTTAATGTGCAAGGACAACCCAAACCACCTTCCAGACCAGCCCAAGTGTCGGTTACAACAACCCATGTACAAGAGAATAATGTGCAAGGAAAGGGGTAGTAGAGAGATAGTTCATCTCCATTCAAAATCATTGAATAGATGAAGAAAAAAAATTTAAAATATCGATGTGGGAGTCATTGGCTATCCCAGGATAGAGAGACCTATTACAAGATGCTATGGAAAATTGGTAGCGTCAAACCAGCCACCCAATCAATAAGAAGAGGTTCTTACCAATGCATCTTGGCAAGGAGAAAAGCAAGGAAATTACCAAGGTAAAATTTTAAGCCCCCCCATTCTATTTCTCATTTATCATTAGAGATAAGTTAGTGCATAATTGCATGATTGATTCGGGAGAAAGTAGTTCAATCATAACAAAACAAATAGTTGATCACTAGGTATTCAATATGAAGTCATCTCCAAGGCATAGTGCAATTAGATGGGACATCGGTAACAATGGTTGGAGTAATCAAATATTTGAGCCTCACATTGCATGCATGTCCCAATGTGACCATATTGCAAGATGTATCAGTCATAGACTTGCCACTTCTCTTTACATTGTGCTTATCAAGAGACTTCACCACTAAAATTGGAGGTTATTTGTCTACTAATTGGTCACACATGATTTTTAGAATGAGGTATGGAGCTAAGGCTACGATCAGATTAGAGCTCATTGTGAAATCTCACATAAAGCCTCATACACCGATTCCAATCAACACAAATTGTTCAACCTTTGATCAAGAAGATATCCTAAGAACTTATGAATAAGTTACTAAGGTTGGATGCATCCCAGACTTGACTCTTGATGAATGGGAAAACAAGAGCCATGATTTTTACCCTTACAAAGAAATGGAAGAATTTGAGCTAGGAGTCTATAGTTTTCATGAAGAGAATCATCCTCTCCATACCATTACCAAGCCATTCCACGAAGATGATAATGATGTAAGGTATTTTTATTTGATGGTTCAAGAAGAAGAAAAGGATCTAGAGGAGGAGCTATTCTTGTTTCACCTAAATGTACACAATATTACTGAACTTTCTATTTCAAGTTTTCTTGCTCTAACAACACAGTTTAGTATGAAGCCTTAGTTCATAGATTGCATAGGGAAAGAAAGAAAAGTATTAAGAATTTGTAAGTCTTTGGAGATAGTAAGTTAATTAAGAACCAAGTCAGAGGATGAAATCCTATAAAGAATGATCCATTGAAGAGATATAAGAATCGAGTATGGGATCTCATTGAAGATTTTGAAGATTTTATGATCAATTCCATCCCAAGAAAGAAGAATGAAGTAGTGGATATATTTTCAACAATGGGGGTAGTATTTGATGTTGTATAAAGTATTAAGAGTGAGAAATATCATCCCCATATTAAATTGGTTATAAGACCAGTTGTTCTAAACAACAACACAAGTTGGTGAGTCTTCGAGAATGATGAAAAAAATGTCAATTTTTATGAAAAGAAGTTGAGTTCTCTTCCAGAAACCAGGAAAAGTTGGAACAGTGGTATGGTGACCAAGTGGTGCAGCTGAGGACTAACAAATTACTAACATTTCTTGTAACCTTGGAATCAATCTTCAACCCAAATGATCAATTCCGGAAGGAGAAGGCAAATATTCATGTAAAGGATGAAGATTTAGATCCCATTTCAATAGATGAAGGAAAGACATTGCAAATTGGTAAAGTAAGTATCCCACAAGAAAAATCTGAATTTGTTCAACTTTTTCATGAATTCCCAGATGTCTTTTCTTTTACTTACAGGTATTTAAGAGGTTTCAACCCAAAGTTGGCACAACGAAGTGTTGAACTGGATCCAGGATCTAAACCTATCAGACAAAAGAAAAGGGTGGTAAATCCTCACATTGAACCTCTCATGAGGAAAGAGTTGAACAAGCTGATTGAATCTAGCATCATCTTCCCTATCAAACATTTAAGTTGGGTTGTAAACTTGAGCAAGATGTATAATCATAGACTTGCCACATCTCTTTGCATTATGCTTGTCAAGAGACTTCACCACTAAAATTGGAGGTTATTTGTCTACTGATTGGTCACACATGATTTTTGGAATGAGGTATGGAGCTAAGGCTATGATCAAATTAGAGCCCATTGTGAACTTGCACATAAATCCTCATACATTGATTCAATCAACACAAATTGTTCAACCTTTGATCAGGAAGATCTCCTAAGAACTTATGAAGAAGATACTAAGGTTGGATATATCCCAGACTTGACTCTTGATGAATGGGAAAACAAGAGCCATGCTTTTGACCCTTACAAAGAAATGGAAGAATCTGAGCTAGGATTCTATATTTTTCATGAAGAGAATCATCCTCTCCCTATAATTACCAAGCCATACCACGAAGATGATAATGATGTATGGTAGTTATTCTTTGATGGTTCAATAAGAAGAAAAGGATCTAGAGGAGGAGCTATTCTTGTTTCACCTAAAGGTACACAATAATACTCAACTATTTGTTTCCAGTTTTCTTTCTCTAACAACATAGTTCAGTATGAAGCCTTAGTTCACAAATTGCATAGGGCAAGAAAGAAAATTAATAAGAATTTGTAAGTCTTTAAAGATAGTGAGTTAATTGTGAACCAAGTTAGAGGATGAAATGCAGCCAAGAATGATCTATTGAAGAGCTATAAGAATCAATTATGGGATCTCATTGAATATTTTGAAGCATTTATCATCAATTCCATCCCAAGAAAGAAGAATGAAGAAGTAGATAGATTTGCAGCAATCATGGTAGCATTTGATGTTGTAGAAAGTATCAAGAGTGAGAAATATCAGCCCCATATTAAATTGGTTATAAGACCAACTATTCTAGACAACAACACAAGTTGGAAATTCTTCGAGAATGATCAACAAATTGTCATTTTTACGAAAAGAAGTTGAGTTCTCTTCTAGAAACCAAGACAAGTTGGAACAACGGTATGGTGACCAAGTGGTGCAGCTGAGGACTAACAAATTACCAAAATTTCTTGTAACCTTGGAATCAATATTCAACCCAAATGATCAATTCTAGAAGGAGAAGGAAAATATTTAGGTAAAGGTGAAGATTCAGATCCCATTTCAATAGATGAAGGCAAGACATTGCAAATTGGTAAAGTAAGTATCCCACAAGAAAAATCTAAATTTGTTCAACTTTTTCATGAATTCCTAGATGTCTTTGCTTGTACTTACAAGGATTTGAGAGGTTTCAACCCAAAGTTGGCACAATGAATGTTGAACTGGATCCAAGATCTAAACCTATCTAGACATAAAAGCAAAGGGTGGTAAATCCTCACATTAAACCTCTCATAAGGAAAGATTTGAACAAGCTGATTGAATCTAGCATCATCTTCTATATCAAAATTCAAGTTGGGTTGTAAACTTGGTGTCAGTGAGGAAAATAAATGAGAAATCAGATCATGTGTATACTTTCATGATCTGAATAGAGAATCACTCAAGGATCATTACCCACTTCCATCAATGGAAGGATTCTTATATGTTATAGATGGCTCTAAAAGGTTTTCATTATTAGGTGGATACTCAAGCTATAATTAGATAATGGTGAAAGAATAATATTAGTACAAGATAACCTTCACTATGAAATGGAGCACATATTCTTACAAGAAGATTCCATTTGGACTATCCAACATAGGAACAACATTTCAAATGAGCTATGGATATGGCATTCAAATGCTTAATCAACAAGATGGTGCTAGTATATCTAGATGATATCATTGTCTTCTCAAAGAATGTAGTAGAACACCTCTTTCACTTTAGGAAAGTATTTCAAAGGTGTATAAGGTTTAAAGTGTCATGGAATCAAAAGAAATGTGTATTTTTGGCACATGAGGGAAAGTTGTTGGGACATAGTGTCTCAATAAAAGGGTTAATAATTGACCCTAAAAGAGTTGAATCCATTAGAACATTTCCTTCGCCACATCACAAAAAAATCTATCTAAATCTTCTTGGGAAGGATAAACTTTTTCCACATATTTGTGCCTAACCTTTTCTACTCTTGTGAATTATTTAACAATGATATTGAAGAAGAGTATTTCATTCAAATGGAAAAAGAAGGAAAAGAGAGTTTTGAGGCTATCAAGCATGTAATATCATAGGTCCCAACCCTTATTAGCCTGAAAATTTTCAAAGGATTTCATGTTGTATGCTTTTGGAGGGTCGACACAATATCATCTATCTTAATTCAGCCTAATATAGAATGTTGTAACAACCCTTAACATTCATCGTCAGAGCCTGCAAGATTATTAATTAAGGTATTATTTTATTGAAAAGAATGTCCTTGTTGTCATTAGGAGTTTGAAGAAGTTTAGACACTTGGTCTCGAACAACAAGATTCAACTACTAGTGTCCCATGTTGGTGTCAAGGAATTTCTTCTAAACAAATATTTGAATGAGAAAAGAAAAATTTGGATCACTCATGTAATGGATTATGATATTGAAATCAAAGTGACCAAGTTGGTTTGTGGTAAATGTTTGTGTGAGCATCTCGCTTCCAAATGACAAACTAAGTGAATGGATGAGGAAGAGGTTATCCTACTACTACAAAATGATCAAGAACAACTAGATAACAATGCTCCCATTCCACGTTGAATCAAGACTTGGTGCATTACTTGAAATAGGTTCATGCCCTTGGAAATGAGAAAAGCAAAGAGAAGGTACTTTATATTACAATCCATTCCATATGTGCTTGTTGATAGTGTTTTTTCAAGAGGAAAATTAATGGTGTCTTATTAAGGTGCATTGGGACAATCCAAGTTGAGAAGATATTACATGAGTTCCATGATGGAGACGTAGGAGGCCACTTTGCTCCATAGGTAACAACACTCAAAATTATGAGGGCTGGTTACTATTGGCCTATGGTGT
The DNA here is from genome assembly GCA_018340775.1 of Taxus wallichiana var. yunnanensis. Taxonomy (NCBI): domain Eukaryota; kingdom Viridiplantae; phylum Streptophyta; class Pinopsida; order Cupressales; family Taxaceae; genus Taxus; species Taxus wallichiana. Next base: position 266,192,607 of record CM031240.1, read on the forward strand.
TCAATGATTGCTACTCATGGATCAAGAAGTGCAAAAGTGTGCTTTCTTCACATGGAAGGAAAGGTTAGTAGCCCTATCTCTTTGTCAATTTCAGTAAATTATTCATTCATGCAATGGGGATTGGACTTCATTAGAGTGATCAACCCAAATTGAAGTCAAGGCCACAAGTGGATACTCACAGTAACCGACTATTTCACCAAGTGGATTGAAGAAGTGGAACTTAAGGAGGAAAATGAATCTAGCATCTTGGATTTCTAAGAATGGATAGTCATAAGGTGTGGTGCCCCTGCTACTATCATATCAAATAATGCATTAGGATTTCTTGGTGCAAATATCACCAAATGGGCTATAAATAATGGTGTATATCTCAATAACTCTTCAAACAAGACCTTACTAAGAATCATAAGAAGGAATCTTGATTAGAATAGAGAACTTGGCACACAAGAATCAAATCAGCTCTTTGGGTAGATAGGATCACACCTAAGAGTTCTATAGGAAGCTAACCATTAAATTTTTATATGGGAAGGAAGCATTTCTACCTATATCACTTGAGTTTCCAGCATTATAACTCATGGAACAACTGGAATTATTTGAGTTTGAGCCTATGGAGATTAGGTATATAGAGCTAATGGAGTTAGAAGAAGTAAGAGAACATAGTGTAGACCATGGAGAAGGATCAAGCATTGATCAAGAAGAGCTTTGACAAGAAATCTACAGCTAGGACATTCAAGTTGGAGACTTGGTACTGAAATGAGATGTGGACCGTGAAAATCCAAGAAGTCATTCTAAGTTTGATGACATATGGAGTGGTCCATAAATGATCACTGAATGCAAAGGTAGCATTGCCTTTTGGCTAGTTAAGTTGGATGGTGAAGAATTACAAATTCTAGTCAATGGGATCTATCTCAAACATTGCTACTAGAAGGAGAATTCTCACCCTTGTACATATTAGTCTAGGATTTCCAATTCCTACAAGTGTTTGTGGAAATTCTTGTTGTTAATAAATAAGGTTTTTTCCCTTAGTGCTCTGGCATAGGTTTTTTGCTCCAAGGTTGTATCATTGTATAGTTCGATGTGCCTCCGGGTGAATGTTATAGCAGTCCATTTAAGGAATAGGTGAAGACCTCAAGTCAAGCCAATTTTTTACTCTTAGAAATCTCATCTTCAAGATTTTCTTATGAAAATTGAGAGTGTAGACAACAGCACAAGTTTAGAGTCATGAAGTGCAAGCATTGGATTCATTTTTCAAATAACATGATTTATATTAGGCTACCATCTATGACTCTATGCCCAATGGATACTAAAAGACAATTGATCCATTCACCTAGGAGGAAGGTTTTTCCGCAAGTCACCAAATTGTTATCCCAATTTTACCCCCAAGGAAAAATTGTTGAATAAGCCAAACATGAGGAAACAAAAGGGGGCCATGTACCTCATCGATGCGTAATTCCAAGGAAGAATAAAAACAGGTTCCCCAAATGAGTGTCATCCTACCACATAGCCATAGTTCAAAATGTAATTTCACAAATAAGGATAAAAGCATGTATATTTTATTAATGTGAAATTAATAAACCATTTTAATGGAGTGCTACAATATTTATACATATTGGACAAAAATATACAAAGAAATAAATATGTTGCATAGGTGCAACAATATTCCCGAATACATAAGCTTCCAAAATATCATACGAGAAGCACAAATGAATAATGATATAATTGTTATAACAACATAAAATTATATATCTATGAATATAATAAGACAAATATGGTTTAATAAAACCATATTTAATAAAAATAATTATATAATAAAAATAGTTAAATAATTAATTATACAATGCATAATTAATTATCCTAACATTCCCCCTTAATTTTGCATTGTCTCAAGGGATGAGGAGAGGAACTCTATAAACAACTCGAACTTGTCACGCGCAAGTGACTTCGTGAAGATATCTTCTCTTTGTTTAGATTTTGGAAAAATTGAAGCTTGATGTTGTGCTTCAACACATGTTCGCATATGAAATGAACTTGTACCTCAATGTGATTTGTTCTTTCATTAAACACTGGATTGTGAACAAGTTTGAGAACACCTTCATTGTCAACATACATGGTGGTCAGTTTGTCCTATAGTATTCAAGTCCTTATAGTATGTGACGTAGCCATATCGCTTCATAGAGATATTCTCCTACATAATGCTATTCATCTTATGTAGAAGAGCGAGAGACAAAGTTTTGTTTCTTGCTTCCCCATGATATTGGTCTAGATCCCATAAAGAATACAAATCAGAAGTGGATTTTCTATCATCAATTTACCTACATGATCTGAATCCAAATATCCAGTCAAGAATAAGTTATCATTCTTCTTGTATTCTAGACTAAGATCCACTAATCCTTTGAGATTTCTCAAAATGTGCCTTTCTACTTTCGAATGACAAACTTTGGGTTCCTGCATGAACTTAGATAGATAGCTCACTACAAAGATGATATTTGGTCCAGTGTAGGTTAGGTAAATGAGACTCTCAATCAACTACCGACAGAGAGTGGCATTTACCTCAGGAGATGGATCTGAATGAGATAAATACAATTTATTCTCCATATGTGTAGCAATTGGTGTGTAATCCCTCATTTTGAATTTATTTAGCAATTTCTTGGTATAATTCATCTGAGAAACAAATATTTGATTCTATTTCTATGATACTTCAAATCCAAGACAATAATGCATTAGCCTGACATCTTTCATATCGAACAATCAATTAAGATCTTTCTTCGTTGCATCGATAATCTTCATTGAACTTCCAGTGATGATTAGATCATAGAAATAGACAACAAAAATCACAATCTCCCCTTTGATTTTGAGGTAAATATTGGGATCGTATATATTTCTAACAAATTCATGTTGTACGAGATGCTCATCAATCTTGATGTACCTATTCTCGGTGGTTCTGTTTAAGGCCATATAGAGATTTCCTAAGACTGTATACCTTTTCTTCCTAACCAGGTACTACATATCCCTAGGTTTAGTCATGTATAATTCTTCTTATAAATATCCATTTAGGAAGTCACTTTTTATGTCCATCCGGTGGACTTTCCAGCCAAACTATGTAGCTAGAGAAAAGATCATTCTTATTGTTTTGATCTTAGATGTGGGAGAAAATGTCTCCTCGTATTCTATGCCTTATTTTTGTGCATACCCCTTTGCTACTAGTATCACTTTATACTTTTCCATTGTCCCATCTACATCCAATGGGTTTCTTTCTGTTGGAAGATGCGACAAGCTGCCAAGTGTTATTCTTCATCATTGATTGATATATAGAATCCATGGCATATTTTCAAGCTTTTTACTGTAGGGCTTAATGGACTGTAGAGGCTCATAAGATTCAATAACTCTACTCATCAAAGAAAAGCTAACTTCCTCTCTTGCTTTACTATGAGTATGTGGTCCAAGGGTGGATGTATCTAGTTGAGAAACTATTCTTGCATATCTTAATGTGCTATTACACCACTTTTACATACGCTGAATTGTTCCCATGGGTAATGGTTCTATCTAATCAACACCATCATCCCCATTGTAAAATTCATCTTATGAGGGAACATCAGCTTCAATTTTTATAACTCGTAAAAAATCTACCTCTGGTTAGTCTAGAGGAGGAGTCTCTATTTCCTTCTTCTCAAAAAAATCAACATCTCTACTAGTGTAGACTTTTTTGGTCTTAGGATCCATTAATCTGTACCCAAGAGTCTCTTCACTGTACCCAATGAAGACGCATTTTTGTGACTTCATGTATAATTTATTTCTATTTTTTTTTGGGTATGTGCATTCTTGATTTGCACCCAAATACTCTAAGGTGTGTAATAGATGGTTTCCGCTTTGATCATGCTTCTTGTGGTGTTACTCCGTTAAGAGCAACTATGGGCACTCTATTCAACAAATACACTATTGTTGTCTTTATTGCTTCTTCTAAGAATGTCTTTGTAAGTCTAGATTCATCGATCATGCATCACACCATTTCCATGATAGTATGATTTCTTCTCTCAACAACACCATTATGTTGCTATGTTTGTGGAGGAGGCATTTGTCAACAAATCTCATGAGTTTGTAGGTAGTTTTGAACTCATTACTGGTGAATCCCCCTTGATAGAGTGAAGAATTTTGATGTGACAACAATTTCATTCTCAACTACTACTTTGACCTTCATGAAAGTTTAAAAAATATTCACCTTTCTTGTGAAGACAAAAAAACCACATTTTCCTTGAATAGTCATCAACACATAGCATGAAGTAATGAAATCCAAAATGACTTGGTTACATCGGACCACAAATATTGGTATGGACCAGATCAAGCTAACCATGAGATCGATATGTACTCTTTTGAAATGAATCGCTATGTGTTTTTTCTGCTAGAGAGAGTGAGGACACTTATCTATATCCTTCTGAAGAGATGGTATCCCATGTACCATATTGCACCGGTAAAATTTTCTCGAGATAGTTGAAAAGTTACATGACCAAGTCTTTGATGCCACAATTGTTGAGGTGGAGTTCTTAGATAGAAGTGCTTGATCGTCTCTATGAACAAAATCAAGTTGGAACATGTGTCCCACATTGGAGGCTTTTGTAACTATTTTCGAGCCTCATGATTTATCTCAAATTAAATAAGTTTTCTTATTGGAATGACTATAAAAGTCAATTTTTAGGTTTTGATCAAGGATTTGACTAACTAAAAGAAAATTTTTTCAACCAATGGATATATAAGACATATTATAGTATATAGTTGCATGAACCAAGGGGTAGAGAAATGTTACCAATCCCCTAAATTGTATATGAAGAATCATCTCCCAATGAAACATGATTTTTGATGGTGTGTGCCTCATTGAAATAAAATAGTCTCTATGGCTGGTCATGTGTCGAGTGGCCCCCAAATTAACATACCAAACATCACTAGATGACATGGATGGTTCACTTGATCAGGAAGTGAAAAAGTAGTCTTCATTATTTGACTGTTCTTGTTGCTCAACATTATTTCCTTGCTGATACGGTCTTCTTTTTCAGTTCCCCATTTCTTCCCTTGATTTTAGTTAGAATTTCCCTTCTAAGATTGTTGTGGAGGTCAAGATTTTCTTGATGAACCTTTCTTGTAAGTATTATACCAACAATCTTGTAGGTCATGTCCTCTTTTATAGATTAGACATTACTTCTTTTGTTGTTTGTCCCCTTGTACTAATTTTGATTTTGAGATTTTTTATAGGAATTAGGTTTTCTTTACCTTTTCCTTTCCATTTTTGATGTGAATAAATTTCCTACTCCTCTTCATCATCCTTATTATGTATGGCTTCCTCTTGTTGTAGTAAGTTTACCAATTTTTCAAAACTAATGGCTATATCTGACATGTTTAGTGTTGTAATGAAAATGTGGTAAGAAGAGGGGAGTGCTCTCAAAACAATGGGATGAGAAGCATCATCTGAGACATCTTCTCCTAGGGCTAGAAGTGAAGCCCTCAACTTTGTAACTCTTATTAAGAAATATTTGATTTTCTCATTTTGTTTAAACTTCAATGTGTGTAATCGACTCGAAAAATTTAGTATAACATTCTTGTTCTTGGCCTCGTATACTAAGCTCATGCTTCTTTTTTGTTGCTTATCCCATGCTTCTTTTGATGTTGTGGCATCATAAATATGGGGTTGTACATCATCATCGAAACTCCAAAAAGATGATGAGTTTATCTTTCTGGTCTTCTCTATCAAACTACTTAGTATTGTGTAGTATCGTAGATTTATTCAAACTCAAGTTGTGTCTTAGTTGATGAGTTGTTATGAATTAGAAAAAAATTTAGGCATTGGTGCCCATTCTGCATATCACCGACAAGATTTGGCTCTTATTTATTCAAAGGTCTCAAGTTGTGTCTTAAGTTTTTTCTTCCGATATACCGGTGTAGCATAGTTGCCCTTTCTATATGAGAGGTATGAACGTACGTGAAAAATTCAATACATGGGGGCATGCGAGAGAGTGCATGTGATTTTGACACCGGCTCAAAGAAATATCCTCATACATGCATGATTTGGCTCTTATCACTGCAATCATTCCTGAGATGGATGGGATTGCTCATAGTGTGTGCATTGTGACCTTATTACTCCCGGAAAAAGGTCTCCCAATCTATATACCATGTTAAGTGCGATATAGTCCAAATGGATTTCTATAATATAGACGTATAAACCAAACTTTCGATATAAGATCTAGGATCTAGTGTTACTGAGAACCAATTTTTACATACAAGTAATATTCTCCCCTTTCTATATGTACGGTAGTTGACGTGAAAGCAAATTAGTACAATATTTCAAACGTACGTGAAAAATTTTAGAAATAGGAAAACAGGCTATCCTTTTGAGTAAGAAAACGTATAAAACTAGCTCAAAATGCATCCTTTGAATTTCTCGCTAAAAAGAAGTAACTAAATTTTATGCACCAAGACAATGCTGAGTAAAAAATATAAAATGTGATTATTGACACCTTTGGAAAAAAAGGCTCAAAGAAATATCCTGAAGGAAAACATACTAAAATAGACGTTTTTTCTCGTAAATTTAGTTATATAACTAAATTGGATAATTTCGCTAAAGTTAGCAAGTTCCACTAAATTTTATATTTGGTAGTGGGTGAGGGAGGGGGATTTCATTCTTGATGGGAAGTGTCTTAGAAAGTTATGGATGGGATGCTAAGCTCAATTATATGTAAAGAGAAAAATGTAATTAAACACTTCCAAACTATAAAACCATACTCTTCAAAAACCATGGTTTTGGCAAGGTGGTTTTGAGAAAATTCTAAAGAGAAAAAATGACAGGAGGAGGTTTTGATTTGAGAATGAAGGTTTGAGTGTGTATGGTGCCTTAGATCATTTTTCTTCCTTCTTTTGAGCTTGTAATCTCTTTCTTGGTGAATTTTATCCTCCTCAACCTTAATTAGGCAATGAATGAAGGTGGTTTTGAGGAATTAGATGGAAGTTTTGAGGAATTTGATGGTGGTATTGTAGGGGATTGGGATGGGAATGCGGAGAGGACTTTACCTATGCTCCTAAGTGCTTAACTAATATCCTTCAACCTGCTCTAAAACCAAATGTATTTCACAAACATAGATGAAAGCTTGGATATTTTATTAATGTGAAATTAATCAACCATCACAATAATGCAATATCTAGGACAACAATATACAAACAAATAAATATGTTCGTGAGTGTTGAATACATAACCAAAATATCATATTGATTCAAATGAATAATGATATAATTGTTATAACAACATAAAAATTATATATATAATAAGACAAATATGGTTTAATAAAACCATATAACAACAATAATTAGATAATAAAATAGTTACATAATTAATTATACAATACATAATTAAATATCCTAACACGAAAAAGGTTACACCAGTTGTTGAAAATCCTTAAGAGGGTAAAAAACTAGTGAAAGCCTCCACGTGCCTCATCAAGACAACTTCAAAAGAAACATCCGAAGGCAGGTCCCAAACATGTGCCAACCCACCACGTAGTCAGGGTAAGAGGAATGTCTCACGGGCCATTGAAATTCCAAGCTTGAGATAGGGCCAGCGGAATCCTCCACGCATCATCTCAGCACATCTTCGGTGGAAGAGTCCAAGTAGGGTCTTCAAATGAGTGCCATCCCTCCACGTGTTTCGGGTCAAGCATAGTGTCTCTGCCAAAAGGAGGGGTTTAAGCATAACACAAAGGAAACAGAGAAGGCATGTGGATGTAGACATGTGTCGCCGGCACATCTTCGGGGAGACAAAAGGAGGGGGTGGAATCTTGAGATGCGCGAGGGATGCCACATGGATCTTGTACAAATAAACTCGAAGCACCTTGGTGGCCATACATTTTTACTAAAAGCTCGGGAATCGAGCGGGAGAGGAAGTTTTGGAAATCTCTCCGTGCACTATCTACTCACCTACCACCTTTAATGATTTAGTCTGCCATTTTAGAGGTTGTTAAGTCTCCCACCTACCCCCATAATCAATTATGGGCTTCCGTTCCTTTCCCAAAAAGGAACATCGATGGGGGTATGGGTATTGCAGAAGAGCCATCATTGTTTGGGGAGTTCATTTCTCTTTTGGGGTGGTTGAACAAGAGTCTGGATTTATTCTCCTCCTTTGATTATTCATATATATTGTATACAGGAGGGGAAATTTCTAATGGTTGGACACTCTCACTTTATGCCCTCCCTTCTTCTCTTCCCTGCAGGCAAATTCATGGAGTTTTCGAACTTCCCTTCCCAATTGTAATGTAATATTGCCTCTTGTCTAGTGTAATGGATTGTATCAAATTCTTGGAGTAATAAAATAATTATGTTGATGATTTCAACCCTCTCTTATGTTTATTTGCATATTCCTGATCTCTCATTGAAATTTTGATCATCTATGCATGGATATTGTATCACATTTTTAATGGTTTTGTTTAAGAGAAATGCAAATGTTAAACATTCCTTTGGTGCATCAATTCTATTAGATTAGGTTTAATTTATTGTATCTCCTTACCCCTATCCCCTTGGTAGATTAGAGTAGGATTTAGAATAGACCCTCTGCAATATAAATGTGTGCACCTGAAAAGAGGAATAGGAGCCGACCTTTTCATTTAGAGCTCTCTCCTGATTTGTAAAGTCCCACACTTTAGGAGAAGCTCCATGTTATGCAATCACACTGAGAGTCTCAACCCATCGAGTTGCGTACTTTAGGGTGTTGTGATTTTTACCAATAGTAATTTCCTATTTTGATCTTGGGTCTCTTGCCAAAGAGACATGTTGTCTCACACCAGGTTACACTAAACCAACTTCTTTCACCCTTGTCTTTCCTCTCTAATCTTTTACTTACTCAAGGGATGTGTTGCAAATGTGACATTTTGTGATGATGTGACTTTCGTCACCCTGATAATAGTCAATCATACAATGCCTTTAGGTTTTTATGTTCATAAGACAATATTTGGTATAATAGACTCATATGTATTCTTACCAATTAGACTAATTTTTGTCTCCTCTTACCATTTCCATATTTTCTTCATTATTGATCCTATTTCATAGGACAAGACATTTGATACCTACATTCTAGGAATTCCTCTTCCACCAAAAGATACCATGCATATTCAACCTATACTAAACCATGACTAAATGACCTAAACTTAACTATTGTTTTTCAACCTAAAGTCAACTATGCCTATATGACCTAAACTCAACATTGCCTAAATGATCTAGACTCAATCATGCCTATAATCTACCAACCCATTCATCTCTCCTCGTCATATTTTTCCCTAGCTTATGGGAGAACTACATCGTTCTACGAGGCTCCTTTTCGTCGGGGCTATCTAGTAAGCACTTTGAGGGCATGGGGCAATTGGAGGTTAGATCAGCCATTCTTCCCCCTAACCAATTTTCCCCCTTTATATTAAGATTCTACCTTAGTGTGTTTTCCATTTTACACAAAACTGGGAATTAAACACTCATAACAACATACATACCTACCATTTTCAAACATCACCATATCATGCATTAATCATTTCACATTTTGATGATATCAAATATTTGGAAATTTACACCACAACATACATATACATCATCATTTATTTTCCATACTATCAATAAATTTGAAATTAAATCAGACACAAATACTTAACAAAACCATGCCTATACCTCGACTCCACCATGCCTATATGACCTTGAATCCACCATGCCTAACTCACCTAAACTCAACCATGCCTAAATGACCTAGACTCCACCATGCCTAAACCTAAACTCCACCATGTCTAAACCTGACTCCATCATGCCTAAATCACCTAAATCCCACCATGCCTATACCTTGCTCAACCATTCCTAACTCACCAAAACTCAACCATTCCTAACTCACCAAAACTCAACCATGCCTACATGACCTCAAATCCATCATGCATAATTCAACTAGTATCCATAATACACAATAACAATGCAAATTTAAAATGATTACATCATCCATGCAGTCAACATTATTAACTATATAAATGGGAGAGTATGTGTATCAATACATATATACACGGATATACAATAACCGGAATTGGTCATTTGACATAACCATTTGACCTACCGTATACCCATTTTGACCTTACCAACACCTATGACACCTTACCCGTAAGCCTACATTACCTATAAATTTCCTTAACTATGTTTAGGGATATTTTATTTACCTATACCTTGGCCTTACTTGTGCCTTGACCTACATACCCTGACTTGAATCACCTTTTGTGACATTTGAATTAGTGTACTCGCTATACCTTGTTGTGGTGCTACCCATGTTGTTTATCCTAATGAGCTTACCTTGCCTAATGACGTGATCTTTATCCTGACCATACCTTTGGTGCCATGGAACAAAACCTATTGCCTATTTCTACACCAGACCTCATTGTGCTTTATGACCATATCTTATACCTTGGATACCTAAATAAAAACCTATCACACTTTTGAAAACATAGAGTTTCCAAACTCTTCCACCTGGTCTTGTATCAAAATTTATACATTTGCATGCATTCGATTTCCATTACCCATTACCCAATATGACCATTACCCATTACCCAAAATGACCATACCCTTACCTAATGACCCTCACTTTCATCAATCACCTATTTATCAAACCACTCCCCGACTACTTTTCCAACCTCATCGGTAAGTATTTTGAAGGGGATCACCTTCAACCCTTCTTGGGGAAACCTAACCTCCGCATATAGCTGGGACATTGAATCCCTATTTTTGTTAGCATCACTTACCAAGACAAGTACGTGTGAAACAAAAAAAGGAAAATGTAGACACCAAATTGACATAATATATTTAATTGGTCATGAAACATTAATCCTATACTAATATCCATCCTCACATTATTAATTAATTTAATTAATTTAATTAAGTTAATTTCACCCTCACACTTCCACCTTATCATTACACCTCTCCCTGCACCCATTCTAGGGGAATTTAACTGAAAATGACTGAGTCATCACTCTCCTTGTTGAGTCACCACTTAGCTTAACTAACTAAGACTTCTTGCCAAAACTAAATGGAATTTTTCTATGAACTTCATGACTTATCTCGACATGAACTCCACTTCCCATAGAGAAATCAATAAAAATCACACCAAAATAGTAATGATCTACCTATTTAAGGTAAATTTATGCTTTCCTACATTAAATTATTTTGGTTACCCCTCAACCGACGCCCATTACATAACCATAATCAGTTACCTTATATATACTTTAAAAACTCTTTACATGGGTTGGTCATTCAGTTATTGAAGCCTGATTACATTCAAGCATGAATCTTCAAGCCCTCATGCATGAAGATGAAAAACACACACAACCACAGTGCAAGACAAGCAGTCATTTTTACCTTCCAAACCGTTGGAATACTCACTGGATCACATAGGCCATATTGTCCCTACACTAGACTCAATCACTTCTTCTCCAATCAACCATCAACCATTCCAAATCCCAAGATTTACAAGAAATCAAGTAAGTATTGTGATTCTAATCATTTGGCTTATTCTTGTTGTAGATATTTTACTCCTTTTAGTAATTTATTTCCTTTGTTGCCTATACATCACCTTCTTCCCACCAATCCACTATTCAACCATCCCATGAATTTTCATCATTTCAAACCTCCTTATTAGTATGCCTGAGTTTTCTCACCTGTATTATGACCCAAACCACACTACTCTCACTCTCTGCAATCACAGAGATCCTATAACCTTTTGTTTAATAAGTTAATATTAAATTGACCCTACTAACACTAGTCACCTTAACACCATCGTCGATCTCCCTCTTTACAAAGATCGATCACCAGATCGATATCAGTCACTTTGTTTTAGGTTAACTTATAGAAAACTTCCTCTAACATCACCTCAATGCCACCCAGACCTTACTGGACACTTCTATAACCTTGCCTAACACCTATGTGACCTATCTTTACAAGAAAAATACTTTTCTGATTCTAGATTAGTTTAGATTTAAATACTTTTCTTAATCTAGTATTTTGATAACATTTTGAGATACCTAAATAAAAGTGTTAGCAATAGGACCTTTATTTATCGTATTTAATTTCATTAATTTGATAAAAAAGATGATTGACAACCATTAGAGAAAGCATCACACTTCCTTGATCTAGTCTTGCTAGGAATTCCTTTGACTCTTACTATTTAATATCATTTGGTGGTCTTGCTTTGTATCTACAGGTAGTCCTTCCCAAAAAAAAAGGATTTTACTATAATCATCTAGGAAAAAATTAGTAACGTGTGCAATCAACCTTTAACCTATATATGATAGGTATTCCTCCTTAACCTTTTACCTTATCTATTTTATCACACAACTTATTCGGTGAAACATTTTCCATTATCGGGTTATACATGCTTTAAATTACATGTTATTTTTCTACCATGATAACGGGTGCCTCATGTGTAACATTTCTTATGTAGGGATAATTTCTTCCAAACGTATTTGTTTGTTTGATATTTATTTTTATTGTTTATGGGATTTTCCCTTTATTATGTGCACACATTTTCTTGTTTGGGGCCATGATGGCATTAAGTGTCTTGCGACACCGTGATTGGTGTCCATATATTTACAACTTACTTTGTACGGCCTATGATTGTATTTTTGAGGGTTTACATTTTCCTCTTATGTTCTACCTTACACATTGTTTGGTTCTACGTGCATGCTTATTCATACTAACATGTGTTTTATAACTACTTGTTTGTGTGGGCCTTTGTCTCTAACACGTAATTTTTGTTCCCCATAAAGGGATGAGTTTTAGTATACATGGTTGGTCCTATTTGTGGGCCAAATTATCCTATTCATGACATCGCATGTGCCCCCAAATAGGGGGGAATCATTCTTGGTTAACACATGGTACGATATAGTTCAATCTCTAGCAAAATCTATGGTAAGTATAGAATTTACGAGTGGGTTCCAACCAGTCTATGAATCCCATACACAACAGTGGATTTTATATGTTAGATTGTCCTTAGCATTCTAGGGAGTAGTTACAAGTTAGAGGATACAATAGAATTTCCTCCCTACACTACTTCAACAAAGTGGAATTTGATCACCCAAAAAAATTGGACAAAGATAGAGATATTTTCACCAAGTCTCGGGAAGAAGTTAAATGTTAAAGAATAAAAGATATTTATCCCTACAATACTTCATCCAAAACGGTGTGGGATCACCCAAAAACACACACTTCATTGATAGTTACAAGATAACCTTTCTACACCATTTATCTCATCACAGATCAGGTGTACATGATCCTTTTTAGTTTCATTTTTGTACTATTTTTAGATGTTTCTTTACATAGATACATGCATTTTTAACCTATAGATGTGTATTCGACTACATGATCATATTATATTTTCCAAGTCCATCCATATTGGAAAAAGAAGTCAACAAAAACAACACACACATGGTGAGTACATGTTATCCAAATAACTCTCCTAGCTATTGGATGATTTCTACTTTCATTTTGGCTCTGATGCTTCACATTTCAAGTTGTGTGCCCCTCAGGATTTCTTATTTATCACTTTTCATAGGTTGTAATCCTCCCACGCACTCCCTGTTCCATGAAATTATTCCATGCACCCCTCTGCAGATGCCTTCCAAATTGGCTAAGTTCTAGGTCTTCTGTCACATTCCTTCTTTCCTTTCTTCCATCATGTGCCCTTCCATAGTTGAATATTCACACCCTACTTCCATATTCTTCTTTCACATTCTTTTCTCCTTCCATTTTCCCCTTTCACACTTCCCTTTTACATGTGTGCCTCCAATGCCTTGCCCTTGCACCCTCTCTTTTGCGCGCCCTTCTCTAGACATGCCTTAAAATTCGTCATCCATTATTTTCCTCTTGTGCACCCATGTAGACCCTATTGTGCCACGTGCTTTCCTCATGCATGCCTTCCCTCTGTTTCCCTTCCATGCCTCACTCCCAACTCTCGAATTTCAAAATCAACGGGTCAAAATCGAGCCTAGAGAGAGAGTGACTCGAGCAAAGAAACAAAACCATAGAAGGTGCCACATGTTAGCACAACTCACCTTCAAAAGGTGCAATAGAAGGGGAGACCATAGGGATGTGCTTGACCTCCACGTGCCTCATCAATGCAACTTCAAAGGTAATATCAAAGGCATGTTACCAAATGTGTGCATGCTCTTCATGTGGTCACAACTTTGAGAAAGTAGAACCCGTCGTCGAAAATTATAATCATGGGAAGAGCCAACGGAAGCCTCCACATGCCTCATTAACATAACTTCAAAGGTAAAATACAAAGGTAGGTCCCAAAATGTGTGTTGAGTCTCCACATACCTAGGGTCCAACATATTTCCTCCTAAATCGAAGGGACTTAGTGAAAACAAAAAGAAAGTAGAGTAGTATCGCAAACAATGTCAATCGTGTAACTATCACAACTTCAAGAGTGAAAGGAGGGGATAAAGTCTTGGAAGCCCGCAAGGTTTCCACATGGAGCTAACTACAAAGGTCCCACCCAAAAAGGGTTTTTGACATTATATATAGTGGGGTGCTTTAATCACCCAAGGGAATTAAGTAGCATGTTCATGGACCATGCCAGTGTCAACACGTCGAATTCCCAAGACCCTAAAATGCATAAAAAAATCTTAAGAATTCGTGGGGCTTCCATGTGGATCTTACACATATAGACTCTAAACCCAAAGTAGTTTGGAAAATATTGGTAGAAAGTCAATTCAATGAAAGATGGATCATAAAGCCCACCAAGAATTTTAAATGCTTAGATCTATTAAAATATTATGAGATCCCACGTGGAATACTGGATCTTGACCTTCAGATGGTCATAAATTTTGACTGGAAGCTCATATTTGAGCAAGAGAGGACTGTTTGGAAACCTCTCAACATTTGATATCATTAAATTAGTGGGAATAAGTTCTTAAAAATAAATAAATATAGTCTTCCATTTTCAAGGCTATCAGGTTTCTCACCTACCACCATAATGAAGTATGCGCTTCATTTCTTTCCCAACAAGGAAAAACACATGGAGGTATGAATTTTGCAGTGGAACCCATCATTGTTGTAGGAAAATTCAATACTATTTTGGGGTGGTTGAGGTAGGATTAATTTTTTTCTCTCCTTTCTCTCTCATATTCGGGATATATATTATAAGGAGGGGCTTTTTTCTCTGGACATTTTTCTCTCCTCTCTCTCGTTCTTCCTTAGGGTTGAATGTGGAGCTTAAACCTTTTCTATTTGCTTTGTAATGGAATTTTATTCTTCCTTGCCCACTAATGATGTATTATGTGAACTAATGGAGAAATAAAATCTATTTTGTGATGCATTTTTTTCATCCCTTTCTTATTTTATTGTCTCTTCTTTCCTCTCACCATTACATGGTATATTATGCATATCTCTAATTTCTATTACAGGTTTGGGAATTGTGTTTAATGTGTTTAAAGTGTTGTTCTATGTAAAATTTATCTTTAGTTTGTGATGC
This sequence comes from Taxus wallichiana var. yunnanensis, assembly GCA_018340775.1. Classification (NCBI taxonomy): domain Eukaryota; kingdom Viridiplantae; phylum Streptophyta; class Pinopsida; order Cupressales; family Taxaceae; genus Taxus; species Taxus wallichiana. The sequence continues at coordinate 266,208,115 of CM031240.1, forward strand.
ATCTTTCCCATCATCTCCATTTCTCAACCCTCTTCACTTTAGGAAGTTAAGTTTGTGATCAACAACCCTCCTTTTCGGTGTATCATTGATTTAGTGTAGGCTTTGTTTTTATGCACACTCTCTCCTTGGTCCCTTGGAATTGTTAGATTAGGATTAGATAGTTTTCTTACATTAGAGTAGATTGTGACAAATGGTTTAGGAGTAGGAACCAGCCTTTTCTAGAGGTCCATCTCAAGTAGTAAGTCCCAAAACTTGGAGATAGTACCCATGTTACCCAAAAACACCAGTTGCTCATTCACACAGGCATGACAAATCGGAGGGTACTATTTTTTATATCAATAGTATACACATGATATTAACCATGTAGAACACTACATACACTAACATCTACACATGTGCTTTAACCCTAGGTTCACTCTCATCACTTTTAAAACTTTTAAATATTTAGTCTACAAGTTCTGTCTTTTTTATCACTCCATTTTTTTCAAGTCCTTCGACACATTTCTTCATCACACTACATGGATTATCAGGTACACATCTCTATCCAATTTATATTATCGAGATTAATAATCATCAACATAAAGTGGGGGAAAATGTAGTCACTAAATCATGCACTTTGAGTCAATATTTAGTCCCGGTCTCATACTACTATTCATATGGTTTTTGAGTGAAGAAAGTACTAATTAACCCATGTCCTTTGACCATTTCACTTTTATTTTTTTCGTCACTTCCGACCTTCCACATGTAATTTCATAGTCTGTGTTTCCATTTTGTGTTCATCCTATTTCTTGTTGGGAAACCCAGCTAGGATGCGGCGTGACCGAGTCGCCCTTGTCCACGATGGGCACCCTTATCCTCTTTACAATATAATCTAATATTTTGGGGGCTTTCTAGCCAGATGAGCTTTGTATATTTTTGTTGGTTGGAATTTTTGGGGTTAATTATGAAATTAGAATGAGAGAACCATATATATATATTAAGTTATGAGACCATAATGACTGAAAAAACACTAAGGATTTACTATCACCATCTAGAGTTGCATCCATGAAAGGCCCCTAAAGCTACAAATCTATCCATCTATTTCCATCACAAGTAAAAAATCCTGGTTCATCTACATCACACTTCATATGAGGGGATTATATTATTTCAATGAACACATTTATTACATTATACATTTAGTTATTACTCAATACTTCACAAAGTGTGAATAAGAAAAGAGTAACCTAGGGTGCAATTTACACATATAGACATAAAATTACATCAGGTCTAAAATATAGTGCAACACTTAGTTAGTAAGTCCACCATTGTTGTGGCCACTTTGAGGAAAATTGGGCCCCTTCATATGTATATTTGTTTTTAGGGGTTTGATGCATGTCTTTGTGTTTTGCATGTCCCTTCTTCATCACTAGTTTTTAGTAAAAAAAAAGTGTAGTCTAGAAAATCTAGTGTGACAAGACACAACTACATGTCAACATCCAATGAAACCTCATAGGATGGCTTATTACTATTTTCAGAGACAAGGGTTCCCACATCTTAGACCAAGCCACCCATAGGCACCCATCTCCCTCTCAAAGAACCCTCGTCTATTTAGGGAGCTTGGATCTGTGTTTTTGAGGATTTTGTGTGATTTTTTCCTCCTCCCATTTTTCTGATTGACACTATGACATAGTCTCATACCTTCGTCTAATTAACTAAGAAATTCCTAACCCCTCTTGAAGATTAGGGTTTTACATTTATACTTATTTTCTTGGGTTACATTATTTATTTTATTTATCTGTTATTTACTACTTTTCATAACATTAGATTAGGTTAGGATTTCCCATTTTAGTTTAATCATACCCTCTTTGGGACATATTACTACCATCGCTCCATTAGTATTCAATTCACATTATTTGACACATCGAGACCTAGTCCTCCATCATCCATGAAAATTTATTCATCTCCTGGGAGGTTCTCATTGGATAAATTTCATGCCAACCCCTTTCTTTTACATATCTATGCATTAGAGAAAAAAACCTATATAATCACAAAATAATCAAATATTTTTAAAAATGCAAAACCGAGGACTTGTTTCTCTAGCATACATTTTTATTACTATACATTATATATGTTATTTATCCTTCTAGTTTGATAGATAAACAAATTTATTCTTTACATATATGGGTTCACAAGGTATATTGAGCATGATGTAGTACATACAAACCGATACATGATAATAGCAGCTATAATGGTTAAATAAAATTGTTGGAGGATTTTTCCACATAATTCAAGTGTTATTATTTCATCATAGTACCTTTTTTCAGTTCTTTATGACACTTAATTACATATATAGTGTATTTTCTATCTTTTGAGCTAACAAGACTAACACATGTGTCTTGTGAAGGGTTTGAAAACTCTTGTTTCACACACTTTTATATATCACTTATTATGTCATTTCATTACATTATGATACTATTATTTTCTATACATACTTGTTAGTTTTGTGTGTAGTTGGTTTTTTAATACTTTGATTATAGACTAAGGGCCTTGTTTTTATTGTGACATATTGGGTATCCCATGTTTTTGGCACCATCCCTTCTTGTATGACATTACTTGATTACAGGATCAAAGGTAATGATTGTATTGTGACATGGGTGTCCCATATTTGCGAGTGCTAATCCTTTTGTTTGAAATTGTTTGCAGTGATATTTTCACTTTTTCCAATTACATGTACAATATTATTGTTATTGCTTTACTAGTTTTCTTATTGAAAATGTTTCTAGTATTGTTCTTTCTACTATTATTTCTCTTTTTTTGCCATGTTCTCCATCATGCACACCCTCTTTTTAGGAAAAATTTCTTCTCGGTGGCCACCAAATCTTCCCTTCATATAGTTTCTACAAATATTATCAGACTTGTTAGAAATAGTTACACATCCATTCTTTTGATTCGTGTGCTCAAACTCTTTATCACATGTGGCTCAAAAGAGGGGGAATTATTATTGGGTATATTATACACTTAAAAATAAATAGACATAATTCTAGGCTCAGACACGGGGAAAAATTACTCAGATAAAACATCATAAATTAAAATAGAAAAAATCAAACACAAGTTAAAAAACGTATAGTGCGGTCGGGATTGTAAAAGAATTCATAACCCATTTCTACAATTTTCCTTGGGGGTAATTACTATAGTTTTGTCCTTGGTTTCATATTTTGACCTACATGAACATATTTTTTGGCACAGTTTAAGACTGAGATGACTCATTAGATACTAAATTTAGAGGGCATGAAGTGTTTCATTCCTTCTTCTCTACAAAATTTAATTTCATTTCTAGTTTCAGGTGTATTGGGGGCATAAATATTCCTTTCTTTATACATTTAAGAACATTACACCTTTATTAAATTTCTACTCAGTTGTGCAGCACATGGGGAGAGTATGGAGGCATATGTTTCTATTTGATATTTAATGTTCTAATTTGTAAAATTGGGTCTTGATTCATTTCCAATGGTGTGGTTCATGGGTTCATAGAAGATATCAAAATGGATAGGTTCTTTGTAGGTAGTAATTCCTCTTCTCTTACAATTAAACGGGAAGATATCAAATTTGATGAATGAATTTGATACATGGTCTTGTTCCTTCACATGATTCTTTGGCTCCTCATTCTTATTATCTCTCTTTGACATTCATGTGTTGGGTTCCATACATCCGATACTCTAGCATATCCTCTAAATAATTGGGAACTAATCAACCCTAATTATTCGATAAAGTTTAGTAATCCAAATCTCTATGTATAGGAAAATAATGATAAACTCTTCCATCCACAAAATAAACATGTGTATTCCTTCCATGTTTTGTATCTCTCTTTATTTCAGTGTTTACAGTTTTAGATTTCATTTACATTACATATTTTCATTTGAGTTAAAGTTAATTATTTATCATTGACATTGACTACATATTGTGTTTCTAGTTTCATCATGGAGCATGAAAACATAAAAAAATGAGATCCTACGAAACAAACATTGAGTGAAGAATTAATGTCTACACACTGGAATTTTTTCCTTTAAGCATGTAATAATATTTCATACTTAAAGAGGTAAAATATAGACACTCAATTTTTCTAATTATACTCTTTGACACTACTGGTTTTTATATTTCTCTCTTGCTAAAAAAATTTCTCTTTACATATTCTCATTCAAGTACATCTTTAAGTATTTTGTCTAACTATCTTGGTCATACACACTCATTTATCAACAATTTTTAACAATTAAATGCATTAAATATATCTAGAAACTCCACTTTTTTCTTCAAAACCTCATAATATATATTTCTCTTCTATGGTAAAAAACGAAAAGTAATATTATTTTGTGCCATAGGGTATTGAGCCTAGTGTATGATTTTCCCATTTCTCATTTTGATCACATAATTTCAGTTACATATTAGTATTTGGGTCATTTACTCCTCCGATCAACCTTTGTAACTTAAATAACATTTAGAAGCATATATAAGAAAGTAATATTCACTTCATTTATAACCTAACACTCTTATGGACTCCTATTGGAAAATATAACAAAAAGGCACCCAAATATCCCTATAGTTCACAAATACCCATGCACATTCATTAGGGAAACAATATATACTAGTGTAAATATTCCCACTAAGTCTAGGGGACTACTTCTCACATTTGCAAGCATTCAAAGTCACTCACTCAAGTAGATTGGAAAGAGAGAAACTCAAGTTAGAAGTTATCAAGGAAAAATGTCAAAATATGATTACACTACAACTAGATATAACATGTTAGGTGGAGCAAGATGTCTAGTTTTATTACTCTTCAATTCCAATGCCAATGGTGCACGACGTTCCCATAACCCAAATAATGTTTCTTTTATAGGAATCTCTAGCCATGGCTAAAATTTACAAGGTTGAGGAGAAATTTTTGAGGTTCCCAAAGTGTGACTGATAGAGACTAAAGAGAGTGATAATGATACACAAGAGAAAAACCTAGAAAGTTACAGATCATAGTTCTGAGCAAGCTCAAAACCATACACATATCATATGGATGTTTTTTCCCCTACTTTATGGTTCACCCAAGGAAATCTTCATGTCTCAATTAGAGTTTCAAAGCATATTCAAATATAGACCCACATGTTCCATCATTCATATCACCCTTACTTTCTCGTAATCAATTGTAATCAGCTAAGTGAACTCAATCTCAGGTATTTATGAACTTTTATTGAATTGTGTATTTTTTTGCAAGTATTAATACGTTATTACGATTTTGAATGATTATTTTTAGAATTTAATTAATCAAAATAACCTCATGTAGCTTTTATTTCATTCCTTTTTGGTTATATGTAAATCTTAATCCCAAATCTAAAAAGGTTGAAAATAGTAATACATTCATAAATAAAGTTTTTTTCAATTCACAATTATGAACATGAATTAGATGTCAATACATTAGAAATAATATATATACACATTAAGCATATGTTATCATCATTTTCTTAAATATATACTTATTTTAAACTTTTTTTAAAATCTTAAAATCTTTGAAATTATGGTTCGAGTATCTATGTATTTTCTAATTTAAACATGAATAATTTAATTTAAAATCTATTTTTTAAATTATTAATGAGTTAGAAATATTAAATATTAAAAATATTTTTAAATAAAATGTTCACTAATTTTTTAAAAATGATTTTATCTAATACAAGTTATATTACTAATAATATCTTTGGAACAATAAAAATAATTTAATTTTTGAATTATTAAAAAACATAAAATATTATAATTAATGCACATGAACACTAGTTGGACTAGATAAAACCTCTATCATCCTCTTCAACTTGGGCGATGTCTTTGATGTTACTATAGGAGGTGATCATGAACATTTTGGTGTTGTGGGCTTTGTGGATTTTGAAATTTCTTCTACACCTAAAAAATATGCATTCAATAAAATATCAATCCTGCCTTGGTTAGTTAGCATGTTTCTATAATATATTATAATCCTTACTCCAATAGGAGAGAAACCATATTCGAGGTGGCCTGTCACTAATGTAATGATCAATTTGTTATTGGATACACATGTTTATTTCCTTGAGCCCCGACTTGGAAATGACTATTTAATGCATCTTGAAATTTATTCGCTAACTCTATAGCCTTACATGCCTTACGAATAAGGTCAAACATAACTTTTGAGTGGATCTTGAAATCATTTGAACACTTAATAAAATATGACATTTTTACTATCCACATGACATTGCACCTTGTTCGGTATAAGTGCTAGTTAACTGATGTGAGAAGATCCCTTTAAAAAATAAATATCTTGATGTTCTCACACCAGTTTTTTTAATTAGTATGATCTATTTCATTAGATTCTATGGGAAATAACTAAAAAACATCACTTTAGAGGGAAAATCCCCAATCACAAGTTTCTTATTATAGACTCTCCACATATGCATTTTATTTTTATTCATATTAATTAAAGTCAATGTGAGCTTAACATGTGGTGTGGTGAACAAGAATTCTAGTATGTAAAAAATGGAAGAATATTTTGTCTAGCATACATGTAAGTGAAGAGTTGTATTATTATATATCAATTCCATTCATAAAATGTATGTATGTTTTTCGTTTCCTTAACTATTTGTTTGTATAAATAATATCAATCACACTTGAGTAGGTTCATGAAAATGCTAAAAGGGGTTTTTGAAGTAAAAAAGTGGAGGCGTTCAACCAAAAACTTTAAAATGTAGCATTACATCAAAAAAATATAACGTGAATGATTCCTAAACATGTGGAGAGAAGGTATAAAATCACATTGGTAAAAAAGTGAGGAAAAATATGCATATTTTTAAAGTATGGAAGGGTTATTATTGTTATAAAAAGAAAAAAATGGAATTCAAACAAATATATTGTTTCTAATAGGAAAAAATGTTATCCATGTAGGGATTTTTCTAATCGAAAGTTTGGGGAAGGGGTGAGGGAATTCAGTTCATCCTCCTCTTTATTTCACACATGAAGTAGAGGATAGTGACTAATTTTTAAGTAGCATTCAATAGATAAATGATAAGAAATACATATGTTGAAAAGGGAGGGGACTCTAGAGATGACATTAAATCTAAGAGATTGTATTTCTTTTTCACCAATGTCGATACTAAATTTTTGCAAAGCAAGGCCTTCAGAATTTTCGATAGTCAAAGCACAAACCATTTTGATTGGTAGTTGCTTGCAGTTCCCTCTAGAAATAGTTAAAATAGGAACATAGGAGAGATTACTAGGATCCCAAAATGGCTCAATATATCCACAAAATGTGACGACAATAAATAAATGTAATTCCCCATGTGTTGAGGAAATCTCATAAACAATGTCAATAATTTTTCCTATTGAACCATTCACAAGATCAAGCTCTCTCCACAAGTTAGCTGTAAGCATTACAATTTGGTTTTTAAAAATAAGTGATATTTTTACAATTGATCATCACCATGTTCCCCTAAAATGACTCTTCTGGTGCTTTGTGTAAGTAAATGAGTGATTCGAAGACTCAAAAATTTCTACATATTGAGATTGTGGTGGTTGACCAATTCATTATTGGAAACTAAATGGGGAGTTGTAGAAGCTTTGTATTTCTTGTAATGATAGGAAGGAATTTATTTTGACATAAGGAGTTCCCAATTCTCTAAGCATGGAATTCCATTCTCAATGTTGAGGAGAAATTGGTGGAAGGAACCCTATTCTTGGGTGTAACTCTACCGATGAAAAAATATTTTTAACAAGATGGAAGTATGAAATCAATTCTAAAGGGTGGCTTCATAAGAATGACTCATGTATAAGAATATGTCCATAAAATGTAGAAGTTGGCCCAAGTCACCGAAAATGATGATCGATATACCATCGAATTATGATGTCTTGAAATGGGAAAATATTCCAAAGATGAAAGTCATTTTTTTAGAAATTGGGGTCTAATGAAACTCATTTCATCAATAAGAATATACTCAAAATGTTTGATGGAATCTTTCAAATATTAATAAGATTTTATTTTAAGGGATTAGATTCTTTGATAGGTATGTGGAGGCAAGCATGTATTGTTGATGTGAAAAATTTGAATGCAGTAACACCAGTAAGTACAAGTGAACGAAGACATGATTTATCTATAGATATAACTATGGTGAATGCTAACTTAATTACATTAATGAGATATGAGTTTCCTATCCTTTTGGTTACTTGAATTATTAATCTCAATAGTGGATGATTTGTTTTGTGTGAGAAATTGTGGAAAACAATATTAAACACCATTTGTTTCTCTAGCGAGAATATGGAAACACATATTATGGATGACCTATGATCACGAGAGATATTAATACTGATCCTTAGCATTTATATAACAGATGGACCAACCTCTTGTAAATAGTAGGGATGACCATAAGAGTTCCAATTATGTTGGATATCAAAGTCTTTGTGACCCAACATATGCAAATTTTCAAGGCCCATGTTTTGTATGGGGTTCAATTGTGAAAGAAGGCTCATTCATCGAAATGAGCTTAAGGATCTAAATAGATGTACTCAAATTTAGAGTTAGAACATTATGATTTTCCAAGGTAAGTGTTGGAGCATATAACATGATACTGAGATAGTAATTGTTCTTGAACAAGTTCTAAGTTGAAATAATGTCTTGGGGTGATTCCAATATATGAAGAAATATTTGAAGTTATTGTATAAAAGGAGTTCAGTCTAAAAACAATTCAAATGACGTTGAATATGATAATATCTAATGACAAATATTGCGTATACATGAACAATAGTTGGCGATGTTTTAAGCTTCCATTTATCTCCAGTATAGTTTTTTTATAAGTATAGTCTCGATCCATTTGTATAAGAGACAATATTTCTATATTTATGGGCCATGCCTTATAAAACCAAAGAATTGAGTTTCCTTTTATATAAGGGTATTTGATTTTGAAACACACCTCAAGATATTCTTTCCCATATTCAAGGAAACTAAGGAACGAATTCACAAAACAAGTGGAAAATTTTGCAACATATGGCATGTTTGTTGTGTACTGATGTTGTGTTCAAAGAAACTCTTAGATAGTATTTTATGAATGAAAATATGTGTTGGGAAATCAGGTCAACAAATCTTCAAATTATGGAAAAATTTTGGTGATAGGTTTCTTAACATTACTCAACCTTTGAAGCATATTTTACAATGTATTTTAGAACAACATGGCAAGAAAGAACATTCTAAAATTCAACATTGGATCTTTAAATAGATAAGATAATTTGGTTATGAATTTTTAACCTAACATAAATTCCATAAGGTAGGTACTTAATTATTCCATCATCCTTAATAAATAAAGTTGAACTAGGTTAGTTCAGGTCTTCCACTCGGAATTGTATGAACATTGAAGATGATTATATTTTTCCATAAGAAAGTTAGTTTGATAAATTTTTGTAGTGGATGGACCCGAATTTAAGAGATCTTCAATTTAAATGGGTGGAGAATAAGGGAAATATGAGATGTGTCTAAAAAAAAGGTAACCTTGAATCGATCAGTTTACTTATTTAAATCGTCTATAGTTATCTTTAGAATTCCAAAAGGACACATATCTATCAACATATTTCTAGAAACCTCTATAGATGCAATATTTTTTCATTCAAGTGTATCAACATTGGGTCCATTTTGAATCCATAAGAAACCATGGACATGTGAAGAGCCTCTATACTTCCATTCATACCTACAATAAAAAAATATTGTAAATAACGGGCACAAAGTCAAATAAAAAATAGTAGACATAGTTATTATATCACATATACCAATAGACTTATGCCCCAAGTTTTATTTCCAAGACATCTTCATGGAAGATGGTTAATATGTGGTATAATTACTCCAAAACATGGTGAGAGTTTCAAACATTGTCCAGGGTCCTCCATCATTGATCAACTTGAGGATTAACTGGGGGAACATCACACGTGACATTGTAGAGGTCTGAGCATTGTTTATTTTCCCTTCTAATATTGAAGCATAGAATTGGGAGCCTAATTATCTGATCACATCTGAAATATAGTCTCTAATATTTTCTCAAGATGATTATGTACCTTAAATATTTATTCCAAATTCCATCAAGATGTTGTGGAGGCTCTGATTGGGGAAGTCTTGAAGTCTTTTACAGAAGGTGTGCATAGTTTTTAGGACACCATATTAAATATTTTGTTTCATGAATAATGTTGCAGTTTCTTTACTTGTGTGACACATCATAAGGTTGAGAAGATAGTATCTAAAATGAGGGTTGGATCCAACGTGGTTATTGAAAAAGTGAAAAAATGAATAGCGGATATATGTAAAAGTATTTATTTCATTCTGGTTATTTAAACATGGCTTTCCATATTCTAAACAAAATTAAAAAATCCATGGAGAAAAACCCTTCTACATTGTATTCATTTATTGGTGAGAGGCCAAGTTCAAACCATTGTAAAGTGAAAGGATTTGCTTTCCCATGCTCAAGAATGAATTACTGATTTTTTATTCTTTTTCTAGAATTTGTCCAATGGAGGGAACAAATGAAGAAGTTTGAACCAATGCATCGGGAATGTCAAAATAATCATGATCAACTATATCTATGAAATCTTCATGTGGTTCTTGATGATCTAGGAAACCTTGTTAAAAAATGAGGTTACATCTTGAGAGGAAAAGGAAAATATGCAAGAGCATTATCATCGATTAATACATCTTTGTAGTATGGATCATCGGAAATTTAAAATTGTGGGGCTTCCTACGCACGAGACCAGCTAACATAAAACTCAAAAATTAAATGGGGCCCTTCTCTTTGTATAAGAACAATGTCAAAATCTCCAACACAATATGAATGGTATTTGGCTATACATGAATTTTTTTGGGGGAAAATTATGATGTGTCCTATGTATTTGTATTGGCCTCCTCACACCTAGTTGACTTGAAAATTTTGATTAACATGAGTGATAGCAATTTATTCAACCTAATTTAATCACCTTATAATGCAAGTTTGATGGAAAAAATCCATAATGTTCCATAGGGAGAAATGATGTCCATTTGTTTTCATATTTGCATTTGCTGCAAGTATGGAATCTTCTTGACATGATTGTCTTCATGCCAAAATAGTTTGTAATCGAGATAGAGTAGGTAAGGATCTTGAACAATAAATTTATCCTTCTTTGAAACATGCATTAAGGTTCTAAAGAGGAAGCCAAGTTGGGGTATCTATAAGTTGTTGTTAGAGGGTAATAGGTTGTATTTTCAACATGAACATGTGTTGTTTGGGGAAAAGAGAAGGAACATGTAGGATAAGAAAAAATTATGTTTTCTATATGAGGGTTGTGTGCGGGTTCACATGTTGGGTGAAGGTCGGTGTGTCGGAAGTATTAGAGATAAAAATGGAATATGGCTCGAAGGATGGCCCTATAATAGTTTCTCTAGGTCTTTGGAACAAAGGTTTAAAGGTTGAAGGAATTGGTGGTGAATTAGGAAAGTTTCTAGCAAAGACATTTAAGGAAAGAATGATTAGATGAGAATTTGAAAGTATGTCTCTGTATATTAATCTTGGTTACAACCCACCACTAATTGTCTTGCATCAGAAATGTAATCAAAGATAAGGGTTGTAAATAATAGTTTTCATTGAACACTTGGTCTTTAGCATTTAAAAGTGTCACATCTTTACTTTTGAGAATGGTAACAAATGTGTTGAGTATAATTAATATGATACCTATGTAATTTTTGGTGTTCTTACCGATGGACATATTTCATTGATTTTTTTCTTTCCTAGGCTAAATTAATGAAAGGGAATATCAACACTAACTGACCTAGGAAGAAATAGGGTTTACCGGTAACTATGGTGACTTATGTTGATACTTAATGGATGATCGATGTCACAGTCAATAAGAATTCCTCCCTTCTACGCATTTGAAGATACCTATAATTGAGAGACAACTAAACAAGAAATGTTAGATAAGAAGGGTAGATGAGCTTCTCATAGGAAAGGCCAAATCTAGAAATCCAAAGGGACTACATTGGAGGATGTCAACTTGTTTTAAACTATTAATCGAATTGATTGGAATAATAAAAATGTTAGAAAATGATAACAATAGATAAATGATAGATATGAAGCTAGAACTCAAGGTCAAAAGACAAGTGCTGATCCACTTGATTGGTGACCCAGGATAATGTGGTATATATATATAGATAACTTTGAAATAATCATAGTAGTATTCCTATTTTATTGTTGGATATCATGGAGGAATTAGAGATGATCCTCGATATTACCAATGTTAGGTCTGAAACCGATGACACACAAAGAAATCTTGTGAAGGATGTCAAATTTCTCCCAAAGAAATATTTTTGGACAATTTGAAGGTTGTAAATGCTTTTGATGGGGTGTGATTAGCCTGAAATAGTCATCTAAAGAAAATACATACTTGCAAAAGATAAGTTAAATATGGATATAAATTTATAAAAGTTGATAAAATGCTATAAATTGATTAAAAATGTAGTAAAAGATAGGGATCACAGGAAATTCAAAGGATTCACCGGCACTTTAGAAAAATCGTGGGCAATTTAAAGGAATCACAAGAGATTCAAAGGAATTGGGGAGATTAAAAGCAATTATTGACAATTGTTGTAAAAATTATGATTCCTCTAAAAATGATAAATTGTAAGAGATCAACTTGATTCATTTAAAAATAGTGATGTGATAAAAAAATGTAAACAAGATTACCTTGGAGTATTGAAAAGGTACCGAGCATCTACAAATGATTATTTTAATTTGATAAGCTCAAATTTTGATTGTTGTTCTTCCGGGAAGAATTTTAGAATAAATGTTGTTAATATTGGTGTGTGTAGGATCTTTGATGAAGCTTTGGATGTTGTTGTTTGGCTTGAAGATCACTGGAGTCGATGAATCTCACTATCCGGCTCGAAAACAAGAATGCACGAGCATATGGGAATTTTTTGAAGATCCCTGAGAAAGGAGTTGAAACTCCTATTTATAATCACTGAAGATTTGTTAGAATTATGGGTAAAACATTTAGAAGTGGTTGAAACCAATTCCTAAACATGATTTTTGGGTATATGGTGTAGGGATTATGGTTATGAAGGGGATATATGAGTTAGGGAGGTTGAAAGGTTGGGATAAATGGGTTAGGGATGATTTAGAAATGGTTAGGTGGTTTCAAATATTTTATGGTAAATTTATGTGAGTAAAATGTAATTTCTAAGGGGGTACAATTTAATTTTAGGAGGTGAGGGGAATGATTTAGGTAGTTTTAATAGTTCTAGGTTTTTATAAGGTAATGTTTACCTATGAGGAGTATGCGGGTGATGAAAATCGGGTGTCTAAAGGGACAAAAGTTAAGGGTAGACATCATAGGAAACAACCTGTAAAAAGGGAAAGGGGTAACAACCAAAACATTGTTTAGAGACTTGTATATATTCAAACACGAAAATAAGAGGATTTGTTTTTTCTTTGAAATGTTTTATTTAAGACACTGTTAAACAAAAGGAAAACATACTTTTATTGCAAATCTATTGGAGATATGTTGAAACAAATAAAAAATATACATGCCTTTAGATTTTATTATCGTGACTATTGATGGTTACTAAAAAAACATAATAATATTGGAAAATAAACCACATACATAACTTGCACTATTTTTTTTTTTTGAACAAAGGAGGGATGTAATTTTTTTTTTGTGATTTTGAATCAAAACCAAATGGACCCAAAAAGTAGTAAATGATGAGAGAAAAAAATTTACATACAAAAATAAGGAATAAAAATTCTTGCTAGATATGGTTATACTTTGAGAAAAGAGACAAAATACGTTATATGAGGTTTGAAAATCACTTTCCCAACATCAACCTGTAAGGAAGTAGTACAATTTTCCAATTTTTATAATTCAAAAGGACACATTATAGTTGATTTTTTCCATTATGAGATATTGTTTTGAGGGAAATTGTGAAAATGAATTTTCATCTTATGTCATTGCTTGAAATTTTATTAGTCATTTCATCATCTATAGACAAAAAGTGAAGATACCTAGCTATGACACCCATGATTGATTCAATTGTTTCATCAAAGGATGTAACTAAATATAATTTCTCAATGGAATCCTTTAAATCAATTCGAATTTCATATCTAAAGTCACACTGTATAATGTCCACATTATAGTTTACACACAACCACATGCCATTTCTCTTTTCCAAAACATTTTTATTTCCATGTCTATCACCTTTTACAATGGTAAGGCCATATAAAATAAATTATCCATGATGATGTTAGTGTCCTCTACTATCATAGTGGCCCATTCATTTTTTTTTTTTTTCCATTTCAACTATCTGAGATATTTTTTCTACAAAGGTCAAGTAGCTTGGAGGACCCATAGATTTGTTTTTGGTAGATGGAACTGAATGAGAGTAATCATTAGATACATCCCACTCAAGGAGTGTAGAAGTATCTTTAATTAGAAGGTTCAAAAGGCATTTAGTAATGGAAATAATCTCTATTGACGAGCCATTAAAATTAGAGACAAGGAAAAAAATTATTTCTAGTAATACAACCTATGTTTTCAACATAATTTCTACAAGATTTTTTCAACTAATCAAAATGTTTTTTCCCACAAAGTAATAGAAACACTAAATCTAGACATATAATTTAATTGAAGTTTTATTTTTGTGGTCTATGTCTGGTCACACCGGTGAATAGTGGAGCATGGTGAAATGGAAATAAAAATGTCTACCATATCAGTTGATGAATGGAAAATGATGTTATGTATTGCTTTGATATGTTTGAAGTGAATATTGTGTGAAGGTATGACATCATCTATTTCTATGGAAAGATTTATAGACGATGAGGGAATTAAAATAATCTCCAAGGAACTATACAACTTGTTATAGCATGGGTTCACATTTCCTATCCTCCCATTGGTCAGAATGCATACCTTGCATGTTTTAGTTTATTCATAGAATTGGTGGGAAACCTCATTAAAACATGTAACATGAATTTCCCCTCATATTTAGTCCACAAAATTAAAGTGAAATAATGAGCCACCGTGCTTAGCATTATGGTATTTGTGGAGGACTAGTTTTGCAAGGGAAAACCCTTTTATAGCATAAAATCATGTAAGTTCATGAAATTAAATTTTTAGCCAACATCAATAATGGTATGCTTCACTCATACTTGGAGTAATTTAAAGCTTAGATGTTCGAAGCCTACTATTATATATAAATATATATTTAGGTGATGTGATATTAAAAGTAAATCCATTTTTTCTTGCATCAATTTCTATTGGTTTCTATATAAAAATTTTATGGTTCTTTGGGACTTTTCACGGATCATACCCATGTGATTACATTTTTCATAATTGTACATTAATTGTTTTATTTACAAGTGCATAAGTTTAAATTTTTGTCTTTCATAACAAAAGATATACTGTAATGACTCTTTCTTTGTCCTTCGTTATGTTTATTATTTGTGAATTGAAATGGATAATGTGCTATTTTTGTCATATTTCTCACCTTTGGTATGTCTCTTTTGACATAAATACGATCCTAAATGAGTTGATGAAGTACATAAATTTATGAATTTATTCATAAATTTCAAAATAAGGATGTAATGAATGACTTATTCATATATGGATGCTATCGGATTCCAAGAAAAAAACATTTTTCAAAAAAAATTCATTAAAAAAACATAGCTTAAGCATTTAAAGGACACAAAAATCTCGTTATTTTTATCCATTTGAATACATGTGGTTAGGAAAATTTAACGTACCAATAATTTAATAGTAACGTGTAAAAGTGTTCATTTCAATACTTTTTCCCGAGGGATATCATTAATAAAGTTACCTAAATCTAAACAATGTTTTTAACCTTTATAGAAGGTGTTGATGTTGTATTAACACTTCAAGTAAGGAAATTAGTTTTGTAGTGATTAGAAGAGAAACCAAGAAACATGAGTGAGACTTATAGAGTTTAAAACTATAAGGCTGATTTAATTTAATTTGATTTAAATATAAGTACTTTAGAGTAATTGATGTATAAACAATGAAATCCAAAAATAACAAAAGCAAACTAAGATGTACATATGAAACCCTAAGTACAAGAGAAATATGAAGAGACTTAGCCTATTTATGCTCGATCTAGAACTGGTCTGGACTGGGAAAAGTATTGAACAAGTTACCCAAGAAGAGTGTCATAAATGCTCACTATAAATTCATAAACCCACAAACAAAGTCGGACATGGGTGCACACACTAGGGAAAGGGTTCCTTGGAATTCTATACTACTAATGGGCATGTGTTACTGCATGAATGGTTATAATCTAGTTTTTGTTGTGTCACAAGAGTTTCATAGTTGTTTCAAGCTGATCACTAGATATTCACTCTTTGAATTCCCAAGGTACCTATAACCTGTAAAAGAGAAGCTCACCTGCATAATCCCACCAACTACATCAAACCTAAAAAAAAAGAAGCAAAATGGGGAGTTCGAGTGACCATGACGGTCACCCCAAGAGTGAACTTACGACCTTACATCTAAGAATATATGTAGTTTTTATGAGTGTGTGTAGAAATTTTTCCCTAGGATGCCGCTGTGCAAGCTGCAATTGATAGTGGGTTATATGTAGAATGTAGCAATTTTGTATAATGTGTGGATAAAATAGAAAAAAATTCCCCTTCCTATGTTGTGTATGCAGATTATGTGGTCCCTTTCCCCCTGAATGGATGTTAGATGGATGATTTGGAGTGCTATAGGTTCTGTTGAAAATTTTTGCACTTGTGAAAAAATGGGCAACTCGAAACTTTGTTTACGATGGAAGGCATTAATGAAATGGACCTAACTAGGGGATGCATTACAGTTTTATTGTGTTTTCAGTTGTAACAATTGATTAACTACATGTAATCTATAGCTATGTGTGTTTTACAAAATGTAACACCTCACATAGAATGTTATTCCATGCTCATATTCATTAAGGAAAACAAAAGCCCTAAATACTAATGCATTTCCTTGATGAAGGAAGGAATCAAAATATAGGTGAAATGTTAAATTCAGAACAAAAAACATAGTTATATTTTACATGAAAGAGATTTCATAATTAATTTATAGGTACCTCAAAACTCATTATTTATACATGTTTAAATACATTTAATTATGTGATTGAGTTGTTTATTTCATTATACAATCAATATCCATCATAAAAGATGAATGCAGAAAGAAGTATACAACTCAGTTACAAAATTAATGTTATTTATTGATGAAGAAATCATATGTTTCCCACACAAGCCATGGGATGTAACTCATAACTACTGAAGAAAGAAGTACATGTGCATAAATCTAAAAGTAAAAGAGTATAGAAGAAACCCATCATTACCTTGCATTTTCTTTAATATCCTTTTCTCCAGTTCTAGATCCATATTTCATCTAACTCACTCGAGAAACTATAGTGTACCTAAGATAATAAAAGAAAGAATGACATATATATTGAGATCAAGGTTGATCTATACTCATGTACTACCTAGCTACATGCAAATGGATTTTTATATATCATAAATATAAGGTACATCAGAGACAGATAAAGAATTCATAAAGCACTATCTTGTAGAAGCACATAGCATTCTCAAAATCATAACAGATAGAAAAAAAGAAAGAAACTCAATATATAACACAAAAGAGGCCAAAACACCTAATGTTTTCTAACTAGTTTATCTAATGTGTAGGTACATGTAAGAAAAAGAAATAAACACCAATTATTGTGTTTGCATACTTTGAAATATTTAAATAAAAAGCTACCACCTTCTACAAGTTGAATCAAAGAAGTTCATTTATCTCATGATGATCAATATTGTCATAATTTCAGTTCAAATTGAAGGATGAATAAATGAAAATATAGCTTTACAAATCCAGAAAGGAAATAATGGTTTATTACTGTAGATTCAAAAAAATAGAATGCATACAAAAAAATTATAGATAATGATGTTAATCATCTAGCTTCATAGCTTTAGTAGAATACCAAACTAAATCATACATTAGAATAACTTGGAGAAAAGGAAGATTATACATTGCATAAGTCAAGGCTACAAATTCAAGATATCGTTAAAAGTATGATACAGAAACAAAGCACATGTGTTCACTTTTAGTAGTTAACATGCTTCAAGATAGAATAGAATTCTTAACCATGGTAAAAAAAGGAGGAATCATGGAATATTTAGAGTTTAAGTGTAATTTTGATCACCTCGATGTGAACATTCAAGCATAAAAAAATAGTTCATGATATCTTAGAAAGGTATAAGTTGTAGCAAAGAACAATTCATTCATGTCTTTCACAATGATCAAGTTACAAATTTCAATGGAGGTACATTCTTTTGAATAAAATCATTAAGTACATATTTCAAGATGAAACAAGTACACTTATGCAGCGTGGAAAATTTTTTTGCATTTTCATACTATCTCCAAAGCATGACAAAAGAATATCATCATCCCAGTTACAAATGGCACAAAAGGAGTAGTTTTTAAATACATAGTAAAGAAAATTCACTAAAAAAATGCATGGAGGGTGAGTTCAGTTGATTCTGGATAAGAAAAAAAGCTTTGCAGAGAATTAACATGAATGTATATGTCCTAAAATCATCAAGTACAATCATAATTACAGTTGAGATTGAAGGTGCAAGTATAGGAAATAAAATTAAGGTACAATTTTCAGGAGTTTTATCCCTTTCACATTTACCATCTATATTCAAGGCTAAAATCTCTCAATACATTTTGAGTTATATGAAGGCAAAAATAAATAAAGCTTACAAAATTCAATTCAAAAGAGATTCTAGTGACAAATTCAACTATATGTCATCAACAAAAAAAAACATCAAAGATTCAACTTTCAAATACTACAGGTTTAAATATTGTTACATGATAGATGGCTAAGGCATCAGAATGATCAACATGTACCATAACTCGGAGATTTCAAGAAAAAAGATCATAAAATGAATTTTGATTCAAATTGAAGCACAATTCCTTTCAGTAGAATGCAAGAACTAGCAAATGGCATGATTAGAAAATAAAGTTAACTACAAGATTTGAAATAAAATTAATGAATTTCATTGCTTTCTCATCAAGGATTCATCTTAGAAATTGGCATGTGAACACATATTCTAGCATAAATCAATTGATCAGTACATTAGGGAAAATTTAAATAATTTCAAAGTAAAGAAACATCAGTTGGGTCTTATATAATGACAATGGAAAATTGACATTCTAGTGTAATTATGGAAGAAATAGATCACAAATTAAAAAAAAAAATTGCATTATCTTTAAGGAATAGAAGTCATCATTTTTTCATTAACTAAGTTCCTCATGATTCATCTAACTAGAATATAGATTCATGTTATAGAACAAGATAAATCTATTGTACATGTACAACAAGATGGTTCTAAATTGAAATTCAAGTACATTCATTCTTAGATTGGATAAAAACACCAATAATTATCTTGTTAAGAAATATTAGGGAGGAATGGAGTTTAAATAGTCTGATTTCCAAGATCCAATAACAAGGTCATACCCATATTGAGTTATATCTTCAAAAGACACTAGCTAGAAAGAAAATATACATTGATATCTCAAGTTTTGAGTACACGAAGCTCAACTCAAGAAAATAGAGACTCTCTAGATTTCAAAATACAGAGCACACAAAGAGTCGATAATTTGTGTCACTCCAATCATAAATTGAAGGATTCAATTTCGTTATTCAATGACATCTTCTACAGTCCATGGAAAATAGAACTCAGATTTACAGGTGAGAAAAGGGACCTGAATCATGCCCAGATCTAGTGAAGAATGGTGTGAAATACAGAAAAGGAATGTAGAAATCTTTTCTCAATTTCAAAGTTTCCGAGAAAATATTCTCAAAGAACTCACCATTTTTTATCAAAATCCTCAAAACCCTTGAATATGTTTCAAATGCAGAGTAGAAAACAAGTACCTAGAATGAGTTGTTGAACTCAAAATTTCCAGAAGACACAAAGAACACAACAATAATGTAATGAAGCTGAGTATCGGTGTGAGAAAACTCAAAATGCAAAATCAAAGGTTACAAAGTGCTTACAAATGATACACTCACCTTGTCCATCAATGGCTGCCTTTAAGAAAATACAAAACTCCTTCAATAGTTCAACTCGATAGCAAAGGAAATTTTAGAGCTCAAGAACAAGAACAAGAATAAATAAAGAATGGAAAAATGAACTCCATGCATAGAAATGGAACCATAGAGGCAAAGTTTCAAGATTCGAGAACTCAACAATGGAAATCGTTTCTTCACATAAAACCTTACAAAGCTGGGTGGACAAAAATGGCATCCACCATGAAGAAATACCACATGGATCTCAAAATAAGATAAAATCACCAGAATGACACTAGCTTGAAGTCACATTTCCACTCACAGAGACAAAAAAAAAAATCAATTGAGATCTTAAATCTACAAAACTTCACAGAGGCTCAAGAATCATAAATATTTGAGTACATAGAGCTTCAATATAAAGAACTTTCATGTGCAGAAGATTGATTTATTTGTAAATGAATAAAGAGAGCATGAACCTATAATAACTATGGCCACCTTTACCAAATCTTGCTCAAAATCTCGAAAAGAGAAAAAATGACGTAAAAATGTAGATATTGAGCCTCGAACACTCAGAGATAAAAAGAGAAAAAATGATGTAAAAACTTTTTGTAGGGATATCTTTCCACATTGAAATATTAAAAATGAGGTAGGTTTCACACATTTACCCATTCAACTCAACAACCATGCAAACCTAACTCGCCATGCCAACTAAGGTTAAAGGATCAATGAATGAGATGCAATGGTACATGGATTAAAGGCCAAATTTTATTAAACATTAAATGCTAACTCACAATGTAAAAATATGTCACCATAATTCAGAAGATCAAAAGTCGATATCAAAGATGACAAAATATCGATGATATTAAACCTATACCAACTCAAAATAAGGTTGCATTTATTATCATCAAAGATAAACGATCTCCAAGTTACATGTACAAGATAATCATATTAACAAGCACTAACCACATTCATTACTGATTCAAAACCCTAACTGAGGGGACATGTGGATTGATAATTGTGAATCAACGACCAATGCTCATTTTAAATTATCAATGTAAATTTAGAGTTACAGTGTAACTTAACCCAAAGTTAAGTCAAATGCCACCAACAAAACAATCAAGGGTCTATCCATCGTCGAAGGAGTCTAAAGATTTCATAACATATCGAATATGCAAAATATGTAATGATTTAACAAAATCATGCTCGAAACCATAGTCTACCAACTATATCATTGGAAAATTTTCCAAGTCAATAGAAGAGGCTGAATCACTAGTCAAAGGGGACCAATCGACTAACATGATCATTACTCGACCTTGGTTAAGGTCTTATCCAAAGTGCATATATCATGATCATGAAAAGGGGCCTAATAATCATGTGATTATTATCTAAACTATAATGCATGCCCATGTCCAAATCAAAAATCCAAATATAACCAAACCAAAGGTGGTAATAATCAAATCAATGTATAATGATTTTTAATCATATTATATGCCATGGTTAGGGAAAACAATGCATGGAAGGATGTCAACATTATTGTGTGACATGGATTAGTGAAAGGGACTAAATTGGAAATTTTCCAATCACCTTATTTTTTGTAAGTGGTCCCCATAATGGGAATTGGAGTTGAATGAATTTTTCTAAGTGAAAACACTAAGCATCATTTTTACTTGTAAGAGAATAATATTATGCATGAAACCACAAAGGGACAAATATGTCATTATCAGCATGATTTATCCTTCTTGCATAGATGTCCACATTAGAAATCAAGAAGACCCTTTTGACATGCTAATTACCTTATTTTTACAAATAATGGTATTATTTTCTTGCACATGCCTACAGGTGGTCCCCCGGTGGTGGGTGAATGTTTTACAAAAGTGTTAAAAGACAAAGAAAATGATTTTTTTATCACATAGGGAGATTATTTTTTACATGTGCATCTAAGGGGGCAGAATTAAATAATGCTAAAAATATCATTGCAAGTGGATCAAGTTGCAAGTGTCACATCAAAAAGAAGAAGACAAAGATTGCATGCACATTGGAGAAGACTTACACAACAAGCAAGTATTCAATTTTAGTAAAATTATTACCCAAAGTTTTATTAAAAATAGATTAGTTAACTGCACTTGACTGAAATTTATTTTTACATCTAAGGCTATTAATGCCTCATTGTAATCAACATTTCTATTTTTATTCCCTTTATTTATTCATGATAAAGGGGTAAAATTAGAATGCATGGGTGAGTACAAATTTTAGCCTATTTTTAGGATGGGTTGGGTGAATAATCTTACTATATATTGTGTGCAATTACAAGGCACAAGAGGAGGACTTTTGACATAGGAGTTTTGAAGCAATTTTATACCAATTTCACCCTTGAATGAGACCTAATTTCTACCTTTCCAATTATTTGTAGTGGTGTGTATATCTTTATTAATTCTTGTGAATGTCAATTCCCTAATTAATCATCTTACCTTGCTATAAATCTGGTAATTTCTTCATAGTATTAGTGTGCATGTTTATCTTATTGTGTTGTTTTGATTTATGTCCTCAATATATAAAGTGTTTTAACTTAGTATTCTGTTGGAAACCATTGGTTCATGCATCTAGAATTCATTCTAAATTTTATTGTGCATATACTCAATAACAAGCCTCAACAAGTTTGATGTATCACCCATTTTAATTTTAGTTACAATCATATTTTACCCTCAAAACCCTAAAAAATAGTTTAGAATACATAAAAAGGAAATGACCTTGATATTGGAGACTCACATCAACAATCTGTATACCCACAAAATTGAGGTGTTTCCATTATATCTATGAAAGTAAAAGATTCAAAGCAAGATTAGAACCTCTACTGTCATCTCTCTAGTAGGGTGCTCTTTTGAAAGATAGCAGTTCATTTTTAATGCAAGTTTAGGTGATGATAGTAATGTATAGTGTTTCGTCCTTGATTTTTAACATATAACTATGTATTTATATGATTACCTTATTTGAATTTTGTAATTGACAACTAAAAGGATGATTCATAATTTAAAAATATCCCCAAAAGATAAAAGATACCTTAAAAGAGTGAGATAGTTAAGAAATGGTCGATGCGCCCGAGAGGGGACAGGAGTGCTTGGGTGCTATTGTCTAAAGCCATACAAGATTAATTTTTTTAATGAGTTGTAGGGTGAAAAAAAGTAAATAGAAAGTAATAAATAGATAAAAGTGGAAAATTTTAGTTGTCAATTATTATTTTTCTTGTTTAGGATTTATGTAAATTAAAGCATGTTTTTAGGGCCTAGAAATGTACCCAAGTGTGTAATTTTGTGTCTACATGTTCCCCCAATTTATTATTTTGAGTGAATAATCAATAACATAATCAAATAAGAGATGCATACCTTATAACCATGTATATTGTGTGGTTAAATTTATTCTTAGTGGATAAACAAAGAAGTGGAATGATGCAAAATGAAGCACAGAGACTACGAAAGGAAAGTGACCCTAGGGGTGAAGTGTATGTGTTTTAATTGTGGTTACTTCTTCTTATAAGGATGGACCTATAAAAGAAGAGAAAAAGAGTAGTCAAAGTCCCGTATATGATAAATCATAGAAAAATGTGCATAAGTATGTAAAAGTGTGTAAAGGAAAGTGTGCACTTGATGTATAAGAGTGTAAAGGATAGAAAAAGTGTTGTGAAATTCGCCAAACAATGATTTTTTTTCATTATCTCATGCCAATAATGATTTTTTTGGGAGGTCTCATGCCAAAAGTGAGTTTTTTTGGGTGATATCATGTCGAGTGTGATTTTTGTTGGCATTCTCACGCCAAACAACAATTATTGGGGAGATAGGTCTAGTGTTAATCTCCTTCCATGAGTCTACCGATAAGCATCACTACATATTTTACATCCCTAATTTCTTCATGATTAGTTTTGAATTATTCTAATTGTGCTAGATGTAGGTGATAAAATTCATTATGTGATTGGACAACTGTGCTTGTAACTATGAAATTGCTCTAAAGTTTTTTGTAAATTGTTATGATCTGAAAGTTTTGTTTCCTAGAAAATTAGTGCCTAATGGATTTGATAGGTTGATAAGTTTAGACCATAGTTTTTTTATGTTTAAGGACCGAAGTAAGAAATTAGTTTTTTAATGGTCTTGTGTAGATCTATTATAGATACGAGTTATTGTAGGAGTTATTTTATCACCGAATGTAGACCTTAGATATTGATAGGAGAATGTGGCCCAAAAGAAGGACCGATACTATAGAACTATATCCCCATAGGGGAGGAGATGTGCATGGTATAAACTAAGACACATGCAAACATAGTGGATAGTAACATGTGTTATTAGAAAAATTTGAAATTATGAATAAAAGATAATGTAATCAAGAAAGTATCCAAACAAAGATAGACCACAAAAATAGGTTTCAAATATGGGACATCTTGTTAACAATTCTAGGTAGTGAGAGGGGGTGTGAATCATTTCTCATTAAAACTTTTGAAATAATTTATAGATTATTGAGTCATTATAAGTTATTTTTCACCAAATGTATTGAAGCATGAATATTTAATAATGAGAAACCAGAGAGAAGTAAACACACATGACCAAGGACCCAGATTTATTTTTGAAACCCATCAAGAGAGAGGACTAACTCTTGGACAATTTTCCTATAAAGTTACAATGATTTCACCATATGTTGAGCACCCACTCCAATTTTGAAGAATCCACTCTGATACAAATTCAAGAACACACTTGACTAATTTTCAAGCACCTCTACTTGCAAGGAAGCACCTACTCTCAAATTGGTGAGAAATAACTTAAAATTTTAATTATTAAATTTTTATCACCTTCATCACTTTGTTTTTAACATAAACATATTGTGATAACTATTCCATCTCACCTTTCTTCTCTTCTCTTATCTTCTCTTAATTTTTCATAATTTCAAAACATTTTCACTCTAATCCTCGGTCAAACATTAACTCAGTTCACCTAATCTTGAACTACATTTACATGGTAAAAATGAGCTTATATAAAAGAATGAATTATCAACATGAACTTTGACCTTTCATTATCACTTTGAATCTTCAAATAACTCATTCTTCCATATGTATAATTGAATAAAAAGGTACTCACAAACACTTCCTCAATAAATTTGTCTTCTTGCATCTAACCTATATTGGTTCTAACTTCATGATATTCAAGCCTCTTCAAGGATTATCTAGAGTCAAATGATGAGGGATGGATCATTTTGAACTACCGGAAAAGCTGCATAACTGTAAATAAATCATTAAGACCTCCGAGCACTATTTTGTAAAAAAATTTCTTGTTGTTCTCATATTATTCTAATGATTTATCTATGCATAGAAACTCAATGAATCACTTTCAAACATGTCAAACATATTTGCACATTACTAGAGCCTTCAACAAAAATTCTATAACCACTTCAACCTTTCTTCTTCACCATTTTAGTTTTAAGCTCCATTTGAGTACATAGGAGAAAAATTTCGATCATGAATAAGGAGAGGATTTAGAAGATATTCTAAATCAATAATTCTAGTGTAAAATTTTTGCAAGAGGACTCTAAACATGTCAAGGGCTCGTGAATCATCAAGAAAAAGTATGGATAAATTTATACATCTTTCCTTGACATCCATCAACTTATATTCCTAGAGGTTCAAAGTCATAGTCTTAGATGGGATTTGCGTACTACCACCAAGAATTTTTCAAAGGTTTTTAATCTTGTGAATGATATTTAATGGACTATAGCTCATCTTTAACCAACAAACATTAACAAGGCCTCATTATTTCTTCTTGACTCATACATTAACTCAAGGTATTAATAGTTTTGCATTCATAGATCTGTACCTTCACTATTTTAGAAAAAAATTACACTTTTTTATTTGATCATGACATAAAATGCACATTTCAAGGATGGTTAAGGATGTTACACACCTTCACAATATCATATTAAATGATTCACCATAAGGCACTAGGCTCAACCTTACATGATTTTCAACAAACTCACTCAAGAAGACTTATTAGCATCAAGAAGTAGTTTTTATTTTCACTTAAATCTAACAAATTGTACACATTTTCATGATCAATTTCTGTATATAAACTTCAAAATGAAAATTTTCTCCATGCCTAATAACTCTTTGTAATTTAGGTAAGCAGTAAGAACCAAGTTTTAAGACTATTCACTAGGCCTTATTCACTACCTCAAGAAGATAGATTTACGTTAGAAAAAAAAGACACTTTATCAACCTAAAAATGATATTTAATGGAATATATTAGACTCATATCATATATCTATGTTCATGTTTCACTCAAAAACATGTTTTTTCATCAAGGTTCTCTCATACACCAAAGACTAGTTTTAGGCTTGTTTAGATCTTAGTGGGAGACTAGCTAGATATGCATGGTTCACACTAAATATGTATGTAGCAAAGTTTCCTAAAAAACATTTTGAGCATTTAAACATCATCACTTATAATCTTTCACAATAGAAGATTCATCTTCGAGTTGTTGAAATAGGACTCTATAGCAAAATTTCTTCAAATTAGTGCAAAGTTCATATAAGACCATCACATCCGTAGAACAAAAATAGAACCAACATAGAATAGATATTTTTCTCTATACTCCTGAGTGATTTTCACACTTACAAAATTTATTTGAAGAAATAAAAAATCAATTTCATGTCAATCGTTCACAAAGAAGGTTTGGAGAAATAAAAACACGAGTAGAAAAATGAATTGAACTTTCTTGTCTTTGCTCTTTTGAACACAAAATTTTTCAAAATTTTTGTATGTGAGTGCTATTAAAATAATATTCTTATTATTTACCTAAATAATTATTTTCAATTTTTCTTGAGTGCTAAGAAGTTAGGTCAATGTTTTATCATGCCCAGTTAAACTTGGTTTTAGTAAAACATGCATAACTTAAACAAAACTCATTCTTAGGTCCTCAAATTTTTACAATACATTTAGAAATTCCTCTTACATGATTTAGAATGACCATTTTTTTCATAGTTTCATCCAAAATTCTTTACCCCATCTTATGTTTGCAGCATTTGTTCTTTAGTTCTAAGAAATAGTGTTATATAAACCTATATAAGTGCTCAAATCACCTTATTAGTCACTTTTTAAGTCATGTATGCCTCATAAACCATTATATTGTGATAATTAATTCTTTCTTTACATCATCATACCTTGGCTCATCATATTTTCTTGCCTACTAGGCTTCTCTGCACCAAAAATCTCTATAATGACCATATTCATGCCCTATAATCCTTATTCTTGACTGATAGTCCTCATATGCATGTAATTATATCTCATACTACAAAACCATGCTTTAAATAATTTTCCTTGATCCTTTTCACATGTTTCCATGCCATCCTACTTGATCTAGGACTAGGATTAAGCTTGGAATTACATGATTCTTCATGAATTGACCATGTGGGCTTGTTACAAAATCAATACCTCTTCACACACATCTTATGGACCACAGTAAAGAAATTATGGAGTCTTCATACAATCTTGGGAGTACACATTTACACAACTTTCTTACTTGACCATGCATCTAGACCATGCCTGAATCCATGACATCATGACTTGACACCTCATGAAGACACATGGACAACTTGGGAAAACACTAAACACTTTGTACATTGCATGAAATCACCGACCAATTGACATAAATGACAACACATTACTGTGACATCCAACACATCACTCACAATGTCACAAGACAACTAGGGCCAAAGTTTCCAAAAGAAGAAAGGAAGTGATCAAACAAGACATAGGGCATAGCGTGCAAAAAATGACATACAATAGAAAATAAATACAAGCAAGCTATATTATGCAACCGTCGTGGCATATATTTTTGTAAGGAAAATATTGCACATGAACCACCGATTAGAATGTTAGAAAGACAAAAATTATGTCAAGGTGTGTATGTATCAGTAGAAAGTAATGTGCTAGAAATTATAAGTAGTAAACGATGAAACAATAGCACGTGCAGTGTGTGAGAGGAGGAACTTATATGCCCCTAGGTGCCTTGATGGGACTAGGTGAAAGTAAACTACCAAGTATTATTGTAGCATGTAAAAATCTATAAGAGATCTTCATTCCCATCTAGAAACCAAGTGAATGTGCATCTGTATATGATAAAGATAATGACATACTGATTATCTGGATAACATATTAAGAAAAATGGATCATGTCAGTTGTATAAGAAAGAAAGATTAAGTGTAACAAATATATGCAAATGTAATGAATGAGTGTAACAAAATGAAATGCAAATGTATGGGTGGGAGGAGAAGCATTCCCATAGTGGATATATATGAGATGAGGTTTTGTTATCTCATTTTAGTGATTTAAGCTAAAATTGAGATAACCATGGGAATATTTTGGAAAAATTTCTTAAAATTCCCTTTGAAAGAGATTTTTGGGTTGTCGGATTTTCATTGCATGAAAACTTTTTCCTTGCATGCAACATGTCTCATGTTCACCGAAATCTGATAAAACCAAGGATATCCTTGGGATGATGAAATGTAAGACTCCATTTCAATGGAACAATAAAGGGAAGCTTTCTTATATAGAATTCAAAAGAGAAATTCCTCATGCTCCTATTCTAGTATACCTACACTTCAAGAAGGATTTCATCATGTACAACTACACTTCCACACATATAGTATAAGCCATCCTGATACAAGAGAACAAATAAGAATCAAATCTCCCATTGCTTTCAAGAGCTTCCCACTAAAGGAACATAAATTGAAGATGTCATAAATTAAAAATCATGCTTATGTAGTGGTGAGAGTAGTAAATCATTTAAGGTATTATGAGTTGAGATTCTTGCTGGGAATACGGATTGATAAGACTAAGCTTATCCTATTCAAAGTGGCACTGACAAAATATCTAATCCATTATATTTCAATATGGATTGATAAAACTATTGGTTGGATGTTTTTTAGGACAAAATATGAGGTTCAACCATAGTACATAGGATCGATCCCTCCTCAAAGACATGTGAGGCATCCTATTTATTACTGATCTAAAACATAACATAAATAATATGTACAATATTCATGCTATTCTAACCAATGGAATCCCATTTCTTTCATGATATTCCAACTAAAGGAACATGAATTTAAGATGTCACAATTGAAAACATGCTTATGTAATGGTGAGAGAATAGTGAAGCATTTAAGATATTATGTGTTGAGATTCACTGGGAATACAAATTGATAATAATAAGCTTATGTCTATCATATCTTGATGGAGAGTTACTCCCTCTACCTTTTAGTGGAAAACATCTAAAGTTTTCCATCAGTAATGCAAGATGCTCTCTCGCACTGTATTATAATTTATTTTATGTTGTGTTTTTAATTTATTTCTTTCTTTCTTTTTTTCGTTTTGGTTTTTCTTCTCCTGACTCCGTAGCCCAATGGATAAATATTTTTGATACATGAGTTCTCTTCCTTTGATGTCTCAAAGAAAGTCCCCAACTGGAGCCATTTGTTATCTCGTTTTAGTGATTTCAGCTAAAATTGAGATAACCATAGGAAAATTTTGGAAAAATCTCTTAAAATTTCCTTTGAAAGAGATTTTGGGTTGTCGGGTTTTCATTACATGAAACACATTCCTTGCATGAAACATGTCACATGTTCCCCAAATCCCGATAAAACCAAGGATATACTTGGGAGGATGAAAGGTAAGACTCCATTTTGATGGAGCACTAAAGGAAGCTTGCTTTGAAGAAGTCAAAAGAGCTTTCTCCTATTCTAGTATGCCCAAACTTCAATAAGGATTTCATCATATAGAGCTACACTTCCACACATATAGTATTAGCCATCCCGATGCACAAGAATGAAGAAGGAATCAAAGCTTCCATTGCTTTCATGAGCTGCCCACTAAAGGAACATGAATGAAGATGTCACAAATTAAAAGCATGCTTATGCGGTGGTGAGAGAAGTAAAGCATTTTAAGGTCAATTTCTAATAAAACCAAGGATATCCTTGGGATGATAAAAGGTAAGACTCCATTTCGATGGATAACTAAAGGGAAGCTTGCTTTCGAAGAATTCAAAAGAGAAATTGCTCACGCTCCTATTCTAGTATGCCAAGACTTCAAGAAGGATTTCATCATGTACATCTACGCTTCCACACATACAAGATATTTTGGTCTTATCAAATATCTAATCCATTCTATTTCTAAAACTATAACATCTCCATCTCATGTTGATATGGATCTCAGGATTGTATTCCAACCCCAATGTTTATAATAGCGTGAATATTGTACATATTATTTCTGTTGGTTTTAGATCAGTAATAAATAGGCTACCTCACTTATATTTGAGGAGATATTTGATCCTATGTACTATGGTTGAACATCATATTTTGGCCTGAAAAAATAGCCAACCAACAGTTTTTTGTGACTCCATTTTGATGGAGTACTGAAGGGAAGCTTTCTTTCGAAGAAGTCAAAAGAGAAATTCCTCATGCTCCTATTTAGGTATGTCAAGACTTCAAGAAAGATTTCATCATGTAAAAATACACTTCCACACATACAAGATATTTTGGCTTGACAAAATATTTAATCATTCTATTTCTAAAACTTTAATATCTCCATCTCATGTTGATATGGATCTCGAGATTGTATCCCAAATTTAATGGTTAGAATAGCATGAATATTTTACATATTATTTGTGTTATGTTTTAGATTAGTAATAAACAAGATGCCTCACTTCACTTTGAGGAGGGATTTGATCCCATGTCTTGTGGTTGAACTTCATATTTTGGCTTGATAAAATATCCAACCATCTATTTTTGGTGACTCCATTGGTGAATACGGATTGATAAGATGAATCTTATTCTATTGGTGTCGAAAACTCCATATTTTCCTTATTTTCGGTAGATCCATTTTCCAGTTCAAGATGGCTAGAAATATCTTCACTCGGTCAATCTGAGCCAGGGGAGAAATTGATCCGTTTTTGATCTACTTCAACAACACAATTTCAGACTTTCCCCCAACAGTGTTGTATCTATCTGAGTAAGAAGTTCTTCACCTATCAAAGAACTTGGGTTCCTCAAGAATAAAAAGCATCTGTAACCTTCCGTGCATTATTCTTGTCTAATACTCAGATTCATGTAATCACTTCATTAAGAAGGATGGTAGAAAAACCGTGGCTTGGCGTGCGGCTATTGGTCCTCTTTGTCTAACTCCTCATTGCATGAACTACCACATGGATCTCGTAAGAATATTCCCAAATTCAATGGTGATGGGAAGTAACACCCTGATGAACACATCACCTCATTCTTTGTAGCATGTGACATCCTTGGGGTAGCTCATGAAGATGTCTCTATTTGACTCTTCATTGAAACATTGCATGGTGTGGTAACATAATGGTTCTACCATCTTCTCAAATGCAGCATTACCAACTTGGATACCATGAGATCCGTATTTGAAGCAAGGTTCAAACCAGCTAAATATTCTCATGCCTTGTTAGCACAACTTACACATATGAAGAAGGAGTCTCATGAGCCCATGTGGGACTTCATGGAAAAATTCAACAATCTTATTTAGAAGATTTCGGCGCTATCATTCCCACTCTTTAAAATCAAAAGTGTTTCTTCATCAACACTCAGCCCCATGATGTGAGCTTCTTATTAAGAAGGTTTGTTATCCCTGATTTGGCTACTGCTCAAGCTACAACCACTGAAATAGAAGATGATCTCATTTTGGTAGGAAATTTAGAAGAGAGTCATCTAAGCCTAAAAATTAGAGTTCTTCTCAAAGTACTATCCTCACGATACTAGATGGCAAATGATGATCACTTTGAAGAAGAAAATGTCTCAACAGGGACCAATGTTCCTTATCGGGATATTCCTAGATGGAATTTCAACAATACCAATGGCACTCCCACAAGAGATAGGAATCGGTTGACTGCTTCTCAAACAAGGCTGGCCATTGAAGCTCCTCTTATCAACGCAACAGTGGAAATAGTTGAGGAAGATGAAGAACTAGAAGATCAAGGTTCTCATGAATCTTTTGAAGCTTCAGGATATGTTGATGAGTCTTTTGGCGATTCAGCTAGTGACTCCAACATTGGGTACTTGGAGTATGAGGAAGAAAAATGAAATCATGATGGTCATTCAGTTGCAGTCTTCACTCAAGCTCAATCTCAGAACCCTAGAAAGACGGTTGAAGGATCTAAGGAGAAGGGTAAAGAAGCTCCCATGGTTATGGCAAAAAGAGGCTCTCTATCTCAGACGCAAACTTAAAAGGAGACAAGTAAAAAGGTAACTTCTTCTTATAACTCTCTTTCTCCTACCCCCAAGACTAGTACCTCGGCTCATACCAGTGTAACTAGAACATAGCCCACCATCATTCCTTCATATACGACTTTCGACATTATTGATCATGCAAAGAAAACTAAGATCCAAATGTCAAAAGCCGAGTACCTTCAGTCAAATCCTGAGTAATTTGAGAAACTTACCAAATTCATTAGAAGAAAGGATGTTATCCATTCATCTTCAAAAGGCATATTTCCTAGCCCCACTTAGCCTTTACCTCAAAATAATATGACCTCTATTGCTTCTTCGTCAGGAAAGATTGATTCATTTTATTTTCCTTACTTATAAATGGGTTTAAACTCAACAATTGCATAATTGACTCAAGAGCCTCTGATAACGTGATGGTAGAAAAAGTATCCCATGCCCTTGGATTACCTTGACTAAATCTTATGGGTGGTGTTACTCCATGGAAACCAAGAAAGTCCCCTTGATTGGCCAAATCAAAGATGCATAATTTACATTTGTCACATTCCTAGAAAAGAGAGTAAAAATGACTATCCTGGTTGCTGATATCCTAGCTGCTTATGGTATTCTCTTAGGAAGAGGTTTTTACAAAGATTTTGGAGGAGAAATCAATATGGACTGGACCAAAGATAAAATTCTACTGAATGGATTTTCTCGTGTCATCCACCCTGAAGCACAAACAAAGTACCTGGTCACTAAATTAGATGACCCCAAAGCTAAAATTCTCTTTGAAGATGTAGGATTGGGAAATTATTTCATGACATCAGAGGTTCCTTCTGTAGGTATCAAGGAAGAGATCCTAATGCTATTTGGACCCTCAAGTTTGATGGGAGTTATTGAACTACTGGGTCGGCGGTGGTGTGGTTCTTATATCTCAAGATTTTGAGATCTTTCCCTCCACCTTCAAGATGTAGTTTGACAATACTAATAACATGACAAAATACGAAGCTTTGTTATTAGGATTAGAAATGGTAAGGAAAAAAGGAATCTGAAATATCAAAGTGTAGGGAGATGCTGAGTTGATTGTAAATCAAGTAAGGGGATCTATTGGGTAAAAAATGACCGCTAAGGCATTACATGAACAAGGTGTGGGACAACATAGAATGCTTTGATGCTTTTTCCATCAAGGTAGTTTTGAGAGATTACAACTATAAAGAGATTGATTCTTTAGTCGTGTCTACATCTCTTCTCCTTCCTCACCCAAATTTCAAACAAGACAAGTATACCATTAAGATTGTGTATCGTCCAAGTGTTCTAAATAATTCAACACATTGGCAAGTGTTCAATGATGATCAACAAGTATTTTCTTTTCTTGAGAAAGTTGATAATTTTAGCGAGATTTATTTTGAAGGATTAGAATCAGCTTTCTATGAGTCCATCTTGAATTCATATCAAGAGATTGATGGTGAATTCATCTATCTCAAAGGCAATAAGATTATGAAGGGATTGGTTTCTATGGAAGGTCTATTTGAAAATCATGAACATTTTATTTAAGATAAAATTCAAGCTTGAAGGTGCTTTCTCTTCGGAGGTAGATCAAGTTAATTTAGGGTCTTTTGACCAACCATAGATGGTAAACATAATAGAAATTTTGTTCTCCTAAGGAGAAAGGAAGATTCACTTCACTTTTGAAGAGATATATGGACGTCTCGGCATGGTCCTATGCAGATCGGAAGTCTTTCAAGCCTAAGGATGTGCAACATAGCATCCATTTGAAGTCTGATGTCAAACCCTATAGGAAAAAGAAAAGGCATTACAACCCAAAGATCTAAAGGACTATTCTTGCAGAAATTCAAAAGATGTTAGATGTAAAGATTATTTTCCCAATCCATCATTCTACCTAGGTTGCTAACATCATCCATGTCAGAAAGAAGAATGGTGAGATCCGGATTTTTTAAATTTTAGAACCTTAATCAATCTTCATTGAAATAAAATTACCCAATTCCTATCATGGATCAAGTATTATAGACTATCACTGGATCAGAAATGTTATCCATGCTTGATAGATTTTTGGGGTATAATCAGATCGAGGTAGCCATTGAGGATCAACATAAAACAACATTCACCACCCCATGGGGACCTTTGCTTACAAGGAGGATGCCTTTTGTTTGATTAACACTAGAGCCATGTTTCAAAGAGATATGGAATTAGCTTTTAGAGATTTGATGGGAAAAGTCATAGTTGTATATTTGGATGACTTGATGGTCTTCTCTAAGAAGTGAAGTGATCATTATGATCACCTGGAGTAGGTACTCTTAAGATGCAGGTGTCATGGGATTTCATTAAATCCTAAAAATTCCATGTTTGGAGTAACAGAAGGTAAGTTCTGGGTCATATCATGACTAAAGAAGGAACCAAGATCGACCCAGAGTGGGTGAAGGCCATCCAAAGCCTTACCCTACCTACAAGCAAAACTAGGTACATTCCTTTTCAAAAAGGTCAATTTCCTAAGAATATTTGTAGCTAACTCCATTTTGATGGAGGAGTGAAGGGAATATTTCTTTCAAAGAAGTCAAAGAGAAATTTCTCATTCTCCTATTCTGGTATGCCCAGACTTTAAGAAGGATTTCATCATGTACAACTACATGCTTCCATGAGATACAATATTAGCCATCCCGATGTAGGAGAATGAAGAAGGAATCAAAGCTCCCATTGCTTTCATGAGCTTCCCACTAAAGGAATGAATTGAAGATTTCACAAATTAAAAATCATTCTTATGCAGTGGTGACATAAGTCAATCATTTTAGGTATTATGTGTTGAGTTCTTACACTCTTGTTCTTGTTCCTGATACTGCAGTTAAGTCCATTTTTAATCAACAAGAGTTGGGTAGTCAACGGGGTAAATGGATAGCCAAATTCCAAGAATATGACTTGGACATCAGACCTACCAAGTTGGTAAGAGGAAGAGGCTTGTGCCAATTGATCGCAAAAAACAATTCTGAGACAAAATGTGAAGAAACTGAAGGTACTTCTTCAGAATTTACCATGGTGCTTTTTGTAAGCATAATCGATGAATGCTATGTAGATATCACTTTATTTTTAACTTACGATGAATGTAACCTTCATTTAAGCCAAAAAGAGGAGAGGACAATTAAATTAAGGTCCACAAGAGACATTGTATGGGATAATGGTATATAAAAGAAGGGTATTGATGATGTATTCCTACATTGTGTCAATATGTCTCAGCAGATAAGGTTGCCAGAATCCTTCCACAATCTCGTATGTGGAGGAAATTTATCCTCCTCTGTGACGGCTTACAACATCTTATGGGCTAGGTATTATTGGCCTACTCTCTTTCGAGATTCAGTTGAATGGGTGGTTAAGTGTGAAGCTTGTCAACATTTCGTTTGTTGTCCTAAGCTGGCATCTCTTCCCTTGAAGCTTGTGATAATTGAAGAACCTTTTAACCAATGGGGAATTGATTTCATTGGAATACTAAATCATGCCTAGTTTCCAATTATAATTATGTGCTCACTGCAATAGACTATTTCACCAAGTGGGTGGAAGCTGCGCCAATCAAGCAGGTAACCTCCGAAGTTATGTGTAACTTTCTCAAGGAGAATATAATTGTTAGATTCGGTGTGCCTCACAAGATCATTGCTAACAATGCTTCCAATTTCTCATCACATGAGTTGACAAAATTTTTCTATGGATTTGGGATCACGTTGGCTCATTCATCTAATTATTACCCCTAAGGTAATGGTCAGGCTGAATCAAGCAACAAGAACCCGGTGACCATAATCAGAAATTTGGTCGATGAGAATTAGAGGACATGGCACAAAGCATTATATGATGCATTATGGGTAGATTGGATTACTCCTAAGTGAGCTATTGGAATGTCCCCATTCTAGGTGTTGTATGGAATTGATGTTGAGATTCCTATCTCTGTAGAATTTCCAGCCTTACGGTTGGCTAAAGCAATTGAGGATGAAACTTTTCAAAGTTCCATTGAGAAAAGGATAATGTACCTAGCTAGGATAGAAGAAGAATGGAGCAAGGTGGTGGATCACATTTTAGATCATCAGAGAAAATTTAAAAATATATTTGACAAAAAATCAAAGCAACGTGATTTCTAGATTGGAGATCTAGTACTTCTCTAGGATAAGAGAAGGGAATAGAAAGGGATGCATGGCAAGTTTGATTCTATATGGAAAGGTCCTTTCAAAATCCATCACCTAAATGGTGAAAATAAATTTTGTCTATCACATCTTGATGGAGAGTTTCTCCCTCTACCTTTTAGTGGTAAACATCTAAAGCTATTCCATCAATAATGCAAGATGCTCTCTTGCCTTTGTATTATAATTTATTTTTTGTTTTGTGTTTTTCTTTCTTTATTTCTTTTATTTATTTGTTTTTTGGTTTTTCTTCTCCTAAATTTGTAGCCCAATGGATAAATATTTTTGATACATGAGTTCTCTTCCTTTGATGTCTCAAAGAAAGTCCCCAACTGGAGCCAGCTGTTATCTTGTTTTAGTGATTTCAACTAAAATTGAGATAACCATAGGAAAATTTTGGAAAAATCTCTTAAAATTCCCTTTGAAAGAGATTTTGGGTTTTCAGGTTTTCATTGCATGAAAACATGTTCCTTGCATGTAACATGTCTCATGTTCCCCAAAACCCAAAACTGATTGCCTAAGTCCATTGTGTCGGGTTTTGAACTTCTAAGCATTGGAACATGCTTTGCCAAATGCATGTTTCATGTCGTTTGTTTCCCAAAACCTGAAACCTGAATTGAATCAAATCCTTTGTATCGGGTTTTTAGGATGCTCCAAGCATGATGACATGTCATTAATGTCTAGTTTTTTGGTAGTTGGCACACGTGTCAAGTGAGGTGTAATTAATGTTAGGTTGTTATAAATAGTTGGTTTTCCACATCATTTGTTACCTTGTACATTTTTTTGTGTTGGATTTCCGTTTATGCTTCTTCCACCTCAAAACCGATCGAGCTTCTTGATCGATTTCACCATCATCTTTGATCATTTTTGAGCTTGTTGAAGGTACTCTTCTCTTCTTTCTATTTTGAAGCTTTTTGGGTTATTTATGAGGTGTTTGTTTGGGGTTTCCATTTCATTTCCTCCTCCATTATTGGTTTAGGGTTTTGGTCATTTTCCTTGATTCTTGTCTTATTCCCATATGGGTTCTTGTTTGAAATTCACCCCTAGGTTATTTACTTATTTTTCATAGGTTGTACCCTATAGTTTTCAAAAGAGTTTGAAATTCCTAAGTGATCATGA
Organism: Taxus wallichiana var. yunnanensis; assembly: GCA_018340775.1. NCBI lineage: Eukaryota > Viridiplantae > Streptophyta > Pinopsida > Cupressales > Taxaceae > Taxus > Taxus wallichiana. Next base: position 266,245,753 of record CM031240.1, read on the forward strand.
GGTGGGAATTTCTCATATCTTGACATGTCAGAAACCTGATATATTTGTTTGGGTTTTGTAGGGTGTTTAACATCTCACTTTTTCTACCTTGTTTCAAGTTTTCTAGGTGCTCGACATCCATCAAGATCCTGTAGTGTGTCGAGATTTTCTACCTACTCGACATCCTCCAAGTTTCCATCGTGTGTGTCGAGGTTTTCCCACTTGTCCAACACTTCCTCACTTCTACACAGTGTGTCGGGTTTTCATCGATGCTCAACATGTCCTAACTTCTAACATACACTCCATTGTGTTAGGTTTCCTAAGGTGTTTTACAAGTCTCAAAAGATGAATAGTGTGGTGGGTCTGTGTAATTGTCCAACAAACTTTCAAGCCTGATTTCTCTTCCAAAAATCATCAAGGCATTTCTTCTTTGAGACTCCTCATGTCGGACCCCAGCCAATCTAAGGATAAGTTAGATAGGATAGGAAAGATGAAGTATAAGTATCAGAAGATGGATTATCCTTCTTACATAAGCTGCAATTATGACATTCGGGACACAGAGCTCAATAATATAGATATGGAGGACTTCTAGAACAAAATTGAGGATTCTTCTCAGAATTCCTGGATGAAGTCGATAGCCGGTAGTGGTCTCCCTCTTACAGTAGGATTTCCAATATCATCTCAATGCCCTGAATTCATCTTGGCCTACACTTCCAACTATGACTCAGCCTCCCGCTCAGTAAGAAATCAAGCAGGAGAGTCTATAGTGAAATTGGATAGAGGTTACTTTGATCAACTCCTAAGGTTTCCCGAATTTGAGGAATATGTTGATTTAAACCTTCAATCAACACAAAGGGCCTGGGACAGAGATCAAGAAGACTACATCAAGCATGTAAACAAGAAGTTCTTGATCAAGGCTAAGCTAGCCATTTCTAGGTTTCCCAAGTTGGTCCCTAGAAGTGATTTCATTCTCGAAATCAGTGATATCATCACCTCTTGAGTTGATTATTTGGACTCCTAGAGTCAAGATATTTCCAAGGGTGGATGTACCAGTTCATGGTCATCATAAAGAAGAATGACCAAGGGATTGATTGGGGAAGCCTAATAAGTGATGAGATAGACTCCCAAATGAAAATAGTCTTGTCTACCAACAAGTTCTATATGATGTCATACGTCACCTATGCAGTAGAATAGGCATGAGAAATTACCTAGGGCTAGATGCGAAGGGAAACCAGGAAATGGAACACATATATCGGTACTTCCCTTAGTTGAAAATAAAAGGGTCTAAAGATCAATATAGAAGAGTGAATGACGCCTTCTTCTATGAAAACATTTGCAGGTTGAATCCTGATCTTGAGGAAAAGAAGGGTTTCTGATGAAGCATGGGCTGAAGTGTCAAAATGGGGTTGCATCTTCTTGAAATTCAAGAATTTCACCTATCTTTGGGTGGTAAGGTTCCATGGTAACCCTTTCCATTTACCAAGTTCCTAGGTGACAAACTGATCCTTATGGAGTTAGTCAGAACAATTGTTGGATTTTCACAAATTCCAACAAAGCAGGCACAAAGCCACCATCTCCTTCCCTATTTCAATTGGAAGGTATACATGCTCTATACTGGTTAAGGCCAAGAATGTGGTGCATGAGCTTCAAAAAAATTGAAGAAACATTTGAAGCTCAGGGGAGGATTTGATTTCGAGGAGTCCTCAAGTCATATGGAACCTTGTATCTACATGTGCCCAATGTGGAAGACATCTGGGTTGATCTTTGGGATGAAGTTGTCATCCAAAGAAAGGAAAATATAGACTGATGCTTGAAGAAATTTAGATGTTAGATCTAGGTGATATCCTTGAAGGCACCGTGGATAATGAAAGTGTCCTAGACACTATGTACAAATAGTCAAATGGAGACCAACATGGATTCCCAGCCGTTGATTGGTTTATTGCTAAAAAAGCTTCTATCACTAAAAGAGCTACTTCAGACTCTTGTCCATACCAGGGCATGGCTCATTTCTTGGGGAATGAGTTATAAGGAAAATATCTTTTTGAAAATAGCCACTTTAGAGGCGGGACCCTCCAAGGGAGAGAGGGAAGAGGATAAAAGCCCTACCAAGAGGCTAGATAAAATTTAAGTTTGTTAGAAAAGGAGAAAAGCAAGGAGCCGCATCATTTTCCACTCCTTCACAAATAGTTGAGATACTAGATTCACCTCCTCCACTAGAACAAGGAAAATTCCTTCAGAAGATGAGGTTAGTCAACCTCTCATTTCTCCTTTTGTTGATTGCTCATCAGAGGTAAGTCTCTCTCTTGCTTCTCAAGCTTTGACTTCAGAATCCTTACCTCCTCCCTTCCAATCTTCCTCACCTCGTATTTCTTCACCACTTTCATCAGCCATGGCCAGCATCTTCTCCAACCTCTCACCTCTCTCTTATTGGACCTAAGATGGCCATAGATATGCCTCCTCCTTTTGCACCTTCATTCATTGAGTCTATCCCCACAGACACCACATTTGTAGTCATCACTACTCTGCAAGTAAACCTTCCTCTACCTGTAGATGTAACCATAACATCTCTGATAGGGGAAACTTCTTCAATTGTACCTCAATCATTAGTTGATCAGACCCTGAGGAAGATGAATGTGGTAGTTCCTCTACCAACCTTTGACTTCAGTTCCCTCAAGGTCTCTCCTGCCAAATATTCCAAGAAACCCAAAATGGTTTCAAGGGTTTCAGTGGATGCCTTAAGGCATAAGTTTGCAGAGATATTGCCACTACCTGCAGCCAACAAAAAAATGTGGATATAATGGTCACTGATTATTAGATCACAAGGGTTGATCTGGGAAAGGTAACAAATAGAAGGAGCACAACAGGATGTATAGGATGCCATGAACGTGTTGTGCCAGAAGCTAAAGGAAATGAAGGTGAGCAAAGATGAGCTAAAGGAGAAATTTGAATAGTTGATGGAGGTATTACTCAAGCTCTCAAAGCCTTCTCAGCAACACCATCATCCCCTACCCCTACTCCTATCAGGTTTGATTTCTCATCGGTACCTAGGATTGAAAAGATCAACGAGAAGGGGAGAATGGTTGATGAATGGATTTAGAGGCTACTCCTACAAGGAAGAAAGGTCATTGATGACACAGTGGAGGTTTATAAATCCTTGGAGGAGATAAAGAAGGATGGTGAAAAATGGATGATGAATTTTCAAAGGAAGTTGGGAACCTCAAGTTAACTTTTGAGGCTCTCAATGTGCTAAAACAAGTTCCATCCCACATCTTGATTGAAGAAGGAATCATTCCACATGGGGATAAGCATTTCTAGCTAACCAAAGCCATCAGATTCAGGATAAAGATTCTTGGTGAAGCTTGCAGCAAGTTAAGGGAATCTAGAGATCAATTGGTTGATGCCACAAATGACATAGAAGATGATTTATCTAAGATATTCGCAAGGTGTTAGATGAAAGATTGAATATTCTACCTATTGATGATTTCTATAAACAAATCCAAGAATCAATCCAGCACAAACCACTTCCATCTTCAATCTGAAAACCATTGATAAGTTTATAAGGATTGAGAATGTTTTGGAATCATTAAAGAAACTCAATAAGAGATTGAGGAAACTTCTGGAAATGCAAGCGACACTCAGGAAACTTGCGAGGTCCTGAGAAACCATTCTAGTGCGCTAGATGAAGCTGAGATGTAGGGCACAATCTGGAAGTTCTAGGAATTTTGAGACAAGCAGGCTTCACTGGAGGAAGACAAGGACGTTGAAACAGGATAAGCATAATGTTTCATGTCATTTCCATCCAGAGATTGACATGTCTTTTTCATTTTCATTTTGTCACATAGGAAGCAAATTTTGACTTTCTCTCTGCATGAGAGTCAAGAAAAATAGGATTCTTGTTAAATGACTATTTTCTAGGATTTATCCTATCTTCTCTCTGCTCTTTCTATTATAAATAAGGGATGCTTGTGCATTCAAAAAGGGGGATATTTTTAGAATATTGAGAGCTATTGTGAAGAAGAAGAAAAACTTTGTATTTTCTTTTAATCATTGAGGAATAGAAACAGGTGTTATTTTGTAAACTTTGTGTTGTGGGATTCATCTATCTTGAGAGATTTTTCTTACGTACAAGATCTTAATCTATTCTTTGTTTAGTGTTCTTGATTATTTTAATCATTTCAAATATTACACCCATTATCTAAAACTCGTATAAGTATTTCTTGATCTATGTTTCTTGAAAGAAAATATGTTCCTCTCATTCCCTTCCCACTTTGTTTCATCTATAATAGTTTCCTTTCTAATCCATTCTATTTCTAAAATGTAACATCTCCATCTCATGTTGATATGGATCTCGAGAATGTATCCCAACCCCAATGGTTAGAATAACGTGAATATTGTACATATTATTTTATGTGTGTGTTTTAGATCGTAATAAAAAGGTGCCTCACCTATCTTTGAGGAGGGATTTGATCTGTGTACTATGGTTGAACCTCATAATTTGGCCTGAAAAAATATCCAACCAATAGGTTCATTTATAAAAGACCCATCAAAATCAAGATGAACCATATAACAAGATTCCATCATTGGGAAATGGTTTGATAATATGCTATAAAGATAGATCATGAAGCATAAAGTGTGAAGACTAAATATAGTGAGGTTCATTTTAGATTTAAACCCTCACTAGTCGAGTATGAACCACGGGTTTAGAGTGCATCATAGGGTAATTAAGATATAATGCGTGTATCAAATATGTGTAAATATTAGGAAAGAATGTATATTAAACATGAAGTGTGAAATATAAGAGGTAGACACTTTGAGAGTAATGATGGGTGGGGAGGTAGTGGGGAAGCTATTGCGCCACCCAAGTATGTGAGTGATGGAGTGATTTGTAGTGATGTGATAAGGAGAATTCCATGGTGGAGGAGTTTGAAATGTTTCCCAACCATCAATGTAAGGATTATCTTATTTGCCAAAGATAACTCAACGCTGTGTGGAGAGGGACCTTGAATGGTAGTAGATTATTTGGGATTGATAACGTTGTAGATGACTTGAGAGGAGGAGGTGATGCACTAATTTTTAGAGGAGGTTTCTTAGTTGGAATGGGTTAGATAGGAAACTATTGATGAGACCAAAAGAGGAACCTAAGTAAAGATGGAATGATGCTTATTAGACATGGAAGGACTAAATTTAGTATCCCATTGGAATTTGACAATTGAAGATGAGATAGTAGCATAATTTTTGTAGCAAATGAAATATTACAATGATGTTAAAGGTGTTTAATTCATCATTGAAAACTATAGAAATAATTGTCATTATGTCCACTTATTCGATGATAATTGTAAAATGAGAGACCTTGGTATTTGGTAAGTAAATAAGGAGAGTAACAATGAGTAGTTGGAACGTTGATCAATTGGTTATTGAGGAAATTAGGAAGTATATTATGTTTCTTATATTTGAATTAAACTTGAGAGGCACAAGGAGTGGTACGACTTGAGGTTAAATTACATGAGCACATTTAGAAGACCTAAGTGTATGATAAGATGTAGAAGAAGAACTAGCATGGGCTTGAGAAACATCCTTGAGATGTTGGATTGCAACTTTAAGATATGTAATCGTTGTTTCCATAGATTGAATTTTATCTTAAAATAAAAAATTTAAAAGTTTAATTTACTCTAAGATAGGTTGATTGGATGGAGGATTACAACTAATAGAGTCATTAGATAGATGACTGAAAATGGAACATACTTAGTGGGTGGAGTATTGATAGTGAGATACTTAGTCTCTAGGGATTTTGGGAGAATAACTTTCCAAGGTGGATGCATTTGAGTAAGTCATTTAAAGATATTTGAGGAATTTTAGGATTCATGAAAGAATATAAGATTAAATAAGAAAAACAAGGATCTAAGTGTATGATCATGATTGGGGTTCACCAAATGAATTTATTTAATTTGATTTAAATATAATTATTTCAAATTAATTGATGTATAAACGATGAAATATGGAAATGATACAAACAAACTAAGATGTAAATATGAAACCCTTAGTATAAGAGATAGATGAAGAGACTTAGTTGATTTATGCTAGATCTGGACCTAATCTGGACTCGAAAATTTTTTTGAATGGGATGAGAAGAGTGTCGTAAATGCTCACTATAAATTATGTAACCGAGAATAGAGCCAAAAATGGGTGACCACACTACAAAAAGGGAACGGTAATTAGAGACTACTACTAGAGGCACGTGAATGTGAAAATGGTCGGGATATGGTTTTCAATGTGTCACAAGAGTGTTGTCATTATTTTTGTTGATCACGTGACAATCACTCTTTGAATGGTTAAAGTACTGTAATCTACCAAAGAGAAGTTCACCTATACAAGCCCATAAACAACATCAAACCTACAAATAAATATGAAGAATGAGGAGTTATAATGACCCCGAGAGTGAACTTATGACCGAGCATTGTACTACATCTCAAACACCATGTAGTTTTTGTGTGTGTGTGTGTAGAAGTTATGCCCTAAGATTGCTCTTATACAAGTTGCACTTGATAGTGAGTTGTAGCTAGAATGTAGTAATGTAGTAGAATGTGTGGATTAAATATAATAAAATTCCCCTTCTTCCTTTTTCCCTTGAATGAATGCTAGATGGATGCTTTGGAATACTTTAGGTTCCTTTTTAATGCAAACTTAGGTGATGATAGTAATTTTTAGTGCTTGGTCTTTGATTTTGAACACATATCTATGTATTTATATGATTCCCTTATTTTAATTTCGTTTTTGAAAACTAAAAGGCCAACCCATAAGTGAAAAATATGCCCAAAAGATAAAATATACCCAAAAAAGGGAGTGATATAATAAAGGTTGGGGTGCCAGAGGGGACATGAGTGCTTAGGTCTATTGTCTAACTAGGAATTGGTTTCGAAGCCATAAAATATAAACAAGCAAAGTTCAAACCGGGTTTTAGGGTGTACAAGATCAAAGAGAAAGTAAGAAATAGAGACAAGAGACCAAATATAGTTTTCATTTATTAGGTTTATTTCTTAGCAATCATGTAAATGCTAGCATTCTTTTAGGAAATAGAAATGTACCCAAGTACGTGATTTTGTGTCTCAATGGCCTGATTAATTTTCTCAATTTACTAGCTTAATGAGGGATCCAATTCTATAATCTTACTATTTTCCATGGCCAAATTCATATGCATATGGTTTTAGTTAAGTTTTTGAACAATTATGTCTTTGTTATTAGCCTTGTGAGATGGATATGCTTATTTCAATATTTTGATAACTCTATCTAGATTAGTGAAAAATCGATTACTATTAAGAGTATCATAATTCTCTTTTCCTATGAAGTATTTTAATTATTCCAGGTGCTAATTACCTTATTTTCGTGTGTTCTAGATATATTAATATGCCTAAAATTAGTTTATAATTTTTTTTCTTATGTATATCTTAATCAAACCTATTTGCAAAAAATTGATGTAGTTGTAATGCAATGTTATTTCTGTAAAATTAATGTCTACATTTACATTTTTGTGAGCCCAAACAAGTTATAAATAACCAAATTTGGTACAAATGATAGTTTAACAATACTTTTTGACATGTTTTTAAATATTTTCTAGTAATTCCAATCAATGACTTTTCCGAATCCTCTTTTCAGTTTCATAATTCTTTCTTTTAAATAATAAATAACTTCACATTCTTATGTTTAAAATTATTTTTACAGGGATTATTCCATTACATCTTTATTTCCCTACCATTTTCTCTAATGTAAGGACAAGTTTGAAATTCACATAGATGTTTGGTCTTGAACCTATTCGAGATCCACAAACCTATTAATGTATCATCCTTTTTTCAAAAAATTTAAGGTGAGATCCAACTTTGTTAACTTATCAGTCTTTTTATTTGGTTTGTGTATTAAGATATTTTCAATTAAATGTAAATGATTATATGAATAAATCGTGTAAAATAATTTCACATGATTAGAAGCACCTAGAAACACACACGCGCGCACGTGCACACACACACACACACACACACACATTTTGTCTCAAAACTTGTTTTAAAACAGTATTGTGCATGCATACTCTAAATTGTAAACAATTTTATTTACACCTTAAATCAATGAAAAGTTAAAATCATAATTTTATGGTAGTAAATAAATATTTGTAAGACATACTTTATATTATAAATGTCTAAAAATAAGTTTACAATTAACTTTTCTAGTAGGAATGAAATTATGATTCAATATCTAATTATTTTATAGAAAAACAAATAGATAATTAGACAAAAACACCATATGTACGAATATATGATTGTGTTCCACGGTGATAATAATTAAAAGAAACGGTCATAAAAGGTTATTTCAATGGGGAAAGATGCTAGAGCCTAACAAATTCAAATTAATGAATTGCATTCATCATTTTTCCACCATATTAACAAATTTTTTATAGTGTTTGTATGCTACAACAAGACTCCATGCATTGTTATTATTACCAAAAATGCATATCTTACAAAAATACATTATTTCAATACATAAATTTTATTTTAATTATAAACTTAGAATTTAAATTTTAAATCTTATATATGACATGATAGCCACTCGGAAGATAAAAAAATACTTAGATATTTCTATTTAATAGTCAATGGTAACTATCAAATCTCAATCTTAAAAGTGAATGTTGATATAATTGACAACAATAATATAAAATATTTTAAAAGTAAAAACTTTATCTCCTTTAAAGTCTTACAAAAATAAAATATATAAATCTTTTATTTATTTAAAACTGCATTGAATACCTCCTACATACATGGTAAGAATACAAAATAATCTGAGATAAATGCATAAAAATGAGAGGCCAACCTATTATGTTTTTTTTTTTTTTTTCCTTTTCCTTCCCTCTAACTTATGTCTTTCCTACAAAACTTATACTTACTAAAATATTGCTCTTTCTACGGTAAAATAATTAGAAACTTTTATTGCTCACGGACTACGATCAAAATACATTCCGGTTAGTAAAATTGGCGTAGCTTCGTCAATGCCGTATTATAAATTGTCTTAAAATCTCTAGTAATTATGCGTATTATCCATGATCGTTATTTTCAAACCGAGAATGCTTTTCCTTGTCAAGCATACCATTTCGTCCACAAAATGGTAATGGCAGGCACGCACATAAAAACGATGTTATATTTTACTTATATATCAACCACATCTAAAAACCCAATAGCAGAAGCATCATCATTCTCTTGAAATATCTGCACTGCAACAAAGCAATGTTAATGTGATTTCCGAGTGCTCTTCTTTTATTTATCACATTTTCCATGGATTGCCCATTATGTGATTCCACCTTAACAGTCGCTGCTCAAGATTTATTGATAAAAATGTATTTTATTATTTCATATATTTGTAATTGTGGAATGAATTTTTAAATTTTGGTGATGCAAACATATGAGAATCAAAATTTGTCAATCTAATCAAATAAGGTGTGTTCCATCTTGTGCTTGCCATTAAATTTGAGTAATGAGATAACTTTGTAACTCTATGAAAAGGTGGTCAATTTAATGACATACCCGACACCTAATGTTTTGCATATAAGAACAAATTACATACTCTATATAAAGATCTAAATAAATATAACATGATATTCTTCCCAATTGTTTGGAAACATCTTTAAACAATAAATATGGTCAAATATTTCATTTATTCATATACATGTAATATTGGTATGAGACTCGTTAATTACTATAATATTAATACACGGTTAGTTATACATTGTTATAATATTATTATATTTTTTGTGTTTATTAGTTATTAGTATGAGACTAGCTAATCACTACAATATTACTTTTTAATATTGTTATATTATAAAATGTTGACATGATAAATGGAATATTCTATGTAGTAAGAACTCTAGGAAATATTTTATTATTCTCCTAATGTTGAACTCTTGAATTATTTAGGCATATGAAAATACTAACATATGAATGATTACAATTTTAAAATTATTTTTTGATTGAGGATAAAGGTTTTTTTACTAGGGCCCTACCCAGGCACAAAGAAGGCTTGAACGCCCAGATAAAGACAATAACAACCCAAGATACAAAAAGAAAGCGGTGGCCAAAGAACGAAAGAAAAAACTAGGTGGGAGAACCGGTTTTCTTGAGGATGGATTTTTCTTCTTGTACCATTTTCCACACACTTGAAACCTCCTCAACAGGAATAATAACTTCAAGATCATCTATTGGTAGGTATGAACTTTTTCTAAAGGAAAGAGAGAAGGGATATTTTCCTTAGCCACTTTACTAATAATTTGGTTCAACATTTTTCTTTGACTGCGTTTCAGCATTTATAATCCCCTTGTATTCACCAGCTGAAATTTCTCTAAGAGGAGTTTCGAGGACCAATTCAGTCACCTCCTCTAAATCTGCATTTGAGTCTAAATCTCCCTTAGAATAAAAAAACAAAATGTTCAGGGAGGGAATTTCTCACAAATTGGCTTTTACATTATTTTGCTTTGTCATCCCACAGTCAAGCATCATTGTGTCCTAGCACAAAACACCTTCCTCTTGATGTGTTTCATGGAGATTTGGAGTGCAGTGTCACTACTATTCGACCTCTCTAAGCTCTATTTTCCCTCTTCTTTCTCCCTCAACAAAGTATCTAACCCCCTCTTTCTAGTGCTATCACCCATGTTAGTGTAGGATTTCCCTTTTCATGCACTTTCTCTCTCCCTATCTCCTTGGAAGTTTTAGGATAGGTGTAGTTAGGCATTTTTCTACATTAGGAGTAGTTTAGCATTAGGGTTAGATAGAATAATTCATCCTTCTCTGGAGGTCCATATCAAGTCACAAGTCCCACAACTTGAAGGATGAACCCATGTTAGAAAAATTCCGGTGATTGCCCCACATATGTGACAACAAATTTGGGGGTGTTGTAATTTTGACATAACTTGAAAATAGAGGTAATTTGCATATTGAGTTAAGTGCATTTCATTCTATATTTTCTGTGAAAATATTCTGAATGAAGCTTTGATTACATGGTTTGGTGACCTAAGGTTTGAAGATCTAAGTGTAAACATTTGATGCAACAAGTATATCAAGTGATTATTTTCATTATTCTAATTATCTGAAGATTAATTTTCTATGTCTAATCTATATACTAATTACAGATTTAGATCTTCATATCTAGAGTTTCCATTAAGGTTGTTTGCATGATTTTATAAAGAATTTTAGGTCTATGATATGTCATTTGGCTATTGTATTCATCAAATTCTGATCAAGGATGATTTTGGTCAATTTTGTACTTCTCTTTTGTGAGTCAGTTTCCCAAATTAATATAAAACAATGTTGGTATCTAAAGACTTGAATCATTATGTGCATGGTGTATATTTATGTTAGTTCCTTGCTTGCATCTACTCATATACTTCTGAAATTGAGAGTTAAAAGGGATTTATTTTATTCTTATTTCTGAAATGAGAGTGAAAAAGGATTATTTTAGATTGTATTACAACAAGAATTTTATGATATCGAGAAATTAATACAAATCAATGTATGGAAAGATGTTGTGAGGCTTGATTCCTTCCCTCCAAGAGGTTATATAGTTCATAGATATCATTTTGTTGGATCGGGTTTATTACATGCAGATTTTGGGTTTCTTTTCTTTGTTGTTTGTTTTTCTTGTTTTCTTTCTGTTTGTATAATAATTTCTCGAATGAATAAAATAATTTCCATAATCTTAGGTTAATTTTTGCATGAATAACTTGAGATATAAAATACCTCAAACCCTTATAATTTTCAAAGTCTCCTACACGATTAAAGCTGGTTTGATCTGTCTTAACCTTTTACAATAGGTGAAAGGTTTGATTAGTTTCGGTTCATTTTTTGTTGAAAATAAAATTGGAAACTCCGGTGGGGAATTGATAAATAAAATATCCAAATGATAGATCATAGACCCAAAATGCTTTATAAAATTGTGCAAACATTCTTCATGAAACCTTTGGATATGTAGATCTAAATCTGAAATCAAGTATATAGATTAGAGAATGAAAATTAATCATCAAATAATCGGAATAATAAAAAAAATCACTAGATATACCTACTACACCAAGTGTTTACACTTAGATATTCAAACCTTAGGTCACCAAACCCTGTAATCAGAGCTTCATTCAGAATATCTTCACAAAAAATATAAAAAGAATTGAACTTAACTCAATATGCAAGTGACCTCTATGTTCCTCCCTCAATAATGTGCCCTTCATCTTCTTTAGAATCAAGGAAAATGATAGCATTAGTGAATTGATCTTCATGAGTATTCAAGAAAAGGTTCAAATGTTGGCACTAATACCTAGTTATGAATATTATAAAGGTATATCTTTGGATGTATGATAGGTGTAATACCTGCAATGGTCATGAAGAAAATTTCTCTTGAAAGAATAAATCGGAAGAAAAATCCCTAGTGGAGTCGCCATTAATGGATCAAATCAAAGAATCTTTCAAGTTACCATAATGATAATCACATTATTTCATAAATCAATCATTCCATAAAACCCAAGAAATCACACCATCATATAGAGAATTATCAACTCATCAAGGAGAACCTTCACCAAAAATATTTTTTTGAATCATTTCAAATTATTAGAAAATCATGATCATAAATTTACTAACCTCAAAGACAATTATATCCTTCAAATCAACATAAAACCTAAAACCAAAATTGATGATTGTCAATATCAAAGAGGAATTTCCCACTATTATCCACTAATAAAATTATATTGCAACATTTCAGAGCAAGAATCAATGCCAAAATGCTAAATTTCCATAATCAAGATTTCATGAGACTGGTCAAAGAATAACCGAGTATTAATTTCAAGTGATATCATGATTTCTATAAACTATTTAAAAAATATGCACTCTCAAGCCTGAAATGATCATACACAGAAACCAAATTCCATGAATAGAAACCTATTTAACAGAAATAGAAAAAAATCCATATGGCGATATTCGTTAGATCACAAACTACTAATAGAGCTTTACCCATTTACTAGTCTTGTTTTCAAAAGATGAAATGACCAATCTTCAAAAATGATAAACCATAAAATCCTCGAGAATACACAACACCATATATTCATCTTAGAAAATTTCACAAAGAATAAATCTCACTGAACCTTATGTTTTAACATTCACACCAAGAAACATGCCTTCATTTCTACAAACTGCATAACACTTCTTGCTTTTCATTACCTAGTTCATAAAAGCACGACATAGTTTCTATTATAAGATATTCAATACCTAGTTCTTAGAAACCGAAATGAACATTTGTTGAACGAAATGTAAGGATCTCAAAATAATTTAAAAATACAATAATCGTGTGAGCAATAAAACCATGCTTTGTATTCCTTTAGCAAAATCACAGCTCTAACAAATTCAACAAAAACATTTTTTACTCGGGCTAAAAAAAATTCCATAGGAGAACAATCACCTTTTAGCTCCCAGATGTTCTACAGATGAATGATCATCATGCTCTCAAAGACCCAAAATCAAGTGAAACTGAAATATGATGATGGAAAAAAGTAATCAAAATAAAGCGCTTTCAAATAATCATACCCCATTCAACAAAAATTTAGAATATTAAATAGTCAAAATTCATCTTGATTCAAACTTGGAATGAAAAACAAACAACCGAGAGGCCAAAAATAGCTCAAAATTGGAGAAAGGTCATGCATACCTTAAACAAAACATATAATACCGAAGCCAAATGCCCATGAAAACTTCAACACCATTAATGAGATATCAAAATGGAGGTAACACCAAACGAGAGACCAAAATGGAAAGGCTTCACCATATGAGGGAAAAAATGTAAAGAATAAAAAAATTTCACAATGAAGATAAGGAAAAAAAGGTTTGGTGGCCGAAGGTTTGAAGTGTAAGTGTAAACATTTGATGTAGTAGGTATATCCAGTGATTATTTTCATTATTTTGATTATATAAAGATTAATTATCCGTGTCTAATCTATATATTGATTGTAGATTTAAATCTACATATCCAGAGGTTCCATGAAGGTTGTTTTCATGAGTTATATAGCGTTTTGGGTCTATGATATGTCATTTGGCTATTGTATTTATCAGATTGTGATCAAGGTTGATTTCAGTGAATTTTGTACTTCTATTTTGTGAGTTAGTTTCTCAAATTAATATAAAACAATGTTGGTATCTAAAGGCTTGTATCATTATGTGCATGGTCTATATTTCTGTTAGTTCCTTGCTTGCATTTTCCTCATATACTTCTGAAATTGAGAGTTAAAAGTGATTTATTTTATTATTATTTTTGAAATGGGAGTCAAAAGGGTTTATTTCAGATTGTATTACAACAAGCATTTTATGATATCAAGCAACTAATACAAATCAATGTATGGAAAGATGTTGTGAGGCTTTATTTCTTCCCTCCAAGAGGTTATCTAGTTCATAGATATCACTCTGTCGGATAGGGTTGATTACATGTAGATTGTGGGTTTCTTTTCTTTGTTGGTTTTGTCTTGTTTGCCCATACGTATTTCATGTTTTATTTCTGTTTGTATAATCATTTCTCGAATGAATAAAATAATTTCCCATAATCTTCGGTTCATCTTTTCACAAATAACTTGAGATATAAACTACCCCAAACACTTAGAATTTTATAAGACTCCTACCTGATAAACTACCCCAAAAAGCGATGTTAATGTGATTTCCGAGTGCTCTTCTTTTATTCATCACATTTTCCGTGGATAGCCCATTATGTGATTCCACCTTAACATGGCCTGATTGCCCATTATCCTTAGCGTAAGTGGGTGATTCCCTTACCTTAGCCTATAATGTAATCATGGCTACTTCGGTATCATGGTTCCATTCAAACTCCTTTCAAATTCAGATTGTAGATGAGCTTTTTTATGTTGATGGTGTGATTGTGTAAATTTTTATATGAGAGTAATACTATAATATTGTTTTCTAATATTGTTATATTATAAAATTTATATACTCTCAATGCAATATTTCATGTAATAAGAACCTGCAGAAATATTATTTTTATCTTGGACTTTTGAATTATTGAAACATATAAAAATACTAACACATGATTAATTAATAATTAACAAATATTGTATTTAATGGATTTTTTTTTAGATAAGGAAAAAAAGATTTGATTTTGAAGGGATCAAAAAACACTCTACAACAAATAAGTCGGTCATGAGTGGTCCAAAGAAGGAACAAGGCTTAAAACCACAGAAAGAGACAAGGTAAAGTCGATGTTGACTACAACGATATCCAGGAGAAAGAGACTTGTCCCAAAGCAATGAAATCGCTAAGCATCAAGATCCTCCACCGGAATGTTCGAAAACAACTCTGCATCACTCTTTCCAACCGTACCGAATATTGTTTCTTGGGGAGGACCGCATATATTCCATCCCTCCCCATCAATCCAGGAGTTCAACAACCCCATCAACACCCCATCGTGGGACTAAGAGCATGGTCTCATGGAGGGGGTGCTCCATAAATATCTCAGCAGGTGTCGGGTGCTGCTAAGAAAATTTAGGAGCATTTTAATAGTTTTAAGGTCTCGTGATTTTTTATTAGTTTCCTCAACAATACCCGCTAATATATTATAGGATCCCATTGGATTTTTATGGTTATTTGTGGGTAAATAAAATCATATTTCCCTTTTAAAATCACCAAAAAATAATGGCGGGAATGTATATTAGATTATATCAGCCCTAAACTGTAGGGGGAACTCCTTGCCCCCTCTCTATCCACCTCTTAAATTTAAGGAGGTCAAAGCAGTGGAGCTCCTATTTTTTAGGCCTAGATTCTTTTATTTCCCTTAGCTGGCTTTAAAAATAACCATGGGACCTTCCACTGCAAGAAAATAGGAGCCTGAAGCCCTCCATGGGACCATGCCTAGCGATATGCATTACAGGTTGACCTCCGACTGTCATCCGAGTCACCTTCCAACCACGACCCTATCTCCTTGTTGCCTCCACTGTAGTTATGCACGGGTCAAACCTCTTGAAGGACAGTCAAGTTCAAAATTTGAATTAAAACTTGTCGTTTATTTTTAATCCTTCTTCCCACCTAAATAGTCGCTATTGGAATGGTACCCTATCACTACCTTCTCCGTCTTTGTCGAAAGCACCAATAACCACCAAAGCTGGCTTCACCAAAGGCAATCAAGAAAGCTCGCATCCTCATAGGCACCGTCTCACCATCCTCCTCCACGTCACTATCGGTATCTTCTTCTTCCCTCGATTCATCGTCAACATGAGGAAAAAAATCCGTTGATCATAACATATCGTGTTCTCCCGGTGGGGCTGCGAAGCACAACATTTCTTAGCCAGGGGTCCCATAGAGGGCCTGCTGCTCCTATTTTCATTCGGCGGTGGTCCCATGAGAAATAAAATTGAGGGAAATGGGAAATTTTAGAATCTTTTCCTAAAAACAAGGAGCACCACTTTTGTAGGAGGAGATTTTAAGGGGGTGGTAAAAAGGGGGCTAAAAGTTTCCCCCACCCACTTCTATTTTGTAGGAACATATTATGCCAAATGTCAATTTATAAATGAGTAGATTTAATTTTGAATTTTATTGTAAATTAAAATATAATATTTTTAAATATTTTCCTAAAAACTTGCAACATACTCTAAAAAGTTTTATACCATGGGACCACATTTACTATAAATATTCCTAAAACTACTCTCCACACTAGCTAAGAAAATTTAGGAGCCCCACTCCCATGGGACCACTTCCTTAGTCTCGTAATCGACTATCCTACACTTATCATAGATGATGGGTGAACTCTCAATGCCATTAACTTGTTCCCATTTATGACATGAAGAGTCATAAAAGAATTTCTTAAACACCTTCAAGTCCACAGGGACATTTATACAAAGCCAAGCAAAGACATGTTGAGATTGGGATTTTGTAGCAGTGTTTACAGGCAACAACACACCCATAGATCTTGCAATCACCAAAATAACCTTTATCTCCCAAAACTCAAGGAAGGGCAGTGAGGCAAACCTAAACAAGTAGTTCTTGAAATGTGAAATTAGATGCAAACCCGGGTCTTGCGGTAGAGGCTAAGAGCCACTTTCGCATTAAACCATGGCTTACCCTGAAGAAATTTTTACAAATCTGATTCATCTTGTAAGAAGAAAAGGAAACCATCCCTTGGCAGATCCAGAACATCCAACTTACATGCCCATTTCCTCATGCACCAATCTTTCACAACATCGATATTTGGTCTGAGGCTGCAAATACTTCCAAGTAAAAGATTGAATTTATCATTATCTCGATCTAAAAAAGAGCCTCTGGGATATTACATATACTTTGACAAGGACAATATTCACACGAAAAAGGAATTCATTAATTAGAAAAGTACATTTAAGAAATTGTTTAAAAAAGGAAAATCAACTCTTGGTAGTGCACGGAATCTTCATTTGGACATTTATTGTTTATTGGTTAAGGATCTTGGTGAATGTTTCTTGATTTACTTGTTCTTGGAAGTTTCATTCATACATATTTTGTGCAATGTTATAGATCTTTAAGTTTGTCTTATATCGACTTTAATATTTCTCTTTACTCTTTTGTATACTTATTTAAATGTTCCAAATTTTCTTTTCTCTTTTTGTCCACTATTCTTTCTTTTACTTGGTTTTGAGCAATCTCCAATTTAATACATATAAGATCATAGTTTGCTAGTATCAATATTAATATTAATATGAAAACTAGCTGCCACCTTTAGGAGAGACATAGGATTTGTATGCCCATGCAATTAACCTCATGTACAAAGGACACTTGGTGGAAGTGGTCTCCTCTTACACCTATCTTGGAGTGACTTTCATGGGTCCTCCTTTAAACATACTTCATGCAGCATAAGAGAGATTATGTAAAGGTTATGCAACCCTCAATACACTTGAGAGACAATGTTTCCAGCTTTCAAGATGCCAACGCAAAATTTCATATTTTCCAAACTCTAGTGACACCAAAAGTGTTGTATGGTTGTGAGATTTGGGGACCTGATATTCGGCACAATAGTTGGGCTCGTGTTGATAGATTACTCGTCTCCATGATATCCAGGACTCTCTAGGAAAAATTCTCAGTTCCACATTTAATCATCTTGGCTGAGTTTGGCACACACCCTCTCTGAATCTCAACTATGTTCCATCTTGTGATGCTACTCCATAGACTAAGATGTATGGCAGATACACCAATTGGGTAGAATAGATACCCCTTCAAGGCTCTCCAATCATCCATGAGGCTACGTGAGTTGGGGATCCAAACCACTTGGTATGCACATTGTATAACTTTCTTCCAAAGCATCGAATTGGATATTGATCACCTTCCTCCTCTCACATTCTCTATTAATTCTCCCCACATGCCTAAAAGGGAAATTCATAGAGGAATTAGAGAGATCTACAAAGCTTACATAAAATCAACGTGGATTGAACCATTAGAACCATTGCCAACAAAAATGCACCACTATTTGGAGCATTATCTCCAAATTGAAGAGGGACATGTCATTCCCCCCAAATACATCAGGTTCCCACTTGGTTTGAGATTCCCCTTGGGTCAACTACGAGTTTTCTCTCATCAGCTTCACATGGAGACAAAGCACTACATTCCTAGAGACCAACACACTTGCACACTTTGCAACAATGAACCTGAATTAGAGGAGCACTTTATATTTCATTGTCCTGTGTACTATGAGATCTGTGGCAGGTACTATTGTCTCTTTCGAGAAACTCAAGGCTCATTACGTGCCCTTATTCATTATGATGACCAGAGGTGTGTAGCTTTATTTATCAGGGAGATGACCCAACATAGATATGGCCTCCTCAAACATCATCATGGCAGCCTTGGGTCCCAGAATATTGGTGCATTCCTTCAGCCTTCTACACAACACCGGAGGCATAAACGGGCACATGACTTCACACATCAGTCATGATCTATCAAGCATAGAACCTCTTAAGTATGGCACTGCTTGCATCCTGTGTCTTTCCTACTACTTCTTGTATTTTGTTTTGTTTTTTTTTTTTTCTTCCTTTGTTCATCGTCTTGTTCTCTTTTCACCTCTTGTAGTCCCTTAAACCTTTTTGGTTACATCTGGAAATTAATTTTTTTTAAATATTCACAATTTTTTTTTGTTGAATTTCAAAAGGTGTGTGTGTCTTTTTATCATGTTTTTTCTATTTGTGTATTATTTCGTAGTGATCTATAGTGAAACAAAACAACATCATTAAAGCTTTTGAAGTCCAAAATCAGTTAATCGTATTATAAAAACAATTTTTATAGTTAATAAAACCTTCCATTTCTATACTAAATGGTTTTTGTAAAACCATTTTCAAACTTGTAGGCAATTGATTAGCTTGGCTATATAACTTCAATTGTATGGATTCACTTTAATTGACTATTTAACTATTTTTCACATTAGTTAGTTATTATTATCGTCTCCAAATTTATAGTAAATTGAATATCATCCTAAAATTTGTAGCCACATATATTTCTTTAAAAAATTCTAAATATCACTTTTTAAAAATATTTTAATATTTTTTTCATTCAAATCCATTTCTTTGATTAACAACATGGTTTAAAAAGGATAGTACTCTAATTAGCTTGTTTGCAAAATCATTAAATTAATTTATACTTTTTATTGTTTCTTTTAACTGTTCACTATAGACCATCTAGAAGCTGTCATTTGTTTCTGATTTTTTTATATATATTATAATATCAATCAAAGGGCATGTCTTATGTGCATCTTGCTATAAGAGGTATAAGTTCCTCGAAAACAAACACAATATGCCAAAACTCGAGAAATTTCACAAATATTCTTTCTCTTGATCCATAATCCAAATTAATCTTGCCTAACATAACAATCTGGATTTGATTTCCCACTAACTCTTAAAAACTCTAAAACAAGAAAAACCCTAAAACTTGAAATAAAGGATAAAAAATAACACCTCGGATGGACCCCAAATTTTACCCAAGTGAAATAAATCCCTAAATTAAGGATTTGACCGAGTCATGACTTATTGCATAAAGTAAAACAAAAGTTATTAAAATTCAAAGTTCTAAAAAATACTAAAAAAGGTCATGAGTCAATTTTAGATCTCTAGATGAAAGATTTTGGCCCCAAAAATTCTGAAATAGCATCCACATGATTAATCCTTATTGGTACGATGAACCGAAATTCGTAATCTAACTCCCTATAAAATTTCAAGACGATCCATTGGTCAGATCAAAATTTATGGTCTCTGGAATTTATGCTCCTATAGCATTCCCCTTTGGTTGAGAAGTATTTTAATCCTATAAATTCATTTGATGAATTCATCTAATTTTCCACTTTTCATCATCTTCAACTTCCAGTATAGAATCAACATATTTTCTTCATGCTACAAACCCTCCCAATATACTAAATATGTTTTTCATCTCCCATTCTTAGTAGTGAATGTATTTTGACCAAGACACACAATACCATTTTCTTTTTTATTTTTGGTATCCACTTCTTCTAGTTTACTTCTTCCTTGTCAAAATTTTCATCATGACCGTTATATTCTAACAACACCCTTTTCATCAACCTTATGAAAGTAATGGGTGTATTAGATAACCTGAATGACATCACTATCCACTCATAACACCCATCTCTTGTTTTGAAAGCTATTTTCCATTTATCCCATTCATGGATTCAAATACAATAGTACCTACTCTGTAGGTCAATCTTACTAAACTATATATCTTCTAATAATAAATCCATGATATCATCCAATCTATGAATTGGGAACCAATGTTTATAATTGTGATTTTATTTATTATCGTACTATAAACACACATTCTCCATTCTCCATCATTTTTGGGATTCAAGAGTGTTGGATTCGTGTAAGGACTCATTCTATATCTAAACAAAACTTTCTTCATCAGATATGTATGTTTTTTGTTTATCTTATCACTCTGCATTTGAATCATCTTACAAGTTTCATAATTAGAAGGGCTTATCATAATATCAAATCAATATGGTGTTGTATATTCTTCTTCGGAGAAAACACGTCTAGTATCAAATGCAGTATGACATTAGTGTATTCTTTTAGTACCTCGTCCATTGTTGTGGGTATGAAAAATGCCTATTTTTCAACTTTCATTGCAAAAATATACAAAAACAATCAAATTCTTCGATATTTGCGAAAAAATCCTTTATATCCAACATGTTCTCACTCTTGTCTTCTTCCTTCAAGGGTAACAAGAATACCTTTACACCTTCCTTGAAAAACTTATTTTTATTTTTTCCTCCCTCATGTGTAACCTTTTTGTCATTTTTTAAGTTCTTCTCAATAATATATTGCGAGACACCCATCAAGATATCATCATACCACAACTCTTCCTTACATGTATTTCGAATAAAAATTTAACTAGATAAAAGATGTCCTGGTTAATTTATCGATTGACAATATGTGATATGGAAACAAATGTTTTTACATTTTAGAATTTTCTTATTAACCATCATATTTTATACCATATTTTAATATCTACCATGATAAATGATTATTTTACATACCTTCCCTCTATAGGTGCATCTTATTCAAAAGATATTTTTCTATACCTTAGAATAAACACCCACACCATGTCATGTTTTCTCCTTCCTCGGGATGATCACCATCCTCCTTATCATGTGGGTTTAATCCAAGTATGATGAAAAATCCATTTCCTCTTCTTCTTTAGCATTAACCAGATTTACTCATTATTCTATTTTTCATCTCTCTTGTGTAGGATAGTGTAACCTTTGAATATATTTTAGCCCTTATTCACCACATCTATAACACGTATATTTCCAATGGGGATATTTCAATCCGTCCACCACCATGTCCTCTTTCTCCCTAAAAACCCTACCTATTTAATAGCTACTATGACCTTGACAATATTTAAAAGGGCGATAACCAAATCGTACCAGGGCGAGAACACGGATGCTAATCAAACACAATGATCAATAAGATGCAAGAAATTTTCGAGAATAACTTTACATAAAACCTTTCCAAACAAATGAGTAGTAATATCATATATTATTGTGGAACTCAATGAAACATAATGATAATGGGCCTTGCTTGTATAGGAAAAAAAAAATCTAAGAACCAATCAAGGTCTTAGATCAAGCCATAAATCATGGAAATAACTAGTCATCAAACAACTAGTCAAGACCATAGATTTAGGAAAGAACTAGACATCAAGGATCTAGTCAATACCATAGATCAAGGAAAGAACTATACCTAAGAAATAAATAATATCCCCCTAATATCTAAATAAATAAAAATAAATATCCACATGCATAAGTGGGTGAGGATAAATAAAATAAAGGTAAATAAAGTACCCGAGGTGAACATGAGCTAAGGTAAATACTTACTATAAAACCCCCTCAAATGAAGCTAGGGCGAAAAGAAAAGTGGCATGTCCACGGTATGAGTCTCGCAACTAGGCCTGATGAGGTACTCATGTACGATAAATCCATGAAGAAATCTTGAACCAAAAGAAGGAAATAATCCTGCTAAAAGGAAAGAGAAAGAAGATGAAGAAGGAAGATGTTCTCACGAACATCCCCTAAGGACAAATTATGAAAGCCCAAGCATTCCAGAAACTCAAGGTAGTGAGGTGATGCAAAGGCTTCATAAATATGTCTGTAACCTCTCTTGAGTCACAATATATTCCAAGCAAATAACTCCATCACGAATGTCTTTGGTGAATGAAGTGGATGTGTATCTCAATATGCTTGGTTCTTTGGTGCTCAACCGGAGTTTGCAATAAATGTGAATTTCACTTCTCTTATCACACCAAAGTACGATCTATGAATCCTATGGGATTCCAAACTCTATCAATAATTTTCGAATCTAAAGAATCTGTTGGCTCGCTATAACTGTGTACCTATACTCTACCTATGAAGATGAAAGTGCAATAACCTATTTATTTTTACACACCCAAGCATGAAGAAGAACCAAGATAAAAAAATCTAGAAGTGGAACACATGTCATCAATAGGACCTACCCAATCCTAATCTTTATACCCAGACCAATTGAGTATAACCCATAGTGTAGTATAGGAAAAAGTGGGAAGTAGTGCAAATAGTGCAAAATCCTTTTAGCAACATTCAAATGAATACTATGAGTAGAATGTGATAAGCTGACATACAAGGCCTACTACAAATGAAATATCAGAGTGATTATGGGTCAATTACATTAGACTCCCAACCAACATCCTATACAATGTAGGATCACAAAGTGGTGTCGTAAGTGTGGAAGTAAGTGTAACTCTAGGTGAAAAGGAGATGGACTTGGCCTGCAATCAGCCATATCAAAGCACCTAATAATATCATGGGATTACTTTTGCTGACTCATGAATCCTTGAATTTGTTCAAGAAATTTTCAAACTAAGGAAATAATGCAATAGGCCAAGATCTGTCATGTTGAAGCGTGTAGAAATAACCCTCTAAACACTCACGAATTTTTGAAGAATAGCTACTAGTAAGTAAAATATTTTCAATCTACAAGACAAGTATCACAATATCCTCACCAAAATGTTGGAGATAGACTATCTGATTGGAGTGGCAATGAACAACACCAAAAATAGAAGAAAAGAATCTATCTTCTCATACCAAGCATGAGGGGCTTGTTTGAGGCGTAGAGAGACCTTGAGCCTACAAATAAGAGAAGAATATTGAACAAATCTAGCTGCACCATGTATATTTCCTCTTGTAGATATCCATGTAACAAGGCACTCTTCACATCCATCAGTACGAGCTGACCCCGTGAAGCGGAAAGAGAAAGTACAAGGTGTATAGAATCCATATTTTAAGCTGGTGTAAAAGTCTTAGAGTAATTAATACCTTAAACTTTTGAAAAAACCTTTCCAACAAGATGAGCCTTATACTTGTCAATGGACCCATCAGCTATGTATTTGGTTGAGTATACTCACTTACACCTAACCATCTTTCTTCCTTTAGGAAGAAATAACCAAATCACAAATATGATTCTTCATCAAAAATAATATTAAGATATCATCCCATCATCCCACTCCTATATCCCATGATCCTTTGAAAAATATTGTGGATTCTCATAAAATTCTTGAAAAAAAAGTCCAAAACCTCGTAGAATATGTGTGATGATGCCTAGTGGGTGGAAGATCCTCTATGAAAGGTGCTTTACCTCAAACATTGTAGTATGAGCCCACTTAGGCATAGTGACAACATCAGTGAGAATAAGATCCTCAATGCCATTTATAACCTCCTCATCAATCACCTAAAATAAAGGATCCTCATGATGAGATGAAGAAGAATAAGGAGGCATGAAATAAGATGAAGAATCATGAGGAGTGAAGAGCTCATCAAACTAAACATGTGTTTGAAAAAGAACGTCATGTGTATCGGGATCTAAAAGATGATAACAACTCATGTCCTCACAATACCCTACAAAGATCAAGGGTTTACTCTTCTTATCCATAGCTTTCCTTTTCTTATTTGGCACAAAGGGCCAAGCATGGCTCCCAAATAATCAAAAAAATGAAACATCTGGCTTAGTGTTGAACAAAGCTCCCTCTGAAGTCAAATGATCAAGTGCTCTATGTGGTGTGTAATTTTAAATGTAGTTAGCCCAATAAACTTCTTCCACCCAATAGATATGAGGTATATCTCTAGAATACATCATATAGTTATCCATTTTTTTGTGGAGTATGAAGAACTAAATTTTGGTGAATAATGCCTTAAGTTGCCAAAAAGTCGGGAAAATGCATTATTGAAGCACTCCCCCATTATTAGTATGAAGGTTCTTTATGCAACTAGAATATTGTTTCATGACTAAAGCCTTGAAGACTTTGAAGTGTGAAAAACATCACTTTTTACTTGAGAAAATAAACAAAAGTACGCCTCAAGAAATTATCAATAAAGGTAAGTTCATACCTTGCTCGATTGAAAGGGGGTTGGAAAAACCATCATGATAATATGCACAAACTCAAGTGGTGAAGAAGATCTCTTTGAAAATTCTTAGGAAATAGATCTTGGTGTTGTTTCCTAATGGATAACCAAAGAAAACTCCCTCAAGACAAGAAACTCTAGGAAGACCATCTACCATAGCATGAGTGCTCAACTCCTTCAAATATATGTAATTAAGATGTCCAAATATTTCATGCCGAGCTTACTCTCTAAATTTGTATGAGAAACCAATCTGTCCTTATAGAGAAAGTGTCATCAAAACCCTCAAAGTGATATAGTCTATTACTATGGTCAACAATACCATGTGCAACAAGTGAATTATGCTCCAAAAAAGTTCGTATACGCCCCTTGTTGTGTAAAAGTCACTTTTTGCCTTGACCGAGAATGACAAATTTGATATACATAAAACAAATTTGTAGTGATGTTAGGAACATATAGTGCATCTTGGATACTATGACAATCAATTTGTATATCACATTTTCCTGTAAGAAAGAAAGGAAGAATCTCGACTCAATTTTGGAAGTAGAACTCAAACCTAGAGAAATAAAAGACTCATTAGAAGAAGTCATTTGATGAGAAGAACCAGAATCTATAACCCAACCTGTCTGCAAGTGGTGACTGAGATCTTCAACAACATTAAGTTCTTTTCCATGTTGATTATAAGGAGATGAACTGGAGATAGAATTTTTATGTTTCTTGATTGTATCCTATAAGGATTGCATTCACTTAAAATGCCTATGTTCTTCATGATTACTACCCCCACAAAAATATGTTGAAAGGTGAGACTTATTCTTGGATTTAGAAGACTCCTTGGGTTTAGAGTTGTTTTCTTTGGGTTTAGAGTTGTTTTCATTGGGTTTAGGAGCATTTTGAGATGGAGAAAAAAGTTGATTTGGTTTCCCTTTCCCTTAGAATTAGATTTCACTAATTCCTTTTGAGAGGTGGAAGAATCAAGGTGAGACAATTTTGATTCTTCCCTATAAAGTCATTTACAAAATATTTCTAAGTTAGGCATTTTGAATGTGTTACCTAAGGCATCCATGCTGGAGAAAAATGTTGAAGAAAGCATTTTGAATGGTTCTCCCAACTTGGATAGAATCAAGTAAACACACTATTCATCTTTCTTATTTATTCCACTCCCCTTCAATTTGTGTCAAAAAAATTCTTGAACTTGGTAAGATAGTCTATAATTGTTGGAAAATCTTGAGGATTAAGAGAGGTGATCTCAATTTCAAGTTGAATGGATCTCGTATGATCCACCTTACTAAATAAATCCTACAATTTCTCCCATATTTAGAAATGAGAGTCATATTTTTCCAAATGAAACAAAATACTTTCACTTACATAATTTCCTATTAAACCCATACACTCATCAAATTTGTATTGATACTGAAATATCTTGTATTATCTAGTGAACATTGGTTGTTGAAGAAGTTAAAGCCCATAATCCTTTCCAGTTAATTATTGTTTCCTTTCTTGGTTTACATGTGTGGTAACTATGTGTTGTTTATGGCTCAACATGATCTAATACAAAAAAAGATGTCATCTTCAAAATATCACCAAAATAAATGCAAGAACCAAGCAATGTAATAAGACCCCAAACAATGCAATAAGATCCCCCATATTTTGGCACTTTATAATGAGTGTGTATTACAATATGACACTTTATAATTATAGTGTGATTCTCAAAATAAATAATTCCAATGGAAAGAGCATAAAAAAGAAATTTTGTAAAAATGACACTAAAAACCGAGTTCTTGATCAAAAGTTACAAGCTTTTCAATATTATGCTCTACTATTTATTTTAGCTGCCACTAAAAAAATAAAATTCACTTTCCATCACCACACAAATAAAATGAAAGTGAGATGGAGTTAAACACCTACTAATAGGAATCATATGTTTAAGCCCTCATATAACCATACCATATGACCAGGGGCTAAGGATTTCAATGGGTGTTT
Organism: Taxus wallichiana var. yunnanensis; assembly: GCA_018340775.1. NCBI lineage: Eukaryota > Viridiplantae > Streptophyta > Pinopsida > Cupressales > Taxaceae > Taxus > Taxus wallichiana. Next base: position 266,272,660 of record CM031240.1, read on the forward strand.
GCAACTTACTATTCTCGGGAGTGCCCCAATAAAAACACAGATGATAATCAAACAACATGATAAATAAGATGAAAGCAACTCACCAGAATACATTTACATAAAACCATTGAAAAAATGAGAAAAAATATCAGATATTGCATGGAACTCAATGAAATACATTGAGAATGGGCCTTGCTTATATGGGAAAGGAATAAAAATCTAAGAACCGAGTCAAGTTCGTAGATCAAGCCATGAATCATGTAAAGAACTAGTCATCAAAGAACTAGTCAAGATGATAGATTTAGGAAAGAACCAAACATAAAAGATCTATTAAATACCATAGATCAATGAAAGAACTATACCTAACAAGTAGATAATATCCCCTAATATCTAAATAAATAAATAAAATATCCACACACATAAGTGGGTGAGGTTAAATATAATAAAGGTAAATAAAGTACTAGGTGAACATGAGCTAAGGTAAATACCTACTCTAACAATATTCTTCATATCATTCAACATTAGAGGATTAACCTTTTAAGCAATCTAATCTACCTCTCCCTCTAATTAGAGATGATGATGACCCTTTCTTTACTCCTTTTCTGAACTATTCTTGTTTTTTCCTTCTTTGATTTCAATTTGGTATGCATGATCTAGGATATGTAACTAGAGTATACTTAATACCCATTGACATATCTTATAGCCTTCTCGTGATTTAGAATCCTGATATTCTACTTAAATTGATAGCATGTAAAATTCATTGGTATAATATTAAATGCTTTGATCTTCCTATCTTAGGTTTTGAAACTATTGAAGTAGTGTTTGTGCATAATCTAAAGGAAGAAAGTTTTCTATCAAAATTTTCATTATTTTATTCCAAATTATGATTTTTTCTTTCCTTTTCTTTGTCTCTCATTTTTTTAGGTGATGCCAATAAAACAATGCATGGTGAGCCATCTTACTACATGTAAGATTATCCTTGTCCTTTGACAGTGTTTACAATCAAATAATTTTCCCATGTTATTCATTTAGTCTATCAACACCTTTATATGTAACTCTCTGTCATTATCAAGATTAGTAATCTTGATTTTGTCATTATTTACCTCAAATATCATATCAATTTATCCTCAAATGGCCTCTCATTCAATTTTTCTTCATCTATCTCATTTTATTCTTCATTTTCTCCTTCATTACTTAATGGAGGTAATTCTTTAATATAAATCTTTAGGTCTACATCCCCACTTGCATGTCTCCATTTGAGGTGATAACTTCTTCTATGATCTTAACAAGTTATCTCTAAATATTCTCGCATTTACCTATTCATATAGGCATAATTGTTATCTTTGAATCACAACACCCTATGGTTTTCACAAGTGTGTGTGCTTGAGATCATGGTGTGATTGGATAACATGGGTACTATCTCCAAGTTTTGGGAATTTCTTCTTGAGATAGACCTCCAGAGAAAGCTAGTTCTTGCTCCTAAACTACCTGCCACAATCTACTCTAATGTAGGAAAAACTATCTATCCTAATCTAACTTTCCAAGGGACCAGGGAGAGAGAGTGCATGAAAACAAATCCTACACTAAAGTGGTGATACACTAGAAAAGGAGAGTGAGAATAGTCTTCCAATGTGTGAAAAGTAGGAGCAAAATGCATACTAGAAGGGGTGATGATAGTTCTCCACAATCTAGCAATTACATTAACAATAGTATTTCATGCACACACAATGATAATGGATCCCTGTAATAGCATAAGATAGACACAATATATATGCAATGAGATTGAAAGGGAAAGAGGAATGCAAACAAACATAGCAGGGGAAGATACATCCACAAACTTGCATCTATTGCTTCATAAGTATGCACAATTCAATCTATTACAAGATAAGGGCCTGGATCACCATGTAAGGAGTCCACTACAAGGGCCTATAGAAAATTGGCTTCACAAATAAATTTTTACAAAGTTTTGTTACTTAAAAAAACTATCTCTAAGTTCTGATGAGCCCAAAAACTCCAATTTATAGAAATTTTAGAAGAGAGAGAGAGGGAAAATGAAAATCCCAAAAATTGTCCTTCAACCACTTGGAAGATGTAGTAAATGAAGTAAAATTATGTTATGTTTCATGTAAATTTCTCCCCATACTTTCCCATGACTTGTAGCAGTGAGAAATGTTAGCCCATGCCCCATTGAATTTATCCCAACTACAAAATAAAACATTGTTCAGAAGCTGGGCACGTTTACTACAATCTCACCATCTATTTCTCATCCAATTCTGAATTTATTAATTTATGTGCATTGGGATCAGAAACATGATTCCAACGGTACCAATTTTGTTTGTTTTTGCTAAGAAATACAAAAGTTATGGCCTTCTTAGTGGGGAAGGTATTTTGGAGTGTCATCAGGACATTTACGTCATTTGGCGGGACTAGGTTTTCAATTGACTGGAGCTGAATATTTTTATTTAATTTTAATTTTGGGGTCTGATTTGCATTTTCTTCCCTTGGAAGCAGCTATATCGGTCATGGTGTCTCGTATGTCCATTATACGACTTGGGCCGAAAACCTCCGCTTCACCCGCAAGTCTTATTCTTGTTAGCATTTTTGGAAAAATCAGGTCCTAGCGTCCTACTTGTCCCAACATTGACTGGTCCATGAGGACCATTGACCTATGTTCTATCTACATCCCTTCGATCCACCTTGCAAATAAGACAAGTTGGGTTTTTGGTTCCCAACTGTCCCACACCTACTTGTGCTACCTGGACCACTTTGACTTGAATTTTCCACACAACAAAGGAATGCGTCCATTTCACCTCTGCAGGTCCTGCATGTCCCAATGTCGCTGTAGACCACCCAAGCCAAATTTACTCAACTTCACCGAATCTTTTCATTTTCAGCTATTTTGGGCAAATCATGTTTTCGAGTGTCGGTTGTTCCTACCGAACTGTGCGGCCTCGGCCAAAAAAACCTGATTTTTCCAATTTCTTTGCAAATCAACCATTTCAGCCATGTAGGTCCCAAATGTCCTACCCATACTTATGTGGCCTAGGCCCAAAAATCCTGATTTTCCACACTACACTAGCACATGCCAATTTGTTTGCTTTTTTTGCAATTTTTCTTGGATGGGGAAGTTAGAGAGAAACTAGAGGGGCCCCCAAAATCTCATTTTTTCCCTTCCATCATTTCTGCTTGCTCCAGCATGAGGAGATTATGTAGGTTATCCAAATTACCTCGAGGGGTGAATTGGGGATAACAATAACCTCCTCTCCTACATCTAGCCATAAAATAGAGGTTATAAATAACAAAGATAAATAGAATAAATATTACCTTCATTTTTTTCTCCAGATCCAATTTTTTCTTGGATGTACAAATTGATGTGGATCTAGCTCCAAAAGTTTGAATTTCCTCCAAAAAATGCACACAATATGACAAAATTTAAGAAACTTTGAAAAACAAAAATTATCATTCCATAATCCACATTAATCTTTCCAAACATTACAATCCACATTTTATTTCCCACTAACTCTATCAAACTCCAAAATGGGTAAAAAACCAAAAAATGCGAAACTAATATGAAAAACATAAATAACCTCAAATGGACCCTAAATCATGTCTTATACCAAGTCTTGTCTTATTCCATGAAGCTAAACAAAATTTATAAAAATTACACGTTCTAGAAAATCATAAAAAGGTCCTAAGTCTATTTTAGATCCTGAGATGCGGGATTATGGCCTAAAAAGGCATAAAATGCATCCGTCCAATCAAGAAATCTTGACATGGAGAACTATAATTCATATTATAATTTATTGTAAAATTTCAAGATGATCAAACAGTATGATCAAAAGTTATGGTCTCAAGAAATTATGTTCCCACATCAATGTTTGAGGTAAACTATTCGGTCAATTTTTTGTATGTTTGATACATTTAATTTTAAAAGGAAAAATATATGATAATTATAATTTATCATTTATTTTAATTATTATATACGATCCGGTCTCACCCCCACCTTGATTTTTTGGACTTTATACCTTAATGGATAGTTATGCGACACTTTTTACAATATAATGTTTTGTTTTAGGGTCAAAATGATTTGGTTTTAAGGGGACCAAAAACCCCCAAATATAAAGGGAGAAAGGATATAACATTGATGCACAAAATAAGATTCCTCTATCAATGGCTAAAACAAAATGAAAAACCACAACAAAGGAACAAGGCCATCAAGGGCATCCTGAAAAAATAAAACACATACAATGGGGTAATCCGAGAGGGCACCACAAGGTAAAACAAGAGACACATAAAAAGCCACCACCGACATGGCAGCTTTGAAGCACATGCTCCAATCACTCAACTTGGACTTCTTCGGTAAGACCTTAGTCAACCTTTCCCTAATGGTAGTCCCAAACCAAGGTGCACCGAAAGTAATCCAAATGGAAATTCCTTCATCCCACTTCGCATACATATTTCCATCATGACATCAACAACATAGAATCTTGATTCAACATCATGCATGTTTCGATGGCCTATAATAGACCATTCACCTAACCTTCCATCCTTCATCCTTTCATTACTCCCCAAACTATTTTTCGACACCTATATGAGGGGCATCCCTATGGGTATTTAATTTTTTTCTTGAATTTGAACTAGGTTACATTTTTATCTAGCCATCTTGGTCTAACTCCTTTTCCATGCACGGTGTCATGTAATCCTAATCCCTCCTCCATGTTAATACCCCTCCACACCATGTATGAAGAATGAGGATCAAGCCGGGTGAAGGGAGAGGTATGTGACACATCTAGTACATTCCTAGGATTAGAAGTGGAGAAAACACAACTCTTGGTAACATCATCTTCCCCCGATACAATATTCACTACAAACATCCCCGATTACGGCACAACATCCTCCAACTACGAAATAAGGCACTCCATCATGGTGCGAGAGGACATGTCATTACAACAAAGACATGATGACGCCTCATACCCTATTCACCTACATTTCTCATAGATAACCCGATATTTCACTATGATTATTTATTGCTCAAATTTATTTTTTGAGGTGTTAAGGAATATTTTTCTTGCCGCATTTGAAGTTCAAAGAGGGATGTTGATACACAACCTAGTGAACACCAAATGTGAACAAGCCCTCATCACAAGGTCCATTGTGATGAGCACCCCCATGGACCTAGTAATGCCTAAGAAGACATCTAGATCCTAGAATTCTAGAGGAAAGCTAGGAAACTGAATCCACACATGAAGAAATGGAAAAAAAATGTTTTTAGCTTGGGACACCACCAAAAGATGGTAAGAGCCGCTTTTCTAAAAACCAAGGATCTTATATAAGAAAATTTTACAAATATTCATCCCTTTGGAAATAGAAGAGGAATCTATCCTCTCCCAGTGCCCACACTTCCACCCTACAGGACCATTTCAGATTACACAATTCTCTAACAAAGTCGATAATCGGTAGTAAGCCTCCATATCTTCCCATAACTGCACTCTTAAAACTATTTCTTTATATGTCTAGTAGGTCCACTAGGATCTCTACCTATGGGTCACCCTAAACCCATGAAGTAATAATCTTCAAGGGCTCCCTGACATTTCCTTTAAACAAACGTGAGGCCCATCATATGGTAATAGCTGCAGGAACTAGACTTGGAGAGATATGTGCTGTCATAGCCATATTTTTAATGTTAGACTATAACGAAAATAATTAATTTACCATTTAGTAGTGACGGTTAAGGGAGTACCTTTAACACCTTCATCTTTATAAACTAGTATCTTTTAGCATTGTTGGAATATTATTCCAAATATGTGCATAATTGAAATGGTGTTAAAAAATTTTACATATATATTTATGTTAATCCATAAACATGCAATACTAATGCATCAACAAATTCCATTCAATGACCAAGCTCTCCATTAAAGTAGAACCCTATTTATTAAATTATCTTTTTCGTAGACTCTGATTATTAAAGGAATTATATCTTCAGCATTATGATAGAAGAAATCTTCATTTTTTGAGTCCCATTTTTTTATTTTTTTCCCGCAATGGTCATTATATTCCATTTTGTCCACATTCCTTGAATTTAGTACAATCATGTCTCGAGGAAATGATAAGGAAGCCATATATTATTCACATGATTAATTCAATAAAACCCCATCATTTTATCTCACATGAACATTGATATGCTTCAGTCATTAACGAGGTAACATTAGGCATTTATGAACATAGAATATTGTTGTTATATATTTATTATATACTTATGCATGTATACCAGGGAAGTTGTATCCAAAAATAAAAAAACTTTCGTTCATCCTTTATGCTTTTATGGATATCCATATCCTGTTCCAGAGCTAGGAAGAATTCTTGAAAAAGCTTGTGGATTTTTTTCTATAAATTTTCTAATTGCATTTTCTTGAATTTTTTTAAATCCTTTTCAAAAAAATTGATTTGTGCATATCCTACAATTAATATTTTCCTCATGAATACATCGATTTGAGGCATTCTATCAAATATTTCACTTGAATTATCTAGGTTTCCATATTTTGCATGCATGTCTACAAGGGATGTTGCAACTACAACATCTGAATTGAACTGCAACTTATGTTTTTATTTTTTTCTTAGATTTCATAATATTAGTTGAATTATGCTTCAATTTATTAAGGGTATGAACATTTTTTTACCAACATGTTCCTATTTTGATATTAACTTAGGGGTTTCATGTTTTTTTTTAGTTCTTGTTATTACAAATGGCCAACAAACATGACAACTTCTAAAATATCCAATTGACCATTTTGATCTTGTTTTAATAGAGGTAGTCATACCTTTCCTTCAAGGGATTGGTTTAAAATGCAAGATAACCATGAGTCATCAAATTCATAGAAATATTATTTGTATTTAAGTACATTTTATAACTAAAATAGCCTCTATTTTTATTAAATATCAATATAATGATGTATTATAATTATAGTACTTAATGATGTAATGACAATGATGGTGATTCTTCTTGTTTGTAGTGATGTCAACACATGATTCTATGGATATTGTTTCAAAATTCCTCTCATAGAGAGTTGTATATTTCATTGTAAAACTAGTTAGAAAGAATCAACTCAAGAATATATGGCATCAAATGATTGAAGGATATCCCACTATGTGTTGTAAAACTAGTTAGAAATAAGTAGGTAAATTATCTATATGCGGGAATACTAAGTATGTTCCCCTAAAGATGGTCTCTCACAACACTTACCCTAACACTAATATGTGCCCTAAATCTACTCGGTTTCTCAATGACGATGTCTACAGAAGGTCAAATTTTCACTTGGCATTGACTCTACTTCTTCCTCAAGTGTCATGTCCCATTTCCGAGCTAATTCCAATTGAAGACCTTAACCCATTTTCTCCCTCTGCGTTAAGGATCAAGCAAGGGGAAGATATTAGCTTTGTAATTGCATCATTATTTTTATATTTATTTCATTTGTATTTATATAACTCTTTTTTCACTAAATTGGGACTTATTCTAGTCCCAAAAGCTAAAAAATATAGCCGATATCGGAATCCAATATTGCTATTTTTGGATTCCAAAATGTCAAATACTTGAATTATTTGCACTTCAAAATCACACATATCAGATTCAAAAATCACATAGATTGGATTCAAAAATCACATATATCGGAATCTAGAATCACATATATTAGAATATAAAATCACCTATATTGGAATTGTATGTACTCCAAAGTCCCATATATTAGAATACCTAAAATCAAATATCCGAATCGATTATACGAGGCTAGCATCTGCATTTTTAGGCATTATTTATGATATATTATGTATAGAACATGCTTCTCATTTATAAGGGATAGCGGGCTCAGCCATTATTTATGGTGTGTTATAAGGGATAAATCTCGTCGGTCATTATTTATGAAATCTTATAAGAACATGTTTCTAATTTATATGGGACAATGAACATATTCTCTTGTCCTTTAATGGTTGCATTATAAAGGTACAACTTGGTGTTAAATTTGAATTTCATTTATGTCTTTTATCATTTTTATACAGGTTTCACTTTAGGCTAATGAATTTATGAAAATGGTACTTATAATTATTTCCATTTATGATTTTGAAGTACTTAGAAAATTTCTTCATTATTTTGAAATTTACTATCACCCCTAACTCAACATTGATCTTGAGTTAATTTGATCCAATTTTTAGGTGTCTTGAAACCCAAATCCTCAACTCTTCCAAAAAGACCAATTAATCTGATTTTTCAACTTTAAGTGAATCACTTGAATCTAATACAAATCCATTTTACTTCACAGTTGATTTTTAATCATACACTCAAACTGACATTTGAATCTAAGATGATAAGTGTATTCAAATCTTGTTGTGGGTTATGGATACTGAAAGTTCCTTCAATCCATTTACTCCAGTTTTATACTTATTTTATCAATTAATAAAATTAATCCAATGATGAATTTCAACTGATAAAAAGCTTTTAAAAACTGAAATGCACAAATCCACAAAACAAGAAATTGATAACGGAGTTCACCCGAAGGCTACATCTCCGGATTCACAAAAAGTGAATCGATCCATTAAACATCCAATGAAGTACAATATCCCTTCAATCTTGACTTAACAGACCTTTATACCTGCAAATGAGCTGATTCAAACCTCAAGGAATTCTGCAATTTACCATAATCATTCCCAAGTTCATCCGTGGCTCCTACAGTATTTCTTCTGTTTGTTCCCTGTGCAAATACGTTCAAAAAATGTCTACAACTTGAAATATACAAGACCTATACAAATAAGGTTTACATTTCTGGAAAATTTAGGAAATTATTAAAAACTTCCCTTTTTACTTCATGGTCTGATTCGGATCAGAAGTGGATGCAAAATACAGATCTCTGCTTGCCCCTCGTGCCTGTTCTGTGAAACTGCGATGGAAAAACGCCTACACAGAAAAATATATAGCACTTCATGAAACAAAAGTTACCTTTCTGGAAATCTCTCATAATTTTGAACAACTTTCATTTTTACACCAAGTCCTAATTCGAACCATAAGTGCCTCGAAAATTGTGATCTCTGCAAACTGGTCCTTCGCTGTCCCCTTTCCAACCTACCAAAAGCTTCCCTTTAAATAGATGTGATCTCCTTCTCTATCACTTGCTACAAAGTGGCGGCTTGGTAAGGCTGATTACTATTTTGGAAAGGGTTCAAATCCCCCTTCCATAGGTTTAGGAGCCCAATTTAGCCATTGACCCCACGTTTGGTGGGAAAGAGATAAGATAAGCCTTAAAATAGCTTTTTGGCCACAAAATCCTCCTTATACCATGGGATTTGAATTTATTCACATGGAATGGATTAAATAGATTTTTACAATTATTATTTTAAAATCTAAATCCACTACAAACCTGCCAAGTGTCACGCCCATAATATGCCATTTGTCCACGTTAGAGTGTGCCACGTCATCATTTGACCGCAACTTTGACTATGCATATCTTTCGCATACGAACTCAGATTTGGTCCGTTCAAAATGCGTCGGAAAGCTTGCGATGAGCTCTATACCATGGAACTGATTTTGAAACATTACAGTACCATCAATTTTTTCTCATCACCAACTGCCACGTGTCACCTTGTCATTGGTCCACTGGTTGACCTATTGACCAGAGTTGACCCGTTTGGAGGCCCATCTTCGACCGGCGATAGAATTTGCATACGGACTCTGTTTCTGGAGTTCAGCATACCGTTCGGAAAGGTCTCAATAAGCCCTTTAGCATGGTCCAATTTTAGGGAAGTTTAGGGAAAATTTTCATAGTGAAAAATCCTCCGGATCACTCCTCCCCAGTAAGACCATTTTGACCTCAAAATGGAAATTCACTCTGTTGAACTATACACACGTTCTCTGCATAATACAAACATAGAACCCAGTTTATAGCATGGTAATTTTTCCATAAAAATTGCAATAATCAAATGCCAATAATAGTAATATAACCCAATGGCCTAAACTGCAACTGATATGACACTGCAACTGCCATATTCCTTTGTACATCCTGATCCTGCACTCACCACTGTCAACAATGCAAATGTAACCTGCACTCACAGCTTGTTAGTGCAAAACTTGTACATACCATTTGCAACTATACCTAACAGTTACAAATATTAAGTCTATCAATAAGACTTACAAATGTACAAATGTCATGCATAGTAAACAAAGAGTTTGTATAAGTTGTGCACTTACAAACAATGCCTACATGCCACAAATTGCACAATAACAGTATTTTAACTACAATCCACATATAGACATCCGACCAATGATCATGCCCACTGAACTGTAAATACTGCTGAAAAATGAAGTTGTAAAACCATTAAAAAAGAAAATTGCATCAAGTATTTTAAACCTGTCACCCGATTATTTCCTCTTTACGATACTTCACCAACACCAAGGCAGAAAAATAAATTTTGTACTTATCCTTTTCACAATTTAGTGGGATTTCCAAAACTGCCTTGTTAGTTTGCATGTATTCCACAATCAACTATGCAAACATAAAACTGATAAATTGTTTACCCACTTTACTCAGCATACTGCCCTTTTTAGGGGGTTGATTCAATTCAGTTTTTACCAGTGGCCACCGAAGTGGTCAAATTAGTTGGTTTAAAACTTTTATCCTTTTTAACAAACTTTAATTTTTGTTCTGGATGTAGCTTCCAACACTTACCAATTTCATGACCTTGTTTATTACAATGATCACAAAACCTTTGATCCATTTTTTTAGGATCCACATTTTTAGGAACCTTACCTTGACTGCTCTTAGCCGAACCCGGGTTAGGAGAATGCATTTTCTCAAACTGTTCCATTCATGGATTTATACTTCCTACACTTGGCCACACAATGATTAGATAAACCACAGAATGTGCACGGATAACTATTCAACATAGCTTGAAAATTATAGCCAAATTTTTCCAGTGTAGATAAGGGATCAATTTGTTTACCTTTCATTTTTGAGCAATGGTAAACCGAAGGTGGGGGGATTTCTATACCTCTCCGTGGTGAATTATTACCAGATCCTCCTGATGAGGATGAACCACCTGATGCTAGCGGGGATGACTCTTTGCTGTTAGAAGCTTTTCTTCTTCCAGCGGTCTTGGAGTTCTCTCCAATTTCCATTTCCCCTGCACTAGCATATCCCAGTCCTGCATAACGAGGTCTCTCCTCAACCAAGATTGGGTTAGTTATACCTTGGTTATTCTTACCAAGGTTAATTCCATTAAAACCCATGTTATTCAAAATTTTAGATCCTATACCTTTAGTGTGCTTTTCAAATTCACCGAGCACTATAGTAGAATCCAAATTAGCTTTGGGTGAGGAATTAAGTGTTGTCATACTTACTGTGCACTCATCTGTCATAGTGGAGGCATCAACAATAACTGGTACCTTGTTAGGTCCATCAATTTGCAACACCATCAAGAGCTCATCCTTAGATTCTAGCTCTTTTCTCAATGTGTCAAGTTTCTCTTCAAGAGCCAATACCTGACATCTCAGGAAGGCATTCTCTTCCTGAATTTGATGATTGCATGCTTCCAGTTCCTCAAACTTGGTCTTGTTGGACATCTTACCCATGATTCCTGCACACCTGTTCCTCCAAACTCTGCACACTGCAAATGAAAGATCAAGCCCAAAATGCAAAAACCAAACTGAACCAAATCAACTGATGCAAATCAAAAGCTAAACCAGCTCTGATACCAACTTGATCTGAAAATGGTACTTATTTATTTATTTATTTTTGAAGTACTTAGAAAATTTCCAGATTTTGAAATTTACAGACTCAACATTGATCTTGAGTTAATTTGATCCAATTTTTAGGTGTCTTGAAACCCAAATCCTCAACTCTTCCAAAAAGACCAATTAATCTGATTTTTCAACTTTAAGTGAATCACTTGAATCTAATACAAATCCATTTTACTTCACAGTTGATTTTTAATCATACACTCAAACTGACATTTGAATCTAAGATGATAAGTGTATTCAAATCTTGTTGTGGGTTATGGATACTGAAAGTTCCTTCAATCCATTTACTCAGTTTTATACTTATTTTATCAATTAATAAAATTAATCCAATGATGAATTTCAACTGATAAAAAGCTTTAAAAAACTGAAATGCACAAATCCACAAAACAAGAAATTGATAACGGAGTTCACCCGAAGGCTACATCTCCGGATTCACAAAAAGTGAATCGATCCATTAAACGTCCAATGAAGTACAATATCCCTTCAATCTTGACTTAACAGACCTTTATACCTGCAAATGAGCTGATTCAAACCTCAAGGAATTCTGCAATTTACCATAATCATTCCCAAGTTCATCCGTGGCTCCTACAGTATTTCTTCTGTTTGTTCCCTGTGCAAATACGTTCAAAAAACGTCTACAACTTGAAATATACAAGACCTATATAAATAAGGTTTACATTTCTGGAAACTTTAGGAAATTATTAAAAACTTCCCCTTTTACTTCATGGTCTGATTCGGATCAGAAGTGGATGCAAAATACAGATCTCTGCTTGCCCCTCGTGCCTGTTCTGTGAAACTGCGATGGAAAAACGCCTACACAGAAAAATATATAGCACTTCATGCAACAAAAGTTACCTTTCTGGAAATCTCTCAGAATTTTGAACAACTTTCATTTTTACACCAAGTCCTAATTCGAACCATAAGTGCCTCGAAAATTGTGATCTCTGCAAACTGGTCCTTGGCTGTCCCCCTTTCCAACCTACCAAAAGCTTCCCTTTAAATAGATGTGATCTCCTTCTCTATCACTTGCTACAAAGTGGCAGCTTGGGAAGGCTGATTACTATTTTGGAAAAGGTTCAAATCCCCCTTCCATAGGTTTAGGAGCCCAATTTAGCCATTGACCCCACGTTTGGTGGGAAAGAGATAAGATAAGCCTTAAAATAGCTTTTTTGGCCACAAAATCCTCCTTATACCATGGGATTTGAATTTATTCACATGGAATGGATTAAATAGATTTTTAAAATTATTATTTTAAAATCTAAATCCACTACAAACCTGCCAAGTGTCACGCCCATAATATGCCATTTGTCCACGTTAGAGTGTGCCACGTCATCATTTGACCGCAACTTTGACTATGCATATCTTTCGCATACGAACTCAGATTTGGTCCGTTCAAAATGCGTCGGAAAGCTTGTGATGAGCTCTATACCATGGAACTGATTTTGAAACATTACAGTACCATCAATTTTTCTCATCACCAACTGCCACGTGTCACCTTGTCATTGGTCCACTGGTTGACCTATTGACCAGAGTTGACCTATTTGGAGGCCCATCTTTGACCGGCGATAGAATTTGCATACGGACTCTGTTTCTGGAGTTCAACATACCGTCAGAAAGGTCTCAATAAGCCCTTCAGCATGGTCCAATTTTAGGGAAGTTTAGGGAAAATTTTCATAGTGAAAATCCTAAAGAAAATTAACATCCCCTTAATACTTATAAACCCCTGCAACACTCACATTATAAAAACATTAAAATCCCTAAACTCGGATTCCAATAGAAGAATAAACCCATATTACAAGAACATTAAAATCCCTTTAATAGTAATAAATTTGCGAAGTCATTCATCATTAATCCCCACGTCACCTTTCGCCATCCCTGCATACTCTTGAAAGAAGGGACATGAAATGACTGTGGACATTTTCCTTACACGCTTGACACTTTAACCGAAAATTATAATTCTCCTACTCCCCTTGTCAGAGGATGTATTTTCATATATATATATATATGAAATAAATTAAAACTCCTTTTCTAAAGGTAGAATTATGGTTAATCATTTTAAGAAGAAATTCAATTTTGTTGTAATACAATTCATCACACTGGAATCCCAAATTCACAGAATAATTAATTGAAAATTAAAATTGTTTTCACGATATCTATGAACACACTTATTGTTGAACAATTTTTAAATTTTTTATACACCTTAAATAGATGTGAACAATTTTTTCAGCGAGATAATTTGAATTGGAGAGGATAATATGACCTTAAAAATCAAATTAAGAGAGTTAATACTTAGCACTCACTAGTTAATGTCAGGTCTCTCCTTATCAAGGTAACTTAACATTAATCAAATAAGAATTCTCCGAAATAAAAAAATTGTACACATTTTTATATATTAAGATATCTATTATGGTTTAAATATTTTATTGTATTATAAATTTCTTAATGATAATCACACATATTATACATGTAAACATTATTAAGATATTTATGTACATTACATGAAACTTGTTATCCAATAAATTTAGGGATGAATTACATAATTTTATTTTTTCGATAGTGAAATGATTTTTACGAGCTATGAGTCGGAGGGTTGATGGGTCCCTACCCTATAAGTATCCCACACTTTGGTTGATAAAATACTACATAAAAAATTAAAAATGAGTACAAAACATAATGAGGCCAACATGTAACATGAATAATCAAGCCTGCACACAACATAGAGGCATGAATACAAAAAATAGAGAGGGAATTATAGAGAAACCCTAGGGTTCCACCTATCTAAGCATTGTAATCATCTTGAGAAAGTAAATAGATGTTCCAACAATAGACTTCAAGTACACCATGCGATAATGAAGTGGTGGGATTTTTTTTGCAAGTGTGACCAGGTCTAGGGATGACACGATGGAGATAGAAACCCCATATGATTGACAAATGCTTCGAATGGTGTCAAAAATTTAAAGTAGGCCCCAAATTTTCAATTCCTCAGCATAAAAAATCCTATTTTCAACCCAAAAAGGTGATATACAAGGATTCAAATTCGTAAAGAGACAAGGAAGGCATACTTCGACGAGTTTTGACCAAACCCACACAATGATATTGGTAAATAAAATGGGATGGGACTGGTATGACCACTACTTTATCTACACACAACACCATGAAATTGAACATGAGGATGACTAAAATATCATATTTTACATGATTTCTCTTAGTGCTAGAGATAATACTCACCTAGGATGTTTATAATCACGGTCGTAATATCTGTGGAGTCTAGGAAGACATTGCGAAGGCATCATCAAACACAATAGAGATGAAATTTGTTTCCTACTTTTTGTTGCATAAGAGAATGAATGGGATGTAGGTAGATGACATGAGAGGGAAGGGGAAAACTAGAAACAAAAACTTGAGAAAATGAGTGACGATAGGTGAAAACATAACCCAACAATTAAATAGTCCCACGACTCATGTAAGGAAGTTCGACACAATAAATAATTAATGGCGTCATAAATTTTTTGCAATGCATTGGATAAATTATTTGATGAAAAGGATCTTATATTATATTAAATACAACATCATACAAGATTCTCTCAAAAATTTAAGTGACAAGATGAGAGAAATACCTAAATCCATAAGCACACTAGGCCAAGCCTAGAAAAACAACAAAGAAATAACTATAAGGGAGTTGAGGAACACCAAAAACAAAGGCTAGATTATGAATAAAGGATAATCCTTATATATATACACATATTATATGAAATCACAGTAGTAGAGATACTCATACACATTATATAGAAATGTGTTATCAATTAAATCTACCGCACCACCCTTGAAGCTAGTGTTGACAATTTTTGCACTTGTCTAAACATGTGCAACTTGAAACTTCATCTTTATGATGAAAGTAATTAGTGAATTATACCTAAACTAAGGAGTTTTATATCATTTGTTACTATTGAATTAGTTATAAGATTAAATGAAATCTGCAGTTATGTGTGTTGTCACAAAAAATAGCATATCACATAGTCTAAAATTTCATACCATCTTCAGAAAAAGAACAAGAAACCCCAAAGGACAACTGTGTTGTCTTGATGAAGATAAAAATTATAGAGTAGGTGAAGTGCTGAGTTTTGAAGTAGCAAACAGAAATACAAATATCAGAAAATTAGGGTTCATTACTGAATGTTACAAGTTCTCATCAATGTTTCTTTCCTTCATGATTAAGACATTCAATTATGCTACTAAGTTGTTTAGTTCATCATACAATCCATACAGAGAAGCTAGAATGCAGAAGGAAATACACAACTCAATTTTAGAATTCAATGTTTTATTCACAAGGAAGGTCAAATGTTTCCCACACAAGCCATGGGATGTGACTGAAAATTAAAGTACATCTACTGAAGTAAGAGGTACACATGCATGAAATAGAAAGGAAAGGAGTATGAGTGAACCCATTATTGCCTTTGTATATTATTTTTTGTGCATATTGTCCCCCTTCCTACTTTTTTCATCTTTGTCTCTACAATTCAAAGCATGGTACCTGAAAAGTGAAAAGATAGGAACCATCAATAAAGAGCTTAGGGTTAACCATATTTCTATACTATCCTAATTTGTACATATGGATCTCTAAGAAATAGGATATTTAGGGTACCTGAAGATCAAACTGCATATGTCACTTAGAAAAAAAGATAGAAAAGATTAGAAGAAACATGGACACAAGAGAGGCCAAAAGCCTAAGTATTTTCTAACTGTTTTCTTAAAGTGTGTACAAGTCAGTTGTAGCCAAGAAGAAATAAATCATGTATATGCTGGAAAGAAGGATTAATGTAACTCAAATTCAAATATCTTCGCAAAATGGAAGAAGTTACAATATAGAAACAGAAGAGCTGACTATGATCAAATAATAGTTACCATTTTTAGTTTCCAACAACAAATCAGTTTCAAAAGGGAAAGTTATACATTCTGTGATTTCAAATTTTAGAAAACACATCTATTATGGCTATCAGGCACAAGTATAAAGTAATAGAGCTTCAATCCAGATAATCATATGGAACTCTGACTACAAACTAGGCAGTAAACTTCTACAAGTTATGAGGTTACAGTGGTTGAAAAGATACATGGCTCAGAATTTCAATAAGCTATTAAAGGCTCAAGATCTGAATATCAGAATGTATACAATACCAAAAATGATAAAACCAATCCTATTACACATAACTGGAGGATAATCAGTTTCCAAACAATCATACTTCTAGGGGTAGAATCAATCAAATAAGAAATTTCACTACATATATCAGATATGATGATGATATTACCAAAGTCATAAGGTATGGTTAGAAAACCCTTGAATCAAATTATATGCACATTTAGGGTAAGGATTGTTTCAAAGTCTTCTTTTAGAAGTTTACATTCCCATTGAAAATCAGTTTCAAGTGGTGAATCCAAGAGAAAATTATAGTTTTAGGCTCCAGTCGGAGAACCCATTAAGGGGTATCAAAATCAGAGTAAGAAACAGGGTCATCTAGTTCAGAAACCAAACACGAAACAAGTTTCAACTTGAAATGGCCAAGGTCAAACCAAGGGGTCACATGAAATGCAAGAAAGAAATGAATATCAAATACTCCAAAATAGAGATAAGAACGAAAATCAATTACCATGCTCAAAGATCAAGAACTTACCAGACTTCGACACCATTTACACAGTCAACTCAAAAACAAAAGTGGCTTCAATCAGAAGGATGTCACATAATTTTTTTGATATTTCATAGAACTTCGAACAATGGCAGATGAGGAAAAGCTAAAAATATCGAAAACCCGAAGCTCACATAGCTCTAAAGAAGGTAAGGAGCTATAAACCCAAGCTCAAACCTTTCTACAAAATTAATCAAACTTAGACATAGTAACAAACCATTTAAGTACATGCATGAGGATTTTTAAAGCTGAAATAACATAGCTTAGAAAAACTTCAACAAAGGCATCGAGAAATTTTTTTCTAGGGCTTCACCTGTAAGACTAAAAATCTAAATGGAATGACCATTAGGGTCGAATTGACCTTTACCATGCAGACTCGGTGGTGAGTTAGTGAAACCTAACCATGAGTTAAAGATCAACGGCCTGAGATCCCTCGATACCGAGATCAACAATTGAAAACTGATCAACAAAATTCAATGCAAATCACCACACTCAACACATCGACAATCAGAATTCAACAGGTACAAAGATCAAAGGTTGAGGATCAATCTCCATAAATAATGCAAACAATGGTTCGAGCTTCCAAAAATGCATTTAATGCAAGTCAGAAACCCTAAATCATGCTTTGAAGATCAACGATAAAAAATCGACAAGTACAGAGATCAACGCTCACAAATGGATCATCAGAATCAATGCAAAGTAGTCCAAGTGAAATGGCGGTTGTTGACCAACTTATTCAATTTTGAAAGTTTTGAATTGTCAAATTTCACCCGTAGGCCCACAGAGTACATGTGTCACCATTATAGCAAAAGAAAAAGAGTGGAAGTCGGGAGTTATTTACGTTTTCAAATTTTAAATTGTAAAATGTTAAAATCTCAAAATAGCCCTGCAACTCTGTAAGGCAAAAGTAAAAAAAAAATGACTGAAAGGAAGAAAATTTATTTTTTTGAGCCACAATTCCACCGCAATAAAATTTTAACGCGTGAGGCTCAAATCAAGAGCAAATACCAGGCTAAATTTTTTAAAATACGCATGTTTTATCAAAAAAATGATGAAGATGTATTACAGAGGTATTTTGGATTGAATTTTCGAGCATGGTTATGTTTTGGGGAAGTAAAATAAAGAGATTTCTAGCTAATATTTTTAATGGGAGTTTTTAGAATGACATCCAGGGGAAATTAATTACCAGAAATAGCTCAATTTTTGTGAAATATTGCAAGTATTATAATTTCTTTTACCCACGAATAGAGAGTTAATTTTTGCATGCTTCACAAGAGGAAAAAACACACAAGAAGACAAATTTACATGCTCATAGAAGATACTTTCTCAACAAGCAAGCTTATTATTAGCAAATTATTTACTCTTGCTTTCTTAAAAATAGATCAGTCAACTTCAGTTGACCAATTGTAATCAAGGCTATTAAATGCCTATTTGTAATTGCATGTTCTATTTTTATTCCTTTATCTATTATTAAGTAAAGGATAAAAATAAGATGCATGGGTCAGTACAAGCCTTGGGCTATTTTTAAAATAGGGGGAAAAATATTTTTGCTATATATTGTGTGCCTTTACAAACACAAAAAAAAACTTCTGGAGGACTTTTTGGATATAGGAGTAATGAAGCAATTTTTCCAGTTTTTTCTTTCGAGTGTGAAGAATTTCTGCCTTCCCAATTATTTGCAGTCTTTTGTATGTTTCTATTAGTCTTGTGAATGCAAATTCCCTGATAAATCATCTTACCCTGCTGCAAATTTAGTATTTTCTACATAATTTTAATGTGCATGTTGAGTACAACCAAGTGTTTTCCCTTAAATTTTGTAGAAGACTGTTGGCTCATGCATCAAAAATATTTCACATATCAATTGTGCATATACTCAGTCAAATCCCTCATACAAATTTGGTGTATCACCTTATTTTTAATTACTTTATAGTCATCTTTACCTTTAAAACCCCATAATTAATTTAGGATACATCAACAAGGAACCAACCTTGATACTAGAGACTCACCTCAAAATAGGTATACCCATAGACCTGAGGTGTTTCCATTGTATCTACAAAAGAGAGAGATCAAATTTTGCAAGCTTAGAAAACCTACAACCATCTCTCTACAGGGTGCACTTTCAAGAGATAATAGTTAGGTAGACAGACATCACATCTCCACTTGATTTTGAATCATCGGCCTTGGATTCCACCGAACGGAGGCACTATAGTAGGATTTATTTTAAGGGTATTCTTGTAAAAAAATTTAGGGTTATTGGTGGGCAGCAACATTGAACTTGCACCACACTTGACGCTAGATATCACCCTTGTTAAGGAACACTTTGGCCACTTTGCGGATGGACATCATAGTGGTTTCAACCACTTTTTAGAAGTTCTTGTTAAACTTTTACTACATGATCTTATTCACACCATTTTCATCTAGCCCAATAATATTCATAGGTGGCTGATGAAAATCCAAGTCTTTGTTATCCTCCTCTTTAAGCTCCCCCATCACACTACGATACCATCAATGTTTTTGTTTCATACTTTCTAGAGGCTAATAGGTTCTATTTGTTGCCTTAGAATAACATTTATAAAAATATTAAAATGTAATTATCATTATGTTTTAAATGTATAACCTATTTTTGTAAAGGGTGCAATATGTAACGCTTGTCTCATTCTCATTAATAACTCAAATCACCAATTATCATAGTAAAAACCTACAAATACAAATTAAAAAAATACTTATGCTCATGTAAAATTCTTGTGAAGGTTTTTGAGTTAATTATTTTTTATTGTTTGAGGGGAATGAGGCCTCTGTATTCTCTCTGCCACAAATCTTGAACAATTTAGGGTTACGGTCCCATCAAATCTTCATATTTTATTTATATTTAAGTGAATTTAACTAGTAAATTACTATTACAAATAAAATTAAACAAATGTGTTTGTTAAAGTGGATACATGTTGAACGTAATCAACAGAGGATAACCTTGTTTGGTAGTGACGATATCTCTGCGTGCATGTTAGCAAAACACTCTTTTAGTAGAACATGTTTCATAGAATAAAAAAGAAACCAAACCAAATCCTTTGTATCATCATTTACATTAAATTCAGTGGAAGACATAAAATAGTATATAACTTCAAGATCTTACATTATCTTAAGGGGTAAAAAAATTAGAATAAAAATCATCTATAAAAATACCACAAGAGTGGCCCATTCAGAAGTCTGAGAATACCATTATCATAACAACAACCAAAGAGCTTATTTATAGATATATGTGCATCCTCCTTGTTGAAGAAATTAAAAAAACAAAACACCCTTCGACCCCCATCATCTAATCCATGCCGGGTAGACACATGTGATGTGTCAAGACAACATGAAAATATTGTACAAATCAACATCCATTGTCTCCTTGAATAGATTGGTAACTCGAATATAATTTTCATTATTTTTGTAGCACATGTTGTCATCAAAGTGGTTCATGACACCCCTAAGACTGGGAGGGACGTAGGTTGATCACCCAGTAGTAGAATAAGTGGTAGTACCACTAGTGCTACTTCCACCTATGGTGAGGCCCTCGATGACCTTATCCATTGTTAAGGTATTTGTGGTACCGGTTGGGGTGAGATCCTTGTAAGTCCATTTTGATATCCTAGTTATTTCCCTTCTTACCACAGATATGGAAAACCATGAGCACTACACCACCATTGGAGCCAGCCATGATGGATAGTGGATCTCCACCAAATTTTGAATCATTATCCTTGGATCCCGTGAGCAGGGCACCGCATCAAGATTTATTCTAGTGGGATGCCTATAAATGTTTCTTAGGTTTATTGGTTGGTGGAAGCATAAAATTGCACCACTCACGTTGCTAGAGATCACAATTGTTAAGGAACCCTTTGGCCACTTTGCAAATGAACGTCATAGTGGTGTGAACAACTTTCTAGCCATGTTCATTGAACTTGTATTCCACGATCTTCTTCACGGTGTTCTCATCTAGATAAATAATATTGGTGATGGATGATGAAAATATTAGCTCCCCCCATTACACACTATCGAAAACCATCCCTATTTCTATTTTATACTGGCTAGCGGAAGCTAGGACCTATTTTGTTGCCTTAGACTAACATTTATAACAGTTTTAAAATGTATAACATGTTCCTTTAAAGGGTGGAGTATGTAATTTTGTCTCATTCTCTTTAATTTGAATCCACCATGTGTGTGGGGCATGTGTTTGGTGCATATGTTTGTATCATTATCCTCCTATTCAAGCTCCCTGCATCTCACTCTGTCAAAATGAATCACTGTCATCCATAGCTTAAGAAAAGGGAAAACCAGTGAACTCCACATGCATCTGGAGAAAATTTATCATTGGTTTAGAGACACTCAATTCATTGGTTATCACAGTAAAACCCTATAAATAAAAATAAGAATAGTTATGCTCACGTAAACTTCTTGTTTAGGTGGTCAATGCATCTCCACTAAATTTAAGGCAATTTTCTTTTTCAATTAAAAAAAGTTTTTTTATTTGGATTAATCCCCATGAGATATTTCAAATCATCTATTACCAAACAACATAGAATAATAAATTATAGAACAAATTACTCTTAGGAGAACTTGTTTCTTAGAAGAACAAAGAAACCAACTCAAATTATTTGTATCATCATTTACATTAAATTCAAAGTGGAAGACATCAAACAAGTATAGAACTTCGAGATCTTGCATTCTAGTGAGGGGTAAAAAAATAAGAATACAAATCTTCTAGAAAAATACCATAGGAGTGGCCCATTCAATTATGATAATATGATTATTATAACCACAACCATTGAGCGTACTAATAGCTCTCTCTACATCCCCCTGTTGACAAAATTAATAAAACCAATCTGTTGCTAACCCCTATATTCTTATCCATGGCCACGTAGACACACGCGATATGTCCAAATGGCTTGAAAATATCATGCAGATCAACATCCATCATGTCCTCGAGAAGATTATTAACTCGAATAAAATTTTCATCATTTTTATGACGTATGAAGTGTCCAGAATTGTTCATGACACTCCCGAGACCGGGAGGGATGTAGGTTGATCACAAAATAAAGGAATAACTTGCATTCACTTGCTAGCTATTCTTCCACCTAAGGTGATTCCCTCGATTACCTTACCCATTGTTAAGGTGTTTGTGGCACCAGCAGGGGTGAGATTCTTGTAAGTCCATTTTGATGTCTAGTGATCGCCCTTCATATTTCACATATGGAAAACCATTAGCACCACACCACCCTTAGAGATAGTTAGGATGGACAACACATCTCCACCATATTTTGAATCATCATCCTTGGATCCCATCGGGAGGGGGCGCTACATCATGATTTCTTATAAGGAGATGCCTCTAAAGTTTGCTTATGGTTCTCAATTGGGAGCAAAGCACCGAACTTGCACTACTACTCTTAGGGCTGGAGATCAGAATTGTTAAGGAACTCTTTGACCACTTACTGGATGTGTGTCGTAGTGGTTTAAACCACGTTCGGCTATTCTCGTTGAACTTGTATTCCAAAATCTTCTTGAGGATATTTTCATCTAGCGATGATATTCGACGGTGGATGATGAAAATCCATGTCTTCGTTATCTTCCTCTCTAATCTCCTCCCATCACACTCTCTCGAAGGCCATCACTTGTTTTTGTTTTATACATGCTAGTTGAAGTTGGACTCTATTATTTGATTTGGAATAATTTTTCAATATTTTAAAATTTTCATTCCAAACCTTGCTAAGATTTCTAAGAAATATTTTTATTCATAGATCATCAATAAATGGGTCATTTGGTCACGATGAAACATTTCACACAAAAATACATAAAAATCTTTAAAATAATGATCTAAAAAACAATAAACATAAAATGTTTCAATTCTATACATGCTAGTGGCCCCTTGGCTTTATTTTTTCTTTCGAACAAGACTTAATCATTTTCAAACTATCATTAATATTAACATATGAAGATACGGTAAAAATCATTTTTTTTATTTCAGGGAAGAATCTATGGATTTACAAATCAAGAAGCATAGGGGAGAGAGGCTAGTAGTGGCACACCCTAAGCTAAGAGGTCAACACAATTAATTGTTTATTGCATGAGATTGTGATTTTAATATTCATATGTAGTTCCGATTTTTTTTAGCTTATGTTTTTTCTTTTCAATGTTCAATTTGAGGGAAATCCATACTTTGAATTGATTTAAAATAATAAATTTGAGTTACATTACAACCAAGGTGGAAACCAATACTTGAATATGGGTGAAAATGCTTGAACATTGGATTTTTAATACTTGTACATGGGTACAATGTCTTACATGTCACGATGTGTTTAGCTAATCTAGATAATTATTATGTCAAAAATAAATAACTACTAGATAGTACTATGAAAACTATTGGGTATTGTGCGATCGTAGTCATGTCAATTATTGGACTCTGTTTATCTATTGCCTCCTCTCCCTTAACATTTATCTATTTTATACAGTCTAGCGGTTGCTAGGATTATTTATTTCCTGAGAATAAGGTTACTATCAATTTTAAAATATATTTAAGACTAAACCATGGATAACTGGGAAAAAAATAGTTATTTATTTTAGAGAAGCCAACATCGATGTGTGAAACAAAATTTTAAACTATGTAGATCTGGGAAAACTCGTTCTTTTATTGGTCCATGATCCACAATTGTCTCTTCACCCAAGTTAGAGAAAAATGTTTTTCTTGCCCAAAAAAGAATCGAAAAATGATTTTGCATACTGCGAATCTTTAAGAACCTTAAGGTAGTTACTTTATTCCATAAAAATGCATAATACATTGATGGATTTAGAATCAAAGTATATTTAATTAAAACATCAATCATGCATTTGAACTTTTTCAATGATATACACAAATGTTTTTTCTATCTTGCATATTTTAACCATGTACATAATTGAGTATATATATTTTTAATCAGTCTTATAGTTTCCATCAAATCTCTAGTGTGTTGAGGAATTGCAAGTAATTTCCTCTTTGACCTTGTGTGATAAGAATCTCGTGTCATCAACGAAAAGTATATTGTTTTCACCATAGAAATTAGCATAAATGTCTACTATTTGTTGACTTGTGTGTGTTTTCAACTTACATTATTGGAATCCCGAAATGAACTGAAGTGGGTTTCTCATGACCATCTAATTTGTGATGAACATGGATTTCACTATTGTTGAATCCATAAATGAAGACCATAAGGTAGTGTCAAAATATTTTTATGCAATACTTATTAAGTCAGCACTAAAATCTCGTTCAAAGTATTCACTATTCCTAGATGTAATATCCAGAAACCATCTTACAAGGTATTATATCGCCAATACAAAAATACAAACAAAGCAAACCTTAAACTCCCAAAACTAGTAATTTATGAGGTTTCCCAATAGGATCTATAAAAACAAGTTAGAAACAAGGCATCAAAGTATTTAATCACAACTCAAAAACAAGCTATAAAACTATAATATCATATCAATCACGGTGAAGATATATATATTGTCTAATTTTAAATTTGTAATCTCAACATATAATATAAAGAGGGACCATACAATTGTATGAATGAATATCACTGTAAAATATATTTTGAAATAATTAGTAGTTATATATTTTATGTTTGCTTCAATTTTTGGATGCCCTCTGCAACACTCAAACCCTTACACATTATCTACGATATGTTTATGTACAAATTAGTTATCAAAAAAATTCTTCATTGGATTTCTTCCCCACCATAAAATTTTTTAGAGGGTTTCCCTTTGGGCTTATTGTACTACATAATGTGTCTCTAAAGCTGAAAAAAATAGTATCTCTACGAAAATTATTTTGGAGATATTTTATTGCATTTTCGTCTTCTACATAACAAGGTTATTTACCTAAAATAATAAATGGTTTCAAATGAAACGTGGTTTTATTTTCAAATCCTTAATCATATTTTCAATGTCGGCATAAGAGCATTAGCTAGAGCAAAACCCCACTTCACATTTTGCTACCATTATCTTTTAAAAATTCCTTGAGCCCATCTCGCAAGTAGAGTCTCATTACCGAACTTGATTTTCAAATATTTGTATGATTGGTTTTATCATAGATAAAACCATCCAAATCTAAAATAATTAAATAATCCTCTTCACCAAATGCACAAAAATAAATTTTTGCAATTTTTTACAATCGATATTAACTAATTCAAATAATCAAATGTTTAGTATGTTAATACTTATGGATTGAGACTGTCTTGGATTCCCTCGCACTCCCCCTTTGTAGGCTCTTGTGATGCTCGTTCTATTTAAAAAAACAACAATAAATTCAAAATAAATTTTAAGTTGATATAAAAAAATATGTGAAACAACTCACTTTTATACAATAGTGCATAGATGTAGTTGTATATTAGTGACCAGTAGGTGTAAAGTGATTAATACCTCAAATATGTTTGGGTTGACAATATATGATGGAATTAGCGACCGTTAATAGCTAATTGTAAAGAAGTAAAAAAATTAATCATCCGTGGATAAATAGTAACCAATAAACCAAACATTTATTCAATTCAAAATTAATATAATTAAAAGATGCATGTTAGCGACCGATAGGGTAATACATATTACAAATAAACTACTTCGTTATAGGTTTCTTCAATTATGAGGGTCTTATAAATGGTTTTCTTGATAATTGTATATGACGATCATACGGTATTTTGTCTGCGAGTTCATCCACGACAATGCAAAAAATCTCCCCATTTGGCATCAAATCTGAAAAAAATTAAAGTTATTATTAAAAATATGTAAACAGTGACAATCAAAAACATCTTGTAGAGATAAATTTATAAAACAAGTATTTCCTACTCTCTTTTTATAGATTCGTTGGATGGCTAGTCAGCGATATCTAGGGAAACAAGTTGAATTGGCTCCAACATACTAAGATCGACATCATCTCCCTCTGTATGTTTGTGGAGAGGAAGAGGTGGCATCTTCCTCTATTATTTGGTTTCTTACATAAATATTATATGTATCAGTTTAAATGCATAAAACTAATAGAATAATTTTAAGTGATATTAATGAACGAACCTTTTTCAAATGACAATAGTGATGTTGTAAAAACATTTCTTAATCATGCCATTCAATAATAAAAAATGTAGATAGATCTAAGTCAACCAAAATAGGCACCGCTTAACACTACCTCTGTACAACACTATAATTGGAGAATTATCGAAAGTGAGTCGAGTAAACATATAAGACTAAAATAAATAAGATATCTCGTAAAGAAAAGGATGTTTTTTTCCTTGTAGGAAATTTCGTTTGTAGTCACCATTTTCTACCGAAGTTGATCCATCCAATCCATGCCGATTTTTACTATATACCCATCGTTAACATCATAATTGTGCACATCAGTTATTGTGTACATAAGACATAAGCTTTTAAATTTTCCACTGTTGTCATATAAATCATAACAACCTTTAGAAATTGATTCCCTCTTATTTTTGAATTTTTGCATGTATTTTTAATGTGTTTGTTAATATTTTTGAAGATGCAATTGGTAAGAGAACAATAAATACACAATTCAGATCTAGATCTAATGACTATAAGAAGGTCCATTATTGCATTAGAAGTGAGTATACTAGACAAATTGTAGAAATTTGCAATCACACACTCTGCATTGAATGGATTATTTGACAAAATATAATATGTTGTTGACATGAGATGGAAGAATATATAAAGTGATTGGTAAAGTATTCGGTGTCCTCCATCCTTTCTAGAATATTTCCTTCCATTGCAATCACTTAGTTGTCTATAATTACTTAAGTTGCCACTAGGATAACCTCTTCCACTTTAGCATCAATTTTTTTTTTTTGATTTTTCACTTCCTCCAGAATCAAATTTTCATTTTCCTTTAGTTTCGTGTCCTAAGAGTACACACAACTGATGGTAGTGACATTCATGCACACCATATTTTTCAACAATATTTTTTTCAAAGGTGCATTCTACCAATAAATGATTAGATGGATGTTTACTTTTCATATATTTTATATATTTTACTCTCATTCTTATATCATATTTTACTCTTTGACAATATCTCAAGTCTCCATTATGACACATGATTCAATAAAGCGAGTTAGCCATACTTTCCTCGCTTACACTTTATCTAGTAGAATTGATATCTCCTCATCGATCATTCCTCTTACAGCCCTGAAGTAATTCTCTGTGAACCTCACCAATGAATTTTGTTAAAAGATAGGTTTTTATCCTTAAAAGGAGAAAAAGAAAGCCCACTTTGGATTCACATAACTTAATGGTTATTGTCATTTTTTCCGTATGTCCTCATGTAAATATAGAAATGTCATTGTGTCATGAAGGGTATCTATCTTAGACACTTTGAAAATATAAATACATTGCATTGAAAGATGAAATAGTATATTTATTTTCTTCATATTACAAAATTAAATTTTAAGAACAAATTCTCTAAAATTAAGTTTCATTAGCTTCAAAATTTCTTACTTTGTGTTTCCCTCTCCGTGCCTCCCGAACATCCTAGAGATCTCCAAATCATTCAAGCCTTGAATAATACATCAATAAAATTGGTATCAATCCAATTTTTATTTACATCATTTTGGTGTTGGAAAATTTTAACAATGAATTCACAAGGAACTGTGAAGACATAGTGCAAGCCTTTCTAAACTACATATTAGTATTTAATGAATTTTATTTTATTTTAGCCAATTTTTTTGTAACTAATTGTTTGTTAATCATCGGGAATGTAGAAGTGCACTTCATCCCTTTTCGAGTCATCTAGATCCTTGAGTTAGAAAATTTGCTTTGTAGAACGTAAAAAGGGAAGAAAAAGTGCATCCTCAAAATAGAGTAGCATAAATCAACATTGAATAGATAAGAACGTCAAAATTATCATCATGCATAACACGTAATTGATATTCTGGAGGTGTCCAATGACACCTAGAAACTTCAATTTGAAAAGCATTGCCATTGAAAAATAATAATTTTAATTGTTCCACATTTGAAATTTTTTTTTCTCAAATATCTCGGTAACTTAATTTAAAAAAAGATGAATTCTGATTTTTAATATAGAGATTAGGAGGAGTAGATTAACTACTTTTAAGGAGGAGTAGATTAGCGTCCACTAGGATTTGCCAACTTTTTTATTTTGAATATAGAGATCAAACAAGATCATATTAAAGAAAATTATTAATGACTACTAAGCTCGATTACTTTCAAGAAGGGATGATTTACGAGAATATAGGCTAAACAATATCTTATTTCAAAAATATCTCTCTAATAAGAGATCATAGTAATAAATATTATTGTGCACTAGGCATTTTTTTGAAATTTTTAGATGCAAAATATGTGAAATACAAAAATTGTTTACTTTTGAAAGCTACAGAGGTCTTTTGAGAAAGTAATAGATTTGCTCCTTAAAGATAAACTGTTTATTATTTTAAAAATAGAGATAAAAATAGTTCGTATACAAGAAATGCCTAACAACCACTAAGCTTGAATACTTACAGAACATAGCATGGTAAGCTTATTGTTTCTTGTTAAATGAGAAAGGAATAAATAGCAGTCTCTAAGCTTTACTATTTCTTTATTAAAAAATAGAAATTAAAAAAATTCGTATTACAAAAAATGCTTGGCGACCAATAAGCTACGATACTTACATAACATAGCACTCAAATAACAGATCATATGAATAGATGAAATGACATCACAAAGCATTTTTCATGTTGGTTCATATCAAAGAAAATTCATAGTGACCACTAAGCTACATTAATTACTGAAAGGAATGGCTTGGCGCTCAATAGGCTCTATTGTTTCTAATTTTTTAAAATATCAAGGTTATTAAATTCATTTTTTGTCTTTGCAATAAAGATAAGAGTTAGAGCATAATAATAGAAGTACATATTTTGAACATGAAGATGTATCCTAATCATCTTGGCCCTATATATTTATAGAAATAACCCATTAAACAAAATATTCCTAAACATTTTACAAAAATTGAAGGAAAAGATGAACATTATTCTTGCTCAAGAATGACTTCTACGAGTTGGTGAAGAGCAATACATGTTTTATGTTTGTAAATTATTCATTGATGAGAAGGCTATCAGTTGTTATCCTATATATTGTCGACAAATATATTTTAACCATGCAAAAAAACAATCTCCATAGGTTTAATGTCAGTATTTGTAATTATATTATATTTGATGGACTATCCTTAAATATAAAACCTTGATAAGGATGACTAATGACAAGAAATTTTTCTACCAATAAGCATTGTTAGTTAGTGAAAGGGAAGGATTTTCCATTACTACGATTGAGAATTTATTCTAATTAGCATAGCCACGTAGTGTGGAAATGTTAGATCATCATAATATATGTACATCAATTAAACCTGAAGACATGTTCTATCCATCTTGGCCTTACATATTTTCTTAAAATCATCCTTCAAAGAAAATATACCTAAAGGATCAACCACATACGTAGGGCGAAGGTGAACAAGATTATGGCGCAAAGTATTAAATGATGAAATTCTATTGCATTGATCAAATATTTTTCATAGAGTATGCCTAATAGTGTGTTTGATAAAATAAACATAATTTTGCGGGCCAAGGAAAAGAAAAAAACTGGTTGTAAGTTTTATTTGAGCATGTCAAAATCTATCCAATCCTTGAATCTAGTTTGGCAAGATAGCTGCGAAAAAAAGGGTGGCCTTATTCTAGATGTTATTCATATAATTAATAACATGAATAACGACTAGAATTATTATTGCAATGTGTTGTTTGGATTGATAGAAGTTGATTAATGTAAGAGAAGTGTGGTTATTCATATATGTAGTAAATTTAAAGAAGTCATTTCACAATTGTTGAAGGTGTTATTACAGAGAATGTTGAAGAGGGTATTGAGAAAAGAATGTTAGTGGAAATCCTGTTTTGTATAATTTGTGTAGAAGGAATTGTATTTAACCAAACTGTCGATACAATATTGTATCGATCAATTTTTTTCCAATATACTGGTTTGTATTTCTAGCTATATGATTTGTATCATGAAACAAGATGAAGTATGGAAGTTTTAGACTATTTTCATTAAATTTTAAGTAATGATTTTTTTGTTCAAGACCACACCGATATTTGTTATTTCAAAGGAAAGAAATAAAAGGGAATCTTTTATCCTTCAGAATTGTTTGGCTCTTGATGGCAAGATCAAGATATGGGCAACTTTGCAAGTCAAGAATCTGTATCGATGCTTTTTTTTTTTTCTCTTTTGTCTTGTGATGTTTTGTAATTGGATGTACTCCTAGGATTTTTGTCTACCTAGTTTGAACTCATGGCTTTGGGGTGTGCTTCCATACTGCCTAATTTTTAGTGAATATTCTTATATCATTTTACTTGTTAATAGAATATAAGATGTTATTCATAAATAAAACACACCATCAACCCCAAATTACTAAATTAAAAGTAAATGTAAAAATTATTGAGATTACTTGAAGGACCAAATATATAATTTTTTATTTTGAATGATTATTAATAGTTTGAAGATTAAATTATGTAGTATCATGATATTGATTACACGAGGTTGTCCCCGACTATAAATTACGGACCTTGATCCCACCCAATGTAAATTAATAAATGTATGAATCAATAAATTAAAGTGTTGGAACATTGTTGGTCCATTACTATTGAATTTAATAGTAATGATTTAATTATTGGAGGCGACTCTCATATTATTGCTAATGCCACCATAAAAAACTTGTGTGAATAAAAATCCTTTTGTACTCTTTCATTAATTATAGATTGGACCTTAAATGTTATATATGGGGAGGCTACTAAAAAGGTGGATTTTATAGAAAATCACGTGATAAGATTGGAAATAAATATTTTCCCAGACTCATCACCTTTTCCAATAAAGGTCGATATTAAATCCCCTAGCAAGCTTGTATTAATTATAAGCATGTGATGGCATAGTCACTCCACATATTTATTGATCCTCTCCTCCTTATTTTCACACCTTTCTTCTTTATTTCATTGGATTTCATTTTGTCTATCATGGCCTTTCCAATGTTTCCTTTCATGTAATTTTCCACATCGTTGAGTGAAATGGAATTTTATACCAAAATTTTATGTCGTCGTTTGAAATCCATTTTTGAATTGAAATAGAGAAAGATTTGGTTATTATTGAGGGAGTTCTTGGAGATTATTATCTTTCTCCAGAGGGACATCCAAGGGTAAATGTGGAAGTTTCTTGAACGTTTTTTTGTCATCTTCTTATCATACACAGGATGGATTAGGCTTTGAAGATGGTTCATCACCTTTGGATCAAGCTAGCATATAGGGTTAGTATGAAATTGGAAATGGAAAAAACCATGAGTGCGTCATGGCCCTTGATATTTAAGGCTTGTTATAAATAGGAAGATTTTCTCGACATGGTTTTCTTTTCATATTTGTACAAATAGTTTGATGTCCTAATGCGATTCGTGTCTCGTGTATCCAAATGGGGTGAGACATCGAGGTCGAAGATATTTTTATCCCCTTTATTAACCTAGATGATATGTTTATTGTACTACAAGATAATCGGACACATTGGGATCTTCTTCGTCGGTAATTTTACGAGTCATATGATTGGTTAAAGAGTTAGGTTGCTGGTTGAAAAGAACATATTTTTCCTTTTAAGCCCATTAAGGTAGAGGTTACGAAGGTGTCATCTGATTTAAATAAATAAGTGCTTCTAAAATCCATCAGGTTGTAACTTTTTTTTGGTTGTTATATAGCCTTTCCAGTTGCATTGTTACCAAATCATCATGTCTGTCTTACTAGTATGGGTTTTTTGTATTCCCAATCACTTGTGTTTTTGGCATAGGCCCTTAAGCATTTTTTCAACAAAGTATTGCTGGATCGTTCAAATTTTTTCATACTTGATCTTCTCATTGTATCTGTAATGTAAAGGAAAGGGATCCATTAACCCTCCCTTAGCTATAAAAATCAAGATATCATGAATAAAGTTTTTTTGTGCATTTCACTATATAATTTTAACCATTAATAACTATTAAATTTGGTTTGTTTGAAGATTTAAATTCATTTCTAGAAGTTTATATTAGCATCAAATAGTGTTAGTATATTATAGAATATCTTTCTATCAATGTAAAAAATAATCTATACTGACTTTAGGATAGATGAGCAAATAGTGGTTTAATGGTTATCTTCCCATCAGTTTAAAAAAAATTGTGTTATACTAAATCATTGTGGAAACCTAGAGGTCTTCACTTTTTAAAGCTATGGAGGTCTTTGAGAAAGGAATAAATTTAATTCTCTTGCAATAATAATAGAAGTTACTATAAATGGCTCTATTTATTTTATAGAAAAACCTTCCTACAATAATCTTTGGGGAAATTCATGTCATTAATTTTTTCATGTTTTCCTCCATACAATTGTAGATATAAACACAAATTTTCTCTGCGTACCAATTTATTTTTGTTTCTTATGGTTTTTGGATATCACCAATTAATTGATGCAAGAAATAGTAGTTGTATTTTAAATAGCTCGGGTTCCAGAGACATTCTTCTATTGTATGATATGTATGATGTTTTCTAATATAATTGTGGCCCAATTCAACGAACAATAACCATCTCAAAACAAAAATTAATTACATATGTTAGAGTTTACTAGTATTATTGTGCATAATTATAGTTATGTACCATTCAAATCATCCAAAGGTATTTACAAAAGGATCTGCAAACAACATGGAGCAAGGTGTTAAAAGTAACATGAAAAGACATGATTTTATATTGTATAGATTATCAGACAAAAAATCAGAAAGCAATATCATATTAAAATTTCTTTATCGACACACTTATTTGTTATATTTTGGTTCTCCAAGGTTGGTCATACTACACATGAACATGGCTCTTTACATGTACGATGACATAATGACAATCACAAAAAATCTTAAAGAGAAATATGTAATTGGCTATGGTGCTACAAGCAATCTTTATAAATGTGATCTAAAGAATTATAAGCCAACTTTTATATAGAGAATATATAGTCACTACCCCAAGAAGCTTGCTTGCATTTGAAACTGATGGGGAAACAGGTTGGAAGCATCAAGTATCATAATCTTGAGAGTCTGCATGGATGTTCACTTTCTTCACTTGAAAACATGATGTTTTGTGATTGCATGGTAAAAAAAAGTTTGTGAAACATCCATGTTGAGTAAAATGATTATGTTATGAATAAAAATGAATATTTACATTGTAGATTAAATTTTTGAAATAGAAGTTTCCAATCAACCTCTAACCTTCATAGTAAAATGGATATTTGGAAAATCTAACGGGTGTTTTATTATTTTTTATTTTCATCTAAGATCATCAAATAAGATTAAGGTAGATTGGAATGATTGAATAAATATTAGTCATGGTGCTAAAGAAGGATAGCCATATCTTTATTATGAATGTAACCCACACATTTTTAACGGGGATGTGAAGACTTTTAACATTCTTTTGGATTATAACTTTGATGTAAAATTATAAGACTTTGGCATTTCCAATTGCATTTCCTCATCTAAACACCACACTTCTACCTATGTTATGGGTACCATTATTTACATTGATCCATAATATGTATGAACATCAAGGATGAATAATAAAATATAGTACACTCTTTTGGTGATTCCTGCTCTTAAATAATATTCTCTACTTTGATAGCACCTCCAGTTCTACATTACTCAACACTACTCGTATCCAAACCTGTAGTCCCATTCTAGATGTAGTGAATTTATTCATGTTTTGTGTAAATAAAATTATCCACAAAAAGTGACAACTCTTCATATAAGATTTACAACTGTATATGTATCAATTTGTATCAAATTTAAAATGTATAGATAAAACCTTTTAATGTAAAAATGATGAAAGACCAATTTTGTTATTTCTTTACTAAAAAATATATAATTGTGACACAATGAGTTTATTGATTGACATAAACTATAACATAATGGTTCAATGTATCTCTGAGGGTGTAAGACAACATTTATCGCAAACATTTTTCTTGCATTGCGTTAAGGATTATTTCATTTTTTTCTCATGGAAGTGAATCGTATTTTATATGGAGAATGGAACAATTTAAAAACATAAATTATACTATCTTTTAGAGTAATATAATTTGTGATATACATAAACTCCCAACTTTGTTATTTGATTTTAATGATTATTCACAAATAGAATTTGTAATAATAAACACTAGTGAACTTGTAAAATATCAAAAAATAATAATTGAGTTATTATAAGGTATATTTTGGGGTGAGATTGTAATTTTGTTGTGAGTTCCACGAGAAGTCAAAATAACACAACTAGCATTTACGACCCATGCCAAATTTAAGGATATGTGCATAGTAAACATTGAAAGTGCCTCCTTGAACTTTCTAAGTTTGATATTTGCACTCGAATGTTGGATTGCGAGATTTTGCACTTTCAAGGTGCAAATCTAAAACTTTGAAAGTGCAAGTCTTGCAATTTCAGAGGGAGAGGATCAAAATTTTATATTGTAAAGCTTAGATTCTTGAGTGGGTAGATTTCACTCCGAAAGTGTGAGGCTCTAAATTTCATAGTGTGGCTATCTAAAAATTTTAAGAGTGTGGGACTCGAAATTTGAAATTATGAGGCTCTCAGACTTTATAACTACAAGCCACGCATTTTCAAAGTGTGAGGATCACACTTTCAAAGTGTGAGGATCGCACTTAAATACAATGATAATATGACTTATAGAAGTTATTGTACGCTAACCTTACATCGAGAATTTTTCACTTTCGTTTAATCCAATGGGATCATGACTTATAAGATTTAGTGAGCACTAACCTTAATACAAAGGCTCATAAATAATATTTAACATCCACTCATGAATTTGAACTGGATTTCACAAGAAGTTATTGTTAAAAAAATTCATCAATCCAATGTGCTCATGCCTTATAATAGTTAGCAATTGCTAGCCTTACATACTCTCAAAATTTAAAATCTAAAAAATGGTAAAATTGGAATCCAATAATAGCCAAATTAGAATCCAATAATAGCAATATTGGAATCCAATAATAGTAATATTGGAATCCAATAATAGCGAAATTGGAATCCAATAATAGTGAAATTGGAACTAGAATAATTCCAATAATGACAATATTGGAATCTAATATTGCTACTATTGGATTCCAATAATAGTAATAATGGAATCCAATATAGAAAAAAATGGAATCCAATATATGCAAAAATAAATATGTATTTCTTCCAATACTTGAAATATTGAAGTATTAATTCACTAGAATAGTGAAATAAGTCTTATATATTCCTATTGGGTGATTAACACTCCAATATATGGATATGTAATTAGGAAATAAAATAAGTATTGTCACATGTAGGCCCAACACTTAATGAACTCTTATAATATCCTCCCTTAAGGGCTTGGCCTTTCTTGTATTACATTATAAAGGAACTCCTTATGTATATATAAGGAGGTCACTTAGTCATTTAAAAGAATGGTTTTTGGTGAATCTATCTTATTGGTGAAGGTTAATATTTGAAGCCCTTTGTCCACCTAAGTCAAGGATAAAAACCCCTTAATTGAGTACCTCCCAAGGATGAAAACCCTTGAGAAGAGGGTAGTGTGGATGAAAACTAACATTATCTCATTTGTGTTGATCTCATTTCTAGTTATAACAAACTTTCACCCTAAGAAAAATGCTTATAGGTATGTTTTAAATGATATTATTTGTTTCTATATGATTTCTTTTCATGGTTGATCTCCCTAGGATTTATAAAGGTGAAATCTTCCATTTTATCAATTATTTGTGCAAATTAAATTTAATTTCAAGAGGGTGACTTATATTGGAGTGATGTTTTTATATGTGTGGTGACATTGTGGAAATTATGGAATTATCATCTTATTCTCTATATTTTGTAATGTAAATATCTCAAGTTTCATGATGTTTGGTGTTTTCTATGTTTGATTATGAATTTTCAAAGATACATGAAGACATTGTTTTTATAAAACTCATATCTTCATATCTAGGGCATTGAAAATCAGATTTCTTGGACTACATGATTGTTGAGGTTATATCATAATTTTAGAAAATTCAAGTGGGGTTAATTCAAGGGTTTTTAAGTATCAATAGTGAAGTTGAATTCTGTAAAAAAAAATTTGCCCTAGAAAATTGAAAAAAATTATTTTACTTTTAGTTTGTTGGTTTCTAAAATCAGATCTGGAGATCTTTGGTTTTTAGATAATTACCTTAAATTTCAATTTTATCCCCAAAAGGGATATTACAGTGGTATGAGAGAAAAATATATGAGGTAAGGGTTTATGGTCAGATATGGAATCAAATCTTTGAAAAATTTTAGAACACCAAAAGAGGTTGATGGACTCCATGGGATTGTTATCTCTTATTCTACACAACCGTGATGGACTAAGTTTTAACATTTGTGAAAAGGGTGAGTAATACTTAAGGAAACCACAAAGAATGCAAAGTGAAGCTCCTACCCACTCTTTTCATCCTTCTTTCCTACCGAGGAGAGATTCCATGCATGAGTAAAAATTAAATCATCCTTCGGGAGCACATTACTTCATGTTTCCAAGATTATAAATCTCTTTTGGAGGAGATTTGAAAGTCTCTTGAATCCTACTGAGTTATTGAGAGTAAAGAAAGGAAGGAGTAATCCCACACAAGTCTAAGGAAAAAGGAAACTCTAAATTATTAGCTATGACTAGGGAGAATCCCTTGGAAGCAATAGAGGCTTGAATCATTCTTACCAAAGACAAGCCATTGACTGATTTTTAAACAACACCTTGGAGGTACAAGAGTGGGGTGTGAATATGGACCAAGGACCAAACCACAAAAGGCGAGTTGTGGATCCTACATCCCAAGGTAATGCTACCTTGATGTTGGATAGTTTATTAGTGCCTAATGATTTTTTTAGATTGACTTTGGATAGGAAAAATCAAATGAAGAAGAAACCCTTCAAAGGTTTCCCGAGGAGACACAACATAGATGCATGGTTTGAGAGATATAGAGCCCTTTCATCTAATATTTGTGATTCCATATCACTTAAAGAGTTCCAGGGGGTTCAAACTAGGTAAATTGGGAGCCCTAGGGTTACCTAAACACTTCCTAGGAATGAGTCATTGACTGATATTAAGAACAATAATACAAAAGAGCATTTTTTTAAAGATAAATCCATGGAGCATGAGCCAAAAGAAGAGGAAAATTATATTTTCATATGGGTTAAGTGAAGTTGGTGATGGAGGACAAAGTTACAGGTGAGAATGAAGACTAGGAGCTTGTTAGAATTTCCAATGAGACTAGCTCATTCAAGGAAATTTGATGATATACATGACCATGGTAAGAAAAATAAAGAGGTTTAATGCATGGACACCACAAGTTATGGTAACAATAGTCACATTTCATATTCTTTGTCTCCTCCTATTTCATTACCATCCTTGTTTCATCATGGGCAGCTTGTTGAAATGGAGAAACACGTGACAACTTTGATGCTTAATTATAGCCATTATGGAAAACACTCTAAAAGAAATGATTCAATAGTATTGTAGCTAAGGATTGTTTATTTCCATTAATATAGTTAGATGAAAAATCTATGAAGAATGTTATACATTCACACCAAGTGGTGAAAAAATATATGATGCAAAGTAACTTCATCACCAAGGGACACCAATCATTCAAGATAACTTTGAGGAGACACATGGTAAGCTCCTACTTATATATTTATTCAAGAGTCATTTGATTTATATTTTTATTTCCTATTCAATGAACATAGTCATAAAAGGATCCTTCCAATTAAAATACAAGTTTTGTGCATGAAATTGGTGTTTAAATTGAAGTTAAATGAGTGTTTTTCCTTTAATCCGGGAATTATAACTCATATGAGTTTGAAAGGTATGATTTGGATTAATAAGAGGTTGATATATGGTGTTTTAATCTTGTGATTACGAGTTTATAAGTGGATTATTTGGAATTATAGTCACATTATGTAACGCCCATAAAAACAACCCACTTGAGACCCAAGAAACAACCTAGGATTAGATAGGAAACTTATGCGATAATTTTTTTATTTTAAAAGTGTCTTCAACTAGGTTACAAGACAATAGTTATCACAAACAAGGTTCCAGATCAATACTAATTTACTAGACTATATTTTTTTTCTCTATTAACAATTATTAAAGGTCACAAGGTCAAAATTTAGGGTTAGAAAATTCAATTAGGTTAAGAGGGTAATTTCACACTACACCACTCTCTAACTAGCTTAAAAGCTTCAATTTTTTTTTCAGAATTAACTCTCTAAAAATTCCTAAAAATTCCCATTAGATAAAAAAATTTCCTCACCTTTCCGGTGATATAAATAAGTCCTCCTAACTCCTCATATTTCTCAAGTTATGGGTTGGCAGGCCTTAGGGTGAAAATGTTTCCCAAGAGCTAGCCTGCGGGCCTAGGGAAGAAAATTTTCCCATGTGCAGGGCAGCGGAGCGGGGAGAAAATTTGGCACATTTTCCTTCTTTGGAGAAAATCACGATTTACCTCCGTGCGCCCACGAGCCCGAAGAGGACACGTGTCAACTTTACAACACCCCGGCGGAAAATCGAGGCCATCGGAGTGATTTAAGACATTATGTCTTTTTAGCCGAAAAGCACTAGGGATCAAAATGTTTTGTGCCTCTGCCGATGCCCAGGGCACCATGTGTCAAGATCTCATTGGTTGCAGGCTGGTGGGGAAGTGGAGGAAACTTAGAAAAATTTCCCAAAAATTTTCCGAAGCGCTAAGTTAAAAAGGGATCCGCTCCTCTGCCAATGCCTCGTGGTGCCACATGGCAGCCTTTGATTGGCTACGGGCGGGGGCGTGCTAGGAAAATTAGGAAAAATTTTCCAAAAAAATTTAAAGGCTAATTTTAATGTTACGGACTGTGAGAGACAACCAAAGAGCAAAAGTGGTAAAAGAGGGTCCGCTGGGAAATTTTCCAAAAAAATTCTTTTGGACTTAAGTGATTTTGACAAAAAGAAAGGCCTATAGGTTAGCGGAGAGGCGGGAAATTCATTCCTTCGGAATTTTTTTCACCAAATGCACGAAGGGAAAATTGGGGCCCACTGATCGCCAAGGAAATCTTTCCCAATTTTTTATTTTTTACAGTTAGAATTATTATTTTTTTTTAACACCAAATGAAGAAAAAAATTCAGAAGGCCATAACGTTTGATAGCGAGCTTGGTTTTGGGAAAACGAGGACTTTCTTGAAATCTCCCGACATCCTCTTTACACAGGAAACACAATATTTTAATTTTGATAAAGTTTAAGGGGTCAATTTCACGAAAACGATCTACAGGATTTTAGAAGGCAAACTGCTTCTTCTTCCCTCAACTCATCCGTTAAACATGGAGAATTGTTTTTAGATGGATTTAGGATGGATCTGGAAGATAAATTTTTTTGATTGAGCTCCAATTTGAAATTCTACAGCTTTGAAAAAAAAACAAAAAATGAAACGATTTGAACCCGAGTTTACTAAGTTTTATAAGAAATTCCTTAAGTGTTAATGTCTAGATGAATTTATTTAGATCTTATTATGTATAATTTAATGTTTCATTTTTAATTTTTTGTTTCAGGTTCGGTTTGTGTATTTTGGATTAAATAATTGTCAGTTTAAAAATACAAAACAAAGATCAAATTTTAAAGGGTCTATTTGCCATTTTCTTCTTCCAAGTATTAGAATACATTCCAATTCCAATCTAATACATTTATTTTATTCAAATCAAACTATTCAAACCAAAATTCAATTCTGATTTCAAATTTTACACATTTCAAAAGACAAAATTCTGTATTTTTCTCACACGCATTTCTTCCTTTCAAACAAAGACTTCAAATACATTGAAATGATCAGATTCAATACAACAATGCAATTTGAGAAAGGTAATACATTCATTTATTGATTCCAAAAGACAACTTACAACTTCTTTCTTTGAAAAATAGAAATGGAGTATATCTCTTTCACATTTCAATTTACAACTTTCATATTCAATACAAAATATTTCTATTACAAAACATATACAAGTTCATCCACTTCAAGTGGTAAGCTAACAATAATATTTATCTCAGCAAGGGTCTAGCAACTATTTTATTTCATTTTTCTTTGCTCCACAACAACATCTAGATTTATCATTATTCCAATTCTAATCACAACAAGAGCAGGGGAAAGGAAACACTTTCCACCCAATGAAGACATCCAATGACAAGGAGAAGCCATCCTTATTCATTGGCCCCCAAGCCCCAACCACAATGCAATAAAAGATTTTATCCAACTCATGGCAACAACATGCTTCCAAAAACACACAAGCAACATTTTCACAATAAAAATATAGTCCAAAATAGAATGTAGTTTACAACTACATTAAAGCATGAAAAAATTTATTGAGGCTTCATCAAGCAAGCCAAAGGAGCAAGAAACTATGAAGATGCTTCTTATGCCTCCCCAAAGGGGAAATGGGTAACACCACCTGAATTACAAACTACCAAAATATAGTATATCAAAACCCTGACATTCCTTATGCCTCCCCCAAGTACGCTTATTCCTCACATTTCCTTATGCATCCCCAACTTCTTATGGCACCCCATAATGAGTAAAGAAATGTAAGCTATTTCTTTGTAAGGTGGAACCCAAATCCCAACTCCCTCCACCATTTTACCTCCTTAAAACACACTTGTGCCTCCCATAAAATAAACCCCATAGTCTTCTCCTACACCATTCCTAGGCCATCTACCCAGCAGCCCACAAACATGCCAAAACATTCATGCATTAACATTTATATTCATAAAAGAAGAGCATTTCAAGAGCTAAGCTCTTACCTCTCCATGATGGAGTTTCCCAAGTTCCAAACAACAATTTTTTCCAAGAAAACAATCCAAAAATCCACCAAACAACAAGCATGCAACAATATTCAAACTTCTCCAAAAGCAAGAGCTCCCAAAATAGCAAGGAATTCACCCAAGAATGAAGTCTCCAAAGTGAAGCAACTCAAAACAAGGCAAGGAATTCAAATTTTATAGAAGACGGAAGGGAAGAGGATGAGGTGGATCCATGTAGGATTCCACATAACACATCCTCAACCCCAAAAAAAAAGTTAAATTCATTCTCCAATGCATAATAAATAGGTGGGTGAATAATATGACAATTTACTTACATACTCAAATCCAACCCACACCCCAAAGGACTGAAATTAAACCATGTAAGAAAAGTGCAATTAAAACTTACAATTTGACTTACAAAAATGCATTATAAAAGTCTAAAATCAACCCTCCAACCATAGGTATGGTTGGTAAATGAATTTAAGAGGTATGGGACAAGTTTAACTTGTCCCACAAGCCTCAAAAATCAGCCTCCAAGGACAAATTCGAATTTCCAAGAAGATGAAGTGTTTCACACTCCAAAATCAACTTACACGCTACTTACAAAATCACTTACACATTATTTCATCACTTTAAATCATAATCGAAAAGCGTATTAATTACATTCTCATGATATATTTTAATTTATTAAATTAACTACATGCTTACCCACAACATTAATACAACATTTAATAAATAAATAAAGTGACAAATGCATTACAAAATAAACACATGCAATTATTAAACAAAGGGTCAAATAAAATAAAAATACATAAAACCCTTGGTCACATTTAAAGGTGATCCCCGCCCATGGGAATCCCTAACAACAAAAACACACACAACAAATAGAGTTGCCATGGTGACCTTGTTGAATTCATCTAGAATTGCAATGTGGTTTGTCTCCAATCTCCCAATGTTTTTCGTGATATTTTAACCTAAAAACATGAATACCTCCTTCCCTGGTGACCATATCGAACATCCAAAATAATATCAATAAAATTCCAAAATCATCTAGATATATGGATCACAACAACATCCAAGAAACCAACAAGATCATTTGCAATTTTACTCAACAAATATATCATTATCAAATAATTTTCATTTCTAGGTCTACTCACAATATCCAAATATCACATGTCTGAACAACAACCATAGTATAACCTTGTCAAATAGTATATCAACATTAATATCCAAAATGTATCTAATAATCATCATGCATCATAACTGAATCAAGTCAACAATAATCCATGGTCTCACATCTAACATCACACTATAATAAAGTCCATTATCATGTCCATAATACAATCACTAGTATCATGATCAGTATTAAAAGGTGTCAAAGGGAAGTGGGCACTACACATTACACGTAAATTGAATTCCTTTCATGGATAATCGATGATGAGAGGAATTCTTTGCACCATATGTTTCTATAATAGTTGTTGCAAGAGGTAAATCTTTCACTTTTAAAGTGTTTGGATATGATTCATATCCAAATTAAGGAGTAGATTTTCACTATGGCACCATGTCAAAGAACCTAATAAAAACACAAGAAATGTGGGCATATAAGTTGAGATTGGTTGACTCCTCTTTGCCATCACATGCATTCCATAGCAATTGGATACACATGAAGAAAAGGTATGTGAGATGATAGTTATATATATTTTGAGTATGGTAGAAGCACTACTACTTCCTTATTCCCCACCCCCTCCTTGCATTCAAATCTAGGCAAGTTACAAATGTTATGATAAGGGCTCTAACTCACAATTATTATATGTCTTGCAATCTTATGCATACTATCCATGATTCTTATAACAACAGTGATTGGTAATCAATGAAATATTTTTGGCATGAATGAACTTGTGTGTTCATGTTGGGAATTGGATCCAAAGAGAGGATCTTGGAAGAGGATGAACTCCACTAGGATTGGTTTTGCGCAGAGGAATCTCAATACGACCTAAATACAACTACAAATCACTCATATTAAGGGGCCCAAGGTGTTGATACATCAAGTTAAACATGAAGAATTTTTTTGGATCGGTTCTACAGATGTGTTTTAAGTATTTTCCAAAATTCCCTCATGGTACTTAGAAGCA
The DNA here is from genome assembly GCA_018340775.1 of Taxus wallichiana var. yunnanensis. Lineage (NCBI taxonomy): Eukaryota > Viridiplantae > Streptophyta > Pinopsida > Cupressales > Taxaceae > Taxus > Taxus wallichiana. The sequence goes on from CM031240.1 coordinate 266,316,102, forward strand.
TGAGAAATAATAGAGAAAATGGAGGGAAATTCAAACATAAATAAGAAGATTTTTATGACAACAATTTTTGTCCCTATAATTTTCATATTACTTTGCATACATTAGGTTGAGGAAAAGGAATATTGGGTCACAAGAATGATCCAAATAGTCCTTTAAGATGTTTCTAAGCCATGGGTATCTATTTGGAATCATGTTCCAACCATTTTTAGGTTTAACTATTACAAGGAAATGCATAGCTATACATATTTGTAGGGAAACTATTGGTGTAGCAGCTGATTAACACGATGAGATCTCTCTGCCATAAGTTTGAGCTTTTCATGTGATGGAAAGTCATGCATCTCTAATACCAGGCGATTAAGTGTGCCGCCCCGAGTAGTAGTCGCTGGGATGGGTGACCTCCCAGGAAATTCCCAATGTCACTTCCTCTTAATATTTCATTAGGCCTGATTAGGTGTATACCCGGCTCTATTAAGTAGGAGGGTATTGGCATAGAACTGATCAACACAACGAGACCCCTCTCCAACATCAGTTTGAGATTTTGGTGTGACGGCAAGTCGTGTAACTCTAATACCAGGTAGTTAAGTGCGCCAGCCCCAGAGTAATGGTGGGATGGGTGACCTCCCAGGAAATTCCCGGTGTCACTTCCTCTTAATATGTCATTGGGTCTGATTGGGTGTATGCCCAAATCCATCATGCAGGAGGGTGTTGGTGTAGCAGTTGATTAACATGATGAAGCCGGGTATACACCCAATCAGGCCCAATGGCATATTAAGAGGAAATGACACTGGGAATTTCCTGGGAGGTCACCCATCCCAGACTACTCTGGGGTTGGCACGCTTAACTACCTTGTATCAGAGTTACATGACTTGTCATCACACCACAAGCTCAAATTGATGGTGGAGAGGATCTCATTGTGTTAATCGGTTGTTATGCCAATAGAAACCATACATTCCAAGAAGTTTATAGTGTTTTTACAAGCAAGAATGGGGAGTCAACTCCCATAATTGTAGGTCCTAAGAGAGTGATGTTAAACACTCATGTTTTCTTTAATATGTTGTATTCTTATATAGGTAAAAAAATTAATATCATGGAGGATTTGATATTAATTTGGGATATGGGAACTATCTATTGCTTGGGGAAAAGTAATTTCGAGAGAGGAGGACTGTCACGTCCCTTACCGAGATAAATCCAATTGAATAACTTATCTTATTTTCTCCCATGGGTTTAGAAGCAAGCAAGGGGAAGATCTCAACTTCATAATTGTTTCATTATTTTGATAGTTATTTCATTTACATTTATATATTCCTATTGGGTGATTATCACTCAAATAGATGGCTATGTAATTAGGAAATAAAATTTGTATTATGACATGTAGGCCCATGATTAACTAAAAATTAACTAACTATGTAATATGGGGACAAGATTAATTTAAGCTATGAACAACTATAATAAAGTAAATAAATACAAGTAAACAAGAAAGTAAATGAGTTAAACAACTATGCAAAAGGAAATGTCAACCCTAATGTGCAAGAAGGAAGAGGAAAATAGCTCAAATTGATAATGGACAATTGTCGGAGAGTGTCACTGAGAGGTTACTAGAAAATCGAGAGCAGGAATGATTATGCATAATTCTAGAAAAAGATGGATATGGAGGATATAACTAGAATTGAGTACGTGGAGGATGACTGCGGCACCTATGGGCACTCTTATCTATAATATGAGCACCCGGTCCATGAAAAATCTCTCGAAATTGATCTTTTTCAAGTTGGAAGATGATGTAGAACCTTCGTTGTGTGTCATATAAACCTCCATGTCTTGTGCTACATGTCGTCAATACTCCTAGATGAAATAAACATCCGGAAGACCCCAAAAAAACCATCAAACTCTAAAAAATAATATTGCATATGAAGGGTCAGTTTGACCTCAACTTCCACAATGGTGGACTTACTAACCGAGTGTTCCACTACATATCGACCCAATGTAGTTCTTTGTGCAAGTGTGTGTGAAGATGCCCTAAGTCACTCTTTTTCCAGTCACACTTTGTAAAGTATCGAGGAATAACTATGTAGAAAATGTAATAAAATGTTTGAATGGAATAAAATAAAATCCCTACCCCTATGAAGTGTGATGTAGATGTCTTAGTCTTGTGCCATGATAAGGGACCTATGTGGATGTAAGTGATCTGCAATGCAATAGATGGATGCAACTATAGATGGTGTGATAGTAATAAGTGATGATATGTCCCTCATTATGGTCTCATAGCTTTATATTTATAGGGTTCTCTTCATCTAATCTATTAATTAACTACAAAAAGTCCAACCAAAAGAAAGATAAAGATGTAAAACATTTTAAAAAGCCCAAAAAGTGGTAAGAAAGGGAAAAAGGACCGTGGTGTCCCGGTGGGACACGGGCACCCACAAGCGCTCTAGTACTAGCATGCGATCCCAATTTGAGCCTAAAATTATGGGAAATGACCAAAATAGATTGGGTATGTGGGTGAAAAGGTTTAGTAATGAAAAATAAAATAAAACATGATGGAGAAAAGACATGGGTTGATTAGTACTTACTTCACCGAAGAACGTTCTAAATAGTAGTATGGGATCGGGATAAATAATGTTTAAAGTGCATGATTTTGGGACTACATTTTACTCCCACTTTATGTTAGTGAGTGAAATACTCAAGTAAGATAAAGTATATAGAGAAGAGTAATTAATGTTCATGAAGAGTAGTAGAAATGTGTCGAAGGACTAGAAAAAGCATGGAATGAAAAAAGTATGGAGGGATGTGGAAATTGAAGATCAAATATGCACAAAGTAAAAATGATGAGAGTAAAGCTAGGGAAAAATGCATGTGTAGTTATTACGGTGTGTAATGTACTGTATGTTTACTAAAGTATGTGTTGTCATGAAGATTTTTTTATTGACACTATTGTTATTGTTTCCCCCATCAGACTTGCTTGTTTCTCATATGACTAGACTTGCAAGGAGAAAATGATCAAGTAGTCAAATATGTATGTATGTATGTGTAAAAATGCAATGTAAAATATGCATGTAAATTTAAAATACACAAATGTAAATGGAACATGTGCACCTGATCCATGTCGAGAAAGAGAGTGTAGAAGGATATCCTATACTACAATTTTTTTGGGTGATCTCATGCCACCCTGGTCGAATAAGTGTAGGGAGGAAATTCTTTGTGTCCTCCAAGCTCTAACTACTTCCCTGAATGTATGTGAAGAGATATTTGTAATGTCCTACGTTTTTGAGTAATCCGATGCCACTTTGGATGAAGTAGTGTAGGGAGGAACACCCACTGTAACCTCCAAGCCTAAGGATTATAATAATGCTAATGACACCATATCCTATAAAATCCATTGTGTATGGGATTTGTAGAATGGTCTCGAACCCACTTTTCTATATAACTAAACCAAACCAAAGGTGTAGAATCGATGTGTTAGTATGTAGAAAAACTCCAAATGATGCCCCCCTCTCTGGAGGCGCATGTGAGGTCTCCAATAGGAAAATGAGGCCCCAAAAGAGGATAAACCACATGTACTTTACCTAGAAAGTGCTTGGTTTAAACCAAGTCATTTATATGAATAAGAAGGCTATCCAAACAAGTGTTAGTGCATACAAACATGCATATAGAAAGCGGTGTGTAAGCTACACAAATAGTGTAAAAGCTACCAAGTAATGTAGTAAACATGTAAGAAGACAAAGTAAGATGCATAAAGTGGGTTGCAAACTTGGGACATCACTCATGATGTCGCAAGACACACAAGGTCATCATGGACACAAAAACAAATAATTTTTCACACCTAACATAGGGCAAGGTCCACATACAAGAACAAAACAAGAAGACAATGGAACAAAAAATTATGGAAGGATACATCCTGTATAAAAATGATGCACATGAAGAACCCGTTAGCATGTTATAAATATAACTAATATTTCAAAAGAATGTATAACCGAGAATGGTAAGGTCTTAAGTACACAATGAAACAATAACACCTAAAAGATATGAATGTGGATTCCCTTAGTGACTTGTGTAGGAAGGATAGAATGTGAGCATATTTGCTACATGTTACAAACCTTTATCTGTAATCATAACTAGAAAATTAAGTGAAAGCGTATGTGTGGATGATATAGATAAATGAAATATGAGTAAGATAACTAGCATGTGTAATGAAGTGATCATAAACAAACCAAAGTAAGAAAGTGTAACAAAAAACATAATATTTAGTATATTATGGATGGATGGAATTGAATGATAGGAGCCACATGCCCACTAAGTGAGTTGAAATGTACGCAATGAGGTTCATTTTTTTCCCCCAAAGAGATCGAGAATGTACCGTAAATGAGATTGCATCATTGGGAAATTTTCAAAGTGTGTTATGTGTCTAACGCATTATGGTCAATGTGTAGGTGTAGTGACGAGATATGACCTCGGGATGATGTGTGCGTCAAACTTATAGCTAAACTGTATATCATGACCTAATTGAATGTAGAAGTGACAATTTATCCTAAGTGTATATCACTATAAGATGAATGGATGAGTGATGATTTAGCCCTAAGCATATATCACTACAAAATTAAAAGAGTGAATGGTTATGTAACATAAGGTGTATAACACTATAAAATGATAGAATACTAGGTGACGATTTATCTTAAAGCGTATGTAACTAGCCTAGGATTTTCCCATTTGTGATGATTGTAACGTCCATTTGATTTATAAACCATCGGTAGTTGAGCATGGACTGAGGAAATTAAGTGTGTCATAGGGTGGTGAGTGTAGTTCATAGAAGACAATGTAGTATATGTGATGATAAAAGATGACCACGTGATAAAAAGGATATCTAAAAATGCAAAGTGTTTCAAATGTATTGTATACTATGTAGTGTAATAAATGTTGATAGATGAGCAATGTAGTATGTAAAATGAGGTAATCTGGACCCATATGTGATGAAGATGATTATAGTATGTAGAAAATGTGTGATATGAAGAAACACATCATATGATGTATGGTATATGACAATGTATAGGAGGTGAAGCAATATGTATAAATATCCTAATAATATTTGTAATGCATAGGATGAATAGTGTATGATGGTAGACACGTGGGTGATATAAGTATGGTATATGTAAGATAAAGACTAGTATGATGTGTGATGTATGTATGATATGTAAATGTAGAATGTAGGGTGTATGTAACGCGATTTGTGATGAAATGCAATGTATAGTTCCTATAGTGTAGTGTGTGGGGTTTAGTGTGGTAGTAATCCCTCAACAATTAAATGTGAACCAAAGAACAAGAGTGCATCATTGGGTAGTGATGAAGCTAAAGTGTGTAATGAATATTCGTATGTTATTAGATTGATACATATGAGATACCAAAAGTGAGATATGCATAGATGTTAATATTAGGGGGGTGTTGGATTTTATGACCCCAAAGTATATGATAATGCGTTTACTATGTGATAAATGAGGTATGATGGTGATGGAGTATTATTTAATTGATGATGCGTAAGGAACGTTAAAGTATTATAGATGCATAATGTGAGATGAAACTATATTATTTATGGTAATGGTCCCCTCAAAATTCATATAACAACCATAATAATATGAGTGTCTCATCAAGAGGGTAGAGTGACCAGAGTCACCTTCCAAAGACCAAGTTTGCATGTGGTGGGACCTTGTTGGAAATCGTTTATAGTAGAATTATTTGGTGGTGGTGAAATAAAAAATTTATCATAAAAATGAGAGAAGGATTAGTTGCTAGGAAAAAATTAATTGGTTAGAGGTTAGATTTGCAAGGAGGCGGTGTTGCATTGAGTCTTAAGAGAGACTACTTAGGTTTATTTGGTAATGTAGTAGATGACTTAGGAGGAGTGGTTAGTGAACTAATTTTTATTAGGTGGTTGACTTTGTTGACTTGGGGATACTGTAGGTGATTTATTAGGCAGTGCTTTTCTATTCAAATAAGGTGAAGGAGAAATGGTGGTGTGATGTTCGATGAAGTGGGGAAGACGATCTTTGTCATAAATAGGAGAATGATGTGATAGAACTATAATGTTTGTTTGTATAGGAGAAGAATCATTATGCATATGTGAGTGATTTTCAAGATAGATCATGTAATGAATAAGAGAAGCATATGGAACTTCCTTTGAAAGATTAGAGGGAGGTTCATTAGTAGCCACATAACATGGTATAATAGTTGTAGATGGGTATGTCATAGGTGATTTCTTAGTCTTGACTAAGCGAAGGAGGAATAGAATTAAGATCCCATGTGGGTGTAACCTTTGTAATAGGATGTTGTACATTAAATGAAATAATACCTTAATGCTTAATACTTTGGATTATGTGATGAAAATTATGGAAATCATTATAGTTATTTCCATTGATTCAATGATAATTGCAATATGGACGACCTTGATATTTTGCTAATCGATAAGGAGAATAATGTTGCATATGTGGTAGAGTGATCAACTGATGATTAAGGAGGTACAAAAAATTTCATGTGGCATGGTATTTTCTCAAACATGAGAGGTTCAGCCTATGGCGTATCTTTAGGTTCAATCATATGACATGTATTAGACATAGATTTCATATAAGATGTAAAAGGAGCACAAATATGTGATTGAGAAGCATCCTTAAGCTACTGCATTTTAGAGTTAAGAGACGTGATTATGGATTCCATGGCTTCAAATTTATTTTGAAATAATTTATGTAAGGTTTGAATCGATTCTAATAGTGGTTGATTAGATGGGGGATCATTAAAAGTAGGGTCGAAAAATAGAAAATGAAGCATTTAATTTAATTCATCACGGTGGCATATTTTCATCAAAAGAATTAGTGTCTAGAGATTTTTTAAAATAGCCTAAAAATTGGGATATATCCTAAGTAAATGAGATAAAGAAAATTTACCCATGATAGATTAAAAATGAGGATCCTAAGCATGGAAGAATTTTGGTTTGCCAAAATGATTAACTAAAAATAGACTAGCTATGTAGTATGGGGATAGTTAATCTAAGCTATGAACAACTATAATAATGTAAATAAATGCAGAAAACAAGAATGTAAATGAGCTTAACAACTATGCAAAAAGAAATGATAACCATAATGTGTAAGAGGGAAGAGGAAATAACTCATATGAATAATAGATTCCTATTAGATAGTGTCGTAAAGGTAATGGAAAATCAGGATCAGGAATGACTTTGCAGAAGTCCAGTAAAAGGATGGATCTGGAGGATATAGTTGTATTGGGGCACCTCAAGGATGATTGGGTGCATGCGGGGCTCAGTCCAGTGAAAATATTTGAAAATGATCTCTGTAAGGTTGGAAGAATATTTGGAACCTTTGATGTGTGTCGCTTCAAATTTGTTTCCTCGCATTAGATGTCACCCATACTCCATGATGAAAGTAATACCTACAATACCCCAAAAAAACATCAAACCTTAAAACTTAATAATGCATATGAAGGGGTAAGACTGACCTCATATCCCAGTGGTGGTGGACTTACTAACTGAGTGTTGCACTACATATTAGACCTAACGTAGTTCTATGTGCAAGTGTGTGTGAACATTTCCTAAGTTGATCTTGTGTCGGTCACACTTTGCGAAGTAGTGAGAAATATATATATGTGTAGAAAATTTAATAGACTGTGTGTATGGAATAGAATAGAATTCCTCCCCTTATGAAGTGTGATGTAGATGTCCTAGCCTTGTGCCTTGATGATGGATATATGTGGATGCAAGTGATCTCCAATGCAATAGATGGATGTAACTCTAGATGGAGTGATAGTAATAAGTGATGCTAGGTCCCTCATTATGGTTTCATAACTTTATATTTATAGGGTTCTCTTGGTATAATTTCATAATTAACCCCAAAAAGGTTGACCAAAAGAAAGATAAAGATGCAAAATGGATAGAAAGAGCCCAAATAAGTGGGTAGAAAGTGCAGAAAGGATAGGGTGCCCTTGGTAGGACCGGGGTGACCATATGTGCCATAGTGCTAGCATGGGTGCCCCAGTTGATGCTAAAATTATGGGAAATGACCAAGACAAACTGGGCGTGTGGATAAAAAGGGTTTCTAATGACGAAATAAGATAAAAGAAGATGTCCAAAAGATGGGTTAATTAGTACTTTCTTCATTCAAGAACCTTCTAAAGAGTAGTCTCGAGACCGGGATAAATAATATCTAAAGTGCATGTTTTGTGACTACATCTCAATAATTAATGAACTTTTATAATATACTACATTAAGGGGTCATCCTTTCTTGGATTTCATTGTAGAAGAATCCATTATTTCAATAGAAGGAGGTCACTTAATCATTTGTAAGCATGAATTTTAGTGAATCTATCTTATTGGTGAAGGTTGCTTGTTGAAGAGATTTCTCCAATTCATTCAAGGAGGAAAACCATTGAATTGAAAATTTCTCAAGGATGAAAACTTTGATGAGAGGATAGTGTGGACAAAAAAACACATTATCTCATTTGTGTTGACATCATTGTTAGTTATAAAAACTTCTTCCATAAGTGACTTGTTTAGCGGTATGTTTTCATGGATATTGTTAGTTTATATGTGATTTATTTGCATGGTTGAGCTCCTATGATTTATAAAGGTTAAATATTCCATTTTATCAATTTTTGGTGAAATTTATATTTCATTTTAAGAGGTGTGTCATAAATTAGACTGATGTTTTGGTATGTATGATGACATTTTCGAAAATCTAGAATTATCATTTTATCATCTATATTTTGAAACGCAAATATGTCAATTTTCATGATTTTTGTGCTTTCTATGTTGAGTTATGAATTTTTAAAGATTCACTGAAGACAAGGGTTTTATGAAATTCATATCTTCATATCTAGAGCTTTAAAAATAAGATTTCTCTCACTATATGATTGTTAAGGTTATATCATAATTTTTTAAAGTTCAAGTGGAGTTAATTGAAGGATTTTGAGACTCAAAAGAGAAGTTGAATTCCACAAATAGTTCACTTCCCTACAATATTTAAAAAATCATTTTAATTTGAGTTGGCTAGTTCCTAAAATTAGATCTGGAGATCCTTGGTTGTTATTAATTATATTAAATTTAGAATTTATCCCCAAAAGGGATATTTCACTAGCGACTATCTTGCTCTAAGGTCAACGTTCCTACTCCTGGTGGCTCCCCTAGTGATGGATGTACTTCACTATGTAGTGGAAAATTTTCTTCCTCTGGCATTGGTTTTCTTATTCCCTCTCAACACGATGTTATGACTGCTCTTGTTGGAAACAATTTTGGTTGTGTTGGTCAAGGTGACGTCGACCCAAGACCTATAGTGTTTTTAATTATCGCCCTTGAATCTAATGGTTGGTGATTTTGGAAACTCTCCTCCTCCTAACGAATCGCCCTCTATTGAGAAAGAGCGACGGGGCATGAATTCTCATTCAAATATGAACTCGAAAGGAATAAGATGCCCCATGCCCCAACGCTTAATTTACCCCATGCATCACTTTTGGCAAGGAAGTCATTGAATCTAAAATCCTTTACCAGAGCATGCATTGATGTGTATATTTTAAGGTCAATGGAACAACCTACCATGCGACCCACTACACGCATGGATAACCAAACACACTGGATTTCACTTGCAGGAAGGTTAGATATTTACCATTTTAAAAAGAAATTCTTATTGTGGTTTTCTCTTCAATAAGCGAAAAAGATGCCATAGCATCTAAGCTTTGGGTTTTTCAATCATGATACATAGTCTTAAAACCATGGTTTCTCTCATTTAACCCTCTCACATAATTCTTCTCTTTCAAACCTATTTGGATTAGGTTACCCCATTTATATCTGTAATTTTGGATTCGTGATTATCTGATCTCCATTGGTAATATTTTGTGACATATACTTCATATTGACTCTCAAACTACTGAATTCACCCATATTACATATGTAAGGATCCTATTCAAATCAAACACTTATAAAAACCTTACTAAAATTATAAACCTTAAAGATAAAAATAGAACATGGTCTCAGCCATTAGACTATGAAGGTTTACCTTTCAGATGTAGAAGGTGTTTGTTGAGGCGACATTCTTTGCTGAATTTGGGATGGAAAATCACCAAACCGAGAGAAACAATTGGTAGAAAGATGCCCTCCTAGATTATATGGTCTTTGATACTAAGGAGGATCTAGAATCAAATGTAGATTCATACACTCGATCCAAATCGATCATAGAAACACCTCTTTCAAAAATTCAAGTTGATGAAAACAATGAGAATACAAAGGATTTAATTCAAACAAACAAAATTATTGTTCCAACTAGAAGTAATGCGGGTAAGGAATATTTACCTCCTCCTTTTCTTATGGAAAAAAGAACATATTCACTTATAAATTGTATTGAGGTCATTCCTCCTATTGAGGCGGTTTCAAAAGGTTTGAAAACAAAGTGCAAAAAGAAAAATTCTATTCTCAAGAATTATGTTTCTCCACCTAGATGATTTAGCTCTTTTATATTGTTCGGTTTTCCTCTTTTCTATATTTTACTATTGTCATTTGCAGTCTTGACGTATTTTAGCTTCTTGTTAGTAGATTGTCTATTACATTTTTACTTCTTTATTTTATCTTTCTTTAGGCCTTTTATGGGGTATGGTCCCCACTTGTCAAAACCACATTGGCTATCATGTTTCATCGGATTCTGATTTTTTTCTACTTTGGGGTATGGTTCTCTTTAAAACCATTTAGCAATAACAATAATAAAATAATATATGGTATCATGTTTAGAGGAGGTTCAAAAATGTAATTTTAACACAATAAATAGGTGTATCATTCTATGTCAAGGATTAGTGACACTTAGGAACCCTTTTATAGTCTCTTCTTTTTATATTAATAAAATATTTGTGGATCCATTTGTGAGCACAAAATTCAACTCAAATTTTTTTTTATAATATTGATCACCAACTCACTCTAGTTTCATTGATGATATGTATCCATTCATTGCACTAGAATAATATAGTTATTGTTTATTTTTTTATTTTTTAATTCTTTAAATTTGTGTTGTCTCTAGAGAGACAAAAATTAAATTTGTACTATCTCTAAAGAGACAAAAATTGAAATTTGTATTGTTTGAAGAGAGACAAATATGATATTGTCTCTAGACAAATATGATATTGTCTCTAGACAAACAAATGATAATTTGTATTGTATCTAGAGAGAAAAATATGATATCTTTTGTGTCTAAAGAGAAAAAATAATATTTTATCTCAAGAGACAAAATATGTATTAATCTATATTGTCTTTGGAAAGACAATCGTTAGAGACAATATTACGAGACACCTTCTTTTCAGATGATATTTGACATAATATACCACATTTTTACTATATCAATTTGAGATGTTTTGGTCAATTATTATCTCTAATATTTTCTCAAATCACTCTACCTTATAGTAGTGCATCTACTCATACAACCCATCTCTTATTTTGAAATACATTTTCCATTCATCCCCTCATGGATAAGAATATTGTAGTACCCACTCTGCAGGTCACTATTACTAAAATATTGGGCTCCCACTAGCACATCCATCATATCATCCAATCTTAGAATTCAGAACTAATACTTAATTGTGATTTTATTTATTGCCCTTCCGTCGATTAACACACATTCTCCATTATTAATCATTTTTGGGATTCAAGAGTATTAAATTCACATATGGGCTCATTCTTTTCTAACCAACCCATTTGTTATCAAATACATATCTTTCTTATTTTTATTATCACTCTACATCAGGCTCATCCTTTAGGATTCCTGATTCATAAGGGCTTATCATGGGATCAAATCAATATGGTGCTTTATATGCAAATTTAGAGGAAACCATCTCGTAGCTCATTTAGTATGACATTAGATTACTCTTTTAGTACCTCTTCTACTATTACAGGTATACCAAATGCCCATGTTTAAAATTTCTTTCCCATGAATACATAATGCTAATGAAATTCTTCCATCTCTACACAAAAATCCTTTGTGCCCAATAATATCTCACTCGTGTCTTCTTCCTTGAACTGTAACAAGACCACCTTTAAAACATCCTTGCAAAAAGTATTATTATTCTTCCCTCCATCATGGGTAACCTTTACGTTATATTTCAAATCCCTCCTCGTAATATATTTCACACATCTATCGAGATAAAATCACACCACACCTATTTATTGTAGGTATTTCTAATGAGAATTTAACAAGGCATATTTTATCTATTGTTAACTCCTTCCCTTTCTTGAACCAAGATATGTGATGGGAATATCAATTTTTTCAAATTTGAGACTAATATTATTAACCATCATCGTTGAGACCACATTTTCACATCTACCACTATCAATGATTATTTTACATACCTTCCCTCCAAGATGCATCTTGTTCGAAGGATATTTTTTTGTAGCAAAGAATCAACACCTACACTATATTATGATTTATCCTTCCTAAAGATGATCAGCATCCTCCTTATTATGAGGGTTCACCCAAGTCTGCTACAACCTCCATTTACTCTTCTTATTTAGCTTTATCAAAATTTACTAGTGGTTGTTCGCTTGCCATCTCTCTATGTAGGATAATGCCAACATTCAAAATCTTTGTTCCATTCTTCACTACATCTATAACATTTGTATTTCCTCTTGGGGTTATTTTATCCAATCCTCCATCATATCCTCTTCCTCTTGAAATCCCTACTTATTTGGTAGCTACTATGCCCTTTACCAAATTATTCTTGTCATTCAGAATTAGAGGAATTAGAGGACTCACTTTTGAGGAATCAAATATACGTCTCCCTCTAAATGGAGATGATGGTTGCCATATTTTCATGTTTCTTCTAAAATTACACTTCTTGTGATTATCTTCTTATTTTAGTTCGATTTGATAAGCCTTATCTAGGATATGGATTTAGAGCATAATGAATTCATAGATTATATGGTATAACTCAACACATTTACATGCCTTGTAGCCTTATGTGCTTTAGAATATCCTTATTCCACTTAGATAAATATCCTGTAAAATTTATTGGTATACTATTCCATTCTTTGATCCTTTTTATCTTATGTATTGAAACTTGTCCAAATAGTGTTTTGGCGTAGTCTACTAAATGAAAATTTTCAACTTTTCCACCATTTTATTCCAAATTCAGATATTTTGCTTTCCTTTCCTTTATCTCTCACTTGCATGTGATCCTACTAAATCAATGCATGTTTGGCCAACTTAGTGCATGAAAATTTAACCTTCTTCTCCACTTTGAAAATGTTTCTCATTGAAATAATTTTTCCAAGTGAGTTAGCTAGCTGATCAACACCTTTGGTTTTAACCATATACCATAATCATGAACATTAATCTTGATTTTATCATTCTTTACCTTCAAATATCATATCAATATCTCCTCAAACATCATCTCATTCAATCTTTCTTCATCTCTCATTTTATTCCACATTCTCTCCTTCATTACTTAAATGAAGTAATTCCTTAATATCAATGTTTGGATCTTCATCCCTATTTGTATGTCTCCATGTGAGGTGGGTAGCTTCTCCTATGATCTCAACAACTTCTATCTGTAGCTTCTACATATTCTATTCATATAGGGATAAAATCCTTGTAACGCCCACCATTTTATACTCCAAAAAAATAGATCTAATGATTTAAAAGTCAAATTTTACCGTAATAATATATGTTTTTGTCTAAAATTGTTTCCAAGGTTAGGCATTTCAACAATTAATAAATTATTGATTAAAGTATTTCTACACAAGCTAGTGAAACATGTAATTTAATTAATAATTAAATATTATTAATTTACTTCTTAAGCTATATTTAAAGTTTAAAGCATCTACTAAGCACCAAGGTTACATTATTTTCTAACTTAAAAGGTTAATTGTTTTTCCTAGCTACTAAGTGGCCCCATTCACCCCATTACCCATGCTCTCTCTCTCTCTCTCTCTCTCTCTCTCTCTCTCTCTGTCTCTCTCTCTCTCTGTCTCTCTCTCTCTCTCTCGCTCTCTCTCCCACAAAATACCATCCACTTATGTGAGGTAAGCTTTAATTTGGGACATTAGATCAAATCTATCCTAGCCCTTAAATTTGTGTTGCCCTAAATTTCCTTATTGTTCTCTTTTTAATTCCTATTTTCCTAAAACATCCTCATTTTCTCATATTTATTTGTCGGTTTTGTAAGAGGAGAAGCAAAAGGAGCCACGAGAGAAAGAATAGCTACCATGGAAAAATGTTCATGGTTTAGGTTATAAAGATATACTATTGTAGATTTCTCATTTGTTTAATATAGGTATCCTACTATGGATCTATTTTCTTATTTAAATGTAACATCTTTTGAGTTCAAAAATTGGGAAAAACCCCATTTTTATTAAATCTATAAATTTCACACATTTGGGTGCCCATAAAAGGATTTAAGGGATTAAACAATTAATTTTAAGTAATTAGTAGTTGTTGGAAGTTCCCTTTTGATGGTTTTAAGCTTAGATTTTAATTAATTTTAAAATTGCTGTTTTTCTCATAGAAGGATTTAATTTTTTTGTCAAAAGCAATGAAACCGCCACCTTACATGGGGGTGGTTCATTAATCGCTACTCTGTTTGGTGGCAATTCTATAACCACCACTCTACATAGGGTGGTGGTTATATTCTCCGAAAACAAAACCTTCATCAATGCATTTTTTTCATAAGTTTTTTTTTCCTCTAAGTTGATATTTAATGCAAAATTAATTTTAATGCGGGTGTATTCCATTCATTTTTTCGTAGATTGATAGTATATCTAGTTTCTTATTAAAATTACATAACATCAATTCATTTTGTATTATTTCCTTTGCAATAAAATGTAATATTGAGTATAATGTTGCTACAATTACTTCTCTTTCACATATTAAATTTTTCCAACAAAAAAACAACAAGAATTCAACACACTTATTTTCAATACATCTTTTTTTCCCAAATATATATATATATATATATATATATATATATATATATTGTAAATTTAAATACATACAACTTTAGGAGAGTTTCATTTTAAGTCAGCTAAAAACTTAAGCTTCCTTTTACTACAACATTAGAATACAAATATGAAAACTACATGTTGCCACATCAGTATTTTACAATACAAGGACTTCAAATTCATTTCTTTCACTAAGGCTAGACCTTTCTAATAGGTAAACAACCAAGAGTTCTATCTAGATTCACTAAATCACTTCAAATAGGAATAAATGAAATATTACAACTTTCTTTCAAGTATACAAAGTTATAATCTTCTACTTAAAGTGTGAATAATATATTGATCAAGTTACAAAATAGAGACTTTCAACAAGGCAAAAACACAAGTCTTCATTTCAATATCTTCTCCAAACTTCATAGTTTCAATCTTGCATTCTTCAATTCTTCAAAAACTTGGATCACAATACAAGGAAACGCGAATAGGAGACACTCTCAGTCAAACCTTTAATCGAATAAGAGGAGAATCCATCCCCTTATCAGCCCCGAGCCATAAAAAAAAGAGAAATGATGTATCTTGATTACCATTTCATAACTTGTTACAAGAATGGATTCTGAAAAAAACATACAATCCATAAACATTCAACACATCTAAATGGACATAGTCAACAAAATTTACAACTTTCTCAAACAACACATAGGTTTGGTATCAAACCAAAAGGAGAAAGGAATATGGGAATCACCTTCTTTTCCTCCCAAGTGAAGTAAGATTTTCACCCAAAGCCTCCATGTGCACAAAAATAACAACAAAACCTCCTTATCTCTCCCCTTGCAAGTATGCAAAAATATGTCCATGTTTTCCTTTTCACTCCCCATAGGTGAAAATCCAAATCACACTCCCAAAAAAATGCATTCCTCACAACTCCCTTTTCTTTACCTAGTGGTCTCACACTTCCATATACCACTCCTTATTAAGGAAAACTACCCAACCACACACAAACACATTCACAACATTCATACGATATTCAAAAAGCACAATTTTTAAATATACAAACATAAATAATAGGATAACAAATGTGGAGATCTTACCTCACACTAAAGCTTCCAAGAGTCTTCACTCTACAATATTTTTACACCTTCAAGCCAAGCACACTCCAAAAGAAACTCCAACAAGCTCCCAAATTCCAAAAGTGCAAAAGAAGAAAAATAAACAAGTAACCCACAATCCTTTAAAAATCAATCAATAAATAGAAATGGGATATGAGGATGATGAGGTGGATCCATGTAGGATACCACTTCATCATTCCTCCATTCCAATGCACAATTCAAACACCATTCCCAAGAAAATAAATGAACATGTAAGTCTTATGACAATCCCACATGATACTCTAACTTGCACATCATGCCTACCAAGGAAAAAAATAATTGTTGTAAGTAGGAAAGTGAAATTATTTTCAGTTTTAACACTCTAAAATGCATTAATAAGCCTAAATATAACTCCTCATACCATAGATATAGTTAATGGGTGAATTAAAGAGGCATGGGACAAGTTTAGCTTGTCCTACAAGCCTCAAACAAGCCTCCCAAGTCAAAATCCGAATTTTGAAATTGGGGAAGAGTACACAACACAAAATCCAACACAAATCCAACTTAAATCAACAAGATTTCAATGACCATATACCCTCATAACTATCCAAT
Organism: Taxus wallichiana var. yunnanensis; assembly: GCA_018340775.1. NCBI lineage: Eukaryota > Viridiplantae > Streptophyta > Pinopsida > Cupressales > Taxaceae > Taxus > Taxus wallichiana. The sequence continues at coordinate 266,332,749 of CM031240.1, forward strand.
TGTTACATCCCTATTTTAGCTACCAAATTAAGTTGGATTAGCTTATTAAGACACATTAATAATTGCTAATAAAGTGAAAATAATTTCCAATAATTAAAATACATATAACAAATAATAAAGCATACACAAAATTAAAAGAAATGGAAAAAATTTCACCCCATGGCCACACATGTGAGGTCACCCCCATGGGAAACTGCCAAATAGCCATGCGATAACACCACATAAACATTAGACATAGTTGTCGAATTTGGACATGTGGCAAAACACGTGACATCCATCTATGGTTGGTCCCCTATCCCCTTCAATGTATGTGATAAAATATCACGCAACATAAACACAATACCTCTTTGGCATCACGGCTGCATCAACAACATCAAGAAATAATATATACATAGAAATAAATAGGCATAATCCAAATTTAAGTAATTATATCATCTATCAACATATCAATTAATATGATTCTAAGATCCATGAGATCATAATTCTAGTCGAGAACATCCAACTTATAATGTGTCAATGTAAAATCCAAATAAGTTAAATCAACATATATTGAATTGTCTACCCATGTCATCTAGTGTATCATAATCAAAATGTGAATCACAACATGTCAATAGTCCAAATATCTACATAGTCTATCATCTACTACTCAAAATATAATAATCAAAATGTCTAAGTATCAATCCATCAGTAATGTCAACATAATTAAAATAGTGTTGAAGAGGAGTGGGAACTACATCCCCCTCCCCTTAGACTCAAATTCTTCCTGGAAGTCACTGAAATACATGTGGAAATTGGGTCATGTATCAAAGTGGCATCTCCCCATGTGTCTATACTCTCATCATACCTATCCCCTTTGGACTCGAGATCTCATCAATCTCATTGCCTCAAAGGCCCAAGGTCATGCGCTCTATGATGCACATGGGCTCTATAATCACCTGCCCTTGCTCTTGCACCTATAATTAAGTCGAATCCAATACATGAGAGCGGTATGGAATGTATATCCTAGGAACTAAAACATGAAATGCATCGTGCACATGACATAAGCTAGGTGGCAAGGCTAGACGATAAGCTAAGCGACCGATCTACTCCAAGATCTCGAATGGCCACACAAATCTAGGAGCTCACCTTTATTCTTTTCCATAATGGAAAGGGTTCTTATGAGGTCTAATACAAAGAAAAACCTTTGTACCTACCTCATAGTTGTGCTCAAATGTCCTATGATCTGCATATTTCTTATGTCTATCCTATGCCTCCTCAAGCCTCTGCCTAATCAAAACAACTTGTTGATCTATGTCTTGTAATAAATCTTACCCAAGACATACTTTTTCCTCCAATTTGTCCCAACTCAGAGGTCCCCTGCACTCCCTGCCATAAAGTTCCTGAAATGTAGCCATACCAAAAGCACTCTGAAAGTTGTTATTATAAGAAAAATCCACCAAGTACAAATAATACTCCCACATCAACTAATGGTCCATGAAGTACATCTGAAGCTTGTCCTCTAAAATTTTATTCACCCTTTCCATCTGTCCATCCATCTCTTAATGATATGCTATACTAAAATTGATACTCATCCCAAGGGCATGTTACATGGTAGTCTAGAAATAAGAGGTGTATAAGGGATCATGGTCACAAATAATCTTGTGTGGAATCTCATGTACTATAAAAATATCATCTAAGTATACTCATGCCACCGCACTAGTTTTATAGGTGTTCTTCACCGGAGTAAAATGAGCCACTTTTGTCAATCTATCCACTTTGTGAACATGGTGGTATCTCAAAGTTGGTAACTCTACTATGAAATCCATGGAAACGGTGTCCGTTTCCATTCCGATATATCATGTGGGTAGGAAAGGCCGGTTGGATGCTGATGCTTAGCCTTCTCTCTCGACACACTAAATATTCGACAAAAATGAGCTACATCTCTCTGAAGACCTATCCAAGGCTACAACTATCTCAAGGTGGTGGGCATCTTCTTTACCTCTGGATGGGTTGAATAAGGTACATGAGGAGCCTCTCTAAGATATCCTATCTCAAACCTCCATCACTAGGTACATAGATCTAGACTCTGTATAAGAGAATTCATTCTAACTCTAATGAAAATTCATCAAAATTCCCCTCAAGGGATCTCTAAGACTCAATGTGATCTAGCCGCAAGGTTGTAGCTGTCATGTGGAAGTTGTCACAAAATCCTACTCTATAAATATGTACCCATTGAAGTAGCCATAACCAAATGTCTCCTTCTACTCAAAGCATCTAAAATGAAATTCTACTTCCCCTTCATATCCTGCTATATGAAGAGGTGAAGTAAACTCAAATGGTCTATCTTGAGAATGAACCTCCTGCCAAGAATGAAATGATTCCAATGCACCACTTTGGAAACATCAAGATCATTATTGAGATAATTGAGCTCATAATCCTTGATTTTCAAGAATCAATGGCAGCCACATGACCCTCCTACATCAAAACACCTTCCAATCCTACTAAAGAAGCATCATCTCAGACTAAGCAAGAAACCATACTGAGGATATGGTACTGCAAGAATCGGTGTTGTCATAAGGCATTCCTTCAATGTACTGAAATCCTTCTCACATCCATAAGACCAAATTAACTTATTCCCTTTCTACTGAAGGGAATTGATGCGTGCACAATCTAAGAGAAGTCTGAACAAATTTCCTATAGTAACCTACCAACCCCATGAAACTTCTCACCTTGGTAACATTGGTTGGAAAAAACCAATCTATAATAGCTCTAATCTTAGAAGGATCAAGCTGTGATACCTTTCCGAGAAATTATGTGACCCAATCTTGAACCTTTGACTAAAAAAAGGAACACTTCAATAGGATCTGTATAGATGTTTCTCACGAAGACACCATAGAACTTGTCTAATGTTTTCATCATATCCCTCATTGTACGTGAGTATATCATAATTTTATTAAGAAGCACGAGCATGAAATGATCACAAAATAACTTAAACACCCCATTCATCAAAATCATGAATACTACAAGGACATTTGTAAGACAAAATGGTACCAATATGAACTCATACTAGCCATACCTCATGTGGAAAGATGTATTTTTGATATCTACCTCCATGAACCTTAGTGGATGGTATTCGACTTAAGATATATCTTAGAAAATATAGTTGCCACCTTCATCCGATCAAATAAATCATCTATACATGGAAGGGGTTAATGATTATGTATGGTTACTTTGTTCAACTTCATGTACTCCACACACAAAGGAATACATCACAATGATCATTGGTGCACCCAAAGGAGATACGATAGGATGGATTATGCCTTTCCCAAGAAGGCCCTTCAACTACAACTTTAGCTCACATAGCTCAAGTGTGGTCACCCTATATGGTGTGCATGAGATAGCCTCCGCTTCTATAATCAAATCAATACAAAAGTATATCTCACGTGGGGGAGGTAGTCGTGGCAACTCACTAGGAAAAACATCATAAAACTCCTGCAAAATGGGGTGGTCATCAAGTGATGGTCCATGAGTCTCATCCTCTAATCGGTCACTAAAAGTGATGGAAAATAACTAATAACCCCGACACGTACACCGCTTCATCTACATAGTGGATATGGTACAAATAGAGATGGGTCTCCTAACTCCAACAATCATTAAATCTACTCCCAAATCGTCTCGCAAAGGATATAACATTTTTTTGATAATCAAATCTATCTCTATGCACTGAACAACCAATCCTTGCCCAAGATAGCTCCATATGATTGAAAGGAAGGATACAAAGATCTAATTTCTAGTGAAGGGTCCTAGGTACACTACACACTCCTAAACTAAGGATTCCACTAAGAACTTGGATCCAGAAGCCATCTCAACATCCCAAATAATGCCTTTTCTAACTTCCACCAGCGTACATCGCTCTACTAAAGATGGAAAAATGAAAGAATTTGATGAGCCTGATTCAAATAAGATAGGGGTAGAAATATCATCAATGATACACGAGGTCTCAATCACCGTGCCCTAGTTCTCTCCCTGAAATTTCTTGATCGCAACATAAATTTTATGGCTCTAAGCCATGACACAAACCGTAGGCTCACAAATAGGTGTGTTAACTTGATTAGAATCATTTGAAGGGCACTCTCTCCAATGATGACCATGCACACCACACCCATAACAACTACTACTGGTCCTTTCCATGACCGATACTCCTTCTCACTGTCTGGTAGTCCATGTTCTAGAACCTGATGATCTTGCTAGAGATTTATGTGGGTGTTGCAGTGGATGTAATGCTACTGAATTTTCTCAGGTTGGAGTCTCTGTCTGTTGGTCCGCCAAGTTAGAGGTCCTATACTACACCCTCTCTTAGCATCATTACATTGTGGAAGTCAAAATGGTGGTCAAGTATGTTATTTATGAGGAGGAAGTGACCTAAAGGAAGACAATGCTAAAGTATGTCTGTGTTGAGGATGAGGAGATGATCCCCTTAACTTACTATCACGTAACTACTATATGCGGCTAATTAATCTATCACGAGCCCTTTGAGTCTTCCCCCTAGTTTTATCTATAATATAGGCCTTCTCCACAACTTCTAATAGAGTTTGTGGGAAATAAATGTGTACTACCCACCTAAGTACAAGTTCAAGTCCTTGATGAACTTGTGAACCCTAACCTTCTCATCCTACATATAGTCCACATACTAAAGCAGATCTAAAAACCAACCCTCATACTCTGTCACTATCATGGAAGCCTATTTTAGATCATGAAACTCATCAATCCATTATTGGATGAATCTCCTGGATATGTATTTATTCCTAAAGTGATCCTCGAAGAGCTCCTAAGTGATTATCGTAGAATCTACATGGATATTTTTTCCTCATTCCTCCACCAAAATCTAACTCCTCACGAAATGGTGTATAGTAACATGATATTTCGTGTTGCTAGTAAAAGGACATAGCTTGAAGCATCCACTCAAGCTAAACAACCATGTCTCGGCCCAAAATCCTCTCGTATCTCAAACATAACGTGGGAGGTCTAACTTCAGCATCTCAATGATGTTATCTACCACTAATGACTATCGGTTCCTAGGTCTCTCTGCATGAATATCACTCAGTCTAGGGATCCTAGATCTATCTATCTGTCCCGAAACTCTATCCTTGTGCTCTCTAGGTCGTGACTTATGTCTAACCGAATCCACATGGTATTTCTCTTCCTATCATCGGCACTATGACATGATGATGCACAAGCCTCACACTTATTGCTCTTCATCATTTGTGCTAGGTTACCACCCTAAAGATACTCTACGTAAAGTGGCATTAACATCCTATAGTGTCTAAAGTATTTGAGGAAATATAGTTGTTACTACCCGATATGACATGGTATATCTAGGCTCACATGGAAGGACACCTCATTTAGTCTACACCTCCTACACAGACCAAGGCGAGAGTTATTTTATCATCATCTAGGCTTTGTTTTAGTTTTCTAAATTTTTAGGTTTTAAAAAATCATTCAATGTTGTGTTTTCTAGGTTTAGAGTTGCGCTAGGTTTTCTTATTATGTTTCATGCTTCTAAGTGTTCTGGGGCCAAAGAATTTAACCCATGGCTTTGATACTAAGTGTAACACCCATAATTTTTTTACTCTCAAAATAAAATAGATCTAATAATTTCATAGTCAAATTTTATGGTAATAAAATATATTTTTTGTTTAAAAGTGTTTGCAAGGTTAGGCATTTCCTCAATTAATAAAGTAGTTGGTTAAAGTCTTTCTACATAAGCTAGTTGAAAAAGAATTTAAATATTAATTAAATATTATTAATTTACTTCTTAAGCTTTATTTACGAGTTTAAAGCACCTACTAAGCTCCATTAGTTAAATTATTTATCAAGCACCAAGATTACATTATTTTCTAACTCAAAGGTTTAATTGTTTTTCCTAGCCACTAAGTGGCCCCATTCAGCCCATTAATCTCTCTCTCTCTCTCTCTCTCTCTCTCTCTCTCTCTCTCTTTCATTCCAACAAAATACCATCCACATATGTGAGGTAGGGTTTAATTTGGGCCATTGGATTGAATCTATTCTAGCCCTTAGATTTAGGTTCCCTAATTTTCCATATGGTTCTCTTTTTAATTCCTATTTCCCCAAAACATCTGATTTGCAGGCTTTGGAAGAGGAGAAGTAGTAGGATCCATGAGAGCAACAAGATCTACCATGGAAAAATTTTATGGTTTCATTCAGTAAAGATTTTACTATTGTAGATTTATCATTTGTTTAGTATAGGGATCCTACTTTGGATCTATTTTTTATTTAAACGTTACATCATTTGAGTTCACCAATTGGGAAAAACCCTATTTTTATTAAATCTATGGATTTCAAAAATTTTGGTTCCCATCAAGGGATTGAAGGGCTTAAATAATTAATTTTAAGTAATTAATAGTTCTTTAGAAGTTCCCTTTTTATGGTTTTAAAATTAGATTGTAATTAATTTTAAAATTGGGGTTTTTTTTTCACGGATGGATTTTAATTTTCCATTAAAAGTGATGAAACCACCACCCTACGTAGGTCAGCGGTCTTGTGACCATCACCCTTCCTAGGGGTGGTTCATCGATCACCGCTCGTGTTCGGATCTTTTTGCATTCTCTGAAAACAAAACCTTCAACAATGAATTTTTTCCAACGGTTTATTTTTTCTACTAATTTGATTTTTAATACAATAATAATTTTAATGAGGGTGTATTCGATTCATTGGTTGGTAGATTGATAATATTTCTATTTTCATATTCAAATTACATAACATCAACTCATTCTCTACTCTTTTCTTTGTAATTAAATGTAAAATTTAGTATAACATTACTACAATTCATTCTCTTTCACGTATTCAATTTAACCAACAAAAACAACAAGAATTCAACAAACTTCCTTTTAATACATCTTTGTTTCCCGAAACACACACACACACACACGCGTCATGTGTATGTGTGCGTGTGTCTTGCGCACACACACACACACACACATATTGTAACTTTAAATGCATACAACTTTAGGAGAGTTTCATTTCAAGTCAACTAAACATCTCAAGCTTCCCTTTCACTATAACATTACAATAAAAATATCGAAACTAAAATGGGCCACATCATTCTTTTACAATACAAGGACTTCAAATCCATTTCATTCACTAATACTAGACCTTTCCAATATTGTAAACAACCAAGAGTTCTTTCTACATTTACTAAATCACTTCAACTTGATATAAATGAAATATTACAACTTTCTTTCAAGCATACAAAGTTAAAATATTCCACTCAGAGTGGGGATAATAGAATGATTAAGTTACTGACATAGAGACTTTAAACAAGGCAAAAAAAACAAGTCTTCATTTCAATGTCTTCTTCAAAATTCACAGCTTCAATCTTGCATTCTTCAATTCTTCAAGAACTTAGATCACAATATAAAGAAAGAGGACATAGGAGACGATCTCTACCAAACCTTTAAATTCAATAATAGGAGAATCCATTCTGTGATTGACCCCAGAACCCTAACCAAATAACAATAAGGGATCTTGAGCAACATTTGACAAATTTTTACAAGAATGGATTCCATAAAAATATACAATCCAAAACCATTCAACACATCTAAATGGACATAGTAAAAAAATTACAACTTTCTCAAACAACGAGATAGGCTTGATATGAAACAAAAAGGAGAAAGGATATGGGAGCCACCTATTTTTGGCTCCCAGTGGAGTAGGAGTTGTTATCCAATTTTTCCCCTTATGAAAAATTGAACAAACAATAACTTTTGCACGAAGAAAATGAGATTTATTCATGCATGGGAGCTTGCATTTTGATTTTGGTAAAATATGGTTGAAGTAGGTCATGCATTACAGAGAATTTTGGGAAAATAAAAATCTCTAAAGTCCAAATTTTGAAATTCGGAGGTGGAGTCTTTTAGAGGTAGGAAAAGGTAAAAAGTCAAGAAAAGCCATGAAATCCCAAAGTCCGAAAAGGATTGGAATTTTTGGGGCCAACTCCACTTTTGGGGTCAAACAGCACTATAGATCGGAGTCCAAACTCGAAGTCCAAATTTAGGGGTTTGAATTCGAGGAAATCTAGAGTCTTAAATCAAACAAAATGGAAAAAGTGAGAAAAAGTCCAGAAATCCAAAAATTCTGAAAGGGTTCATATTTTGGAGGTCAAACTTGGTTTCGGGGTCAATGTGGTGGGGATTTTCAAACTTTACTGTTTCAGAGGTTTAGGATTTGGAGTTTGAAGGTCTCGGCAAGATCAAGTAGATGAACACTCGCCAAAGGTCCAAAAGGCAAAAGTCCAAAACCAGAAGTCTGAATTTCAGACTTTGGGGTTTTTGGGTTTTGGATTTTTCATGCACCTAAGCAGATGAGCAGTTAAATCAACCTCCAAATTTAAGATGTCTGAAACTCCAAATTTTTGGATTTCTGAGGTTGCACACATTTTGGACTCCAAAAAATGAAGATCAAGAACTCACATTTTTGTAGAATGATGCCACGACATTAGGGGAAAAATAGTTTTCTTCATGAGCTCAAATTTACACAAGAAAGCACTTTTGAAAGATCACAAGGTCTTATACACAACTAAGTTCATCAAAATTAATAAATATAGTCAGCCATTTTAGAAAATGTTCAAGGTTTCTCACCTACCATAATGATGGGATATGGGCTTCCTTTCTTCTCCTACAAGGAAAAGTACATGGAGGCATGCATTTTGCGATGGCACCCATAATTTTGCAGGAGAATTCAATGTATTTTATAGTGCTTGAAGCAAGATTTTGGAATCTTCTCTCCCCCATCTCTCATTCTTCATATATATTGTAAGGAGGGTCATTGTTTTAATGTTGGATAATTTTTCTTTGCACCCTCCCTTCTTCTCTTGTCTGTAAGTGAATTTGTGGAGTTCAAACCTCCCATTCAAGTTGTAATGCAATTTTATGCCTCTTGGCCATTGTAATGTACTATATCAAATTTTTGGAGCAATAAAATAATTTTGTGGATGATTTCAACCTCTCTTCTATTAATGCTTGCATCTTCACGATCTCTCATTGCAATCTTGGTTATATTTTCATAGTGGATGTATTACATTTTAATGGTTAGTGGATTCTCGGCAGTGGATTGATATATGGTGCATTGTCATCTTCCTTAATCTTGTTGCGGTTTTCATCTCCATGCAAATCAGGTGTTCAACATTCCTTTGGTGCATCACCTCTAATAGTTGAGGTTTAATTTAATGTAGTCCTCTTAACCTTGTCTCTTTGGAAATTTTGAGTAGATGTTTAGATTAGATCTTATATAATTTGAATGTGTGCATCGAGAATAGAGGAATAGGAGCTGTCCTTCAACAGAGAGAGCTTTCTCGATCGCAAAGTCTCACACTTTGGGGAAATATCCATGTTATGTAATCACACTAATAGTTTCAACCCATCGAGGTTCAAACATTCATGGGTTCTATGATTACTCATCAATAGAAGTTTTAACCAAACCCTCCATGTGCATAATACAAACAACAAAACATCGTTATCTCTCCCCTTGTAAGTATTCAAAAATAGGTCCATGTTTTCCTTTTCACTCCCCATAGGTGAAAATCTCAATCACACTCCCTTTGAAATGCATGCCTCACAACTCCCTTTTCCCTCCCCGATGGTCCCATACTCCCATATCCCACCCCCTTCTTAAGGTAAACTACCCAACCACACGAAACACATTCACAACACTCATACAATATTCAACAAGAAAAAGTTTCACATATAAAAACATAAATAAGAAGATAAAAAGGTGGAGATCCTACCTCTCCATAAAAATTCCAAGTGTCTTCACTCCACAAGTTTTTGACACCTTCAAGCCAAGCATAGTGCAAAAGTAACTCCAACAAGCTACTAAATTCTAAAAGTGTAAAAGAAGAAAAATAAACAAATATAAAAAAATCCTTCAAATTCAATTTATAAATACAAATGGGATGTGAGTATGATGATGTGTATCCATGTAGGTTACCACTACATCATTCCTACATTCCAACACACAAGTCAAACTCTTGAGTTGTGGATCTCAATCAATTTGGATTAACATGCAATATGAAACTTCATTTGGAAAATACAAGTAACTCACATCGATTATGGATAGTGACATCAATCACCTATGACCAGCATTGGTTAGGAAAGAAGTAACTGACATCGATTAGGGCTAATCGACATCGAGTTACCTATGCAGAGTGTTTTATTTAACTCAAGGAATTAGATCTATTTGTAGTATTAAAGTAGATGTATTGATTTTAATTACATGGATAAGTGCCCTAAGCTGGTATACACCTATATAAGAATGAAAGTTAGGGTTTAAAAGTAATAATTAATAAGAACCTACAAAATTTTAGGATTATTGTGAGAATAATTGTGAGAGAGAATTCTTGGAGAAGAAGAAAAAGCTTGGGTGAAAGATATTACTTGTACATCCGAGAGGTGTGGAAGATTGTATATCTTGTCAAAGGTTTCGATAATAGATTGGCTTGTTTCTTTGTGGATGTAACCCACACTAGGTGAACCACTTTAAATCTTGTGTTGATTTGTATCTCTTATTTTGTATATATCTTCGGGTAGAATATGCACTTTTATTTGCATGTATGTTTAGATCTAGTATATTATCTATAAAATCGGTGTGCTAAGCCCAACAAATGGTATCGGATATTTGTTTGAGGGTTTTGTGTGTTGAGATATTTACTTACAAAGGGTTTTATAATCGAGTGGGAGCTACAAAAATGGTAGAAGAAAACAAATACAAGGTAGAGAAGTTTGATGACCGAAATTATCAATTATGGAAGATGTAAAATGAGGATTTTTGTATCAAAGAGATTTATATTTCTTGTTGGATGAGAAGTCTATAACTACAAAGATGAATTATTAATAATGGAAGATTTGAGAAAGGCTTTGGGATCTATAAGATTGAGCTTGACAAAGCATCTGTGACTTCCAATATTACGAAGTGACTTCTACGGTAGGGTTAATGAAATATCTTGCTAATTTATATGAAAAACCTAGTGCTTAAAATAAAGTTTATTTGATGAAGAAACTATTTAGTTCTAAGATGCATGAAGGTGGGTCTGTATGTAGTCATTTGAATGATTTCGATATATTGTAAATTAGTTAAAATTGGTTGATATTTTGTTTGATGATGAAGTGAAAGAACTTTTATTCTCATGTTCTTTTCGATAGTTGGAATAACATGGTATGGTTTTTAGTAATACAACATCTGCTAATAATATTTTGAATTTTGATGATGTGGTGTGTATAATATTGAATGAATAAATTCACAAGAAAATTAGAGAGGAATCATCATCTTGAAATGCTTTGAGTATAGATAATAGGGGTAGGTAGAAGGAGAGATCCAAGAGTAAGAGTAATGGGAAATCAAAGTGAAGGGATAAAAATTTAAATCCAAAAGTAAGGGAATCACATGTTTGAAATGTGGAAAGAAAGGACATGCAAAGAAATATTGTTGGTCAAAGGATTCATAGAACCAACAAGGAGACAAAGGTAAATAAGAAAATTGTGCTGCAGTAGAGGTAATGCTAGATGCTCTTATTCTTTCTTTAGCTAATAGAATTTAATCATGGGTTTTAGATTCAGGAGCTTCTTTTCATACAACCCCTAATAAGGGTTATTTTAGAAATTATGTCTAGGAAATTATGGACATGTTTATTTGGGTGATGATGAACCTTGTAATATTACTTGGTAAAGGGAAAGTTCATAAAAAAATTATAGAAAGGAAATACATGAGTATTGAAAGATGTGAGGCATGTTCCAAACCTTAAGAAAAATATTATTTTTGTCGAAACCTAGGTGAATTTAGTTGCATGGTTACATTCACGGTTGACTCTTAGAAAGTCACCGATGGTTCTTTTTTGTGGAAAGAGGTAAGAAGGTAGGAATGTTATATTTATCTACTCATGCTATTGATTCATTTTCTTCATTATCTACTTTAGATTCAGATACATGCATGTGGCATAATCGGTTGGGCCATATGAGTCAAAAATGAATACGAGATCTTAAAGGCTAAGGGTAAGTTATCAGATTTGAGAGATTTAGATCTTGATTTCTGTGAGCATTGTGTCTTTGTAAAACAAAAGAGAGTGATATTTCTAAAATTTGGGGCAACTAAGGAGTAGAAATTAGAGTTTTTATACTCAGATGTGTGGGGACCAGCTCAGGGAAGCTTCTCATGGAGGATCCCAATATTATGTTTCATTGATGATGCTAATGAAATGTATGGGTTTATTGTATTAAATGTAAATATGAGGTTTTTGAGACTTTTAAAAGATGGAAATCCCTTGTTGGGAATGAATCAAATTCAAAGTTAAAGTGGCTTAGATCTAAAAATGGTGTTGAATATTGTAGCAAGGATTTCAATGATTATTGTTAGATGAATAGGATACATAGAGAAAGAACGGTTCCAAGAACACCACATAATAATGGTGTTGTAGAAAGAATGAACAAGACAATCATGGAAGGTGCTAGAAGTATGAGGATACATTCGGATTACATTTTCAGTTTTGGGAAAAGTAGTTGATACAACGGTTTATTTAATTAATCGAGGGCCTTCAAGTTCACTAGATGGAGGAATACTAGAGGAGGCTTGGATTGGAAAATAGCTTGATATTTATTTTCCTAATTTATTTGGTTCATAAGCTTTTGTACATATTGATAGGAAAAAAGGAAAAGTTGGATGCAAAATCCAAAAGATGCACTTTCATTGGTTATGGATCCGCGATTTTGGATTCCTTTTTTGGATTTAAATAATTCTAAAATTATTAGGAGTTCTGATATGGAATGGAATGAAAAGAGAATGTAAAGGGATCAAATATTGGTACACAAGGATGAACCGATTGATAATTTTGTGAATGAAAATGAAATATCATAATTAAAAGTAATAATAATAGGCTTACACTATAATCGGTGTTGTTTGACTCTTGGTCGACATCGGTCAAGAGAACCGATATCGGTTATAAAGGAGCCAAACCGGCATTGGTTATCGAAGCGCGTCGATTATAGGTGACCGGATTCGGTCATAGACATATTTGGATACAAAATTCTAGGAGGTCCAAAATGAGCCTCTGATACCCCAAACTCCTGTGAGAAGGTCACAAAGGGTAAGTAAACATCCATAAATATTTACACATACTCTATTTTATTTATTATTGGTGATAATGGTGGACCAGAGAGTTTTGAAGAAGAAATGCGGGATGAGATCCATGTCCGGTGGGAGCATCGCATGGATGAGGTGATGGAATCCTTGGAACATAACCATACTTGGGATTTGGCTAGGTTGTCAGCGAGATAAGAGGACATTGTAGAAAAAGTGGGTTTATAGGGTTAAGGAAGAACAAGGTAGACATAATGAGGTACAGTAAAGGCTTGTAAGAAAGGGATTTGCATAGAAAACATGTATTGAATTTGATGAAATATTTTCTTCTATTGTAAAGATGAATTTTTTCGTACTATATTGATTTTAGTTGCAGTAGAGGATTTTCATTTAGAGTAACTACATGTGAAGAAGGATTTCCTTCATGGTGATTTAGATGAAGAGATTTATATACAATAACTTCTTGGGTATGAAGTCAAAGGTAAGGAGAAATTATTGTGTAGGTTGAAAAAGATCTTATATTAGTTCAAGCCAGCTCTAAGGCAATGGTACATGAGGTTTGATAGTTTCATGCATGAGCATGGTTACTTGAGATGTGAATCTCACCATTGTATTTACTTCAAGAACCTTGAAAATCGGAGCTATATTTTTTTGTTATTGTATGTGGATTATATGCTTATTACGCAGGATCTAGTATATGAGGACATTGGTGAGCTTAAAGGAAAGTTAGATCACAAATTTTCCATAAATTATTTAGGATCTGTAACAATAATCCTTGGCATGCAAAAAAAAAAAAGAGACAAGAAGAACAAGAAATAATATTTTTCTCGGGAGGATTATATCTATAGGATGTTATAAAGGTTCAAGATGTAGAATGAAAAACATATTAGTACACCTATGGTGGACAATTGAAATTGAGAAAATTTCAGTTTCCTTCTTCATATGAAGAGGTCAAATACATGACATGAGTGCCATATGATTCAGCGGTTTGGAGTATCATGTATGATATGGTTTTTACGAGAACAAACATTGCACAGGAAGTGGGAGTTGTGGGAAGATATATGGCTAATCTAGGTTAAGAACATTGGAAAGCGATCCAAAAGATACTCAAGTATTTGGGAGGGATGTCTAGCATGCGGTTATACTATGGAGGTTTGAATATTTCATTATGTGGCTATGTTGATTCGGATATGGCTAGAGATTTTGATGGTAGGAGGAGTACTAATGGATATATTTTCACGGTATGTGGGATAACAATGACTAGCTATATTTAAAGATTGTAGAAGGTTGTGGCTTTTTCTACTATAAAGGTAGAGTATGTTGTAGCTATAGAGGCTAGAAAGGAGATGATATAGATGAGTAGGTTCATGAAAGAGTCGGGAAATGAGTAAGATGATTGCAAACTATTAATTAACTTGTCAGAATTTAATTCATTTGGCAAAGAACTCGGTGTTTCATTAAAAAGGAAAAACCTTCAATTGAGGTATCACTTTATCTGATAGGTATTGGAGAATGGGAAGTTGAATATGGAAAAAATTGATACAAGTGAAAACCCTTCGGATATGATAACAAATCCATTAGAAAGGATAATTTGGAGCTACACTCTACTTCTTTTTGTCTTCAAGTTCGAGACTTAAAGAGAAAGAAACAAAGCTAAGAGGATATGTGGATGACACTGAACAGGTATGGTGTAGAAATTAATCTCGAAGTGGAGATTGCTGAGTTGTGGAGCTCAATTACTTTGGATTAGCATGTAATATGAAACTTGATGGAAAATAAAGTAACCAAATCTGTTATGGAGGGATTGACATAGGTCACCTATGAGCGGCATCGGTTAGGTAAGGATGAATGACATCGATTAGGGCTAGCAATCATTACTTACCTGTGCGGGAGTGTTTTATTTAACTCTCGGGAATTAGATCTATATTTAGTATTAAAACATATCTATTGATTATAATTGCTTGGATAAGTTCCTAAGTTTATATATACACCTACATAAGAATAAAATCTAGGGTTTAGAAGTAATAATTAAGAATAACTTGAAAAATTGATGATTATTGTGAGAATAATTATGAGAGAAAGAATTCTTGGAGAAAAGTAAAAGCTTAGGTGAAAGACAATACGAGTACATCGAGAGATGTGGAAGATTGTAAATATTCAATTATATATCTTGTCAAAGTTTGGATCATAGATTGGATTGTTTCTTCTTTGGATGTAGTCCACATTGGCTGAACCATGTTAAATTTGGTGTTGATTTATATATCTTGATTAGTATATATCTTCTCGTAGAATATAGACTTTTAATTACATGTATGCTTAGATCGATATATTAATTGTACAACTAATGTGCTAACCCCAACACAAACACCATGCCAAAGACAATAAATGAGCATGTAATACTTATGATAAGCCCACATGACACTCTAACTTGCACACCATACCTCCTAAGGACAAAATTAATTGTGGTAAGTAGGAAGTGTGCTTATTTTGACTTTTACACTCCAAAATGTAGAAATAAGCCTAAAATTAAGCTGCGCATACCATAGGTATCATTGATAGGTGAATTTAAGAGGCATCAAACAAGCTTAGCTTGTCCCACAAGCCTCCTAAAAAGCCTCCCAAGTCAAAATCCGAATTTTGAAGTTGGGGAAGAGTACATGACAAAAATTCCAACACAAATCCAACTTACATCAACAATATTTGAAGGACTATATACCCCCTCCGTAGTGCCCACTTACCTTCGACACTTTTGATATTGATCCTATCATCTATCGCTGACTTTATTATGGACATTATTATAGTTTTGATTTAGTATGGTGTTATATGTTAGATCATGGATTATTGTTGACTTTAATTTATATATAATACATGCGAGTATTAGAGACATTTTATATATTGATGATGATCTACTGTTCGACATGGTTATTTTTATGGATATTGTTTGGACATGTGATATTTTGATATATTGAGTAGGCCTAGGAAATTGAATTAATTGATGGTCATATAGTTGTTGATGAAATTGTAAATGATATTGTTGTTTTCCTAGATGTTGTTGTGATTCATATATATATATTGATGATTTTGGAAGTATATTTATACTCATTTGGATGTTATGATATGGCCACAAGGCCGAAAGAGGTATTTGTGTTTTGTAGGTTTAAAAAATATATCACAACACACATTGGGGGATTGGAGACCAACCACATTGGAATTCTAGATGAATTCAACAAGGTCACCATGGCAAATTGTATTTGTTTGTGTGTGTTTTATTTTGTTAAGGATTCTCGTGGGGAATCACCTTTAAATGTGACCAAGGGTTATGTGTATTTATTTATTTGGTTCCTTTTTATTGATGTTTGTATGTGTTTATTAAGTGATGTGTTTACCCCTTTCATTATTTATTAATTGTGGTAAATTAATGTGAGTAATCATATTGTTAAAAATTAATTAATCAAATTGGGACATAAGAAAGTAATTATTGGAGTTGTTGGCTCTTGTATTAAATGTTGTGAGATAAGTATAAGTAATGTGTAAGTATGTGTAGGAGATATGTAAGTAAATTTGGAGTATGAAACACTTCGTCTTATTTACAATTTGAATTTGTCCTTGGAGGCTGATTTTGGAGGCTGGTAGGACAAGTTAAACTTGTCCCATACCTCTTAAATTTGCATAACAACCTTATCTATGGTTGGAAAGTCCAATTCTAGCCTTCATTATGCATTTTTGTAAGTAAAGTTGTATGCTTTTATTGCACTTTCTTACATGCTTTCAATTTCAGTCCTTATGGGGTGTGGGCTTGATTTGAGTGTGTAGGAAAAATTTTCATTTATTCACCTACTTATTTATTGTGCCTTGGAGATTGATGTGGACATATGAGTTGGAGTTGAGGATGTGTGATGTGACATCCCACTTTGTGATCCACATATCCTATTCCTTTCCCTCTCTGTATATTCAAATTTCTTTGGCTTTTTTAGGGTTTCTTTACTTTTGCATACTTTATTTGGGGGTGAATTCTTTTGTTGTTTTGAGATCTTGCTTTTGGAGAATATTGGAGAATGTTGCATGCTTGTAAATTATTGATCTTAGAATGTACTTTGCATTGGAAAGCCTATTATTTTGGAACATTAGAACAAAACTCCATCATGGAGAGGTAGGAGCTTGACTCTGTTACTATTTTTTATTTTATGCATGCTTATGTAAATGTTCTTTGTGTGTTTTGGTATGTTGTTGGGTGAATGGGTAGATTGCTAAGTGTGGTGTAGGAGGAGACTATGGGTATCTTCTTGTGGGGGCATAAGGAAATGTGGGGGCATAAGGATTATTTTGTGGAGGGAGTTTGGGATGGGTGTTCCACCTTAGAAAAGAAATAGCTTGCATTTATTACTTGTGATAGGGGACCATAAGGGGAGGAGGCACAAGAAAATGTGGGGGGCATAAGGGGTACTTGAGGGAGGCATAAGAGTATATAGGGATTTTGAAATGAATTGTTGGTGGGTTTTAAGGTGGACACCCATTTCCCATTGGGAGGTATAAACAGTTTTCCACATAGATCTCACTCCTTTGGCTTGCATGATAAACCCGAGTGTTGTTTGTTGTCTTTTATATGTGGTTGCAAACTGTAGTTTTGTTTTGGACTGTGTTTTTAAATGTGAAATTTTGCATGTGTGTTTTTGGAAGCCTGTTGTTTCCATAAGTTGAAACACATCTTCTATTACATTGTGGTTGGGGTTCGGGGGCCAATGAAGAGGGTGGATTCCCCTTTTTATTGGATGTCTTGGTTGGGTGGAGAGCATTTCCTTTCCCCCAGTTCTATTGTGGTCAAATTGAAATAAAGAAAATGGAGGATATTCATGTTGTTGTTTCGAAGTAGAGGAAAAAAAGACAAGTTTGACGATCAGTGTTGATATTATTTCTTATTGTAACCTTTTCCCCTTTGTGAAGTGGATGACCTTGTATATTATGTCATGGAAATATTTTTGTACTAGCTATGAAAGTTGTAATTCTAAATGTGAAAGAGATATACTCTTTTTTTCTTCTTTTGAAAGAATGTGAAAAAAATAATAATAATGTATATTGTAATTGAGGAATGAAAGAAGAAGTTGTAAAGGTATCTCTTTGAATCAATAAAAGTTGTATTAATTTTCTCAAATGGAATTATTGGGTATTGAAATCTTATTGTTGAATGTATTTTGAAATTCTGTTGGAAGGATGAAAAAGTGAATACATATGGAGAAATGTCATAATACTCTGTTCTTTAGAAATGAATGTTTTAGAAATTAGAATTGTAATTTGGCATTTGAATACTTTTCTTGAATCAACTTAATAGGTTAGAATTGGTTTTGGAATGAATTTTAAAACTTAGAAGATGATAAATAAAAATAGACCCATTCGAATCGATCTCTGTTAGATAAATTTCAAACTTTGCAAATTAATTAGCAAATTGAACAGAATGACCCTGCAACATCAAAAAGAAAAATTAAATACCAAATTGGACTTGTAAGATCAAAATAACCCCAAAAAAACTAAAACACTTAAGAAATTTTTAAGAACCTTTCAAATCGAGCAAAGGCAAAGTTGCAGGCTTTTTGTTGTGTAAACATTGGTAAATTTCAAATGCAAATCAATCAAGCGATTTAACCTTGCAATCTATCCTAAAATATTCCAAGTGAAATCCTCCATGCTTGTTTGGCATGTTGTGAAATAATTAATGGTGAATTTGAACAAAATTGATAAGTTAAAAATACCAGTTCACTTTTTAAGTGACAGAAAGATGTTTTCTCCAATAAACCCATAAACTTTGTCAAATAAATTTTTTTAAGGTTTTTGTGCAAATAAGACGTCGAGAGATTTCCACAAATTGTTAATTTTCCAAAAATGAGTTCCCAATAAAAATTTATGGCCTTCTGAAGTTTTCACTTCATTTGGCTTCAAAAATATTATAACTATCAAATTTAAATGAATAAAATATTCTTGGGCAGACCTGCAGGCTAAAAATTTCCTTTTTACTTTTTTCCCAAAAAGTGCAAAGTCATGAAGTTTCCCGCCACTCCGCTAACATGAAAGCCTTCATTTTGTCTAAAAATGATCTAAGTTCAAAAAGAAAATTTGGAAAAAATTTCCCCGCGGCCCCGCCTTTACCTTTTGAAAAGTAATTATGCAGTGTGAGGGTCTGCAACCCTTAACCTTTTAAAAATTTTAGCAAAAATTCCTGCATTTCTCCATGGCCCTGCATCCTCATCCTTTCCTTGGAAAAGCACTTTTATGGGTTTGTGCGGGCCCGCACTCTAAAACTTAACTTTTAAAATTTTGGGAAAATTTCTAAAAGTTTCTCCATTGGCCCGCCTCCCCATAGCCAATGATTGGCTGACACGTGGCTTCATGAGATGACAACGGAGGAGCGAGTTGATTTCTCAACCTTAACATTTTAAAATTCTTTTGGCGAAAATTTAAAAGTTTCTCTACCACCCCACCGCACCCATGCCTAATGAGAGCATGACATGTTGCATCTTCCGGCATCGGCGGAGGTGCAAGTTAATTTTAGCCTTTGCACTTTTTATTTTAAAAGTATTAAATTCTTAAGTTTCCCTGTAATTCCATTTTCTCCACATGAATCATGGCTTGGCATGTGGCTCCTTGGGTGATGGCGGAGATGTGGATCATTTTGATCCCTTAACATTTTTTTGGCAAAAAAAAGAAGAAAAAAAAGCTAAATGTCTTAAATTTTGGTGACCCATCTTTCCTTTGGGTTGAAGTTTTTGCAAACATGTCCCCTTATGGGCTCATGGGCATGTGGAGGTAGTTTGCATATTTATCCCAAAAAGTCAAAGCGATAAGTTCCTCCCCACTCCACTGGCCCGCATATGGGAAAATGTTTCTTCCCCACTCCACTAGTCCACTCTTCTCTTCTCGGGAGAAATTTCTCTCTGAAGCCCGCAGAGCTTGAATTAGGGAAAATTTCCTCTGTGAGCCCACTCTTGGGAAAAATTTTCACCCCAAGGCCCGCCGAACCATAACTTGAGAAATATAAAGAGTTAGAGGGACTTCTTTATATCACTGGAAAGGTGAGGAAATTTCCTATCTAATGGAAATGTTTTCAGTAAGATTTAAGTGCATTAATTAGGGTAAAAATCAGATTTAATCCTTAAGTTAGTTCTGAGATTGGGTTAAAGAGAATCTTACCCTTTTAATTTTAATGTTAAATCTAAACCCATATTTAACACCTTGTAAAAAATTTAAATCTTGTGTAGTTAAATACCTTTGGTATTTAGTTTTTTTGGCTCGTCTTACCCTCTGAGTTTAATTAAGAATTGTTTGGCTTAGTGTTAATCTAATTTTAAATAGTTAGATTATCACCGAAGGGAAAATTAACCATGCTCGGGATAACTTTCACTCTCTTAGTGTTTTGTACGGTGATTTTACAATTGTCATAGTGGACTCTGAATTGTTTTTGTTGCGAACTCTTTAAAAAAATTATTCCATGATTTTTCTAACTAAACATAGGTTGTTCTTGGGTCTCAACTGGGATTTTTAGTGCACGTTACACCCTCATAACTCTCCAATTGTCACATCATTATTTTAGTTAACTAATTAAGTTAGATTAGCTAATTAAGACACATTTATAATTTCTAATAAAGTGACAACAATTTCCAATAATTAAAAGCTGAACATACAAAACTTAAAAGAAAAGGAAAACATTTCACCCCATGGCCACACATGTGAGGTCATCCCCATGGGAAACTTCCTAACTAGGCATGTAATAAAACCACATAAACATTAGACATAGTTCTCAAATTTGGCCATGTTGCAAAACACCCCACATCCTTCCGCGGTTGGTCTTCTATCCCATTTCAATGTATGTGATAAAATATCCTGCAACATAAAGAGATCAACAACATTGAGAAATAATATATACATAGAAATCAATAAGCATCATCCAAATTTAAATAATTGTATCATCTATCAACATATCCATTAATACGATTCTAACATCCATGAGATCATAATTCTACTCAAAACTTCCAGAGTATAACATGTGGGTATAAAATCCAAATAATGCAAATCAACATATATCGGACTGTCAATACCAATGTCATCTAGTGTATCATAATCAAAATTTGACACACATGTCAATAGTCCAAATATTTATATAGACTATCATCTACTACTCAAAATATAATAATCTAAATGTCTAATTATCAATCCATCCGTAATGTCAACATAATGAAAATAGTTTTGAAGAGGAGTGGGAACTACACTACTCTCTTGCATCTAACCATGTTTATACAAAAAGATACAATAAATAAAGCAGATAAATGGAATAAATATTACCTTCATTTTTTCATAAAGAAAAAATATTTCTACGATACCAATTGATGTTGATGTAGCTCAAGAGGACAAATTACCTCAAAGACACACACAATATGCCGAAAATCAAGAAACTTGAAAACAACATCTTTCTCTTTCTAGAATCCTCACTATTCTTTCCAAACATTACAATCCACCTCTATTTCCCACTAACTCTAAAAATCCCTAAAATGCAAAAAAAAACCCTAAAACGCAAGAAATACTAAAAATAAAAACACCATGTATGGAGCCCAAATTTTACCCACATGAAATAAACACCTAAATTAAGGATTCTAATAAGTATTGAATTATTCAATCTAGTAGAAATTTTTTAATTAAATTTCTTCATTTCTAAATAATCCTAAATAAAGGTCTCAAGCACATTTTGATCCATAGATGAAGGAATATTGGACCAAAAAAATATCTAAGAACGTCCTCCAAATCAAGCTCTCTTAACACGGTGAATTGCAGTTCACGATATAATTCCTTGAAAATTTTCAAGACGATCGGAAGGTTGGATCATAATTTATGGTCTTTAAAAGTTATGCTCCCGCATTAATGTCTCGAGGTAAACCATTGATCAATTTTTGTAGTTTGATACATTTAATTATAAATGGAAAAATCTATCATAAGTTTTTATAAATTTTAGTTACGAGGTATGATCCCAATCTTATCCCCTTATCACATTGTTATTTTAGTTAACTAATTAAGTTGGATTAGCTAATTAAGACACATTAATAATCGTTAATAAAGTAACAACAATTTCCAATAATTAAAATACATATAACATAACATTCAAAGAAAGGTAAAACATTTCACCTCATGGCCACTGAGATGTGAGGTCACCCCCATGGGAAACCTCGTAACTAGACATGCAATAACACCACATAAACATTAGACATAGTTGTCAAATTTGGCCATATAAGAAAACACACGACATCCTTCCATGGTTGGTCTCCTATCCCCTTTCGATGTATTTGATAAAATATCCCTACAACAAAAAGAGAATACCTCTCGGCCTCATGACCACATCAACAACATTGAGAAATAATATATAAATAGAAATAAATAAGCATCATCTAAAGTTAGGTAAATCTATCATCTATTGACATATCAATTAATATGATTCTAACATCCTTGAGATCATAATTCTACTCAAAACATCCAGTGTAATGTGTAAGTATAAAATCCAAATAATGCAAATCAACATATATCGAATCTGTTTACCAATGTCATTTAGTGTACCATAATCAAAATGTGAATCACAACATGTCAATAGTGCAAGTATCTCGCATATTCTATCATTTACTACTAAAAATCTAATCATCTAAATGTCTAAGTATCAATCCATATGTAATGTTAATATAATGAAAATAGTGTCTTAGCGAGTGGGCACTACACTCGTCTTTTGCATCAATCCATGCTTATATAAAAATACACTATAAATTTTTTTTTTTTTTAAAAAAGGAATAAATATTATCTTCATTTTTCCTAAAGAACAAAATCCTTCTCTCGATGCCAATTGATTTGGATGTAGCTCCAAGAGGACAAATTACCTCCAAACACGCACACAATATGCCCAAAATAAAGAAACTTCAAAACAAGTTCTTTCTCTTTTAGAATCCTCACTAATCTTTCCAAACATTATAATCTACCTTGTATTTCTCACTAACTCTAAATAACACTAAAATGTGAAAAAAACCAAAAACACACAAAAATATTAAAAACAAAAACACCTCAAACGGAACCCAAATTTTACCTACATTAAATAAATCCCTAAATTAAGGATTCTAATAAGTATTGAATTATTCAATCTAGCGAAATTTTTTATTAAATTTCTTCAGATTCTAAATCATCCTAAATAGATGTCTCGAGCACATTTTTATCCATAGATGAAGGATTTTGGCCCAAAAAATATGTAAGAACATCTACCAAATCAAGCTCTCTTAACACGGTGAATTGCACTTCATGATATAATTCCATGAAAATTTTCAAGACGATCGAAGGTTGGATCAAAATTTATGGTCTTAAAAGTTATGCTTCCCATCAATATCCGAGGTAAACTATTTAGTCAATTTTTGTATGTTTGATACATTTAATTATAAATGGAAAAATATATCATAATTTAATATTAATTTTAGTTACAAGGTAAGATCCCAATCTTAGCCCCTTGTCACATAATTATTTTAGTTAACCAATTAAGTTAGATTAGCTAATTAAGACACATTAATAATTGTTAATAAAGTGACAACAATTTCCAATAATTAAATACATATAACACAAAATAAAGCACACACAAAATTAAAATAAAGGGAAAAATTTCACCCCATGGCCACACATGTGAGGTCACCCCCATGGGAAACCTCCTAACTAGGCATGCAATAACACCACATAAACATTAGACATAGTTGTCAAATTCAGCCATGTTACAAAACACCCGACATCCTTCCATGGTTGGTCCCCTATCCCCTTTCAATGTATGTGATAAAATATCCCTACAACACAAAGAAAGAATACCTCTCTGGCCTCATAACTACATCAACAACATTGAAAAATAATATATACATAGAAATAAATAACAATCATATAAAGTTAAGTAATTTTATCATATATCAACATATCAATTAATATGATTCTAACATCCATGAGATCATAATTCTACTCAAAACATCCATAGTATAACGTGTGAGTATAAAATCCAAATAATGCAAATCAACATATATCAAACTGTCTACCGATGTCATCTAGTGTATCATAATCAAAATGTGAATCACAACATATCAATAGTCCAAATATCTACATAGTCTATCATCTACTACTCAAAATATAATCATCTAAATGTCTAATTATTAATCCATATTTAATGTTAATATAATGAAAATAGTGTTGAAGAGGAGTGGCGCTACACTCCTCTCTTGCATCTATCCATGCTTATACAAAAATCACACAATAAATAAAATAGATAAATTGAATAAATATTACCTTCATTTTTTCCTAATGAACAAAATCTTGCTCGATACCAATTGATGTGGATGTAGCTCCAAAAGGATGAATTACTTCCAAACACGCACATAATATGTCGAAAACCAAGAAACTTCAAATCAACTTCTTTTTCTTTCTAGAATCCTCACTAATCTTTCCAAACATTACAATCCACCTTCTATTTCCCACTAACTTTAAAACACCCTAAAACGTGAAAAAAAACCATAAAACGCAAAAATACTAAAAACAAAAACACCTCAAATGGACCCCAAAATTTACCGACATGAAATAAATCCTAAATTAAGGATTCTAATAAGGCTTGAATTATTCAATCTAGCAAAAAAATGTTATTAAATTTCTTAAGTTCTAGATAATCCTAAATAAAGGTCCTGAGCACATTTTGCATTCATAGATGAAGTATTTTGGCCCAAAAAAATTTGTAAGAACATCCGCCCACTTAAGCTCTCTTAACACGGTGAATTTCAATTAACGATCTAATTCCTTGGAAATTTTCAAGATAATGGAAGGTCGGATCAAAAGTTATGGTCTTTAAAAGTTATACTCCCACATCAATATACGAGGTAAACCATTGAGTCGATTTTTATATGATTGATACATTTAATTATAAATGGAAAAATATAACATAATTTATCATTTAATTTAGTTATGAGGTATGATCCCAATCTTTGCCCCTTTGATTTATATCTCTTGCAGTTTATACCTTAATCAATAGTTAGGGAATGTGAGAGATTTTTTGATATATTGTTGCAGTGTATATCTGATGCGCATCTAAAGGATATTAATCCTGTAGTGAGATTTATGATCCGCATTTTTATTTTCAATGGATCGGTCCTCCCAACATAGGCGATTTAGCTCTCCTCACCACAAATTGGAAATTTCTCCATTTCGTCTCAACAAAAAACCATGAACAACCTATTCAGATGGTATAAACCCCCGGTCCACGAGATCTAATTTTATATGTTTGGCGAGTTTATTTGGTGTTGAAACGTCATCCTCAATGCATTGAAGGCCCATTTCAGTAATATAGCCCTTGCTCGGAAATACCATTTCGCATTCACCCTACATTGATCTTTGTTATTTAGATCGACATTGGTGGCATGCAATTTTCAGTGGCATTCAAATCTTCCCCTATCGAATGCATCAACGGTGGAAAATTTACCTTGGCTCGCATAAGCATTCCAAAGTTGGTAAAGAAAAAACCCGAAAATGGTCGGTATTCATTTTAATTCGTAATCACTGAGTTCTTCAAAAGTAAATCTAAATTAGTGGAAAAGGTGGAGGTGTTGAAAGGTTCGTCCCTCCATAGCACCTTAAACCATAACTTTTTAATGATGCTTTTTTCAAAGGATATTTTTTGTAAGAGAAGGGATGTTATTATCAAAAGGAGGATTTTTTTGAAAGAGGGGGATTTTTTTAAGGGAGCTATTCTTTTCGAAAAAGGAGGGAAGGGATATATTTTTGAAAAATTAAAAAGGGGTTTAGTATCATGTGTAATTTGATGCATTATTAGTTTAATCAACATACAAAGGTTTTCACATTAAGAGTGGTAATACATACCGGGAGAAGTACTTCTAGCAACAAACAAAAACCCGAATGACGACGACAATGTGTGTTGCGGTTTCTTATCGCAGTTCCCCACCCCATGTTAGCACTAAGGGGAGTTAGAATGTTAGGAATTAGTCCTATGACATAAGTACCTTTGTGAGTGTATTATAATATTGTGAATGCATATTTGTAGAATAATAATAAGTGGAGCACAAATAATGTAAGTGATTGTTACTCACGTAACAATCACATTAGAATAGGGGTTTGGTGAGATTATTAGGGAATGTGAGAGATTTAGGGATATATTGTTGAGATGTGTAATAAGAAAGATCTCCTTAATTATAGGAGATATTCCCGCTATATATGTAAGCATTGTGTGGATCAATAATACATTAAACTGAATTGATTATTGAACTTATGCTCTCTCCAAATTTAGGAGTTTCCCCATAAACAACACCATTTACAATACCGTGTTTAATAGTAGGCTTTAATCCACTTGTTTAAATGTTGCGTAAGGAATTACCTTTTAGACCATAGTCCTTAGAAATTAGTATTTTGCTAGTATCGTACGAATATTAATCCAAATATACGTAAAGGGCGAAAGATGTTATACTCTCATACATTTTTACGTGTGTTTTGGTGTTAATCCACAAACAGCCAATACTAATGCAGCAACAAATTACCTTCAATGATCATCCTCGCCATTAAATTACAACCCACTTAATTAAATTATAATATGTAGGACATTCCGATTATTAAACGAATTGTATCTTCTTCATTCTGATAGAAGAAATCTTAGTTTTTGTGTCCTTCTTTTAGTATTGTTGCCCGCAATGGCCTCTCCCTTCCGCTTTAGTCTCGCTGTTTTCGCCACTTTGCTTGCATTCAGTACAGTCATGTCGGAGGACGTGAGAAGGAAGCCATATATTATCCACATGAGTAAGTCAATGAAGCCCAAACATTTTAGCCTGCATGAACACTGGTATGCTTCCCTCATCAACGAGGTAACATCAGGCAGTGATGAACATAGAAGCCTGTTGTTATATACTTATGATATACTTCTGCATGGCTTCGCAGCCAAATTAAGCAGTAAAGAGGCTGTAGCTCTGGAGACCATGAAGGGCTGCTTGGCCGTGATTCCATCCTCTATCAGTCAACTCCATACAACCCACTCACCGCAATTTCTCGGTCTGAACAATCAGTCTAACAATTTGTGGCCGCTGTCTCGTTACGGCAAAGATGTGATTGTGGGCGTGGTTGACAGCGGAATATGGCCCGAGAGCGAAAGCTTCGGTGATGAAGGCCTCGGACCTGCTCCCACTAGATGGAAGGGTGCATGCGAAACCGGTGAGTCATTCAATTCCTCACACTGCAATAAGAAAATCATAGGAGCTCGCTATTTCTTTAAAGGCTACGAAGCAAGGTACGGCAGTCTTGATAAAAGCGAATACAAATCAACGAGAGACACCATCGGCCACGGTACACACACTGCTTCTACCGTTGCTGGATCCCCTGTGGCTGTCTCCGGAATTGCGAACGGAACGGCCACAGGAATGGCTCCTCAAGCAAGATTGGCCGTGTATAAGGCCGTTTGGGGACCAGCAGGACGCGGCGATGAGAGTGACATAGCGGCTGCCATGGAGAAGGCCGTTGCAGACGGCGTGGATATAATTTCTATGTCCCTTGGAAGTTATGACAGGCCATTTTACCGGGATTCCTCAGCCATAGCAGCCTTTAAGGCGATGCAGAAGGGTGTATTTGTTTCTATTTCAGCAGGTAACAGTGGGCCTCGTTCATCGTCTGTTACAAACACTGCACCTTGGATGACCACAGTCGGCGCCAGCAGTATTGACAGAGAACTAGGAGGAGGATCGAGTGCGGTAGGAAAATCAGTAAGAGCTCCCATTGTAGCTGCCTTTTCTGGGAGGGGACCGAGTAAAGTGTATCCGGATATTATTAAACCAGATGTAGTTGGTCCGGGCGTGAAGATAATAGCGGCGTGGACACAAAGAAAATACGCTATAATGTCGGGAACATCAATGTCGTGTCCTCACATCAGCGGAATTGTGGCGCTGTTACGAGTCGTGCATCCATCGTGGAGTCCTGCTGCACTCAAATCTGCTCTCATGACGTCTGCTTACAACATCGACAACCAAAGGCAGGCCATCGAAGACGCTTCCACCGGCGAACCCGCAGACGCATACGCCTTGGGCGCAGGGCATATAAATCCACAAGTTGCGATGGATCCGGGGTTGATCTTCGACATGGCACCTCAGGAATATATTGTGTTTCTCTGTACTCTCAACTACACCCCCAACAGATTGGTCTCCTCGTCGACGATACATCATTCTCCTGCCCTAGAATAAGCCCTTTGCAGGGGGTAGGAGATCTGAACTACCCATCTTTCTCTGTCCTCTTCAACTCCACCAAATTAGTTCAAGTGAAGACCAGAACAGTAACAAATGTGGGTGTCGCCCCTGCAGTCTACAAAGTGATGGTGAACAACCCTCCAGGCGTAATAATAGATGTGCAGCCGAAGACGTTGAGGTTTTCAAAGCAGAATGAAAGGGCAATCTTTACTGTCAGATTTCAAAGTGAGGAGAGCGGCGAAACTAAAGAGTTTGGAGAGATAGTGTGGAAAAGTATCCGAGGCGGAACACACGTAGTTCGCAGTGCAGTTGCCATAGCGTGGGAAGGCAATTGATAGATTATTATTTTACTGACTATAAAATATGTTTGTAAAGTAGCGTGTTGTTTACACTTTTCTCCACCAGAAACCCTGCGTGGATTGATTGCTGGAAAATAAATAATACTAGCAATTGTATATAAGGTGCAAGGTACGTCCTTAAGGGATGAGTTTGTAATTGGCCTATAGGCTTAGACTACTTTCCAAATAACTCTTTTTTTTTTATAGTCATCGTCTTCTTACATTTCTCTTAATGTTATTTTAAATCAAAATAATAATAATGAAGAATGCGGTGGATTTCAAATTTTATATTGATATTGTGTCTGCTCAAATTCCAAACTGAAACTCCACAACATCTGGAATAATTTTTAATATTCGGCATTTTAATCATGAAATTTGTGATGGTTACGACACATTGATGTTTTCTGGTTATTCATACCACATTTTCTTGGTAGAAGACGAATCGCCGATTTACATACATACCAAACACATGATTGTTATTAGTAAGGGAGTTGTGTTCGTTAGTTATTCATATGTTTTGAGAATTTGCGAAAGAAGAAATGGTGTTAATCGTTTGGTGTGTGCTTGCGCATGGTTTGTGATGGAGCGAAGGAGGCTTGACTTGTGGGATGCATGGATTAATATCAATTCTTTGCAGGAGCTGGAAAGCGCACAAATAGGTGCTCTGCGTTCTGAGATGGCACTGCCACCCATATATGCCATATGTCCACTCTTGCCCTCATGGCAGATGCTTCCCGAATCCGATCAAGAGCCAACGACATTAAGGATAACATGAGAGGAGAACTAAGGCGTGGATTGAACGAGAATTATACGAGTGCAGAGCCATTCCCTTTATATTATTCGTCATTAACTCTACAGATGAATTCGATGCTTTTGTGGAAGCGTTTGAATGGGAAGAACAACCGTACAAAGGCCCCGCTCCCTGAAAAAACATTGGTGGCAGAGTTTTGTCTGCTAATGAAGCTCCTCTCCATGAACACATATTCTCCCACCATGAAATGGCTTTGATAATTGTAGACATTTTTCTTGTTGAGTTCGTGTAAGTGTATTTAGGATGAAATGAAATCTAAGTTATATAAATATTATGTTACATGCAGACAAAAGAATTTTCATGAAAATATTCTTTGAATTCTAGGTTTTCTGTGTGTTTGTGCTGATCTTACAAAATTTACAGTCAAATTTGGAATTTTTGAGTTGTGAAAAAATTCCAACAATGGTTTTTTGGATGTTGAAGTGACCAATCAACTTTTATGTTAGTAATATGGCAACTCTCATTGTGACACCACCCTTATTGGTACGAAGATCTCTGACATATATTGAGGATTGAGGCATATATAATTTCAGATTGTAAAACATGTATATAGAGATAATTGTCCACAATAGTTTTGGCCGATAGGTCTTTCTGAAGTCATTTTTCTTTGTAACTCCCATCTTCATTATCACTATCATCCTAATACATTTTAGTCTTACTTCAAAACCAAAATCAATCAAATTCAACCAATAATTGTAATAATCTTGATCTTCATACATTTTTGTCTTTCTTCATAAAGATAAAATCTAAATCTTATATTTTTATTTCATTTTTTTTTGTATTATTTTCCATCTCAAGCAATGGGAAGGACAGAAAATGGCAAAAAATTATAGCAATTGGCCAATATGCCTTTAGAAATGGATTATCTAGGTAACTTACATTTGCATTGTCATGTTCGTTTTCTCATATTTTTAACTTAATTATGTTAGTGAATTATATTCAGACATAAAATGAAATGATTCATTGCATGAATCACAAATATATTCTTGAAAAGATAAGTCAGTAGCATCTCCCCAACACATCATGCCACCAAATTTCCATTCAATTTTCTAATTATGCCGAGAAGAATCTACGGTTGTATACATTGAGTGAAAGATTCTTTTGTCATGCCCATGTTTGAATTTTATTTTTCCCGTGAAATAAAAAGTAGGACCGAATCACCTTAAAAAAAATGCAAATATACTTTTACTTACTGCACTTAAGTATTTACATTAAAATATATACAAATGTAAAATTACTTGCTCCAAATGTAATTTTACTTACTACACTTAAATATTTAAATCAAAAAAAAAATACAAATGTAATTTTACTTGTTGTACTTAAATTGCATAAGAAAAATTGTAATTTTACTTTGTAATTTTATTTGCTACACCTAAATAATTACATAAGAAAAAACAAATAGAAATGTAATTTTACAACAAAAATGTAATTGTTGATGGAATCACATCACTTGGAATGAGACGGTTTATGGACTTGCACATTCGATGTGATTGCATAACATTGAACAATTATGAGTGTGAGACATTACAAAACGGTATAGCTCTCTGGAGAAGGCGAGTTCCTGCTCCTAACCTACCTGCCACTAGCTACTCCAAATTCAAGCTAACTACTACTACTAACCCTAAACTACAACTTCCAAGGGGATAGGGATAGATGGATGCATAGAAAGAAAACCCTACACTAAAATGGTGATACACCAAGAAAGCATTGTTGATCACTCTTCCCAGGCATGCAAAATGGAGAAAGGCTAAATACTGGGGAGGTTGGAAAAATGCAACACAAACCCATGCTCCACCAATGCATTAAGGGAAGGCTAGAAAAATGCAACACAAACCTAAAATGTAAACAATCTTAATTTCAAGGTAAATACAAAACACCCATATCTTGAAATAACTATGAAATGTGCATGGGACACTTTGTTGCAATGAGAGGTAAGGGAGACACAAAATTCATGCAAAGTTTAAAAAACTAAACACAAAACATATTTTTATTTCTCAAGAAGTATACATAGTACATTGCACATGGGAGAAATACATGAAGCCATTACATTGTTTGGAGGAAGGCTTAGAGGCCCGAAGAAGAAGGTGTCATGGGAGAAGAAAGATGATCAACAACCTTTACACATGCAAACCCCTTACATTTTATAGAGGAAGGAAATGAGGAAAGATAGAGAGAGAGAGAGAGAGAGAGAAGAAATTTTAAAATGCACTCCAATCTCTTGCATAATCCATCATCGTCCTTGTGGGAGTGATGGGCAAGTCTGTAAATCTCACACTCCATTGTACTTTACTTGTTGGGGAAGAAAATATGCCCATACTTCATCATTCTAGTAGGTGAGAAATCTAAAACTACTCCTCTAAAATGGTGGATTGTACTTCCACATTTTTTGGTAGTTGTGTAGAGGACACTTCGAGAGATTTCTAAAAGTATGATTTTATGTAAATCTGATCTCCCAATCAAAAGTTAAGGGGGACTTATGGTTTTAAAGACTTTTGGTTTTGGGGTTTTCTTCTCCCCATGTGGCACTATTGATTGCGAGCTCGAAAAACCTCCGAAACAGTGAAAATATTGATTTCAAAAATTTTGAGTTCGAGTTTAATACTTTTAACTCCTTTTCATGCTTCTTTTCTCCGAGTCCCTAAATTTCACTTTGGCCTACCTCCAAATGACCCCACCTTCGATGTCCAAATTTTGGACTTCATAGCTTCTTCATTTCTTGATCTCCTTTGTAATGTGCTCGGCCTACTTCACTTAATTTCTCATCACGAGCCTGAAACATGAGCTCCCATGGCGAGTCGATCTCTCCATTTCCTCTTTGTGAGGTCTTGTTTGTCCAATTTAGCTTGAGGGTCAAAATTGGATAACATAAATTATACTTTTAATTCCCCTTACTATATCTCTCAACATATTTTACATAGATTTTAATAAGATAGGTATGGTAGTTATTTTTTGTTAAGAAAAAATTTGACTCATCGAGAGCAAAAGGCACACAAGATGTATGATTAAGAAAGGAAGAATTTTCAACAATGAAACAAATGGCTCTTATTCTATATTTTATTTTTAAAGAATAAAGCATGTTTATATCAGCATTCAAAAACACCTATGGATGTTTTTACTAGTTTTACTTTGATAATAAATTGTATTAATTTGTTTTCAAGTTGTAATGGAAATGGTTGATATTTCATGTACATTAATAAGAACACAAAAGAACACAAACAAAATATCTACGTGGATAATAATTAGAATTGTTTATAAATTTTATATTTAAAAAATGTAAAGAAAATAATAATTGAGACATACAAATCTACTAACAATTGTTGTTAAAATTTATCTATTTAATAGTTATAAGCATTTTAGATTTATTTTGTATAAATTAGAAAATATATTTTAAAAATTAGTTAAAATAGTAATGTAATATTAAGTGAATTTTAAAATTGAAATATGGGTCATCTAAACTTTGTTCGGGCCAAATTAAATATTGGAGAAATTTTTCTTACGATTTAAGTGAGATTCATTTATTAGTGTTATAAGAATATATTGTTTTAACTAACAATTGTATTGAATTGTTGCAAAGAGACTCTAATAGAGAATAAACGTAATATCAGTAAATTAAGTTTGTAAAAAATGAGGTAGATAAATAAGAAAATCATTACAACCTTAATTTTGGTAGACATAATGTATTATTTTATTGACATTAAATAGTTTTTTTGTATTATGTGTGGTATAAAAGTATTTCTTTTCTATCATTTTTATTTCTTATTTTTCATGATGCAAAAGTAATTATATTTCATCATTGCATATTTATCAATGTTGTGAATAACAAAAAGATCAATCCGTTCAACCTTGAAGCTTGATAATAAAATAAGGCCATGTATCTTATGTCCATTGTTATTTTCTATTTTTCCATAGAATGAATTTATATCTAATTAAATATACCATTTGTAGTGCCCACTCCTCTTCGACATTTATTATATATATATATTTATTAATATTGACTATAGTCTATAGACATGGATATTATGGTATAATTTTGGTTTAGCATGTTGTTAGATGATAGAGATATTTTATTATTGATGGATTGCGATTCATAGTATAATTACGATAATTATGGATTCTTAGATGCATATAGAGACATTCTTTTATGATAATTATGTATCTTGTTGTATATAGATATATATATATATATATATATATATATATATATATATATATATATATGATATATAATGTGATAGGTATTAAATCACAACAATATTGGAGACCAACCATGGAATTGTAATTCTGATGTGATGTTTTATGATATAGCTTTTGAACTAATCTTGTGATCTAGGTTGATATTTATAAAAAGATTGAATTGAGATGTTGTTTAAATTTTAGACAAATGATAGCATTGTTAATATAAATGATGAGTTAGCTATATGTGGATGGTTATTGATTTACGTGCATATATATATTTATCCTTGATTTTTATGCGGATGTAAGGAAAAAGGAGGGATTATGTGATTTTGCGGGTAATTAAATCACAACAATCAAAAGGGGATTGGAGACCAACCACAGGGAAAAAAGTGGAATACTAGACGGATACAATGAAGGCCACCATGGAAACTTACATTGTGTTTATGTGTTTTAATTTTAAAACTAATTTTGAGTCCCCATGGGGGATGACCTCCAATTGTAACGCCAATTTAAACAACTAACTTGAGACCCAAGAAAAACAACCTAGGATTAGTTAGGAAAAATTATGAAATAATTTTTTTTAAAAGAGTCTACTACCAAATGTGTTACAAGGCAAAATCATAAGGCCACTAACAAGTTGGAAAATGAGGATCAATTCTAAACCACTAGAACATAATTTTACTTTATTAACAATTATTAGAGGTCACAAGGTCCAAAATTTAGGTTAGAAGTTTTAATTAGGTTTAGAGGGTAAATAATTACCATAACCACTCTCTAACAGGCTTAAAGTTTCAAATTGATTTTTCTCACACTTAATGCATTCAAAATTTTCGTAAATCACTCTAATTGGATTAGAAATTTATTCACCATTCCAATGATATAAAGAAGTACTCCTAACTCCTCATAAAACTCAAGTTATGGGCCAATGGGCCTTGGGGTGAAACTTTTCCCCCAAGAGCGGGCTTGTCGGCCCAGGGATGAAAAGTTTCCAAAAAAATGGGGTTAGCTGAGGAGAACTTCTTGCGGTTGACTAAATAGCTTAAGGAGGGTTTCTAAACTGGAATCAAAAAATTTCCTAGAACATTTTCCGGTGGTAAAAACCAATTTTTCGCCCGCACTTCCATGGGTCCGAAGAGGACACGTGGCACCCTCCAAGCCAAAGCATGGGAAAAAAATGAGGAAAGGTGGGTTTACTATCCATCAACAGGGAGTAACTTGAGAAAAATTGCCAAAGGAGGATGAAAGGGATAAGTTACACATGTACTCCTACCAGCATTTTCTATAATCTTGAGAGAGGATTTTTCCAAGGAAAGGGTGGGAGTGCGGGGCCGCGGAGGTAGTTACAGTGTCTCAAAAAGTAGATCACATCTACATAATATATTCATATATATAAATTTTTTTTTCCAAAAAAACTAATTTTGCGGAAACAAAATAGGGTTAAAAAAGGATAAAGTTTCAAGAGTTTTGTCCCTCTGTCATGCCACGTGGCGCATCCGATCTATCTCTAATGGATGTGGGATTGCGGGCCAGTGGAGGAAATTAAGAAAAAATTCTAAAAAAATTAAAAGCGCCAGGAAGAAAATGGTGCCACGCTCATCTAACCACATAAGCCATCTGTTAATTGCTAATGGTGAGGCCATGTGGCAGCTGATTCGATTCGTTACCATGAAAGGTGGGGTGGGGAAAAATTTGAAATTTTCCCAAAAAAAATTCTTAAGTTTTTAAGGGAAGATTTTGGTTTCAAGACTATGAAATTTAAATGATTAGACACAAGAGTTGAAATTTTCCCAAATTTTTCCGATTGAAATCCAAGTGAAGAAAAAATTCTCAAGGTGAAGACAAATGATAAAAAGGCCATAAATTTTGATAGAAAGCTCGAGGGTAAAAGTTTGGGAAAATGAGGAGTTTCTTGAAATCTCTGGACTCCCTCTTTCAACACAAATTATAAATTTTAGATTTTGATAAATTTTAATGGGTCAATTTTAAGAAAACGTTCGTAGGATTTTTTAAAAGAAAACTCGGTAAAGTTTAACTTATAAAGTTTGTTCAATTTGATCTTCTCCTTCACTCAAACATGCCAAACAAACAAACATGGAGGATTATTCTAAGAATAATTTAGAATGCATTTGGAAGGTAATTTTTCTTGATTGATTGAAAATGGAATTTTTAACTCTCCTAACATCAAAAAGATTGTGAAAGGTTTGGCCCTGATTTTGTAATGTTTTACATTATTTCCTTAGGACTTTTTTTATCGAATTGATTTCATTGATATCATAATCAGCATGCTAGATTTTTATGTTTCAATGTTGATTATTGTTTAGTGGTTTAAAATGTACATTTTAAATAAATTATTTCAATCAAAGCATACACCGAGAACCTTTGTTTGTTTTATATTTAAATTTACAATAACGAAGGGATCAAATCTTAATGGATCTATTTTCCATTTCTTCTTCTAAGTATTGAGATTCATTTCCTTTCCATTCTAATACATTTAAGTTATTTAAAAACCATTCTAAACCCAAAATGCAATTCTGATTTCCAATTTTACACATTTCCAAAAGAGACAAAATACTGTATTTTTCTCACACACATTTCTTCCTTTCAAATAGAGATTCCAAAACATTGATATAATCAGTTTCAATTTAACAATGCAATTTGGGAAAAGCATTTCATTCATTCATTGATTGAAACTTAACAATAAATTTCAAAAGAGAATTTTTACAACTTCTTTCTTTTATTCCTTCCCAAAATTCATCATACATATTACATTTCCTTCACATTTTTTCCAAGAAAAAACAATGTCTATCTCTTTTTCATTTAGAATTTCAAATTTCATATTCAAATATACAAAATCAAATTTTCTTCACAAAAATATTACAATTTATTCCACTTCAAAGTGGGAAAGGTTACAAAAGAATTTATTTCACAAGAGGGCTACTTTAAACTATCTTTCTCCTCTGCTCCGAACTTAACAACAACATGCAAAGTTCCATTTTCTTCCAATTTTATCACAACAAAAGTGGGGGAAAGGCAACGCTCTCGACCCAACCAAGACATCAATGAAAGGGTAATCCATCCTTCCTCATTGGCCCCTGATCCCCAACCAAAATGCATTTAAACACCGGGGATTTCCAATTTAATACATTTTCAATAAAAATGTATTTCAACCCCTTGGAAACAACAAAGCTTACACAAACACACAACATTCTTTCAACATGCACATTTCTTACTAAAAACACAATCCAAAAAAACAATATTTTACAACTACATTGAAACATTAAGACAAAACTAAGGCTTCATCATGTCGCAAGACAAAGGAACAAGAACTATGGGGGAAGCTACTTATGCCTCCCAATGGGAATTAGGTATCCACCTATAACAAACGTCCAATATAAAACATCTCCAATATATCCTTATCACACACATTTCCCCCACAATCCCTCCTTATGCCCCCACAATCCCTCCTTATGCCCCCAAAACATTGTAATAAATTCAAGTTATTTCTTTTCCATGGTGGATCCCAATCCCAAACTCCCTCCACAAGAATTCTAATGCCATTGGCATTTCCCCTTATACAACCCCCACATGGATTCCCCATAGCCTTATCCTACACCATTCCTAGGCGATCTACCGAACAACTAATAAACATACAAAACATTCACCATTCACACAAACACAAAAAGAAATAGAAAAATAAAATACGAGCTACGCTCCTATCTCTCCATGGTAGATTTTGTTCTAACACAACAAACTTTCAATGTCAAAAATAGTCCCAAAATCAACAATCTCTATCCCAATGCAATTAATCCAAATAGCCAAGCACCAACATGTAACAGTCTTCCCAAAATTTCCTCCAAAGCAAGAGCTCCAATCAACAAGAAAATTTCCCCAAGGAAGCATTCCAAAGTTTCAACAACCCAAAACAAAGTAAGGAGTTTTAATTTTATAGAAGAGGGAAGAGAAGAGGATGAGGTGGATCCATGTAGGATGACACATCACACATCCTCAACTCCAACACAAAATTCAAATTCATTCTCCAAAGCACATTAAAAAGGTGGGTAAATAATATGAAAATAAACTTACACACTCCGAAAAGCCCACACCCCAAGGATTGAATTTAATTAAATGTAAGAAGAGTGGAATTAAAACTTTACAATTTGTCTTCCCAAAATTCATTATGAAAGTCTAAATTTAACCCTCCAACCACAGAAAAAAAAATTATGTTATGTACATTTAAGAGGCATGGGATAAGTTTAAATTGTCCCACAAGCCTCCAAAATCAACCTCCAAGGACAAATTTGAATTTCAAGGAGGTGGAGTGTTTCATACTCAAAATTTGACTTACACAACTCTTACAAAACTTACACATCACTTACACATTCTTACATATTACTTACACATCACTTACCACATTTAATACAAGAGCCAACAACTTCTATAATTACTTTCTTATATCCCAAATTTGATTTATTTATTTATTTTAACAAAATGATTACTCACATTAATTCTCCACAATTAAAAGAATAATGAAAGGGGTAAATGCATCACAAAATAAATACATGCAAACAATACTAAAAGGAACCACATTAATAAAATACACAAATCCGCTTGGTCACATTCAAAGGAAATTCCCCCATGGGAATCCCTAACAAAACAACACACACACAAAACATATTGCCATGGTGACCTTGTTGAATTCATCTAGAATTCCAATGTGGTTGGTCTCTAATCCCCCGATGTTTGTTATGATATTTTTAACCTGTAAAAATAAAAATACCTCCTTAAGCCTTGTGGCCATGTCGAACGTCCAGGACATTAAAAAATAATATAAATATAATTTCAAAATCATCATATATATATATGAATTACAACAACATCCAGAAAATCAAAAATATCACTAATAATTGCATCAAAGCAACTATATAATCATCAATTTTAAATTCAATTTTCTCGGTCTACTCAATATATCCAAATATCACATGTCCTAACAACATCCATATATATATATATATATATATATATATATATATATATATATATATAACCATGTCCAACAACATGTCAACATCTATATAAAATGTCTCTAACAATCATCATGCATCATATATGAATCAGAGTCAACAATAATCCATGATCTGACATCTAACACCATACTAAATCAAAACTATAATAATGTCCATAATATAATCAACAATATCATGATCAATATCAAAAGTTTTGAAATGAAGTGGGCACCACACCCCCTCCCCTTAGACTCGACTTCCTCCCGTAAGTCTTTGGAAAGAGAGATAGGAACAAATGCAATAGAAAAAGGATCACTCCCATCATGGGATTTCTTGCTTCAAGAAAGTGTGGGTCCACAAAACCCAAGTTTGGTCTAATGTAATTCAACAAGGAGAAGGGAGATTACAATGGATGTGTTCTAAACTTTCTACATGCAAGGATACGACATTTAAATCTAGAGAGTAACTTTATGCTATCAACTAAGATACAACACATAGTAATATAACATAAATAGTTCAAAATATTCTCAAGAGTAACCACCAAGTAGAGGAATAATAGGGAAAATTCCATGAGTTTCGAGAATGACCACATAGTTTCCCAAGGAATACAACATACTACCGTAACAAGAATTGATGTTTCCACTAGGGTTAAATTATGTTGTCATAGTTTGTTGTTTAGGAAAGGTTAGTAGAATCAACCATGGCCAAAATTTTGTATGAGGAACAAGTCTAGTCAAGGTCCCACAATTTGAGGATCACATAGGATGAGGTGGATCAACAAGGACACCTAATTCAACAAACATTTAAAATCAAAGAACTATTCCAGGAAAGCACTTTTATAATCTCGAGAGGGTACAATTAACTTTTCATGGTAATAAAAGAAAAGTCAAGACCACAAGTTTTCCTATAGTCTTATTTTTAAAGTTTTTTTTAAGAATCGAACACACCATACCAACCAAATCTAAAGAAGTCAACCATTTACCAAAATAATATATATATATATGTGTGTGTGTGTGTGGGTATTCACATCTCCCTAACAACTAACATATCAATATAAGTACCATACATTATAGAAAAATGGGATTTATCTAACTTATTTCCTACTTAATCTCAAAATAACCATAAAGAGGGCATAAGAAACACCAAGGACCTGCTCAAGGTCGCTAGGGAGAATAACAAGTAACACATGGTCCAATTACAATCCAAGGGTGCATCATATCAAAAGTGAATAACATCATCTTGCACTTTCCATCCTAATGAAAAAGGGGAACCAAAAAAAAGGTGACCCAAGAAAATTATGAAGAAAGAAGACTTCCAAAAGTTATTTTATATACTTAACATATGTCACCTTAAAATTACAATAACTTAGGTCTCAAGCACAACATAACATGAAAAGAGGTTGCTTCTTAAAAATGGATAAGTCTCAATCCAAAAGGACCACAACTCATACTCGTTAAGCTACAGGATGATAAGGGTATGATGACCTAAAAGTCCCACAAGAAATGCACATGCATCTATGAATAAGAAAGTACTAAAAATTCAACACATTGTTATCCACTAGGTGTTTCACAATTTTAGATAGGCGATAGAACTACAGGTTCAACTAAACATTACAATCAATACACATAAATCTTCCTTATTTTATAACTCAACTAATTAAGTCAAAATTTGTAGTTTCATTTGCTAAGCACATTCCTTTATGAGTTTTCTTAATTAAACTTCCTCCTATTATGACATCACAAGTTTATGTTATAAAGAGCACCACTAAGGTGGGTATGATGTCTCACCATTCTGTATAGGTAGAGAGCATTTATTTTACTCATAAGGAAGGTGGATGGACAAGGTTTCCTTTCTATTCTTCTACATGGTTTTTATTTCTTCTATTAATCTACCAAGGGTATAACAAGGATCACTTCCCTTTTTCTATGCTCCAGTTTATTTGTTAAGTTCCAAGGTCAAATCTCCTTAATTATAGTTTTATGGCATTTTGGTTGAGTCATCTTATCAATCAAATTTTAATGAGAAGGAAGGTTCAAACATATCACATAATTACTTTTATGGGAAAGAGATATAAATCAACACACCACATTTTTAATTCTAAAGGAACAAGAGACATTCGTCATAGAAATCACATCATTAATTTTTGTAAGAACTAGGAAACAATGAACCAACATGAATCACACCAAGATTTCAAAGATTTACCGAATAATTTCAAGCATCATTAAACATTCTTAGTGGGTCTCCGCAAGTCTCACAAGAAATTTTCAAGGAAGGCTCATTAAAGAGGTATAATCTTACTTTTACAAATCTATTAAGGTTTAAATTTTTTTGTTGTTTAGGATGGTAACATTTTACTCCCTAATAACCAAAGAAGGTTTTCCAATCAATTCTCATGTCCCCACAAGATACCACTAGCCAAGAAACTAGATGACAATGCAACTTTACTCCAAGGACACCACATCCACACTAGAAAGCATCAAATGCAATGGGGCAACCAAATAATTTACCAAATCATGGACTTTACAACCAAGAGTTACAATTTTTTTTTTTTAAAAGAGGAAGTACAATATAAGCACCACTGAGATTAACTATTAAGATCTACCAAACTAACATCTCTAAGAGAAAGGTCCAAAAGACCCAAAGCATCCATAAGTGTTTCCAAGTAACCCAAAGATTAATAGGTCATAGAATGTTATTCATAGTAAAGGAAATTTAAGGTAAGGGTAGACTTATTTATAAGTCAAGAGAGTAAAACAAGTACACTTAAATAAACACACTGCCTGAAAGGGCTTAAATCTATCCATAATTACCAAGATGCATACATTCCATGAGTCAAAACTTTCTATGATGCAACTAGGAACCCATGATACAATTTAACATGCCATCGATGAAAAGTCACTATCAAACAAACACTTTTCCACTAACATTTATAGTCAACCAAAAGGCAATCCAATCCTAACAAAATCTAAAAGCCCATAATTAAACACTTCTACTCCGACGAGGGTCAAGCTCTTACCAGATTGTAAGAGAATCACCACTACCGTTGTCAGACTTCCATCTAGAACGCACTACAAAACAAACTTTCTTTCTAGCAAGGTCAAGCAACGAAAGGGTCACTCTAAGATCTTAGACACACTCAAGGTTCCATGCATCCATAACCAAGGCATAACTTTAAGCACCTAAGAGGACATTCAAGACACAGGGTGTACCCCCATATGACAAATTTCACCATACAAGAAGCATAGAACCAACTCAACAACATGCAAGAAGGAATCCAAGTAATGTTTAGCTAAGTATCTAACAACATAATGAGCTCCGAGTCACCAATGAAAATAAATTCCAAAAAATATAGGTAATCAAGAAAAGTGGCTAAGTAGCCATATCACAAAGTTTGAAAATTATCACAAAAAAATAATAAATAATTAAAATATCCCTAGAGATTCTCAATCCAATCATAGAATAAGATGTTGGTCCTTGATAAAATAAAACAAGATTACGAATGGAAAAAAAAAAATAACACCACATTCACTCTGTAGCCCTTCATTGTTGCCAATAGGGGTACTCTGTCTCGTGGTTAGTTCTAAGAACACATACATAGGATTGGGTCCTAAATGACACCCAAACTTAGTGTCCCCTCTCTCATATGGGTAACAAACTTGAAACTTGAAAACCCGACCCTCTTTCCTAAACGAAGGAAGGAAGCTCGTAAACAACTTCTAATTAACTCTTCCCGACTGAGAACACAACCACTATTGTCCAAGCACAAGATTCACACCATAAAATTTATCATTCCAACAACTCCACTATGGTAGGGTATCAACAAAGGGCTTAATGCATCATATAATTAAATCAAGTTTTAGGACTTGTAAAACAACACATTTTCAAAGAGGAACCAAGTTTCCACTATACTAGAAGTTCACAAAGATCAATTTATCTCGACATTGTTAATTACTTGGGTTTAGAAAACACCACTAAGCAAAGCACAACTAAAAAAAACTTTTTATTTTACTATGATTTTAATTATGGCGATTCAAATGAACAGAGTAAGGTAATATTTCTTCATACTTTTTTATTCAATTTTCAAACAAGGTTATTTTATAGTTTTATTTAAATTTTAAAAGGTGTGCTAGGTTTACTGTTCATGTCTCAAGTTTTATAGTGTGCCCATGGGTCTAAGATTTTGAACCACTACTTTGATACCAAGTGTAACAACTATTTTAACAACCCACTTGAGACCCAAGAAACAACCTAGGATTAGTTAGGAAAAATGATGGAATTATTTTGAAAAAAAAATGTCTACTACTAGGTTACAAGGCAAAAACTACCACTAACAAGTTTTAGAACAATTCTAAACCACTAGAACATACTTTTCTTTTATTAACAATTATTAGAGGTCATAAGGTCCAAAATTTAGGGTTATAAGTTTCAATTAGGTTCGGAGGGTAAATAATTACCACAACCACTCTTTAACAGATTAGAGTTTCAACTTAATTTTTCTCACACTTAACACATTAAAAATTTCTCAAAATCATTCTCATTGGATATAATTTTTACTCACCTTTCTAATGACCTAAATAAGTCCTCCTAACTCCTCATAAAACTCAAGTTATGGGCCGACGGGACATGGGTGAAAAGTTTCCCCAAGAGCGAGTCTGCGGGGCCAATTTTTTCCAAAAAAGGGATGAAAATTTTCCCAAAAAGGTGGGTGGGCGGACCACGGGGAGGCCTTTGAAAGTTTTTCCTATGCGGGGTAAAAACAAATTTTTTTTCTTGTGCTTTTGGTCCGAAGAGGACACGTGGCACCATCCAAGCAAAAGCGGGCAAAAAAAATGCTTTGAAAGGTGAGCGACGAATAAGTTGTATTATTATATTTGAAGGAAGTTCATTAAAGAATGTGTATTTTCCTTTCTCTTCAAATTGTTATATGTAAAGGAATGGATTAGAATGGATATCATGTTTAAAAGTTTACTTGTAATGAAAAAGAAAGAGAAGGCTCATTATTCTTTATGGAAATTTCATTTTATAAGAGTTAAGGAAGAACATATATGTGTAAAATAATAATAATGTATTTTTGGTCAATATTATATGTATACCAAAGTGGTTTTGTTATCCTTGTTTAAATGGTTGCAGTAGAATGGTTGTAAAAAATTTAGAACAATGAAAAATGCATGCACTAAGTATAATAAGTTGTCTTGTTGATAGATTGCATTTTGTTGTAAAAAGGGAAACAATGATAATGAGAATTAGATTAAGTTTCATTTCTTACCTTGAGTTGAAAACAATTTTGTGGGAAAAATAATCTTATAGATGTG
This sequence comes from Taxus wallichiana var. yunnanensis, assembly GCA_018340775.1. Taxonomy (NCBI): domain Eukaryota; kingdom Viridiplantae; phylum Streptophyta; class Pinopsida; order Cupressales; family Taxaceae; genus Taxus; species Taxus wallichiana. The sequence continues at coordinate 266,376,771 of CM031240.1, forward strand.
TTTCTTATCACTATAGAAATAGTAAATATTTAAATGTAGTAATTCTAAGGATGGAATGAATAAATGGAATAACCTTTCAACTTGAGACTTTAGGAATATAAACTCAACTAAGGATAAATTGTAAAACATTCTAGTAAAACTTTTTTGTGGAAAAATCTTTGAGTTGAAGGTTTTGTTTTTAAAGAACAAGACCACCGCTCTATGTAGAGATTCGGTCTCGAAACGAACCTCTGCTTAGGAAAAGTGGCATTTTTGAATCGTTACCCAAATAGGGTGGCAGTCCTTGGACCGCCAACCTACTTTGGGCAGCGGTTTCATCACTAATGGTGGAAAAATACAATTACACGACTATGTAATTTTAAACTTAGTTTCATTAAAAATTTGAGCTTGTTAATTTGTAGAGGAAATCACCAACAAGCCATAAGGGCATAAATTCATTGTTCTAAACTTGTAAATCTTCAAATGGGTATTTAGAAGCATTTAATCTCATGGATTTAAAATGAAGTAGTGTTTTTTCCCAAATAGAAAAAAAGAATTAACTAAATCACAACTCCATATTTGGAGTGGAAACCCCTTCAATATTCAAATGAAATAAATAATAATAATAAATCCATAACCTAAACTAAACTAAGCTTGATTTTGTGAATTCCTCCATGGTTTTTTCTTTCCTTTCTCCCATGGCTTCCATTTCTCCAACCTACAAATTAAAAAAAAGAAAAGAAACCAAATGAGGAGGCTAGGGAAAAGAAAAAGGTTTAATAAGATTTCATAAGGATAGTTAGGGTTATTATGGAACCCTAAGATCTAGTGGAAACAATTGAAATGATCCTAATGTTGAGAATCAACCCTACAATTGTTAGGTGGGAATACGTATTATGAGTTTCTAGATAATTTAAGGGAATGTGTAAATGGGTGAATGGGTCCATTTAATACCCTTGTATGTTAAGTTATTTAGTTTATTCCTAATATGTTTTAGTACCTATTTAAATGGACTTTAAAGAAAATCATTTATGAGAACTATTTAACTTAGTGAAAGGGAATTTTGAACACTTAGCTAGTGATGTTAATTAAACTGACCTTAGAACTAGATTAAGAACATTTAATTAATAATATAGACTGGATCCATCCTTTGAAATGTAGTAGTTATTGGTAGAAATTAATTTAACATACATTAGGTTTTTTGACACCCTTTATTACTTAAAACAAAAAAATAAAAATTTATGCAACTTTCGAGATAACTATTTAAGGATTAATGTGGTTTTAGAATCTTGAAATTGTGGGAGTTACACTTAGTATCGTGAGCCATGGGTTCAACACTAATACCCTGGACACATTTGGAAACATAATACATGACAAGAAAACATAGCGCAACTCTAAACCTATATCACAAAAACCTTCCATGATATTTTAAATGAAGAAAACCTAGAAAACTGAAAAAAAATCTAGAGTAATAATCTAACTCTCCCCTTGGTCTATGGAGGAAGTGTGGACAAGACGAGGGGTTCATACAAGTTGACCTAGACTTATCACCCTAGATCAAGCAATAGAAGCCATATTGCCTAAGATATTTCAGATGTTATACCTTATGTTAATGTTGTTATACAGAGGATACTTGGGAGGGAGACACACTAGACAAGAGAGAGAGCCATCAGAAGAGGCTTGTGCACCTTCCCGACATAGTGATGAGAATAGTGTAGAGAACTCTCACGTGGAATCATTCAGACAAGATTCACCATAGAGAGGTCATGGAGATAGAACTACAAGATACAGGGACAAATATAGGAGCCCTAGATAGCATGATGATCATGTTGAGAGACCTAGGGGTAGGCATTCTAAAATGGCATATTACATCAAAGAGATACTAAAACTCCATCCATCTCATTTTTATAGGGACATTGGAGGATTCTAGGAAGAGGCATGGTTGGTAAGCTTAAAATGATGCTTCAAGCCATGGTTGTGTACTAGCAACATGAAGGATTGTGTTGTCATCCTCCTTCTGAAAAATAGACTTGAGGTTTGGTTGAGGACCAAGGAGTAGAAACTCAATGTGGATTCTAAGACACTCACTTGGGATCTCTTCGAGGAGCGGTTTAAGAGTATATACTTGTCCAGGAGGTTCATTCAGCAGAGGATAGATGAGTTCCATGACCTACGTCAAGAATCCATGATAGTGGAAGAGTATGAGATTTTCTTTCATGACTTGCTTTAGTATGTGGACCACATGTGTACGATGCTCTGGTGAGGATGCAAAGGTTCATTAGAGTCATGAATAGATGTTAGAGGGGTAGTTGCAATTCATTACCCAGATACATTAGCAGACACCATTGAGAAGACCCATATTGCAGAGGATACCACAGGGAAGATGCGGCAAGCCAAAGATAGAGTGTGGAGCCACATCCAGAGATGGAGGATAATGGGTGATGGGGACAACTCCTCCTCCTTGTGGTGGAAATCTTTTTGAAATGTCTTCATTCAGGCCACCATAACAACCATCTCATCGAACAACAATAGAGTCATCCTCCATTCAGGCCTTCACAAATATTTAATATATAGAGGGGACGTTGTATGGGGCCTCCTCCTAGGGGACCAGTTAGGACTCAAGTTCCTTATAGAGGTCAATTGGTAGTAGCTCATCAGAAGTGACCACAATAATCCATAGCAGGATCATCAGGATCCATGTCATAGATTAGAGAGGGCATCATTGGAGAGAGTTCCTCAAAACCGAAATAACAAGGGTAAGGAAATGGTTTGAAAACCTACAGAAGGAGATATGGCTAGGATCCGTAGGATATAAGAAGCTACCAAGAACCTCCAGGAAGAGCACCAGAGCATAGTGATTGAGATGATAGGTAGCATTGATGGAATTTTTATTCTTGTTTTATTTGATTTAGGCTCCTTAGATTATTTTATTTCCCCATTTGTAGTGGAGTGATGCAATATGGTGGAAATTAGGAAAAGTTTTAGTTGGCATATGGATATGGCTTAGGAAGCCATATCCATAAGCCAAGTTCACAAAGTGGATTCCTTAATCAAGGAGAGTGTAGTTGATTTAGGACCCTTTTCCACCACATTGGATCTTCATATCTTTCCTTTGGGATCTTATGGGATTATAATGTGCATGGATTGGTTATCTACACATAGGTCTAGATTTGATTGTTATATTAAAGTAATATCATGTGCAAATGATTTGGGAGTGGAGTCAGTGATAGTTGGGGTGAGGAGACCCACCTATATTCACAGCATATCTACTATGTAACTTAAGCGGTGTGACGATGAGGTTTTCAGTTGTATGTTGTCATGATTAGTGAAAAATATGAGGATGAGTCTAGTAGGCTATCACTTGATGATCATCATATTTTGAGGGAGTTTTTAGATGTTTTTCTAGGAGTATTTATGGGGTTACCTCCCCCATGTGAGATAGATTTTAACATTGATTTTGTTCTGGGAGCAGAACTTATCTCATGAAAACCTTATAGAATGACTACCCCTGAGCTTTTGATATCAAGTTTTCATTGGATGGCCTTCTTGAGAAAGGCCTAATTCATCTCTAGCGTATCCCCTTGGGGTACATTGGTGATTTTTAAATAATAAGGATGGATCTCTATAATTTTATATTGATTATCATCAACTGAAAAAAGTAATGATGAAGAATCGTCACCCCCTTTCACGTATTGATGATTTGTTTGATCAGATGAAGGGAGATAGTATTTTCTAAGATAGATTTTAAGTTTGGATACAATCAACTAAGGATTACATAGGAAAATATTCATAAGACATCCTTTTGTAAAATATATGGCCACTACGAGTTCACATTAGTGCCTTTTAGTCTAATGAATGCCCCCGTAGTATTCATGAGTTTAATGAATGGGGTATTCTAGAGATTTCTAGATTCTTCATGCTCATATTTATTGATGACATTTTGATTTATTCATGTGTTGCATGAGGAGCACAAGGAGCACCTTGACAAGTTTTTGTAGTGTCTTCGTGAGAAACATCTTTATAGAAACCGGAGTAGTGCACGTTCTTTCAAGAAGAGGTGCGATATTGGGTCACATCATTTCTAGGGAAGGTATCATCGTCAATCCTTCCAATATTCAAGATATTATGGATTGGTCCATGATAACTAGTGTGACCGAAGTGCACAGATTCATGGGGCTTGAAGGATACTACAAGATATTTGTTCATGAATTTTCTTAGATTACGTACCCATCACTTCCTTTTATAGAAACAAAAGAATTTTTTTATCCGATGGATGTGAGAAGGACTTCAGTAAACATAATAAATTCCTTACATCAACACCGATTCTTGCAGTGCCAGATCCACATGAAGAGTTTTTCGTTTGTATAGATGCTTCCTTGGCAAGACTAGGTGGTGTTTTGATGCAGGATGGCCATGTGTTTTCCTTTGAGTCTCACAAACTCAAGGATAATGATCTTAATTATCCAAACCATGACTAAGCTTGCATAGTTGTGTATGCTTTGGTTTGATGGAGAAATTTCATTCTTGGAAGGAGATTCATTCTTAGATAGATCACTTAAATCTTGACACCTCTTCACGTAACCCAATCTCAACACTCATAAGTGGAATTGGATGGAGTTTTTTTGAGAGTACAATATGGAGATATAGAATGTGAAAGGGAAGGAGAATGTTTTTCTAACACATTGATTAAAATGAAACACTTTGTTTTAGATACTTTAGTTGGTATAAATTTGCAGAGCAGATTTTGTAATAAATTCCTCACGACATTTTGTACCATGCATCTAGATCATATTGAGTCGAGAGACCCCTTGAGGGGAATTTTGATGGTTTTATATTAGAGTCAGATGGAATTCTTAGGAATAAAGGCTGGATCTAGGTATCGAGGGATGGAAGTTTGAGACAAGATATCTTGGCAAAGGATCATCATGCACCTTATTCAGCCCATCAAGGGGTGAAGAAGATGCATGCAACCTTGAGACAAATTTATCATTGGAGAGGTCTTTGGAGATATGTAATTTATTTTTTGTCAAAGTGTTTAGATTTTCAGAGGGTGAAGGCCAAACATCAGCATCAATTGTCTTTCTCTAACCTAATGTTATCCTAGAGTGGAAATGGGACACTGTTTCCATAGATTTCATAATAGAGATATCGATGTCGAGATACCAGCATGATGCCATCATGATCATGTTGGATAGATTCATGAAAGTGGCTCATTTTTCTCTAGTGAATACCACCTATACATCTAGTGCAGTCATGAGAGTGTACCTAGATGAGACTGTTAGACATCATGGAATTCTTTCGAAGATCATTTGTGACAACGATCCTTTGTACACATCACACTTTTGGAATATCATGCTTCATTCCCTTAGGATGAGAATAAACTTAAACAGAGCCTATCATCAAGAGATAGATGGAATGATGGAGTGGGTGAATCATATTTTAGAGGAGATGATTTAGATCTACGCTATGGATCATCAATCAAAGTGGAAGGATTACTTGTATTTGTGGAGTTTTCCTACAAAAACAGCTTCCAGAGTTTGATTGGTATCACACATTTTTAGGCATTATATGGAAGGGAGTGCAAGACACCTTTGAGTTGGGATAGACTTGAGGATAGAGTATCTATTGGCCTAAATTTGTTACAGAACATGGAGTATTAGGTTATTTTGATTTGTCAGAGGTTACAGGAGGCACAAGATAAGAAGAAGTATGCAGATCAGAGGATATTTGAATGTAGTTATGAGGTGGGCACGAAGGTGTTTCTTTGTGTCAGACCTTAAAAGAGTCTCACCCGTTATGGAAAAGGCTCTTATTTGTCTCCTAGATTCATCTGTACATTCGAGATCCTAGATCTGATCGGTTCCTGAGCTTATCATCTAGCCTTGCTGCCCTTCTTATCTCACATGCATGATGTGTTTCACATATCTATTCTTAGGAGATATATCCCATATCCATCTCATGTATTGGATTGGATTACATTGTAGGTACAGGAGAAGGGGTAGATGATGGTGGATCCTATGTGTATTTTAGATCAGAGGACCCTAGGCCTTCGGTGATGAGAGATTGATCAGGTGTGAGTCTAGTGGGATAGGTATGGTGATACTTCTGCTACATGGGAGGATGCGACGTTGCTACGATTATAGTTTCCACACCTATTTCAGTGGTTTGCAGGAGGAAGTCGAGTCTAAGGGGAGGGGATGCAATGCCCACTCCTCTTCAAAACTTATTATATTTTGATTTTGATTATTATTGACTATAGACATGGATATTATGGTATCGTTTTTTTTAACATGATGTTAGATGATAGAGATATTCTGATTATTGATAGTTTGTGATTCATAATATTATTACATGGATTCTTAGATACATATAAGACATAAAATTTTTATGATGATGATTATGTGTTGTTAGTATATATATATTACTGACATTTGTAATTCTCTTCATGTTGACTATGATATAGCTTTTGAACTAATCTTGTGATCTTGTTGATATTGATAAAAAGATAGAATTGAGATGTTGTTTAAATTTTAGACCAATGATAGCATTGTTAGTAGAAATGATGAGTTAGCTATATGCGGAAGGTCATTGATTTAATTCCATAAATTTTTCCTTGATGTTTTGATGCATTTGTGAGGCCGAAGGAGGTATTGTATTATTTTGAAGGTATTTAAATCACAACAATAAAAAGGGGGATTGGAGACCAACCACATCAGAATACTAGATGGATACAATGAAAGTCACCATGATAACTTGTGTTGTCTTTTGTGTGTTTTAATTTTCTTGGGAGTCCCATGGGGGGATGACCTCAATTGTGACCATGGGTTGTTTGTGTAATTCTTTCCCTTTTTCTTTTATTTATTTTAGAGTATGCGATTTTATTGTGAGGTAATTTATTTTATCATTATTGATTAATGTGCTTTTATTTAGTAATTTAATAATTTTATCAAGCTATATGGGGATGTGACAAATGGAGTCATTTATTAGAGTTGTTGGTCTTTTGGACTATCTGATTTTAAGTTTAGTTTGAGTGACTTTAAGTGTTGTAAAATCTACCTTGCCTTGGAATATCGGATTTGGGCTTAAGGGTCATTTTTTAGGCTTATGGGAAAGCTCCTCTTAATTTATTATACCATCCCTACCTATGGATTGGGGATAAAAAATAGACCCCATTATGTGTTTTATAGGACAAAAAGTGAATTAATTACACTTTTCTTATATAGATTTTAAGTTTGTCCTTAGGAGGTGTGGGTTTGGATTGTGTGTGTAAGAGGTTTTCATTCCTCTCAACCACCAATTTATTGTGCATTGGGGTTGCGGTTTGACTTGTGATGTGGAGTTGAGGATAAGTGATGTGGCATCCTACATGGAGCCACCTCACCCTCCTCTCTCCCTTTTCTATTTATGCAAGTTCATTTTTTTTTGTTTGGGGTTACTTCATTCATGGGTGCTCTTGTATTTTTGGGGAGTTAGAGGATTTTGGAGTGTTTGTTGCATTCTTGGAGCTTGTTAGATTTTGATTAAGCTTGAACGATCATGGAGTGTGATCTATTTGATCAAGATATACCATGGAAAGGTAGGAGCTACACAATTATTTTAATTGATTTCTCTTATATGTGTATATTTGTATGTTATTAAATGTTTTGATATCCTTGTTGGGTTCTTGGGTAGATATCCTAAGTATGGTGTAGGATAAGTCTATGGGGATATTATATGTAGGGATGCATAAGAGTTTATTTCATGTTTTGAGGGAGTTGGGTTGGGTGCCCACCTTAGATAAAAATTCTTTCATTTCTTACTTGGTTATTTTGATGGAGACATAAGAGATTATAGGGAGGAATAAGAAAGTGTGGGAGGCATAAGAGGATATTTAGGGAGGCATAAGATTTTTGTAGGGGTTTTGATATGTATATTGGAGGGTTTTAGGGTGGGCACCTAATCCCAGTGGGAGGTATAAGTGATCTCCCCATAGATCCTTACTCCATTAGCATTAAATTTTCAAGCCTTGTATATTTTGTTAGTTCCTTATTGTATTGTATTTTGTTGTGGATTGTGTTTTGAAATGGTTGTGAAATATTGTTATTGTGATGTGGAAGCTTGTAATAGTTACTATGAATTGTATCCATCTTTTATTACATTGTGGTTGGGGCTCGGGGCCAATGAGGAGGATAACTTCTTCTCCTCATTAGATTATTGGTTAGATGGAGAGTGTTGCCTCTCCCCCATTTTTGTTGTTTTGATCAAGTGGAGACATGGTGGAGCTCTTGTTGGTGATTTGTTATTGGGAGAATTTGTTGAAGTCCAAAAATAAATCCTCCTTTGTGAGAAAATCTTGCTTGTAATTCCCACTTAGGTGGAAGACTTGTAGACTTGTATTTTTAAATAAATGTTGCATTGTAAGTTTCATGTACCAAGTTGTATTATTATATTTGAAGGAAGTTCATTAAATAATGTGTATTTTACTTTCTCTTCTAATTTTTGTATGTAAAGGAATGGATTAGAATGGATATCATGTTTAAAATTTTACTTGTAATGAAAAAGAAAGAGAAAGTTCATTATTCTTTGTGGAAGTTGCATTTTTGTAAGAGTGAAGGAAGAACATAGAAGTGTAAAATAATAATAATGTATTTTTGGTAAATCTTAAATGTATAATAGTTGTTGTGTTATCCTTGAGTAAATGGTTGTAGTAGAAATGAAAAGATGTACTAAGTATAATAATTTTTTTGGTTGATAGATTACATTTTGTTATAAAAAGGGGAAACAATGATAATGAGAATTAGATTAAGTTTCATTTCTTACCTTGAGTTGAAAGCAATTTTGTGGGAAAAATAATCTTATAGATGTGTTTCTTGTCACTATAGAAATCATAAATATTTAAATATAGTAATTATAAGAATGGAATGAATAAATGGAATAATATTTCAACCTGGAGGCTTTAGGAATATAAATTCAATGAAGGATAAATTGTAAAACACTATAGTAAAAATTATTTGTTCAAAAAATATCAGAAATCAACATTTGATTTTAAAGAATGGGACCTTGGCCTACATGTGCAGAGTGGTGGTGTCAAAACTCCCACTAAGGCAAGGTGATGGTTTTTGAATCATCACCCAGGTAGGGCGATAGTCTCTAGACCGCCAACCTACTTTGGGTGGCTATTTCATCACTAATTGTAGAGAAATACAATTCCACATTTGTGCAATTTAAAAATTAATTTGATTAAAACTTTAAGCCTTCAAATTTGTAGAGGAAACCACTAGCAAGCCGTAAGGGCATAAATTCATTGTTCTAAACTTGTAAATCTTCAAATGTGTATTTATAAGAATTCAATCTCATGGATTTAAAAATGAAGTAGGGTTTTTTCAAAATATTAAGAAAAGAATTAACTAAATCACAACTCCATATTTAGAGTGGAAACCCTTCAATATTCAAATGAAAGACATTACAATAATAAATCCATAACCTAAACTAAAATAAACTTGATTTTGTGAATTCTTCCATGGTTCTTCCTTTCCTTGCTCCCATGGCTTCCATTTCTCTAACCTTCAAAATAAACAAAAGAAAAGAGACCAAATGAGGAGGCTAGGGAAAAGAAAAAGGTTTAATAATATTTCATAAGGATAGTTAGGGTTAGTATGGAACCCTAAGATTTAGTGGCCACAATTGATTTGATCCTAGGGTTAAGAATGAACCTTACAATTGTTAGGTGAGAATATGTATTAAGGTTTTTAGATAATTTAAGTGTATGTGTAAATGGGTGAACGAGGCCATTGAATACACTTGTATGTTAGGTTTTTTATTTTATTCCTAGTATGTTTAAGTAACTATTTAAATGGACTTTAAAGAAAATGATTTATGAGAACTATTTAACTTAGTAAAAGGGAATTTTGAACACTTAGCTAGTGATGTTAATTAACATGACCTTAAAACTAGATTAAGAACATTTAATTAATAATATAGACTAGATCCAGCCTTTGGAAAGTAGTAATTGGTATAAATTAACTACTAACATTAGAGTTTGACACCCTTATAAATTAAAACAAACAAAAATTGCAACTTTTCAAGATAACTATTTAAGGATTAATGTGGTTTTAGAACAACAAAATTATGGGTGTTACACCATTTTTTTTTATATTCAAGTTTGGTGTAGATATCATCACACCAACATATGTATCTTCAAATTTCCTTAACATAGATTTTCTAACCCTACATAAACCCGAATAAATTTTGGTTGAGTTTCCTTGTACCATTTTTATTATCTTTCACTAGTTGTATACCTCTTTTACCCTATTGTAGTTTCTTGTAACATTTCTCAAATCTAATCCTAATAGCCATCTTGGCTTGAGTTTAATAGAATTTTACATATTCGAGAGCGCATAATTTTTCCTTTTAATTTTGATTTCCCATCATGCATATTTTTTTGATACTATTAAATTTATTTATATTTTTATTTTAAGTTTCTTTCATATGATTAGTTATTTCTAGGTTTCAACCTATTATTAGCTTATATGTATTTATTTTGTGGAATTAATTATGTATTACTTATCATTATATTAATCATAAACATGTGTTTATATAAGTGGTTTTTAGGGTTTTATTATCTAATTATTCAGGTTAAAAAGCGATGCAATGTTATGTTCATGAGTATTGTTTAGGGTTTCATTTTATAAATATTCACTTAAGTAGTGATGTAGGGCATTATTCATGAGTATTGTTTCAACATATAAGTGATTACCAAAATGTAGCCTATTTATAAATCATTCAAAAAATGGTTTTTTCATAAACCATTAAATATGCATCTCCGAACTCATTTATTTAAGTTTCCTTTATCGTAAGTGGTTATATTTGTGCTTATTATCCAATTCCTCTATCAAATGAAATGAAAGGTGAGAGATAAATTTTGATGTAGCATTTATTGGATCCATATGGAAAAAGTATTCCTTCATTTATTTAGATTTAAAACTATCTTAGTGTTAATGTCTAATTTTTATTTTTCGGATACATGCATTTGATAGATAAATTATGATGCATATTTTAGTTATGATTGATAAATTTAAAGGGCATGACGATGTATGATAGTAAATCAAATTTTTGAAATATTTACTTCAGGTAGAGAGATTGACCATGTTCGAGTCTAGTGGGATAGATATGATGAGACTGCAGCTACATGGGAGGATGCTACATTGATAAGAGTTTAATTTACACACATGTTCGAGTGATTTCAAGAGGATTTTGAGTCTAAGGGGAGGGAGATGTAGTTCCCACTTCCCTTCAACAAATTTTGTTATTGATTTTGTTACTATCGAATATACTTATGGATATTATTGTAGCTTTTGATTTAGCATGATGTTAGATGTTAGAGATACTAGATTGTTGTTGATTTCGATTCATACATGATGTGTGTGGATTATTAGAGACATTTTATATTGATGTTGATATGCTATTAACACAGTTATAATTATATATTTCAGACATGCGATATTTCTTCATATTGAGTAGATCTAGACAATTGAACTAATCTTATGATCATATGGATATTGATGAAATGTAGAATCGAGATGTTAGAAATTTTAAATGATATCGTAATTTCTTAGATGATGATTTGATGCATATATAGATGATTGTGGATTTATATTACATATTTTATCTTAGATGTTTTAATGCGCCACGAGGCCGAAGGAGGTATTTATGTGTTTTGCAGGTAAATTTATTCACAACAAACAATGGGGGATTGGAGACCAACCACATTGGAATTCTAGGTGAATTCAACAAGGGTCACCATGGAAACATGTGTTTTGTGTGTGTGTTTGAATTATTGTTAGGGGGAAATTGTGACCAAGGGGTTATGTGTTGTTTTTATTTAGTTTCCTTTTATTTAATGTAGTATGTGATTTTTAGTGATGTAATTTCCTTGTTTTAATTATTTAGAAAATGATGTATTCTTCCCTTTATCTTAATGGGTTTTAGTGTCCTATTTAAGTTAATTAATCTTATTATTAACTAATTATGGATGTGACAAAAAATTTTCATTTAATAGACTAGATGGCTATTAGGTTTTGGGTTGTAAGATTGAGTGCTTATGATCTTGAAGTGTTGTACACTCTACCCCTTAATGAAAATTTTATTTGTCGTTAAGGGAAAATTTTGGAGGCTTGTGGGACAAGTTAAACTTGTCCCAAACCTCTTAAATTTTTGTACCAACCCTACATATGGGTTGCGGGGTCAAAACTAGGCCCCATTATGGGTTTTGGGAAGACAAATAATAATTTTGTATTACACCTTCTTACATGTAATTATTTTTAGTCCTTAGGGGTGTGGGATTGGATTGTGTGTGTAAGTAAAATTTCATTTCTTAACCCACTTATTAATTGTGCTTTGGATTTTGAAGTTTTACTTGTGAGGTGGAGTTGAGGATGAGTGACATGTCATCCTATGTGGAGCCACCTCACCCTCCTCTCTCCCTTTTCTATTTATTAAAGTTCTTTTTCTTGTTTAGGGGTTACTTCATATCTTTGTGCTCTTGCATTTTTGGGAGTTAGAGGATTTTGGAATGCTTGTGGAATTTTTGGAACTTTTATGTGATTGTTTTGGCTTGAAGAAGAATGGTGTGAAACTATTGGATCAAGCTCTACCATGGAAAGGTAGGAGCTATACTCTTGTAAAATACCTTTACTTTTATATTGTGTATATGTGCATATTTTTGAGTGTTTTGGTATGCTTGTTGGTTTCTTGGGTAGATTTCTTAAGTGTGGTGTAAGAGAAGACTATGGGGATCTTACATGTGGGGAGGCATAAGAGTTAATTTCATGTTTTTGAGGGACTTGGGTTGGGTGCCCCACCTTGGACAAGAAATTATGTTCATTTCTTACTTGGTTTTTTTTATGAGGGAGCCATAAGAGCTTTGTGGAGGCATAACAAAATGTGGGAGGTATAAGGGGTACTTGAGGGATGCATATGAGTGTGTAGGGGTATTTTTAGATGTTCATTGGATGGTTTTTAGGTGGGAAACCATTTCCCATTGGGAGACATAAGTGACCTCCCCATAGATCTTACTCCTTTGGCTTTTACATCTTCAAGCCTTGTGTATTTTGTTGATTTCATTCTTATGGTTGTAGTTACATTGTTGGATTTTTGTATGGTTGTAAAATATTGTATTGTGATGTGGAATCTTTTTTGTTGCCATGAGTTGAATCCCTTTTCATTACAATGTGTTGGGCTCGGGGGCCAATGAGGAGAATGGACTTCTCCTCCTCATTGGAAATCTTGGTTGGGTGGAGAGTGGTGCCTCTCCCCCAATTTTTTATATGGATCAAATAAAGCATGGTGGATCTCTCTTGTTAGTGATGTGAAGAATGGAGCTTGGTTGGTGTCCTCATGAAATATATCCTTGTGAGAAAACCTTCTTGTTATTCCCACTTAGGGTGGAAGACTTGTAATATTGTATTCCTTTTAGCTTTCATTTTTGTAAATTTTTCCCACTTTAAGTGGAAGATGTTGTATTAATATTTTGAAGGAAAGTTGTATTGATTTTATTATCATAGTTGTGATGTATGTGGAAAGGAAAGACTCTTTAGTGAAGCTCATTGGATAATAAAAGTGTGTTGGAAATTTGTATTGAGAAATAGTATCTCCATTGTATTCCATGAAATTTATAAAGTTGTGAAAAGTTACATTTAATATTTTCTTATAGTAGTTGAAAGAAATATTAACTTTATCCATGTGGATGGAAGAGCTCAAAAGATAATTTTTTTTTATTGGTCAATCAAATAGTTAAAATTCCTAAATCTAGTGGAGAGAATAAAATACCCATTTAAAAATTAGGCCTTAGCCTCTTTGATTATGTAAAAATAATATTAAGATATTGTAATTTTTCTTATAAACCATTATAAATTGATATATCAATAAAGTAAATTGGAGTTGCTTTATTCTTCTCATGCTTGTTATTAAAAAAAAGTTACCCAACTTTTATAAAGACATTTCAAATTTAGAACTAAAATTTGATGACCCTAATAACTATATAATTTTTACTACTTTGATAATAATGTTAAAATTGATGTATTGTAATATTAAAGTGCCAATACCATCCATTTTTTTACTACTTTTTTTATATTACTAATAACCTAAGAATATAATAATAATAATAATAATATAATAATAATAACATTATTATATATATTACTAATGTTATAATATTATTGCTATAAAATATAGTATTAATTTGGTATATATATATATATATATATATATATATATATATATATAATATGTAATGGTATTAGATAAAAGTAGAAATTTAAAGTGGTTTGTATTAATTTTAAAAAAAAAAACTACGGCCACATTGTAGTAAGTAATGGATTTGGGGTGGGGTGGGTGGCGACCCAACCCCACCCCATTTAATATTAAATGGGATGGGGTTGGGGTTCGCCGACCCCTCCCCACCCCACAAAGACTTTAACCCACATAACATAAGCGGGCAACACACTCTTCCCCGCACATTTTTTTTTGTTGGATCGTGTAATGAATGGCCGTGGCTGAACCTTTTCAAATCATTTTTTATTATATATATATATATATATATATATAAATATATACTTAATATATGGATATATACTTAAAAATATATATGTTAAATCTTATTTTTTTCCTCTAGTAAATTTATTTTGGGTTTATCTCATATATGAAATAAATAACACACATAAATACACACACAAACACATTTTGTATACCCAAATGGAAATTTAAATCAAATCTAGCTTTTTTATAAAATAGGAAAATACCCACAAAATCCATTTGGGAAAACCTAACCAAAGAGAGCTAAAAAAATATTTATGTACATTAAAACCCTAGGAGAGGGTATATACAAGATAGGAAAATAGTTAAATTTGAAAGCCTCTAAAAAATCTTGGAATAGCCTACAATGGCTTCCCTTCATCCTCCAACAACCTGTAAAACAAATAGAAAATAATGATCCAAATGAAATGAGAAAGAAGCTTTTATAAGGATGCCTTAGGGTTAGTTTCCCTTTTTCCTCATCAAGGGTCCAAATTGAATCCATCCAAGGGATGAGATTCATCCCTACAAAAAGTAGGTAGAGGGTGGGTGAGTGGAAATTACCCTTTTAAACTAAATGTTTTAATTTCAAAACTTGAGTTAACTTTTTAAGGGGTCACTTTATGGGGAAGGGAATGTTTATTTTAACCCCATGTAAAATGGGCACCTTGTGAATTGTTTAATCCATTGTGGAATTAAATACCTTGGATAATTATTTTTTTGGCCCCTTTTAACCCTCTAAATTTAAATATGGAATGTTTAACTATAGTAGGAATTTAATTGTTTATTAAATTAACACTTAGAGAGAATTTAACCATGCTTGGACTAATTATACTCATTAGTTTTAATGGGTTTAATATTTTGTTATAAGGGGAAAAATTTATTTTTTAAATATAATTGAATTTGAAATATTAATGTGAAAACTGTAGATTTCAAATCTGTATGTGGGCACGTTTTCAAAAAATAATTATTTCATAATTGTTCTAGTTAACCCTAGGTTGTTCTTGGGTCTCGTGTGGGCATTTTTTTTTAGGCATTACACTTGGTATTAGATTCATGGGTTCAAAGCTTGGACCCTTGGGCAAATAGGAAAATGTGAGACACAAACCTTAACCCTAGCACAATACTAAATGTAGAAAAAAACTTGTCTGAAAGATTGTATATTTTAGTAAACATAGAAAAATGGAATAAAACCTATAATGATGAACTAACTCTCACCTTGGTTTATGCAGGAGGTGATGGATCAGAAGAGGGTCCTTTCACATAGACCTAGACTTTCCACCTCTAGAGCAGGCCATAGTGACCATTCTACCTCATATTTTATAGACGCTTCAAGACGTCAATGCCACTTTACGTGGAGGTTCCTTAGGAGGATGATCAGCCAGACATGATAGGGAGCCATTTTTGAGGCTCATGCATCTCCTCGACATAGTGAGGAGAATAGGGAAGAGAAATCCCATGTGGAGTCAGGCTAGAGTAGAGTCACCACAGAGGGGAGATGGAGACAAGATTTCAAGACATAGGGATAGGTCTCATAGCCCTATCCCTAGAGATGAGCATGTAGAGAGGCCTAGGGTCAGTAGTTGATAGCTACAGACCATATCAGGGAGATCCTAAAGCTATGACCATCTCACTATTCTGGAGATACATGTGGATTTCAGGAAGAGGCCTAGTTGGTGAGCTTGAGCGGGTGCTAAAAGCTTTTCCCTTGTACTAGCAACATGAAAGCTCATGTTATGATCTATCTTTTGAGGGATGGAGAAGGTGTCTGGTTGAGGACCGAGGAGAAGAAGCTCCACATTGATTCAGAGATAGTTACCTAGGATCTCTTTGAAGAGAAGTTCAAGAGTAGGTACTTATCCCAGAGGTTTATTTAGTCAGCGTATAGACGAGTTCCATGACCTTCATCAGACATCTATGAATGTAGATGAGTATGAGATTTGATTTTTAGACCTACTCCATTATGTCAACTATATGTAGGATGAGAAGGTAAGGATTCATAGGTTCATCAGGGGATTGAATTTGGATTTGGGTGGTGTGGTGCGCATTCACTGCCCACAGAAACTTAGAAGATGTTGTGGAGAAGGCCTACATTACAAAGGAGACACGAGGAAAGACACAACAGGCTAGGGACATAGTTTAGAGATACATCCATAAGATGCAGCATAATAGATCGAGGGGTAAGTTCCTCCTCCTTGTGGTGGTAGGGTGTGTACAGTCATCTTTGAGGCCACCACAACAGCCACCTATCAAGCAGTAGTAAACCTACCCACTTTACAGGCCTCCACAAATATTCAATGCATAAAGGGGGCGGAGTATGGGGCCTCCTCCTAGGGTCCCATTAGGACACATGGTGCAATGAGAGCTTAATCAGTAGGAGCTCACCAACAGAGACCTCAACAATCCATAACCGGATCATCAAGGTCCACATCACAGACCTCTAGAGTACCGGCTAGAGCTACTTCTCATTGGAGAGGGTTGGGTAGTTGTTATGGTTGTGGTGTTTCTAGACATCATTAGAGAGAGTGCCCACATAACCCTAGTAACAAGGATAAGATGAAAATTTTTGAGCCTGTTATTGGTGACATGGGGCACAACCATCGGATCTATGCAGTGGTTGAGAACCACCAGGCTGAGCATTAGAGTACCATCATAGAGATGACATGTAACATTGGTGGTATTCCTACCTCAATTTTGTTTGATTTTATTTCATCAGATTATTTTATTGCACCATCCTTTGTAGAGCGTTGCAGGCTGGGGGTACTTAGGAAGGGTCTTAGTTGGGATGTCGAAATGGCTTCTAGAGCCAAAATCTCTATAGACTCCTTAGTTAAGGAGTGTGTAGTGGATTTGGGACCCTTTACCACTACCTCAGATCTTTGTATCCTTCTTTTGGGCTCATATGGAGTCATCTTGGGCATGGATTGGTTATCTGCACACAAAGCTAGAGTGGACTATTACAATAAGACTATATCATGTACAAATAATCTAGGAGTTGAGTCAGTGATAGTGGGAGTTAGGAGGCATGTTTCTATTTGCACCATCTCGCTTATGCATGTAGCTTAAGCGGTGTGTGTGTGATGAGGTTGTCGATGTATGTATGTTGTTACAATTAGTGATAGATCAGAGGATGAGTCTAGTGGGCCATCTCTTGATGACCATCACATCTTGAGAGACTTTTCTGATGTCTTTCAAGGGATCCACTAGGGTTACCTCCCCACGTGAGATAAATTTTCACATAGATTTGGTTCTACTCACATAGCCTATGTCACGAGCACCTTATCAGATGAATACTCCTTGAGATCTACGAGTTCAAGTTACAGAGTGAGGGCCTCCTGGTGAAAGGTCTAATCTATCCTAGTGTATCCTCTTGGGGTGCACTAGTGATTTTTGTAAAGAAAAAGGATGGATCTCGAGGTTGTGTATTGATTACCTCCATCTAAAAAAGTAACGATCAAGAATCATTACCCCCTTCCACACATTGATTATTTATTTGATCAGATGAAAGGGGACACAATTTTCTCCAAGATAGATCTTAAGTCAAGTTATCATCAGCTGAGGATTACAAATGGAGATATTCATAATACTTCCTTCCATACGAGATATGGCCACTACGAGTTCACAATAGTGCCTTTTGGTTTGAAAAATGCCCTTGCAGTGTTCATGAGCTTGATGAATGGGGTGTTTAGGACATTCTTGGATCACTTCATGCTCATTTTCCTTGATAACATTCTGATTTACTCACGTACATGTGAGGATCACGAGGAGCACCTTCACCAAGTTCTTCAGTGTCTTCATGAGCAACATCTTTACGGGAACCTAGAGAAGTGTGTGTTATTTCAGATAGAGGTGCGGTATTTGGGCCATATCATTTCTAGAGAAGGTATCATAGTTAATCCTTCCAAGATTTGAGCTATTATGGATTGGCTAGCACCCACTAGTGTGATTGAGGTGCACAGACTTCATGGGTTTAGCAAGATATTATAGGATATTTATGTAGGAATTTCTCTCGGTGGCACACCCCATCACTTCCCTTTAGTGGAAAGGGAAGAAGTTTGTATGGTAAGACAGATGTGAGTAGGCTTTTAGGACACTGAAGGAATGCCTCACAACAACACCTATTCTTGTAGTTCTAGATCCTTAGGGTAATTTCTTTGTATGCATAGATGCTTCTTTGGTAGGACTTAGAGGTGTGTTGATGTAGGAGGGAAGAGTAGTGGCTTTTGAGTCTCACAAACTCAAATATTATGAGATCAATTATCCAACTCATGATCTTGAGCTTGTGGCTATTGTTTACACCTTAGTTTGATGGAGACAATTTCTTCTTGGTCGGAGATTCACACTTAGGACTATTACTCACTTGAGTTCACCACATCTTCATGTATCCCAATCTCAACACTCGTCAGCGGTGTTGGATGGATTTTCTTTGTGAGTATGACATGGAGATAGAACATGTGAAGGGGAAGGAGAATGTGTTTGCAGATTCCCCCGAGTTGATGGAGACATGTGGTTATGACCACTTCGGTGGAACAAATTTATGGATTAGGATATTAAAGTCATTTCCCTCACGAAAACTTCTACCTTGTAGCTAGAGTAGAGATTGAGTCTCAAAGATCCCTTGAGGGGAAGTTTAATGGATTTTCATTAGAGACAGGTGATCTTCTCTGACACAAAGGTCAGATCTATGTCCTAGAGATGGAGGCTTGAGGAAGGACATTTTGATAGAGGCTCATCATGCACCGTATTCATCCCATTCTAGGGTAAAGAAGATGCACGCGACTTTGAGACAATTGTACCATTGGATGGGAATTTGGAGAGACGTGGCTCAATTTGTGTCATGTTTTAAAGAGTGTCAGAAGGTAAAGGTGGAGCATCAATATCCATCTAGCATTCTCTTTCCTAATGTTATACCATTTCCATGTACTTCATTATTGGGATACCAACGTTGAGATACCACCACGATGCCATCATGGTTACGGGGATAAATTGATGAAAGTGGCTCATTTTTCTCTGGTGGAGACTATCTACATAGCTAGTGAAGTGGTACGGGTATATCTAGATGAGATTGTTAGATTGCATGGGATTTTGCAGAAGATTATTTGTGACCACGATCCTTTGTACACTTCCCACTTTTGGATTACCATATAACATACTCTCGAGATGAAGATCAATTTCATTACAACATATCATCTTGAGACAGATGGATAGATTGAGTGGGTGAATAAGATCTTAGAGGACATGCTTAGGATGTATGTTATGGATCATTATTCAAGATGTGAGGAGTACCTGTACTTGGTGGAGTTTTCCTACAATAATAGTTTTCAGATTTCGATAGGTATGGCTCATTTTCAAGCATTGTATGGTAGAGAGTGCAAAAACACCTTTTAGTTGGGACAGGTTAGAGGACAGGGTTTCCCTTGGGCCAAGCTTTATTACAAGACATGGAGCAGCAGGTTGTTATGATTAGGCAGAGGTTACAAGGAGGCACATGATAGGTAGAAGAAGTATGCAAATCAGCATTGGAAAAATTATAGTTTTGAGGTGGGCATGAAAGTGTTCCTTTCTGTGGTGACATAAAAGCCCTATCCATTATGAAAAAGGCTCTAAGCTAGCTCCTAGGTTTGTGGTCCCTTTGAGATCTTGGAGCATATCGGTCCTTTGGCCTACCATCTAGCATTGCCACCTAGCTTATCTCGCATCCACGATGTGTTTCATGTTTAGTACTTAGGAGATATATTATAGATCCTTCTCATATGTTGGATTGGACCTCATTATAGGTGTAGGATCAGGGGAGGTGATGGTGGAGCCCATCTATATTTTAGAGCATGGGACCCTGGTCATTTGAGGCAGAGAAATTGACCAGGTTCGAGTCCAATGGGATAGATATGATGAGACCGCGGCTACATTGTAGGATGCTACGTTGCTACGAGTTTAGTTTCCACACATGTTTCTAGTGAATTCGATGAGGAAGTTGAGTCTAAAGAGAGGGGGATGTAGTGCCCACTTCCTTTTGACACCTTTTGTTATTAATTTTGTTACTTTTCGACTATACTTACAGATATTTTGGAGCTTTTGATTTAGCATGATGTTAGATGTTAGAGATACTTGAATATTGTTGATTTGATTCATACATGATGTGTGTGGATTATTAGAGACATTTTATATTGATGTTGATATGCTATTGACATGGTTATAATTATATATTTTAGACATGTGATATTTCATCATATTGAGTAGACCTTACAATTGAACTAATCTTATGATCATATGATATTGATGAAAAGTAGAATAGGAGATGTTAGAAATTGTAAATGATATCATAATTTCTTAGATGATGATTTGATGCATATATAGATGATTATGGATTTATATTACATATTTTATCTTAGATTTTTAATGTGGCCATGAGGCCGAAGGAGGTATTTATGTGTTTTGCAGGTAAATTTATTCACAACAAACAATGGGGGATGGAGACCAACCACATTAGAATTCTAGGTGAATTCAACAAGGGTCACCATGGCAACATGTGTTTGTGTGTGTGTTTGAATTATTTTTAGGGGGAAATTATGACCAAGGGGTTATGTGTTGTCTTTTATTTAGTTTCCTTTATTTAATGTAGTATGTGATTTTTAGTGATGTAATTTCCTTGTTTTAATTATTTAGAAAATGATGTATTCTTCCCCTTTATCTTAATGGGTTTTAGTGTCCTATTTAAGTTAATTAATCTTGTTATTAACTAATTATGGATGTGACCAAAAGTTTTCATTTATTAGACTAGATGGCTCTTGGGTTTTGGGTTGTAAGATTGAGTGCTTGTGATCTTGAGTGTTGTACACTCAACCCCTTCATGAAATTCGGATTTGTCCTTAAAGGAAAATTTTGGAGGCTTGTGGGACAAGTTAAACTTGTCCCACACCTCTTAAATTTCTATACCAACCCTACCTATGGGTTGGGGTGTCAAAATTAGGCCCCATTATGGGTTTGGGAAGACAAATTATAAGTTTTTATTGCACCTTCTTACATGTAATTATTTTTAGTCCTTAAGGGGTGTGGGCTTGGATTGTGTGTGTAAGTAAAATGTCATTTCTTCACCCACTTATTAATTTTGCTTTGGAGTTTGAAGTTTTACTTGTGAGGTGGAGTTGAGGATGAGTGATGTGGCATCCTACATGGAGCCACCTCACCCTCCTCTCTCCCTTTTCTATTTATTCAAGTTCTTTTACTTGTTTGGGGGTTACTTAATTCTTTGTGCTCTTGCATTTTTAAGAGTTAGAGGATTTTGGAATGCTTGTGGACTTGTTGAAGCTTTTGGTGTTTGTTTTGGCTTGAAGAATCTTGGTGTGGAACTATTGGATCGAGCTCTAAAATGGAAAGTTAAGAGCTATACTGTTGTAAAATACCTTTAATTTTATATTGTGTATATGTGAATGTTTTTGAGTGTTTTGGTGTGCTTGTTGGTTTCTTGGGTAGATTTCTTAAGTATGTAGGAGGAGACTATGGGGATATTACATGGGGAGGCATAAGAGTTAATTTCATGTTTTGGAGGGACTTTGATTGGTTGCACCACGTTAGAAAAGAAATTGCTTGCATTCTTACTTGGTCTATTTTTATGAGAGATCCATAAGAGATTTGTAGGCAAACATAAGAGAATGTGGGAAGTATAAGGGGTACTTGAGTGAGGCATAAGAGTGTGTAGGGGTTTTGAGATGTTATTTGAGGGTTTTTAGGTGGGAACCCATTTCCCATTGGGAGGCATAAGTGACCTCCCCATAGATCTTACTCCTTTGGATTTTGCATGTTGAAGCCTTGTGTATTTTGTTACTTTCCTTCTTGTGATTGTAGTTGTATTGTTTTATTTTAGTATGGTTGTAAAATCTTGTATTGTGATGTGGAAGCTTGTTTTGTTTCCATGAGTTGAATCCATTTTTCATTGCAATGTGGTTGGGGGCTTGGGAGCCATTGAGGAGGATGGGTTTTCCTCCTCATTGGAATTCTTTGTTGGGTGGAGAGTGTTTCCTCTCCCCCATTTTTGTTGGGATCAAATGAAACATGGTGGAGCTCTCTTGTTGGTGATGTGAATCATGAGCTTGGTTTGTGTCCTTATGAATTCTTTCCTTGTGAGAAAACCTTATTTTTATTTCCCACTTAGGGTGGAAAAATTGTAATATTGTATTCCTTTTAGCTTTCATTTTTGTAAATTTTGCCCACTTTAAGTGGAAGATGTTGTATTAATATTTTAAAGGAAATTTGTATTGATTTTACTATCATAGTTGTGATGTATGTGGAAAGGAAAGACTCTTTAGTGAAGCTAGATGGATAATAAAAGTGTGTTGGAAATTTGTATTGAGAAATAGTATCTCCATTGTATTCCATGAAATTTATAAAGTTGTGAAAAGTTACATTTGTTATTTTCTTATAGTAGTTGAAAGAAAGTTTAAGTTTATCCATGTGGATAGAAGAGCTCAAAAGATAAATTGTTTTTTTTCATTGGTCAATCAAATAGTTACAATTCCTAAATCTAGTGGAGAGAAGAAACTACCCATTAACAACTTAGGCCTTAGCCTCTGGATTATGTAAAATTAATATTAAGATATTGTAAATTTTCTTATAAACCAAATTATATTCTTGATATAGTAATAAGTAAATTTGGAGTTGCTATTCTTCTCATGCCTCTTAATCAAAAAAAGTTACCCAACTTTTATAAAGACATTTCAAATTTAGAACTAAAATTTGATGACCCTAATAACTATATAATTTTTACTACTTTGATAATAATGTTAAAACTAATGTATTCTAACATTAAAGTGCCAATAACATCCATTATTTTTACTAGTTTTTTTTATATTACTAATTACCTAAAATAATAATAATAATAATAATAATAATAACATTATTATATATATTACTAATGTTATAATATAATATAATGCTATATATATATATATATATATATTATATATATATATATATATATATAATATAATATCATGGTATTAGATAAAAGTAGAAATTTAAAGTGGATTGTATTAATTTAAAAATAAAAATGTGGCCACATTGTAGTAAGTAATTGATTTGGGGTGGGGAGGGTCGGCGACCAAGCCCCACCCCATTTAATATTAAATGGGATGGGGTTGGGGTCACATGACCCCCCCCACCCATAAAGACTTTAACCCACATAACATATGTGGCCAACACACTGTTCCCCTCGTGTGCATTTTTTTGTTGGACTGTATAATGAATGGCCGTGGATGAAACTTTTTCAACTACTATTATATATATATATATATATATATATATATATATATATATACTTAATAAATATTTATATTATATATATATATATATATATATATATTATATATATGTTAAATATTTATTTTTTCCTCTACTAAATTTATTTTGGGTTTATCTCATATATGAGATAAATAAATAAATAAATAAATATATATATATATATATATATATATATATATATATATATATATATATATATACATACATATATATATATATACATACATACATACATACATATATATATATGTGTGTGTGTGTGTGTGTGTGTGTGTGTGTGTGTGTGTGTGTGTGTGTGTGTGTACATTTTCATATACCCAAATGAAAATTTAAATAAAATCTAGTTGTTTGTATAAAATTTGAAAATACAACAAAATCCATTAGGGAAAACCCAACCAAAGAGAGCTAAACAAAATATTTATGTACATTGAAACCCTAGGAGAGGGTGTATACAAGATAGGAAAATAATTAAATTTGAAAGCCTCTCCAAAAGCTTGGAATGGCCTCTAATGGATTCCCTTCATCCTCCAACAACCTGCAAAACAAATGGAAAACAATGAGCCAAATGAAATGAGAAAGAAGATTTCATAAGGATGTCGTGAGGTTATTTTCCCTTTTTCCTCATCAAGGGTCCAAATTGAATCCATCCAAGGGATGAAATTCATCCCTACAAAAATTAGGTAGATGGTGGGTGAGTGGAAATTACCCTTTTAATTTAAATGTTTTAATTTCAAAACTTGAATTTACTTTTTAAGGGGTCACTTTATGGGGAAGGGAATGTTTATTCTAACCCCATGTAAAATGGGCACCTTGTGAATTGTTTAATCCTTGTGGAATTAAATACCTTGGATAATTATTTATTTTGGCCCCTTTTAACACTCTAAATTTAAATATGGAATGTTCAACTATAATAGGAATTTAATTGTTTATTAAATTAACACTTAGAGAGAATTTAAACATGCTTGGACTAATTATACTCATTAGTTTTAATTTGCGTTTAATATTTTGTTATAATGGAAAATTTTATTTGTTTAATATAATTGAATTAAAATATTAATGTGACAATTGTAGTTTTGAAGCCTGTTTGTGGGCATGCTTTCAATAAAAAAATATTCCATAGTTGTTCTAGTTAACCTTAGGTTATTCTCTTGGGTCTTGTGTGGGATCTTTTTAGCGGGTGTTACACTATCTTATTGTTAATGTCTAATTTTTTTTTGGATACATACATTTTATACACAAATTATAATGCATCTTTAGTTAAGATTATAAGTTTAAAGTGCATGACGATGTATGATAGTAAATCAAAATTTTGAAATATTTACTTCCCATCAATTATTATTATAAATTAAAAGCATATTTAAAAGCTAGTATCTTGAATAATTCTCAAACAAATGTTTGAACATGGATTGTAAATTTTGAGAATATGCATTGTGATGTAGCATTTATAAAATTCATTATTAAAGAAGTTTTTATTCATCTATTTTAGTTTTAATTATGGTTTAATTGTTACTAATTGACCAATATTTCATATTTAGATACAATGAGATTTGATAGATGAATTATGATTCACCATTAGGTATGATTCCAAATTTTAATTGCATGAATCTGTTTGATAGGAAAATATTTTAGCATTATTAATTTCCTCATCTACTATAATTTTAATTTTGCTGATTATTATAATCAATATTTATTTCACAAATGTTTAGACATAGATTATAAATCACATGCATCGGAATAATAATTCTTTAGCTCCACAACATCAAAATCATAATAATTAAAATATTTACTCACACATTATTTATAAAACTTTTGTTAATGTTACCTTTAGTCTATATCAAAATATTTTTGTATCAATCTATACCAAAAATTAATAGCATCATCACCCTTGTCTCGATATGACTTATTAGTTACCTTTACTATCATCATCTCACTTGTCTCCATCTCCACCCTTTCTTTTCTCTTGGTGATTAAAAACCAAACTTGCTAGTTTTCCACGAAATAAGTATATGTGTTTACAGCTATAGAAAAAAATGATTAGACCTATGGAAGGTTGTTCATTCATGAGTTTTGGAGAGTGGTGTCAATATCCATGGCCATTATTCTTGCAATCTACATGTACATTTTGAAAAAGATGTTAATTTTTTATAATATTATAAGGTTGAGATATTCTCATCCTCATCATTGTCATATACACAAACGCTAATAGAATTAGAATCATAGAGTTAAAAGGAAATTCAAATTCTTCTCTAATAAGTGGTCCTAGTTAGGAATAACTAATTGAATTTTCATTTGAAGAATCTTTCTATGAGAAATATTTTTCCATCTAATACATGAAAAAGGATTTAATTTTGAGCATGATAAAATGTTTTGTTACGTATTTGGATATCTTCATGATATACCTTTATAATGGGTATCTTTTCCAATATCACACCTCCAATGTAATAAGTAATAATAATCTTGGTGGTGTTATCCTTTACAGTTTTCAAAGTAGGTGATGAATCAATTGGACAATGGAAGACTAATGTAACGATGATTCCATATTTAAATAACTCATATCACAAGGTATGAAATTTCATTCATAACAAGGTTGGAATGTACATAGACAACCCAATCATGTGAAGGTCTCTATTAACAAAAATTGTCATAATAAAATGATATTTACCACTCTTTACCATAAATAGGAAAATTGTTTATATTAGTTTTATGGAGTTAATCATAGTGACATCAAGGGTACCTTGAAGAGCTTATTAGATGTCTCTAACCTTGATGTTTTAGGACATCCATGGATTGTAGTGTAGACTATACACATCAACACCAAAACCATTGGGAAAACATAACTATACTCTACGATCAAATTCCTTAGGAACCATTCATTTCTCAAAATAGTTGCAATCCTTAACAAAACTACCAATTGTGCATTTATTGCAACCAATGTGTTGTCCAACACATTACATCCTTGATAAGTATTTTGTTAAATTGTTTTTGCACCTCATTTTTGTTTCCACGTTTTTCATACATGTCGATAATACAATTCTTACTTATGTCATCTAACAAATACCCACTTTTAAGTATGTTTTGATGGATTTCCATACAATTTTCCAAAGTTACAATTTTGGCGCAAGATGGAAGGATCTTTGATGAAAGTTGTCGAGAGTTTTTATTTATACCTATAAATTATATTGGATAAAAAAGTTTCAAACTTTACATGTTCTTAAAATTTATAACACATGTAATGCACCAAAGAAAACACATAGAGGCTCCATGTTGATTGTTGCAATACATTCATCATTTGTTGTTGGAAGATTTCTAGAATGGTTTGATGGCTTGATAGAATGGGATATCGGGGTAGGTAGAGCTGGTAGTTACGGAGGAAACTATTACATCATTTTTACCAACTCTTTTGTATAAATACTCATCTGCGTGGTTGAGAATAAACCATCAACCATTGCATATTTTGTCTCAATCTGGTATCATAGATGAGAATTCTATAGTTTTGGGATATTGAAGTTTGGAGAGACTTATTTTAGAGAGGATGTGTTTCTTTTTGTTTTTTTCTTCCTTGTCTTGGATTGGTGCGGGCATATATTATATGACGTGCACAATAGCAATCTATTTGACCACGTTTGTCCAAGTTTATTTTTATCTTTTCCACTATTAATTTCTTTCCACATGTATGAGGGGAGAGGACATAATCAAGACATGAGGGTATGGTTTTATTTATTGCTTTGTTGAATGTTGTGTCTAGTTTTTGAATTGGAGGATTAAAACACGTGTGGGAAGACCCCTTTTCTTTGATGTTCTTATCATTCTCCTTGAAAAAAAAAGTGTGAAGATGTGAAGCTAGCACTATAAGGAGGGAGATGTGTTGATTCTAAGATCTCTACATTAAAATGTAGCTATTCTTTTTCTAGACATGAAGGCTTACTTGAGTTCACATTTCATTGGCGAGTGGTCATTGATAGCCCCACAAGATCTCTCATGCATTAAGTTCTTCTTATATATGGAACCTCTCATCCCTCTCTAAATGAGAGCCTCGTTTAAGTATCTACAAATGATTAGTTGTGTAAAAAGTGTTGATTTAACTCTAAATGAGCATTATACTAGTGCAGTGGAAGCGTGTAGAGCCTTGTATCGATCTAATTGATATCAATTTGATCCCTGTAGATTTAATAAGATGTGTTGAACCCATGTCACATATCTCGGATAAAAAAAATGTTCAGACTTCCCAAAGCTTCCAAGTAGACTCACAGGTTATTGAAAACCATTGTGATGCTTAGGAGAACTCTAGTTTCTACTTTACCTTGTAGAATTCCTTGATGACATTGGAAGGCTTCATTTCAAAGAACTCCGTAAGGAGTTTAAAACTTTTCTATGTGCACTTCCAAGTAAGGAGAATACAAGTAGAACATGAAGCCAGATATGACACAAATTGCTAAGATGAGGTTTAACATGCCGAGAAGCATTCTAATATATATGTATTTAAAAATGTGTTAGTTTTTGAAAGGAAACTACAAAAATTTATAGTTTTTAGGTGAAATAGAAAACTTGATATGGTTTGAAATGGAAATGCATCTCCTTTAATTTAAGTTGTTTCATTATTTCCAAAATGTGATATGTTTCATTTTAGAAATGAGAATCTTGTTAAAATGCACTTGCTATGTGAAATGGTTGTCATTTTAATTGTTATTGTAAGAAGAAGAAAAAAGAAAAAATAAAATAGATTATTACTCCTTATTGAAAAGAAAGTGTATTGGAAAATATGGAAGTTTTGTTACATTCCTTATCAAGTTATAGTGTATTGTCCACTTCCCTTGGACACCTTTTTGTTATTGATTATGATACTATCTACTATACTTATGAAAATTATTGATGTAGCTTTTGATTTGACATTATGTTAGATTAGAGATCATGGACTATTGTTGATTTTGATTTATATATTATGCGTGTGAACTTCAAGAGACATTTAGATATTGAGGATGATATGTTATTGACATGGTGACATAAATACATACATACATAAATATACATATATATATTTGACACATACATACATACATACATACATACATACATACATACATACATACATACATACATACATACATACATACATACATAGATGATTGTGTATTTACATACATACATACATACATACATACATACATACATACGAGGGATTGGAGACATATTGTAATAGATATATATTATGGAAACATATTTTTTTATATTTTCATCATTGTGTTTTCTTTCATTTAGCTTCCTTTGAGTAGGTATTTTGAAAATTTAACTAATGTTCTAATAATTTTGACATGGATGAAATGTAGAATGGAAATGTTACTTAGAAATTGTAAATGATATCATATTCACCTAGATGATATTTGATTGTATATAGATGATTATGAATCTATATTGTATATTTTATCCTAGATGTTTTTGATTCATCCATAAATTGTGCTTTGAAGGAGGTGTTATGTGTTTGGCAACACGCATGTCACAACAAATATCATTTCTTTGTGGGATTGGAGACAAACCACATTGGAATTATAGATGAATTCAACAAGGGTCACCATGAAAACATGTATTTTGGTATGTGTATGTGTTTGAATTGTTGTTAGGGGAAATTGTGACCAAGGGGTTTTGTGTTTTCTTTCATATAGCTTCCTTTATTTAATTTTTGTATGTGATATTTTAGTGATGTATTCCCTTTTGTTAATCACTTTATTTATGTCGAGATTAATAAATTAATTATTTTACTAAATTAATTAAGAATGGGTCAAAAGAATTCATTTATTAGATTTGATAGCTCTTTGGTTATGTGTTTAAGTTGAGTGATTAAGATCTTGAGTGTTGTACACTCCATCTCCTCCCCTTTGAAATTCGGATTTGTTCTTAAGAAAATTATTTCCACACATTTGGAGGCAATATGAAAAGGAAAAGTTAAAATTGTCCCACACCTCTTAAATTACTATACCAACCCTAGTTATGGGTTTGGGGGTAAAAATTAAACCCCATTATGTGTTTTCGGAAGAAAAATTGTAAGTTTTTATTGCACTTTCTTACATGTATTAATTTTAGTCCTTAAGGGGTGTGGGCTTAGATTATGTGTGTAAGTAAAATGTCATTTCTTTAACCACTTATTAGTTGTGATTTGGAGTTTGAAGTTTGACTTGTGAGGTGGAGTTGAGAATGAGTGATGTGGCATCATACATGGAGTCACCTCACCCTCCTCTCCCCATTTTCTATTTATTCAAGTTCTTTTGCTTGTTTAGGGACAACAAACATATACCCTAAAATCACCTATTTTTACTTCATTTCTTTGTACTCTTGCACTTTTTGAAGAGTTATAGATTTTAGAATGCTTGTGGATTTTGGAGCTTTTGGTGATCTACAAATTCCAAATTGGACTTGATGAAACTTGGTGTGGAACTCTTAAATCAAGCTCTACCATAGAAAGGTAGGAGCTATACTCTTGTAAAATGTTTCCTTTTTATATTGTGTTTATGTGCATGTTTTGAGTGCTTTGGTATGCTTGTTGGTTGCTTGGGTAGATTGCTTAAGTGTGGTGTAGGAGGGGAATATGGGGATATTACATGTGGAAAGGCATAAGAGTACATTTCATGTTTTGGAGGGAGTTGGGTTGGGTGCCCCAGCTTGACAGATGATTGTTGATCCACGGTATAATACAGAAACAACTTGCATTTCTTACTTGGTCTATTTTTATGAGGGAGCCATAAGAGATTTGTAGGGAGACATAAGAGAATGTGGGAGGTATAAGAGGTACTTGAGGGAGGCATAAGAGTGTGTAGGGATTTGAGATGTTTATTGGAGGGTTTTTAGGTGGGCACCCATTTCCCATTGGGATGCATAAGTGACTTCCCCATAGATCTTACTCCTTTGGCTTTTGCATGTTGAAGCCTTGTGTATTTTTGCTTTCCTTCTTGTGATTGTAGTTGTATTGTTTGGATTTTGGTATGGATGTAAAAATCTTGTATTGTGATGTGGAATCTTTGCACAATAATAATTTTTTTCCATGAGTTGAATCTATTTTTCATTGAGTAATGTGGTTGGGACTTGGGGACAATGAGGAAGATGGCTTGTCCTCATTGGAATTCTTGGTGGTGGAGAGTGTTGCCTCTTCCACACTTTTCTATTGTGACCTAATGAAGCATGGTGGACATCTCTTTTTTATGAGAAGATGGAGATTGGTGGAAGAATTGATTTTTGGAGCTATATTTGAAGACAACTTGCATTTGATTTTAGCCTTCATTCTTATATTAATTCCCACTTTAAGTGGAAGACATTGTATTAATCCTTGTGAGAAAAGTTGTGTTGATTATTGAATTTCAAAGTTGTTTTGTATATAAAAACAAGAAGGGGAGAATTGTGTTTGAAAAGTTAGTTTGTTGAAGTAGAAAATAAGTAAAAAAGAATAAATATGATTCCATTGTAGTTGAGTTATTCCCAAAAAGGGTGTTCCTCTTGTTGTAAAATATTTTATTGGTTATATTGTTGGAAAATCCTTTTGGAGGGTTGAAAAGGTTTGTGTTAAGTGATGTTAATTTTCATTGTGCACTTGAAAAGCATGTATTGGAAAAGATATACTATTCATACTTGTTCTTGTATTGTTGAAGGAAAAGAGCTCCTATTAAAATTGTTTTCCTTTGAATCAATGAAGTAGTCTTATTGCTAATTCTAGTGGGTAATCCTCAATTAAAAATCATTGCAAATTTACTATTAGATGTTAAAGGAAGTGGAGTCTATCTCTTTCTACACTCCTTACAATATTTGTTAATTTGTTTTGAAAGAAAACTTTGTGCAAACTTTAACTTACTAAATTTAATATTAAAGGATTTATCACCACTTATTAATAGTGTGCTAATATTTTAGATCCTTAATTATATTAACTATTATTGATGTTAATAAATCTATTAATATTAATACATATTAATATCAATGTGTTATTATTGGCATTATATTATTAATTTTAAATTAATATTCTTATTTTATTAATTATAATATTACAACACACACACACACACACACACACATGTATATATATATATATATCTATATATATATATATATATATATATATATATATATATATATATATATATATATATATATATATATATATATATATATATATATATATATAAGGGATTGAAATTGTATATAAGTCTATAGGTGCAGTTTAAGCCCTAGAAAGATTTGTAAATTGGGTGAATAAAAGAAAATGTGCAGTTTTGAGACTTGCCGCATTAAAACATTTGGGTTAGGGTTAACACCCAAATACCCCATTTAATAAGGGATTTGGGGTGGGGGAGGGGGTCGACTTCACGGCAACCCCAACTCCTTTAGGGCTTAAAAAAATTTATTATTAAATAGATATATATATATATCGGGATATATATATATAACCCTTCCCCACCCCCAATAATTTTATATATATATCTATATATAAATATTATTTAATGTGGCCTACATAGTCTCAAAACAACTCCCACATTTTCTTTTAAATTCGACCCCAAAATAAACAATGCAAATCCTTCCATTCAAAACTCCGTGCAAAATGTTTGAAATCGCAATAACCTATAGAATGATAAATATATATACACACACATAAATATACATACATACATGTGTGTGTGTGTGTGTGTATGTGTGTGTGTGTGTGTGTGTGTATATATATATATATACACACACACACATATATATATATATCTATATATATATATCAACATATATATATACATTATATATATATCATACATACATACATACATACATATTTGATTTCTATATATTTTTTGTTAATACATTTTGATTTCTAGTTTTTTTAAAAAAAAAAATACATAGAGTAAATACAAATTGTTATAAATGTATATATACCCTATCAAAATAAAAGCATAGATCAAGCTTAACTAAATCACCAAAATAGGGCAAACCCATTTGGGAAAATAATATTGAAATATAATAAATAAATAATTTTAAAACCCTAATGAGGGTATCCACAAAATGAGAAAATAATACAACTTGTAAGCCCTTCCAAAAGCTTGGAGTGATCTTCAAGGGCTTCCTTTCAATCTCCATTAACTGCAAAACCAAAGAAAGAAAATGAACCAAATGAAATGAGAAAGAAGATTTCATAAGGATGCTTTAGGGTAAGTTACCATTTTTCCACATCAAGGGCCCTAATTGAATCCATCCAAGGGATGAGATTCATCCCTACAAAAAGTAGGTGGAGAGTGGGTGAGTGGAAATTACCTTTCAATTTAAATGTTTTAATTTCAAAAAAACATGGGTTGAGTTTTTAGGGGTCACTTTATGGGGTAAGGGAATGTTTTTCTCTAACCCCATGTAAATGGGGACTTTGTTAATTGTTTAAACCTTGTGGAATTAAATACCTTGGGTATTTAATTATTTTAGCCCCTTTAACGGTCTAAATTTAAAATATGGAATATTTAATTATAGTAGGAATTTAATTGGTTATTAAATTAACACCTAGAGATAATTTAACCATGCTTGGAATAATTATAATGCGGATTTAATATTTGTTGTAATGGAATTTTTTTATTTATTAAATATATTTGAACTTGAAACATTAATGTGACGACTATAGTTTCAAAGCCTATATGTGGGAATGCTTTTAAAAAAAATATTCCATAATTTTTCTGACTAAACCTAGGTTGTTCTTGGGTTTCGTGTGGGTGTTTTTAGTGGGTGTTACATATAGGAAGGAAAGTAATTTTTTAATTTTTTTATTACAAATCTTCCTTTGCTATTATTATTTTGTAGAATGAGTTTTGCTAGAAATCTTATTATTCTCTCAATTTTAGTCTTAGATGGATACACACACACACACACACATATATACATATACACACACACACACACACACACACACATATATATATATACACACACACACACACACACACATATATTTTTATAGGTGAAAGACGCTTCTCGAGGGGGAAATATGTACGCACACAAAATTACATGTGCTACATTATTAGAAAATAGTTACAAAAGTCCTAATGATTATTCATGTGCTTTCATAAGGTGTTCAAGATTGTAAACCCATTCACAATGTATATTTGTAGCCTAGACATCCTTACTTATCTTTTCCACACTTTTTTCCAGCTTCCTGCTTCTTTCTGTGTAAGTTTTGGCATTTAGTACTAGGACCTAGTGTAGTGTCCACTTCCCTTCGACACATCTTGATATTGATCATGATACTGGTGACTATATTATGGACATTATTATATTTTTGATTTAGTATGGTGTTAGATGTTAGATCATGGCCTATTATTGACTTTGATTCCCATATGATGCATGATGATTTTTAGAGAAATTTTATATAAATGTTGACATGTTATTGTACATATTTATATATATATATATATATATATATATATATATGGATGTTGTTAGGACATGTGATATTTGGATATATTGATTAGACCGAGAAAATTGAATTTAAAATTGATGATTATATAGTTGTTGATGAAATTGTAAGTGATATTGTTGATTGTCTAGATGTTGTTGTGATTCATATATATATATTGATGATTTTGAAATTATATTATATTCATTTGGATGTTTTGATATGGCCACGAGGCCAAAGGGGTATTTTTATTGTGCAGGTTAAAAATATCACAACAAACATTGGGGGATTGGAGACCAACCACATTGGAATTATAGATTAATTCAACAAGGTCACCATGGAAACTTTTATTGTTCGTGTGTGTGTGTTTGATTGTTAGGGATTCCCATGGGAGGATCACCTTTAAATGTGGCCAATCGTTATGTGTATTTATTTACTTGGTTCCTTTTTATTGATGTTTTTATGTGTTTAGTAAATGATGTGTTTACCACTTTAATTATTTATTAATTGTGGTAAATTAATGTGAGTAAACATGTTAAAATTAATTAATCAAATTGGGACATAAGAAAGTAATTATTAGAGTTGTTGGCCTAAAATTAAAGTGTTGTAAGAAATGTCTAAGTGATGTGTAAATTAATTTTGGAGTATGAAACACTCCACCTCCTTTTGAAATTCAAAATTTTCCTTGGAGGCTGATTTTGGAAGCTTATGGGACAAGTTAAACTTGTCCCATACCTCTTAAATTTGCATGCCAACCTTACCTATGGTTAGAGGGTTTAAATCTAGCCTTCATTATACATTTTTGTAAGTTAAGTTGTATACTTTTATTGCACTTTCTTACATGCTTTCAATTTCATTCCTTATGAGGTGTGGGTTTGATTTGAGTGTGTAAGTAAAACTATCATTTATTCACCTGTTTATTTATTTTGCCTTGGAGATTCAAGTTGAATTATGAGTTGGATTTGAGGATGTGTGATGTGGCATCCCACATGGATCCACCTCATCCTCTTCTCTTTCCTCTTCTATATATTCAAATTCCTTGGCTTGTTTTTGGGTTTTTTTTTTTGCT
The DNA here is from genome assembly GCA_018340775.1 of Taxus wallichiana var. yunnanensis. NCBI lineage: Eukaryota > Viridiplantae > Streptophyta > Pinopsida > Cupressales > Taxaceae > Taxus > Taxus wallichiana. The sequence goes on from CM031240.1 coordinate 266,412,053, forward strand.
TCACTTTTATCACTTCATTTTTGGTAACTTGCTTTGGGTTTTTGGAGCTCTTGAAAATTGGGAGAAATTTGGAGATTGTTGCATACTTGTTGATTGTTGATCTCTTGGTTTGTGTTTCATTGGAGAGATTGTTTTTTGAGCTTAGAACAAACTCCATCATGGAGAGGTAAGAGCTTAGCTTTTGGAAATACTCTCCTTTTATTTGTATGCATATGTGAATGGTTGAATGTTTGAATGTGTTTTTTATTTTTTGGCTAGTTCGCAATAAATGGCTTAGGGATGGTGTAATAGAAGACTATGGGGCATTCTGTGGGAGGCATAAATGTTTTGGCGAGGTATAAATGTGGAGGGAGTTGGGATTTGGGTTCCACCTTACAAAGAAATAGCTTGCATTTTTTTATTCATTATGGGGTGCCATAAGAGGTTGGAGAGGCATAAGGAATTATGAGGAATAAGGGGTAATTGGGGAGGGATAAAGGCATGTCAGGGATTTGAAATGATATATATTTTGGTGGTTTTTTCTCAGGTGGTGATACCCATTTCCCATTTGGGAGGCATAAGAAACATCCCCCATAGTTTCTTGCTCCTTTGGCTTGCATGATGAAGCCTGAGTGTTGTTTGTTGTTTTGTTCTATGGTGGAAAACTATAGTTTTGTTTTAGACTATGTGTTTTGAATGAGAAATATGTCTTTGTGTTGTGGAAGCCTATTGTTGCCATGAGTTGAAAAAAACATTTCTTATTACAATGTGGTTGGGGCTCGAGGGCCAATGAAGAAGGATGGATTCTCCCTTTTCATTGGATGTCTTGGTTGGGTGGAGAGTGTTGCCTTTCCCCTATTCTATTGTGACCAAATTGGAGAATGATGGAAATTCATACTGCTGTTCTAGAACTGAGAAAAAAGAAAATTTTGAGTTTCCTTGTTGAGATTATTATTTATTCTAACCCTTCCCACTTTACATTGGATGAACTTGTACATTATATGTGATGAAAAGATGGTCTGTATGGGCTATGAAAGTGGTCAAGTGAATTGTGAAAGAGATATACTTTCTTCTCGATTTTGAATAAATGTGGAAGAAATTGTATCTTCTATATTGTAATTGAGAAAGAAGACAAAGTTATGACAGTCCCTTGTGAAACTAATTTTGTAAACCATTTCCCCACTTGATGTTGATGAAAATTTAATACACATTTTGTGTTGAAGAGTTACTATGTTTAGGAAATAAAATCCCTTTAGAATGTGAAAGAAATTTACTCTGTATTTTGTTTGTAAAAAGGAATGTACTGAGAAATAGTTGTGATTGTAAAGTTGTATTTGATCTATATAAATAGAAAGGGTTATTTTGTTCAAATTATACTGCTTTAATTAGAAATCTAATTATTGAATGTAATTTGAAATCCCTATTGGAAAGATGAAAAGTGAATACATATGAAGAAATTTCATAATGCTCTATTCTTTAGAAATTAAAGTTTTGAAAATCAAAATTGTAATTTGACATTTGAATACATTGATTCGAATCAAATTAATGAGTTATATTGGATCCATAATGATTTCTAATACTTAGAAGATGATAAATGGAAAATAGATCCTTTCGAATTTGAGCTGTGTTAGATAACTTTAATACTGCAATTATTAATAAAAATTAAATAGAATGACCATGGAACATCAAAAAGACAAAATGAAATATCAAATTTTATTTCTAAGGTCAAAACGACCCCAAACATACCAAAATACTTATGAAAATTTTATAGAACCTTTCAAATTAGGAAAAGGCAAAATTACGAGACTTGTTCTTTGTATAAAGTTGATAAATTTTGAATGCAAATCAATAAATAAAATTAACCTTGAAATCTATCCTAAAATATTCCAAGTAAAATCCTCCATGCCTATTTGGAAAGTGGAAAAAGAATTAATGACAAATTTGAACAAAATTGATAAGTTAAAAATACCAGTTCACTTTCTAAGTGACAGAAAGATGTTTTCTCAAAATTGACCCTTTAAAGTTTATCAAAAATAAAATTCCTAATATTTATGTGAAAAGAGGACATCGAGAGATTTCCATAAAGTCCTTATTTTCAAAAACCAAGTTCCCAATCAAAAGTTATGGCCTTCTAAAGTTTTTACTTCATTTCGGGCTCAAAATAATCTAACTGTCAAATTTTAAATGAATAAAATATTCTTGGGTAGACCCGTGGGCTAAAAATTTTTTTTTTTTTTCTTTTTCCTAAAAGGTGCAAGTCATGAAGTTTCCCACTACTCCACTAATCCGTAAGTCTTCATTTTGTCTAAAAATGATCTAAGTCCAAAAAGTTAATTTGGTAATTTTTCCTCCATGGGCCCCGCTGCCCCGCAACCAATCATTGATCAACACGTGGCTTTTGGGCATCGGCGAGAGGCTTGGATCGATTTTAACCTTAAGCACTTTCAAAAATAAATTTGGAAAAATTGTAAGTTTTCCTTGCAGCCCCGCCAGCTCGCAGTAATCAAGTGTTGCCACGTGGCTTCACGAGGCATGGCAGAGGAGTGGATCTTTTTAAGCCTTAATGCTTTAGAAAAATTTTGGGAAAAATTTCCAAATTATCCCCCACCAAAGCCCGCCAAATCAGAATCTAAAAGTTGGTTGACATGTGACATCTTCTCGTGTCAGCAGAGGCATGAGTTCCTTTTGACTTTTTTCTCTTCCTTTTGAATAGTCAAATTTTCCAAATGTTTTCATCACCAAACCACTGACCCGCAACCAATAATGAGCTGCCACGTGGCCTCCCTGGGAATTGGTAGAGGTGCGGGTGTAAAATTTCTTTTTCCCAAAAGGGTAAAAGAGCTAAATGCCTTCCCCGCTCCCCCGGCCCGTGTTTGGGAATTTTTTTCTTCCCGCTCCACAAATCCACTTTTCTCCTGTGGGATAACTTTTTCTCTCGATGTCCGTAGGCCCAAGTTGGGGAAAATTTTCTCCCCAGCCCGCAAGCCCGCTCTTGGGAAAATTTTCACCCCAAGTTCCGCCGGTCCATAACTTGAGAAATATGAGGAGTTAGGAGGACTTCTTTATATCACTGGAAAGGTGAGGAAATTCCCTATCTAATGGGAATGTTTTCAAGAAGTTTTAATTTCATTAATCATGGAAAATTCAAATTGAATATTTAACCAAGTTTTGGGAGTAAGTAAGTAGGAATTTACTGTGATGATTTCAAATATGTATTCTTTTCCCCCACTATAATTAAACCTTGCTCTTTTCTTAGATCTTGTGGAATTAAATACCTTGGGTATTTAATTTTTTTGGTCCCTTAACCCTAAAATTTTAATTAGGGAATATTTAGCTAAAATGTCAATGTAATCAATGATTAAATTAATCCCTAAGGAGATTTGAGCTAGGTGTGGACTTATTACACTTGTTGCTTTATAATGTGGAATTAGTAATTATTATAATGGGAAATGTTATCAGTTGAATTTAATTGTCCTTGAGACTTTGGTTGTTAACACTTTAAAAAAATTATTCCATAATTTTGTAACTAAACCTAGGTTGTTCATGGGTCTCAAGTGGGATATTTTAGTGGTGTTACACTTGGTATTAGAGCCATGGGTTCAAATCTTGGACCTTGGGAATACTAGAAAACTTGAGACATGAACTGTAAACCTAGCACACTTTTGAATCTAAGAAAACAAACTTGTTTGAAAATTGAAAAAGAAATGTGTATGAAGAAATATTACATTACTTTGTTCATTTGAACTACCAAAATTAAAATAATAATAAAATAATAAGTTGTTTGAATTGTTGTACTCACTCAGTGGCATTTTTCTAAACCCGGGTAACTAAGAATGTCAAATTAAATTGATTTTTGTGAACTTCTAGTGTAGTGGAAACTTGGTTCCCCTTTGAAAATGTGTTGTTTTACAAGTCCTAAATCTTGATTTAATTATATGATGTGTTGAGCCATTTTGAGACCCTTCCTTATTGGAGTTGTTGGAATGATAAATTGTATGGTGTGATTCTTGTTTTTGGACAATAGTGGTTGTGTTCGGGGTTGAGAAGAGTTAATTAGAAGATGTTTAGAGCTTCCTTCCTTTAGTGATTAGGAAGGATGGTTTGGTTGTCAGTTTTTCATTTCGTTACCCACATGGGAGAGTGGACATTAAGTCTGGGTGTCGTTTATGACCCAATCCTGCACATGTGTCCTTGGAATTAACCTCGAGGTAGAGTACCCCTATTGGCAGCCATGAAGGGCTGCGAAGTGAATGTGGTGTTAACATTTTATATTTTACATTCGTAAACTTGTGTCATTTTATCAAGGACCAACATCTTATTTTATGATTCGACTGAGAATCTATGAGGCTCTTTTAGTTATTTATATTTTTGTGAGAATTTTTAGACTTTGCAATGTGGTTTCTTAGCCTCTTTCCTGATTTTGATATTTCTTGGACTTTATTTTGATTGGTGACTCGAATCTCTTTATGTTGTTGGCTGCTTAGCTAAATGTTACGTGTATTTCTTTTTGCATGATGATGAGCTGGTTTTATGCTACTTTATTCATACATTTTTCGTATGGGGTATACCCTAGGTGTCTTGAATATCCTCTTAGGTTCTTAAAGTTATTCCTTAGGTTTAGATGCATGAAACCTTGAGTGTATCTAGGATCTTAGAGTGACCTTTTCATTACTCGACCTTGTTAGAAGAGAGTTCATTGTGTTGTGTGTTCTAGTTGGCAACCTCTTAGCGGTGGTGGTGATTCTCTTACAATCTAGTAAGAGCTTAAACCTCTTCAGAGTAGAGGTGTTTAATTATGGATTGATGAATTATGGTTGGATCAGTTTGTTTTTGGCTGGTTGTGGATGTTAGTGGAAAAGTGTTTGTCTAGTAGTGGCTTCTCTTCGATGGCATGCTAAGTTTTATCAAGAGTTCCTCATTTCATTATATTAAGTATCGACTTGAGAATTGTATGAATCTTGGTAATTATGGTTAGATTTAATCCCATTCGAGTATTGTGTGTAAATTAAGTGTGTTTGTTTTCCTCTTGACCTATAAATAAGTCTACCCTTTCCTTAATTTTTTTAGTTACTATGAATAATACTTTATGACCTATTAATTTTGGATTATGTGGAGACACTTATGGATGCTTTGAGTCTTTTGGACCATGACATTGGTGATGATAGTGTAGTTATACTTTGATCATTTAATCTGATGGTATTTTATAATGTGATTCTTCTTGAAAAACTATAACTCTTGGTCATAAAGCCATGTTGAATAGATAATTGATTGTCTACTTACATTTGATGCTTTCTAGTGAGTATGTGGTGTTCTTATAGTTAAAATTTTTCCTTGTCATTTTTATTTCTTGGTTGGTGGTATACTGTGGTAATATGGGTGTAGATTTGAAAACTTTCCTTGTCTTATCAGGTGAGTAAACTATTTTCGCTTAAACAACAAACATTGTTAAACCCTAGTAGATAAGTAAAAGTAATTATGCTTCCTTAATGGGCCTCCCTTGTAACTTATTTTGAGAACTTGTAGAAACCCACTAGGAATGTTTTATGATACTTGTAATTAGTGGGAAAAAAATCTCGAAATATTGTTGTGATTCATGTTGGTTGATTGTTTCCTAGTTCTTACAAAAGTAATAATGTGTTTTCTATGTTGAATGTCCCTTGTTTTCCTTAGAATTAAAAATGTGATGTATTGATTTACCTCTCTCTCCATAAAAGTAATGAGTTGTGATATGTTTACCCTTCCTTCTCATTAAATTTTTAATTGACAAGTTAACTCACCCAAACATCATAAAACTATAATTGAGGAGATTTGTTGAAGCTTAACAAATAAAATGGAACATAGAAAGAGAAAATGGTTTAGCTTTAACCTTTTAGATTAATAGAAGGAAAAAAACATGTAGAAGAATAGAAAAGGAAAACTTTTTCCATCTACCTCCCCTAGGAGTAAAATAAATACTTTTTCTCCTTTTTGCCTTTACAGAATGGTGAGATATCATGCCCCCTTAGTGGTCCTTATAACAAAAAGTTGTGATGTCATAATAGGAGGAAGTTTAATTAAGAAAACTTGTAAAGGAATGTGCTTAGAAAAAAAAAATACAACTTTTGACTTAATTAGTTGAGTTATAAAATAAGTAAGATTTATGTGTACTGAGTGCAATGTTTAGTTGAACCTGTAGTTCTATCGCCTACCTAAAATTGTGAAACAACTGGTGGATAGCAATGTGTTCTAGTTTCTTAGTACTATATTATACATAGATGTATGTGCCTTTGGGGGAAATTTTGGGTCATCATACCCTTATCGTCCCATAGCTCGATGAGTGTGAGTTTTGGTCCTTTTGGATTGAGACTTATCTCTTGTTTAAGAAGCAACCTCCTTGTGTGTTGTCTTGTCCTTGGAGACCTAAGTTATTGTAATTTTAAGGCAACATATGTTAAGGATATAAAATAACTTTGGGAAGTCTTATTTTCTTCATATTTTCTTGGGTCACCTTGTTATTGTTTCCCCTTTTCCATTAGGATGGAAAGTGCAAGATGATGATATTCACTTTTGTCACGATGCACCTTGGATTATAGTTGGACCCCTTTGTTACTTGTTCTTCTCCCTAGCTATCTTGAGTGATCCTTGGTGTTTCTTGTGCTCTCTTTATGGTTATTCGAGCTTGAGCAGGAAATAAGATAAATAAATCCCATTGTGTTATAATGTATGGTGCTTCTTGCATTATTATGTTAGCTGCTAGTGGAGTTGTTTACTAAATGTTTGACATATCTAGATTTAGTTAGTGTGGTGTGTTTGATTTTAGAAAAAGTGTAAAACAAATCGGACTATAGGAAACCTTTTGGTCATGAATTTTCTTAGTATTACCATGAAAATTTAATTATACCCTCTCTAGTCATGGAAGTGCTTTGTTTGAATAGTTCCTTGATTGTAAATGTGTTCCTGATTTAGGTTTCCTTTCTTTTTGATTAACCTCATCTTGTGTGACCTAAATTGTGGACCTTGAGTAAACATGTCTTTCATATAAAATTTTGGCCATGGTTGATACTACTAGCCTAGTCTAAACAACAAACTATGAAAGCATAATTTAACCTTAGTGGAAACCTTAATTTTGTTCTTGTAGTGTGTCATATAACTTTGGAAACTATGTGGTCTTTATCAAACTCATGGAATTCTCCTTATTATTCCTCTACTTGGTGGTTACTCTTAAGACTCTTTTGAAATATTCATGTTCTATTGTTATGTGTTGTATCTTGGTTGATAGCGTAAAGTTACTCTCTAGATTTAAATATTTTTAGCCTTACATGCAGAAAGTTTAGAAATCATCCCTTATAATCTCCCTTCTTCCTACTCAATTGCATTGGACCAAACTTGGGTTCTATGGACCCACACTTCTTTGAAGCAAGCAATACCATAATGGGAGTGATCCTTTCTCTATTGGATTTGTTCCTATCTCTCTTTCCAGTGACTTTAAGGAGGAAGTTGAGTCTAAGGGGAGGGGGATGTAGTGTCCACTTCCCTTCGACACATCTTGATATTGATCATGATACTGGTGACTATATTATGAAAATTATTATATTTTAGATTTAGTATGGTGTTAGATGTTAGATCATGGACTATTATTGACTCGTAATTCCCATATGATGCATGATGATTGTTAGAGGACATTTTATATATATGTTGACATGTTTTTGGACATGGATATATATATATATATATATATTTATGGATGTTGTTAGGACATGTGATATTTGGATATCTTTGAGTAGATGGAGAAAATTGAATTTAAAATTGATGATTATATAGTTGTTGATGAAATTGTAAGTGATATTGTTGATTTTTGGATGTTGTTATGATTCATATATATATATTGATGATTTTGAAATTATATTATATTCATTAGATGTTTTGATATGGAAATGAGGACGAAGGGGTATTTTCATTATGTGGGTTAAAAATATCACAACAAACATCGGGGATTGGAGACCAACCACATTGGAATTCTAGATGAATTCAACAAGGTCACCATGGTAACTTGTATTGTTTGTGTGTGTGTGTTTGATTGTTAGGGATTCCCATGGGGGGGATCACCTTTAAATGTGACCAAGGGTTATGTGTATTTATTTATTTGTTCCTTTTTATTGATGTTTGTATGTGTTTACCCCTTTCATTATTTATTAATTGTGGTAAATTAATGTGAGTAAACATGTTGTTAAAATTAATTAATCAAATTGGGACATAAGAAAGTAATTATTAGAGTTGTTGGCCTAAAATTAAAGTGTTGTAAGAAATGTGTAAGTGATGTGTAAATTAATTTTGGAGTATGAAACACTTGACCTTCTTTTGAAATTAGAATTTGTCCTTGGAGGATGATTTTGGAAGCTTATGGGACAAGTTAAACTTGTCCCATAACTCTTAAATTTGCATGCCAACATTACCTATGGTTGGATGGTTTAAATCTAGCCTTTATTATACATTTTTGTAAGTCAATTTGTATTCTTTTATTGCATTTTTTACATTCTTTCAATTTCAAAGTGCTTATGAGGTGTGGATTGATTTGAGTGTGTAAGTAAACTGACATTTATTCACCCGCTTATTTATTATTCCTTGGAGATTGAAGTTGACTTATGAGTTGGAGTTGAGGATGTGTGATGTGGCATCACACATGGATCCACTTCATCCTCTTCTCTTTCCTATACTAAATTTTCGAATTCCTTGGCTTGTTTTTGGGTTTTTTTTTTCTTCACTTTATCACTTCTTTTTTGGTGACTTACTTTAATTTTTGGAGCTCTTGCAAATTGGGAGAAATTTGGAGATTGTTGCATAATTGTTGATTGTTGATCTATTGGTTTGTGTTGCATTTGAGAGCTTGTTTTTTGAACTTGGAAAAACTCCATCATGGAAAGGTAAGAGCTTAGCTTTTGGAAATACTCTACTTTTATTTGTATGCATATGTGAATGGTTGAATGTTTGAATGTGTTGTTTTATTTGTTGGTTGGTTTAGGTATGGCCTAGGGATGGTGTAGGAGAAGACTATGGGGAATTTTGTGGGAGTCATAAGTGTTTTGGGGTGGTATAAGTGTAGAGGTAGTTGGGATTTTGGGTTCCCCTTACAAAGAAATAACTTGCATTTATTTACTTGTTATGGGGTGTCAAAAGAGGTTGGGGAGGCATAAGGAAATGTGAGGAATAAGGGGTACTTGGGGGAGGCATAAGGGCATGTCATATATTTGAAATGATATATATTTTGGAGGTTTTTTCTCAGGTGGGATACTCATTTCCCCTTTGGGAGGAATAAGTATCATCGCCCATAGTTTCTTTCTCCTTTGGCTTGCATGATGAAGCCTGAGTGTTGTTTGTTGTTTTGTTTATGGTGGAAATTCCAGTTGTGTATTTTGGATTGTGTTTTGAATGAGAAATATGTCTTTGTGTTGTGGAAGCCTATTGTTGCCATGAGTTGAAAAAAAAAAAATATTTCTTATTGGAATGTGGTTGGGGCTTGGGGGCCAATGAAGAAGGATGGCTTCTCCCTTTTCATTGGATGTCTTGGTTGGGTGGAGAGTGTTGCATTTCCCCTGTTTTTTGTGACCAAATTGGAGAATGATGGAAATTCATACTGTTATTTTGGAATTGAGAAAAAAATAAAATTGATAGTCCTTGTTGAGATTATTACTTATTGTAACCCTTCCCACTTTGAAGTGGATGATATTGTATATTATCTATGATGAAAAGATGGTCTGTATGGGCTATGAAAGTTGTAAATTGAATTATGAAAGAGATATACTTTGTTCTTTGTTTTTGAATAAATGTGGAAGAAATTATATTTTGTATATTGTAATTGAGGAAGAAGACAAAGTTCTGACATCCCTTGCGAAACTACTTTTGTAAACCATTTCCCCACTTGATGTGGATGACAATTTAATACACATTTTGTGCTGAAGAGTTACTATGTTTTGGAAATAAAATCCCTTTTGAATGTGAAAGAAATTTACTCTATACTCTATTTGTAAAAAGGAATGTAATGAGAAATAGTTGTGATTGTAAAGTTGTATTTGATCTATATAAATATAAGTGGTTAATTTTTTCACATGATATTACTTTCATTGGAAATCTGATTGTTGAATGTAATTTGAAATCTCTGTTGGAATGATGAAAAAGTGAATATGTATGAAGAAATGTCATGATGCTCTATTCTTTAGAAATGAAAGTTTTGAAAATCAGAATTGTAATTTTGCATTTAATACGTTGATTCAAATCAAATTAATGAGTTATATTGGATCTAGAATGATTTCCAATACTTAGAAGACGATAAATGGAAAATAGATCATTTCGAATTGAGTTCTATTAGATAACTTTCATAATGGCAATTATTAATGAAAATTGAATAGAATGACCTGAAACATCAAAAAGAAAAAAAAAATATCATATTTTATTTGTAAGGTCAATTAACCCCAAAAATAACAAAATACTTATGAAAGTTTTATAGAACCTTTCAAATAGGAAAAGGAAAAATTACAGATTTCTTGTTGTATAAAATTGGTAAATTTTGAATGAATATCAATAAAGAGAACTTAACCTTGCAATGAATCCCAAAATATTTCAAGTAAAATCCTCCATGCATGTTTTGCAAGTGGAAAAATAATTAACGACAAATTTGATCAAAATTGATAAGTTAAAAATACTAGTTCACTTTCTAAGTGAAAGAAAGATGTTTTCTCAAAATTTATCCTTTAAAATTTATCAAAAATAAAATTCCTAGGATTTTTGTGAAAATAGGACTTCGAGATCTTTCTAGAAAGTTCTCGTTTTCTAAAAATTGAGTTCCCAATCAAAATTTATGTCCTCTAAAGTTTTTACTTCATTTCGGGCTCAAAATAATCTAACTATAAAATTTTAAATGAATAAATTATTCTTTGGCACACCCAGAGTAAAAACTTTCCTTTTTTTATTTTTCCCCAAAATGTGCAAGTCATGAAGTTTCCCGCCACTCTGCTAATCCGCAAGCCTTCATTTTGTATAAAAATGATCTAAGTCATAAAATTTAATTTGAGAATTTTTCCTCGCACGGCCCCACCACCCCGTAATCAATCATTGATGAACACATGGCATCATTGGGTTTCGATGAGGCTCAGATTGATTTTAACCTTAAGTGCTTTCAAAAATAAATTTGGAAAAATTTGTAAGTTTTCCGATAGCCCCATTCGACCCGCAGTAATTCAGGTGCTACACATGTTGCTTCATAAGGCATCGGCAAAGGAATGGATCTTTTTAAGCCTTAACGCTTTAGAAAAATTTTGGGCAAAATTTCCAAATCATCCCCCTGGCCCCCAAACTATAGTTAACAGGTTGGGTTTTCGACATGTGATATCTTCTTATGTCAGTGAAGGCAGGGGTTCCTTTCAAACTTTTTTCCCTTCCTTTTAAATAGTCAAATTTTCCAAATATTCCTCGCTAACCCACTAACCTGCCGCCTATAAGGAACTACCATGTGGCCTCCTAGGCATCAGACAAAGGTGCGGGTGTAAAATTTGATTTAAAAGGGAAAAAGTGATAAATGCCTTCCCCACTCCATCGGCCCGTGTTTGGGAAAAATTTTCTTCATCGCTCTCCGCTGGTCCCTTTATCTCTGTGGGAAAATTTTTCTCTCGAAGTTTTTAAGCCTGAGTTGGGAAAATTTTCCTCCCTAGGCCCACAAGCCCACTCTTGGGAAAATTTTCACCCCAAGTTCCACCGGTCCATAACTTGAGAAATATGAGGAGTCAGGCGGACTTCTTTATATCACCAGAAATGTAAGGAAATTCCCTATCTAATGGGAATGTTTTCAAGAAGTTTTAATTGTGTTAATCATGGGAAAAATGAAATTGAATCTTTAATCGAGTTCTGGGAGTGTGTAAGTAAGAATTTACTCTAATGATTTTAAATATGTATTATTTTCCCCCACTGTAATTAAACCTTGCTCTTGTATTAGATCTTGTGGAATTAAATACATTGGGTATTTAATTTTCTTGGTTCATTAACCCTAAAATTTTAATTAGGGAATATTTAGCTAAAATGTCAATGTAATGAGTGATTAAATTAATCCCTAAGGAGATTTGAGCTAGTTGTGGACTTGTTAAACTTGTTGCTTTATAATGTGGAATTAGTAATTATTATAATGGGAAAATTTATCAGTTGAATTTAATTGTCCTTGAGACTTTGGTTGTTAAAACTTTTTAAAAAAATTATTCAATAATTTTGTAACAAAACCTAGGTTGTTCATGGGTCTCAAGTGGGAGATTTTAGTGGGTGTTCAACCGCCGCCCTACCTTGGCAGCCTATTTTGAAACCGCCACCTGGGAAGGGGGTGGTGGGTTATGTGGGGAGGCATGGAGGACCCACCCCACATTTGTAAGAGTGGGGTGTGTCACCATGATGCCCACCCCTATTTACAGAATTTTGGGTTGGTGATAGGGCAACCAATTTACAAAAGGGTGGGGTGGGTGGCCATGCAGCCCACCCCTCAAATTTTTATTTATTTCAAATTTTCTCAAGGAAACATAAGTTGATTTCATTTTGAATATATATATATATTTTTAATATATATTAAATAGACATATGTATATATATATATAGACATATATATATATATATATATATATAATATACATATACACACACACACACACACGTGTACATAAAATATTCTTCTATAATACTTCTCATTTGATCAAATATCAAGCTATATCATCTTGTAGATATATTTATAAATTTATATATACATATATTTTAAGTGTACATATATATATATAAATTATATACATGTTTATAAATTTAAATCTAATGTCTATTACCATATTTATAGGAAAGCATATTTTAATAAGAAAAGACATTAACATCTTTTGTTAATGTTTTCACTAAGATTTATAGATAATAATGGATTTGTAATCAAATTTTACACATACATGGAAGTTGATATAATTTTAGAGAGAAGAATAACTAAGTAATGAATATAAATCCATGATACTATACGAGATAAAACAAAGATAATAATGCTTCAGTTTACCAACTTATACATAATGTAGTGATATAAATTCCATAACTTTTCTAGAAATTACAAGACATATAATTTATATTTTCATTTAACACCAATGCAACCTCTAGTACACTTCAAAATTTAAGGATGGAAAAATTCAGTCTTAAGCCAACAATAATGCATATTTTAATGATTTACAGAATTTTCAAATAAATTATAGACTACAATTTTTAATTTTTTAAAGAGTTCCCAATAAATTACAAACTTTCCTTATAAGGAAATTTTTACAATAATTGAAAAGAATACATTCCTTTCAATATTAAAATTCAAAGTACATATAGACTCATTTCAACCCCATTACAAAATACATTATAAGAATTAAAACGTGAGTGTTTTATAATCCCTCCACCCAAATGTGGAGACAATATGTCAAAATTTTCATTTAATTCTGTAGCCTCTTATTTCTTCATATACATGTGTAACTCTTCCCCTTCCATCTTAACACAAAAATAATGGTAGGAGCTAGGAAATGATCTCTCCTCGAGCCTAATTATAATGAGGAGGTGAATCCAACTTCCTCATTGGCCCCCGAGCCCTAATCAAGAAACAACACAACATGTTCACAACCAAGGCAAATACAACAATGGCTTCCACACAACAACATATATTCAAGACTGTAATAAATATATAAAGAAGATAAAAAATCTGTAAATTTTCAAACAAACACTTAAGCTCAAACTAGATTTAAAGGAGAGAATAAATATGGGCACCCCCTTATATATCCCAAGTGGGTTAAGGTTCCACCTTGAAACCTACAAATTCTATATTCACACGCAAAAATTGATTATCCCTCCCTCAAAACTCTTATCACTCCATCATATAAAATATACAAATTTTAATAAAGAAATTTCCCTTATGCTTCAACAAGGTGGAACAACCTACCCACACTCCCTTCATAGACCTCACATAATCCCTTATTCCTCCCTCATGGACCCTAGTTTCTTTCTCACTACACAATTTTTAAGTTTAAAAATACCCAACCCAAAACAAACACACATACATTCATACAATTTGACATTCCATATACAATAAGAACAAGAAAAAAATAGGTTGAGATTTTGTAGTTCCTACTCCTCTCGTAGGTTAATATTTTGATGTGGAGACGAGGTGAAGGAGGTATTGTGTAATTTTGTTAGCTAATTAAGTCACAACAATCAAAAGGGGGATTGTAGACTAAGCACATCATAATACTAGATGGATACAATAAAGGTCACCATGGAAAATTGTGTTATGTTATTGTTTGGGTGTTTTAATTTCATTAGAGGATGCCCATGGGAGGGATGACCTCCAATTGTGACCATGGGCTTGTGTGCACTTTTTCCTTGTATTTATTTGAGTGTGTGGTTTATTTTTGATGTAATTTATTTAATCCTTGTTGATTAATGTTCTTCATTAAGTAATTTTGGGATGTAAAAATGAAGTCATTTATTAGAGTTTTTGGTTTTGGACTATCTAATTTTAAGTTGTGTGTAATTTACTTTGAGTGTTGTACACTCTACCTTACCTTGGAATTTCGGATTTGGTCTTAAGGGCCATTTTTGGAGGCTTGTGGGACAAGCTAAGCTTGTCCCACACCTCTTAATTTCTTATACCAACCCTACCTATGGATTGGGGGTCAAAAATAGACCCCATTAAGTGTTTTGTAAGACAAAAAGTGACATTTATTGCACTTTTATTACATGGGTTTTAAATTTTGTCCTTAGGGGGTGTGGGCTTGGATTGTGTGTAAGAGGTTTTTCATTCCTCTCAAACACAAATTTATTGTGCATTGGAGTTGAGGTTTTAGTTGTGATATGGAGTTGAGGATGAGTGATGTCGTATCCTACATGGAGCCACCCTACCCTTCTCACTCTCTTTTCTTTTTAAGCAAGTTCAATTGTTTGTTTGGGGGTTACTTCATTTCATTTTGTGCTCTTTTATTTTTGGAGTTGGAGGATTTTGGAGTGCTTTTGGATTTTTTGGAGCTTGTTAGTGTTGGATTGGGCTTGAAGGAGCTTGGTGTGTGACTCATGGATTAAGCTCTACCATGGAAAGGTAGGATTTACACCCTTGTTTTAAGTGTTTTCTTTTATATGTGTATATGTGTATGTTATTGAATGTTTTATCATGTTTGTTGGGTTATCGAGTAGAATGTAGAATTTGGTGTAGGAGAAGGCTATGGAGATCTAACATGTAGGGAGGCATAATATTTTATTTCTTTTTTTAGGAGGGATTTGGGTTGAGTGACCCACCTTGGACATGAAAATGCTTAAATTTCTTACTTGGTTCTTATGAGGGAGACATAAGAGATTGTAGGGAGGAATAAGAGAATGTTGGAGGTATAATAGGATATTGAGGGAGGCATAAGAGTTATCTAAGGATTTTTACATGTATATTGGAGTTTTTAAGGTGGACACCTTAATCCCATTAGAAGGCATAAGTGATCTCCCACACATCCTTGCTCCATTAGTTTTATATTTCAAGCCTTGTATTTTTTTAGTTTCCTTATTTGATTTTATGTTGTGTTTATTATATTTTGAAATGGTTGTGAAATATTTGTATTGTGATGTGGAAGCTTTGTAATAGTTTCCATGAGTTGGATCCATCTTTTATTGCATTGTGGTTGGGGCTCGGGGCCAATGAGGAGGATAACTTCTTCTCCTCATTGGATTATTGGTTGGGTGGAGAGTGTTACCTCTCCCCCATTTTAATTGTTGTGATGAAGTGAAGAAATAGTGGAGCTATTATTTAATAATTTTCACTTGGAGATTTTGTGAAGTCAAGAAATCCTTCTTTGTGAGAAAACCTTTTTGTAATTCCCACTTAGGTGGAAGACTTGTAGTATTTTATGGATTATTCCTCAAGTTACAATACATTGTTGAAAAGAAAACTATTTGCATTGTATGAGAATGAGTGATGCTTAAATGAAAATTAAAGTCCATTGCTATTGTAAGTGATTGTAATTTTGTAAAAAATAAAAAATGAAAAAATGAAAAAAAGAGTATAGAAGTTGTAAAACATTAATAAGGTATTCTTGGCAAATTTGAATGTGGAATAAAGTTGTTTGTAGTTACTTGAACAAATGGTTGTAGTAGAAATGGAAAGATGCAATAAATTTTAAGTAAATTATTATGTTGAAATATTGCATTTTGTTGTAAGAAAACAATAACATTAGAAGTAGATTTAGCTTCATTTCTACTTTTGAACTTGAAAGAAAATTTGTTGAAAGAAAATGAAAATGATCTTGTAGTTGTTTTTCTTGTTCTATTGAAATAGAAAATCTTTAAATTTAGTAATTTAAGTATGGAATGAATAAATGGATTAAACCCTTCAACTGGAGACTTTAGGAATACAAATTCAAGCTAAGAATAATCATTAAAACACTCCATTAAAATTGGTTTTTGGAAAATTTGTTGAAATTGAAGGTTATGTTTTTAAAGAACATGATTTCCGCCTGTCTGTGCAAAGTAGCGAGAACCACCATGACAATGTAGTAGTTTGTGAACCATCACCCAAGTAGGGAGGTGGTCCCTAGACTTCTAACCTCCTTTGGGTGGTAGTTTCATCACTGACGGTGGAAAAATACAGATCCACATCTTTACAAATTTTAACTTGGTGTAATTAAAAATTTAACAGTACAAATTTCAAGAGGAAATCACCAGAAATCCCTAAGGGCATAAATTCATTGTTTCAAACTTGTAAATCTTTAAATGGGTATTTAAAAAGCATTCAATCTCATAGATTAAAAATTAAGTAGGGTTCTTGCCCAAATAGAAGAAAAAATGGAATTAACTAAATCACAACTCAATATTTGGAGTGGAAACCCCTTCAATCTTCAAATGAAGAAATTAAAATAATAAATCCATAAAATAAACTAAACTAAGCTTGATTTTGTAAATTCCTCCATGGTTCTTCTTTTCCTTGCTCCCATGGCATCCATTTCACCAAACTATAAATTAAACAAAAGAAAAGCGACGAAATGAGGAGGCTAGGTAAAAGAAAAAGGTTTAATAAGATATTTCATAAGGATAGATAGGGTTAGTATGGAACCCTAAGATCTAGTGGCCATAATTGATTTGATCCTAGGGTTGAGAATCAACCCTACAATTTTTAGGTGGGAATATGTATTATGTGTTTTAAATAAGTTAAGGGTATGTGTAAATGGATGAATGGGGCCATTTAATAACCTTGTGTGTTAAGTTATTTATTTTATTTCTAGTATGTTTAAGTAATTATTTAAATGGACTTAAAATCTAGTAAGATAAAGGAACTAAAGTAACTAAGTATAAGGTTTATTAATTATGTGTTTGAATGTTAATTTAAGAAGGGGAAAAAACTTAACCAAGTAAATTAATGTTGATGTGTAATCATAGCACCCCTGAATGTCTGCAACTCAATGGGTTGAGACTCTTAGTGTGATTGCATAACATGGAGCTTCTCCCAAAGTGTGGGACTTTGCGGATCAGGAGAGATCTCCAGATAAAGCCCTGTTCATATTCCTTTTTTAGGTGTACACATTCATATTACAAAGGATCTATTATAGAACCTAATCTAGATTGAAAAGGAGACATGGATTAAGGAGATGCAATAAAAAAACCTAAACTAACAAGGGTGATAGACCAAAGGAATGTTGAACACCTACTTTGCAATTAACACAAACCATTAAGCTATAACACAAACACCATGCATAGATAACCAAGATTGTAATGAGAGATTAAGAAGATAAAATGAACATAAGAAAGGGTTGAAATCATCCACATACTTATACTATTTCTCCAAAGATTTGATATAGTGCATTACAATGACCAAGAGGAAAGATTGCATTTTATAGTTTGAATGAGAGGTTTGAGCTCCATAAATCCACTTTTAGAAAAAGAAGAAGGGAGGGTACAAAAAGAATATCCAACCTTTAGAAATTTTCCCTTCCTTACAATATATAGGAAGAATATGAGAGAAAGGAGTGAAGAATTAGAGATATGACTCTAACTACCCAAGAAAATGCATTAAATTTACCTACTATAACCACCCCAAAAATACATTGAATTCACCTACAAAATTGATGGGTTCAATGACACAACTCGTGCCTTCATTAATGTTCCTTGTTGGGAAAGAAAGGAGGACCAAAGCTCATTATAATGGTAAGTGAGAATCCTGATAGCCTCAAAAATGGTGGAATGTAATTAAAATTCTTCATTAATGGTGGTAGGTGAGTAGCAGATGTTGAGATATTTCCAAAAAGTCCTCTCCCACTCAAAGATAAGCTTCCACTTGAAAGATATGGTTGTCTAAAGGTCAAGGGGAGTGTTTAATGTGATCTCATAATATTTAAATCTGTGTAATATCCAACATGGTAGCCCCATGCATATTAAGATTTCACTTCCTCCTTTCAGTCTTGATGTTGCGTGGATTAGACACTTGGCATCCTCCGGGAGCCTTCCCTACTCTCTTGTGTTCTAGTTAAGTCCCTTCTATTCTACAGAAAACTATGTATGACCCTATACACGTGGAGGGTAAGAGCTTGTTTAAGACCTTAATTTTAGGTCTACCCTTGAAGTTACATTTGAACCGACACGTGGTTCCTTCCACTGGCCTTTGGTTGTTTAGAGTTTTCAACAATCGGTTCTACCTTTTTCAAACTTTGACCACGTGGAGGACCTATGCTCATTTGGGACTACCTCTTGATTTTACCTTTGAAGTTATGCTGATGATGCACATGGAGGATTATGTTGTCTCTTTTTATTTTCTTTGTATTTTCAATGGTAGGTGCCATTTTCTTAGACTTTAACCCACGTGGTGAGCTGCGCTTATTTGAGAACTACCTTTTGGATTTACTTTTGAAGTTATGTCGAGCTAACACTTGGAGGCTTCCGCTAACTCTTCTCATGCTTAGAATTTTCAATGGCTGATGTAACTCCCTCGGGCTCTAGATAGGTGGGGACCCTATGGTCATTTGGGAATACCTTTTTATTTACCTTTGCGCAGTTGTGCCAAGCTAAGATGTGGAGACTTTTGTTGGTTCTTTTATACTTAGCCAATTCGGGCCTCGATTGAATACTACTTTTCTCCGTTCTTTGAGCCCCACCTAAGACTTGATTTTATGGATCGAATGTGATCTCACATGACTTAACCAACCCTTAAATTTCTCCTATGCAAGGTCTTGTTCGATCAATTTTTCCTAAGGGGAAAAATTGGTCAACAATTTGGTGACTCATGGGATCACCTGCTGCTAGGTGAAAAGATTAGTTTCCTTGAAGTATCTATTAGGTGTGGATTCATGAATGATATCCTGGTACTGATCATGTTCCTAAAACCTTGAGCACAACTGCTTGAAACCTATTGGCACTTAACTTGATCTGCCACTTGCACTCTCAATTGTCTTAACCCGGAGCATTCACCTACTTCTGGAAATGGACTATAGGCACACATATTCACTTAGAGGCACACTAAATGCAAAATGATACGACATTGGAGAAAAAAAATGTGTTCCAAATCACTTAGGGAAATTGAAACCTACACTACAACAAGAAAACATGCACACACACTTAGAGGAATTAAAATCCTAGGATAATATCTACAAGGGTGAAACCTTCCTTTTTAGTAGAAATGTTTAAGATGGATCCCATTGACCGGAATCATAAGTTCCTCTCCATCCAATGTAAACAATTGGAAGGAATTTATACTTTTGCATCCTATTACCATGTAGGGGCCACTCCAAATGTCATCAAACATGGAATGCCTTCTTTGTTTTTCTCGATCTGCATCCTAGTTCAGAACTAAGTCCCCTTCCAAAAAGGTCCTTACTCTTTCTTTCTAGTAAAACCATCTCTTAATTAAATATTGATCATTTACCATTATTTTATTTATCTATCTATTCTTTGATCTCTTCTAGTTCCATCATCACTGCATACCTAGCCTCCATTGGTTCAAACTCAAATAACTTCTAATTACTTCATGAGCTCTAATGGGGGAGCTCTAATGATATAGGAAACACTACCTCTTTCCCATAGACTAACTTATATGGAGAATTACTTGTTGACCTCTTTGGTGTGATCCTATTAGCCCATAATGCTGATTTGAGCTTGGTATGCCATGTCCTTTGATTTTCATCTAGAGTCCTTTTGATGATTCTTATAAAATTCTTCTTCGTGGACTCTGCCTACCCATTACCCCGTGGGTAATAATTTGAAGAGGTGCTCAAGTAGATCCCATTCATGATAACCCATTATGTGATCTTGGAACCTAGGAATGCTAATTCATTGTTCGATAATAGTTGTGACTAGTAATCTAAATGTATTCACTATCCTTTCATAAAATTCTAGTATGTTAGACTCGTTTGCTTCTTTGAGTGCTATTGCCTCGGTCCACTTGGTGAAATAGTCTATAGTTGTGAGAATCCACTTGTGGCCTTGGCTTGAGTTTGGATTGATGACCCCAATGAAGTCCAATCCCCATTGCATGAATGGATGGTCAACTAAAATTGGGTGCAATGGAAGTGTTGCTAATCTTTCCTTTCCTGTGAAGAATGCACATTTTTACAGTTCTTAATCCAAGTGTAACTATCACTAAACACTGCGGGCCAATAGTAAACCACCTTCATTATGTTGAGAGTTGTTACCCATGGAGAAAAATGACCTCCACCTTCTCCATCATGAAACTCTTGTAACAATCTCTCAATTTGATCTATTCCAATGCATCTCAGTAGAACACCATTGATGTCATTCTTAAACAAAACACCATCAACAAGCACATACGGAATGGCTTGCAATATGAAGTATCTCGTCTTTTCTTTGCTCATTTATGGGGGCCACAGGCCTGTTTGTAGGAAATCTACCATGTTTTTAGTCTAACAAGGGATAGGCACATTATCATTTACTCATTTTTGAAAATCTTGTAGTACCAAAATAACCCCATTTTCATTACCTACTTCAGCTTGTTGACTTGACACCATTTGTTCACATAACCCCTTTCCACAGACCCGCTTAGTGACTTTGATCTCAATGACATATTCCATAACATGAGTGATCCATCCTACACATTTCTAATTTATATCTTTTTTCAAAAGTAAGTCCTTGACTCCCGCATGAGAGACCAATGACTGAATTTTGTTGTTTGAGACAAGGTGCTTGAACCTCTTCAAGTTCCTGATTACTACATGTACATGATTTTCGATGAAGGAGTATCTCAATTCATATTCCTCCAAACATTGAATATAGAAGGGAACTAGTTGTTTATATATCTTTTTGTTTTGTTGCACTAGGATTGCAGAAAATGTGTCCCCACTACCAAAATCATAGTGCATGAAGTCCTTGGATAAGACTGGATTGACTAGAGTTAGAGCTTGGGATATAGCCTCTTTGATGGCTTCAAAAATTTATTTTCCCTCACCTATCCACCTAAATGCCATGCTATTCTTCAACATCAGTGTTATTGGCTTCACAAGAGTGGTAAAATTTGACACAAACCTTTGAACAAATTTGATCCTTCCTAGAAATATCTAAAGAGCCTTCTAATGGCTTGGAAATGGTAATGCTCTAATTGCTTCAACTCTTTATGGGTTCGATCATCAATCCTTCCTTTAACATAGTTTGGCCTAGGAGCTTTCCTTCGTGAGCAATGAATATGCATTTTTTGGATTTAATGATACCCCAAATTTCCTACATCTTTGAAATGCATGTCTTAGATGGAAAAGGTGATCCTATGCATTTTTAGAGAACACATTGATATCATCAAGATATATTAACACTATTTTTTTGATCAACCCCTTGAATTCCATGTCCACCTTCCTTTGAAAAGTGGCTCGGCATTAGAAAATACAAATGGAATCTTCCTATAGGCATAAGTGCCCCACTTAGTAGTGAAAGACATTTTGAACCTATCATCTTCTTTTACCATTATCTGATTATACCCTAAGTAGCCACCAAGGAGGGAAAATATTTCTGAGCCATATACCACTTGTAAGATTTTTTCCATTGAAGGAAGTGGGTAATGGTCCTTGAGAGATGCTTTGTTCAAGTCTTGAAATTCCACACACAACCTGATTTCTCTATTCTTCTTCCTGAATGGTACCAAGTTTGTAACCCATCTTGAATGTTTGATTGGAAATATAATGCTTGCCTGTATTATCTTCTTCAACTCTTTCTTCATTAGAGGCTCAATGTATCTATTCACTGGTCTTTGCTTCTACCTGATAGGCTCAACATCTAGATCTAACTCTATTTTAAGTTGTGCTAAATTTAGATTGAATCCTCGCAGGTTATCATAACTCCAAGTGAAGATGTTTAGAAATTCTTGGAAAAGTTTTGCAAACTCATATCTCTCTTATTCAGTGGCCACCTTACCAATTTGGAGTGTTTTTCCATATCTAACAAAAATAGGTTTTGAATCATCTCCGTTGACCTTAATGTTTGCTTTCTCTTTATGAAACTGGTCATTATGATTGAATATTGATTCTAGTATCACCAAACCTTTGGGAATATTGTTGGTCAAAAAATTCACTACTTGATACCCATACTATTGCTCCAATTTATCTTTATTCCTAGCTTAGAATTCAGCCTCTTCTTACAATAAATTGATGATATGTATATCATTCTCAAACACCTACCAACTTGCGTTATTCATTGTCAGAAATGCTGACCTTAAATCACATGGATATGTGGTTATAATCTATCTCTTTCGATACTATAAAACACATCAAATGTTGCTCTAACTACTGCAAGCCTATATGCAACTTCATTCTTCTTCCTAGGTATGGACAAAATGTTGAAAGCTTTAAAGTCTTCAATTAGGTCCCATACCTTGTTTTTGTAGCTCTTGAGTAGGTCATTTTTTGCAGCATGTTGATTTTGATTTGATTTATGATTAACTCCCTATCACCAAATAATTTAATTTTTTAATATTATTCTTCCTTTCCCAATGCAAGCCATGAATTAAGGCTTCATATTCAGCTATGTTTTTTGAGTAGGAAAATTGGAAAATGGAAACATGAGTAGTATTTCATACCTTGAGGTGAAATAAGAATAGCTCCTCCTCGGCACCATGTCTACATCTTGAGCCATCAAAGAATAACTGCTATACCTCATTATTATCCTTTTGGTATGGCTTGGTTATGCTAGGGAGAGGATGGTTCTATTCATACAAACAATAAATTCCTACCTTAGATTCTTCAATTTCCTTGTATGGGTAAAATGCATGCCTTTTGTTGACCCATTCATCTAGAGTCAAATATTGAATACCCTCAACCTTAGGATCTATTTATAAATCATTTGAACACTCTTCTTATTGTTTAAAGGATAAGAAATTAGCAAAGTGATAGGACTTGGCACATGAGCCTCAATGTGAGAGTTTGCAATCAGATCTGACCTGATTATAGCTTTAGATCCATACCTAATCTTGAAAAGCATGTGTGAACAATCTACAAATAGATACCCACCAATTTTAGTGGTGAATTCCATTGATAAACATAGTGCAAAGAGTGATGGGAGGTCAATTATAAACACATATTGTGCTATACTGTGACATTTAGATAGGCATGTAGTGTTATGCTTAAACCATTCATGACCCCAACAAGTCCTACTATTAGTCCAACAAGTTACACTAACTCCTTTAACACTGGCTCATATTTTAGACCTATTTTATTTTCTACTTGCTTTGGCATCAATGAGCTAATTACATCCAAATCGATCATGTAGTTATGTACCAAGTGGTTCTTGATAATTAATGACACATAGAATGGTGGGGATTCAAATTTTTGCTTGGTTGACCACCACCCTATTGCATTGCATTAGTGAGAACTTTTTCCTGACCTTGGTTTGATCCATTTGAGGTAGACCAATTAGCCATTGTAGCTTGCAACAAATCTCATTGTCTTGGGATTTCCAGTGACTCCCACATGGAAATGTTCACATGTTTTTTCTTCATTTGATCAATAATAATAAAGGGGATGAATTATCTTTTTTTTCCCCTTACTTTGCACAACTTTCTAGGGAGCTTGAACAAGAACATGTGTTGCTACAAAGGTGTTTTGGGTAGAATTTGGTCTACTAACACTGTTAGTGTAGGAGTGGGCTGAGAAACAGCTACATATAATGGTTGTCCATCCTCAATGTTTCTCTTCTTTAATAGTGTGTTGGTAGCTACATCTTAAAAGGGGGTTGATTAACTCTAAAAAATTCTTATGTGTGCTAATTGACTAACATGGTTTTTGTTGGAGGTGCCTCTTGTTGAGTTTCATGTTATTGATTTCCTTTTAACTTAGTTCTTGGGATACAAATGGTCTGTACCATCAAGGCATGGTTCGGTGCATCATTGAAACACATTGATTGATTGTGAGGTATATTATAGGGGTAACACGTTTTGTATCTTGTGCCAATTTGTTTTTGTGTTGGAACCAAGGCCCTCGATGTTTAAGCATCGTTTGGATCATATGGTGGAATGGCTTGGCATCTTGAAGTTTTTCTTGGTTATGGTCTTGATTTGCAGCTGAGCTAGTGGTCTATTTTACTAATATGGGAGTCTAGTTTGATAGTGATTTTAAGGCTGATATGGCCTAAAACTTTAAGCTTGTTGTCTCTTGATAGTCACTTGCTCATTTCCTAGGTTATGTAGTTGTTTCATAACCTCTTGCATCTATTTTGAGGTGCTTGAAGAAGTAGAATACTCACTATTGCTTTGAATACTAGGGGCTGTAATGGGATTCATTTTTGGCATTTGACTAGTTGTAGGAGTTCCTAGTTTTGGATATAGGGGCATAGATGGCCTAGGTGTGATTTTACCAACTTGGATCAAGAAATTTTCAGCTCTAATATAAATGTTATACGATATAGGTAAAGTTATTCCTCCCATGGATTGAATCATCATAGAAATATTAGAGTTTAAATCTTTAAGGAAGTATAGAAGAGCACCTTTAGCTATTGGTCTCACAGCCAATGGAATCCTATCCCATGTTCGCTGGAATATGAAGTTAAAGTCGGTCAACTATTCATTAGGAGCCCTCTTGATTATTGTCAACTACTCCAATAAAGAAAGATTATCCCCCTTTTCTCCAAATTGATAATGGAGAGTTGTGCATAAATGGTCCTAATTCTGGATGGATCCTATGGTTAGACTTCTAAAACACTACAAAGCTTTACCTTTAAAGGAGGATGCCAATAATTTGACAACAATATCCATTTCAAAAATTAATGAATTACATAGACATTTGTAATGTCCTAGATATGATCAATTGGAGTTGTCTAGTTCTCTCCCATAAAATATGGAATGTTCTTTAGTGCTACAATTGTAACTAGATTTTGTTCATTGAGAGCTAGTGGGCTGTTGCTAGTGAAGTTGATGTAGGGGTTGGGTTATGCCATCCTGATTGGTCAAAGAACTCTAGTTGATTGAATGAAAGGCCTTTTGGGTGGAGGTGTTGACAATGTCTTGTTTGGTGGAGATGAAGAACTTTGATCTCTTCTTCCCCTTCTTACTCCATATGGGGATAAATGTAGATGGAAAAATAGCCCCTCTTCTCTAGTTCTTGACCTTGTTTTATTTTCTCATGAACTTGATAAACTTGGGCTGTTAAAACCAATGGATTTGAGTGATAGAGCCACCAAATGTGTTTATCAAAATCCTCCAAAGGCTTTAATTTTAGGAAGACACCCACCCAATCTTGATAACATTGAAATATTGACTTCTAGTCCCACGGGGCATGCTAAAACTGTTGATGTGTAATCACAACACCCTTGAATGTCTTTAACTAAATGGGTTGAGACTCTTAGTGTGATTTCATAACATGGAGCTTCTCCCAAAGTGTGGGACTTTGCGGATCAGGAAAGCTCTCTGGATGATGGCCGGTTCCTATTCCTCTATATAGGTGCACACATTCATATTGCAGAGGATTTATTCTAGAACCTACTCTAGGTTGCCAAGGAGACATGGATTAAGGAGATGCAAGAAATAAACCTAAAATAAAAGGGTGATATACCAAAGGAATGTTGAACACCTACTTTGAAATTAATCACAAACCATTAAACTATAACACAACCACCATTCAAAGATAACCAAGATTGCAATGAGAAATTAGGAAGATACAATAAACATAAGATAGGTTTAAATCATCCATGAACTTATACTATTTCTCCAAATATTGGATATAGTGTATTATAATGGCCAAGAGGCAAGATTTCCTTTTACAGTTTGAATGAGAGGTTCGAGCTCCATAAATCCACTTTCAGAAAGAGAAGAAGGGAGGGTGTTAAACAAGAATGTCCAACCTTTAGAAAATTTCCCTTCCTTATAATATATAGGAAGAATAGGATAGAAAGGAGGGAAGAATTGAGATCCGAATCCAACTACCCAAGAAAATGCATTAAATTCATACTCTAACCACCCGAAAAATGCATTAAATTCACTTACAAAATTGATTGGTTCCATGACACATCTCGTGCCTTCATTAATGTTCCTTGTTGGGAAAGAAAGGAGGACCAAACCTCATTATAATGGTAGGTGAAAGATTGATAGCCTTAAAAATAGTGGACTATAATTAAAATTTTTCCTTAATGGTGGTAGGTGAGAGTAGCAGACACGTTGAGAGCTTTCCAAAAAGTCCTCTTCCTCTCAAATCTAAGCTTCCAGTTGAAAGATATGGTTTTCTTAAGGTCAGGGGTGGGAGTTTAATGTGGGCTCACAATATTTAAATCCATGCAAGATCCATGTGGCAGCCCCGTGTGTCTTAATATTTAACTCCCTCATTTCACTCTTGAAGTTTCCCCGATTGGACACTTGGCATCCTCCACGAGATTTCCCTGCTCTCTTGTGTTTTGGCTAAGTACCTTCTATTTGGTGGAGCACTATGTTAGACCCTAAACATGTGGAGGGCTAGTGCTTATTTGGGACCTACCTTTTGGGTCTACCCTTGAAGTTGCGATGAACTGGCATGCGGTTCCTTCCACTAGCCTTCCCATGTTTATAATTTTTGACAACTGGTTCTACCTTTTTTTGGACTCTAACCATGTTGAGGTTCTTCGTTCATTTAGGAACTACCTCTAGATTTTACCTTTGAAGTTGTATAGATGAGACACATGGAGGATTCCATTGATTATTTTTATTTTCTTGAAATTTTCAATATCCAGTGCCACTTTCTTGGACTCTAACCATGTGGTGAGCATGTTCTTGTTTGAGAACTTCCATTTGGATTTACCTTTGAAGTTACGTAAAAGATGAAACGTGGAGGCTTCTAATAACTCTTCTGTGCTTCGAATTTTTCAAATCGGTCAACTCCCTTGGGCTCCGAAAACGTGGAGATTTTTCACTCATTTGGGGAATTTACCTTTGAAGTTTCACTGAGTTGACACATGGAGGCTTCCACTGGTTCTTTTATACTTAGTCGATTCACCCTTGAGTGAACACTTCTTTTCTCCATTGCCAAACCCCATACGTGACTTGAGTTTTTGGATCGAATGTGAGCTTGCATTCTGGAAAAACCCTTCAATTTCTCTTGTGCAAGGTCTTGTTCGATCAATTTTTCCTAAGGGGAAAAATTGGTCAACAATTAATTAATGGTACCTTCCTAGTTGATTGTAACTAATTTGACCTTAGAGATAAATTAAGAATATTTAATCATTTAACTTAGACTGGTCCATCCTTGTAGTGTAGTAATTATTGGTGGAGATTGATTTAATGTACATTATATTTTGACCCCCTTGTAACCTTATAACTTAAAACAAAAATAAAATTTCTTCAACTTTTTGGATAATTGTATAAGATTTAATGTGTTTTTAGAGCGTCGAAAAATGTGGGAGTTACAGATTCTACCTTTCCATTTTTTACACCTTATCCTTTCAACCAATTTCACTTTAATTCCTCTCCATAAAACAAGCACACTGACAATATCTTCCCAATTGAAAATCCAAGTGATCAAACAAGTAACCGCAAAAACAAAAAAAAGAAACATATAAATAGACTTGATGGAGGAAGAGGTAATATGGCTCCATGTAGGTTGACACATCATCCACCTTAAATATACCTCATATACTCCCCAAAAATACCAAAGTATCATAAATAGGTAGATTAGGATATGACACTACTAATCTTGTACACAATCTCCCTTTTACACAATTCAAAATTGAATTTAGAGGATCAAGAATTTGAGGTCAATAATTGCGTTATTTTTATAAAATTTTCATAATTACAGGCTAAATATGACCCCTTAAGTCATAGGTTAGGTTGGAAGGTAATTTTAAATAGTGTGGGGTAAGTAAAAATCTTCCCACAACCCTTCAAAATTTGGCTCAAAAGAAAAATCCGAGTTTTGAGGTAAGGGGATGGCACACAAACTAATTGCACCTAAAAATTCAATAAACCAAAGAAAAAGACTAAGGTATAACCACATACACATTGCCCCCATTCACCACATTAATACACTAGCTCATACTAACAAATTACATAGTTAATTAGGGAACATTGACAACATAGGAACATAATGGTACAAGGGTACATTAGCACTTAAATAAAATAACAACATCCACAAAATAAAAAAATAACAGAACCACAATTACACTCATGGTCACATTTTGAGCTTCTCCCCTGGAAACCTCCTAACCAATGATATATAACATGACTTCACACACATACATACATGAAACTGTCAAGGCGACCATGTCCATAACACATGACATTCCCTCATGGTTGGTTTTCCTTGTCCCTCCTCATTTTGTGTGATTTCATTTCCTGCCACCCAAAATAATATCACCTTGGCCCTCAAGGCCACATCAATATGTTAAGGTAAAAAAATATATAAATCATCCTTCATATAATCATCATTAAACATCATAGTTATACCATTTTTAGGGTTACATAATTCTAACATAAATCAATCATTTACAATTACCAATAATCATCATTGCTATCTTATGACAACCATGAAATTCACATACTCGTTGATCACCTAATATCATCACAAAATTAATAAACCATGGTATCAATATACACATGGTTAGATGATCATATAAACATAAGCAAGTGAACGTTCATCCAAGATGTCATTATATAAGTAAAATAATGCTAAATCAACATGTGCTTCAATATCTAACAGTGTCAACTAGGCATCAATACAATCCATGACAAGGGTCAAATCACAATAATAATCAAATTTCCATATAATATAACAACATGATAACCAAAATACTATAAAAATATCCATGTCCCTAAGAAGCTAATAAGCATGATCATAACAAAAATAAGTTTCCAAGAGGAGTGGGACTACGTGGCCCTCCACTTAGCCTCCAATTACTCGTGGAAGTCACTGGAACAAGTGTGGAAGCTAGGCTTGTAGAAAATTGATGTCCTCCCATGTAGTTGATGACTCATTATATCAATTCCTATGTTATCAATATCATGACCTCGAAGGCGAAGGATCCTCTACTCTATAATGTAATGGGCTCCATTATAGGCTAAATGCTCCTACACCTACAAAGTGGTACAATCCAAGACATGATAAGGGTCTTGTATATATATTCATAATTCGGAAACATGGAAAACATCATAGATGTGAGAAAATATGACTAGTAAGGCTAAATGGAAGGCTACGGTACCGAGTTTGCTGAGATAGGGGAGACACACAAATCTCGAGAGGTAGTTTGTTATCACCGAATCACAAAGACCCCTGAATGTTGATCAGATTTCTAGTTTGATCACTCTAAGCACTGTGGGGTAAAGTGTGATTGGATAACATGGGTACTATCTCCAAGTTGTGGGACTTACTACTTGAGATAGACCTCCGGAAGAAAGTAGTTCTTGCTCCTAAACTACTGCCACAATCTACTCTAATGCAGGAGAAACTAGCTATTCTAACCTAAAATTCCAAGGGACCGAGAGAGAGAATGCATAAAATGAAAGCCTACACAAAGCGGTGATACACCATAAAAAGAGGGTGTGAGAGTAATCTCCAAATGTGTGAAATACGAGAGGAAAAGTGCACACTAGAAGAGGTGATGATAGTTCACCATAATCCAAAGAAAATGCATTCACAACAATATTCCAAGCACACACAATAATAATGAATTCCTACAAGAACATAATAAATAGACACAATATACTTGTAGAAAGATTAAAGGAGCAAGAAGAATGCAAGGAAACACGGCGGGGAAGATATATTGTGTGATATTTTATTGCTTCATGATATGCATGATTCAATCTATTACAAGATAAGGGCCTGGATCACCATGCAAGGAGTCCCTCAAGGGCCTGCAACACACGTTGGCTTACAAAGCAATTTTGATAGAGCTTTGTTACCCAAAAACTCCCCCTTAATGAGCCAAACACTTCATTTTATAGAAAAATGAGAAGGAAAAAGAAGGAAAATGGAAATCCGAAATTTGTCCTTCAACCAACTATAAGAGGCATTAAATTGAGTGGAATGGGTATACATTACTTGGAAAAGGCTCCCCATACTATCCCATGTGTCCATAGAATGAATGATGACCATGCCTCTTAATTGCACTCCGTGACCAAATAAAACACATTACGAACCCGGCCACGTTTTCTTAAAAATCTCAATAAATTTATGATCAAATCTATAATTTCTTGACTTCAACATGTGCGTCGGGATTGGAACCATGATTCCAACGGTACCAATTTTCTACGATTTCGTCGAGAAATGCAAAAGTTATGGCCTTCGAGTGCGAGCATTTGTTTTGGGCTGGCGGAGCGTTTTTTTCTGTCATTTGACGGGAATGAGCATTGGTATGGAGCCAAATATGTTTCTTTTATTTAAATATATCGGCCATTTCAGCTTTTCGTGTCCGCGCGTCCCTTTGTCCCATTTATAACAAAGGTTCCTTGTATGATTTAAGGCGAACATGATAGGTTCGCAGAATACTATATTTGTCATCCAAATGTCCCATTTGCTTCGGAATCGGGACAAATTCAAGTTCGGCGGTTCACGCTCTTTTGTCCCGTTTTGAAGAGGACAAAAGTTCTCACAAACCCCTCCAATTAGCCTCTTATTACTTTTGTCACTTTGAAACGTGTGGAAGTTGGGCTGCATAGACTCATTCGCCGGTTCGGTCGGTTCGCGTCTTTTGTATGACCGCATTGTCCCAAAGGTGACCCTCTCATGATTATCAATATCGAATGAATTTCGCGCCCCACCGCGTACTTTTGTCCCATTTGTCCCTGCTGCGTTTAATGTTTGTGCTTGATTTCCCGGTTAGCCTGTTCTGCGGTTCGCGCTTCTGTCCCCAAACGTCCCGAAAGGCGATCTTAGCGGGACTTAGCCAATTTTCACGATTTTTGGATCAACCTATTTGCCTTCATAACCCTTTTTTCGCATTTTCTGGAACTTACTCTCTTCCTCTTGAGACAGGGGAGTTAGACAAATATGAGGGGAGAAACATGACTTTTCGCCACTGAATCAATATAATTGCTTGCAATGTTATCAAAGTTACCTTTGGGGTGAATTTTGGATAAGAGGTAGCTTAGAGCCTTTTCCATAATAGATGGGGATCTTATGAGGTTTGAATCTATGGAACACATTCAAGCCCACCTCATAAGTGTGGTCAACTTCCCTCTAGTGATAATTCTTCTTCCTCTTTTGTGCCTCTTGTAATCTCTATCTCGACAAAAATGACTTGATGCTCCATATCATGTAACATAGCTGGCCCAATAGAAACCCTATCCTCTAATATCTTCCATCTCAAAGAAGTCTTGCAATATCATGCATATAATTCCTGAAATTGTGCCATGTAGCTGGAACTCTGAAAACTATTATTATATGCAAACTATACTAAATATAGATACTCCTCCCATCGTGACTGATGATCCATAACATACATGTGAAGTGTATCCTCTAGTATCTGGTTCACCTACTCAATCTGACCATCTATCTCTGGGTGATAAACTATACTAAAATTGATCGTCTTCCCAAAACAAATGGCATGGTGGTCCAAAAATGTGATGTGTACAAAGGATTGTGGTCAAAAATGTAGACACCTGTAGTTTGATCAATACACTATTATTTCTAATGGTGTGCTAACACTTCTTCCCTTTGTAAATTAATGCCACACCGCTAGTTAGACCTATCTAAATCCCTTCTTACGACACCTGCGTTTGATTTTTTTTCTCTTATAAATCATTTAAAAGGATGTTATAGCCTCGTTCTAACCGCATTAGCATCTTATTATCTTCTAGCTTGCTTCTATTAGCTCCTGGAAGATCAATCCACTTCGTTGGATTGATTAAGCCCATCAGAACCCTTCCAAAACCCTAATTACTCTCTAAGAGAGATTAATCAATCTAACCTAGGTTAAATACCCTAAACATAGTCAAATCACAGTTTGACTTGCTAAAAGTGATTTTGGACTTTACCATTTGTCCCACATGCACCCAAATCTCCTTTTTCTTCCAAACCAAAAACTATAAATAAGGTTATACCCCCTTCCCAATTTCCTAAGAATTATCTCTTCTTCCTAGCATAGATTATAGAAATTTATTTAGGCTTTATTTTTTATTTCATCTTCTTCCATTTGAGTTAAAAGCATTTAATCTTGTATTTCATAGCATTAGCATGGAGTAAAAGGGAAGATGCATTGACCTTGAAGACATTAATGGGGAGATCTCTTTCTCTTAACACATAAAATGAATGCTTAGATCCTCTTAGGTTCATTATTTCAAGCTTTCAAAGAATAGAGATTAACTTCATTTGCTTAGTTTTCATGCTTATTTGAAATTAATGTATGCAAAGAAGAAAACCTTGCTCATTTCTTATCACATGGTCCCTTGATAAGATTGTTAAAATCATTTGGGGTTTCTTTTGAGATTCTTACCCTAAATCCATGGTTTTTACATCTTTTCATTGAACACATTTGGCATGCCTGGTGGGACACTTATCTCCACCCTCCATTAATGGAGGTCTTTTAGGTTTTTCAAAGTTTATTTTCAAGTTTTTTGCTCAAATTACATGTTATTTTCTCATTATTATTTCTAACCCTAGATAAATGACCTTAATTTATATACATTTTGTGGGTTTGATATACTAATAGCACACTTTGACTAACAACTAACCTATTTTCTCTTGAAAAATTTGAAAATCCATGTTTTTTGTAGTTTTTCACGAGGTGCGCGTAGCTGTCAAACAAAGAGTGCATACACGTTAAAACCCTAGTGTACTGTCGGATCAAGTGTATACCATTAAGAGTTCCTCACCATTTAAAATTTTCATCTCTACAAAGACACCCACACGTCTTTGTCATCCGAGGTGCATATCTGTCTCTTTGACCGCGTAGGTGTAAATGGTCCTCTTGTGTATAAAGTTTGTAGTTTTTTGTTTCAAGCTTGAGTGCATACACGTCGGAACTTGAACATCTATGTCAATATAGGTGTGTCTCTATCATATTGTGAGCATTTGTGTTTACAACATTAGGTTTCATTAATTTTTTACTGTAGGCGTATTTGTTAAGTGAGGAACGTATCCATCGGTTAGAGAGCACCTTTGGTGTGAGAATAGGTACGCAAGTGTCTGTATTAAAAATTGAATTTTTTTTATAGTCTACAAAATCTTTTTCTCTGATCCATTACTGCAGGTTCTAGGACTAACAAGTTGAAAAATAGGGTTCTTTCTTAAACATTTTAGTTTACATAGATTAAAAAGTGTTTTGTTCTTGGCTTAGAATTAGCTTTGTAGAAGTGTGTATGCTCTCTCCTTGCGTCTTCTAAGGTGATCTTGGAGATCAAAAAAACCTATACAAAACTCATATAAATTTTTCAAAAAACACTTGTTTTATAAAGGTTGAAGTAAAACTTTCATGTGATTTCAGTAGAATTTTCACGTTGCGTATGCTCTTCCTTCATGCCTTTTGGCGATCTTAGGAATCAAAAGAAAAGTGAAAAACTCTCTTTCTTAAACATCAACCTACGAATTGGAAAATTACTAAACACTTGTTATCTATAGGACCTATCACTTGTCAAAGAAATGCTTCAAACTGAAACACAAATCTTCTAATGCACGTGTTCTTATAGGTTACCAAACGATGTGCTACTTGAAACCACATTAAGCTAAGTAAGATAAAAAACACACCATATTCAGAACATTGTATTACGCAGGTTTCAGAAAAGGGTACGTCCCTATCCACTCAACTGGAACATAACCCCTTTGGGTTAATGCCTTAAGCTATAATAATGAGGGTGATTCCAAGAACCTAAAGTAGTCCACCGCTTTGTAACCTCGTGGATGAAAAGGAAGTGCTCCGCTTACCCACTTGATTAGTTTTCATTGTGAGATAGAGTTACAATTTTTCCCTATCGTAACCCTATTATAATTACACAATAGATGCATTTATTTCCCACTTTGTGCTTGAAGGGTGAAAAGCCGAGATGTACTCCCAAACTAGTCATTGCGAATTTTTGGATAAATCACCTCGCTCGTTGATAACTTTGTGACACCTAGTTGTGAGAACTTATTACGAAAATCCATTTGTTTTTGGAGCCCACTTTACTAGTCCTTGTTGCATCAAGCCATCACAAAGTGACAACTCATCTGGAATCTGAACCTTGTTTTTCGAACAAGGCAAAGAATACTTACGATTTTGATCTAAGTGTCTTTCATCATGAAGCTAAATTATGTCTCACTTTTTTAGTCTTATTCTTTTCTTCAGATGAGGTGAAGATCTTCCTAAGCGATGCTTAGTTTGTTTCCATATTTTGATCATTACCATTGTGTTCTCATCGCCCATTGTTCAGGGTGAGACATGTACATACATGACGTGTTTTTATCGGTGATAATACTCATCACTTTTTTTTTCCATTTACACCCATCCATGTTTGTGGCTGGGTTGTTAAACGTCTAAAGTGTGCGGGTACACTTTTCATATCTTTGATAAAAGTCCTTCCATCTTGATTTCAAGATCATCTTCACCACTATGTGTTTAGTTCATCTTTTTCTCTTCTTGAGTTGATAGTTTTGTTCACATCCTAGACGTATAATCTCAGTACTTACATCGTATTCTCATTTTGTGAGAAGATGGTATAAGTCCCCTTATTGTGTGGTTACACTACTCACACAATTAAAAACTCCTTGTTATACTTATCACTTGATCTCAGTTTTGATGTCATCCGAGTCTTCTTGAAAAGTGTTGATAACACCTTACATATATCATAATAAAGTTGCCATGGTACTAACACCTTGCTTTCTCGAGTTAATGTATCACGGTGACATTATTACACTATATCTATTCATGAATTCATTTTTCAAGAAGGTTTAGATTTCATCGACATTCAAAATAGTTTTAAGTATACCTTGTCGATGGAATGTGATAGCATCACATCACCGCTTAAACCTTGTTGGGGTTCTAACTTGACTTGCATATTGATACATCATTGTCGCTATCTGTTTTTAGAGCATAGACTTGGTAACAACAAATTGAGTGGTCATTACATTAGGTGTGGATATGAATGTTCCTTGATAAAGATGATTGCATAAAATTACATCTACGATACATTATAGTATAATTCCAACATCACCTTGAATGGCTTGTAGAAAACCATACACTTGGGGGTTACGCTAGCTACATACAAACATCTGCTAGTGATGCCTAAAATCATAAAAATGGTAGCCAAATCAAATGAGCAGGATATGGGAGAAAACCCTTTCGACACCTTCCCATTCAGTGGTCACAATTTAGGACCGCTCTTCTCTCAAGTCAAAGATATAGAGACGTTAATTGATCATAGTGGAGAAGAGTCGGACTCTTCGAGAGAACAACAAAGGTTAGACCTAAGTAGATTTGATGAACTCCTATATTATAACAAAGATCAAGTACTCACAAGAGTCTTGGCATTAGGAGCTAAACTTCCACATGAGTGCGAAGAAGAAACAAAGGTCATTAACCCTAACTTAGGAGAGTGAAGATTCATCTTAGACATAGATAATCCTTTTGATGTGGGGTACGCTTCCACTTCTGGGAAACATAAGGCCGTTGTCGAAGGTGAACCATCACATAAACCTCACTTTAAGGCTTCACGTAAAGTAAAAATAAGTGGAAAGCTTCCCCTACTTTGAAATTTGATGAAGAAGAGGACCCCCTGATTGAAGAGGAGATCCTCTAAAAATATATCTTGAAGTTGAGTCAAAAATAGCAAACCTAGTCTCTTCAAACAGAAACATATGCAAAGACAAAGACAAAAACAAATTTAACGAGTTTCAATTTGATCCGCATACAGACTATACCTTTAAGGCAACTTAGGCTCAAAGGTCAATATCACCTACTAAAGAGAAACTCATTCAAGATGAATTGAAATCTATGAAAGATACACTCACTACATTACAACAGGGAAATGTAGGCCAAAATAGAAAATATTTGTATGAATAACTATGTCCTTACTCCTTGATAATGACATGTTACAACAACCTTTCCAAAAACACTTTATTGTCCCCAAGTTTGATAAGTATAAGTGCAAAAGTGATCCTCGTGATCATATAAAATAATTTTACATGGCTTGCAAAGAGGTCACATATAGCGATAATTTCTT
This sequence comes from Taxus wallichiana var. yunnanensis, assembly GCA_018340775.1. Classification (NCBI taxonomy): domain Eukaryota; kingdom Viridiplantae; phylum Streptophyta; class Pinopsida; order Cupressales; family Taxaceae; genus Taxus; species Taxus wallichiana. The sequence goes on from CM031240.1 coordinate 266,448,579, forward strand.
AATACAAATTTTTCCTTGTAGCCTAGGAGCCATGGGATTGGAATGGTTTTATAGCATACCCAAGGGATTCATTACAACATGGCCCATGTTAGCAAAGAAATTTTTAAGGTATTACTCCTATAATATGGAGAGTGACATCACAATGAATTAACTATGCAACAAAACATAAAAATGCAATGAGACGTTTGTAAGATTTTTACGACTATGTGGGTTAGCTAATTGCTTTCCTTGTGCCTTACAAGAAAAACAATTAGTGAGCATATTCATTCCTAACTTGAACCTAGAAATAGCCTTCCACTTAAAAATGCATTATGGCTCAAACTTTGAAGAAGTCATAGAGAAAGGAAGTCAAATTGAGAAAGTGCTCATTGCCAAGCGCATGCTTAAACCTGTTACTAAAAACAAACATGAAGTCAAATCCACAGAAAACCCTAAATTAGTCAATAAGAATAAACATGTTGTTGGTGATGTCATTACAAACTCCAAGAGAGTCCAAGCTGTATAGACAGACCCACTCTTAAAACTTTCACAAGGGCCTCATCCCAAAGCGCCTACAAAATGTACATTCACATCCTTGAAAGAATCTTTATCTACCATCCTAAAACAATTAGATGGTGCAAAAATGGTAGAGTATCCAACTACAATGGTACCATATCTGGAAGATGCTCCAAAACTGGTTTGGTTCAAAGATCATGAATATTGTGACTTCCACCATGTTAAAGGACACAAAACGGATAGATGTTTGAGATTACGCCATTATATCCAAGACCTCATAGAGGAAGGGAATATTTCTATGGAGTCTCCCCCGAGACCGGTAAAAGTTCAAATGAAAAAATGGGTATTTACAAGGAACCTTTTCCTGACCATGTAGATAAAAAAAAGAAAATAGATCAAGGGAAAACTTCCAATGACTATAGGACTACTGCCTATGTGTACCCTACAAATGATAGTCCTTATGATTCCCTCATTAGATGTATTAACTCATCTAATGAACAGATCAACACCATTCAGATTTTAGAAAAGAGCTATGCAGTCGGGACAAGATGTGCCCACTTAATCATACCAGATCATGCCTACCCCTGAGGAAAGTCAGTATAACTTAATAGAGTAATTAGAAAAAACACCCACTAAGATATCTATTCTCGATCTTCTCAAGATCTCTAATGCCCATAAGAACATATTGTATAAAAATTTGCAAAATTCAGGGGTTTCCATAGAGGTAGATCCCACGAACCTTCAAGCCATGATTACATGCTTAGACACAAATGATCACATTTCTTTTCATCATATTGCCATCCCACACAACAACCCAAATCATAACTTACAATTGTATCTTGAAGTGGTGATTACCCATCATAAAATCAAAAGAGTACTTGTAGATGGGGGATCTAGTCTGAATATTTACACCTTGGAGCTGGTAAAGCAGCTAGGCCATTCAGAAACAGAGCTACATGCTAAGAATATCACAATCGCAGCATATGACAATGAAGAAAGAGAGTTGGCAGGAACTATAGTGGTCCCCATGGAGGTAGGAAAAACATGTCATGACATAATGTTTCATGTCCTTGACTTAGACGTTCCATACAACATGCTCTTGGGACACCCAAAGATCCATGCCATGTGTTTATAGCATAGCAGCGTTTCGTCATTGCATCAAGTTGTGTCATGAAGGGTGGGTGGTTACCATTTTGGGTGACCCAAAACCATTCACACATTGTAGAGCGTTGCACAGTTTTTCTTGTGCCGCTTATGAATGTCCTTCTGTGGATTTTTTTGTCCCTCTACATATGGAGGTTATACAAAAATGAAAAGATTTAGAGTCCCTCATGCCTTTCAATCAAGATTTTCCATCATTTGTCAATCCATTTGCTTCATGGGAGGAAACATCAGCAAAATATGGCCCAAGTAGGCCATTCACTCTTGAGCAGGATCTGTTGATATCAGACTTATCGGTATCCCCAAGGACAAGGGGTAAGCCTTATTTTCAGTTCAAGAGCACCCGCAAGAAATGTCCTAAACTGTTGGAAAAATTTGTCCATAGTGGCCTCCTATCTCGAGGAGAAAATATTAGACGACCCTACCAGCAAAGTGTCGGAAGGCACCTTGTGGCTTCATGCAATCAAGCACCTCAGTACATCAAAGGTCCTTGCATGATGTTTTTCATGGGCTATAGCAGGTTTAGATGTGGCATTAATGCACAAGGCCGGTTGTAGCCTATTCCTATCCCTCATTTTAAAACTAATAAACATGGCCTTAGCATAAGGCCCCACCATACTCTACCTTCTGAGAATGACACCACCTCTTCTAAACGTGAGGACATTTCATCTCATTCTGATAGTGATGTAGATACCCAATGTAGCATTTACGAGGATCTTTCCTCCATGAACCTATTCCCAGACTCATCGGTCCATACATTATCCAAATCCATCCCAATAGATAAATATCCAGTAGCCCTTATATATCCTAAACTTATAGATTGGGATTAAAAATTCACATGTCCCTATATTTCTTTGAAAATGATGAGGAATTCACAGAGTTCATGGGACTTAGGGACTTTATTCCAGCTAGATACCACAATAAAGGATTTAAGATTCAACTGGACACTGCGCCTACTTTGGGGAAGAATCGGAGATGTGTGGACGAGTTGAATAAAAAGGTTGTAAATAAAAGTACACCTACTTTTGATAAACCAAGCAAGAAGGCTCAATAGAGATCCCATAGTGATAGAATCTTTGATAAGCTCATAGACAAATAGAATGAAGAGTCTAAAGATGAAGTGATTTATCCATTCAAAGATGATCATGAACTACCATAGGAGGTCAATATTACTCTTCCCTCTGACCCTACATGGATGGAAGATGCTTCTAAAATGCTTATTGAGGAAATAATCAATGTCAACATTGGCTCAGAGGAACAACCTAGAATAGTCAATTTGGGAGCTTCACTCTTAGCTCAGGAACATAATACCTTTACAGATATCTTAAAATAATATGTGGACATATTTGCATGCACATATGTAGATATGCTTGGCTTGGACACCGAGCTATTTGTGCACAACCTTGTTGTGCACCCAGATGCCAAACCAATCAAACAAAAGTTGAAAAAGATGCATCCTAAAGTGGTGCTCTTGGTCAAAGAAGAATTAGAAAATTTGTTAGCTGTTGATTTCATTAAACCTATTGACTATTAAAAATGGATCTCTAACATAGTACCAAGTATAGAAAAATCTTGTTGGCATTAGGATCTCTACATATTTCGTGACATCAACAAAGCATGTCTAAAAGATTATTTTCCCCTACCTAACATCGACATGATAGTCGATTCAATAGATGGCTATGAAATGTTGTCCTTGATGGATGGTTTTTCAGGTTATAAACAGATACGAATTGTAGAAGAAGATCAACATAAGACAACATTCATCACCCCTTGGGGAAAATTTTGCTACAAATTCATGCCCTTCAGGCTTAAGAACGTTGGGGCTACTTATTAGCGGGCCATGACCGTTATTTTCCATGATATGATAAGTGACACCATGGAGGATTATTTTGATGATATCCTAGTGAAATCTAAAAGTAGAAAAGAACACCCTAAAGTGTTGAGGCATATATTTTAGTTTCTAAGAGACTCTAAGGTTAGTTTAAACCCTAAAAAATGTGTCTTCGGTGTTTTACAAGGGAAAATCCTAGGGTTCATTGTCTCACAAAGAGGGATTGAAGTGGATCCTGCAAAGGTTACGGCTATCATAGAAATGCCACCACCTATCACTCTCAAACAATTAAGGATTCTACAAGGAAAGATTCAGGAAATCTTTCACTTTATCTCACAACTTGCAGATAAGTGCCACCCCTTTACTCATTTGCTCAAGAAATATGTCACATTCAATTAGAGACCAGAATGTTAGAAAGCCTTCGTGTTACTCAAATAGTAGTTGTCTAGCCCAAATATACTAATGCCACCTACCCTCGGTGAACCTCTCCTCTTATACATTTATGCTACCTAGTTTTCCATTGGTGCATTACTTGCCCAATATGACTTAGCCCATAAAGAGAGAGTAGTTTACTATCTTAGACACACCTTGATCACATACGAGTTGAATTATCCCAAAATAGAAAAGGCCTGCTTGGCGGTTGTATTCACATTTCAAAATCTTCACCATTATCTCTTGAATAATAAAACCAAGCTCATATCCAAAGTTGACCCTCTCAAGTACCTTTTATCCAAACCTGCCCTCACAGGATGAATGGCTAATTGGATCATTCTCCTAAGTGAGTTTGACATTGAGTTTGTGATCATAAGTCTTTAAAAGGGCAGGTACTAGCTGATCAACTGGTAGAAGCTCCTCTCCTAGGAATGGAATTCCTATGATTAGATTTACCAGATGCATATATGATGTATATTGAGGAATCCATGGAATGACATCTTCATTTTGATGGATCTTTTACCTTCCATGGATCTAGAGCAGCATTGGTGCTCATCACTCCAAAAGGCGATGTCATACCATGAGCATTCTGGTTGGGATTCCCGTGTCCAAATACCATTACAAAGTACGAAGAACTCATTGTTGGCCTCAAGATAGATTTTACATGGAACATCAGACAACTACAAGTCATTTGAGACTCTCAACTTATCATAAAACATGTTAATGATGAGTACAAGGTTAAAGATGAGAAGCTTATTCCGTATAAGAAAATGGTTGAAAATTTGAAGGAATATTTCACAAAAATTATATTTGAACCAAAACCAAGGTCACATAATATATCCGTGGATGCTATGGATACTATTGGGTCTCTCTTATTCATAGCACCTGACGAAAGTAAGATGCCTTTCTTTATGGAACATTTACAGGTACCTGCATATGATATGCCAGAGTCATGTTTGGCAAGTGAAGTTGTTGGTCCTTTATCCCCTTAGTACAACCCTATCTTCCAATACCTACAAGATGGCACTCTTCCCCCTAACTGTTAGGTTGTGGAGCCTATTTTTCATGTGTGAAAGTGTTGAAGACTATACACTAAGAGTACTGTACACTTTTCATGTATCCTCGCCAGGGTTCGGATATTTTTTTAGGCGTAAAATTTTTTGGCCTCGAAAAATGCACCCGACATATCAAGAAACATGATTTTCTCATATGGGCGAGTTTTTTGACCCATAGGTTTATGGGATGAGATTTTCCCATGGTTTTGATACCCACGGTTTTGTAAAACTGCTTAAGCAGTTGTCTATTTATATGGTCTTATGCATATGCTAGATGTACAAGCAAATGTATTGCAGATGTGTTTTGAATTCGGCTGTGAATTTTGTAGAGTTTGTTGAGCATAGCTCCAAACGGATCTGGATATTGTATTAAGAGAGTGGTGGTTTGTAATAAAATCTGAGCAAGTGATTCTTGGTGGACGTAGCCCAAATTGGGTGAACCATGTTAAATACTGTCTCTTTGTGTTGTGTTATTTTATTTTGTAATTTTATTTGAGATCTGTAATAATTTTTGCATATTAGTTTCTACTGTTGCGATTTTGTGAGGGATTATTCCACATATTTTATCCCTTATTTCGAACAATTGGTATCGAGCTGGTTTGGTTTCTTGACGTGTTGAATTGCAGGAAAGTCTTTAGCTTAAGTGGGAGCTATGGCGAGATGAAGGAAGATCTAGGGTTGATAAATTCAACGGGTAGAATTTTAGTCTTTGGAAGATGCAGATGGAATATTACCTTTATCGAAGGATATTTATACTCCGTTGTCTCGAGAAGGTGAACAAACCCTTGAGTATGACAGATGCGGAATGGGATTTTTGGATCGGAAGGAACTTGGAATGATCCATTTGAGTCTTGCATCTTCGGTATTATTTAATGTTTCAAAGGAAAAGACTACAAAGATCTAATAGATGCATTAGGGAAGTTGTATGAAAAACCCTTTGCCTCTAATAAGATATTTTTAATGAAAAAGTTTTTAATATGAAGATGTCTCGAGAATAGTTCAATAGTTGAGATCATTTAAATGATTTCAATACGGTAGTGAATATGCTAGCTTGATTCAATAGAATTCGATGAAGAAGTTAAGGCTTTATTAATTATGTGCTCTTTACCCGAGAGTTAGAATAGCTTGGTATTAGCGGTAAGCAACTCGGTTCCAGCTAACTCAAAGTTGAAGTTTGAGGATGTTGTAGGGGTGATTCTAAGCGAGGAAATGTGAAGAAAAATCTCTGGGGAATCTTCTACTTCATGGAATGCTTTGACAGTGAAAACTAGAGGGAGACAGAAGAATAGAGGAAACCGTGGAAAATCAAAAGATCGGGCAAGGTCAAAATCCAAGAACAAGATTGTATGCTGGAATTGTGGAAAGCCTGGGCATGCAAAGAAGGACTATTTGGAGCTTCAGGATAAAAAGAAACAACAAGAAGAAAACAAGGAGGAAAATGTGGCAACAGGGTAATGTATGTCAAGATGCTTTGATTCTTTCTTTGTACAATATTACTGAATCTTGGGTTTTAGATTCAAGGGCTTCTTTCCATGCTTCTCCACATAGGCATTATTTTGTTGATTATATTCAAGGAGATTTTGGACATGTTTTTCTTGGTGATGATGAGCCTTACAGCATAGTTGGAAAAGGTTCTTTTCAGGTTAAGATGCGAGAATGAGAATACTTGGCTATTGAAGGATGTCGACATGTGCCTACATTAAGACGAAATTTGATATTGGCGGGTGGTAGTTGGGAAGTGATGGTTGACCTTTGTGATATTTATAAAGCAAACTCTTGGAAGCTTACCAAGGGTGCTCTTGTGGTGGCAAGAGGTAAGAAGGTTGGAACCTTTTTATAACCACCGATAGTACTAATGATTGTAATCTTGTGGCTTCAGATGTAAATACAACATTATGGCACTATAGGCTCGGTCATATGAGCCATAAGGGCATGAACATCATAAACAAGAATTTTCCAGGATATACGAAATAGGTTTCGATTTCTGTGAGAACTGCATGTATGGGAAATAGAAGCGAGTAAGGTTTCTCAAGGTTGGACCTACAAAGAAAGAGATTAAGTTAGAGCTGGTGCATTCGATGTGTGGGGCCACCTCGGGTATCATCTCTTGGGGCTCACGTTATTATGTTACTTTTATTGATGATGCAACAAGGAAAGTTTGGGTTTATTGTGTTAGAAACAAATATGATGTATTTGACACTTTTGTTAAATGGAAAGCCTTGGTAGAGAATGAAACAGTCTTAAGCTAAAATGTCTCAGTCAGATAATGGAGGGGAGTATTGCAGTAATGAATTTGATGATTACGTTTCTAAGAATGGAATCTGGAGGCAAAAGACGGTTCCAGAACTCCGCAGCAGTGAATGGAGTATTAGAAAGGATGAACAAAACAATAATGGAATGTGCTAGAGAGCATGAGGTTACATGCAGACTCGCCTCTTTCTTTTTGGGTAGAAGCAAAGTGAGCACAACGTGTACTTGATAAACAGAGGACCCTCAAGTGCCTTGGATGGAGGCATACCTGAGGAGGCTTGGTATGGTAAGAAATTTGATTATTCATTTCTTAGAGTCTTTGGATGTGAGGTGTTTATTCACATAGACAAGGATGATAGGACTAAGCTAGAAGCTAAATCAGGAAAAATGTAATTTCATTGGTTATGGTGGTGATGACTTTGGATATAAATGTTGGAGTATTAAGGACAAAAAAATTATTCGATCTAGGGATGTGGTCTTTAATGAGAAAGTCATGTATAAGCAGCAGTTGTAGGAAAATAGGGAAGAATTCAAGAAAGAATATGCAGCAGTAGAGGATCTTCTAGATGGGAAAGTGACACATGAATTAGTTCAGGAACCCCCTCAACAGAACCCCAAACTCCTATATTGAGGAGGTCTTCTAGGGTAAGAAGAGAACCGAACATTTTTCTTCTTCTCTTTATTATTTATTACTCACTGATAGTGGAGAGCCAGAGAGATTTGATGAAGCAATGCAGGTAGATGCCAGGAAGAAGTGGGAGCAAGCCATGGATGAGGAGCATCAGGCTATCATGGAGAATCAGACATGGGATTTGGTAAAGCTACCCGAAGGAAAAAGAGCATTACAGAATAAGTGGGTGTTTAGAGTCAAATAGGAAGAAGGAGGCAAGAAAATATACAAGGCCCGGTTGGTGGTCAAGGGGTTTGCAGAAAAAAAAGGTATAGATTTTGATGAGATCTTTTCTCCTGTAGTAAAAATGACTTCTATCACTGCTGTTCTTGGAATAGTGGTAGCGAGAAGACTTGCACTTAGAACAGCTTAGATGTAAAGACTACATTTCTCCATGGCTATTTGGAGGAGGAGCTATATATGCAAGTGAAGGAGGATATGAAGTCAAAGGTAAAGAGGAGATGTTGTGCAAACTGAAGAAGAGCTTGTATGGCTTGAAACAAGATCCACGTCCATGGTATAAGAAATTTGATAGCTTCATGACGGAGCAAGGTTATATCAGATGTCATTTTGACCATTGTGTGTATACAAAGAAATTTGAGGATGAAAGTTATATTATCCCGTGTTTGTATGTTGATGACATCTTTGGTTGTAGGTAAAAACATGCAGAAATAAAAGTACTCAAGACGTAGCTAAGTGAATCATTTGCTATGAAGGATTTGGGTGCAGCCAAACAAATACTTGGTATGAGGATATCTTGGGATAGGAAGGAATGGAAGCTGACTTTATCTCAGGAAGAGTACGTTAAGAAGGTCTTGGAGAGGTTTAATATGCAGGATGCTAAACTGTTTGGGACTCCTTTGGCATGCCATTTCAAGTTATCAAAGGAGCAGTGTCTCAAGATAGAGCAGAGAGAAAGCAAATGTCCAAGGTACCTTACTCATCAAAGCAATTGGCGGTTTGATGTATGCCATGGTATGCACTAGGCCTCGATATTGCCCATGCAAAGTGGGAGTGTGAGTAGATTTATGAGTGATCCAAGTAAAGAGAATTGGCAAGCGAGAAAGTGGATCCTTGAAGATTTGAGAGGGACCATGGGGACAGGTTTTGTGCTCTGAGTTGGATCAAACACCACTTTACGTGGTTATGTAGATTCAGATATGGCTGGAGATGTAGATAGCAGGAGGAGCATGACAAGTTATATTTACATTGTAGGTGGGACAGTAGTGAGCTAGATTTCACGACTACAGAAGCTGGTGGCTTTGTCAACCACGAGAGGCTGAGTATGTTGCTGCCACAGAGGCAAGCAAAGAGATGATTTGGTTACAACAATTTCTTGAGGAGTTGGGGCATAAGCAGGAGGAATGTAAGCTACATAGTGATAGTCAGAGTGCTATACACCTAGCTAAGAACTTTGCTTTCCACTCTAGGACAAAGCATATATAGTTAAGGTACCATTTCATCAAGACAACTTTGGAGGAAGAGAAGTTGAAGTTGGAGAAGATTCATACCAGTCAGAATCTTGCAGACATGATGACCAAGGTGGTCACAAGGGAAAAACGAAGTTGTGTTCAGCTTTGGTTGGTCTTCACATAAACTAGTGAAGGGTTGAGAAGCTTGCTCAGAGGAAAACTAGTCTCCAAGTGGGAGATTGTTAGGTTGTGGAGCCTATTTTTCATGTGTGAAAGTGTTGAAGACCGTACACTAAGGGTGCGTACACTTTTCATGTAGGCGTAAAATTTTTGGCCTCGAAAAATGCACCCGACATATCAGGAAACGTGCTTTTCTCATATGGGCGAGTTTTTTGACTCATAGGTTTATGGGACGAGTTTTGCCCATGGTTTTGATACCCACGGTTTTGTAAAACTTCTTAAACAGTTGTCTATTTATATGGTCTTATGCATATGATAGATGTACAAGCAAATGTATTGCAGATGTGTTTTGAATTCAGTTGTGAATTTTGTAGAGTTTGTTGAGCATAGCTCCAAACGGATTTGGGTATTGTATTGAGAGAGTGGTGGCTTGTAATAAAATCTAAGCAAGTGATTCTTGGTGGACGTAGCCCAAATTGGGTGAACCACGTTAAATACTGTCTCTTTGTGTTGTGTTATTTTATTCTGTAATTTTATTTGAGATCTGTAATAATTTCTGCATATTAGTTTCTACTGTTGCGATTTTGTGAGGGATTATTCCGCATATTTTATCCCTTATTTCCTAACACTAACATCATCCATTCTGAAAATAATGCCCTTAATCTCCACATAGCTCATTATACCCTCGTAGAAGGCACCCTTTATCATTGTGGATATGAAGGGAATCGCCGTTGTTTGGATGTTCTTTGATTCTATCCACGTAATTCAGAAGTACATAGTGGTATTTGTGGAGCACATACTAGTGGCATGGTCTTAGTTAAAAAGATGTTTAGAGTAGGCTATTAGTGGCCTACCATGGAATCCGATTGTTACAACTTCGTAAAGAAGTGCGAACCATGCCAAAAATATGGAAATTTAATACATGTGCCAACACAAGCCTTACAACCTATTGCAATACCTTGGCCATTCTCTAAATGGGGCCTGGATCTCATAGGAAAGCTCCATCCTTCTTCATCGATACAGTCATAATCACTTCATCATCGCTACCAAATACTTTACCAACTGCGTAGAGGTCATCCCTCTTACCTATGTCACCGGTGCACATATTTCAAAATTCATCATGAACCATCTCATATGTCGTTACGGGATCCCCTCGGCCATTGTCATTGATAATGGTAAATCCTTCAAAAATAAAATGGTTAAAACATTGTGTCAATGCTTCCATATCCAAATTAAGTGGTCTACCCCTTATTACCCTCAAGGTAATTGACAGAAGAAGCCACCTATAAGAATCCCGTATGGATTATGGAGAAAATGGTCAGTAAAACCAACCGTAATTGGCATCTGCAGATACATCCCACCCTCTAGGCCTATCGTACTTCCATCCACACTCCTACTAGTGTGACCCCTTATTCACTTGTCTATGGAACTGAAGCCATCATACCTTTGGAAGTGGAGCTTCCCTCTCTGAGAATATCTCTCAGAGACTATCTTGATAAAGATGAAGACTACAGAGTTTCTCGCCTAGCAGAGTTAGAACTATTAGATGAAAGGCGTATCAAAGCGCTCAATCACCTAAAATTCTATCAAAACAGAGTATCCAGAGGATATAAAAATGCATCATTCACTAGGAATTTGATGTAGGAGACCTAGTTCTTATAAAATATTAGAAGAACACCATCAAAGACAGAGAAAAGAAAGGAAATTTTGAGGCTAACTGGTTAGGTCCTTATGTTGTAATTGTAAAATATGGATCAAGAGCCTACAATCTTGCATATTCAGATCAGCAAGTGAAGAGATTCTAGAACCTATGTATGCCATGCACTTAAAGTATTTCTACACTTAGGCATGATGAGAATATCAAATAAGAACTAAAAATTGGAAAACAAAGAAAAAAAAAAGCAAAAAAACTAGAAAATGAGAAAATAGTAAAGAAAAAGTAGGTCGTTCTCGTGTGAAAACCACACAATTATGGCGCGGTGGGCAGGTCCTTGAGTGAAAACCATTTTTAGGTGCTCAAGGAAGATTCAGTGGACACAAGTTACTCTTATGGAAGGACGGGTAATCGTTACCACTTTTAGATACAAAATTTTCGCTAGGTCTACAAACCCTACTAGGACCACCTTTGCCTTGCCATGATCTGGTTTGTTTACTCTTATATCTGCATGGAGGACATCACCTTTGTATACTCCCATCTAATGCTGATCATGAAAGTACCATTGTCATCTTCTTATATATACGCGCATGGAATTGCCTTTTATATATTCCCACATCACGTTGGGGGCATCCACGCTTCTTTGATTCTTGTATATTGCTTTCAAAACATGAACTTGAAAAATACAAAAATGTTTGGAAAATGATACATAAAAATCTAAACATCTGGAAAATTTCCCTTTTTAGGGATAAAGCTACATTTACCTCACAACGTTATCCTAGGAACACCTAGACAACAATAGATAAATGTAGTTATGAAAACTTATTTAGATAAACCTAAAAACACTACAAAATATGTCGATGTTGTCCCACAAAAACAAAGTAGTTCTTTAATTACTTTTAGTTGTTGGTTTGTATAGTTTTGGTGTAATTAGTATATTGATTTGTTGATTCTTTAGATGGATCGTTTGCTTATCTAAATTTAAATGTTGTTTGATTTAAATTATGTATTGCATTACATACATTTGAGAGCTCTCATGCTTGTAAATAGTTGTATATTTCTTTATTTGTTATGTGCATCTTGTAAAGCACACACCAGGTTTGCACAGAAAATATAATTCACGGAATAATAATTCACCTTCAATATTCATTCAAGTTTGTATTACAGAATATATAGAATAACTTGTTCCTATAATTTAGGAAACAAGTATAACCACTAACTCCATCAAGCCTATTTACGTGGGTGAGTACAACCTACTCAACCACTACACAAGCCAACAAATATTAGTTGTTTATAAAACAACTAATTACAATAGTAATTCCTTTTACATTAATAATACACAAACTATATTATAATGTGAAGCACTAAACAAGATATTCCTAACATTCCCCCCCTTAGTGCGAACATGGTAGAAAAACATCCACACTCTCAACTGCAGTATGCTCACCCCTGTGGCATGTCCAACTCTGTGACTCATGACCTTGATCCAAAAGAAAGGCTCTCTCCTTCCATGGTTTTAAACAGGCTTACCACAAACCTTGATGTGAACAGGTCCCATCAACTGTCCACCTCATGTGGTTTTCTGGATCCTCCCACAAACCCTTTCAAGATCCATGAACTGACTTACTCTGGTGCTACTATTCATCACTATGCTTATACATCAGGGAATTATGTAGGAAACACAACTTGCATATCACAAAACTGCACAATAGAAGATATACTGAAAAAATCTCACATTACTTCCTATAAGAATCGTAATGTTCTTAATCATAGTCTCTGTCATTGATCACTGCCACTCGATCTCGAACAACATAGAAAACTGCCACTGCCACTGGAAGCTTTCCTTGACTAAGTCATTTTGGGTGCAGAATGGGAATGGAACATTGGTATGTATTCCCCCCCACAATGTGAAATTCCAAATAAGAAATCAGAAAGGGAAAAATGTATTGTGTTATATCATACTAACTGGATCTTGTTGTCTTGATCTTGCTGCACATGATCACCATTGCCAATGAACGTATTCAATGACCAATCATCTTCCAACGAAGTACGGAAGTCAGAGGATCTCTACAGTCAGAGGATCTCCATAGTTTTCTGCTCTCTTATACAATGCTTTTCTAGTATTAACAATAAATCACACCACTCAAAGCAACAGGAACATTGCAAACTGAAGCACACTGAGAAAATGGAAACCACACTGAAAATCATATACTCACACCATACATATGCCACCACAGCTTCTGCGCGGCCCCGTCGTTGGTGACTGACGAGAGGTCGTTGTTCGACCTCCTTCCTCCGATGCCTCCTTCCTCCATTAACATGCTACTAGCTCAGCCGGTTTGGATATGAAGCTCATTTGTTTCCACATTGAAGTTATTCTCCCCCCGCAATGTGAAACATTTTAGTTTTAGGACGTCGGGTACAACCGATAATGCGTCCCACAAAATAGCCAAAAAATATGATATTTTTCAAAGTGGGTATTTTATCCCAAAATTAGAACCACTATAATGAGAATTAAAAAATAAACACTTTTGCAAAAAACGGTGCTCAATTTTGAGTTACCGTGCAAAAGTTATTGAGGTTACAATTTCCCGTAAATTGGTCCAATTAAAATAAAATTGAATTTCCCTCAAAATTCAATTATTAAGCAAAAACTATAGAAATATATATATATATTTTAAACTATAGTTTTGCTAAATAATTAAAAAAAATTGACCAATAAGAAAAAACCTGTGTGTTGCATTTCTTTTACCGGATGTGCATTTCCAGCCACAAAAACGTCTGTTTGACAGAAATTTCGTCATATTTGCATGCTGAATCTGACCCTGATGTAAACTACAAAGTTGTGTGTCTTTTTCTCATCTTTTCAACCCAAAAAGAATCACCTCAATCCGATGTTTTATGAGGAAGATATGTTCATTTTACTGAACACTACTTGCTGTATTTTTTTGGACGGATTTTTGAATATTCTCTTTGGCCTCTTAAATCTTCTTGGCTCTCATAGGAATAACCTGCTCTGGTACCAAATGTAAAGCACACACCAGGTTTGCACAGAAAATATAATTCACGGAATAATAATTCACCTTCAATATTCATTCAAGTTTGTATTACAGAATATATAGAATAACTTGTTCCTATAATTTAGGAAACAAGTATAACCACTAACTCCATCAAGCCTATTTACGTGGGTGAGTACAACCTACTCAACCACTACACAAGCCAACAAATATTAGTTGTTTATAAAACAACTAATTACAATAGTAATTCCTTTTACATTAATAATACACAAACTATATTATAATGTGAAGCACTAAACAAGATATTCCTAACACATCTCGCAAAGTTCATTTTGACTTGCTTAGATTATATCTCATTTTAATCTCTTGTTAGGTTTTTTAGATGTGTTTGTTTAGTAGTAGTTTTTTATATGTGTATATTTTTTATTTTTGGTAACTTTTACTTGTGTGTTTTTGCATAGTTGTTTGTTATCACATCTATCATCTATCATTTCATCACATTTCTAACATAATTCACTACATCATATAAATACAAAAATGCTAAGTAATACTTCATGCATGTATGCTAGGATAAATCATCAAATATCGTATCATCAATGGGGGTAAGAGGGGTTGTGCATAATCACAAATCTATCCCCCCCACCAATATCATCTAGTATCATCCCAAGTGCTAGCATAAAAACTCAGAAATAACTCATGAATCCAAAACATGTGGTGTTATATATAGATACATCATCATCAAAAATGAAAGTAGGAAATATACACATTTTTGAATCTAAGGTATGCCACATACATAAAGGAAAGAACAAATCATACATCATAAATCCATCATAGAATGATACATCAAATGTCCATATATACATGTATAACTATCCAGGTCAGTACTCAAAATAATACATCATCGATACAATGTGCCGTCAAAAAGGGGCATGCATAAAAAAGAATCGAGCCTTCATCACGAGGCATCATCAAAATAAAGGTATACATAGCTATACATCAAAATCAGCCTTCATAAGAGGCATGTATACAAAATATTTGTACAACAAAAAGAATGTAGAGCTCAACCACAACTCTCACCCTCGCCGGGGCTCCCAAGTCTATCACCTGGTCAACGGAATAATGGTGGTTGTGATGGACCTACACTAGGAGCACCACCAAACTGTCTAGATGGCCCCTATCCAACTGCCGGTTGCTCTGCATAGGCTACCTAACTGATCTCACTAAATGACCTAATATCCATGACCTAGAGCCTGTCACGCTAGCCTCTGACTACTGAAATGAGACTACTCACTGATGTACGGGAAATTCCCTAAAGTATGCAGTCCTATAATGCAAGGCCTCACCGCTGGATCTCATCGCATCTCGTATCGATTATGCATCTCTAGAAGTGAGAGCTATCTATAGGGTGACATCTCACTAGCCTATTAGCTTTCCAATATCAACTTGAACCTGTCTTAAGGCAGTAGCCTCTCGATCTCTATCTGTGGTAATGGCTTCGGGGCTCGTGCCTGATCTCTCTATGTAAAATAGCCCCGTGATTGTGCATGTGCATGGTCCCTCTGAGAAACAACCATCCACACCTGAGTCTAGGCCTGGTGTAGGAGGCTCAGTATTTGAGCACCTTGTGTAGCCAACTCCTATATCTGACTCTACCATAAAACGCTATCGCTGGCTCCGGGCAGCCTATGCCCTAGCCTGATCTCTCTCTGCTGTCAAAATCTACACTTGAGCAAGTGCCTGATCTCACTCTACTATGAGGACCTGTACCTTGTCCTCGTTGTGTCTCTCTCACCAACCACATGTAAATGTATAACAATGGCTACTCAGAACTATTATCGAAGAGCAGCTCCTTGCCCACCAACATGTTACTCTCTGGAATATCAGGTGGTGGCCCCTACTATGGAAATACTTGCTGAAGAGGGGTATATATCCCCACTAGAATGCCCATTGGGGCAAATCTATATCCACGATCCCGTATACCTATCTCACCCTGGGCCTAGGGCCCTATCCCTGTGGTGCTTGTGGTATGGGACCCTGTCCCTACCTTTGACATGGTGGTGTGCATCGGGCCCATCCTCATCATCATCATCATCATCACTATCATCTCCACCTTGCCACCGCTAAGAGGCCCCACTTGATGAGGACTCACACCGATGTCATATGCCACTGGGAATGCTCAACCAGCTTTAGGAGCACACCATGGTATCATGGCCCATACTCTGGCGTAGTGCCCAGATCTCTAATTTTTCTCAATGGCACCCAAATAGCAAGTGCCACCTGTTGAAAAATAGTCAGTGCTCTGTCATAGGTAATCTGTGGATCCATATCAAAATGCTCTCTGGCTCTATGAGCATACCATTTGTTTGGCCCAGGAACATCCTGGGTAAGGCCAAGCTGCCTCTAGAACTGATCTAATCTATATAACTTCTACATATAGCTGTAGCTGCCCAAGATAAAATGCTCAACGATAGTAGTGCTAAGGTCTAAACCATCCTCTTACCAATAGAAATGTCTATAGGGCCTCCATACAATAGAAGCATGTCTTAGCTCATCCAACTTGTGCCTGTAATCATATATAACTCCCATAAATGGTCACACATCATCCCCTAAGGACCAAACCCATGTAGATGGATCATCGGGCACCCAAACTCTTAGATTACCTAAGGGGTGAGCAATAGCAATGTGGTCCCATTCCTAAATTCCAGAAGCAGTTTGAGTAGGTCCTACTGTCTTTCGACGGTATTATTTGATCAAATGAAGGTCCCACTATAAGTGTGCTAGAATGCATTGATCCCAGTAGTAGGTCTGTACCTCCACCAAACCAAGAATCACTCCCAAGAGCCCAAGTGGAAATGAAGCACCAGTCTTGTCAGGGAGTAGAACTCCACTGACAAGAGCCATCATATAGACCACTACTTGGTCTAACTCTGGATCATCTATACATTGGGATAGTCTGATGGATCTCCCACATCGTGGTATAGTAGGAACACCAAATAAATGTATGATATGATGCTGAATGTCAGTCCAGTGGCTCGTAGTCTCGATAAGTTGTCCCTGAATTAGAACCCGCATGATGTACCATACATCCTCCAAAGTAATGGTGATATCCCTAGTCGAGGCAAAAGCACTGGCTCTCGCTATGCCATCACTCTATTATAGCTGTCAAAAGACCATGATATAAAGTGATATGGGGCATTTTGGCCACATGAGTCAGTCCCATCATGTGTAAAAGGCTCACTAAGGTTGCTCTATCATCATCATCAAATTGTGCCTATATCATAGCTAATCGACCGTAGCACTCGTGAGTCTGAAGAACGGGTAACATACGCTACAAAATCAATGCAAGTGTTAGGCATCTAACATTTCTATATATTTTTCTAAGGAAAAATAATTCTTTTAATGCATCTAACTTACTAATTATTCTTTTCTTCTAAACTAATCTTGCCTATATTCTTCTATACTTGGCTATTTTCTAGCCAAAAGTCTTTTCTCACTTTATTCTAGCGCATATGCACCTCCTTTGGCACCTGCACACCCTAAACGATGCATATGCACCCCGTGGATGCATACACACATAACCCCTTTCTCCCCCTTTTCGCACGGCCATACAAGATGCATACTCACCGAGTATGACACCTACGTGCTTCCTTCGACATGCACATGTGCGCGTGGCCGTTTAAAACCCTAACCAATGCATACGTGCCCACTCTAACTTTTTCTATGAGTACACGTGTGCGTACCCACCTTTCCTAATGGATACGTGTGTGCATACCTAATTCTTCAAAATAGGTACACGTACATGACCCTACCTCCCATGAACAGATGCACGTGTGCATCCATGTCTATTTTGATGCATGCGCGTGCACGTACCCATCAAACCGATGCATACACCCACGCGTATGCATCAAATTTCCTCCTACCTACCCTAGAAAACCCTAAAAAAGGCATTAAATGCATAATTAATAGGGGGTTAGGCTACTCACGAATGGTCCATCCACTTGGCTCCCGTATGTACTCCCGGATGCAATCTGCACACCTCATCCTCCTCGATATCCTTGTCATCTCACTTCGTGGCTCGCCACTCATGGTAAAATTTGCAAAGGATTTGGTAGAAATGAATTGGCCATGATTGTTTTACCAACCCGAGGTGGGTATATTAACCCATCCCGATGCCCCCGGGGCATGTTTTTTTCTTCCGTGATCACTCTAACCTTCTTCTATCCGCTTTGATAATTATTTTTGTATTAAAATAATTATTTTTACTAATTTTCGCATGTTGGGGCACTTCATGCCATCCAATGGTCCATTCTTCGCCGCACTGAGATAATTTACGAACCTTTCAGATGCCTTTTTCCCACCTTTTCCTTTATTTTTCATCTACTTTCCTCCATCGTGATAATTATTTGCTAATTTATTTTAAATAAATTATTCTCGACTCCGTCTTTCTTCTTGTAGGTGTATATCCTAGCTCTCTGGCAGCCTCGCCTTCCCATTACCACCTATGCGGGTATTTTTAGAAGATCTTTGGTCTTTTGAAATTCTTCTGACCGATCAAAATCCTGATAAAGAAAATAAAAATTCACAAAAGATTTTAAAACAAAAAAATACTAAAAATATCAAAAATGGCTCAAAATTAGTTAAACCAATCACATACGGCTGAAATCTATGTCTATTGAATGGAACTCATCCTATATCTTGCTGACATTTTCAAACGTTTTGAAACAATGACTCGTACATCACTAAAACCTTCAAACACCTACACAAGATATGTTGCTTACTTCGTCTATATACTGGGGCACTATCAATTGCTTGGTACTATTTTCGTTTTACACATTTCTTTTCAAAGGAGAGAAGTGTCCTCCATCTTTCCCTTGTATAATGCACCTTTATTGGGTCATCATTCTTCACCCTTTTTCATTTATCATAACATTTGGGACTACATCTCGATAACAAAATATTTGTGCAACTATCTTGAACGTTGTTGGTTTAAGTGTGTGTGATTCTCGTTTCATTTCTCATATTGCATTGCATTCATGTATGTCGTATGGAGTTGGCCATTTTAACACAAGACGGTTGTTTGTATCTTGGCTTTTAATATCATTTTATGCTTCCATCGCATGCTCACACTTTAATAAGGACCCATGAGGAGGATTCTAAGCATTATGATGATTAAGTATTATTAGCAATTAATTTGTAGATAGCTCAATATCCCTTTTTCTTCAAGTTTCTTGTCTTCTTTGAACACTTTTCTTTCTATTTGTTTCTTTTTGGATCGTCGATTGAGTTTCTTCATCACCCCATTAACACTCAAGGGGGCATTCATCATCCTTTGTCCTATTAATTTTTCTTCTACCCCTTCAAAAAATTTCTACTTGTTTGCATTTATCTACTTTCTTTGAAGTGAAGTAGCTTACGCCACCTCAAAGAGGGGAAAATGTAGACACTGTAGTTTGATCAATACACTATTATTTCTAATAGTGCACTAACGCTTCTTCTCTTTGCAAATTGATGGCACACCTCGCTCAAGTTAGACCTATCTAACTCCCTTCTTATGACACATGTTTGATATCATTTTTCCTCTTATAAATAATTTAAACAAGCTATTATACCCTCGTTCTAACTACATTAGCTTCTTATTCTCTTCTAGCTTGCTTTTATTAGCTCCCTAGAAGATCAATCCACTTCGTTGGATTGATTAAGCCCTTCAGAACCCTTCCAAAACTCTAATTACTCTCTAAGAGAGATTAATTAGTCTAACCTAAATTAAATACCTAAACATAGTCAAATCACACTTTGACTTGCTAAAAGTGCTTTTCAAACTTTATCCTTTGCCCCACATGCACCCAAATCTCCTTTTTCTTCCAAACCAAAACTATAAATAGGGTTATACCCCTCCCTCATTTCCTAAGAATTCTATCTTCTTCCTAAAGATAGATTATAACTATTTATTTAGGATTTAGTTTGTATTTCATCTTCTTCCATTTGAGATAAAAGCATTTAATATTTTATTTCATAGCATTAACTTGGAGTCAAAGGGAGGATCTATTGCCCTTGAATCCATTAATGGGGAGATATCTTTCTCTTACCACATAAACTGAATTCTTAGATCCTCTTAGGTTCATTATTTGAAGCTTTCAAATAATAGAGATTAACTTCATTTGCTTAGTTTGCATGTTTATTTCAAATTAATGAATGCAAAGAAGAAAACCTTGCTCATTTCTTATCACATGGTCCCTTGATCAGATTGTTAAAATCCTTTAGGGTTTCTTTTGATATTCTTACCCCAAATCCATGGCTTTTACAACTTTTCAGTGAACACAACAAATAATATTTTGTAGAATCCCATGAAGTCCGAATATCTCATCCAAATAAACTCGAGTAATTGAAATGACTCTATAGGTGGTCTTAATCGGAGAAACATTAGCCACTTTTATCAATATATCCACCATTACCATGATCACGTCATGGTGATATCTTGACATAGGTAGCCCTAATATGAAATCCATGGAAATGGTGTGCTATTTCCACTCTGATATAGCATGAGGATACCGATGGCTAGATGGAAATTGATGCTCTACCTTCACCTTCTCACACTCTCAACATTGAGATACAAAATGGTTTATATTCCTATGAATACCACTCCAATGGAATAACTTCCTTAGTGTAGCGTGCATCCTCTTCACCCCTGGGTGGGCTGAACAAGTTACACGATGAGCATATGCTGAGATATTCTATCACAATCCTTTATCTCTAGGTACATAAATCTGACCCTTGTTTCAATGAATCCTCTCGAATCCAATTATATCCCCTCAAACTCCCCCTTAAGGGGTCCGTGTGACTTGATCTCCACTCTATCTAAAAGGTAGAACTTGTCCGAGGAAGTCTTGATAATTTTTACACTTTTGTAAAAATGGGAAACTTGAAACTTTGTTTTTGATGGAAGACATTGATGAAATTGACCCAACTAAGTGGGTATAGATAGTTGTCATTGTGTTTTTAGTTGAAGTAATTGATTAATAACATGCGATCTGTAGCTATGTGTGTTGTTACAGAATGTAATACCCCACATAGGCTGTCATTCCATGTTCATCTTCAGAAAGGAAATACAAAATTTCCAAAGGACCAATGCATTTCCTTGATGAAGGTGGGAATCACATCTTATGTGGGATGTTAAACTCAATAGGAGTAAACAGATTTGTTGATTACAAGTTGTAGATGTTCATTATAAATGAATCGTAATTTCAATTTGATCATTTCCTATGGTTAAGTGTTATTAGGTATTTTATTGAGTTGTTTAATTCATTGTACAATCATTACATATCAAAAGAGCTAAAAGTAAAAATAAGTAAATAACTCAATTATAGAAATAATATCGTTTATTCATGAGGAAATTCAATGTTTTCCACAGAAGTGATGGGATGTAACTTACAACTACTGAAATAAGAGATACATGTGTATAAAGCTAAAAGCAAAGGAATGAAGAAGGAACCCATCATTTCCTTGGGGTTTCCTCTTGGTCTTCATTATTCTAGATCCAGCTCTTAAGCTTCATCTTCTCTACATCACTCCATTGCAATAATGTATTTAAAATAAAAATAGATAAAATGTAAAAATTTGAGCTCATAGTTCAATTTGCGTGCCTATGTTTATAGTTTCAAGAAAATGGACTTCTTGAATTGAATACGAATTATTATCTCTCAAAAGTGCACCCTTGTTGAGAGATGACATCAGGGGTTCTAAGCTTTCTTTATCTCTCACTTCTATAGATATCATGGAAACACTTCAAGTCTGTTGGTATACCTATTTTTGAGGCAAGTCTACAGTATCAAGGTCGGTTCCCTATTGATGTATCCTAAACTAAATGTTTTATTGTTTTGAGGGTAAAAATATGATTGTAAATTAAATTAAAATTGGGTGATACACCAATTGAGGGGTTTGACTGGTACATGCACAATAAAGTTGAGAACAAATTGTTGATACACAAACCAATTTTTTCATCACAATCTTATGGAAAAACATTTATGTATCACGGGATAAATCACAACAACAAATAAAGTTAAAAATACTTAGTAAGACTATGTAGAAAACACCATATTTACATTATGGTAAGATGATTAATTAGGGAATTAACATTCACAAGAATTGTAAATAATTGGAAAAGTAATAAATAGTTCTTTTTGAAGGGAAAAAATGACAAAAATATGCTTTAGGACTCCTTTGTCAAAATGTCCTCCTTGTTTGCACACAATATATAGCAAAAATACTTCACCCAACCCTCCTAAAAATAGAATGTAGTTTGTACTCAGCCATGCATGTTAATTCTAGCCTTTATCATGAATAAATAAACTTGGGTGAATATTTTATGCTAATATTAGCCACTTGTTTGTTGTGCAAGTCTCCTCCAATGTGGATGATATTTATCTTAATACCTAGCAAAATATTCACCCTCTCTGTGGGTACCAGATGCAACATGTGCACAATAATAATATTCAAATTTTGTGAAAAATAAGGTAATTAGGCTCCACTTTAATCATCATGAATCTGATTTTGATAATGTGCATGAATTATTCTCGTAGTCTTATCTTACATTGCATATAATATGATTTAATAATAATCAATTGATTATTAGACCTAGCATGGTATATATTATTGGCCCATAGTTTGGTTGAAATAAACATGGCATAACTATGGTCTTGGCACGTGACATTAACCATGCTGGCCCCTTTTGAATTTTTTTCTGCATCATATGATATTTCAAGGTCAAGTAGACCTTAACCATCTTTTTACTTTGTTCATGGCATATAGTAATCTTTTATAAGATTGAAACGTTATAAATTTTGGTCCCTTGATTAATCATTACCTCCTTGGATCATTACATGGCATCTATCATATTTCTGGGCCCCTTCTCATTTGATCATTACACACGTGCATAGACTAAAGTTTAGATTAACGTCAAATACCTTAATAATTTGAACAATAATATAAACCCCTTCTATGAGAATTTTACCCATATGATGATGTCAGTGGTATTAAATCAAAATAATTATGGTTTCACAATTTTTGACACATGTAACTATTGGAACCTTGGTTACGTTATGGGTTTTGTTGATGGCC
Source organism: Taxus wallichiana var. yunnanensis (assembly GCA_018340775.1). NCBI lineage: Eukaryota > Viridiplantae > Streptophyta > Pinopsida > Cupressales > Taxaceae > Taxus > Taxus wallichiana. The sequence goes on from CM031240.1 coordinate 266,471,850, forward strand.
AATGATTTTGTACGTTGAAAGCTTTGTCATCGATCTTGAAATTAGATGAGTCGAGGAGATAAAAGGGAACATTGAATCTTATCATTTCATTATTATCTCCTTCGGGAATGTGTGAAGCCCTGTTAAAATATTCATGTAGGCCATTATTTTATAGCTACAAGCTCTCTGGTTCATTTTGAGGTGCTACATATGCACAATTTGACATTTATCTAAGTCTTCGAAGGCTATGTTTTAAGTTTATGAGACGTCTGCCATTTATAAAGGTAAAGCTCCATTAGAGCTTAGAATCTTTGTATCTTTAAGCTAATGATTTATTTTCCTATGCAAGGATTCGTTTGAATGCCAGCAAAATTCTCAAGCTATGCATTTCTTTGTTTCTTTTTTGAGGATCTTTCAAGGGCTTCAATGGAATACGTGGTAGTTGTGGATGAAGGTATTATTTTCTGCAGTCTTCTTCTCATTTCCTTCATGTCTAAAATGCTTGAGAATATGGAGATCTAGTTTGTGCCATGGTGTAGCCAATTGATAAGGTAAGCATTGGGCTCTTTTTGTGTGTTTACCAAAAGTAATGCCTCTAGCTTTAGTATTATATGCTTGAACTTTAAACACTTACATATATACTGAGATTTATCTTTGTACCCCATTCGATGTTATTATAATTGATTCTAGTATATTTACTTCTGTAAATTCCTTTATATTGATCGATATTTCATCCTACACTTTTAACCAATGAAGTTACTTTTATCTCTCGAAAGTGCACCTTGAGGAGAGATGCCCGCAGTTTTTTAAGCTTGCAAATTTGATCTCTATCTTTCGTAGATATGGAAACACCTCAAGTCTGTGGGTATACCTATTTTTAGGTGAGTCTTTGGTATCAAGGACAATTCCTTTTGATGTATCCTAAATTTATTACGGGGTGTAGGGGTAAAAGATGGCTGTAAAATAATTATAACTAAGGGAATAAACCAAATTTATATGAGGGCTTTGGTGAGTATATGCATAATTTATATGTGAAGGATTTTGGATGCATGAACCAACAGTTCTTACGTAAAATATTAAAGGCAAAAAAACTTGGAGGTATTTGAGGAGATTATCACAACAATACTACTAAGCTAAACATGCACATTAATATCATGTAGAAACTACTGAATTTTGCATGGTAAAATGATTAATGTATTTTATTCACAAGACTAATATAAGTATACACAAGACTAAAAATAATTTGGAAGACTAAAATTCTTTACACTCAAAAGGCAAAAATGGAAAAAATTACTTCAGTACTCCTACATCCAAAAAGTCCTCTAGAAGTCCTCCTTTGTGCTTTACAAAGGCACACAATATATAGCAAAAATAAAATTCACCCTCTTCCTAAAAATAGCCTAAGGCTTGTACTTGCCCATGCATTCTATTTTTATCCTTTATTTAATAATAGATAAAGGAATAAAAATAGAGCATGCAATTACAAATAGGCATTATTAGCCTTAATACAATACAGTCAAACTAAAGTTGACTATTCTATTTTTAAGAAGAGAAGGATGAATAACTTGCTAAAAATAAGATTGCTTGCTAGGCAAGTTTCTCTCCATGAACATGAAAATTCTGTTTTTCACAAAGCCATGCCATATTTCTCCCTGTGAGTGAGTAAAATTTAAAATTTCCTGGTGAACTCGACCATGGTCAAATCTAGTGAACTAGAAAATTTTAATCCCAAGATATGTGTAACATTATTAAGCCCAAGTTTTTGAAGAACCAATTTAATTATTAAAAAGACGATTTCACATTTTTTTAACGACATGGTAAATACTTGCTCGCCATTTAAATTTTAATCTAGGCCCAACATGTGTTTGAGGGAACTTAATCACTTTTTGATTGTTCACCTTTATGGACCAAAGGTGAATCAAACACTTTTTTACTTTTTTGGTCTTTGTGGGACAAAATGTTTCGATGACCCACCTTCAATAAAATGGTGAAGTATCCTTTCACAGGTTCATGGAGTACTTTTCTACTTTTACTCCCTGGAAAACTCAAATTCTTAAAAACTCCCACCGACCCACTGTTGACTCAATATATTATTGCTTTGAATTTTTCCAGTAGGGCTTTGGGTTAGTGGAGCTTCGATAAAATTTATTTGAACCTTTTTGAGAAACTTAAAGTTCTAAAGGGAAAAACTCTTCTGATATTCCACCTGACACCACCGTAAAAGGGCCACGTGTACCCCTGCGAGGCTACGGGCTTGTGGAAAACTTTATTACTTTGACGCCAAAACATAAGGAAGGATAAGTTTGCAAGATCGACTGCAGTTCCCATGAGTAAGACTGAGGTTTGCATCAAATTTTGTAATTTTATTTGATCCATTTGATTTGGTACTTTGTAATCTCTGCGTTGATCTTCTTCCTGAAATTAGGGTTTTAACCCTGTAATTAATGTGGCAGTGGGAATTGACCGTGGTTGTTTTCTTTGAACATGGAGCTCGATCTTGGGCCTTCGATCTTTGTCCTTATTAAATTTAGACCATTTGATTATTAACTCCAGGTGAGTTAGGTTAATCCAAGCTCAGGTGGGTGAGTTAAAACAACTCGAACCCCATCATTTTGGTCATTTTTTGGCTTGCTCATAGAGAGTGGTGAAGCCATGAAAATTTTTGTGTAGACCGCCATTTTTAATCTATGAATCTTGGATTTTGCATTATTTGGTATTTTTGAGTTTGAAACCTGGTTGCTCCTGCCTAAGAGCTCTGGGAGTGTTCATATATTCAAATTTTTTGAGTTCTTGTGGCTCGGCCTTGGTCATTTTTTGAGTTGAAACCTGTTTTGACCTTGATCTTTTCTTCGAAGATTTACGTCTACAGGAGCTCTATGAAGATTCAATGGCCTCCATTATCAAGGTTTGTGAGATTTATCTCATTTTCTGGAAACTTTTCATTCTAAGCTTGAAATCCATTTGGGTTTCCATTTTTAATTGCAGCCTTGCATTTCCTTAACTCCAGATCGGAACGTTTTTTGATTTGGGTATTTGTGTTTCACTTTGATATCCCTCTTGTCATAGCTTGGTATTCTGAAAGCTACCTAATTTAGTAATGATATCTTGGAGTGCTTTATGAGACTTGAATGCACCTTAAAATTTTCATCACATCATGTTATTAATTCCTTTGTGTATTGGCAAAGATAGATGCTTACTCTTATCTGCCTGTCTCATGACCTGACACATTTGTTAAGTATTTTCAGCATAGTAGACCCTGCATTTGAAGTTGTTGATGAATTTGCATGATAACCCATTGTTGTTTTAATGTACATTGTTCTTCTATGAGATTTCTCCTTTGATTCTTCTATCGCAAGAGTTACAGGAGACCCTATATCTATAAATATGTATTTTGAAGCTTTATCTTTATTTCTTCACTTTCTTCTATAACCTTTTCATGACTGTGTGAGTCATTGATGTTTATGTGCTTGTGTTTGTCTACTGCAATTCTTATTATACTTGATCGTGACTCAATTGTTACTATGAGATGCTCATTCCTGTACCTTGTGTTTTCTATGGCTGCCATTAATCTGCCCCTTCCTTAGAGCTCTTTTCCAATCTGAGATCACTTGAAAACTAGAATTCCTTTTGAGATGAGTGCTTGAACATCATTAGTTTCTTGTTATCATTAGAAATTTCCATCTCAAAATAATATTTGTAATCCATTAATCATTTTGGGAGAAAAATGAACTTTTCTTTGGCAGTGCTTGATGTATGCTCTGAAAACTCTGATTTGTAATGCAATATTAGACATATGTATTCTTCCATGAGTTTTTAAAATCATTAAAATGGCACAACTGAACTTGTAATAGTCATCTGAAAACATGTTCATTTGCATTCATTCTTAGTTGGGATTTTATTTTTACCCTGACTATGCAACCCTGTACTTGTTACAATAAAATCATGTAAATCTTTTCCTCTTTTTATTTGCTTCAGTTGAAATCATCTCCCTTTACAACAACGAGATGAAAGTAATAAGTTTCTTCATTCTACATCATGCCTCCTTGCATAAATATTTTACTTCTTTGATATGGAAGCATTTTTGATTTTATCATTGCTCTATTTGAAAACTTGCAAGTGATTTTCTAGAAATTGCAAGGAGTTCTTCATTTGTTTCTGATAGCTCTTTTCAGGCATAAGCCTTGATTCAGATGCTTTGTTTGGTATCTGAAACCCATTTATTTTACTTATATTCTTTATTTCTTTGATATTAATATTTTGGTATGCTGAAAAATTTTAAATGTTGATCTTTCATGGTGAAGCCCTGGCAATTTTTTTAGAATTCTTTCTTGCTTCCATTTCCAGTTGTAGTAATGAATTATCTATTTCTCTTTGGCTGTAACCTATACCTGCACACTTAAGAAAATAGTTAGAACAATACTTAGGATTTTGGCCTCTCTTGTATCCATGATTTTCCTCTTTTCTTTTCTCTTTCTTCTTTCTGAGTGAGTAAAACATGTATGTAGTTTGATCTTGAAGTAAATTATATCCCCTATTTTTAAGATATTCATATATACGAATATGAAATGACCCCTGAGCTCTTAATTGATGATTATCCCTCTTTTCCTCATTTCAGGTACAGTGACTTCACCAACGATGATGATGAAGGAGGAAAGATGGAAATGGAGATGTCAAGAACAAAGAGGGAAACCCCCAAGGCAATGATGGGTTCACTCATACTCCTCTATTTTCTCTTTCATGCCTTTGTACATCTTATTTCAGTAGATGTACTTTACTTTCAGTTACATCCCATGGCTTGTGTGGGAAACATTTGAAATTCCTTATGAATAAAACATTGAATTCTATAAATGAGTTGTATATTTCTTTCTGCATTTCAACTTTTTGTATGGATTGTATGATGAACTAAACAACTCAGTAATATAATTGAATGTCTTAATCATGAAGGAAGAATATTAAGAAAACATGTAACCTCAAGTAACGAACTCTGATTTTCTATAATCTACACTTATGTTCGTTGTTCCAAAACCTAGCATTTCACCTATTCTGTCATTGGTTGTCTTTATCAAAACAACATAGCTATCCTTCGGGGCCTTGTGTTCTTTTGCTGAAGATAGTCATGAAATTATAGACTATGTGATCTATCACATTTTGTAACAAAGCACACATAGCTGCAGATTACATGTAATCATTAACTAATTCAGTAGTAACAACATTATCTGAAAAAATATCTCCTAGCTTAGGTATACTTCACCAATGCTATCCATCATAACGAAGTTTTGAGTTACCCATTTTTGCACGAGTGCAAAAATTGTCAATAGTTACTCTGTTTTTGTGGCTTCTGCGAGTTGGGTTGTTTTATTCTAATCTTGTTAGACTTATGCATTTGTTTCATATCTTTATCTGAATCATTATGGATAACTCAAATGCTTCATTCCTTATTTACCTAACTCATCCATAATACATTGCTCTTTTGGTTCACATTTTTTTCCTATTGTTGGGTGAGTGTTACTACAAAATCACAACACCCCCCGAATGGCCTCATATTTGAGTGGGGAATTGGTGTGATTTGAATAACATTGGACCATATCTCAATTTGTGGGACTTGTGGACTTGAGATGTCCCTCTAGAGAAATTCAACTTCTTCATAATCCTAATGCTATACTACTTATATGGAAGGAAATACGGCTATTACTCCTAATCTAACAATGCCAAGGAGACAGGGAGAGAGAGAGATTAAAATAAAGGAATCATACACTATAGAGGTGACAACACCAAGAAAATAGGGTGGCTAGTCACAATCTCAGCTACTTGAAATGGAGAGAGGTGAGAAAAGGAGAGGGTGGACAAGATGCACCATAGACCAAAGATAAAGTTCACATGGAACACCACTTCAACCCATTAAACACGACTCCCAAAACCTAAAATAGACATAAGAAGTATGCACAATATACCCTACAATGATGAGAGGTGAGAAGAGATAATAAAATAAGAAAAGATGGACAAAATGCATCATGAAACAAATTTTATTTCTCCAAGAGTTCACATGGTACACCATTATTGGGAAAGAGGCAAGGAATTGCCATTACAGAGCCAAGAGAGGAGGATTAGACTCCACATTCTACCCTAAGGAATAAAGAGTGAGGGGTTAGGAGAGAAAAGATGAAAACCTTTAGAAATATGCCCCTCCTTTATAATATATAGAAGAATAAGAGAAGGAGAGAGGGAAAATTTGAATCCTCCTTCAACCACCCTTGTAAGAGAATTGAATCCACCTACTCTAACCACCCTAGAAAGCATTAAAATCTACTTGTAATAATGATGGGCTTCACTGCAAGACCCATGCCTCCATGTGATGTTCCTTGCTGGGCAAGAAAGGATTCCATTCTTCATCATGGCGATAGGTGAGAGACTTGACAACCTCAAAAATGGTGGACCAGATCATTAATGGTGGTAGGTGAGTAGCATGCATTAGGATCTCTCTGAAAATTCCTTTCCGCTACATTCGAGCTCTGGTTGAAAAATATGACCGTCTAAAGGTGCTTCGGGTTTGGAGTATATTTGTGTAAGATCCATGTGGTGGCCTTAGGCGTCTTAAGATTTTGTTGCCTCCTTTTACTCCTGAAGTTGCGCTGAACTTATAAGTGACATCGTTCACGGGCCTAATTTGCTTCTTTTTGTTTTACCTGAGTCCCTTTTATTGGCGTAGACACTGTGCCTGACCCGAGACACATGGAGAGCTGGTGCATGTTTTGGACCACTTTTAAATTTTCCTCTTAAAAGAGCATCAAAGAGACACGTGGCTCCTTTCACTAGTTCACCTTTTGTTTAGCCAATTCAATGACCAGTACTACCCCACTTTTGACTTCTCGCCAAGTGGCAAGCCTATGCTTGGTTGGGAACCACCTCAAGATTTTAACGTTGAATATGCGTCGAGCTGACGCATGGAGGCTCCCTTCATCCTATTCCAAGCTTGGAATTTTCAATGACCTATGTCACCTTTTAAGACCTAGAACATGTGGAGGGTTGGAGCTAGTTCAAATTCTCTCTTTGGTCTACACCTTTGAAATTACGCCGATAAGGCACGGGTACCTTCCGTGGGTCTATGAATTTTCAATGGCCGATGAGATCCCCTTTTAGGCCCAAATTACATGATAGGCTAGTGCTTGTTGGTGACCACCTTTTGGGCTTGACCTTTGGAGATGTGCCAATGAGACACGTGGCATCATCCACTAGCCATTCTATACTTAGCCGATTAAATGGCCGGATTATGTCCCCTTTTTACTCTGACCACATGGCTAGCCCACACTCATTTGGGAACCCACTCTTGATTATTCTTTTGAAGTTATGTGGAGATGACACATGGTTCCTTTTGTGATTCCTTTGAATTTTTCTATCGCCATTGCAACTTTCTGAGACTTTGGACACGTGGAGGATCAACACACATTTAGGGTCTCCATTTTGATGTGCCTTTTGGAATAGTGCATTGAGGTGACACATGGCACTTTCTGCAATTCCTTTGAATTTTTATGGTCATTCCAATTTTTTGAGACTTTGGACACATGGATGGTCTACGCACATTTGGAGTTCTCCATGTTCAAGTTCCTTTTGGAATTGTGCCAAGCTGACACATGGTGCCTTCCATGAGTCGGTTGATTTGTCCCTAGTCAACTTGTATATAAATTCTAAAAATTCGAGCCCTTTCTTCAATCTTCTCCTATGAGCCTCTCATCTCCTTTGACGTTGTTTGATCCTCCATTATCGAGACCACCTTGTTTCATCTAATTTTAGAATGTTTCTTGGAATGGGATGAAACAGATAAGGGTAAAAGGCTAAAGGGAATACCTGTTGAAGCTAGTTGAAGGTTGTTGTGTGCGTGTTGACTTCTCGATTCATAGATGATCATGAGAGATTCCTTTTGAAAAGGAGGAACTACCTAAAATAAAAAACAAGACCACCAAATGAAAGATAAACAACATATGCAATGGAATACCTAGTGTACGCTAGATCTAGGAAGTGCGATACTCCCTAGAAGGATTTTGATCCACTATTTTAAACAAATTAATGTGAGAAATAAGGTAAATATTGTCCTACTATAGTCAATATGATTTAGGCATCTCATATAAACACAATAAGAAAAATATAATCTAACGGGTTAGTTTAGGATCATATCTAGAGGTCATGTAAATTGTTACGGGTTTCGTGAGTTTGAAAGAGATTTGATGAAGTTCACAGGTGATTATAGCTAACTTGGGAGTAAGTAGGTAGGTTACTGGTATGTATTAGGTTGATAGACATAGTGGAATGTCGATCTAGTCTTGATGGATGCCTATTAATTATGACTGATTTTGGTCAAGAAAGAAAAAGATAGGGGGTTAAGAACAGGGGTCTAGGTCTATTTTCTAGGTTGATGGGGAACTAGGTGAGGTGTCTAGGAGGTGTGGGTAGGGATGTAGGTCAGTGGGCAGGTCTAGTGGGGTTTTGGTGAAGCTGGGAGGAGTTATGGCTTAAGTTGGTGAATGGTAGAAAAGGGGGACATATCGCATAGGTAAACCAACGTCGGTATAGGAGTGATTGATGGCGGTCTATGGAGATCGACACTAGTGACGTGGTAAATTGGGAATGCTTTGCGAGAATGGGTTTTGGGTTCCCTTTTTTATTGCACACAAAGGATCGTATAGGTTAGAATGAGATGCTAGGTTGTCGAGATGGGGTTTTTGTAGAGTTTTTGTAGGGGTATTAAGGGGTGGCTATTAGAGAGAAGCAACGAGTGTCTAGAAAATCAATAACCCATAAAGAGATATAAATACTGAGAGTATCTAAACAAAATGGATTGAATAAACAAGTATACTTACTTGGAATTCACTACCATTTGACTGTGGATGAAGATAGGAGATAGTGGTTGGAGGTTTCTTTTGTAGAGGGTCACCAGGTGATATAAAACTATTTCTTGAGCTTCTTCAACTTTCCTCCTTTCTTGGCTGAATCAAATCTTAGCTTAGATGGTTGTGGATGTGTGGGTGTGAATGTATCCTCTCTCTAGTTGCATGTAGATGTGATTACTCCCTCCTACTATCAAAATGTGCAAACCTCCAATTAATTCTACCAAAAAGGAATAAAAGGTGACCGACGATGGTTCCAGGTTGACCGACATTAGTTTAGGGGTGACCAGCGTCGGTTAGGGAGGGATTCCCTAGGTTTACTAAAATGGGCATATCTTCTCGATTTCTTGGGCATGGTTAGTTTTTGTCATGGATTAGAATGGAAGCTTATTTTTTAATGGGTGGGAATGTGGTTAGAGAGGTTGTAGGGATTGATTTTTAGGGTTAGGCCAAATCTTAGCTCATTAAGGCAAGTAGGATTAGGTCTTAGTTATTTATGGAAACATGTTAAGAATAGGTCTAGGGTGAGGTGGCTGGATGAGATGTCTAGGTGAGGTGGAAATTAGGATAATTAGATAATAAATATTGTGAGGACATGGATTAATTAAATTAAATTAATATTAGTGTAGGGTGTGAGGGGCCATGGTTAGGTGAGTGTGTTTAAGTTGATTATTTAATGAAGGGTTAAGGAGCGTGTGACCCAATTTTGGTGTCTAAATTTACCCCCTTTTTGTTACGTAGATTTCATTGGTAAGCAACGGTGACAAAAATAAGATGTGGTTTCCCCATCTATGGGTGAAGGTGATCCCCTCAAAAAATAGGAACTGATGAGGAGAAGGAAGAATCGGTGAGTGGTTTGATAAAAGATGAATGTGATGAAGAGAACGTGGACAATAAAGGTGAAGGGGTAAAGGTCCAATGGGTAATCAGAAATGGGTCGTGGTCAAAGGTAGTAATAGTCAAACACACGCACACTTATAAATTGCAGCACAATACCAGGTTGAGGAGTAGGTAGAATCTATATTGTATAAGGTTGATAGGGCTATCTAAAGAAGGTTGAAGTTATTCTTATATCAAAGGTATAGGTTATGGTTAGAAACACAACGTAGCTTAGGTGTAGTAACTTCTTAGGTATGTTCCAGTGCACCAAGGGTGGGTCAGGATAAACATCATGAAAATAGGCAAAGTAAGGTTATTAGGTCAAACAACATGGGAAATAGTGTTGCAAGGTATAACAAGCACATAGGTTCAAAGGTCACGAACAATGATCTGGGTCTTGATATATAGGTCACAACATAATTAAGGCTGGGGTAGAGGTAAAATAATGAGTCCCCAAAGTATGATGAGGTTAGGAGATAAATGATGAGCTCAAGAGGATAAAGTAGAGTGTCCAAGTCAGGTGTGGGTGAGGTGGAAAGGATTCAAGATTTGATTAGGGGTAATGGGTAGTAATAAGGCTGAGCAGGATAACTGACAGTGTTGAAAATTAACCAACGTTAGTCACCATGGACCGACCATGGTATGTTAGGACACAAGACCGATGTTGGTCGAGGTGAAACCATCGCCGGTCAAGTTGAAAAGGTTATAAAAAGAAAAAGTTATGTGGATTTTGAAAATCATTTTTCATTTTCCACATAGGAGAAAACAACAAGAGAGAGAGAAAGAGGTGGAAAGCAACCAAGTGACACAAGAGCTGATTTGGCAAAGCCACAAAGCTAGTGATCGTTGGTCGATAGGTGGGTCTACAAGCTTGGTGTGATTGATTTGATTGGGTGGAGAGCCAGAGGGTAGTCGGTGATGGTAGAGGTAGGAGAGGGATCGGTTAGACCCATGTACAGTGGCTTGAGGTGCCACCATGTAGATGGTAGCGTGATGAGGTAAGAGTCAATTCCTATCTTTGTTTGTTTGAGTAGGTGGAGGATAGAAATTGGGTAGGAGGAAAGTGGGTTTTTGGGGGAAAATATTAAAATTTGAATGCAGGGAATTTAAAGAGAAAAGGGGAACAAGGGAGGGTAGATTTAGGTAAAGGAGGGGTGGGGATAGGTGTTGGGTAAGCATTGGTGGGGGAAATGGGTAGAAATGAGAAATTTAGGTAGAAATAGGGTAGGGTGTCGCGGGTTTGTCGCCGCATGACAGTGAGCGACATCGGTCTAATGTTAGCGGGCATTGGTGGGTGAGGGCCAATATCTCGACATAGTGTGTGGTGACCGATGCTAGTTGTTGTTGGACCGTGGTTGATCATGGATGACTGGTGCTCATCATGCTAGAGAGGTAGGCCCAAAAAGGGGGTAAAATAAATGGGGTAGGGGTATGGAGAGTTAGGTAGGGGGAAGAGTTATGGGTATTGGTAGGTGGGTGAATAAGTAAGATCGGTGAGAGGGTAAAAAATGAAAATAGGTAAGGGTATGAGGTGTGGGTAGATAGGTAGTGTTGATTTAGGGCATAGGTATAGGTGAAAGGTATAATGTAAAGCAATATAGGTAGGGTAAGTGGTATAGTGGGGGTGGCAAGGTTGAATGTAGGTGTGGGAAAGTTTTAATAATATGATTGGTTGTTGGCTACAGGTGAGAGATCAGCTGCGGATGAGAGATAGGGTACCACCACTACTAGTGGAGGTACAAGTGAGCACGACACATGAGGAGTGGTGCCATGTTTAGAGGTGGGCCTAATTGGGGTTAGATGACGCTACCGGCACGTAGTTTGGGAGGTGAGTTTGATGGTTTCCCTCATCGATAGATGGGATTTGGTGACCAACACATTCCATCTGCCGATGGGTGAGATCACGATCACCCTAGAGGATGTCTACAGGATCTTGTGACTACCTATAGTAGGTACATAGGTTTATTCAATCTCTTCAAAGGCATCCAAGGAGTTAATTTTACCAGTATTTGGAGAGGGGATGGAGTTGTTAGGATTCCACAGTGCCAGTATGAGCTACGGAGTGATGTACCGAGCCTACCCCGAGGAGATGAGGCTGGTAGTACTTTTGATGGAGGAAATCTATTGTTTTACACTGCTAGATGCAGAGGGTGGGAGATTCCCATGGTCACTAATGGGGGTTCTACATGACATGGTGGAGAGAACATCTCGGCATGGGCATCTGCATTCTTGGTGCAACTATACAAGGAGTTGTGGGATTATGGGTGGCTATGATGGTTAAACCTTTTCTCTACATTCTTATTACACTATTGGGAATTTGAGGATATGTGTGTGTGTAGCTAGTTGGGATGCCTCAAGATGATGCATTTGAGGTGAGGTAGTTGCGGGTGGGCTAAAGGTGATTAGGGTTGGGGTTGTCTGGCATGGACATCATTTGGAGGTCATATGTGGGATTCCCCTCATATAGGTAGATGATGGTGGAGCTAGATGGGTTATAGATCTATAGGTGGATAAAGGGGTGGTGGATAGGGAGCATGAGATGATACCCATAGACTAGGTTAGACGGAAGTTTGGGTTGCCGCAGGATATACCCCCACCCTTCCCAGTATAGGAGAGATAATGTGGAGAGGCTGTGTCTCCACCACAACCTAGAGTGCTTGACCAAGGCTGGAGGAGGAGCTAGTCAATCAAAAATAGATGATGTTGGGGTGTAGAAAAATATAGATAGTGGTGGGTTGCACATCTATGAGTAGTACCATTAAGGATGAGGTATCCGGATTTATCCACCATCACCATTCGAGAGAAACACCCTATATGCGTAGGTGGCTACCCTAGTGACCTAGTTAGGCATAGTATAGGTACATCTGATAGGGGCCGAGGCATAGGTTGTGACTTTGTAGGAACAGGTGGCCAATTTTAATACACACGGATTACAGTGATTAGTACCCATACCAGGGGGAGAGGGAGAGTGTGGAGATAGAGATGGGGTGCAAGTATCCACCCTTCAGGAATAGGTGATGGGTTTACAAAGTGCGGTTGGCCACAATGCAAGAATAGGTTATGAGTTTACAAGGATAGTGGCCGCACGTGCACGAGAGAAGCCCTTTAGGATAAGGTATGAGTTCAGAGTTACGAGGCGATAGCACAATCACGGGGGCATGGAAATTGTCCCATTGTTCAGCAGAGCAGGATAGGGTCGAGGCCGATAGCACTACCTAAGATAGTACCCTAGGTTGAGAGATGCCATGGGCGAGGTGAGATACTATCAGGATCACTTGATGGTAGTAGGGATATATGTCCTATCATATGCCGAGCACAGGGCACAACAGGCCTCGAGTGAGAGGAGAAGATCTTACACACATAGTGTGGAGAGTATAGGGGGTGATGAGCCTAGGGTATGGGTTAGAATGATGCCACTAGTGCAAGGAGGGCAGCTCGGGGGAAAGACCATCAAAGGCCGCACCAGGGCGAGGCAGAGATTGGTCAGATGATAGGCTAGAGGAGCGAGAGGAGGAGACAGATGAGATAGGATTGGATATCAGATGGGGAGATGATTGAGCTCCATGTATGATTATTTTATTTTTGACATCATATTTTGACATATATACCGGCCTGCGTGGTGAAGATAGTGAGGATGTGCATGAGAATTTTTGAGATTTTGTTATATGTACCAGCTTGTGTGCTAAAGATATTTGAGATTCATGTATAGGGTAAGTGCAACAAGTTAGGGGACAAAAAAGGGGTCATAAGTGGACGTCATATTGCAAATAACAACATAATATCAACTTCTAGGATTATTAGCAATACATGCACTCAAAATTAGAAAAACTTATATTAATATGAATCATAGCATCTGGAATATAGTTTCTAAAATACTATTTTTTTTAAAAAAATGGACAAGATTAGCTATATTAAATACTCAAAATTCAATGACTTGGTATTTTTCTTTAAAACACCTATAAGATTGTAGTCCGTTTGCCCATGATTTAGATGACCAAAAATTAATATATATTTTTCTCCTTTGGTGAGAAGTTAGATGCCACTATATATCTTGGGATGAATTTTATTTTGTATTTTTTTGGGAAAATATATATATATATTTTTTTTTCCGTGAAATTGGTATGAAAACATAAAGAAAGCAGAGCACTTTCTGTTTTCCCACCATAACTTCATCAAAAATATTGAAATCAATCAAATAATTTTTTTAACATGTATATAATTTCACCACGGTTGGGATGGTATAAGTTTTATCACATTCTAATAAGTAAAAAAAAATTTGCAGTCTTAAACGTAGACATAAACATTCACACGGGAAAAAGTGTCTTAAAGACCTACTATTAGTAAAAAATTATAAAATGATATTTATCCTATTCTATTCACTTTAAAATCAATATTTCTACAAAGCTAACAGTCTCCCCTATGTGATGGTACCATTTTTATGACATATTTTTGACTTTTTGGCATGGTTCAAGTCCGCGGAAGACTAAATTTGATGTTTTGTTGTTTTTGATGTAAAATTCAGGATTTGATGTCCACTTAATTGTCCCCCAACTTGCTGCACTTACCTTATATGGATACACATGTTTGGATGATTTATTTATAGAGATGATGGTGGTTATGGCATGATGTATATATGGTTGTGTGTAACTTGCTATTATGATTTGTATATGTGATGGAAACCAAGTAGTGTAGGCATGATAGAGCTAGGTCATAGGCATGGATTGAGTTAGGGTTGTTTAGGCATGGATGGAGGGAAGTCATAGGAATGGATGGAGTCACATCATAGGCATGGATTGAGTCAATTTTTTTTTAGGAATGAATTGATTTAGGTCGGTTTAGGCATGGATGGAGTCAAGTTTTGGTGTAGATTACAAGTAATTGGTGATACAGATAACAAATGGTAATGTAGATATACGTGATGATGTAGTTTTCCAAAAAAATTGTGTGGAAATATGAAATGATGAATTGGTGAATGTTATGATGATGTTTGAAACATGGATGGTAGATATGTGTATTAGTTATTGTGTGTTGAGATCATACTTCCAGTTGTCGATATACAAAAGGAAAAATCAGGTATAATGTGAATAGGAAAATAGGGGAAAATTGTAAGGGTAGAGAGTGGCCAAGCTAACCTTCAAGGGCCCCATGCCCTTGAAGTGCTGCCTACATAGTCCCGAAAAAGGGGACCTCAGGCCGATGTAGTTCTCCCATAAGCTAGGGAAAAATGTGAGGAGGTAGGAGAATGGGTCAGTAGGTTATAGGCATGATTGAGTCTAGGTTATTTAGGCTTGGTTGAATTGTGGGAAAATAGGTATGGGTGATTTTAAGTTGATTGTGGTGAAAGAGGAAAATTTCCCAGAGATAAGTGTCGAGGGTCTAGTCCTATATAGGATAATCAATACGTAATGAAGAATTTAAAAGATAAGAGGAGGTAAGAGAGCCACCTGATTGGTGAGGATCATAATGGGTTGACCATACCTTAGGTAGGCTGGTGAACGTAAGACCCTAAAGACATTACATGATTGATTATTCTAAAGGTGAAGAATAGTCACATGATCACCAAATGTCATAGTTTCAAGCAAGTCCCTTGAGGTGGTATGAAATGAAGGTGTAAATGGTGAGAAGGTGAAAAATGGTTTGGTTATATAGTATGAGGTAGCATGCCTTTTGGCAAGAGATCCAAGATCATAATGAGCAAGTCCATGAAGAAATTTTTTTGTTTGACTTGTATTTGAGATACAATGATTGATATGAGAAGTCTATATGGGATGAGGAAATTATCTCCTTGAGGTCTTCGTGAAACTAATCGATGTGGGAAGCTTCAAATTTTTTATTTTTATTTTGTTTAAGCATGCTCTACATAGTTGTCCTTTGGGAAGAAATCTATTTATAACATCTATGTAGAGAGAAATATGTCCCCTTTGAGGGAGTCATCTCTTTATTATAAGTTTGACTCAAGGATTTGGATCCCATGTGGAAATTATGTGAGGGATTTTAAGTAATGGAAAAGACTAGGGTGAAGAATCGGATTCTTGTTCAGAAAGCAAGGTAAAACAACCATGGGATCTCATCTGAAAGAAGATGAAAAGTATCCATGAGAATCATGCCATGTGTAGAGCTGTGGTACAAATATTTAAGAGAGGGTAAAAGAGTGATGAGTATACACATGATTTTCGTTTATTCGTTGGGGATGGAATAGTGAAAGGAGGGAAGTGAATGAAACTCAAAGGATGAGCTTGAAGAGAGGTAGAAGGTGAGGTAGGATTGAAAGTCAATAGTAGAATGGTCAAAGATTGAAGGCATTAAGGGGCCTAGGTTCAGTTTTACCATCAAGTAAAGATAAACAATAAGCACCTGATCCATAGGTATGAGCCATGATGTATTGTCCAAGATAATTAGCATCAATTTTTCCCCGTCTATGTTTTTCTACTTTGGTTACATGTTGATTTTCCTTCAAGACGAGATCACCAACTTGGAAGGTTCGTTCAGGAACATGTTTGTCATAGGCACATTTGATACATTTTTGGTTAACTTGGAGATGGTTAAAATCATTAAGACGATGTTCATCTAATAACTCAATTTGTCCTAAACGGTCCTGAGAAAGTCATCATCATTGAGCATGTCGTGGAGAGAAATATGAAGAGATGGAATTTGGACTTCGAGAGGTAAAAGCCTCTATACCATAGACCAGAGAAAAAGGAGTGGCGGAAGTGGAAGTGCCAATACTAGTACGCAGTACACCCACAAGGTGAAAGGAATGTGCGTATTCCAGTCCTTCCTACTATCATTAACCACTTTCATGAGAATTTTGTTCAAGGTTATATTAGTGAATTGATTTGGCCATTGGTTTGTGGATAATATGGCGATGAGAAACTTAGCTAAATGCCGAAGGCATCACAAAGTTTTCGCAAGGTTTTATTTTTTAATTGTTTCACATTATCAGTGATGAGGTGATGTGGAATGCCAAAGCAACAAATAATGTGATGATTAAAGAACTCACATATTTTCTTGGCTTTCATGGAGATGAGAGTTATGACTTCAACTTATTTGGTGTAGTATTGATGAGTGGTTATGATCCATTGATGTCTTTAGGAATAATGGGGATTGATCTCTCTAACAAGATCTAAACCCCATTGAGAGAAGGGCCAAAGGTCATAGGTGACCTGTAAGACATGACTGGATGTATGATGAAGATTGGCATGTTGCTAGAATTTTACATAATGCTTAATGTAGTCACAACAATCATGGTTAAGTGTCAAACTAGTAATAGCCTAGGAGAAGAATATGCTTAGCAACCATGAGACCATTGAAGTGACCTCCACATATGCCATCATGAACTTCCATAATGGTTTAGGGAATTTCATAACTCGTAAGGCACCATAAGAGAATACTATCAAAGCCACACTTATAGAGGAGGCCACCCATGATGACATAATGAGAGGCCCTTTTGAGAAAGGTGCGTTGTCCATTACGAGTGAGGTCGGGAGGTAAGATGGAGAGGGAAAGATAGTCTGTGTATTGCTTATACCAAAGGTCACTCAGTCAATAGCTACAGTTTGATAGAGTAAACTTTACGAGGAAAATAAGAGGGTGATTGTAGTCTTTGTATGGTGACAAATATTTTAGAGTTAGCGGGAGCAGAGGGTATCTCAGAAGCCAAGTAGGTCATGGTATCTAAAAATTTATTGGTAGAATGTGGGGTGGTTTTAAGGGTGTAATGGTCAAAGGTGGTCAAAAGTATGTCCACATGATGTTTATATTTTTCAAGTATCTCATTATGACACTGGTATATACCGTTGACTTGGTTTATGACCTATAGAGAATAACCAAATATGTTGATTGACTTAACATCCAAGGCATAAGTAGTGTGGAGACCCAACACAAGTGCTTCGTATTCAACAATATTGTTTATACAATAAAAATCAAGTTTGAAAGACAAAGGCATGGGTTCACCATCAAGCGGAATGAGGATAACACAAGCCCCACCCCCATGCTGACACTTGGAACCATCAAAGAAGAATGTCATTTGGTAAGAGGGTTCATC
This sequence comes from Taxus wallichiana var. yunnanensis, assembly GCA_018340775.1. NCBI lineage: Eukaryota > Viridiplantae > Streptophyta > Pinopsida > Cupressales > Taxaceae > Taxus > Taxus wallichiana. The sequence goes on from CM031240.1 coordinate 266,489,631, forward strand.
TAGGGAAAGGGTAGGAATACACTCATCTAGAAAGTCATAGTTAGAGGGTTGATCCCTATAAATAGGTATGTCGGCCAGTTAGTTGGTGATAGCTTGGCCTTTGATGGACTTTTGATGGATGAATTCGAGGTCGAGGTCATCCAGAATAAGAAGCCAACATGCAACATGTTGATTTTGATAAGGTTTGGCATACATTGAGTGTAAGGGGTCCATATTAGTAATGATGAAGGTTTTGTGGTTGAGTAGGTAATGGAAAAGTTTGGTGGCGATGAAAACTAGGGCTAGGAATTTTTTTGGCATGGTTATATCTAATTTTGTAGTCAAGAAGGTACACCTTATATAATAAACCCCTTGCTCCCGGTGTTGGTCATCGTGATGAGAAAGCATGACACCTAGAGAATGGTTAGTGGTAGAAATATATAAGTAGAAGGGATGGTAATCCTTAGGAGGAACAGGAACTAGTGGTTAAAGGAGGTATTATTTTAAGGCCTCAAAGGCGTTATGACATTCATCATCCCATTTGAATGAAACATCTTTATTGAGAAGATGATGAAATGGTTGGGAAGGTCAAAAAGTTGTGAGATAAAATGATAAATGGATTATAACTTACCTTGTAGGCTGCAAAGTTCACAGAGATTAGTGGGTGGTGGAATTTCAAGGATAGCCTTGACTTTAGTAGGATCGACTTCTATGCTACGCAAAGAAATGATGAAGACTAGGAGTTTCCTAAAAGTACTCCAAAGACACAATTTTTGGTTGAAGACGAACACAATATTTGATGAGGTGGTCAAAATGAATTTAAGGACATGTGGGTGTTTAGTTTAATGTTTGGATTTGATGAGAAGATCATCTATGTAATCCTCCAATATGTGATGCATGATGTCATGGAAGATGTAAGTCATGACTTTCTCGATATGTAGCACCAACATTTTTGAGGTCAAAAGGCATGACTCTATAGCAGAAAATTCCCCAAGGGGTGATGAAGGAAATTTTGAGTTGATCCTCAAGAGCTAGTAATAATTTATTGTAGCCTAAGAAACCATCCATGAGTGATAAAATTTCATGGCCAACAGTTAGATCAACTAGTTGGTCAATTCCTAGTAGTGGGAAATCATCTTTGGGATAGGTGAGGTTGAGGTCACGAAATCTATGCAAATTAAAGTCCCCCTATCTCTTTCATGATAGGAATGATTTTATAAATCCATTTGGGATAATCGATGGTAGAATTAAAAATATTGAGAGAAGGTGATGAAGCTCTTCTTTGACCGTAAGAGCAATATGACGATGCATTTTTCGCAGACTTTTTTTGATAGGTCTGGCATCACAAATGGTCACATCATTGTGAACCACGATTTTAGGATCAATACCAAGAATATGTGTATAAGGCCAAGTGAATGCATCGCTATAGTCTCGAAGGAAAGAGGTGAAGGCTTTTGTTTAGTAACGTCTAAAGATTGGTTGATCTTTAGAATGTGTGGGTCATCTTGGGTATTAGTTTTTTTTTGATGGTCAATTTGTTCAACATGGTTTGTGTATTAGAGGGTAATGACTGGATTCTAAACCAAGGTAGGTGAGTATAGTTTCATCATCCTAACATTGAACGATGTTAATAAAAGGTGTATCGTCATCAACCATTTCAGGATATAGGAAGGCAAGAGAAGAGGGATTCTCGCCTCACGTTGATAAGTTAGAGGACCCAAGGAAATGGTGTTTATGAAAAAAAAAGTTAAGAGGAATGGATTCTGGATCCATCAACTGTGTCGGTGAAGGTGGTGAAGGTGGTGAAGAAGGTGAAGAAAGAAGGGTTGATATCCTCAATGAGTTTAATGTGGGCCTTCTTGGTAGGTAGTTCCGCAAAGCCGATACCACTATGGTCATTATGTTTGTGGGTAGTACATGGAATAATAGTGTGATGGCCTTGCTCATAAAATCCAAAACCAAAACCTTTCCATGCACATTGGTGCAGGAAGGTGTGGGCAAAGTGGTGATTTGTGAGTGACCTGGAGGTCAACGAAAAAAAAAAAAGGGGTGGGTTTGTGATGGTGATTTAGGTGTATAAGGTGAAGTATCAAGTCCCCCATAGGTGAGATTTGTGCAAAAGTGGGGAGGACCATAAAGGAGACACTCTCCTATGCGGTGATCATAGTGAGGGTGTTGGCGCAAAGGCTTCCATACTCTTATGGAGTAAGGAATGTGTTGACATTATATAGGTGATAATCCCCTAGAGTGAGGCAGTGAAAACTCTTTCCAAGGGATTAGTGGTCGATATGCGGGTATTTGGGATAGACGATGTGTTAGAGGTTGGATCGGAGGTGGAACCATCTGAATGGGAGGTGACCGGGTCGGCCATGGAGGTTGTGAAAGTAGTAGGAATGGAGGATTTAGGTGCGTTTGAGGTAGCGATGACACTAGTGAGTGGAAGTGTGGGTGAAGAGGAAGTAATCATGGAGGCAGATGCCTTAATGGGTACGGTAAAAAGCACATCATTGGTGTGGGTAAAGCATGTCATAGCAGTGTTTAAAAGGTGATGGGTCAAAACCCATAATGGTATAGGTGTGTCATTGAAATCCCCCTCTCAAATACATGGGACGTAAAGATGATGCTAATGGTGTTAGTGCCCCCATCAATCATAACACATTGTACACATATATTATCGATATGGATAGAGATGAAAATGGGGGCTGGATTGAGGTCATCGAGTTTGGTGTGGTGTGATCTCTTCATTTGAGAAGTCGATGATGGCTACTTGGTGGTAGGTGGAGGTTGTAGAAGAGGTGGTAATTTGGTGAGAGAGGCTAATGATAAGGTGTAAGAGAGGCTACAGTGTAGGGTCATTTTGTAAAACCTCAACAAACTGAAGAACCTTCATGAGAGCTTGGCAATGGGACTTAGAGGTTTGGATGAGGTCATATAGGGATATTTTGAGGGAGGATTAGTGTAATTGTTTGGGCATCATGCGATGTGTAACCCCATTAGAAATAGGATATGCGGGGCCACGAATAGTGACTTTAGGTGTGGGTGAAAATGGTATGTTGGGTATAGGGTTGGTTTTTGGGTCATTTTCCTTTTCCTTGCCTTTTTCCTTCTGAGCATGGGTAGCAATTGGATCATGTTGATTTGAGGTAGGGAGGTAGATGAAGTAGGTGAGCCATGAAAGGTGTAATGATAGGAAGGGTAGAAGCTAAGAGGTGGGAAGGAACCTTGTGAAATGAGTTGGGCACACCAACATTTGGGTGGAGGTTTGGTGAGTTCTCTGATACGAACCATGTTAATTTTGAATCTCGGGGATGGATCTAAGAGTTGTGGGGGTGGAGATTTTGGTCACTGAGTAGGCAATGAGGGAAGAACTATGGAAATTGGTACTAGTGAAATGGGGTCCTCATCAAGAAGATCATCACTATCAAATTTTTCTTCATGAGGATGCAACTGGACAAGAGTGGCTTTCAAATCCTTATAGTTCTCTACATCGTGTCTGGAACATGATGGTAGGCTCAAATTTTGGTTTCTTCAAACCATTTTGGTTTGGATTTAAGTGGGTCATAAGGTTTAAGATGTGGTAATGTGATGAAAAAAGTTTTGAGAAGATTGGTTAAGATTTTGGCATAGGATCCTGCTAGTGGATCATAATTGGAGGTGAATATGGGTTTGGGTTAAGGTGTGGATGTCAGTATAGGAAGAGCCTTTTTGCAAGAGGGGGAGTAGGTTGTGTTACTAACTTGGTCTGTGGTGTTTTTCTTAGGTGTTGGTCATATCTTCTTGGGTAGGGGCATGGTAGATTAACTGAAAATAGAGTGTGTGGTTGGTTTAACTACCTTATTGGAGGGTAGCGGATTTTTGGATTTAGGTTGCATCTTCTTGGGTAAAGGTGATATGGGCACATGAGATGTAGAGGGAAAATAAGATGGTGGAAGAGGGTGGGTTACCCATGGGGGTAACCGAGGTGCTGTGGAGGTAGGTGGCATAGGTTGGGTAAGAGGTGTGAGGTAAAGGGAAGGAATTTTTGTGGGTAGTGAAGATGTTATTGATGGTATTGGAGGTATGGGTGGTAAAAAGGTTATAGGTGAGGGTGGAGGTTGTGTGGGGCATTTGGATATTATAGAAGTTTGTGATGGGGAAATGGGTTGCCGCATTTTGGTTTGTTGGTGGATGGGGTTTTTTAGCCGAGTCGAGGGGTGAGGTCTAGGATTGATGAGAAGGGGTGAAGGTGATAAGGGTGTGGTTGGTGAGGTTGGGGTATGAGATCTAGGAGATTGGTTCTTCGTTTAGGGGCTGGGTTAAATTTGGTGTTAGTTTTGGAAGATGTAGCTAAATCTAATTTGATGGGTGGATGAGTAAGGCTAGCCATTGGTATGACCCCTAAAGTAGTAATAGGTTTAGGAAAGGAAGATGATGTAGGTGTGGGTTTGGATGCAGATGCATGTTGGGTTATGGGTAGAGATGTGAGTTGAGCCATGAGTGGTGTCATGGGAGAATTTGCGATAGTTGTGGTTGTGTTTGGTTTGGTCGATCGAAACAATTTTGGATAGATAGTGGAGGTGTCAGTGAGTGACATCTACATTTGTGTTGAGACAGGAAGTAGAAGACACCCAAAAGTAAGGCTCTATCAACATAATCTAGGTGATCGGATAAGCATGAGAATGACACTGTTGTAGGTGAGGTCAATGTGGATCGAATGGTGATTCCCATAAAATGTGTTTTAGAAACAGGGAAATCACTAGCTTCAGCCTCTATGGGTAAGAGAGCCAAAAGTAAGTCAACAAGATCTTGGGTGGTTGATGGAGAATGGTCACCTAGAGGTAACGACATTTCTACTGGATCTTTGATAGGTGGAGGATATGATGGGTGCTCCTTTATGGGTGGAGGAGAGGTAATATTGGTGACATCTCTATAGGTGGAGAATCCAAAGGAAAAGTGGTCTCAATTTTAATAGAAGTATCCTTCACATGTGAGGGAGGAGATGAAGGGTGTTCATCTTTAGGTGGAGGAATAGGTGACGTAAGTTCATGTGTAGGTGGAGGACTTTGGGCTAGGATTTCCTCTATAAAAGGAATATGAGGCAATTGGGAAAAAACTGGTGTGTCACTTAAAATAGCATGGACCTCATGGGTATTGTTATCATTAGTTGAGGTCTCCCCAATTTGGTCAGAAGAAGGGGCATGATTAGGAAAGAGGTTTCTTGAAAATGTGTAGGTTTTGGTTTGAAGGTGCATTCAGATTATCTAAGACTAACTCACCATTCTTGAGTATTTCCTAGACAATGTTCTTAAAAGTGATGCAATTGTCGTCATTATGACCTTTTACCTGATGATAGTTACAAAAGTTGTGCTCTTTATACCACGTAGGTGTGGGGTGAGCATGATCAAAACTAAGTATGTGGTTTTATAGGAGGAAGGTGATGGCCCCAACTTTAATGAGATTTTCTAAAACAAAAGAGTAAGGATCCCCAATTAGGGTGTATTTCCATTGTTCTTGCTTGAGGACAGGGGAAAGATTAGATGAGGGGTTAGCCTGATTTGATGGATGAGATAGGCCAGCCTTTAGTACCACTGCGTTAGCAGTTCCCTTGGCTTTTGACTAATTATTTTGTAGTTTCGAAGAAAAGGATGTATCGTTTGACTTAAATGTCATGTTCTTATGTTGTATTTGGATTTTATTTTCTTCGATGGCCTGAATCTTTAGTTTTTATGCCATGGTGAATGCCTCATCAAAGGTTTGGAAAGTCTACACTTACATGGTCGATGAATTATGTCTAGCACAAGCCCAAGTGAAGAGCTCTATGAGTTCAGTTTTTGGTAATTGGAATGTGATTTGATTGATCACACTACACCAATGAGTGACAAAATGTACGATAGAATCATCGTCATATTGACGCGTAGAGTAGAGGTCAGTCATGGTAACCTTCTTAACAACTTTTATGGAGAAGTGATCCAAGAAGGTTTGCTACTACCCGATTAAATGAGTAGATAGAATGTCTAGGTAATCCATTATACTAGTGTAATATGGGTCCGGTCATAGACATGGGAAAGGTCCTCAAAAGCAAAGCATCATCATGGGAGATTAGATAACACCCATGTTTGAAAGACCGTAAATGTTGTTGCGGGTCCTCTTTGTTGTTGAAGTGGTTAAATTTAGGCATCTCCCAATGTATGGGATATGGACGAATAGGAATGGATGGGTGTATGGATAATTACAAATTTCATCGTAATTAACTTGATCGAGGTCATTAACTTGGTGAGGTCATTGGTAGGTGGTGATGGATGGGTACCTCCTATAGCATAAGATGGTTGGTGTTGGACATATTATGGATTTGGTATTCAAAGTATATGGTGATGACAAATAGGTAGGTTGAGAATTAGGGAGTGAGATAGGGGGCACATACCCAAAATGAATGATAGATGAAATGGGAGGTTGTTGATAGTACGTATATGAAGGTGGAAGGGTCGAGTTGACTCTAGTAGCGATGGGGGATAAGGAATGTGGAATAGAAAGGATAATGTTTTGAAATGGGGTAGGGGTCAATGACACCAGGGGTGGTTGTGTTTCTATGGGTATATGTGAGACATGAGGTAATGGCGTGTATGAGGTTAGTGAATGTTTTGGGTGGTAGATGCAGCGGTCATAGAAGGTATAGTGAATGACATTTGTGGGTGCAGAGCAAAGATGTGGTAGAATGAGCGAGGGGATAGATATGGGCATTGTATAGGGCCAACTTACCCGAGGGACTACGAAATGAATGAGGGGAAAGGTATGTGTAAGGGGTATGGTTCTTATTGGAGTCGTGCTAACTCCTCGTCACCTATGGCAATGGTGATAGGAATGAGTGATCGATGGGGGATGGATAAGGCATGTCATATATCAACATGGAATCGAGGCATCTCAAGTGGACGAGTGGGAAAGATAGAAATATAAGGTGGTAGAGTTCTCATTAAGGAGTTGTGCAAACTCCTCGTCACCTATGGTGATGGTGATAGGTTGGGTAGGATCCATGGATGATACAATGGAAGGTGGCGAAGGACTAGGTGGGAGTGGTTGACGAATAGTGTGGAATATGAGGTGTTTACTTGGCTACAAGTCAGATCTATAAGTGCACAAGTGCTGAATTGGTAGGACTACTTTCTATAAATGACATAGAGACACAACAAAAATAGGAAAAATAGGAAATGCTAGGTGGATCAGGTCAATATGTTAGCTGGAAAACAACACAAAGCTAATCGGACGCTCATTAGAGTAAACCGATGTCGGTCAAAGGTAACCATAGTCAGTCACTGTGAGAAAAGAATAGTTTTCCAAACAAGGAAAAAGACTAATAATCTACTAGGTAGATAAGTTGTAGGATGGATCTTATCATAACAGAGAAGATATTGAGAGTTACAGAGACTCTGAACAACAAAGAAGATGAAGCAGGTGTCCTTTTGGGTAGGTTAACCAAAAGAACAGTAAACCGACGCCGATTGGATAAAACTAGTGATGGTCAGAGGGTAACCGATGATAATCATTGGACTAACACTGGTTACTATGAAATTGAAATAGAGATGAAGAAAATGTGGTTGTGATTTAAAATCAAGTGTGGAATCAAACCCAAAACTCTGAGAATGATAAAAATGGGGTCCAGCACACTCAGACGAAGTTGGACTACACCAACTATGATGAGGAGTATGTAAGGAGAAATAAAAAGATGAAGAACGTGTCCTCTCACCTGAAAAACATAAGCCAAGTAGAAACACTAAGAAAAATACGATCCTAAAAGTTCTCTTTCTATTATGTTTGTTCATCTTACGCTATTTAGGACTGACTGTGTGAACTGTAGAGTAGAATTTTTTTGGTTGGGAAGGCATCCTATGAAGAAGGATATCTAAAAGGAGAGGTTTCAGGTATGTTATAGTGAGGGCGGGGCATTCTCTAAGATGATGATGTTGGAACATAATGATTAAGTATTTTAGCCAACCCTTAATGTTAATGGGTCCATACTAATATATAGGTTAATATTTAATAATATGAAATATTTATATTTAAATTATTAAATATGATAACCTAGGTATATACTTTAGGATAAATATTTACTATCATGAAATGATTATATTTCTAATATTAAATATTATAAACCTAGGTGTATGTTTCAAACATTTTAGGTCATAAAGGTGGGTCGGGAGACATACTCGATCACCTTATATAAAAAGGACTTTAGGTCCTCATTTGATATATCCAAGAAATATATCAAAGGTGTGCAAATAAAGTGATTTGGTTTTACCCTTGGTAAATAGAGTTTCAAAGGAGGAGGTGATCTTACTCGATGTAAAATAAGTTCTCTAAGTAAAAGGTTATTTTCAAAAGTGGTTTTCAATATTGTAACACCTGTGTTATTTATTTCCTATATGTATTTCTTTATTTACTTATGTTATGATGTAATATTGATTTAAATATTTATTGTAACATTATGTAATATGTAAGTTGATTAAATCCGTATTTATTAGAATTCTCAAATTCTAACATGGTAATAGAGTGAGGTAAATTAAATAAATTAAGATCAAATGTTTTGTATTTTATTTATTTAATTTGTATGTTTTTTAAGCAACCCGAAAGGGTATTTAAAAGTATCTGGTCCCCCTCTTTTTCCCCAATTTATTTTGGCATTACATTTGTGCAATTAAACTCTCGGTAAAATTTTTAGGGTTTTTCAATTTTAAATCCCTAATTTTTTGGGGGGGGAGATGTAATATGATATGGTTCTTAATTTCATTTACATTTTGTAAATTATATGGAATTAATATTTATTTGGAGATTGATGTGTGCATAAGTGAAAGGGGCTTCAAATATTTACCTACGTGAAATTCACATTAAAAAAGAAGAAAGGATTTATTACTATATGAAATAATTTTCATATTTTCTATAATTTCAAATGTTTGCAGGTTAAATATTTCGGAAGGTAAAATCATAATGTGTTCTTTTGTCCCATCTAAAAGGATTTGGTTTGAAAAACTATAGTTTATAGTTAATTTATAACTATATCCTATATAATTTGAAAACTATATTATTATTTTTAAATAAATAAATATATATATATATAATAATAACAATATAGAATAAGGTTTATATAATAATTTATATAAGCATCATATTAAAATATATATAGTTTTGAAAAAAAAAAAAAAATATTAAAAGCCTTAAACCATATTAAAATTACATAGATTGAGGAGAGTCAATAGACTATATTTTAAGCCTAAGTTTAAATCATATTTAAACATAACTTATAAATCTAGGCATATATATATTTTTTTAAGAAAAAGAAACAAACCTAAGTTTGAATCACATTTTTATATATGGTTATTTTAAACCACTTAAAATATAAATTTTATTACATTTGTTTTATATACGTTTCAAAAAAAAAACTAAAGTGCTTATTTTTATTTAGTAAAGTGGTGCGTGTTTATTTATTGATGAAGGGATTACTTTTTAAATATTAATACTTATTAAATAAAACCTAACATGTGTCCCTAACCATTTATATTATCCATGTAAGGGGGTGGCCCTAATCATTTAGATCTTATAGTTTATAAAAACTATATAAATAAACCTATTTAAAGGTTTTCTTTTATATAAGAGTGGGAGTGGAGAATAAAATGAGATAATATCTCAGGTATAAATGTGGAACTCTCAATTATAAATAGAGAATTAAAAAATGGACTAGTTTATTGGTGGCCCACGTGAAGTGTGGTAAATATTTATTAAAATATTTGTAGTTATAGCCACATAAAAGTTTTAATGTTTTTAGCTTAGAGGAATTATATAAAATATTTTTGCAATATTTCCATACTTTAAAATGTGTGTGGGGTAAAATGAAGAGTAAATGAAGAGATGAAACAAGGTTCATGAAAATAGGGATTTAATTTATTTCATTGATCGGGTCAAATTACTTGTCCCCTCGTAAAATATGCATGTTAATCTATACTTTCATAAATCTATTTACACTTGGTAAAATTCTTTTAACTTGGTCTATGTCCTTTAAAGCCCTTTAATAAGGGTTAGGTTTTTAATATAAAAACAATATACTATAGTTTAGAGTTTTTATGAACTATATGTTGGTTTTTATTTTATTCTATAAAATATATACATTTTAAAAAAAGTGTATATATTGTTACATTATAAATTATAATAGCTTATTATAATGTGTTAAACTATAACCTCTCTAATATTATACGAAGAAGAAATTCTAGAATTTCACATTCTAGAAATGCACAACAAGTTTTGGCTTCATTAAATTTGACGGTCAAATGATAGTCATTGTAGACCAAACATAAGACAATATGATGGTCATTTAGACGTCAAATTTAAGCTTGCAAGTTCCAATAAACTTTACCTGTGTTAAAATTTACGGTCATGATGAATGTCATGATAAACTAAAAAATAAGTCATTATGAAGGTCATTTAGACGTCAAATTTAAACTAGTTGGGATTTTGTCTACATTAATTTTTTCAGAAATTTGAAGTTATGTATTCTTAGTGGTATCTTCTTCACTTCTATATGGTTAGAAATATTTTGTATATAAATCTGGAGTATAATGCAGAGCCCTTTATAATGCGGGTTATTATTTTGATCATGGGAGGTTAATTAGTATGCATTATAATGACATAATTAGTTATGATCAAATAGTTTCTTTAGATTCGATTCTATTAAAAGTTTTTTTATTGATAAATATGTATCTAACTCGTGTGGTACATTGTATATTATAATGGGGTTTGTTTTCTGATTTAGGAAAACAATGACATCCAACTATTTCGTATTGATAAAACTTTGATCTGAATGAAACCAACTACAACATTTGAGTCAAAATAGAATTTATGGCAAGGAAACTTTGATGATTTTTTGGATCTCGAGGTTGCTTCCATCGGTCATCAAGTAATCGTAGATAACATGAATGCATTCTTGCAACGAATGTAATATGCTCTTTCTATGTAATTTGAATGATGAGTATCTTCTACACATTGGTAATATGAACATCATTTAAAAGAGGTATGGACACAACTAGAATCCATGTATGAAGGATATTTGATATATCAAGGATACTAATGAGAGTATAATAGCTAAATGAATTCAAAGAAATGATCTATATATTTTTATGATTTCTCTCTACATCTTGTTTTATATCTCGAGTTTGAATAATTGAAAACTATGGCATGAAAAGTTAGGACATGTTAATTATCAAAGCTTATATGAAATTTATAGATAGAGTCTAGTGAAAGGTTTACATGTATTGTCTTCTTCTCTTGAAGTTACTTTATTAAATGCTTCTAAATAATGGTTTTGATTCTGATTTAGTAAATGGTCATAATGTTGTTTTATTATATAGATGTTTCTAAAACTCTTATCTTCCTAGATAAGAAATTAAACTAGGCTCAATCTATATTAAAAATTCAAATCCTATTAACCTTAGGAAAATGACTGAAGCCATCATATGTACCATGCATTAATTACCTTGTATGAACCTGAGCCATGAAGTATTATAGGGTCTTGGTGGATATACAAAATAAAATATAATGGTGATGGTAGTATTAACAAACATAAAGTTAGACTTATTTCTAGAGGTTTCACTCAGAAACTTGGTATTGATTATATTGAGACATTTCATGTAGCTAAAATGAGTATTATTAGGGCCTTATTTGTAATTTCCGCTCAATTTGGGTGGGAAATCCACCAAATGGATAAGAAAAATACTTTTTTAATTGTGATTTAAAAGAAGAACTTTACATGTTTCAACCTAAAGTATTTCAAGAAACTGGTAAAGAAAACTATGTTTGTAAGTTGAGAAATCCTTATATGGTTTAAAACAAGCTCTTAGATCTTGGTATGTAAAAATGGTTTCCTTATTTAAATTATTAGATTTTGTTAATTGTTCTTCTAATAATGATATATTTATCAAGCAATAAGACTCACATATTATCATTATATGTATATATGTTGATGATTTTATTATGTCTGTAACAATTCTAATTTCATTCATAGGATTAAAGAGAAATTAAAACAATACTTTAAAATGAATGAGTTAGGTCTCTCACATCATGTTATTTGTATGATTGTATTTCATTCTATTGTTCCTTTTCAAAACACAATATGCAACTACTATATTGAAAAAGTTTTTATGATTGATTGTAAAGCATTTTCTACTTCAATGGAAGTTAATAAATATTGATCATAAATTTGCATATGAAAAATGTTGATCCTATTTTATATATGTTGTTAGTTGATAGTTTGATTTTTAACTATAACTAAATCAGATATTTCTTATACAAAAATGAATTACTTCAAGGTTTATTGAGGAACCTTTTTTAGAGATCATTAGAATCTTACAAAAATAATTTTACATATTTGAAAGGAACAATCAATTATGGGTTGGATTATAATAAGAATGACAATTTTATTTTATATGGCTTTTGTGATTCTAATCATACTGATGTTGTGTTATAAAATATATTGGATATGTGTTCAAGTACTTTAGTGTAGGAATCATTACTGGGAACAACAAATACAATCAACAGTCTCCATTTTTCTACTAGGACAGAGAAGTACAATAGAATAAGTAAAGAAGTCATGTGGTTGCAACGAGTATTGATAGAGATACACATGAAAGCTAAAGAAAGTATTTATATTCTATGTGGTGGTCAGAGTTGTATTACTCTTGATTAATAATCCAATTCAACATGAGAGGATAAAGAAATTTGAGATACATATACGCTTCACTCGTGAGAAGGTGCAAAGTGATGATATAAATCTCAAGTTCATGTTGACTGAAGAGCATGTTGTTGACATCCTCACAAAGTCCCTGAGTGCTGCAATTTTTTTTCACATTCATAAAAATATTAGATTGTCAGAGGTTCCATTGAGGGTGAATGTTCATGACAATGTCACCTCCTAATGGAACTTAGTTTTTGTAAAAATAACTTTAGACATGTATACCTCCTCGAATTCTTTTTTAGAAAGAAGTGTAGAAAGATCTTAAAATAAATCTTCAGTAAACTCTTTAGTGTTATTGAGTTTACTAGTAAACATCCAATACAAGCATATTGTTAAGGAGGTCCTTGGTTGTAAAAGGCTCCTATATGCTTGGGTTCAATAACCTTTTATGAGGAGATATGAAAACATGTAAAAATATAAAATCATACTTATCCACCGATCATGTTATGATCTTTGGATTCCAAATCCTTTTGTACCAAAAGGTAAATTGAGTATGATGAAGGTGTTATAGTTCCTTCAACCGATATGCTAGCCTAAAATCTTTATGTTTTAATGATTATAAATCATGTAGTGTACCACGAGAAGGTAATGTATTGGCATATGCTATGCTATCCCACTTAACATTAAGGGGGAGTGTTGGAACATAATTATTAAGTGGTCTATCCAACCCTTAATTTATATGGGTCTATCACTAATATATAGGTTAATATTTAATAATATGAAATATTTATATTTCTATTATTAAATATGCTAGCCTAGGTATATAATTTAGGTTAAATATTTTATATCATGAAATGATTATATTTATAATATTAAATATTATAAACCTAGGTGTATGTGTCAACAATTTTAGGTTGAAAAAGATGGACCGGGATACATACGCGATCACCTTATATAAAAGGACTTTAGGTCCTCATTTGATAGATTTGGGAAATACATCAAAGGTTTGCAAATCAAGTGATTTGGTTTTACCCTTGGTAAATAGGGTTTCAAAGGAGGAGGTGATCTTACTTTGGATGTACAATAAGTTCTCTAAAGTAAAAGGTTATTTTTAAAGTGGTGTTTACCCTATTGGGGTTTTTCACTATAAATACTATGTCACCGGGTTATTTATTTCCTGTAAGTATTTTTGTATTTACTTATGTTATTATGTAATTTTTATTCAAATTTTTATCGTAACATTATGTAATATGTAAGTTGATTAAATCCGTATTTATTAGAATCGTCAAATTCAATAGATGGCTTGACAAAGGCAACGCGCTAGGGAGTACTCGCCAACTAGATCACGTGATCACTAAAAAATGTTCCCAAATAGGATTTTGTTTAAGAAAGATGTTTTAATTTTAATTTGTGTAGTTTCGTAAGACTCAAAGAGAGAGAATGTGCTTTCTATGATTCTTTTGTTAACCATCATCTAGGCATGACTTCCAGCATATATATTTCCCTCATTTAATGTGCACTAATGTAGCATACAAGAATGAAATGTCATTAATTTTAAGCCCAAATCGAAATATTAAATTTGATGACACAAAAGATGAACAAGAGAGAATATGATCTTTCACTAATGCAGTACAAATGAAAGAGAAGAAGAGTTCTTTTTATAGCACCAAAACATGATTGCTTTGAGACAATAGAAAGAAGAGAAGATTATAGTGGAGAAATTTAATGTGAGAACCTTTTGGAAAGGAAACAAACATGTAACTTTTACCTACGAATGAAGAAATGCAAGGAACCCGAATGTGTCACACCGAGTGTGCCAAAATATTTCACCTAATTCTTAGAACATTTCTTGGAATGTGATGAAACATAGAAGGGTAAAAGGCTAGGGGAAATACCTATTGAAGTTGGTTAAAGGTTGTTGCGCGTGTGTTGACTTCTTGATCCAAAACCGATCACGAGAGCTTCTTTTTAGGTAAGATGAACTACCTGAAATAAATAACAAGACCACCAAATGGAAGTTAAAAAACATATGCAGTGGACTTCCTAGCCTATGCTAGATTTGGAAAGTGTGATACTCCTTAGGAGGTTATCGATCCATTGCTTTAAATAAATTAATTTGAGAAATAAGGTAAATATTATCCTACAACTTTGTAGTCAACATGATTTAGGCATCTCATATAAACAATAAGTAAAATATAATCTAATAGGCTAGGTTAGGATTAGATTTGGAGGTCGGGTAAATGGTTTTGGGTTTCTATAGGTCTGAGAGAGATATGATGAAGGTAATAGGTGATTATAGGTAACTTGGGAGTAAGTGGGTAGGTTGTGTTGGGGTGTGGAGCCTATTTTTGGTCTTCTTGAATCAATGTTGAAATGTTGGAGCTCAAACGGTTAAGTTTGGAGACTTCAGGAACATTCTACAGTCATTTGCTGTGACATTGTTATGTAGTCACTGTGACGTTGCTCGATGTTGTTGTTAACATCCTGTTAATTGGTTGTTAACATCGGGACTATTTTTCTAGCCATGGGAAGTTGAAAGATTGTGACTTTCAAACTTCTAGGGTCGGATTTAGGACTTCTTAAGAAGATTTTAATCCTCTAAATAGAGGTGATAAGGTATCTTGGAGATATCTTGAGTGTTCAAGAGGTCTTGAGTCTTAATGATCAAGAGGTGATCAAGAGTGATCAAGGTTATGCAATTGTGTGTCAATTATGGTTTAGATGTGGTTTAACATCTTTAGAATTATATTGTGAGTTCATAACTGAGAGAAGACTGTGAGAGTTGTTTTACTCTTGTTGATAATAAAATCTGAGAAAGTTCTTGGTGAACGTAGCCCACATTGGGTGAACCACGTTAAATCTTGTCTTATCTTCTTTTGTGCATTATTTATTTATGTTGTTATATTTTTGCAAGTATAGTTCTGTTATATACTTTCCTATTGCTTTGGTTTGAGGAATTGTTTCCAGTATACTTGTTCTCTAATTCCAAGTAATTGGTATCGAGCTTTGATGGTTTTTTTCTGAAGTTGTAAATCACAGGGACAGTTAAGCTTGAGTGGGAGCTATGGTAGATGAGGGTAGATCGAGGGTTGAGAAGTTCAATGGGAAGAAATTTGGTTTGTGGAAGATGTAAATGGAGGATTACTTATATCAGAAGGACCTCCATGTTCCTTTGGCTGGAAAAGAAAAGAAACCTACAACCATGTCGGATGAGGATTGGGAATTGCTAGATAGAAAGGTGCTCGAGGAAATTTATTTATGCCTTGCATCTTCGGTTGCTTTCAATATATTGCAGAGAAGACCACAAAAGGTCTCATGAGTGCATTGGGGAAGTTATATGAAAAACCCTCTGCCTCTAATAAAATATTTTTGATGAAAAAGTTATTTAATATGAAGATGTCTAAGAATGGTTCTATTGCTGATCATTTGAATGAATTTAATATGGTTATGAGTATGTTAAACTCGGTAAAAATTGACTTTGATGATGAGGTCAGGGATTTGTTGATTTTTTGCTCCTTACCGAGATAAATTTGTGACAACTTGGTTATGGTTGTAAGTAATTCGAGTCTCTAATAACTCAAAGCTAAAGTTTGATGATGTAATAGGCGTGATCATAAGTGAGGAAATGCAAAGGAAGAGTACCGGAGATTCTTCTACTGGAAATGCTTTGACAAGTGGAGATCGAGGGAGATAAAAGAATAGAGGGAAATGTAGCTATGGGAATTCGAATGATCGTGGAAGGTCAAAGTCCAAGAGTAAGTTAGAATGTTGGCACTGTGGGAAGGTTGGTCATGCTAAGAAATATTTCTGGGCTCTTCGGGATAAGAAGAACAAGAAGAAGGAAACTAAAGAGGTAAATATGGTAGCAAGTGATGTTTTTCAAGATGCCTTAATTCTTTCTTTAGATAATATTGTTGAATCTTGGGTGTTATATTCAGGGGCTTCTTTCCATGCCACCCCATATAGACATTACTTTACTAATTTTGTTCAAGGTGATTTTGGACATGTATATCTTGGTGATGATGAACCATGTAACATAGTAGGGAAAGGTTGTGTTCAGGTGAAAATGCAGAATGGGAACACATGGCTACTTAAGGACGTCAGGCATGTGCCTAAGTTGAGGCAAAAATTGATATCAACGGACAACTAGGTAGATATGGTTGTACGGTTAGGTTTATAATGGATTCTTGGAAGGTTACCAAGGGATCTCTTGTGGTTGCAAGAGGTAAGAAAAATGGTACTTTGTATTTATCTAGTGGTGCTGATTATCATAATTTAGATTTTACAGATGGAGATGAAACTTTGTGGCACCAGAGACTCGATCATATGAGTCATAAGGGTATGCAGATTATAAAGGACATGTTACCCAGATTAAAGGAGTTAGATTTGGACTTATGTGAGGACTATGTTTATGGGAAAGAAGCGGGTGAGATTCCTCAATGTTGGACCTACCAGAAGGAGGGTAAGTTGGAGTTAGTGCATATAGATGTATGGGGGCCAACCGAGGTAAACTCTATTGGTGGTTCATGTGATTACGTCACTTTCATTGATGATGCAACTAGAAAAGTTTGGGTATATTGCATTAGAAATAAATATGATGTGTTTGAAACTTTCAAAAGATGGAAATCCTTGGTTGAGAATGAAATAGGTCTCAAGTTGAAATGTCTCAGGTTGGATAATGGAGGTGAATATTACGGTAGTGAATTTCTTGATTAATGTTTGATAAATGAGATCTGCAGCAAAGAACGGTTTTAAATACTCCATAGGAAAATGAATTGTCGAGAGAATGAACAGGACAATCATGGAGTGTGCTAAGTGCATGAGGTTACATGTGGGTCTGCCACTCATGTTTTGGGTGGAAGCAAGAAGCACAACTATTTATCCGATTAACATAGGACCCTCTATGGCCTTAGATGGAGGTATACCTAAGGAAGTTTGGTTTGGTAAGAAAATTGATTACTCATTTCTTAGAGTATTTAGATGTGAGGTATTTGTTCACATTGATAAAGATGATAGGAACAAGTTAGAGTCTAAGTCTGAGAAATAAGCCTTTGTTGAATATGGTGAAGATGATTTTGGTTTCCGTGTTTGGAGTCTTAAAGACAAGAAAATATTTTGGTCTAGAGATATTGTCTTTAATTAAAAAATCACGTATAAAGATCAGTTATAGGAATAGAAAGAGGAATCAAATAAAGAATACATAGTGTTAGAGGACATTGCAGACAACAAGGTGTCCAAGGGGCCGGTTCAGGTACAACATGTTCCGACACAACCAGTTCAGGTACCTACTCATCAGGAACCCCAAACTCCTAAGGTGAGAAGGTCTTCTAGGGTAAGAAGGGAACCTGAACAATTTACTCCATCTTTGAATTATTTATTGCTCACTAACAATGGAGAGCCAGAGTGCTTTGAGGAAGCAGTGCAAGTGGATGCCAGGAAGAAGTGGGAGTAGGCCATGGATGAAGAGCATAGATCTCTTATGGAAAACTAGACTTGGGATCTAGTGGAGCTACCCGAGGGCAAGAGAGCATTGTAGAACAAGTGGGTGTATAGAATCAAAGAGGAAGATGGAGGCAGGAAATGATACAAGGCCCGGTTGGTGGTCAAGGGATTTTCACAGAAGAAAGGTATAGACTTTTATGAAAATTTTCTCCGGTTGTTAAAATGACTTCTATTAGGACTTTTTTTTGTTTAGTTGTAGTAGAAGACTGAACTTAGAATACTTGGATGTGAATCGCATTACTTCATGGTGAATTAGAGGAGGAATTATACATGCAGCAGCCATAGGGTTATGAGGTCAAAGGGAAGGAGAGGTTTCCAAATTGAAGAAGAGCTTGTATGGCTCTGAAACAAGCTCCACGGCAAGTGGTACATGAAGTTTGACAGTTTTATGCAGCAGAAGGGTTACTCCAGTGTCACTCAGACCATTACATATACATGAAGAAGTTTCTTCATTGTAGTTATATTATTTTGTTCCTGTATTTAGATGATATGCTTGTTGCAGGGAAGAACATGCAAGAAATAAATGTACTGAAGAAGAAACCAGGTGACTCCTTTGCTATGAAGGATTTGGGGATAGAAAAAAAAATCATTGGTATGAGAATAAATCGAAACAGGAAGGAAAGGAAGCTGGTATTATCTCAAGAAGAGTACATAAAGAAGGTCTTGGAGAGGTTTAGTATGTAGGATGCTAAACCGGTTGGTACTCCTTTGGTAGGTCACTTTAAATTATCAAAGGAGTAGAGTCCCAAGACTGAGGAGGATAGAATACATATGTCTAGGGTACCATACTCATCAGCAGTTGGTAGCTTGATGTATGCTATGGTATGCACTAGGCCTGACATTTCCCATGTAGTGGGAGCAATGAGTAGGTTTATGAGTGATCCAAGTAGAGAGCACTGGTAGGCAGTAAAGTGGATCCTTTGGTATTTGAGAGGGACCATGGGAACAACATTGTGTTTTGGTGGATCAGATACTACATTACGTGGATATGTATATTTGGACATGGCAGGAGATTTGGACAATAGGAGGAGCACGATAGGTTATGTATTTACGGTTGGTGATACATCGGTGAGTTGGATTTCACAGTTATAAAATGTTGTGGCTTTGTCAACCACAGAGGTTAAGCATGTTACTTCCACAGAGGCAAACAAGGAGATTATTTGGCTACAACAATTGCTTGATGAGTTGGGGCATAAGCAGGAAGTTGGGAGACTACACAGTGATAGTTAGAGCACTATTCATTTGGTGAAGAACTCCGCTTTCCACTCTAGGACGAAACAAATTCAGTGAGATATCTATTATCCAAAATTCACCCCCCAGGGTAAATTTGATAACATGCATTAAATTCTCAAGTCCCAGGAAAATAGATTGAGTCAGGGCAAAAGGTCATGTTTCTAGGGTCCCCTTAGATTTTTTCTAACTCCCCTATCCAAGAAGAAGAGAGCAAGTTCTGAGGAAAGGTAAAAAAATATTACAAAAAAAGCAGGCTCAAAGCCATAAAAATCATGAAAAATGGCTAAGTCCTAGTCCTTGCAATGATCGGGACATGAGGAACATCGGGCGCGAAACGGCGAAAGGCCGCCAAAGGTTCAAGCGAGCATTTGGGACAAGTGGGATGTCGGGATGCGGAAATCCGAACTGGCCAAAAAGTGGAAAAAATTGACTAACTGTTGAAACAGTGATGGGACATCAGGCGTTAGTACACGGAGGACACGAGTCAGCCAAAAAGACTTAAGGCAGCCCGGAATAGTTGGGCTGAAGGTACGTGAAGTACGTGAACCGGCCGGATCGGCTGAAATGAGAACTTTAGCACCGGGACAATTGGGACAAAAGTACGTGAACCGGCCGAACCGGGCGAATCGGAAGAATTTGTCCCAAACAGTCCGGGACAAGCGGGACAAGAGTACACAGTAGACGTGAACCAACCAAACCGAGGGAAACAGAGGAATTTCATACTGGGACATCCGGGCCAAAGGGATGCGTGGGACGCGGAAAGCTGAAGCGGCCGAAGGAGAAGAAGAAAAGTCAACGTTTGGTCCGAAACTTCAAACGGCCATAACTTTTGACTCCGAGCTCCGATTTTCATAAAATTGGACTTTCTGGAACGAGCATGACGTCATCTACATAGAATGGATTTTATTATTTTTGATGATGGTAGATATATTTAAATAAGAGAAACATATTTGGCTCCAGTCAGTTAATGCTCATTCCCGTCAAATGACAGAAAACGCCGCCAGGCCCAAAATAGCT
The DNA here is from genome assembly GCA_018340775.1 of Taxus wallichiana var. yunnanensis. Classification (NCBI taxonomy): domain Eukaryota; kingdom Viridiplantae; phylum Streptophyta; class Pinopsida; order Cupressales; family Taxaceae; genus Taxus; species Taxus wallichiana. The sequence goes on from CM031240.1 coordinate 266,510,050, forward strand.
GCCCGCACTCAGAAGGCCATAACTTTTGTATTTCTCAACGAAATCACACAAAATTGGTACCGTTGGAATCGTGGTTCCGATTCCAATGCAAAAAACAAGAAATTATGGATTTGATCAGAAATTGATTGAGATTTTTAAGAGAACGTAGCTGGGTTGAGGAGCATGTGTTTTATTTGGTAGCTAGGAGTGCAATTAAGAGGCATGGTCATCATTCTTTCTCATGCTGCAGCACATGGGACAGTATGGGAGCCTTTTGCAAGTAATATATAATCATTTCACTCAATTTAATTCCTCTTATAGGTGGTTGAAGGACAGATTTCAGGATTTCCATTTTCCCTTCTCTTTTCCTTCTCATTTTTCTATAAATTGGAGTATTGGGCTCATTGTAGGGGAGAGAGTTTTTGGGTAGCAAAGCTCTGCCAAAATTTCTTTGTGAAGCTAGTGTGTTGCAGGCCCTTGTAGTGGACTCCTTGCATGGTGATCCAGGCCCTTATCTTGTAATAGACTGAACTGTGCATATCATGAAGCAATAAAATATCAGTTTGTGGATGTATCTTCCCGCTTGCGTGTTTTCTTGCATTCTTATTTCCCTTTAATCTTTCTACAAGAATATTGTGTCTATTATTATGTTCTGCAGGGATCCATTATCATTGTGTATGCTTGGAATATTGTTGTGAATGTATTTTGCTAGATTATGGAGAACTGTCATCACCTCTTCTAGTGTGTACTTTGCTTCTGTATTTCACACATTTGGAGACTACTCTCACACCCTCCTTTTCTGGTGTATCACCGCTTTAGTGTAGGCTTTCATTTTATGCATTCTCTCTCCCTAGTCCCTTAGAAATTTAGATTAGAACAGTTAGCTTATCCTGCATTAGAGTAGATTGTGGCAGGTAGTTTAGGAGCAAGAACCAGCTTTCTCTGGAGGTCTATCTCAAGTAGCAAGTCCCACAACTTGGAGATAGTACCCATGTTATCCAATCACACCGTGAGTTCAAGTATATGCACTTGTATAAACACAAGGGTGCTGTGATTCGGTGATAACAATATCATTTCATCAGACAACTTTGGAAGAAGATAAGTTGAAGTGGAAAAGATTCATACCGGTCGAATATTATGGATATGATGACCAAGGCGGTCACAAGGGAGAAGTTGAAGTTGTGTTCAATGTTGATTGGCCTTCATGGCTGATAATGAAAGGTTAAGAAATTTTCTTAGTGGAAACAGTCTCCAAGTCAAAGATTGTTGTGGTGTGGAGCCTATTTTTGGTCTTATTAAATCAATGTTGAAGTGTTGGAGCTTGAACAGTTAAGTTTGGAGACTTTAGGAGAATTCTGTAGTCATTTGCTATGATGTTGTTGTGTAGTTGCTGTGCCATTGTTGTTAACATGATGTTGGTTGGCTGTTAACGTCGGGACTATTTTTCCAGCCATGGGAAGTTGAAATATCATGACTTTGAAACTTCTAGGGTCAGATTTAGGACTTCTTAAGAGGATTTTAATCCTATAAATAGAGGTGTTAGGGTATCTTGAAGATATCTTGAGTGTTCAAGAGGTCTTGAGTCTTAATGATCAAGAGGTGATCAAGAGTGATCAAGGTTATGCAATTGTGTGTCAATTATGGTTTAGATGTGGTTTAACATCTTTAGAATTCTATTGTGAGTTCATAACTGAGAGAAGACTATGAGAGTTGTTTTACTCTTGTTGATAATAAAATATGAGTGAGTTCTTGGTGAACGTAGCTCACATTGGGTGAACCATGTTAAATCTTGTCTTGTCTTCTTTTGTGCATTATTTATTTATGTTGTTATATTTCGTAAGTATAATTATGCTATATATAGTTTCCTACTACTATGGTTTGAGGAATTATTTTTGCATACTCATTCTCTAATTCCTAACAAAGGTTCTTTGGTCTCTATTATGTTGTGAGACATAAAGCTATTATCGGGTCTAGTCCTCGACCGATGCCGGTTAATTATGACCGATGTCGGTCACTGAAGAAATGAAAGTGGGTTAATGAAAGGGGCTTTGGGTCTTTTTTAAAGGTTTATGGGGAACTAGGTGAGGTGTCTAGCAGGTGTGGGTAGGGATGAAGGTCAATGGGTAGGTCTAGTGGGGTTTTGGTGAAGCTGGGAGTTATTATGGGTTAAGTTGGTGTATGGGAGCAAAGGGGGCAGTATCGGGTAGGTAAATAAATGGTAGTATAGGAGTGACCGATGACGGTCTATGGAGACCGACGCCGGTGATGCAGAAATTGGGAATACCATAGAATGGGTTTTTGGTTCCCTTTGTGATTGCACAATGGGTAGGATAGGTCAGAATGAGATGTTAGGTTGTCGGATGAGGATTTTACAAATTTTTGGCAGGGGTAGATATCAGAGAGAAGCAGTGAGTGGCTGGAAAATCAATAAACTAGAAAGAGATATAAATATTGAGAGTATTTAAACAAAATAGATTGAATTGACAAGTGTACTTAGTCGGTATCTCGGTACCAATCAACCGTGGATATGAATATAGGAGATGGTGGTTGGAGGTTTCTTCTATAGAGGGTAACCAGTTTATAGGAAACTGTTACTTAAGCTACTTGGGATTTCCTGCTTTCTTGGTTGAATTAGATATTTGCTTGGATGGCTAGGGATGTTTGGGTATGAATGGATGCTTTCTCTGGTTGCATGCAGATGTGGTTACTCTCTCCTACTCTCAGAATTTTCCAACCTCCAAATAAGGCTAGAAAAAAGGAATAAAAGGTGACCAACAACGGTTCCAGGTTGATTGGCATCGATTTAGTGGTGATTGGTGTCGGTTAGGGTAGGATTCCCTAGGTTTACTAAAATGGGCATATCTTCTTGATTTCTTGGGCCTTGGTTAGTTTCTTTATCATAGATTAGAATGAAAGATTCATTTCTAATGGGCGGGATTCAGTTAGAGAGGTTGTAGGGATTGATTTTTAGGGTTAGGCCAAATCTTAGCTCATTAAGGCAAGTAGGATTAGGTCTTAGTTAGTTATGGAAACATGTCAAGAATAGGTCTAGGGTGAGGTGGTTGGATGAGATGTCTAGGTGAGGTGGAAATTAGGATAATTAGATAATAAATATTGTGAGGACATGGATTAATTTAATTAAATTAATATTAGTGTAGGGTGTAAGGGGCCATGGTTAGGTGAGTGTGTTCAAGTTGATTATTTAATGAAGGGTTAAGGAGTGTGTGACCCAATTTTGGTGTCTACATGCATGCTCCTCAAATTTGAGATCGATTGTGAGCTCACTGGACTCGAAACGACCCTTCTAATTTTGTTATGCAACGTCATGTTTGACAAATTTTTCGTGGGGGTAAAATTGTGATAACAATTTAGCGACTCACGGGGACATCTAACTACTAGATGAAGATACCAAAAGACTTGGAAGTATCCATTCAGCATAGAGTCATGAAGTATAGCCTAATACCGATCTTGTCCCTAAAACATGAGCCCGAAATCTTGCACTTGGTGACCCCGAACTCGCCTTGTTGTTCGCACTCTCATTTTTTTCAAGAAAATCATGGAGATGAGATTTATGTGAGTAGAAAATTATTTTTACCTGGGGATTTTACCTATTCTTGAAATGGACTATGGGCAAACTGAACTTTATATTCATACAACCTTGAAGTAACAAAACACCACAACACCGCTATGTATAAAATTGAAAATCATACACACCCCAAGTGGGATATGCAGAGTGTGCGAAAGAACTTATTTTGTTGAAAGAAAACCTACCTACTCTATGCTAACTAGAAGCAAAGGGGACTAAAACAAATCCTACAACTGGCAGGGAGAAGTAGCTCCCCTTCCTCAAAAATTGTGACCATGTAGTTGATTTGGAAATGAACATGGTTGGAAATGAGAGTAGAAAACCACCTCACATATGGTGTTTTGCTCTCCTTAAAGTGTCAATAAATAAGATGTACACCTCATGAAGTTTTTCTACACTTAGATCCGAGAGGCACTGCACCGACCATTGGTACTTTGTAGCTCAACCTCATGCTCGAAAATGAGCATGACCGGTGGCAACTCTTCAGAACAGGTTCTTGCGGCTGAAGGATGAATGATGGGGCAGTGAAAGTTGTAATTTCTACGGGCCCCTCCTCATCAAAAAATTCCTCCAAGTCTAATAGGAAATCAAAATCTTCAATGTCCTTCCAGTAAGTGTGGATTATATGAGGGGAATGAATTCATGACTGCATGACTTCATAAATGGAAGAAGATAGAAGATGTGGAAATATGAATGGGTTGATGTGGATGGGAATAAGGTCTGCAACTTAGAGAATGGGTTGTTGACTATATGGAGTCTCCAAATGTCCCTTAAAGTTCCTCCAAAGGCTGTAATCTTCACCAAGAGCACATAGAATCTGATGAAGTGAAGTGGTAAGGTGCTTCAGACTTGTCCCACCGGGCATGCCAAAACTATTAGTGTAAAATCATAGCACCTCCCAAATAACCTCAAATATGAGTGGGGAATTTGGTATGATTTGCATAACATTGGACCATCTGTCAAGCTATGGGACTTGTAGACTTGAGATGGCCCTACAGAGAAAGTTGGATTCTTCTTCCTAATCCTAATGCTAGACTACTTCTATTAAAGGAAATGTGACTATCTACTCGTAATCTAACAATGCCAAGGAGATGGGGAGAGAGAGCATAAAATAAAGGAATCCTACACTATAAAGGTGATATCACCAAGAAAAGGGGGTGGCTAGTCACAATCTCAGCTACCTGAAATGGAGAGAGGTGAGAAAAGGAGAGGATGGAAAAGATGCACCATAGACTAGAGATGAAATTCACATGGAATACCACTTCAACCCATTAAACACAACTCCCAAAACCTGCAATAGACATCAAGTATGCACAATATACCCTGCAATGATGAGAGGTGAGAAGAGATAATAAAATAAGGATGGAAAAAATGTAGTAATAAAAAGATTTAATTTCTCTAAGAGTTCACATGTTACACCATTAGTGGGAAAACGACAAGGAAATGCCATTACAGAGCCAAGAGAGGAGGCTTAGACTCCACATTCTACCCTAAGGAAGAAAAGAGAGGGGGACAGGAGAGAAAAGATGACCAACCTTTAGAAATATGCCCCTCCTTTACAATATATAGAAGAATAAGAGAAGGAGAGAGGGAAAATTTGATTCCTTCTTCAACTACCCATGTAAGAGCATTGAATCCACCTACTCTAACCACCCTAAAAATCATTAAAATCTACCTATAATAATGATGGGATTCACTGCAAGACCCATGCCTCCATGTGTTGTTCCTTGCTAGGAAAGAAAGGAGTCCATTATTCATCATGGTGATAGGTGAGAGACTTGACAGCCTCGAAAATGGAGGACCGGATCATTAATTGTGGTAGGTGAGTAGCAAGCACCGGGAGCTCTCTGAAAAGTCCTTTCTACCGAATTCGAGATCCTGGTTGAAAGTTATGGGCATTTGAAGGTGCTTCGGGTTTGGAGTCTATTTGCATAAGATATTTTAGGAAATAAGAGATAAAATAGGTGGAATAATCCCTCACGTAATCACAAAAATAGAAAAACTAATATGCAGAAATTATTAGAGATCTCAAATAAAATTGTAGAATAAAATAACACAACACAAAGAGACAGTATTTAACGTGGTTCACCCAATTTGGGCTACATCCACAAAGAATCACTTGCTCGTATTTTATTACAAGCCACTGCTCTCTCAATACAATACCTAGATCCGTTTGGAGCTATGCTCAACAAACTCTGTAATGCAAAGCCGAATTCAAAACACATCGTGATACATTTACTTATGTATCTATCATATGCATAAGACCATATAAATAGACAACTACTTAAGTAGTTTTACAAAACCATGGGTATCAAAACCATGGGCAAAACCCATCCCATAAACCTATGGGTCAAAAAAACTCACCCATATGAGAAGAGCACGTTTCCCGATATGTCGAGTGCATTTTTGAGGCCAAAAAATTTTACACCTAAATAAATTTACATGAAAAGTGTATAGTACTCTTAGTGTACAGTCTTCAACACTTTCACACATGAAAAATAGGCTCCACAACCTAACAATCTCCCACTTGGAGACTAGTTTTCCTCTGAGCAAGCTTCTCAACCCTTCACTAGTTTCTGTGAAGACCAACCAAAGCTGAACACAACTTTAGTTTTTCCCTTGTGACCACCTTGGTCATCATGTCCTGGCAGGATTCTCGAGTATGAATCTTCTCCAACTTCAAATTCTCTTCCTCCAAAGCTATCTTGATGAAATGGTATCTTAAATGTATATGCTTTGCCCTAGAGTGGAAAGCAAAGTTCTTAGCTAGGTGTATAGCACTCTGACTATCACTATGTAGCTTACATTCCTCCTTCTTATGCCCCAACTCCTCAAGAAATTGTTGTAACCAAATCATCTCTTTGCTTGCCTGTGGCAGCAACATACTCAACCTCCATGGTTTACAAAGCCACCAGCTTCTGTAGTCGTGAAATCCAGCTCACCGGTGTCCCACCCTACAGTGTAAATATAACCTGTCGTGCTCCTCCCGCCGTCTACATATCCAGCCATGTCAAAATCTACATAACCATGTAAAGTGGTGTTTGATCCATCAGTAGCACAAAACCTGTCCCCATGGTCCCTCTCAAATACCGAAGGATCCACTTTACTAATTGCCAATGCTCTTTACCCGGATCACCGATAAACCTACTCACAGTTCCCACCGCATGGGAAATATCAGGCCTAGTGCACACCATAGCATACATCAAACTACCAACCGCTAATGAGTAAGGTACTTTGGACATTTGGTTCCTCTCCTACTCGTCCCGGGACACTATTCCTTTGATAACTTGAAATGGCCTGCCAAAGGAGTCCCAACCGGTTTAGCATCCTGCATATTAAACCTCTCCAAGACCTTCTTAATGTACTCTTCCTGAGATAAAGTCAGCTTTCGTTCCTTCCTATCCCGAGATATCCTCATACCAAGGATTTGTTTGGCTGCACCCAAATCCTTCATAGCAAATGATTCACTTAACTGCTTCTTGAGTACTTTTATTTCCTACATGTTTTTACCTGCAACCAACATGTCATCAACATACAAACACAGGATAATATAACTTCCATCCTCAAATTTATTTGTATACACACAATGGTTAGAATGACATCTGATATAACCTTGCTCCATCATGAAGCTATCAAATTTCTTATACCATTGAGGTGGAGCTTGTTTCAAGCCATACAAGCTCTTCTTTAGTTTACACACCAACTCCTCTTTACCTTTGACCTCATAGCCCTCTCGGTTTGCTGCATATATAGTTCCTCCTCCAAATCACCATGGAGAAATGCAATCTTTACATCAAGCCGCTGTTATAAGTGCAAGTCTTCTACTGCAACTATTCCTTGAACATTTCTAATAGAACTCATTTTTACTACAGGAGAAAAATCTCATCAAAATCTATACCTTGATTCTGTGTAAAACCCTTGACCACCAACCGGGCCTTATATCTTTTCTTTCCTCCTTCATCTTTAACTCGTATACCCACTTGTTCTCAGAATGCTCTTTTTTCTTCCGGTAGCTTCACCAAATCCAAAGTCTAGTTCTCCATGAGAGACTTATGCTCCTCATCCATGGCTTGCTCCCACTTCTTACTTGCATCTACCTACATTGCTTCATCAAATCTCTTTGGTTCTCCACTATCAATGAGTAATAAATAATAAAGAGAAGGAGAAAAACGTTCAGGTTCTCTTCTTACCCTAGAAGACCTCCTCAATATAGGAGTTTGGGGTTCCTGTTGAGGGGGTTCTTGAACTGATTCATGTGTCACTTTCCCATCCGGAAGATCCTCTACCGCTACATATTCTTTCTTGGATTCTTCCCTGTTTTCCTGCAACTACTGCTTATACATGACTTTCTCATTAAAGACCACATCCCTAGATCGAATGATTTTCTTGTCCTTAATACTCCAACATTTATATCCAAAGTCATCACCACCATAACCAATGAAAGTACATTTTTCTGATTTAGCCTCTAGCTTAGTCCTATCATCCTTGTCTATGTGAACAAACACCTCACATCCAAAGACTCTAAGAAATGAATAATCAACTTTCTTACCATACCAAGCCTCCTCAAGTATGCCTCCATCCAAGGCACTTGAGGGTCCTCTGTTTATCAAGTACACATTTGTGCTCACCGCTTCTACCCAAAAAGAAAGAGGTAGTCCTGCATGTAACCTCATGCTCCTAGCACATTCCATTATTGTTCTGTTCATCCTTTCTAATACCCCATTCTGCTGCGGAGTTCCTAGAACTGTCTTTTTCCTGTGGATTCCATTCTTAGAATAGTAATCATCAAATTCATTGCTGCAATACTCCCCTCCATTATCTGACCTGAGACATTTTAGCTTAAGACCTATTTCATTCTCTACCAAGGATTTCCATTTAACAAAAGTGTCAAATACATTAGATTTGTTTCTAATACAATAAACCTAAAATTTCCTTGTTGCATCATCAATAAAAGTAACATAATAACTTGAACCCCCAAGAGATGATACATGAGCTAGCCCCCACACATCAGAATGCACCAGCTCTAACTTACTCTCTTTCTTTGTAGGTCCAACCTTGAGAAACCTTACTTGCTTTTGTTTCCCATATATGCAATCCTCAGAACTCTAAACCCATTTCTCGTATATCCGAGAAAATATTGCTTTATGATGTTCATGCCCTTATGGCTCATATGACTGAGCCTATAGTGCCATAATGTTGTATCTACATCTGAAGCCACAAGATTACAATCATTAGTACTATCAGTGGTTAAATACAAGGTTCCAACCTTCTTACCTCTTGCCACCACAAGAGCACCCTTGGTAACCTTCCAAGAGTCCACTGTAAATATCACAGGCAACCATCAATTTCCAACTGCCCTGCCGATATCAAATTTCATCTTAATGTAGGCACATGTCTGACATCCTTCAATAGCCAAGTATTCCCATTCTGCATCTTAACCTGAACAAAACCTTTTCCAACTATGCTGCAAGGCTCATCGCCACCAAGAAAAACATGCCCAAAATCTCCTTGAACATAATTAATAAAATAATGCCTATGTGGAGAAGCATGGAAAGAAGCCCCTAAATCTAAAACCCAAGATTCAGTAATATTGTGCAAAGAAAGAATCAAAGCATCGGACATACATTACCCGTTCCACATTTGACTCCTTGTTTTCTTCTGTTGTTTCTTCTTATCCCAAAGCTCCCAATAGTCCTTCTTTACATGCCCTGGCTTTCCACAATTCTAGCATACAATCTTGTTCTTGGATTTTAACCTTGCCCAATATTTTGATTTTCCATAGTTTCCTCTATTCTTCTGTCTCCCTCTAGTTTCCACTGTCAAAGCATTCCCTGAAGTAGAAGATTCCCCAGAGATTTTTCTTCGCATTTCCTCGCTTAGAATCACCCCTACAACATCCTCAAACTTCAACTTCGAGTTAGCTGGAACCGAGTTACTTACCGCCATTACCAGGGTATTCCAACTCTCAGGTAAAGAGCGCAGGATTAATAAAGCCCTAACTTCTTCATCAAATTCTATTGTAACCGAAGCTAGCATATTCACAACCATATTGAAATCATTTAAATGATCTGCTACTAAACTATTCTCATACATCTTCATATTAAACAACTTTTTCATTAAAAATATCTTATTAGAGGCAGAGGGTTTTTCATACAACTTCCCTAATGCATCCATTAGATATTTTGTAGTCTTTTCCTTTGAAACATTAAATAATACCAAAGATGCAAGACACAGTCGAATCATTCCAAGTGCCTTTCGATCCAAAAAATCCCATTCCACATCTGTCATACTCGAGGGTTTGTTCACCTTCTCAGACAGTGGAGTATAAAGATCCTTCTAATAAAGGTAATCTTCCATTTGCATCTTCCAAAGACTAAAATTCTGCCTGTTGAATTTATCAACCCTAGATCTTCCATCATCTTCCATAGCTCCCACTCAAGCTAAAAACTTTCCCTACGATTCAACACTTCAGCAAACCAAACCAGGCTCTGATACCAATTGTTAGGAAATAAGAGATAAAATAGGTGAAATAATCCCTAAGAATCGCAACAAGAGAAAAACTAATATGCATAAATTATTACAGATCTCAAATAAAATTGCAGAATAAAATAACACAACACAAAGAGACAGTATTTAATGTGGTTAACCTAATTTGGGCTACGTACACCAAGAATCACTTGCTCAGATTTTATTACAAGCCACCGCTCTCTTAATACAATACCCATATCCATTAGGAGATATGCTCAAAAACTCTCACAGAATTCACAAATGAATTCAAAACACATCTCGCAATACATTTACTTGTGCATCTATCATATGCATAAGACCATATAAATAGACAACTTCTTAAGTAGTTTTACAAAACCATGGGTATCAAAACCATGGGTTGGGAAAACCCATCCCATAAACCTATGGTTCAAAAAAACTCACCCATATAAGAAGAGCATGATTCCCAAACCGGCGAGGATACATGAAAAATGTACAAAGACTCTTCATGTGCGGTCTTCAACACTTTCACACATGAAAAATAGGCTTCACAACCTAACAAGATCTAGGTGGCAGCCCGACGCATCTTAAGATTTTGCTACCTCCTTTTACTCCAAAAGTTTCACCAAACTGACATGTGGCATCATCTCGATGGCCTTTTATGTTTCCTTTGTGTTCTACGAGTCCCTCTAGTAGGCTAAGACACCGTGCTGACCCGAGACATGTGGAGAGTTGGCAAATATTTGGGAACGACTTTTGGATTCAACTCTTGAAAGAGCATTGAAGAGACATGTGGCTCCTTACACTAGTTCACCTTATGCTTAGCCAATTCAATGACTGGTTCTACCACCTTTTTGAATTTTGGCCATGTGGTGAGCCTGCGCTTGTTTGGGGACCACCTCCATAATTTTAACCTTGAATATGCACCAAGATGATGTGTGGAGGCTCCGTTCTTCCTATTCTAAGCTTGGAATTTTCAAGGGCCAATGTCCCCTTTTAAGACCTAGGACATGTGGAGGACTGGCACTAGTTCAGGGTGTCTCTTTGGGTCCGTGCCTTTGAAATTATGTTGATGAGGCACTTGGAACCTTCGGTGGGTGCGTGAATTTTCAACTGCCAATGAGACCCCCTTTTAGACTTGACTACGTGGCAGGATGGCGCTTGTTGGGGACTTCCTTTTGGGCTTAACCTTTGGAGATGCACCGATGAGACATGTGGTGCCATCCACTGGCCCTTCTATACTTAGCTGATTCAACAGCCGACTCTATCCCCTTTTTGACTCTGACCACATGGTGAGCCCGTGCTCATTTGGGAACCCGCTCTTGATTCTTATTTTGAAGTTACCGAGCTGACACATGGCACCTTCCACGATTCCTTTGAATTTCACTATGGTCATTGCAAATTTTTGAGACTTTGGACATGTGGAGGGTCCGCTGTGCACATTTGGGGTCTCTGTTTTGATGTGCATTTTGGAATTGCACCCAAGATAACACATGGTGCCTTCTATGATTCCTTTGACTTTTGCTATGACCATTGCAACATTTTGAGACTTTGGAAATGTTGAGGGTCTATGCACATTTGGGATCTCCATTTTGATGTGCCTTTTGGAATTGCACCAAGCTGACACATGGTGCCTTCCGTGAGTCCGTTGCTTTTCCCCAAGTCGACTCGCATGTGAATTCCAAAAATTTGAGCCCTTTCTTCAATCTTCTCTTATGAGCCTCTGGCCTCCTTTGATGTTGTTTGATCCTCCATTTTTGAGCCCACTTGCCCCTCATATTTGGGATCGATTGTGAGCCCACTAGACTAAAATGACCCTTTTGATTTTTTATGCAAGGTCATGTTTCATCAATTTTTCTTGGGGGTAAAATTGGGATAACAACGAGTTTTGAAATTTTTGGTTTTATTATTTCATAGCACTCATTATGAAAAATTTACAATTTGGGCTTTGTATGTTCTTTTAATAGTTTTGTTTCATTATTGTTGGGATACTTCCCAGCATTTGAACTTGGTCGTTTCGTGTCATGAATCTACTAAAAATGTGTTCCCTTTTTTCCTTGTTCATGCATTTCATGGATTTTTGAGCTATGTTGGTATTGATTTAGGGCTCCATCGATAATGAACTCAACTTTTTGTTAAATGCACAATTGATCAATAACCTCATTTGAAGAACTCCATGACTTGTTTCATTTCTTTCAAGTCCGTTGCAACTTACTTCATGTATGAATTTGGATCTTCTTGTAATCTTTTCTAGATTGATAAAATATTTTCACATATAGTTATGTGACTAAGATTTGGGGCTGGGATCTTTAGAATGTGCATTGAAATTTTATACACTTTACTTGGTTTATCAAAACCAAAATCTACAAGGCACCTCTCATATTGTTTGTAAACTTGTGAAAGAACTTTAGTCTTCCTACAATGAAAATATGTACACAATGGAATTGTTCTATTTATGGCATTGTAGTAGGGCTCATTTTATGCTTTGGATGATTTAGCATTATTGGTGAGTTATGATTTTACACTTATTTTTTTACGATGTTCGAGACTTGATCTCACCATTGTAGTGGGTATAATGTGAATTTATTTCTTCCTTCCTCCATTTTATACTTGAGAATTTTAAGTATAACATTGATTCAAAACTCGCATCTACTTTTATATATGTTATTCTCTTCACCCCTATATTTTCACTTAAGATTGTTTTTTGTTCTTACACTGAAAACTTGAATTCTAAAACTTTATTTTATGCTATATCCCATGCTTGGTGATTTATTCATTTTGCTTTTTGATATAGTGTTTCCCTATCTAACCATATCTTCATTGTATCTTTGAAATGTGAATTCTTGAAGCTTACAATAACATGAAACTTGAAAAATTATGTAACTTTGGAAAGTATAAGCACGTGAGATGGCTTTGAGAAGTAATACTCAAAATAAATGTTTAGTTTCTGATTCCATAGTCATGATATTTTGAGATTATTTCACTTTTACTTACATGATTACAATGCTTTAATGCAAATTTGTGTTCACATGTCATTGTCAAAGATTATTCATCAATATTTGATTGTTTCAAATTATTGTTATCACCAAATCACAACACCCTTTTATGGTTTATACAAGCGCATATATTTGAACTCACGGTGTGATTGGATAACATGGGTACTATCTCCAAGTTGTGGGACTTGCTACTTGAGATAGACCTCTAGAGAAAGTTGGTTCTTGCTCCTAAACTACCTGCCACAATCTACTCTAATACAGGGGAAACTAACTATTCTAATCTAAACTTCGAAGGGACCAGGGAGAGAGAATGCATAAAATGAAATCCTAATATAAAGCGGTGATACACTTTTAGAAAGGAGGGTGTGAGAGTAGTCTTCAAATGCGTGAAATACAGAAGCAAAGTGCACACTAGAAGATGATGATGACAGTTCTCCATAATCTAGCAAAATGCATTCACAACAATATTTCAAACATACACAATGATAATGGATCCTTGCATGAACATAATAATAAACAAAATATTATTGTTAAGAAGAGGTTGAAGGGGCAAGAAGAATGCAAGAAAACATAGAAGAGGTAGATACATCCACAAACTTATATTTTATTGCTTTCTCGATATGCACTGCTCAATCGATTACAAGGTAAGGACTTGGATCACCATGCAAAGAGTCCACAACAAGGGCCTGCAACAAATTAGCTGCACAAATAAATTTTGGCAGAGCTTTGCTACAAAAACTACCTCTCTTTACAATGAGCCCAATACCCCAATTTATAAGAAAATGAGAAGAGAGAGAGAACGGAAAATGGAAATCCTGAAATCTGTCCTTCAACCACTTGTAAGATGCGAGTAAATTGAGTTAAATGATTGTATATTACTTGAAAAATGCTCCCCATTATGTCCTAGGTGCTGCAACAAAGAGAAAGAATGATGACCATGCCTCTTAATTGCACTCCCAACCACCAAATAAAACACATTTATGAACCCGGCCCCATTTTGTGAAAAATCCCCACCAATATCTAATAAAATCTCAAATTTCTTGATTTTAGTGCATCGGGATCAGAGCCATGATTCAATGGTACCAATTTTGTGTGATTTCGTTGAGAAATGTAAAAGTTATGGCCTTCTCGAGTGTGGACACTATTTTGGGTGCAGCAGGGCGTTTTCTGTCATTTGACAGAATGAGCAAGCGGCTAGAGCTGAATATGTTTCTTTTATTTAAATATATCTATTGAAAGTCCAATTTTGTGAAAATTGGAGCTCGGAGTCAAAAGTTATCGCCGTTTGAAGTTTCACGGGTCAAACGTTGACTTTTCTTCTTTACCTTCAGCCAATTCGGCTTTTCGCGTCCCTCGCGTCCCGCGCATACCTTTGTCCCAACTGTCCCAAATGAAAATCTCCTACTTTGGCCAATTTGGGTTTCCTTGTTCCTGTTTGTGGCTTTTTCACCTTTTCGCGTCCCTCGCGTACTTTTGTCCCAACTGTCCCTGGATGCCTGGGACAAATATCTCCGAACCGCCCGAAATGGACTATCTTTCAGCAAATCAGCCAATTCGCGTCCCGCACGTACTTTTGTACGGCTATCCCAAACCGCGTGAAACAAAAACTTGACGATTTTCCCTGCTTTCGGCTGATTTGGCTTTTCGCATCCTCGCGTCTCGTCGCGTACCTTTGTCCTAAATGTCCCGCTGGATTTCCTGGGACAAAAATGTCTGACTTAGCCAATTTTCTTTGTTTTTTGGCCCCAAGCTTGGTATGATGAACCTTAGTACGACCGGAACCCTTCAGACCCGAAATGCCTTAAAAATCCTGCAACCTTATTTTTCACATTTTTCCATTTTTTCTAACTCGTTGGGATTTCTTCTTGGATGGGAGAGTTAGAGAGAAGCCGAGGGGCCCCCAAAAACATGATTTCGGGCCTTGAATCAATCTACTTGCTCGGGACTGAATAATTTGATGCATGTTATCAAAATTACCTTGAGGGTGAATTTTGGATAGCAATTATTAGTAGAGGAAATCAAGTTAAAAACATCTGATGGAAACATTTCTTTTTATTGTAGTCTCATATTTGTGTTTTGAAACAACTACAATTCTTGAAAATTTAAATTCAGCTAAATGTATTCTTGCGTAATTGTCAGAGCCTTCTGTATCAATATATAATGATATGAGATGGGAAACCTGTATTTCTTGCTACTGAACAAACTTTTCATTTATTTTTGTTTGGTGCACTCAATTTTGAATAGAGACTGCAAGATTGCACAACTATACTGAATGGAGGTAAACTGTAATTTCAATCTATAGACTATAAATATGATGATCCTTGAGAACTTGTTTTTTTGCAAGTTACTTGTTTGATCACCTTTTGTTCATAAACGTGTTGTAACATTGATCTACTAATTTTCATTGTGAGCTAGAGATTTATATTGGATTCTTTTAATATGATGAAAATACTCTCACAAATTTGTTGCTTTTAGATCTGAACATATACTTATAGTAACCATTCCTCTCTAATGTTGTTCTTAGCTTGCTTGATATTTCTTATCTGTCACTTGATTCAGAAAATAATAATCGAGGTTGTATCATTGTTGTAACTCTTATGTGATGAACCCTTTTATTCCATTGCACATTTGATAAGTTACATATTTTAAAAGTTACAAGCATATATTTGATAGATAAAAATTGTTCCTATTTGCTAAAACTTGATGTTTTCTCATGTTTTGCACCTCAATGCATTGTAATGTATGATATTAGCCACTTCATGCTATGGCATAATACACTCAAATATGCTTCATTATTTTCTATTTATGTTACACTTTGTGCATCATTGTTCTTCATTAGTGAAACTATAGCTTTTCCATTCATGTTTTGGGATTCATGATAACTAGATATGCAATTAAAAAAATTTGTAATTGGTATTGTACCATGTTATTGATGTTGTAATTTTATATTTTCTTCACATATACTTGCGTATTGAGAGCATAATTCAATTCTATACTTTCTATGTGATCTTTTTCTTTGTCAAGATATACCTTGTGGTATGTTTTTCCTTGTGGCATGCTTTTGAGGTTGACATTCTACATTTATTCATTTCTATAATGTCGATTTCACATTCATGTTCATGAAATTTTATTTATTTGAAACTATGAATATAAGAGAATTGTGTAATTGAAGCTCTAACAATCTGTTGTTTCACTTTGTAGGAACTGCCGAGAATGAAAAGGAGAGTGGGAAGAGAAAGATGAAACCAAATGACTACGGGAAAATCCATCCAATCAGGAAATGATGGATTTCCCTTTTTTTTGTTCATAGCTTTAAATACATATACTTTCATTTCATGCACTTTATTTTAGAGTTATTCCCATGGCTTGTGTGGGTTCACTATACTTAATAATTATGAAATAAATGATAATTTCTTCATGTGATGAGTTATAACTTTATTTTTTTGCATTATTCATTCACTTACATGATGTAAAATGAAAATGTACTATTGATACACACTAGGAAAATTTCATTTACTCATAATGAATGAACTTAAGATAACTTATAACAACTGAAAATTAAAGAAAGATAAGTTGAAACCTACTTCACCCATGAAGTAAACTATCCCTCTACAAGCTTTCGGTTGTCCATCTTCTTATTCCATCCTTCCCATTTGTGTCAAGGTCCTTCCCATTTTCTTAGGGGATCTAATGCATGATCATGACAAAGATGTGATATAAGGACACAATAAATAGGAAATATGCATTCGAAACTAATAAAGTGTCATTTCAATTCTAATTTCTTTGTATTTAGGTCCATCCATCTATCCTTTTATCCAAAATGTAGTTTCGAGTTGCCCATATTTGAGCAAGTGCAAAAATTGTAAATTTATTTGGAAATCCTGTGTGGAAATATGTTTACTATCTTATAAGACCAATTCCTTGCTCTTGTCCATTGGGCATGGAATCAAAATCATATAACCAAAACCTACCTTTTTTACGGAAAATGACCCTTCGAAAAATAAACTAAATCTAGGAAATGATCCGTAAGCAAGATCACATGCATGAATGAAATTATTGAAAGAGAAATCCTAATCTATCCTATTAGCAAGTTGAAGCTAAATGAAACCTAAAAAAGGAAATGAAAAATAACTTTATTTTCTCCATAAATGAGGCAATAATTTCAGCTTGCAAAACAAGTAACATGAAATAACTAAAAAGAGATG
The DNA here is from genome assembly GCA_018340775.1 of Taxus wallichiana var. yunnanensis. Classification (NCBI taxonomy): domain Eukaryota; kingdom Viridiplantae; phylum Streptophyta; class Pinopsida; order Cupressales; family Taxaceae; genus Taxus; species Taxus wallichiana. The sequence continues at coordinate 266,527,302 of CM031240.1, forward strand.
TGTATGTTGAATTTGTTCCTAAAATTAGACCAAAACATGAAGAAACCTTTCTATCTGATCTCGCAAATTATTATGGAGGACTTTTGAACTGATTCTTGAGGATTTGATGCATATTTTTAGGCCTTGATACAAGCATGAACTCTAGTATTGTTGTAACTTGTTGTGAATAGGAAGGTACCAAATAGGACATGGCCTCCGAACAACTAGTAAACTTATTCTCTTATTTTGTATTGAATCATGAACATCCTTTTCTATCATAGGATATTTTTGAAGTTGTTTTTAAGGTTTTAATCCTTTATAAGTTGTTATTTAATCTCTTTGACATTCTAAAACTGACTTGAAAAGTATTCATCTTTTCAAACTATTGTAACTCATTAATCATGACAACGTGAAGCTGATTTGAGGGTTGTTTTACCTATTTAAATTGCTTTAAAATATTTTCAGCCTTTTCAAGTTGTTGTTTATCATCTTCAAGTTGTTGATCCATTACTACTATGACTGATATTTCAACAGTACTTTCAAATTCTTCCATTCTATCCATATTTACCATATTTCCTGAACATTCAAAGTGTCATCTTTAATGGAATATTTATGTTCATAACTACTTGTATTATCATTTGATAACCTTTGTGCATTAGTGAAAGTCCCTAATAATGCAACTATTTCCATGCATGCAACATAATAAGGGTCTTCACACTCAATGAATTTTCTAAAAAATCTTGAAACTATTCTTTCTCATTTTTATTATCAAACTTGTCATCTAATAAGATGAAAGTAGGATGCTTGTTCCCTAGATCAGCTGATTTATCTTCAAAACTAATATGAATATCCTCTTCAAGTTCAAAAATTCTAATAAATTAGTAGTTTGTATGAGTATGGTGCCTTCATGTGCACTATGATAAGAATATGCAAACTACTGATCATCTATTACTTGTTTTTGATCTATTACAAAATCAGACTATAACTTTTGAATGGGTTAACTCTCTAACTATGGAATATGATTGAACTAAAATCTAGAAACCCATTGTTGCATGCTCTACAAAAATCCATCATGATGTTTTCTTTAGATGGCTTCCCCTCCTGAATGATATTATGATTCTCTCTTTCCTGACTACAAGTACGGGTAAAGGAGGAGGAGTGGGATTAATTTTATCCTTAACTAGAAAATTTTGAACAAAAGGTTGGGGTAAATGTCATCATTTAGAACAAAATATGAATCCCAGCTTGGAAATTTAAATTTGATTTTAGTACATGATTGCGGGGTAGAAAAAGTAGGAATTGCAACATCCTTATAATTTGGAAACTAAGGAATAGGTTACATTGGCTGGTAAGGAGGGTCTATGGATAGTGGATTTTTATAGGGATGGTAAGTGGGAGGGTTCCTCAACCTGATGCATATATTTCTTCACTTTTAATGATTTCTCATATAGTTCCTTGACAACTAAAAATGATTGCTTAAGTTCATTAAGCTCAATTTCAAGATCTCTACCTTTCACAATCAGCATAACCCTCTGCATAACTTTGATCTTGAACAACATAATAATCATTATATTGATTTATAAGGTTTGGGTCATAAGGATATTCATTATGATAGGTGTCAAAGAATTGGTCTGAAGGGGAAATTTGATAAAAAGGTTGTTGGTTTGGCTGATAATACTGTTGAAAATGAGGGTTCATGGTCAGGACCTTATAAAATATTAAAACTATGAAATAAATGTTTGTTGTTCACCAAAACAATTGATAACAACAAAATAATAGATCCAAATTTTCTTGAAAAATACCTGAAAATTGCAGCTAAAAATTTAATGATGTTGAAAAGTGTTGTACTAATCTGAAATCATATTTACGGAGTCGTCAGATGAGTTCTACTTCAGATATTCAATCTTAATAATGCATCAATAGTAGTTGTCATCCCACTGGGTGTTCAAAAAACTATTATCTCTCAAAATTGCACCCTTGTTGAGAGATGACAACATGGGTTCTAAGATTTCTTTATCTCTCACTTCCATAGCTACAATGGAAACACTTAAGGTCTATGGGTATACCTATTATTGAGGTGAGTCTCCAGTATTAAGGCCGGTTCCTTATTGATGTATCCTAAATGATTTTTTTTGAGATTTTGAGGGTAAAAATATGAGTGTAACTTAAATTAAAATTGGTTTATACACCAAATTGATTGAGGGATTTGACTGAGTACATGCACAATAAATTTGAGAAAAAATTGTAGATACACGAACCAATATTTTCTAGCAGAATCTTATGGCAAAAAAATTATGTATTGAGAGATAAATGACAACAACAAAACAAGTTAAAAATTATCACTAAGATTGTGTAGAAAATACAATATTTTCATCATGGTAAGATGATTAATCAAGGAATTAACATTCGCAAGCATTAATAGAAAGATACACACCACTATAAATAATTGGAAAGGCAATAGAAAGTTCTTATTCAGGGAAAAATTGGAAAAAATATGATTTAACACTGCTGTGTCCAAAAGTCCTCCTTGTGCCTTGCTAGTGCGCACAATATATAGCAAAAATACTTCACCCAACCCCTCCTAAAAATAGACTTTAGTCTGTACTCACCCATGCATGTTAATTTTAGCCTTTATCATGAATAAATAAATGAATAAAAATAACCATGTTTTTACAAGGAGGCATTAATAGCCTTAGTTAAAAAATATACTTAGTCAAAGTGTAGTTGACTGCTCTATTTTTAATACAATTAATAAACTTGGGTGAATATTTTTGGCTAATATTAACAACTTTCTTGTTGTGCAAGTCTCCTCCAATGTGCATGATATTTGTCTTCATAGTGAGCAAAATATTCACCCTCTATGTGGGGACCAGCTGCAGGATGTGCACAATAATTATATTCACATTTTGTGAAAAATAACGTAATTAGGCTCCACTTTAATCATCATGAATCTGATTTTGACACTGCGCATGAATTATTCTCCTTGTCTTATCTTCCATGGCATATAATATGATTTCATAATAATCAATTGATTATTATACCTAACATGGTATATATTATTTACCCATAGTTTGGTTGAAATAAACATGGCATAACTATGGTCTTGGAACGTGACACTTACCATGCTGGCCCCTTTTGAATTTTGTTTTGCATCATCTATATTTCAAGGTAAAGTAGACCTTAGCAATATTTTGAATTTTGTCATGGTATATAGTAATCAAAATTTCAGGCCCTTGATTAATCATTACCTCCTTGGACCATTACATGACATGTATCATATTTTCGGGCCCCTTTTGATTTTATCTTTACACATGTGCATAGACTAAAGTTTAGATTAAGGTCAAATACCTTAATCATTTGATCAATAAGATAAACCCCTTCTACAAGAATTGGACACATATGATGATGTCGGCGGTACTAACTCAACACTAATTAGGGTTTCACCTTATTTGATATGTGTGACTGCTGGAGCCTTTGTTACTTTGGGGATTTTGTTTACGGTCATTTATTTTTACTTCGAAGTCTCTGCCGTCGATCTTGACCATCGATGAGTTGAGGACATAAAAGAGAAAGTTGAATCTTATCATTTCATTCTTAGCTCCTTCGGGAATGGGTGAAGCCCTGTTGAAATCTTCATGGAGGTGATTATTCTGCAGCTACGAGCTATCTGGTTCATTTTGAGGTGTTACATATGCGCAATTATTCGTTTTTGTGATTCTTCGAAGGTTATGTTTGAAGTTTATGAGACGACCGCCATTCATAAAGGTAAAGCTCCAGTAGAGTTCAGACTCTCTATCTCTTCAAGATAAGGGTTTATTTTCCTGTGCAAGGATTCATTTGAATGCCTACAAAATTATGAAGATATCCATTTATGTGTTTCTTTTCTGAGGATATTTCGAGGGTTTCACTGGAAAATATGGCCGTTATGGATGAAGGTCTTTCTTTCTACAGTATTCTCCATATTTCTTTCATGTCCACTATCCTTAAGAATATAGAGCTCTAGTTTGTGCCACGGTGTAGCCATTCGACAAGGTAAGAATTGGGATCTTTTGTGTGTTTTCCAGCAATAACACCTCGATCTTTAGTATTATATACTTGAACTTTACCCACTTACATATATGCTGAGATTTATCTTTGTACCCTATTTTACTGTTAGTACCATGGTGTCTTAGTATATTTGCTTCTGGAATTTCCTTGGTATCGATAGATCTTTTGTCACGGAATTTCAACCAACGAAGTTACTCTGTTTCTGTGTATTTTGCGAGTTGGGTTGTTGTATTCTGAGCCTGTAAGACTTATGCATTTGTTGCATATATTTATCCAGATCATTATGGATAACTAGAATGATTCAATCCTTATTTACCTAGCTTGGCCACAATGCATTGCTCTCTTGGTTCGCATTGTGTCCCTGTTGTTGGGTGAGTTCTGTCATTTTGGGTTTTATTATTTCATAGCGATCATTATGAACAATGTCAAATCACGGATTTGTATGTTATTTTAATAGCTCTGTTTCATTGATGTTGGCATGCTTCCTGGGTTTGAATTCGGCCATTTCTTGCCATGGCTCTGCTAAAAATCTATTCCCTTTTTTCCTTGTTCATGCATTTTATGGGTGTGAGCTACGTTGGTATTGATTTGGGGCTCCATCGATAATGCAATAAACTGTTTTTCCAATGCACGATTGATCAATAACCTGGTTTTTCGAACTCCTTGACCTGTTTCATTTTTTTCAAGTTCGTTGCAACTTACTTGCCCCAAAAGCTTCAACACATAAACAAATCTCGAGTACCTTCCAATGGAGGCTTAGAATACAAAATATAGCCATTACAGTTAAAACAAAGTTTCAGAGTGACCAAAATAGAACTAAAAGACTCGTATGTAGAGAAATGAAATGTATAGTGGCTTAGAAACAAAGGAAGAACTTACCAGATTTTCAAATCCTAGAAAACCTCATAAATTCTTAACTATGGCCGAGGGAAGAAAGTTAAAATGCATTCACATGAAGCCTCTAAATATTAAAGCTTCCACCATCATCCATGGCAAGTAAGTTTGTGTAAAATCAACTCCAAGAAATACATTGCTCGCCCAGGCTCAAAGAATAGGAAAATCTAGCCCAAATTACTCACAATGGCTGATAAGATTTTTTTTTTACTGAGCTTCACTATGAATGAGCTCATGAAAGTGAAAGAATAATAGGGTTTCAAAAAACATTTCTAGCTAACTCGTGCATTGTAACCTAACTCACCATAGGATTTAAGATCAACGATGGATTTTTAATGGCACAAAGGTAAATGGTGTTGTTATCACCAAATCACAACACCTTTCGATTTGCACAAGTGTGTGCGCTTGAGCTCAAGGTGTGATTGGATAACATGTGAACTACCTCCATCTGTGGGACTTGCTACTTGAGATAGACCTCAAGAGAAATATGGTTCTTTCTCCTAAAATACCTGCCACAATATACTCTAATGCAAGAAAAAACTATCTTATCCTAATCTATCTTTCCAAGGGACCAGGGAGAGAGAGTGCACGAAAACAAAAACTACACTAAAGCGGTGATACACTAGAAAAAGAGGGTGTGAGAACAGTATTTCAATGTGTGAAAAATATAAGCAAAGTACATACTAGAAGGTGTGATAATAGTTCTCCACAGTCTAGCAAAATGCATTTAAAACAATATCAACATACATACACAATGATAATGAATCCTTGAAAGAATATAAGATAGAAACAATATATTTGCATGAGGTTGAATAGGAAAGAAGAATTCAAACAAACACATCAGGGGAAGAGACATCCACAAACTTGTATTTATTACTTTATTGGTATGAACAATTCAATCTTTTACAAAATAATGGCACGGATCACCATACAAGGAGTCCACTACAAGGGCCTACAACACATTGGCTTCACAAAACCAATTTGATAGAGTTTTTCTACTCCAAAACTATTTCCACTTTACAATGAGCCCAACACTCTAATTTATAGAATTCTGAGAGGAGAGAGAGAGGGAAAAATGAAAATCCCGAAATATGCCTTCCCACCACTTGCAAGATGTCATAAATGGAGTGAAATGATGGTATGTTGTTTGCAAAAGGCTCCCCATGCTGTCCCATGACTTGCAGCAATGAAAAATGTCTGCCCATGCTTCATTAAATGTTCTCCCAACCACCAATAAAATCAGTGTTCTAAATTGGGCATGTTTTCTAAAAAATCACTATAAATTCTTCATCAAATTCTAAATTTCTTGATTTTTGTAAATTTCACTCGGATCCACGATTCTAATGGTACCAATTTTGTATGATTTCATTGAGAAATGCAAAAGATATGGCAATGAGAGTGTCGGGAGTTGTTTTGGGTCTGTTAGGAATTTCTTGCACTTTAAGGTAATGAGTGTTTAATTTGTTATAGTTAGAATGTAGAGGACATTGTGCCCTTTCTGAAAAGTAATTTTTTTAAAATCAAAGCTCGTGGTAAAAATTTATGACCGTTTGAAGTTCAAGGGTCAGACATTGACGTTTCTTTTGAATTGCGGGTATGCGGGTTTTCAAGGAACTCATGTTCCGCATGTAATCAAACTATCCAAGCCAAAATTATCTACATTTACCTATTCCTTTCTCATGCAGAGATTTTAGGTGTGGATGTCCTGCTTGTCCCCTGTTATGACCTGGGACAATTTTTTTTTTTTGAAAACCCGTAGTACACTAAGCCTTGTGTTTTGATCAGTGATTTCGGGTTTTGGTGTCTTGGTTTTCCAAGACAACCTTTTTTGCCATATCCGCAATACACTAACTTGAGGAAATTTTAGATTTTCGGGTCCTGCACATACCTTTGTCCTAGCTATCCTACACACCGCGTGGGACAAAACTTACACTTTTTTCACATTTCCCTTGGTTTCAATTTTTTTGCCTTTTTTAATCCCGATTGTCCTCGACGTAATTTTCTGCCTTATCCACAATACACTTCATCATGGCCAAATCAGATTTTTGGGCATCACATGTACCTTTGTTCTAGCTATCAGGTGGACCACTCATAACAATTATTTCCACTTTTTTCCACAATGCACTAGATCATTTGCAAATCATACCCAAACTTTGTATGACGAACCTTGGTACGATCCACATTGGTTCCATCTATAGCCCTCAGACCTGATTTGCACTAAAACAAGCCCTTGACTTCATTTTTTCAGATTTTTTCAAATTTTTACAAACTTCTTGGATTTTCTTAGGAAAATGAAGTTAGAGAAAAGAAAAGGGGGCACCAAAATCTGAATTTTTGTCTTTCATGATTTCTGCTTGCTCCAGCCTAAAGAAATTGTGCAATTAATCAAAATTACCTTGTGGGGTGAATTTTTGATAATAGGTGTGAAATCAAAATCATCACCCCAAAGCGAACTACCATCTTAACCATGGAGTTAGTGAACCAAAACATAGCCATATTTACATACATGTGACACCATCTTTATTGAGGATCCAAGGCCTTAACTATCCAAGAAAAATTGCGGTTAGTTAAGTTAATGTGAAATCATCAACAAATAGAATTGTCCAAGTATCGTGAGGAGAGGGAACTAGCCCCATTCAAATATTAATCATTGCATTTGACCTTTGTTAAGGTCGATAACTAAACTATGCCACAATATGAGTAAGGAAGTGGACCACATGGTCTAAGGGGGACTTGTTTTATTTAAATCAATGATTAATGTTTTCTTAGCCTTAGATTATAGCCTTTAAAACCATATTTTCCAATTCATGGAGGCTAATGATCACAAAGAGGAATAATGATTTATATGCATGTATGCTTATACCAAAGTCAACAATGACTAATGATTACCTTAAAAATGGAAAAGATACCTTAAACCTTACCAAGGGGACCCCACAAAAAGGATTAATTATTACCTTATTTCTTGCAAAATGACTTTTTCCAAGTATGTTCATGACATGGTGAGGAAAGAAAAGAAGGATAATACTTTTTGAGAGTCAACATCAGAGCTAACATGAATAAAGTGAAGCCTAATTACCTTATTTTTCACAAAATAAGAGTATTATTTTTCTTGCTAATGTGCTCAAATGTGGTCCCCACATGGGTGAATAATTATGGTAAGGGTTGGAGAAAAAGGTATTATTTCGCTTACACGAGAGTAAATTTTTCATGTCATTCCTATAGGACAAACTAGAGAAGAGGACAAAATACCCTTGCAAGTGGGTGAATATATAAGTGACACATCAAAGAATTAAATATTATTATTTAATCATCAACCACATCACAACATAAATAATTTCATGCACATTGAGAAGACTGGAAGATCAAGCGAGATCTATTTTTAGCAAAAATTATTCACCGAATTTTTCATCATTGTATTAAAAAAGATTATTCAACTACACTTTGACTAACTGTATTTTTGGAACTAAGGCTATTTTTGCCTCATTTTAAACTACATGATTATTTTATTCCTTTATTTATTAATGATAAAGGCTAAAAATAAAATGCATGGGTGAGTAAAAGTTGCACCCTATATTTAGGAGGAGGGTTGGGTGAATTTTTTTGTTATATATTATGTGCATTAATAAGGCACGAGGAGGAATTTTGGATGTAGGAGTCTTTGAAGAATTTTTTTGTCACTTTACCCTTGAATGAGAACCATTTATTGGCTTTCTAATTATTTGAATTGGTCTCGTATAATTTTATTATCTCTTGTGAATGTTAATTCCCTTATTTAATTATCTTTTCTTTCGTAAATGTGGTGTTTTCTACGGTACCTCGGTGTGCATGTTAGTTGTTGTGTTGTTGTGATTTATTCCCTCAAAATACATGTGTTTTCCTTAGGATCAAGTTAAAAACCTATTGGTTCATGCATCTAAGATTTGTTTCTCAATTTTTTTTTTTCATGTACTCAAGTAAAATCCATCAATAAATTTGGTGTATCACTCCATTTCAATTGAGTTACAACAATATTTCTTACCCTTAAAACATCAAAACCCCCAAAAAAATAGTTTAGGATAAATCAATAAGGAACCGGCCTTGATAATAGAGACTTGCCTCAACAATCAATATACCCATAGAATTGATGTGTTTCCTTTATATCTAAGTGAGGGAATAAAGAAAACTTATAACCCTATTGTTATCCCTCAACCAAGGTGCACTTCGAGAGATATTAGGAAGCGGCTTTAGGATACTAGTCCTTAGATCTATACCCACTACTATATCCATGGAAAGGTGTCTCTTTCGACTCAAGCCATCTCCTACCATGTTCTCCTTGCATTCCACATACTCAATCTCCATATCATACTCACGTAAAATCTCCATCCAACACCGTTGATGGGTATTAAGAATGGGTTATGTGAAAAGGTGTTGTAGGCTTAAATGATCTATCCTAAGTTTGAACCTCCTGTCTAATATAAAATACTGTCATCGAACCAAATCATGAACCACTGCTGCATGAATCGGCAATTGAGCTCATAATCTTGGAGTTTGTGAGACTCAAAAGCTACAACTCGATCATCCTTCATCCATACTCATCTTATCCCTACCAATGAATCATATGTATATACAAAGAAGTCCCTTTGAGGATCTGGCACTGCAAGGATGAGTGTTGTAGTAAGGAATTTCTTCAAAGTCCTGAAGGCCTACTCACATCTGTTTGACCATATAAACTTCATCCCCTTTCATTGCAAGGATGTGATGGGATGAGCAATACATGAGAAATACTACACAAACCTCCTGTAATACCCTGCTAATCCCATTAAACTATGTACCTTGGTCACATTGGTTGACACTAACCAATCAATGATAGATATAATCTTGGAAGGATCTACTATGATACTTTCCCCAGAAATGATGTGACCCAAATACTAAACCTATGAATGAAATAACACACCCTTCTCCAGATTCTTATAAATTTATTGCTCTCAAAGATACTACAGAACATTTTGAATTTGTTCCTCATACTCCTCACACATGTGTGAGTAAATCAATATGTCATCTAGGAACACGAACACAAAATGGCCTAAAAATGTTTTGAATACCCCATTCATCAAACTCATGAATATTGTGGGGAATTCATTAGGCCGAATGGTACAACTTTGACCTCATAGAGTCTAAATCTCATGGGGAAGGATGTCTTATGATTATCTACCTCCGTAATCCTCAATTGATGATACCTTGACTTAAGGTCTATCTGGTAAAACACAGTAGTTCCCTTAATCTGATCAAACAAATCATAAATATATGGAATGGGGTAATGATTCCTTATCGTTATTTGTTCATTTGTCTATAATTAATATAAAATCGTAGGTATCCATCCTTCTTCATCACAAAAATCACCGGTGCACCTTGTAGAGGGATAGGTGCAGGTTTTCTAAGATTGCAAAATTTATCTCTCTCTTTCATAGATACAATGGAAACACATCAGGTCTATGGGTATACCTATTTTGAGGTGAGTCTCTGGTATCTAGTCTGTTTCCTTATTGATGTATCCTAAACTTATTTTATTGGGTTTAAGGGTAAAATAAGACTATAAAACAGATTGAAAACTGAGGTTTTACACCAAACTTGTAAGATGTCTTTGATTGAGTACATGCACAATTGATATGCGAATGGATTCTTTATGGAAATCCCATTAGTTTTCTTGAGAATATTAAAGGCAAACACTTTGATGTATTGATGGAAAGTATCACAACAATACTATTAAGTTACACATGCACATTAATACCAAGCAAAAATTACTAAATTTTCAAGAGGGTAAGATGATTAATCGGGAATTCAACATTCATAAGGATAAATAAAATATACACAAGACTAAAAATTATTGGAAAGGTGGAAAATACTTCTCATTCATATGGAAAAACTAGGAAAATATGCTTCAATACACTCCCGTATCTAAAATTCCTCGTTTTTTTTTTGCCAAGGCACACAATATATAGCAAAATTATTTCCCACTCATCCTAAAAATAAGCTAAAATTGTACTCGCCATACATGCATCCTATTTTTATCGTTTATTTATTAATAAATAAAGGAATAAAATAAACATGCTAATACATTGAGGCATTAATATCTTTTGGTTACAACTCAATCAACTGTAGTTGACTATTCTATTTTTAAGAAAAAGCAAGGGTGAATAATTTGCCAATAATAAATCTTGCTTGATGAGCAAGTCTCCTTATTTGTGAATGCACATTATTTATTCTTGTGGTTGATGTGACATATGCAACTTTCCCTTTGGATGAAAAATTAATTCCCTATATAAGTGAAAATAATACCTTTGATCTCTAACACTTACCAATAAAAAATCTAATCCACCGTGGGGACCACTGTGAGCATATGTTCAACCATAATCAACTCTTATTTGTGATAAATAAGGTAACAAGTATTCAAAAGGTTATTTGCATTTTGATGTTGACCTCTACTCTATCTTCTTGGGATCACATGAATAACTAAATTGTAAGTAATTTTCAAACCATTCCATCAGTGGGGACCACCTTTCATGTGCATACTTGTCTTCCTCATGAATTTTGACCACTCTTGTGGACTTAACACATTCTTATGTTTTAAAATAAAACAAGGGGTTAATTTGTGAAAAGTTATCACACTATAATCGGCCAGATTTGATTATTCGACACCATGATCACGGGATTCATTAGGTTTTATTGAAATATTTGACCACCTTTGCATAACATTGGTAATACTATAATAGTCTATCACCTTATTATTATCATTTTCCTTGTAATTTACTTGTTGGATTTTTGTATTTTGAATGGACTAAGGTTTAGACTTTACCTTTTGGGTGATCACTGTTGTCGGAATTTTCATCATGGTGTTTGTACTATAATTTGGGATACATTTTTGATATGTCAAATGCAAATAATTTATAAGGGCATGGGTCAACACCCCCCGCAATGACGATGACTCACACCTTCACCCTATGGAACTTTGCTTTTAATACATTAGCCACTATGATTTGGCCATGACTATTGATTTCTCTAGAATTCTCCCTCACTGTTGATATTACATGAGAGCATGTGATGCCCTCTTATCTATATTAAGTGCATAACACTTTTCTTAAGGATTGGGCCCTCTCATCGATTGATCTTTATTTCTTTTGAGTAACTGTTGTTGATTACTAACTCTGGGTGAGTTAGATTACCTCTGGGTTACATCAAACTCTGTCTTGATTCTTGATAATTGATTCTTGGTACTTTTACATCTTAGGACGTCGATCTCGCACTCGGTTAGGGTTTCAACCTTGCAGCTTAAACCTGGTTGGAGACATTTTAACCATGAATGTTTGCTTTGAATATTGTATCGATCCTTGATCATTGATTTTTATACTTGGTTGAACGTTGATCATCGATGCTGACTTAGAAGTGTTTTTGGTTGAGCCATGGTTAAGTTGGGTGAGTTAAATAAACTTGACCCCATTCTTTTTTCACTTTACATTTTGGCTTGCAGGTGAAGCCCTCAAAAATGTTTTACCCAATGTCATAGTTGAAGCTTTTAAAGCTCGATTCTTCTGCAAGAATGGTTCTCCATCGTTCTTTTCTTCTCTTGAGCTCTCTATAGGGTCTCAAGGAAACCATTTTCTATTTATTTGAGCTATGTGTTGGTTTGTGAGGTCTCCATAGAAAAATAATGGCCACCGCCTCTATGGGTTTGAGTTGAATATATTTTTGTCTCGATTTATGTTCTCTCAAACTTTCAAGGTGAAAATTTTTGTTCATGGTCTGTGTATTTTTTTATTTCTTTGAGCTCAGGATAACTCTATAAATTGAGCTTTATGAAGCCTTGTGCATGTATCTTTTGTCTTTGATAGGTTAGAGCTTTCGAGCAAGATTTTTAGGAGATTTTGCCATTATTGAAGCTTCGAGCTTAGAATCGTGTTATTTTTGGCCTATAAAGTTCTAGGGTCTCGAACACTTACATCTCTTCTCATTTTTAGTTTTCTAATTGGCCTCTATTGAGGAGTTCATGAGCTTGAATTGTTTGAGTTTCTTCATGGTTGTAAAATGGTCTCCTATTCTTAATTATTCCTGAGATTCTTTCTCGTAATGCTTCTTATATGTTATCAAGTTTTACAAAGTGATTCATAGTTTGATGTTGGCCACCATGAGTGGTTAAAAGTGAGGTAATTTTTCTCTTGCACATGTCCACTTCCATTTTCATTTTCTTCCTTGGATATGTTACTGAAAATTTTGAAAATATTTGTGGGTTCTATGATTTCTTACATGGCTTCGATCTCCAAGCTCTTAAATGTAACTAGGTCATCATTTTTTCCACTCTTCCTTTTGTGGGTTTGATAGCTCCAATTTAATTAGTGAGTTCTTTCTCGTTTTTCTAATTCCTTGATAAATTACCCATATTTGGGTATTTGTATTTCTACTCTCTTTGTTATTTATATGAAACCACCCGAGCTTTCTGTGAGCTGATTTCTTTTGAAGCTTCCCCTAATCATTCTTTATTGTCATGATTTTGTTAATCATGGTTCAAGGATGAAATTACTTCCACTTACTGTAGCATTTTTTCACTATTCTCCTCCATGTTTTAACAGATTTGTACACTTCTTAGTGAATTTTTTTCATATCTATAAGTTGAGATACATACTTGGATCAATGATTTTTATATGAAGAAGGATAATTGGATATTGAGCTACTATTTTCAACTCTTTAATTCTACAAGTAATGAATCCTCGTCATGAGAGAAATATAAAATCATATTATCGAACTTATACTTGTAAAATATGGAAAATTACATTATCTTTAAGTCTGCATCGATACCTTATTAGCTCTTATTACTTCTAAAATCTCTTCATATTTATTCATTGTTTCACCTTTTAAGCTTCTCTAGTTAATTTATCTTGGCTCTTTTTTGTTTTGGATGAGTGCATCAGAGTCATTTGAAAACTTCTACCTTTTAAACATGTTCATTTTCTTTCTTTTAAGTTGGAAAATGTACCCTTCATCTATTGAATCATGGCTTGTTGTTGGAAGATGAAATCTGATAACTATTATCTTGATCATGCCATATATTTTCTAATTTATGTATTACTACTTGATTTACATAAAAAATTTAAAGCATGTATTAGTTTAAAAACAACATGATGGAAATATTTAAAATTACTATTTTACATGGAAAATCACTGTTAAAATTTTATCATATTTATTTCTCGTTCTGTTTCAGTTGTAATATTATCTTTTTAGTTAACTTTAGCCTTTATATTCTAATTCATGTACTTCACCATTTGAAAATATGAAACATGTATTGTTATATTTGAGTGGAAGTAAGCATGCAAGTTTCTCCTTTGATCTGCACTGTAATTCCTTGTATTTCTAGAAAAGCTACTGAACTTTGACTTGCATTATTCCTTCATACCAATATGTACTTGCAATAATCTACTTTATATACCATATGATCGAAGTCATTAATCTTTGCAATCTTTATCTAATAGTGAGGACTGTAAGACATGATTTTATTTTCTTCATCACTGCAACCCATGCCTACACACATATGAAAACAATTAGAAAATATTTAGTTTTTTTGGCCTCTCTTATGTTCCATAGTTATTATTTTCTTATCTCTCCTTATTTATGAGCGAATAAATCATGTATGTTGTTACAAAAAAGTACTTTTATCAGTTGTGACTTTGATTTTCATGTAATTTATAACTCATGTATTTTAAGAGATTCATCTCGCACAAATTTGGATAGTATATGAATATGGATTAACCCAAAGCTCAACTCTTACAATTTTTCTTTTCTATTTTTAGGCATAGTGCAAGTAGCAAAATGAAGATGGAACATAGCTAGGGATGGAGATACATCAACTGAAAAAAAAAAAAACCCCTGTGGCAATGATGGTTTCATTCATACTCTTCTACTTTTTTTGATGCATATGTACCTCTTACTTCCATAGTTGTAATTTACCCTTGATTTACATTTCACGGCTTGTGTGGGAACATTTTAATTTCCTTATGAATAAAAATTGAATTGTGAAACTGAGTTGTGTATTTCTTTCTACATTTCATCTTTCTCTATGGATTATATGATGAGTTAAACAACTCAATACTATAATTGAATTTCTCAATCATGAAGGAAAGAACCCTAAAGAATACCTGTAACATTTAGCAATGAACTCTGATTGCTAAAATCTATAATTATGATTGTTGTTACAATAATTAACACTTCATCTATTTTGCAATTCAATGTCTTCATCAAGATAACACATCTATCCTTTGGGGCTTTGTGTTCTTTTGCTGAAGATAGTCATGAAATTGCATACTATGTGATCTACTATATTTTGTAACAGCACACATACCTACAGATTTCATATAATCATTAATTAATTCAATAGAAAAAATATTGTATTGAAATAATCACCCTAGCGTAGGTTTACTTCAGCAATGCTATCCATCGTAAGTGAATTTTCAAGTTGCCCATTTTTGCAAAAGTGTAAAAATTATCAACATTTCTAGCGATCCTATGGGGAAAGCTACCTACTAGCTTGTAAACAAGTTCCATGATCTTGTCCATTGGGCATGGATTCTAAAGAATGTCACCAAAATCTTCCTTTTGAAGGTCCAACCCTTCCAAAATGAACTAAAATTACAAAGGATCTGTTAAACAAGATCACGTGACTAATGCACTTTATTAAATTGAAAAAAAATACAATTTGCACCTTCCAAAATAAACTAAAATTGCAAAGGATCTGTTAAACAAGATCACATGCACTAATGCACTTTATTGAATTGAAAAAAATACAATGTGTAATAACTGCACTCATTGAAGGGAAATCATACTCTAAATAGACACTATAGGATTTTCAATAAAATGTTTGAGAAACATACCATTCACAAGAATGGTAATTTCCTCTCCATTCAGCCTTGCAAGCTAAAATCATGTAAGGACCACTCCATATTGTATTGAACTTCATGTGTTTTCGGCTTTATACAATCAACATACCACTTCAACACAATATCTCCTTAATTGAATATTCTAAAATTATCCTTCTTATCAAAAAATTTCTTCATCTATTTATGATTCTTTTCCATGTTCACATGAGCTTGATCTCTTAGATTTTGTAACTCCATTAATTTTGCATAAGGAACCTGCAATGGTTCATTCTCAAGTAGTTCAATTTGTTCTAGAAAATCTAGTGCAGGTAACTCAACTTAAATAGGCATGCTCGCTTCTTTTAGGTAAATAAGTTTGTATGGTGAATTTCTAACCAATCTTTTAGGAGTCACTCTATCGTCCCAAAGTGCTAAATTCAACATTAGATGCCAAGCTCTCTGGTTATCTTTGAGTGTTCTTTTGATGATCCCTAAAATATTATTGTTAGTACTTTCAGCTAACCTATTACCTTATGGGTAATAATTAGATGATGAACTTAAATAACATCCATGGTTGATAGCCCAATATGTTACCTTTGCACCAAGAAATGATAAAGCATTATCTGAAATGATAGTTACTGGAAAACCAAATCTATAAACTACACCTTCAAAAAAGGATAGTATGAAAGTATCATTAACATCTTTCAAGGCTATTGCTTGAGTCACGCGTGTAAAGTAATCTGTAGCAGTCAAAATACACTTATGTCCCTGTGAAGAAGGTGGGTTTATCATGCCAATAAATTCAAGACCCCACTTCATAAAAGGTTGATCAACTAAAATAGGTAGTAATGGCAGTGAAGCTAAACATTATTTTTTGACAAAGAAAGCACATTTCTTACACTTTCTGATCCATTCGAAATAGTATTTGAATATGTTGAGCCAATAGTAACTAGCTTTTCATAATTTTTAAGGATGTGGTACAAGTAGAAAAATGCCCTTCTAGAGGTCCTTCATGGAATTCAGTTAATAATCATTGAATTCTATCAAAATTGACACATCGCAGCAAGATTCCATATTATATATTTTGAATAACACACCATCAATGAAAACATAAGCTACAACTTGTAGCCTGAAATACCTTTTTTTATTCTTGTCCATAGCTTTTGAATAAGTGCCATGATGTAGATAGTTAGCTAAATCAGTCATGCACCATGACGTATGATCGCTGATACATAACTTCAAAGGCATGTTATTTTGGATATTCGATTCTCGCGACTTGCTTATTTTCCATATCTACAATTAGATGTTCACAAAAAAATTTACCTTGAACAGTCTTCCCAACATGGATATCAACATTTTTTTAATGAATTTTGTTATCCAACCTACTCTTTTTTATTCAATTCTTTATTTAACAAGAAAATATTTAACACTTGGATGAGAAACATGAACTTGAATTTTGTTATTTGAAAGAATGTACTTAAAATTATTTATTCCTTTCATTACTGAAAGTATTTGTTTTTTAATAAATGTGTACCTTATTTTGTAATCATGCAAAAATTTTCTAAATAAAGGAATTGGTTGTTCGATATTTTCATCATTAACCTGACTTACTATGGTGAGATTGTTTCAGCTCTGTAAGTGCATGCATTATAAAATGTTTATCAAAATTTGGATTTGCAAGATTAGGAGCTTGAGAGATGACTACTTTCATTGCTTCAAACCCTTCTCTCCCTTCGTTGGTCCAAGAGAAAGTATTCTCTTTCTTTAACATAGTTGTCAATGGTTTAACCAATGCTACAAAATATGGAAAAAATCTTCTAACAAATTTGATTTTCCCTAGAAATCCTTGTAATGCCTTCTTGTGATGAGGTAATGATAGTTGTGATATTGCTTCAATTCTGAAAAGATCAATTGCTAAACCTTGTTTAGAAACAATATGACCAAGCAATTTACCTTAATGTACTAAAAAGATAGACTTTTTGGGATTCAAAGATATTCCAAACTATTTGCATAACTGGAAAGTTTTCCTTATATGTATTACATACTCATCTAAATTTTTAAAAATACAAGTAACATCGTCCAAATAAACTAGGATGCATTTATTTAACAAGTTATGGAAAACCATATGCATTTACATGTTGGAACATTACACAAACATTTTAAAGGCCAAAAGTCATTCTTTTGTAAGCATAAGTACCCCACTTGGTGGTAAAGTTGTTTTGTACCTATCTTCTTCTCATAATAGAATCTAGTTGTATCCACTATAACCGTTCGAGAAGAGATAATCTATCGGAACCAGAAATTGTTCTTAAAATTTGATCCATATTAGGCAGTGGGTACTAATATTTGAATGAATCTTTATTAAGATCTCAGAAATCCACACATAATCTGATTTCTCCATTATTTTCTGAACTGGAACAAGATTGGCTACCAAACTTGAATTCTTAACTCAAAAGAAAATACCTGATTTGATCAACTTAGATATTTCTTTCCTCATTAGAGCCTCTATCTTGGGATTCATAGGCCTCTGTTTTTACCTAACTGGCTTAGAATTTGGATGTAATTCAATAGTATGCCATGTCAAACTAGGATAAAATACTTTCAGGTCTTGGTATTTCCACGTGAAAACATCCTTAAATTCCTTGCAAATATTAATAAAGGAATGTTTTCCAGCTAGAGAACATACCTTTCCGAGAAATAATTATTTTCCTTCATCAACTAAGATCTCTTCATAATTATCAGCATGTGTTGACATCTTATTTTTTTCTCTCCTTCACTGATCATCAATTATGAAGATGTTTTCTAATGTGACCAAGCCTCGAGGTAATTTATTCGTCTTTAACTGAACAATCTAGTCACCATATAAGTGTTGTAATTTATGTTGAATTTCTATAGAAAATTCATCTTGTCTGCAAAAACCTGCAAATTTGTTCATCATTTTAAAAAAACATGTCAATTCAAATCATTATCAGGTATAGAAGGCCTGACAATCAACTTTATGTGAGGCTAAATCTTGTTGTTTTTAATCTGTTCCCACACTTCAAAACTGGCACCAATCACTGCAAGTCTATCTACATGCTTATTTTATGTTCTAGGAATGGACTAAATATTAATAGAATTCAAATATTCCATTAAGTTTGAAACTCTATGTCTATAAGACTCCATTAGTAGATTCTTACAAACATCAAAATTTCTTACTTAGTCGATAACCAACTTGGAATCACCAAAAATTGTAACACGCTGATACCTCTCTTCTGGCCCAAAGTAAGCAATGAATTAAGACTTCATATTCAAATACATTAAAAGTGCACAAAAATTGGAGACTCAAAGCTGAAAAATAAATTTCATTTATGGGGGAAGTGAGCATCAAACCTGCTCCTTGTCCTTTATTTTTCTTAGCTCCATAAAAATGAAGCTTTCAAATCCCTTCTACTGCATTTTCTATTTCGGATAGTAAGGTAATTAATGCTTTTTCCTCATGAATGCAATACACACCTAACATATGTTCTTAAAATTATTTGAAAGAATAACGAGTGTGTTATTCATGTGTCTTTTCATCCATAAACTGATTAGAAACAACATCTAACACTAAAACATGAGATGTATTATCAAAATCAAATTGGTCTAAGGCTGCATAATTAACTGATGCATTAGAAGTGTGAGGCTCAATGTGAAATATGGCCAATGGTTTAGAATTAATAGCAACTTTGGTTCCATAACGTGTAGTGAAAAACAAGAAGGACCAATCTGAAGAGAGATAACCTCCTATTTTTTCTGTTAAATATCTAGATAAGCATATAACAAAATAGGGAGGTAAATGCGCATCGATAATATCTTACATAATGGAAACATTTGAGCAAGCATGTCTTGTTACCTCCCGATTTCTGATCACATGAATTGTATATGTTGTAGTTCCATCACTGCTGTACCACACTCTTCTCTATAGGTTCATAATGCAAACCCAATTTTTCTGCAATTACTTTTGGCATAACTTTTTTACTTGCACCGTTGTCAACCATATTATTTTAAACAAGATGTTCTCCAATAATCAGTGAAAAATAAGATGGTGGTGGTTTCTTTATTTCTTGGGCATTTAAATTTTTTTCAACCATCCATTTAACTTCTTTAATGTTGTCATGTTCCATTATTCCAAGGACCATATCTATTTTTTGAACTTCCTTTTCTATTATTTTTGAAGAAATCTATAGCTTAGCAAGTTCATGAGAAAGTAACTCTTATTGTCCTAGAATACTTAGAGCATCCCACATTGAGATGTTAACATTATGATTTTTCATTACATCAACAATGTTAAAAGAAGCAACAATTTTAGAAACATACTCTACTATTTTAGCATAGGCTTTAGCAAAAACTGATTCTGCTTCAACTACTTTTGATATCTGAGGTATAAATAATCTTCTTGGATTGGGTTGTACCTATTTTTTTGGTCTTTACCAGCTGAAACACTTGTTGTTATTTTCCAAACTACAAAATTGATAACTGGATTTTTTCCTGTAGTTGATGTTTTATCAATGACTGTGGGAAAAATAGGCCTATTTTTCTATTTTTGACTTTTCTGGGCCTTTTCCTGAGCCCAAATATTAACTGCAAAGAAATCATCCTCACTAAAATTGACTAAGTTATGTTCGGTGACTTTATGAACATGATTTTTTTGCTGCCCACTCTCCATTTATGGCATGAAAAATGTCTCGGGTTGAGGTTGTGCAAAAGACTTATTATCATAAAAGCATTTGGGAAACATGCAACTGAATGAGGTTAATTACAAGGTTTACACCACTCTTTTGTAGCCATATTAACTGGGACTTATTGACCAATTTTTCCCCTTAGGAAAAATTAATCAAACACAACCCTACACAGAAGAAAATTAAATAGTTGGTTTAGTCATGCAAGCCCACAAATAAAAACTAGCAATCAGGTTACAAACAAGTTTGGCAATGGTAATCCGAATGATTCAACCCTAAGGAAAGCAACAGACTTGTGAAAGGCACTATGTGTCAGCCCGATGCAATTCCAAGAGTGAGAGGGAATAGTGAAACTCAAAACCCCGTGGGAATTCCATGTGGAGTCAACAATGAGGGACCCACCAAGGAAGCACATATAATTTGTTCACTTGAGGCTTGAATTGGCTAAGTATAAAAGGGTCATCAGAAGCATCCATGTGTCTCAATGGCGTAACATCAAAGGTGCCACAAAGGAGGAATCCCCAAATAAGTGTAGGCTCTCTGCGTGGTTGAATCCAAAAAAAGTTGAAATGGCCATTCAAAAGTCTAAGCACTAGCGAAGGCCTCCATGTTTCTCTTCAAAGACAACTTGAGTTAAAATCCAAAGTGAGTCCCAAAACAAGCGCACACTCACCACTTGGCTAGAGTTTAAAACATTTTCACTAGCCATTGAAAAGTCCAAGCTCGAAAAAGACCAAAAATGATGCCACGTGTCTCATCATTGCACTTGTCATCACCAATCCAAAGACTATGATAATTCTCCACCTGGGAACTCCTCGTGCTATGATTATTTACTAATGCAAAGGTTTTAGTTTTGTGGATGTAATTTGGAAACAAAACAACAAACATAACACAAGAATACCATAGACTATGATATGAATGAATGATGACAAATCTAAAATATAAGTTTAAATTATAATATCAACATGAAATTGTTACAATCTCATCTATGAGGTACTTCAAGTGTTACTAACTTCACTTTTATTCTAATAATAACTATGGGAGAAAATTCACAATTACACCTCTTAATGGCTTCTTTAACACACCTTCAAAATGATGGCTTCCTTTACACACTTACTCATACAATATTTCTCACTACTTATTTCTATGCTAAATGAGGAGGGTGGAGAATTTTAGGGTTATCCACCTTATCTCTAAGATAGGATAAGAAATCTACTCGACGAATCATATTCCATACCTTAACTCTTATCTTTACATGTAAGCTTATCTTTTAAGATAAGATAAACCTTATCATTTCACATGGGTTTCACATTTTTAGAATTTTTACAAATAAATACACAAAATATTTATGACCTCACTCCTTGTCCTTATTACCAATATAATATTTATAATTCCTAATAATGTAGACCCCACTTTTTTACTTACCATAAATTTAACAATTTAACATTACCGAACCACTTACGAAAAATATTTATTTTTTACCACAACATACCTATTATAATTTGATTGTTATTGTACTATACATTAGTGGTGGTGTCATACGGAAGCACCGTTATCTTCTATCAGACGCTACTACTAATTATACTTAACAACATCCTATTCCTAATACATACATTAATGAAATATAAATTATGACGGAAAATTTTAGTGTCGACATCTTCCCCCTTCCTAGCTTCTAGTCCATCCTTAGAGTAGACTATTCTAGTGCTTGGAAAATATTTAAATTGTCATGGTTGACCCATTTTGTAATGGGAGTGCCATCCAATTCCTCCAGTCGATATTTACCATTTTCATGCATAGCTACTATTTTGAGGGCCCCATCCATTTGGGGAGAAATTTTATCTACCTTCCTTTTTTGTATCTAAAATCATATACTAGAACCAAGTCATTCACATGAAATGAGACAAATGGATCTTTTGATCAAAGTATTCTTTCTACTTCATTTTCTTCTTATAGCTTGTATCCTTCGCTTTTTCTCCCATTTCCTCTAGAAAATGAATATGTACCAACCTTTCTTTTCTTGAATCACTTTAATCCATCCTTTCATTTTTCATAACTCTCACAAAGGGGAATATCAAATCAATGGGAAGAACTGAATCAATGCCATAAGCCAACTGAAATGGGAGTATGTTATTGCTGACTTTGATGTTGCCCTATATGCCCACAATGTTGCATGAATCTTTTTATCCCACTTATGTACTTGCAAGGCTGCATCTTTTGCTAAAATTTGACACAACAAAAAATTTGTCCGTTCCACCTATCCATTTGTGCTTGGCTTGTATGTTGTTGCCTTCCTGTGTTTAATAGAAAACTTGTTGACTAGGGCTTCTACCACCTCATTAATGAAGTGGCTTCCTTGATCTGTTACAATTTCTAATGGACAAATTTGGTCACAATGCATTCATATATGAACCATGTCACTTCATCCATGGAATCTGTTTTCAATGGCCTAGCTTCAACCCACTTGGTTAAATAATCTTTCGCAACTACAATATAATTTTTGTTGGCGTGGGGTAGTTAAAAGTGGACCTACAATATCTATTCCCCACTTTTCAAAGGGATGAAGTGAAGAATAGGGCATAATGGAGCTGATGAAGTCTTACGGTTACCATGTGCTTGACAAATATCACATGTCTTACAATAATTATAACAATATCTAAAAAGAGTGGTCCAGTGATAACTTGCATCCAAGATCCTTCTTTTTGTGAGTTATCTAGAGAAGTTTCCTCCAGATGTACCATTGTGGAATTATTCTATCAGCTCCTCCCCTTGATCACATCCAACTGCCCTCATGTACTGTCCATCATGTCCTATTCTAAATAATACTCCATGTATAATAAAATATGAATGATTCACTTGAGTAATCTTCCTCTTAGTCTTTGCATTGGCACCATCAGGAAACTTTAATTCATTCAAATAATTCGTAATATCTATGTATTCACTAGGGATTGTGTCAAGGGATAACAATGCTGCATCTGGGAAATCATCATCACAAGATGAACCTAAGCCATCATAGGCTCGAGAGAGAACATATACATTGACATGATTCTTTCTAAGCCTATCTATAATATCAAATTCAAATTCTTGTAGAAAAATTATCCATCTTGTTATCCTCCCGATGGGTTAGGCTTATTTACAATATATTTTAGAGATCGAAGATCTCATTACAACTATAAAATTCACCCCTAGCAAGTAATTTCTAAAATTTTAACATAAAAATGATATCTAGACCTCTTTTTCGCCATTAAAGTATAATTTACCTCAAGATTTGCTCATTTGTCTACTCCCAAAGTAAACTAGACGATCATTCCCATTTTCATCATTTTGGCTTAGAGTACTTCCTAGTGTTACATCGAAGCATAAGTATACATAATGAATGGCTTGCTCCAGTCTGGATTCTTTAAAATAGATGAAGACACCAAAGATTCCTTTGAGTTGTTCAAAAGCTTCATACACCTTCTTGCCTATTTCATAAGTAACTTCCTTCTTCAAGAATCGGGTTAGTGGCTATGCAATCTTTGGGAAATTATTGATGAGCCTTCTATAGTAACCCACATGACCTAAAAATGATCTAAACTTACTTCTATTCATAGGAAATGGTAACTCTTTAATTTTTGAAACTTTATCGGGATCGTATCAATACCATCTCTGGATAAACATGATCTAACAAAATGCCTTAGAACATCCAAAGACACACTTTGTAGGGTTTAGTGAGTCCTTTTCTTCATATAACCTTTGAAATGTTGTCTCCATCTAGTGCAGGTGGTCCATCTTGCTCCCATAGATGTAAAAATCATCCAAAAATACTCTAACAAAGTTTCTAATGTAGGTTCAAACACCCTATTTATCAAACGTTGGAATGTTTCTAGAGCATTACACAACCCAAAAGGCATAAATCTATAAGAAAATTTTCTCCAAGGAGTGGTGAACATGGTATTTAGTTGATCTTTCTCCGCTATATGAAATTGGTTATATCTATTATATCCATCAAAGCAAAACTATAACACTCCTGGCCATCTACTTTGTCCAAGATCTAATATGAGAATGGAAGAGGGTAATGATCCTTTTTTGTTTCCTTGTTGAGCTTCCTATAATCAACAAAAATGTATAGCTTCCCATTATTTTTTATTGAGATCACAATGGGAGAAACCCTTTCTGAATTCTCCATAGCAAATATGAATCCTGCATCAAGTAACTTATCTATTTCTTCTTTTACGAGTCTTGGAAAAATTAGGATTCATTCTATATGGCATTTCCTTTATGGGCTTAGCACCATCTACGAGATCAATAGAATGTTCTACCCAACTTACTTGACAGAGTTCCTTGTAATCAAAAGTGAATAGGTGTATGTACCTTCGAAAGAGCTGGAGGTAGGATTCCTTCTCACTCTCCATCACATCATCACCAATATTTATTTTTTGGAGAAGATCATTAATTTCTTCTTTAGATAATTTTATGGGTTCATGAGTCGGTGTGACTGGAAGGATATCCATGAATGAAACATCAACCTCACTTTCTTCATCTTCTATGTCCACTTCACTGGTACTAGAGTAATCATAGGATGTCTAATCATTAGTTTCATCACTTGAATCCATAGGTTATGCCTTATGATGTCGAGGGATCACATTTATCTTCACCCTCTCTCCTCCACATCTAAGTGTCATGAAGCCTTCATTCTAGTAGTTTCTTGCATGAACTCTCCTTAGCCATGGCCTTTCCAATAATATTGGGTATGCAATAGTACCATTTATCATCACCTGAAAGTATACCATACATACAACACCCATAATAGATATTGCCACATTTGAAACAACACCTTCTGGTTTAGTTTTTCCATTATTTAATGACCTTAACATAAGTGTTGAGGGGCGATCAATTTTTAAACCCTACATATTCATTACAGACTTGGTCATTACATTAACTATAACACCTCCATCAACTAAGATATCATGAATTGAAATGTCATTACATAATACCTTAGCTTATGGAGTGTAAGGATCCGCCTCTGCCTCCAAAACAGGGACCTCAACCTAATTCCTTCGTCGAGCATTGAGTCCACTTTGCAGCTCCCACCTCTACTTAGAAGACATAGCAAAAATTTGACCATATGTAATATTTGTAGGACTTTTAGATAGATCTTATAAGATGGAGAATGGTCCTTATCCTTGTGAAATTATAAAATCCTACACACCCTAACTTTCTTCTCCTATGTTTCTTACTAGTTTCTCCTTTAATCTTCTTAGGATCATTTCCATCTTGGTTATGTTTTTCTTTCCTTCTTTTTTTACAAAAACATCTCCTTCATTATTTATGCTCCTATCTACTACATCAAAATAATTCATAGGTGCTTTTCCTTTATCATTATCTCTTATACCAGATGTAGAAGCTCTATCTGGACAATTATACTTATAATGACCCTTTTTATGACAACCATAACATAAAAATTCACAAATATTTTCTTTGGACCTCTATCTCCTCCCTGAGAACTAAATTATTTTCCTTGAAGAAGATTAATAGTTAACTGGCCCATATTCCTAAGCAGATCTTCATACTTATTAGATGTACTAGGAGAAAGATTTGTGCTCACCGAGATTGGTTGTGGATTCTAGACCAAAGGTGTTGGTGTAGGCTCTACCTTAGCAACAATTTCTTTGGGCTCTTCTTCCATGCTTTCTTCTTACCTTCTTGTAATCTCCTTTGCTTGTTCGAGGGTCTGGGTGGTCATACTTCACTTGTTTTCTGATATCTAGCTTCATCCTAAGAATGAAGTGCTTATAGAAGAGATTATCCAGGCCATTCATCAACCCATCCGCTAATCCTTCCTTCGGATCTGGGCATCGAGCTTCCTTCTTAGCTCTATAACACGAGCATGATAATCTCTTATCTTCTCATTCTCTCCTTGGGATAGCTTTGTGATATCGATCATGATATCTAAATATTTCTATTGTTCACCAAATTCTTCAAGAAAACTTTTAGTTAATAAATCCCATGAGTTTTTCACATTATCACCTAATGTTTCAAACCACCTAAGGGTTGAACCATTCAAAAAGGTAGGAAAAATTCATTCCAATGTTCCCTTATTATAAGGCCATTACAAATAAAAGATCGTTTAAATCTTGAATGAAAGAGGAAGCATTTTCATTAGATTGGGCTGAAAAAACAAGAATCTTCCCCATTTTTAAAAGTAACCATAGTGAAATACCAACCAAGAAGTACAATCAACAAGACTTATGTGTAAAAATAATTAGAATCACTATAATAGAAAGTGATTTACACATTTTCATAGTAAAATAGAAATGACCATGGTAAACTATGGTAAAACTTGACTTACTACGGTAAAAACTGACTTTACTGTGATAAACACTATTCATAGTAAAAAGTGAAGTTACTATGGTAAATGGTATTCATGGTAAAATGTAAAGTTACTATGGTAAATACTATTCATGGTAAAAAGTGACTTTACCATGGTAGCTATTATGCACAGTAAAAACAAGGTTACCCTCCAAATGATTTCTGACTAAGAGGGAATATCTCTCCAGAAAATCCACAAACGAGGAATGGTCCCGGTAATGGAACCAAAATGTCATCACCAATCTAG
The DNA here is from genome assembly GCA_018340775.1 of Taxus wallichiana var. yunnanensis. Classification (NCBI taxonomy): domain Eukaryota; kingdom Viridiplantae; phylum Streptophyta; class Pinopsida; order Cupressales; family Taxaceae; genus Taxus; species Taxus wallichiana. The sequence continues at coordinate 266,554,397 of CM031240.1, forward strand.
CACTATGATAATTCTCCACAAGTAACTCCTCGTGCTATGATTCTTTACTAATGCACATATTTAGTTTGGTGGATGTAATCTGGAAACACAACAACAAACATAACACAATAATACCATAGACTATGATACGAAGCAATGATGAAAATCTGAAATATAAGTGTAAATTATAATATCAACATGAAATTTTACAATCTCACCCATGAGGTACTTCAAGTGTTACTAATTTCACTTGCCTTCCAACAATAACTATGGGAGAAACTTCACAATTACACCTCTTAATGGCTTCTTTAACACACCTTCAAAATGATGGCTTCCTTTACACACTTACTCATATAATATTTCTCACTACTTCCTTCTATGTTAAATGAGGGGGTGGCTTCTCTACTTATGGAAATTTCAGGCTTATCCACCTTATCTCTAAGATAGGATAAGAGATCTACTCTGACGAATCATATTCCATACCTTAACTCTTATCTTTATATGTAAGCTTATCTTTGAAGATAAGATGAACCTTATCATTTCACATGGGTTCCACATTTTTAGACTCTTTACAAATAAAATACACAAAATATTTATGACCTCACTCCTTGTCCTTATTACCAATATAATATTTCTAATTCTTAATCATGTAGACCCTACTTTTCTACTTACCCTAACTTTGACATTTTAACATTACCGAACCACTTATGACAAATATTTACTTTTTACCACAACATTCCTATTGTACTTTGACTATTACCATACTATACATTATTTGCGGTGTGCGTCATCGCAACGCCATTATCTTCTATCGGATGCTACTACTAATTATACTTAACAACATCCTATTCCTAATACATACATTAATGAAATAGAAATTATGGAGGAAAATTTTAGTATTGACATACCCTCAAGGGTAGAATCCAAAGGTGGCTCGAAATGAGTGCCAGCCCGCCACATAGTCACAGACTAGAAAAGGAAGTAGGCTCTAATTGGGTAAGTACAATAGGGTTAGTGAAAGCATCCACATGCCTCGTCTGTGAAACTTCAAAGGAAAAATCCAAAGCGGGTTCCCAAATGTGTGCTAGCTCTGCAAGTGTCCCCGGTTTGAAAAGGGGACACCGGCTATTGAAAATTCCAAGCTTAGGACATGATGAAGGTAGCCTCCACATGTCTCTTCAGTGAAAATTTAGAATTAAAATCTAGAGGCGGTCCCCAAACAAGTGTAGGCATGCCGCATGGCTAGAAGTCAAAAGGGGGGATAGAACCAGCCATTGAATTGGATAAGGAAGGATAACTAGTAGAAAGCCCCATATGTTCTTTCGGTGCTCTTTTAGGGGGCGAATCCAAAAGTAGGTTCCTAATGTGTGTTGAGCCTCCACATGTTTGGGGTAAGCCATAGTGTCTCCACCAATAAGAGGGGCTTTGGTATAATACAAAGGAAATAGAGCAGGCCTACGATTGACGCCATGTGTCAATTCAACTTAATTTCAGCAGTGAAAGGAGGTAGTAAAATATTAAGAATACGTGGGGCTCCATGTAGATATCAATGGGTAGACTCCAAATCCAAAGTATGTTTAGAAAAATATTTGGCAAATCATAAATCCAACCAAGATTTTTAAATGATTTTTAAATGAGAGTCTGCATTGGGGACCTAATCTTCAGATGAGCTCGACTACGACTGGGGTAAATATAGGCCACCATTCTTGAGAATCATGTAATGAGGTATTTCTTGCCCAACAAGAAATGGTAATGGAGGCGTGGGTTGTGTCATGAGACCCATTAATTTCATAGGTGGATTCAATGCATCTCTTGGGTGGTTGAACAAGAGTCTAGATTTCTTCTACCTCCTCTCATTCTTCCTATATATTATAAGGAGGTGCATTTTTCTAAGGGTTGGACATTTCTTCTTTACACCCTTCCTTCTTCTCTTGCCCATAGGTGGATTTATGGAGTCGAATCCTCCCATTCAAATTGTAATGCATGTTTGTGCCTCTTGGCCATTGTAATGCACTGTATCAACTTTTGGAGAAATAATGCATGTCTGTGGATAATTTTCTACCCTCTCTTGCATTTATTGTCTCCTTTCTGATTTCTCATTGTAGTCCTAGTTATTTAGACATGGTGATTGTATTGCATTTTTTATGGTTTGTGTTTATTGTAAAGTAGGTGTTTCAACATTCCTTTGGTCCATCTTCCTTGTTAGATTTGGTTTTATTTCTTCCATCCCCTTAAACCCTGTCTCATTGGTAAGTTAGAGTAGGTTTTAGATTAGATCCTCTACAATATGAAAGTGTGCACCTAAATAGAGGGGGCGCGGGCACCCATATATAGATCTCTATGGGGGTGGAGTTTTGAATGAGTACGAGATGAATCGGACTTCATCTGGAGAGCTCTCTCAATTCACAAAGTCACACACTTTCAGATATTCTCTATGTTATGCAATCACAATAAAAGTCTCAACCCATCGATTTGCATACATTTAGGATTTTTACGATTCTGCATCAATAATTTTGTCACACCCGGTGGGACTAAAAGTCATATTTCAGTTTTATCAAGATTGGGTGTGTGTCTTGGTAAACTTCTAGCCTTTAGAGGCTTTGGAGCAACACATCTAGTGACTTTGTCACTCAAATTGAGTAGTTTCAGTAGCCCAAGTTTATCAAATTCATGAGAAGAATACAAACAAGGTCAAGAACTAGAGAAGAGGGTTTGTTTGTGTATCTACATTTATCCCTAGATAGAGCAAGAAGAGGAAGAATAACTAAAATGTCTCCATCTCCACCAAACAAGACATTGTCAACACCTACACCTAGAAGGCCTTTCATTCAATCAACTAGAGTTATCCAACTAATCAGGATGGTATAACCCAACCCCTACATTAAATTCATTAGTAGTAGCCCACTAGCTCTCAATGCATAAAATCTAATTCTAGTTGCAACATTGAAGAACGCTACCTATTTCACTGGAGAGAACCAGATAACTCTGATTGAACACATCCAAGAAATTGCAAATGTCTTTGCAATTCATGAGATTGTTGAAATGCACATTGCTGTTAAGTTATTGGAATCGTCCTTTAAAGGTAAAGCTTTGCAATGGTTTAGGAGTATAACAATAGGATCTATCAAAAATTGGGATCATCTTCGCACAATCCTTCATAACCAATTTAGAGAAAAGGGGGACAATCTATCCTAGTTAGAACAATTGAAAACCATCAAAAGAGCTCTTAATTAATAGCTGATGAACTCTAAATTCAGATTATAGAGGAAATGGGATAGGATTCTGGTGGTTGTGTGTCCAATAACTAAAGGTTCTTTTCTATACTTCCTCAAAGCTTTAAATTCTAATATTTCCATGATGATTCAATGAATGGGAGGTATAACTATACCTGCAACATATAACATTGCTATTAGAACTGAAAATTGTTTAATTCAGGCTAGTTAAATTGCACCTAGGCCGCCTATGCCTCTATATCTAGAACTAGGAGCTCCTACAACTAGAAAAATACTAGAATTGAATCCCATTCCAACCCCTAGGAATCAAATCAATAGAGAGTTTTCTAGTTGTTCAAGCACCTCAAAAGAGCTACAAGAGGTTATGAAGTAGCTACAAAACATAGGAAATGAGCTAGTGAATATCAAGAGATAACAAGCTCAAAGTTCTAGGCTATATCAACCACCAAATAAGTATCAAGATAGACCCCCTACTAGAAAAATAGAACACCATCTCGGGATAGAAATAAAAATTAGGGCCAAGAAAAACCTCAAGCTTCTAGGCCATTCTAACCATATGATCCAAACGCAGCTTTAACATCGAGGGCATTGGTTCTAACACAACACAACATGGCTCAAGAATATGACTGGTGTTTCCCATGCAATCAACCTCATAATCAGTCAATGTGTTTTAATGGTGCCTTGAATCAAGATCTTATGGTAACAATGACGGGTGTAGAACAAGAGACAAGCCAAGAAAGAAATAAGAAACATGAACCAACTCAGCAAGAAGCATCTCTAAATGAGACCACACTTGTCAATTGGTAGGCTGAAGATTTTTGTGGTGTGAACCAAGCCCCTTCTCAAAGTGTAGCGGCCAATACTCGGTCCAAGAGATGGAATATTGAAGAAATTCAATCATCAAATTCAAATGATCCACAACCATCTATTTTTTGGCTAGGTGTTAGCAATAAAAGTGTAGATCTTAATGTGCAGGGTCAGCCCATGCCATTTTCTATGCTGACTCAAGTATCGGTTGTAACAACCGATGTGCAAGAGAAGAATGTGAAAGGAAAGGGGAAACAGAGAGATAAATCATTTCCATTCAACATCATTGAGCAGATGAAGAAAGAAAATGTAAACATCTCAATGTTGAATTCATTAGCTATCCCAGGACAAAGGTACCCATTGCAAGCTGCTATGGCAAATTGGTCAACATAAAATCAGCCACCCAATCAACAAGACAAGGTACTTACCAATGCAACTCAGAAAGGAGCATCAAATTGAGAAGTCCATCAAGGTAAAAATTTGAAGCCCCCTCCATTCTATATCTCATTGATCATATGAGATAAGTTGATACATAATTACATGATTTATTTAAGAGCAATTAGCTCAGTCATACTGAAACAAATAGCTGACTAGTGAGGTCCTCCATACGAATTCATCTCCAAAGTTTTGGTGCAATTGGATGGAACAATAGTAATAATGGTTGAGTAATCAAATATTTGAGCCTCACATTACATGCATGTCCCAATGTAATGGTGTTGCAAGATGTATCACTCATAGACTTGCCACCACTCTTTGCATTTTGTTTTTCAAGAGACTTCACTACCAAAATTGGGGGCTATTTGTCTACTGATTGGTCACACATGTTATTTAGAATGAGGTATGGGGCTAAGGCCACAATCAGATCGAGCCCATTGTAAACTTTCACATAGAGCCTCATGTACTAAGTCCAATTAATGCAAATTGTTTAGCATTTGATCAAGAAGATTACAGAATCACCTATGAGGAATATACCAAGGTTGGAAGTATTCTAGACTTGACTCTCGATGAATGGGAAAAAATGCATGCTTTTGACCCTTACAAAGAAATTGAAGAATCTGGGCTAAGATTGTATTGTTTACATGAAGAGAATCATCCTCTCCCTAGCATAACCAAGCCATATCACAAAAATGATAACGAAGTATGGCAGTTATTATTTTATGGTTCAAGGATTAGATAAGGTAGATGAGGAGGAGCTATGCTCATTTCTCCACAAGGTATGAAATATTACTCATCTTTTTGTTTCCAGTTTTCTTGCTCAAACAACACATCTGAGTATGAAGCCTTAATCCACATATTATATTGGGAAAAAAGAGAGGCATTAAAAATTTACAAGTATTTGGTGATAGTGAGTTAATTGTGAATCAAGTCAGAGGACAAAATGTTGTAAAGAATGACCTACTCAAGAGCTACAAGAACAAGGTGTTATATCTCAAAAGTGCACCCTGTAGACAAATGCATGCAAGTTTTCTAAGCTTGCACAAATGATCTATCTCATTCGTAGATACAATGGAAACACCTTAGGTCTGTGGGTATACCTATTTTCGAGGTGAGTCTCCGGTATCAAGGCCAATTCCTTATTGGTGTATCCTAAACTACTTTTTGGGAGTTTGAGAGTAAAAGATGACTGTAAAAATGATTAAAACTAAGGTGATACACCAAATTTTTATGAGGGCTTTGATTGAGTATATGCACAACTGATTTGTGAAGGATTTTGATGCATAAACCAATATTTTTTCTACAGAATATCTAAGGGAAAACACTTGATTGATCGAGGAGGATCACAACAAGACTTAATAAGTTAACATGCACATTAAAAATTACGCAAAAAGGACTGAAATTTGCAGCAGGGTAAGTTGGTTGATCAGGGAATTTGTATTCACAAGATTAATATAATATACACAAGACTGCAACATAAACTTGGAAAGGTAGAAAAACTTCACACTCAAAGGGCAAAACTAGCAAAATTTTCTTTAGTACAATAATATCCAAAAGTCCTCCAGCAAGAATATCCCTATGCTTTGCAAAGGCACACAATATATAGAAAAATAAATTTTACCCCATTCCTAAAAATAGCCTAAGGCTTGTACTCGCCCATACATCCTAATTTTATCCTTTATTTAATAATAAATAAAAGGATTAAATAATACAAACTAGTACAAGAGGCATTAATATCCTTTGATTACATCTAGTCAACTGAAGTTGTCTGTTGTATTTTTAATAAAGTTGCGTGAATAATTTTACCAAAAATAAAATTGCTTGCTAGGCAAGTCTCTCTATATGAGATGCAACTATGTCTCTTCTCTGTTCTGTCTTCTTGTAAAGCATGCAACAAAACTAATTCCCTCCGAGTGAACAAAATAATTACAATAATTGCAATATTTTCCAAAATAATTCATCCAAACATTAATCATGATTGGGACCACCTTTGTCTTTGATTTTGACACTTATTCTGTTTTCTAGTGATCACATGGAAAAATGCATTCCAATTAATGTACAATCTATGACCATCGGTGGGACCGAGTTGTGGTTGTTAAATTTTTCCTTCGTTGGGTTTGGCCACTCTTGTGGACTTAGAAAATTATTGTGTTTTGAAATAATACAAGGGGCACCATGTTACATTCAGCCACCTTTGTGGACTTAGGCATATTATAAGGTATGACAACCCATTTTTTATTATCTTTTGTATTATATAGTTGTCGGTCCCCCTTTTGCATTTGATTGGAATAAGGTTATACTTTACGTTTTTGGTGATTATTGGGGATATGCATGGTTGTTAGCCCCCTTTGATCATTTGGGACATAGACTATGGTTAGACTTATAAAATTCAATTATGTAATGATTTTGGTTTTAAACATGGGGTTGGCCCCCTCATGATGATGAATCACCCCTCCATATGCTTTGTCGGTGGCATCTAACTCGGGTTGAGTTAACTTTAACCCTGGTGGTTTTCTTTGAAAGTTGGTGCCTTGATTCAGGTCATTGATCTCTATACTTTTGATTCGTGGCTGTTGATGTTTTTGACCCTTGGTTAGGTTTTCCAACCTAGAATTTAATGTGGTAGCTATTAATGTGACCATGGTGATTTGTGTTGAACTCTGTTGATTGGTTTCCAATCATTGATCTTTGATCCATTGAATCTTAGGCCATCAATCTTTGACTCATGGTTAGGTTTTCTGACTTGGAGTTTGGTGTAGTAATGACATCTAACCATGATGGTTTTCTTCGAACTTGGGGATCATTCCATAAGCATTGATCTTGGTAATTTTCCTTCTCTACCTTTGATTATCTGACTATGGTTGAGTTTCATTTAACTTGTATCTCGAGTTTGAGTGGTAAAGATCACTTGACCCTAATGATCACTTCATTTTGGATTTTCGTTCATGGGGCAAAGCCATGGTAAATTTTCATTGATGCCATTGTTGAAGGTTTTGAAGCTCGGATCAGTCCATTTTTGGCCTTCTTAGCCTTGAGCATCTATATATTTTGTGGTTTTTAGTCTGTTCATGTTTTTTTAACAAGGTAGTCGTGGGTGTTTGTTTCCATTGTCGTGAATTTTGAGTTCTATATACTTTGTGAGGTCTTTGATTTCTTGGTCCCAAGATTTCAAGGTGAAGCATTGTGGTCATGGCTGCATCTTTCTTATGAACTTTGAGATCAGCTTTTTGAGGTTTGTCTAGTTTCTGTATCTTCACACATCTTATATATTCAGTCTTTTTCTCTATTAGAACTTTCTGAGTGAATTTGGATGATGCTCATCATTTTTAGGGTAACCCTCAAGCTCGGTTCCCAACTGTGAATGTGTTTTTGATTTTTGGAACTCAGTGAGGTTTGTGGACACCATTTATGTCCCTTTCGAGCTCTGTTAATTTGGATTTATGAAAGAATGGCCACCATGTCGACCTCTACTGAGCTCGGTTCTATGTAACTAGCATCACTATTTGATGAGGATGGTAAGCTTCTTGATTTCCTAAGTTTTCACTGTTAATTGGTCTTTATCATTTCGACTTCCAAAACTGATACTCATTTTTCTTTACATTTTTGGGATTTCACTGTTCCTTAGGGGATTTCAAGTTGAAAACTCATTCGGGTTCTTCTACTTGACTCCCGAGTTCCAAACTTCTCATCATTCAATTGCTTGAAAGTTTCAATTGTTTGATTATAAATGGTGATTTCTTTATCTGTTACTCTGATTTCTTGATACCCATTAATGGGGTTTGCAATTAAAACTAGAAACTATAATCTTCCCCGATTTCAAATCGTTTTGCACTTAGATTCATTCTATTCTTGGTTGATGTCAAAAAAATTGGAACAAAAATTGACCGTGAGTTTGAAACCTGCATGTTCTTCTATCTCTATTTCTAGGTTGCTCATGCTTTTGGGTTTTCTTTGAAATTTTGTCCATTATTAGGAATACCACTTTGTTCTTGACTGAGAGTTACTTCTTGTAATTGTTGAGTTTTGTTCACTTCAAAGTAGATGGGATTGTATTTTTAAAACTCATAAGTCTTCCTTATTCTGTGAAGCAACCTTTTGATCTTCTTTGTTTTAGACCTTGATTCTGAGAAAACTAGTAGGCTCGGCCTTGTCATTTTGAGTTGTGGTTTTGATTCCCTGCTTTGAGCCATATGTTTGGGCATTTTTAGGAGCTAAGTATAATTGTCTTCTGGTCTTGGAAACTCCAATACTTAAACATTTTATTACATTCTTTAATTCTGAAGATGATAGTTGTAACATACTCATGATGTTTACTTGAATCCTTGATACTTATAGCTTCTAAATGTTAAATACAATTCCCATTTCTGTTGGAACACTGTGGTCTGGTATTTGCTGTTACATCTAGCTTGTAGAAGGAAATTGCATTTATTTGAATACTCTGGTGACTGTGATGAGCTTCATAATTTGTCTTTTTCCTTTGAAGCTCTAATACTGTAGCATTCTGTGGACTTGATACTTGCTTTATTTGAAAACCGCAACTTAGAAAAGCTGAAATTTGTAAGATTATCTTGGAATTTCAATTCCCTTCAGTAGTTTAAGTTATAAAGAATTCTTTTATGCATTATATATTGTATTTATTTTCATTACAGTTTTGATATGTATCCTAAAAAAATCTGAAATGTTGATTTTATAAGGAGAAGCCCTATAAAATTTTTCCCAGAATCTTCTCTCTCATCTTGTTTCAGCTGTAATCTTTTTTTTTTAACTTTTAGCTTCAGCTTGTGAAATATGATTCTCCCTCTTCTTTTCAAACTGAAAAATGTACTTCTATCTTCAATTCTCTCTTCTGAGCTCTAACCTCTTCCATTTGTAGAATGTTTGTTGAACTTTGAGTTGCACTCTTCCTTCTTCTTAGCATGTACTTATGACTTATTTATTTCTTTCTTTGGCTGCAACCTATACCTACACACTTAGGAAAATAGTTAGGAAATATTTAGGATTTTTGGCCTCTCTTATGTCCATGTTTTCTTCTTTCTTTTACTTTCTTCTTTCTGAGAGAATAAAGCATGCATGTAGTTTTTCCTTCAAGTAGAATACATCTCCTTCTTAGGGGAAGATTCATATGCACAAAGTAGGATAGTGTAGGAATATGGATTAACCCTGAGCTCTTTATTAATGATTTCCTTATTTTTGCTTTTCAGGTACCATGCCTTGAGGATGAAAGGAGCTGGCAAGGAGATGCTCTACACAATGAAGAATATACAAGGAAATGATGGGTTAACCTCATACTACTTTTCTTTCTCTTTCATGGATGTGTATCTTTCTTTTCGTATTGTATTTTACTTTTCGATTACATCCATGGCTTGTGTAAGAAACATTCGACTCTCCTTGTGAATAAAGCATTGAATTTTGTAAATGAGTTGTATATCTCTTTCTGAATTTATGTTTTCTGTATTGATTGTATAATGAACTAAACAACTCAATAACATAATTGAATGTCTTAATCATGAAGGAAAGAACATTGAATAGAACTTGTAACATTCAATATTGAAATCTAATTTTTGTGATCTGCACTTATGTTTGTTGTTCCAAAACTTTACACTTCACCTACTTTGTAATTGGATGTCCTCATCAAGACAACACAATTGTCCTTTGGGGCTTGTGTTCTTTTGTTGAGGATGGTCATGAAATTGCAGACTATGTGATATGTTACATTTTGTAACAACACACATAGTTGCAGATTTCATGTAATCTTTTAAATAAATCAGCAAGTAATGACATAATCTGATGTGATCTCCCTAGCTTAGGTATACTTCACCAATGCTATCCATCGTAACAAAGTTTTGAGTTTCCCATTTTTACACAAGTGCAAAAATTGTCAACATTTATGGTGATCTTGCAGGGAAAGCTACCTGCTAGCTTATATACCAGTGCCTTGCTCTTGTCCATTGGGCATGGAGTCCAAACATGTAACAATAATTTGCCTTTTTGAAAAGTCCAACCTTTCCAAAACAAAACTAAAGTTGGGAAAGGATCTAGTAAATCAGATCATGTGCATGAATGCACTTATTGAATTGAAAAATGATGTAATGTGTAGAAATTGCATCTATTAAAGGGGAATCCTACTCTATCAATCACTGTAAGATTTTAAATAATAGTGTTTGAGAAACATACCATTCATAAGAATGGAAAGTTCTCTCCATTCAGCTTTGAAAGATGAAAAGTATTATGTTCCTTGCAAGATGAAATCATGTAAGGACCACTCTAGAGTGTGCTTTGAACTTTGAGTGTCTTCCTTGCTTTGCATGATCAACATCCCACTTTAACACAATATCTCCTTCATTAAAGACACCGAGTTTTCCTTTCTTGTCAAAAGTCTTCTTGATTTGTTTTCGATTATTTTCCATATTTAAATAAGATTGATCTCTCTCGGCTCTTGTACTTCCATTAACTCTCGCATAACGAACCTATAATGGTTCATTCTCAAGAAACTCCATTTGATGAAGTAAATCTAATGCGGGTAACTCAACTAAAATAGGAATAGATTGAATATTAATAGCGTAGAAATATTCCATTAAGTCTAAAACTCTATGTCTGTAAGACTTCATTAGTGGATTCTTACAAACATTAAAGTTTTTTACTTGATTGATAACCAACTCAGAATCACCAAAGATTTGTAATGTGTTGATACCTTTCTTTCTGGCCCAAAGTAAGCCATGAATTAATGCTTCGTATTCAACTACATTACAAGTACATGTAAATTGGAGACTCAAAGTAGAGAAATACATTTCATTTTTCAGGGAAATGAGCATCAAACCTACTCCCTGTCCTTTCTTGTTCTTAGCTCCATCAAAATGAAGCTTCCAAATCCCTTCGATGAATTTACTATTTTAGACAACAAGGGAAGTGGTGTATTTTCTTCATGCATATAATACACACCAAAAATATGTTCTTCAACTTATTTAAAAGGATCATGGGAATGTTCCTCAATTGTCTTTTCATCCATAAATAGGTTAGAGACACCATCTAATGCTAAAACCTGAGCTACATCATCAAAATCATATTACTCTAAACCTGAGTAATTAGCTACTGCATTTAGAGAATGAGGCTCAATATGGAATCTAGCCAATGGTTCTAAATTAATAATAACCTTAGTAACAGAACATGTAGTAAAAAATAAGAAGGACCAATCCAAAGAGACATAACCCCCTATTTTCGTTGTGAAATCTCTAGATAAGCACAAGGCAAAGTATGGAGGTAGATCCACAATAGTAACATCTTGTAGAATAGAAACATTTGGGCAAGCATGTAACGTTACCTCTAAATTTATGATTATACCAACCATATTAGTTGAAATTCCAGTAAGTTGTAAGACACTCCTTTCTGTAGGCTCATACTACAAGTGTAATTTTTCTTCAATCATTTTTGGCATAACTTTGTTACTTGTGCCCTGTCCACCATGCAATTATGAACTAAATGTTCTCCAATAATCAGTGATAAATAAAATGGTGCTGGTTTATTAATGTCATGAGTATTTAGAACTATCTGAACCATCCACTTAAATTCTTTAATACGGTCTTGCTCAAACGTTCCAAGGACCATGTATGTTTTCTAAACTTCCTTTTCTATTGTATTTAAAGAAATCTCTAGCTTAGTTAGTTCATGAGAAAGTAAATCTTATTTTCTAGGAATACTTAGAGTGTCCCACATTGATATGTTAACATTATGCCTTTTCATTACATCAACAATGTTAAAAGAAGCAACTATCTTAGAGACAAAATCAACTGTCTTAGAATAGGCCTTAGTGAAAACTGATTCTGCTTGCTGCCTTGGATATCTGAGGTATAAACAGTCTTCTTAGATCAGGTTATAGTTTTCTTTGATGAATTTTATCAACTGGGAAACTTGCTGATTTTTGAGGAACAATAGGGTTACTAGTTGACTTTGGAGCTATAGATGTTGTCTTGTCAGTGACAGTAGGCAGGATAGGCCTATTTTGTTGCTTTTGATTTTCAGCAACCCTCCCTTGAGCCGTAGTAGTGACTGCAATGAAATCCTCCTCATTAAAACTGACTAAATTCTATTTAGGTGCTTTCTGAACATGAGTTTCTTGTTGCCCACCCTCCATTTGAGGCATAAACAATGTTTTAGATTGAGGTTGCGCAACAAGATTCAGATTCAGAAAAGCATTTGGGCAAATTGCAGCTGAATGAGGTTGATTGCAAGGTTGACACCACTCCTTTGTATCCATATTAAATGGAATTAAATAATTAGAAGAACTAGGAGCCTTTGGGTCAAACTGCCTTTGCTGGTAAGGCTACCTATGATTTTGATTCTATTGGTAGGGATGATAAGGAGCATGGTAGGGTCTGCTAGGTAATGCAATTTTGTTCTCAATTGAAGTCAACTTATTTCCCATAGTCTAGAAAGTTTTGAATACATCATCTGATGGAGCTACACCAATGGGCTCTATTATTTTAATAGGACCTAAATCTTCTAAAAAAGACATTGATGGTCTTGTGCCAATTTTCCAGCTTGAATAAGACTATTTTTAGCTTAGATCACATTATCATAAGCTCCGGGAGTGTCTCTCCACACATTAATCGAATCATAGTTGAGATATCATTATTTAATGCTCTAGAAGATAATAAAGGAAAGCATGATAAACTTGAGGCTTGACACTTGCTGGAATTCTCTCCCAAGTTCTGGAAAAATAGATATTGAAACTAGACATAAATTTGTTGGGAGCTCTTTTAATAGTAAATAACTATTCAATGAGAGATAAATGATCTTAATTTTCTTAGAACTGTTTCAGCAATTTTTAACCTAAAATATCCTATGTTCCTATGCTTCAAATTTTTAGGTTTCTATATCATTGCAAGGCTTTCCCTTTAAAAGATGTAGCTAAAAGTCTTAGAGCTACGTCTTCATGAGTGATTTTATGGACTGCACATAGGGCTGCAACATCTTTGATATGTTCATTTGGTGTAACCTGATTTTCACTATGAATGATGGTAAAATTTTCATGGTAGCATTGGGAATATCATGATAAACTAGAATTACTAATGGGCTGCCATTAGTAAAGGGCACAAAATTCCTGGGTGGTCAAAGGGCCATTGGAAAAACTGGGATATTGATAGAAAAATTGAAACGTGGTGAAGGAATATTAGGAGGAGGGTTACCAAAACCAAGTCTATTATAATAAAAAGTCTTACCAACTCTTCTCCTTCTAACGAAATTCAAAGGTAAAGAAACAAAATCAGAAGGAATTCCTCCTACAGATGATCTTGTAGTCACTTTAGGCATGGAACATGCTGCAATACTGGTCTGAATTCAGCTTTACGGAGTCACCAAAAGATCATAAAATCTTTAGAATAAATTAGCTGCAGTCTTCTCCTAAAAGTGACTTTTAATTTGCTTTAAATCTATTATAGATCTGTTGTAGGTCTGAAACTCGCATCCAGATTTGATTCATTGTCCCACAGGGTGTGCCAAAAACTGTTATCTCTGAAAGTGCACCCTGTAGAGAAATGGCTGCAAGTTTTCTAAGCTTACACAAATGATCTCTCTGTTTTGTAAATACAATGGAAACACCTCAGGTCTATGAGTATACATATTTTTGAGGTGATTCTATGGTATCAAGGCCGGTTCCTTATTGGTGTATCCTAAACTACTTTCTAGGAGTTTGAGAGTAAAATATGATAATAAAAATGATTAAAACTAAGTTGATACACCAAATTTGTGTGAGGGATTTGACTGAGTATATGCACAACTAATCTGTGAAGGATTTTGATGCACAAACCAATAGTTTTCGTAGAATATGTAAGGGAAAAACACTTGATTGTACTGAGGGAGGATCACAATAGTACTAATAAGTTAACATGCACATTAAAAATTAAGCAGAAAGGACTGAAATTTGTAGCAGGGTAAGGTGGTTGATCAGGGAATTTGTATTCACAAGATTAATATAACATACATAAGACTGCAAAATAACTTTGGAAAGGTAGAAAATTCTTCACACTCAGATGACAAAACTAGAAAAATTTGCTTTAATACTCATATTTCCAAAAGTCCTCAAGCAAGAATATCCCTGTGCTTTGTAAAGGCACACAATATATAGAAAAATAAATTTCACCCCTTCCTAAAATAAGCCTCAAGCTTGTACTCACCCATGCATCCTAATTTTATCCTTTATTTAATAATAAATAAAAGGATAAAATAATACAAACTAGTACAAGAGGCATTAATAACCTTTGATTACATCTAGTCAATTGAAGTTGACTATTCTATTTTTAATAAAGTTGGGTGAATAATTTTACCAAAAATAAAATTGCTTGCTAGGAAAGTCTCTCTTCATGACATGCAACTTTGTCTCTTCTCTTTTCTTTCTTCTTTTGAAGCATGCAAAAAAATTAATTCCCTCTAAGTGAACAAAATAATTACAATAATTGCAATATTTTTCATAATAATTCATCCAAACATTAATCCTAATTGGGACCACCTTTGTCTCTGATGTTGACACTTATTCTGTTTTCTAGTGATCACATGGAAAAATGCATTCCAATTCATGTACAATCTATCACCATCAGTGGGGGCCACTTGTGGTTGTGAACTTTTGCCTTCATTGGGTTTGGCCACTCTTGTGGATTTAGCAAATTATTGTGTTTTAAAATAAGAAAAGGGAACTTTGTTTTAAAAGGGGCACCATGTTACATTCGGCCACCTTTGTGGACTTAGGCATATTATAAGGTATGCCACCCCACTTTTTTATTATCATGGTATTATATAGTTGTCGGCCCCCTTTTGCATTTGATTGGAATAAGGTTATACTTTACCTTTTTGGTGATCATTGTGGATATGCATGGTTGTCGACCCCCTTTGATCATTTGGGACATAGACTATGGTTAGAATTTTAAAATTCAATTATGCAATGATTTTGGTTTTAAACATGGGGCTAGCCCCCTCGTGACAATGACTCACCCCTCCATATGCTTTGTCGGTGGCATCTAACTCAAGTTGAGTTAATTTTAACCCTGGTGGTTTTCTTTGAAAGTTGGTGCCTTGATTCAAGTCGTTGATCTCTATACTTTTGATTCATGGATGTTGATGTTTCTGACCCTCGGTTAGGTTTTCTGACATGGAATTTAATGTGGTAGCTATTAATGTGACCATGGTGATTTTCGTTGAACTTTTTGATTGGTTTCCAATCGTTGATCTCTGATCCATTGAATCTCAGGTCGTCGATCTTTGACTCGTGGTTAGGGTTTGTGACCTAGAGTTTGGTGTAGTAATGGCATCTAACCATGATGGTTTGCTTCGAACTTGGGGATCGATCCCTGAGCATTGATCTTGGTACTTTTCCTTCTCTACCTTTGATTATCTGACTATGGTTGAGTTTCATTTAACTCATATCTTGAGTTTGAGTGGTAAAGATCACTTGACCCTAATGATCACTTCATTTTGGATTTTCATCATGGGGTGAAGCCCTGGAAAATTTTCATTGATGCCATTATTGAAGCTTTTGAAGCTCGGATCAGTCCATTTTTGTCCTTCTTAGCCTTTTAGCATCTATATATTTTGTGGTTTTTATTTTGTCTCGCATTTTTTTAGCAAGGTAGTCATGGGTGTTTGTTTCCATTGTCGTGAACTTCGAGCTCGTGTACTTTGTGAGGTCTTTGATTTCTTGGTCCCGAGATTTCAAGGTGAAGTATTGTTGTCATGGCCGCATCTTTCTTATGAACTTTGAGCTCGGTTTATTGAGGTTTGTCTTGTTTCTGTATCTTTGCGCATCTTATATATTCAGTCTTTTCTCTATTAGAACTTTCTGAGTGAATTTGGATGAATCTCATCATTATTTAGGGTAACCCTCAAGCTCGGTTCGACTGTGAATGTTTTTTATGAGTTTTTGGAACTCAATGAGGTTTTTGGACACCACTTTTGTCCCTTTCAAGCTCTATTAATTTGGCTTTATGAAAGAATAGCCACCATCTCGACGTCTATTGAGCTTGGTTATGTGTAAATGGCATCATTATTTGATGAGGATGGTAAGATTCTTGATTTCTGAGTTTTCACTGTTAATTGGTCTTTATCATTTCGACTTCCAAAACTGATACTCATTTTTCTTTGCATTTTTGGGATTTTGCGGTTCCTTTGGGGATTTCAAGTTGAAAAATCATGGGTTCTTCTATTTGACTCTCGAGTTCAAAATTCTCATGGGCATATGGATTTCTTGTTTCATCATTCAGTTGCTTGAAATTTTTGACTGTTTGATTATAAATGGTGAGTTCTTTGTTTGTTACTCTGATTTCTTGATACCCATTAATGGGTGATTAAAACTAGAAATTGTACTCTTCCCGATTTCGAATCATTTTACACTTAGATTCATTCTATTCTTGGTTGATGTCAAAAAATTGGAACAAAACTTGACCGTGAGTTCGAAACCTGCATGTTCTTCTATCTCTATTTCTAGGTTGCTCATGATTTGGGTTTTCTTTGAAATTCTATCCATTATTAGGAATACCACTTTGTTCTTGACTGAGAGTTGCTTCTTGTAATTTCTGAGTTTTGTTCACTTCAAAGTAGATGGGATTATATTTTTAAAACTCATAAGTCTTCCTTATTTTGTGAAGCAACCTTTTTAATCTTTGTTTTAGACCTTGATTCTGAGAAAAATGGTAGGCTCAACCTTGTCATTTTGAGTTGTGGTTTTGATTCCTTTCTTTGAACCATATGTTTGGGCATTTTTAGGAGTTGAGTATAACTGTCTTCTGATCTTATAAATTCCAACACTTAAACATTTTATTACATTATTTAATTCTAAAGATGATAATTGTAACATACTCATAATGTTTAATTGAATCCTTGATACTTATAGCTTTGAAACGTTAAATACAATTCCCATTTCTGTTGGAACAATGTGGTCCGGTATTTCTTTGTTATGTTTGGCTTGTAGAAGAAAATTTCATTTATTTGGATACTCAAGTGACTATGATGAGCTTCATAATCTATCTTTTCCTTTGAATCTCTAATACTTGTAGCATTTTGTGGACTTGATACTTGGTTTATTTTAAAACCACAACTTAGAACAGCTGAAATTTGTAAGATTATCTTGGAATTTCAATTCCCTTTAGTTGTTTAAGTTATAAAGAATTATTTTCTGCATTATATATTGTATTTCCTTTCATTACAACTCTGATATGTATGCTGAAAAATCTGAAATGTTGATTTTATAAGGCGAAGCCCTGTCAAAATTTTCCTAGAATCTTCTCTCTCATCTTGTTTCAGTTGTAATCCCTTTTTGTTTTTTACTTTTAGCTTCAGCTTGTGAAATCTGATTCTCCCTCTTCTTTGCAAACTAAAAAATGTACTTCTATCTTCCATTCTCTCTTCTAAGCTCTAACCTCTTCCATTTGTAGAATGTTTGTTGAACTTTGAGTTGCACTCTTCCTTCTTCTTAGCATGTACTTATGACTTATTTATTTCTTTCTTTGGCTGCAACATATACCTGCACACTTAGGAAAATAGTTAGGAAATATTTAGGCTTTTTGGCCTCTCTTATGTCCATGTTTTCTTCTTTCTTTTACTTTATTCTTTCTGAGAAAATAAAGCATGCATGCAGTTTTTCCTTCAAGTAGAATACATCTCTTGCTTAGGGGAAGATTCATATGCATGAAGTAGGATAGTGTAGGAATATGGATTAACCCTGAGCTCTTTATTGATGATTTCCTTATTTTTTCTTTTCAGGTACCATGCCTTGAGGATGAAAGGAGTTGGCAAAGAGATGCTCTACAAAATGAAGAATATACAAGGCAATGTGGCTTAACCATCATAATACTTTGATTTATCTTTCATGTATGTGTATCTTTATTTTTATTAGTTGTATTTTACTTTTCAGTTACATCCCATGGCTTGTGTGGGAATCATTCGACTCTCCTTGAGAATAAAGCATTGAATTATGTAAATGAGTTTTATATCTCTTTCAACATTTATGCTTTCTGTATGGATTGTACAATGAACTAAAAAAATCAGTAACATAATTGAATGTCTTAATCATGAAGGAAAGAACATTGAATAGAACTTGTAACATTCAGTAATGAACTCTAATTTTTTGTGATCTACACTTATTTTTGTTGTTCCAAAACTTTACACTTCACTTACTCTGCAATTGGATGTCCTCATCAAGATAACACAACCTGTCCTTCGGTGATTGTGTTATTTTGCAGAGGATGGTCATGAAATTATAGATTATGTGATCTATTACGTTTTGTAACAACACATATAGTTTCATATTTCATGTAATCTTTAAACAATTAGAAGTAATGAAATAATTTGATGTCATATCCCCTAGCTTAGGTATATTTCACAAATGTTATCCATCGTAACACATTTTTGAGTTGCCCATTTTTGCACAAGTGCAAAAATTATCAACATAGGGTATGGGACCTAATTGAAAACTGTGAAGCTTTCAACATTGTGTCCATACCGGAAAAAGAATGAAGGTATAAATAGGCTTGACAATAGTTGGAGAAACATTTGATGTGTTTGACAATATCAAAAGAGGTAAAACACGACCACAAGTTGGAAGGTGTTTGAAAATGATCAATAGATCATAAATTTCCTGCAAGAAGAGGTTGAAGTCTTAGCTAGGAATCAATATAAATTATAGGAGTAGTACGGGGATAAATTAGTGTGGCTACAAACCAAAAGCTTCCCGGATGTTTAGTGACACTGGAGTTAATATTCAATCCTAATGACTAGTTTTGTAAAGAGAAAGAAAACATTAAGGTCAAGGAGATGATTCAAAACCTATTTTTGTTGGGGAAGGAAAGACACTCCAAATTGGTAAGGTGGCCACTGAGAAAGAGAGATATGAATTCATATAACTTTTCCAAGAATTTCCATATGTTTTCACCTGGAGTTATGAGGACTTGTGAGGATTCAATCCAAAGTTGGCACAACATACAATAGAACTGGATCAGAGGCTAAGCCCATCAAGTAAAAACAAAGACCAATCAACCCACACATTGAGCCTCTAATGAAGAAAGAGATGAACAAACTGATAGAGGTAAGCATTATATTTCCCAATCAAGAATTCAAGTTGGGTTGTAAACTTGGTACCAGTTAGGAAGAAGAATTGAGAAATTCGGTTGTGCATGGACTTTTGAGACTTGAAAAGAGCATCTCTCAAAGACCACTACCCACTCCCTTCAATGGAACAAATATTATAAGTAGTATCCGGATCAGAAATAGTTTCTCTCCTGGATGGATACTCAAGGTATAATCAGATAATGGTGAAAGAAGAAGACCAGTTCAAGACAACTTTCACCACTAAGTGGGGCCCCTATGCCTACAAGAAGATGTCATTTGGATTGTCTAATGTTGTGGCCACCTTCCAAAGGGCGATGGACATGGAATTCAAAGGGTTGATGAACAAAATAGTACTAACATATCTTTACGATATCACTATGTTCTCCAAAAACGTAGCGGATCACCTTTTCCATCCAAGACAAGTATTTCAAAGATGTAGGAAATTTGGGGTATCAATAAATCCCAAAAATGCATTTTCCTGGCTCATGAAGGCAAGCTCCTAGGCCTTATTGTGTCAAAGGAAGGATTAACGATCAACCCACAAATAGTTGAAGAAATTCGAGCATTTCCCTTACTAAGTCATAAGAAGGATCTTAAGATTTTTTTAGGAAGAATCAATTTTGTCCACATGTTTGCATAAAGTTTTTTTGCTCTTGTGAAGCCAATAACACTGATGTTGAAGAATAGCATGGAATTTAGGTGGATAGCAAACTGAAAGGAAATTTTTGAAGCCATCAAAGAAGTCACATCCCAAGCTCAAACTTTCATCAATCTAGACTTCTCCAAGGACTTCATGTTTTATGCCTTTGGTGGTGGGGACACAATTTCTGCAATCCTAGTGCAACAAAATAAAGGGGGATCTGAACAACTTGCTACATTCTTTAGTGAAGGCTTAGAGGACTATGAAGTGAGTTACTCCTTCATCGAGAAGCATGTCCTTGCAGTGATAAGGAGCTTAAATAATTTCAAACACATAGTCTCAAACAATAGGATCCAACTGTTAGTTTCTCATGTGGGAGTCAGCGACTTCCTTTTGAATAAGGATGTGAATGAGAAATGTGTAGGATGGATCACTTGTGTTATCGAGTATGACATTGAAATTAAGGTCACTAATTTTGTTCGTTGAAAGGGGCTATGTGAATAGCTATCCTTGAGTCAACAAGTTGACGCAAATAATGGAAATGGATCTATCTTTGTACTATAAGATTGTCAAGAACAAGAAAATGATAATGTGTCTATTCCTTGTCGGACTCATAATATCATGCATTTCCTACAAACAAGCCTATTCCATCGAGAAATGAGAAAATAAAAAAGGATATAGTTTAGATTAGAAGCCATTCCATATGTGCTCATTGATGGTGTTTTGTTCAAAAGAGACCCTAATAGTGTTTTTCTTTGAGATGCATTGAACAGGTCAAATCGAGAAGGTGTTATAGGAGTTTCATGATGGAGAAGCTAGAGGTCATTTTTATCCATGAGTAAAAACTCTCAAGATAATGAAGGTGGGATATTATTGGCCCATGGTATTTAGTGAGGTTACACTTGATAGAGAAGTGTAAAAAATGTGCATTCTTCATAGGAAAGGAAAGATTAGCAACACTCCCATTACACCCAATTTCAGTTGACTAGCCATTCATGGAATGGGGATTGTACTTCATTAGGGTCATCAATCCAAACTCAAGCCAAGGCCACAAATGGATTCTTATGGAAATAGACTATTTCACATAGTGGACGGAGGCGGTAGCACTAAATGAAGCAAACGAGTATAGCATACTCAAGTTTTATGAAGGGATAGTGACTAGGTTTGAAGTACTGACCACTATCATATTAGAAAATGCCTTGGCATTCCTATGCTCTAAGATCACAAAATGGTTTGTTAAGAATAATATCTAATTGAGAACCTCTTCAAATTATTACCCACAAGGTAATGGGCAAGCAAAGTCCATGAACAAAAATTTTCTTAGAATCATTAGAAGAACTCTAGATGAAAATAAAAGGATATGGCATACAAAGCTAAAATCAGCATTATGGTCTAACAGGATCACACCAAAGAGATCTATAGGTAAATCCCCTTAGAAGCCCGTCTATGAGAAGGAGGTAGTATTTCCTATATTATTAGAACTTCCCACATTGGAACTCATGAAACAGTTGGAATTATCTGAGTTTAAACTAATGGAAGAAAGGTATGCAGAGTTGATAGAATTGGAAGAAATTAGAGAACATTCAGTTCAAATGATATAAAAAGATCAAGCCTTACTCAAAAGGTGGTTTGATAAAAAACAAATAGGAAGGAACTTTTAGGAAGGGGACCTATTCCTGAAGCGGGATGCAGATTGGGAAAATCCAAGGAGGCATTCTAAATTCGATGCTATTTGGAGTGGCCCCTACATGGTCACATGATGTAAGAGTAGCAATTCCTTCCAATTGTCTACGTTGGATGGAGAGGAGCTTCCGATTCGGTTAATGGAATCTATCTTAAATATTGTTACTGAAAGGAAAAGGTTTCACCATTGTAAATATTAGCCTAGGATTTTAATTCCTCTAAGTTTGTATGCACATTATCTTGTTGTAGTGTAGGTTTCAATTTCCCTAAGTGCTTCCCACAGGTCTCATTTCTCCTAGGTTAAATCATTGTGTAGTTCAATGTGCCTCTAAAGGTGAATGTGTGCCTACAATCCATTTCCAGAAGTAGGTGAATGCTCCAGGTCAAGACAATTTTCTAGTCTCACAAAATCTCACCTTCAAGATTTTCTTATAAAAATTGAGAGTGCAAGCAGTGGAGTAGGTTAAGGGTCAACAAGTCACAACTAGATGGGCTCAAGGTTTCAAGAGTAGGATCAATACCAGGCTATCAATTCATGACTCTACGCCTAATGGATACTTTAGGGCAACTGGTCTTTTCACCTAGTAGGTAGGTGACCCGTGAGTCACCAAATTGTTGACCAATTTTTCCTCTTGGGAAAAATTAATCAAACATGACTCTGAACAAAAAAATTGAAGATTTGGTTAAGTCATATGAGCCCACATTTCAAAACTAGCACTCAGGTTACAAATAATTTTAGTAATGGAAATCTAGAATGATTCAACCCTAACAAAAGTAGTGGACTCACAGAAGGCACTACATGTTAGCTCGACACAATTCCAAGAGTGAGAGGGAACAATGAAACTCAAAACCCCATGGGACTTCCATGTGGAGTCAACAATGAGGGACCCACCAAGGAAGCGCATATAATTTGTTCACTCGAGGCATGAATTGGCTAAGTATAAAAGATCCAGTGGAAGCCTCCATGGGTCTTAATGGTGTAACATCAAAGGTGCGATAGAGGAGGAGTCACCAAACAAACGTAGGCCCTCGCATGGTCTGAATCCCAAAAAAATTGAACTAGCCATTGAAATTCTAAAAACCGGTGGAGCTCTCCACATGTCTCTTCAACGTAACTTTAGAGTTAAAATCCAAAGCGAGTCCCCAAACAAGCATAGGCTTGTCACATGGCTAGATTCCGAAAAGGTTTCACTAGCCATTGTAAAGTACAAAATCAAAATAGACCTTAAAGATGGTACCACGTGTCTCATTGGTGCACCCTTAAGGTCAAATCCAAAGGTGGTCCCCAAATAAGCACAATCCCACCACGCAATCAAGGATTGAGAAAGGTCAAGCAGCCCAAATTGGCTAAGAAAGGTTCAGGAATCCTCCACGTGTCTCATCCATGCAACTTCAAAGGAAAAATATGGGGAGAGTTATCAAATGAGCATCAACCCACCACATGTCCCAGGTCTGAAAATGGGACACCAACCATTGAAAAGTCCAAGCTTGGGATAGGCTAAAGGAAGCCTCCACATGTATCTTGTGTAATTCAAATTTAAAATATGGAGGCAATCCCCAAACAAGTGCAGGCTCACCGCGTGGCCATAAATCAAAAGTGGGGGCAAAACTGGCCATTGAATTACCTAAGGAAGGAGAACCAGTGGAAATACCCACATGTCCCTTTAGTGCTCTTTCACTGGGTGAATCCAAAATTAAGCTCCAAATGTGTGTTGAGCCTCCACGTGTCTTGGGTCAGGCATAGTGTCTCTAGTAATAAGAGGGCTTTGGTAGAATACAAAGGAAATAGAGAAGACCCACAGATGATGCCATGTGTCATTTCAGAACAATTTTAGGAGTGAAAGGAAGCAGTAAAAAATTAAGAATACACGGGGCTTTATGTAGATCTCAAGGGGTAGACTCCAAATCCAAAGTATGTTTGGAAAAATATTTGGCGAATCATAAAGCCTGCCAAGATTTTTAAATGCTTGGATCTTAAAAGATTGTGAGAGCCCGCGTTGGGCACCCGACCCGACCCTTCGATTACCTCAACTATGACTCGAGTAAATATATACCACCATTCTTGAGGCTGTCACATTTCTCACCCACCACCTGTAATGAGGTATTTATTTCCCAACAAGAAATGGTAATGGAGGCGTGGGTTGTGTCATGAGACCCATTAATTTTGTAGGTGGATTCAATGCATCTCTTGGGTGGTTAAACAAGAGTATGGATTTCTTCTACTTCCTTCTCTCAATCCTCCTATATATTGTAAAGAGGTGCATTTTTATAAGGGTTGGACATTTCTACTCTATCCTCCCTTCTTCTCTTACCCGTAAGTGGATTTATTGAGTCCAAGCCTCCCATTCAAATTGTAATGCACTGTATCAACTTTTGGAGTGATAATGCATGTCTGTGGATAATTTTCAACCCTCTCTTGCATTCATTATCTCCTTTCTAATCTCTCATTGTAGTCTTGGTTATTTTTGCATGGTGATTGTATCACATTTTTACGTTTTGCGTTTATTGTAAAGTAGGTGTTTCAACATTACTTTGGTGCATCACCCTTGTTAGTTTAGGTTTTATTTCTTGCATCTACTTAATCCTATCTCCTTGGAAAGTTAGAGTAGGTTTTAGAGTAGATCATATGCATTATAAACATGTGCACATGAAAAGAGGAATAGGAAATGAACTTCATCCGAAAATCTTTCTCGATTCACAAAGTCCCACAA
Source organism: Taxus wallichiana var. yunnanensis (assembly GCA_018340775.1). Classification (NCBI taxonomy): domain Eukaryota; kingdom Viridiplantae; phylum Streptophyta; class Pinopsida; order Cupressales; family Taxaceae; genus Taxus; species Taxus wallichiana. Next base: position 266,578,972 of record CM031240.1, read on the forward strand.
TTTGAGAGATGCTCCATGTTATGCAATCACACTGAAAGTCTCAACCCATCAAGTTGCAGAGATTCAGGTGTGTTGCGATTCTACATCAACATGACTAAAGTGTTAGATGTTATAGGAGAATTTGGATCAAAGCGCCTTTGGTGATAAGGCTACCTATAATTTTGATTATGTCGGTAAGGCTACCTATTTTACTTGTTTTGCTAATAAGGCTGCTTTACGTGAGTGCAAGTCTATTTACAATTAAAGTCATCTTGTTTCCCATAGTTTGCAAATCTTTAAACACATTATATGATGGGTTTGAAATAAAAGGTTCTATAATCATGATAGGTTATGGAACAAAGTGCTAGATCTACAAAAAAAAAAGGCATTGAAGGCCTTTGTGCTAACTTGTCGGCTTGAATAAGACTATTTTTCAACTCGGATAGTGATATCATAGGCTGTTGAGAGAGTTTCTCCTTTTATAGACTAAATCATAGTTGAAATATCATTATTTAGGGATCTAAGATAATTAAGAAAATAATGATCAACTTGAGGCTTGATACTTGCTGGAATTCTTTCCCAAGTTCTAGAAAAATGAATGTTGAAACTAGACATAAATCCATGAGGAGATCTTCAAATGGTAGACAACAATTCTATGAGAGATAAATGATCTTAATTATCTTGAAATTGTTTTAGAAATTTTCCACTTAAATCATCCCAAGTTCTTATTCTTCTAATCTCTACTTTCTATACCATTTCAGGGATTTCCCTTTAAAGGATGCAGCTAGAAGTCTTAGGGCAACATCTTCATGGGTTATGTTATGAATCGCACATAGGGTTGCAACATATTTTATATGATTTGTTTGTGTAACCTGATTTTTACTAGTTATTGTAGGAAAGATTTTCATGGCAACATTAGGGATATCATGATAAAATGGGATTACTAATGGGATGCCATTAGTAGAGGTCAAAAAATTACTAGGTAGTTGAATATCCATTTGAAAATTTGAGATCTGAATAGAGAAATTGATACTTGGTGAAGGAAGATTAGGAGGAGAGTTATCAAAACTAGCCTATTATAAGGTATTAAAGTATTACCAACTCTTCTCCTTCTTGAAGAAATCAAAGGTAAGGTAATAAACTCAAAAGTAATTCTTCTTACCGATGATCATGTAGTCCCTTTAGGCATGGAACATACTACAAAAATGGTATGAAATAAACTTTACGAATTTTCAAAATAAATATTTAAATCTTTAGAATAAATTGTTGCATCTTTCTCGGTCCAAAAGTAAATTTTTCTTACCGTGATTATTTAAATTTCTATAATTAGATCATAGATCTGATTCTTTGTCCCATCGGGGGTGTGCCAAATTTGTCATCTCTCAAAAGTGCACCCTTTAGAGAGATCCGTGGAGGAATTCTAAGCTTGAAAAATCTATCTCTCTCTTTTGTAGATACAATGGAAACACCTTAGGTCTGTGGGTATAACTATTTTGAGGGGATTATCCGGTTTCAAGTCCAGTTCCTTATTGATGGATCCTACATTGATTTTTTTAGCATTTGAGGCTAAACAAAGACTATAAAAAAGATTCAAAACTGAGGTAATACACCACACTTGTATGAGGTCTTTGATTGAGTACATCCACAATTGATATGAGAATGAATTCTTGATGCACAAGCCAACAATTTTTTACAGAATATTAAAGGAAAACACTTTGATGTATTAAGGGAAAGTATCACAACAATATTGTTAAGTTACACATGCACATTAATATCATGTAGAAATTACTGAATTTGCAATAGGGTAAGATGATTAATCAAGGAATTCAACATTCATAAGGATTAATAAAACATACACAAGACTGCAAATAATTGGAAAGATAGAAATACTTCTCATTTAGAGGGAAAAACTAGAAAAATATGCTTCAAAGCACTCATGTATCTAAAATTCCTCCTTTGTGCTTTGCTAAGGCACATAATATATAACAAAATTATTTCCCACCCCTCCTAAAAATAGGCTAAAATTGTACTCGCCCATGCATCCTATTTTTACCAGGAATAAAATAAACATGTTAATACATTGAGGCATTAATAGCCTTTGGTTACAACTTAGTCAACTGCAGTTGACTGTTCTATTTTTAAGAAAAAGCATGGGTGAATAATTTTCCAATAATAAATCTTGCTTGATGAGCAAGTATCCTTCTTTGTGCATGCAAATTATGTCTTCTTGTGGCTGATGTGACATATGTAACTTTCCTTTTGGATACATAATTTATTCCCTATGCAAGTGGAAATAATACCTTTGATCTCCAATACTTAGTAAGAAAAACACCAATCCATTGTGGGGACCACTGTGAGCACATGTGCAACCATAATCAACTCTTATTTGTGAAAAATAAGGTAACAAGTATTCAAAAGGTTGTTTGCATTCTGATGTTGACCTCTCCTCTATCTCCTTGTGATCACATGAATAACTGCATTCTAGGTCATTTTCAAACAATCCAATCAGGGGGGACCACCTTTGACGTGCATATTTTCTTCCTCATGAATTTTCACCACTCATGTTGACTTAACAGATTATTATGTTTTAAAATAAAACAAGGGGTCAATTTGTGAAACATTATCACACTATACTCAACCACCTTTGATTAGTCGACACCATGATCACATGATTTATTATGTTTGATTGGAATATTTGACTGCATTTGCATGACATTGGCCATACTATAATAGTCTGCACACCTTTTTATTATCATTTCCTTGTAAGTTACTTGTCATATTTTTTTATTTTGAATGGATTGAGGTTTAGATTTACCTTTTGGGTGATCATTGTCATCAGCCTTTTCATCATGGTGTTTGGAATATAATTTGGGATCCCTTTTTGATATGTCAAATGAGAATAATTTACAAGGGTATGGGGCCAACCCCCCTGTGATGATGACTCACCCCTTCACCCTCTAGGCTGGCACTTTACTTTTAATACATTTTCCAATGTGATTTGGCCATGACTGTTGATTTCTCAAGAATTCTTGTTGATTATTGATCTTACATGGGATCATGTGATGCCCTATGTTTTTTTAAAAGTGCATTAACGCTTTTCTTAAGGCTTGGGCCCTCTCATCTATTGATCTTTATTTCTTTTAAGTCACTACTATTGATTACTAACTCTCAATGAGTTAGATTACATCAGGGTTACATCAAACACTTTCGTGATTCTTGATCATTGATACTAGGTAGTGTTGGATCTTAGGACACCGATCTTGCACCGTCAGTTAGGGTTCAACCTTAAAGTTAAAGTGGTCGGTGACATTGTAACCATGGTGGTTTGCTTTTAATATTGTATCAATTCTTGATCATTGATTTTAGTACTTGGTTAAATGTTGAGCATCGATGCTGACTTAGGAGTAAGTTTGGTTGATCCATGGTTAAGTTGGGTGAGTTAAATCAAATTAAACCCCATTCATTTTTTCACTTTACATTTTGGCTTGCTGGTGAAGCCGTAGAAATTTTTGTACCCAACACCATTGATGAAGCTTTTAAAGCTCGATTATTTTGCAAGAATGGTTCTTTGTTGTTCTTTACTTCTCTTAAGCTCTCTATAGGGTCTTATGGCCACCAATTTCAGTTTATTTGAGCTTTGTGTTGGTTATGTGAGGTCTCCATACAAAAATAATGGCTACCGCTTCTATGGGTTTGTCTTATTTATTTTCTCTCGAACTTTTAAGGTGAAACATTGTGGTCATGGCCACATATTTGTTTATTTCTTTGAGCTCTAGATAACTATGTAAATTTGACTTTGTGAAGGCTTGTTCATGTATATTTTGTCTCTGATATGTTAGATCTTTCTAAGAAAACTTTTTAGGTGATTTTGCCATTGTTAAAGCTTTGAGCTCGAAGCTGTGTTATGTTTGGCTTGAATAGTTCTCTGGGGCTCAAACACTTGCATCTCTTGTCATTTTGAGTTTTCTATTTGGACTCTATTAGGAGTTCATGAGTTTTAATTATTTGAATTTCTTTATGGTTGTAGAATCGTCTCCTTTTCTTGATTATTCCCAAGCTTCTTTCTACAAGGCTTCTGATCTATTTTTTGAGTCTTACGAGTCATTCATAGTTTGATGTTTCCTGCCATGAGTGGTTATATGTGAGCTAATTTTTATCTTGCACACATACACGTCCATTTTAATTTTCTTCCTTGGATATGTTACTGAAAATTTTGAATATATTTATGGGTTCTCGTGATTTTTTCATGGCTTATATCTCTCGAGCTCTCAAATATAATTGGGTCATCATTTTTCCACTCTACCTTTTGAGAGTTTGATAGCTCAAATTTAATCAATGAGTTCTTGCTCGTTTCTCTATTTTTTTGATAAATTACCCATATTTGGGTATATGAATCCTCCTTATGATAGAAATATAAAATCATATTATCCAACTTATACTTGTAAAATATGGAAAATTATATTATCTTTAAGTCTGCATCTATACATTGTTAGCTCTTATTACTTCTAAAAGATATCCATATTTGTGCTATATTTCACCTTTTAAGCTTCTCTAGTTAATTTATCTTTGCTCTTTTTTTTTTTTATGATTGCATTAGAATCATTTGAAAACTTATACATTCATAATATGTTCATTTTATTTATTTTATGTTGGCAAATGTACCCTTCATCTATTGAATCATGGCTTGTTGTTGGAAGATGAAATTTGATAATTGAAATCTTGATCATGCCATGCATTTTCTACTTTCTACATTACTACTTGATTTACATACAAATTTTAAAGCATGTATTAGTTTAAAAAGAACATGATGGAAAGATGTTAAATGTCCATTTTACATGGTGAAGCCTTATCAAAATTTTCTCATATTTCTTTTTTATTTATTTTTAGTTGTAATCTTATCTTTCCAATTAACTTGAGCCTTTATATTTTGATTCTTCTACAACATGTATTGTTATATTTGAGTAGAAGTAAGCATGCAAGTCCTCCTTTGATCTTCACTGTAATTCCTTCTATCTTTAGAAAAGCTACTGAACTTTGAGTTGCATTCTTCCTTCATACTATTATGTACTTGTAATAATATTCTTTATGTACCATAAGATAGAAGTCACTGAACACTACAATCTTTATCTAATAGTGATGAATGTGAGACATGATTTTATTTTCTTCATCACTGCAACTTGTACCTACACACTTAAGAAAATAGTTAGAAAATATTTAGGATTTTTAGCCTCTCTTATGTTCCATAGTTTTTTTCTTCTCTCTCCTTATTTCTGAGTGAATAAATCATGTGTGATGTTATAGAAAAGTAATTTTATTAGTTGTGCCTTTGATTCTCATGTATTTTATACCTCCTATTTTTTAAGAGATTCATCAGAATGAATTTGGATAGAATAGGAATATGGATTAACCCTGAGCTCAACTTTGACATTTTTTGTTTTCTATTTTAACGTACACTACCCTTAAGCAGAAAAATGAAGATGGAACAAAGTTGGAGATGGAGATGCATCAACCGAAATATAAAATATCCCAAGGAAATGATGGGTTCATTCATACTCTTCTACTTTATTTTTCATGCATATGTACCTCTTACTTCAGTAGTTGTAATTTACTCTTCAATTACATCTCAGGGCTTGTGTGGGAACATTTGAAATTCCTTATGAATAAAAATTGAATTTTGAAATTGAGTTGTATATTACTTTCTTCATTTCATCTTTCTATATGGATTGTATTATGAATTAAACAAATCAATAATATAATTAAATGTCTCAATCATGAAAGAAATAACCTTAAAGAATACATGTAACATTTAGCAATGAACTCTGATTGTTGCAATCTACAATTATGATTGTTGTTCCAACACTCAACACTTCATCTATTCTGAAATTCAACATCTTCAGGAATATAGTCATGAAATTATAGACTGTGTGATCTGTTGCATTTTTCAATAGGACACATAGAAACAGATTTCATGTAATCATTAATTAATTCAACTGAAACAACATTGTACTGAAATAATCTCCCCTATCTTAGGTTCACTTCATCAATGCTATCCATCGTAACGAATTTTTGAGTTTCCCATTTTTGTAAAAGTACAAAAATTGTGAAAAAGACCCTAAGGAGATACACTTGGATGGATTAGGTGCTTCTCAAGAAGGCCCTCAAGATGAAGTTTAAGATCACAAAGCTCTAGGGTAGTCATCCTATATAACACGCATGAGATAGTCTCTTCTCCAGAAACCAGATATCTATGAAAATATATCTCACATGGGGGAGGTAGGCCAGGTAACTCATTGGGAAAGACATCTGAAAACTCTCTCAAAATGTGATGATCCTCCATTGAAATCCCACTAGTCTCATCCTATGAATAGTCATTAACTGTAATAGCATACACCTGACATCTCTTATGTGCACACTTCTTCAGCAACATAACAAATATAGTGGGAATAGAAATAGGCCTCCTAATCCCAATTATAATTGACTCGACTCCCAAATCATGTGCACAAGAGATCACCTTGTTGTAGTAGTCCACTTTAGCCATATGTGTAGATAGTTAATCCATACATAAGATAATTCCATAAGAACCCAAGGGGAGGATACAAATATCCAAGGTTTTGGTGAAGGGTCATAGGTCTAGTAACAATCCTTGACCAAGGATTCCACTGTGAGCTTGGCTCAAGAAGCCATCTCAACATCCCAACTATGACCCTAGCTAACTACTAGCATCCTATATCACTCTACCGTAGATGGAGAAATAAAATAATTAGAAGAGCATGAATAAAAATAGATAGTGGTAGGAATACATCCAATGATTCCTAAAGTCTCTATCATCGTACCTTAGTGCTCTAGGTTGCGGTTCTTGATTGATATATAGACCATGTGGCTATGATCCATGTCACCAAATGTCAACTCTGAAATGGGACCCTTACCCTCATTACTAGGGTTATACAGATAATCTCTTAAGTGATTCCCATGTGAACCATATCAAAACAACTGTCACATCATCTCCAATGAGAAGAGGATCCTCAAGGTTCTCTAGTAGTCTGCATGGTATACCCGTAAGATCCTTCTATAGAATACTGTGGGTATTGCAAATGAGCTTTGGTTGAGTAAGCTCTAGGTGTTTCTTGTGTCGTGATGGGAATTCTAGCCTGAAGTCCCCATAATCTACCCTCTCTCGAGCATCATATCCCTATGGAGGCTAAATTGTGCATGGATTTTCTGTTGTTATCATATAGTGGCTTGAAGGAAGACTATGCGGATCCATTCCAGCCATGAGGGAAGGGGTCACCCACTTTACCTGACTATCGTGTAATAGCTGTAGGTGAATCCTCATCATGTCTCGTGCTGTTACATCTTCCCCATATTATCCTCTACAATATATGACTTCTCAATGGCCTCATCTAGTGTGTTTGGAAAAGGCATGTGCAACTTTGCCGCTCCTAGATATAAATTAAGGCTCCTAATGAATTTGTTAACCGTGAACTTCTCATATTGCATGTAATCTATGTCTTGAAGAAAGTCCAAGAATATACTCTCATACTCTTCCACTGTCATGCTCTCCTGTTGGAAATCATAGAACTCATCGATATGATGTTAAATGAACCTCCTTTAAATATACCTTCTCTGGAGTCACACCTTAAAGATATCCCATGTGAAAAACTTTGAGTTTAGGTGGATCTTTCACTCCTCTATCGTCCACTAAAGTCTTTCCCCATGCCTCATCATATAGATAGAACAAGAGCCTTTTTGTTTCTACTTGAATGAGCATTGCTTAAAGCATCCATCGAAGCTAACTAGCCATGCCTCTTCCTGGAATCCTCCTGTGTCTCTAGAAAATTTAGGTGAGAGAAGCTTCAAGATCTCTTGAATGTGATTAGATGGTGATGAGTGTCTACCCTTAGGTTTCACCTCACAAAAATATCTCTTTCTAGGTATCCTAGATCTCTCCTCTTCTTGTGGCCCTATCTCTATATCCGAAGTCCTATGTATCTCGGATCCACATGAGAATTATCTTGCCTATGCTCCTCACTATGTCGTGGAACATCCTGAGCCTCCTCTAATGTCTCTCCCTCATGTTGACTATGTCATCTCCTAAGTGAACCTCTATGTATAGTGGTATTAACCTCCTATAAGGTCTATATAATCTACATCAATGTGGTAAAGAATCGTTTGATTGGGGGTTGTCCCTCTAACTCAACGTGTAAAAATGCCTCATTTGGTCCTTGCCTTCTACACATACCAAAATGGGATTTCATCCATTACTCTAGGTGTGTTTTAGTTTATTAAGTTTTCTACGTTTAAAATTTTTCAGTAATTTCAAGTGTTATAGGTTTAGGTTACACTAGGTTTTTAGTTGTGTTCCTCTATTTTCTCAGGGTCCAAGTGTTAATTTCGTGACTTTGATACCAAAGTGTGATGCCTGCAAATTGAGGTGTCCAAACCATGCCAAAACTACAACACTTAACTAGGATATTATGAAACTTTTTTGTAATTAATAGAAACATGTTAAACCAATCTTGAATACATTAAGTACGATTAGTAAAATGGTCACTCACTTATTTGATACATCTCCTTTTGAATTAATTTTATTTATTTAACCAAAATTATTAATTTATTAATTTCACCTAATCTAATAATTAATCCCCAAATTAATTTTGTTTATTTTCTTCCCGATTAAATTCATATTAATTTTAATCAATTTTAATTAAAATATTCCCTAACTTAAATCCCTTGATTTCACCCACCTAAGTTTCACATTAAATTTAATAACGTAAATTCCTAGGTTAGATTTAAGTTATTTCCGATATAATATACCCATGCCACCCATTTTAAATTAATTTCCCACCCATTTAATATTAATCATTTTAATTTCCCATTGAGTAAATTATAACAACCCATGTACAACTATTAAATAAAAACCTATAATTAAAATATCCCTAAATAAATTAACTTCTCAATACCTATGAATAATTCTCTAGGTTCTATTAATTTAATTTTTACCCAACTTAATAAAATTTATTTACCCATCACTTAAAGGGACAACGATTAAATTAGAGCCAAATGATTTATTAATCCTCACCCTTGTTTTTTAGCTTTCCCTGTTTGTGCCCTAATTTCCTTATGATCTCTTTTATTCCCATTCCAAACTTAATGTTCCTCCATTTGAACATGTAGAGTTGCAGGGAAGGAAAGAATAAAGGAAAGAGAGCTTGGGAAGAAACCATGGTGGATATGGTGGCTCCGGGACCGCAAAGGGAGAATTTTCTCTGCATATCTCATGTTCATTCTTTTTTTTAAATAACTTTCATATTTTTGATGGTTTATATTTTATTTTCCTAGTTTTGAATCTACCCAAATGATATATATATATATATATATATATATATATATATATATATATATATACATACATACATAATTAAATACACACACACACACATATATCATGTTGTTGTGATTCTATATATTTATACATATACCTATTAATATATAATTTTTTGTGTAACAAGTAGTGTTTTTGGGCCCGATTTAGGGTTAAGCGTGTATTTTCCCATTGCAGCCCGGTCACTTCTTGTTGAGATTTTGGGGAGGCCATGACCGACCCACCCCATTTTATAAGAATGGGTTCAGTCTTGGCCATGTCACTCACCCGTGTTTGTAGATGTTGGGGTGGGTGACATGGCCAACCATCCCCTTTTACAAAAGGGTGGGTTGAGTTGGCCATGCCTCCCATCCCTCAATTTTTTATTTATTTAAAAGTATCTCAATGAAACATAAGTTGATTTCCTTTTTAAAATATATGTTTTGAATATATATTCTATATTTTTACAAATATATACACATGTACATATCAATATTATTCTATAATACTTCTCATTTCATCAAATATCATGCTATATCATCCTGTAGATATATTTATAAATTTATATGTATACATATATTTTAAGTATAGGTATATATATAAATTAGATAATTGTTTATAAATTTAAATCTGGTTTCCATTGCAAAATTTGTGGGGAAAGTATATTTAAATAAGAAAGGAAATTAACATATTTTGTTTTATGTTTTCACATAGATTTACAGATAATAACAGATTTGTAATAAAAGTTTATATATACATAGAAGTTGATTTGATTCTACAGAGAAGAATACATGAAGTAATGAATAGAAATCCATGATACTATATAGATAAAACAAAGATACTAATCTTTCAATTTACTAACTAATACATCATGTAGTGATATAAATTCCATAACTTGTTCTAGAAATTACATGACATAGACATAGTATTTTATTTTAACACTGCAACCTCTAGAAAACTTCAAAATTTAAGGGTAGCAAAATTCAGACTTAACCCAACAACAATGCAGATTTCAATAATTTACAAAATTTTCAAATAAATTATAGACTATAATTTTAAATTTTTATAGAGTTTTGAATAAATAACATAATTTACTAATTAGGCATATTTTACAATAATGTAAAAGAATATGGTTCTTTTAATATTCGGACTTCAAATTACATACGTAATCATTTTAACCCCATTACAAAATACTTTAAAATAATTAAAATGCAAGTGTTTTACAATCCCTCCACCCAAAGGTGGAGACAACATGTCCAATTATTCACTTAATTCCTAGAACTCTTATTTCTTCATATACACCTACAACTCTTCCCCTTCCATCTTCAACACACAAACAATGGTAGGGAGCTAGGCAACACTCTCCTCCCAGCCTAATTCTAATGAGGAGGTGAAGCCAACCCCCTCATTGGCCCCTAAGATGCAACCAAGCAATAATGAAACATGTTGAGAATGATGCCAACTACAACAATGGCTTCCACACAACAACATACATTCAAGACTACAACACATATCTAAAAAACATCAACAATTAGGAAATTTTTAAAAACACATAGGCTCAAACTAGAGATAAAGGAGAGAAGAAATATGGGCATGCCCTTATATCTCCCAAGAAGGATAAGGGTTCACCTTAAAACCTCAAAATTATCCACCCACACACACGAATATCTTATACCTCCCTTAAAACTCTTATCACTCCCTCATGTAAAATATAAAAAGTTTAAGCAATAAATTTCCCTTATACCTCCACAAGGTGGAACACCCTACCCAAACTCCCTCCATACAACTCACATAATCCCTTATTCCTCCACCATGGCCCCCATTTTATTTCTCCCTACACCTTCCTTAAGGTCAACACTACCCAACCCAAAACAAAGACACATACATTCATACAATTTGACATTCCATACACAACAAGAACAAGAAAACAAATAGGTTAATATCCTAACTATTCATTGGTGGAACCTTCTCTTTTCAATAAATTCCACTTCAATTCCTCTCCAGAAAGAAAGCACATAAACAATCTATTTCAATCCAAAATCCAAGTGATCAAGCAAGTAACCCCAAAATCATAAAAAGGAAGCATGTAAATAGACTTTGTGGAGGAAGAGGTGATGTGGCTCCATGTAGGATGCCACCTCATCCCCCTAAAATATTCCATACATAATCTCCTCATAAACCAAATTCTCATAAAGAGGTAGGTGAGGATATGAAAACTACTAATCTTACAAACAATCTCCCTTTTGAACAATTCAAAACTAAATTTAGAGGATCAAGAATATGAGAGAAATAATTGGCTCTTATCTATCAAATTTCAGAATTATAGGCTAAATATGACTCCTAAAGTCAAGATTAGGTTGGGAGTGAAGTTTAAAGAGTTTGGGACAAGTAAAAATTGTCGACAAGCCTTCAAAATTGGGCTCAAAGTCCTAATTTGAGGTTTTGAGGTAAGGGGATGGCACAAAACCAATGACACCTAAAAATTTTCAAAAAACCAAAGTAAAGACTAAGGTATAATTATTATCCAAAATTCACCCCTTGAGGTAATTTTGATAACTTGCACAATTTCTTAGGGCTAGAACAAGAAGAAATGGTGAAAGGCCAAAATTGTGATTTTGGTGACCCCTTTGCTTTTATCTAACTTCACTATCCTAGGGAAATCTAATGAGTTAGTAAAAATTTCAAAAATCATCAATAATGAAGCCAAGGGCTTGTTTTAGTGCATTGTAGGTCTGGAGGCTATAGATACTACTAGTGCAGATCATACCGGGGTTCCTTCAGACCGAGTTTAGATCTTATTTGCATAAGAGGCGGTGCATTGCGGAAAAAATAGAAAAAATGTTCCCACGTGGTCTGCGGGTTAGATCGAGACAAAGGTAGGTGTGATGCTCGAAAATAATATTTGACCATGACTAAGTGTATTGTGGATAAGGTGGAAAATTACGTCTAGGATAGTCGGACTTAAAAATCCGAAGAAGCCAAAACTAAGGGAAATGTGAAAAAGAAGAAGTTTTGTCCCACGTGGTCCATAGGATAGTTGGGAAAAAGGTATGCGTGATGCCCAAAAATATGATTTTGCATGACCAAGTGTATTGCAAATAAGGTGGAAAATTACAACCTGGGACATGATCGGGCTAAAAAAGATGAAAAAGCGAAACCAAAGGAAATGCGGAAAAAGAAGAAGTTTTTATTCCACATGGTTCGCGAGATAGTTAGGAAAAAGGTACACGCGGGACCTGAAAATATGAAATCATGGGGAGCATTTTTCATGCAACATACCATCATTTCACTCCATTAATGACATTTTGCAAGTGGTGGGAAGGAAGATTTCAGAATTTTCATTTTTTCTTCTCTCTCTCTCCTCTCAAAATTCTCTAAATTAGAGTGTTAGGCTCTGTTATCACCGAATCATAGCACCCCTGTGTTTATACAAGTGCATATACTTGAACTCATGGTGTGATTGGATAACATGGGTACTATCTCCAAGTTGTGGGACTTGCTACTTGAGATAGACCTCCGGAAACTTGGTTCTTGCTCCTAAACTACCTGCCACAATATACTCTAATGCAAGATAAGCTAACTGTTCTAATCTAAATTTCTAAGGGACCAGGGAGAGAGAATGCATAAAATGAAATCCTACACTAAAGTGGTGATACACCAGAAAAGGAGGGTGTGAGAGTAGTTCTCCAAATGTGTGAAATCTGAAGCAAAGTGCACACTAGAAGAGGTGATGACAGTTCTCCATAATCTAGCAAAATGCATTCACAACAATATTCCAAGCATACATAATGATAATGAATCCCTGCAAGAACATAATAATAGACACAATATTCTTGTAAATAAGGTTAAAGGGGCAAGAAGAATGCAAGAAAACACAGCAGGGGAAGATACATCCACAAACTTGTATTTTATTGCTTCCTGGTATGCACAGTTCAATCTATTACAAGATAAGGGCCTGGATCACCATGCAAGGAGTCCACAACAAGGGCCTGCAACACATTGGCTTCACAAAGAAATTTTGGCAGAGCTTTGCTACAAAACTACCTCCTCCTTACAATGAGCCCAACACTCCAATTTATAGAAAAATGAGAAGGAAAAGAGAAGGGAAAATGGAAATCCCGAAATCTATCCTTCAACCACCTATAAGAGGCATTAAATGGAGTAAAATGATTATATATTACTTGAAAAAGGATCCCCATACTGTCCTAGGTGCTGCAGCAGAGAAAGAATGATGACCATGCCTCTTAATTGCACTCCCAACTACCAAATAAAACATTGTTATGAACTCGGCCACGTTTTATAAAAATCTCCATCGATATCTCACCAAATATGGAATTTATTGATTGCTATGTATTGGGCTTGGAGCCACGATTCCAACGGTACCAATTTTGTGTGATTTCGTTGAGAAATACAAAAGTTATGGCCTTCTGAAAGTGCGGGCAGCTATTTTTGGAGTCGGCAAGCGTTTTTACGTCATTTGACGGGAATGAGCATTAACCGATCTGGAGCCGAATATTTTTATTTAAATTAAATATATATACCATCATTAAATATATACCATCATTTTTGGCATAGAGGATGTCGTGCTCATTCCAGAAAGTCCAATTTTGTGAAAATCGGAGCTCGGAGTCAAAAGTTATGGCCATTTGAAGTTTCACGGGTCAAACGTTGACTTTTCTTCTCTTGCCTTCGGCCGCTTCGGATTTTCACATCCCTCGCGTCCTGTGCATACCTTTTTCCTAGCTGTCCTAGATGAAAATCTCCTGCTTTGGCCGATTTGGGCTCCCTTGTTCCTGTTTGCGGTGAAGACATGTGGCGAGATTCTATTTGCTCTCGGCTCCTTCGGCTTTTCGCGTCCTCCGCGTACTTTTGGCCCGGATGTCCCAGTATGAAAGTCCTCTGTTTCGGCTGAACTAGCTGGTTCACGTCCTCCATGCACTTTTGTCCCAACTATCCTGCCTGGGACAAATTTCTCCGAACCGCCCGAAATGGACTGACTTGCGCCAAACCGGCCGATCCGCGTCTTTCGCGTACCTTTGTCCCAACTGTCCCAACTACGTGAAAACAACACTTAGTTGATTTTTTCCACTTTTCAGCCAGTTCACCTTTTCACGTCCCACGCATCCCAGATGCCCCTTTGCTCAGTGTAATCGCTGCTGGCAGCCTTTCGGCCGATTCACGCCCAGATGTCCCGACTGTTGCGAGGACTAGGACTTAGCCATTTTTCATGATTTTTCCTGGCCCAAGCTTGTTTTCTGCAACTTTTTCACATTTTTAAAACTTGGTGGGTTTTCCTCTTGGACAGGAGAGTTAGAAAGAAGCGAGGGGACCCCAGAAACATGATTTTTGCCTTGAATCAATATAATTGCTTGGGACTAAAGAATTTGATGCATGTTATCAAAATTACCTTGAGGGGTGAATTTTGGATAATGAGGCTCATTGTAAATTAGATATAGTTTTGGAGTAGTAAAACTGTCAAATTGGTTTTTGCGAAGACAATATGTTGTAGATTGTTATAGTGGACTCCTCTCATTGTGATCATGACCATTATTTTGTAAAATATTGAACTATTCATATCAATGAATCAATAAATACAAGTTTGTGGATGTATCTTCCCCCTTTGTGGTTTTTGAATTATTCTTTCCTCTTTAACCTCATGTAAATATATTGTGTCTATATTATGCACTTGCAAGGATTCAGTATCATTGTGTATTTATGGAATATTGTTGTAAATGCATTTTTCTAGACTATGGAGAACTGTTATCACCCCTTCTAGTATGCACTTTGCTTTATTTTTCACACATTGGAATATTGTTCTAACAACCTCCTTTTGTGGTGTATCACTATTTTAGTGTAGGCTTTGTTTTCATCCATTTTCTCTCTCTAGTCCCTTGGAAAGCTAGGTTAGGATAAGATAGTTTTTTCCTGCATTAGAGTAGATTGTGGAAGGTAGTTTAGGAGTAAGAACCAACTTTATCTAGAGATCTATCTCAAGTAGTAAGTCCCACAACTTGGAGATAGTACCTATGTTATCAAATCACATCATGAGATTAAGCACACACACTTGTGCAAATTGAAATGTGTTGTGATTCAGTGATAACAATAACCACATACAAATTGCACCCCCTTTCACCACCTTAATACACTAGGTCATAATAACAAATTAGATAGTTAATTAGGGCACATTGACAACATAGGAACATAAGGGTACAATGTTACATTAGCACTTTAATAAAATCACCACATCCAATAAATAAAGAAATAAGAAAACCACAATTACATCCATGGTCACATTGTGACATTCTCCGCTATGGAGACCTCCTAACAGACGATACAAACCATGACAAAACACACATACACACATGCATCTATCAAGGAGATCATTTTTGAACACGTGACATTCCTTCATGGTTGGCCTTCCTAGTCCCTCCTCATTTTGTGTGATTTCATTTCCTACAACCATAAAATAATACCACCTTTTGCCTTAAGACCGCATCAATATGTTAAGTAAATCAAAACATATATAAATCATACATCATATAATCATCATCAAACATCATAGTTATACCATTTTTAGCGTTACAAAATTCTAACAAAAAATAATCATTTACAATTACTAATAATCATCATTCTATTCTACGACAACCATGAAATTCACATACTCACTTATCAGCTAATATCATCGCAAAATTAATAAACCATAATATCAATGTACACATGGTTAGATGATGCATCTAAAAATATTCGCAACTGCTATAAATTCAAGATGTTAATATATAAGTAAAACAATGCTAAATCAACATGTGTTGCGATATCTAAGAGTGTCAAAAAGGCATCCATATAATATGTGATAAGAATCAAATGAAAATAAGAAAAAAATGTCTATATAATATAACAATATTCTAACTAGAATAATATATCAATATCATGTCTCTAAGGAGCTAGTAAGCATGATCATCAAAGAAATAATTGTTGAAGGGGAGTGAACACTACAGATTTACTAGATAAGAAGGCACTTGGGATAATCCTGTTATGTCTTTAATCTTTGTTATTATATAATTTTTAAGAGGAAAATACTACATAAGAACTTAAGGATGCATTGGGAAGTTAAATGAAACACTCTCTTCCTCTAATAAGATATTTTAAATGATTTTTTTTTAATATGAGGATGTATGAGAATAGTTCAGTAGCATAAGATTTAACTGATTTTAATATGGTTGTGAATATGCTAGCTTGGTTATAATGGAATTTGATGAAGAAGTTAGGGCTTTATTAATTTTGTTCTCCTTACATAAGAGTTGGAATAACCTCGTAATGGAGTTAATAATCTCAGTTATAGATAACTCAAAGTTGAAGTTTTAGGATGTTGTAGGGGTGAATCTAAGAGAGGAAATGCGAAGAAAAATATTTGGGAATCTTCTACTTCAAGTAATTATTTGACATGGGAAACTTGGGCAAGACAGAAGATAAAGGAAGCCATGGAAAATTCAAAGATCGAGAATGGTCAAAATATAAAAGCAAGATGGTATGTTGAATCTGTGGAAAGTATTAGCATGCAAAGAAGGATTGTTGGGAGCTTTAGGACAAGAAGAAACAAAAGGAATAAAAACTTATGTGAATGTGGTAATAGGTAATGTTTGTAAGAGTTATTTGATTGTTTCGTTACACATTATTATTGAATCTTGGGTTTTAGATTCAAGGGATTCACTCCATGATACTCCACATAAACATTATTTTGTTAATCATGTTCAAGGTGATGTGTGACATGTTTTTCTTGGTGATGATGAGCCTAGTAGCATATTTGGAAAACCTTGTGTTCAGTTAAGATGTAAAATGGGAATACATGGCTATTGATGGTGTAAGACATTTTCCTATATTAATAAAAAAATTGATATTAGTGGGGAAGTAGGGAAATGGTGGTTGTAATATTATATTTACAATGGAATCTTGGAATCTTACCAAGGGTGATCTTTTGGTGGTAAGAGGTAAGAATTTTGGAACCTTGTATTTAACCACAGATGGATCTAATGCTTTTAATCTTGTGGATTAATACATAAATACAATATTTTGCACTATAAGCTTGTTCATATGAGCCATAAAGTCATGAATATTGTAAATAATAATTTTCCTACATATAAAGAAACAAGTATGGAGTTTTGTGAGAACTATGTATATGTGAAAGAAAATTGAGTAACGTTTCTTAAGGTTAGACCTATAAAGAAAGATAGTAAGTTGGAGTGGTAAATTTTGATGTGTGGGGCTGGCTCAGGTATCATCTCTTGAGGGTTAAAATTATTATGTTTCTTTTATTGATGATGCAAAAAGGAAAGTTTGGGTATATCGTATTAGAAATAAATCTAATGTATTTTACACTTTTGTTAAATAGAAATCCTTTGTAGAGAATGAAACAAGTATTAATCTAATATGCCTCCAAATCAGATAATAGAGGGGAGTATTGCATAAATGATTCAATGTATGATTTTTCTAAGTATGGAATCGACAAGTAAAATATAGTTCCAAGAATTATGGAGTAGGATGAGGTATCATAAAGGATGAAGAAGATAATAATGGAATGAGATAGGAGCATGAGGATACATAAAATAATTCCTCATTCCTTTTGTGTAGAAGCGACAAGCATACCTATGTACTTGATAAATGGAGTACCCTTAGGTGCCTTGGATGGGTGCATACTTGAGGAGGATTGATCTCGTTAATAAAGTTTTATTTACTCATTTCTTAGATTATTTAGATTAGAGGTGTTTGTTCATGTAGACAAGAATGATAGGACCAAGTTATAGGATAAATAAGAAAAATGTACTTTCATTGGTTATGGTGGTGATGACTTTGGTTATAAATTTTAGATTATTAAGGACAAGAAAATCATTCCATATAAGGATGTGGTCTTTAATGACAAAGTTATGAATAAGAAAGAGTTACTAGAAACCAAGGAAGAATCTAGGAAATAATATGAAGTGGTAGAGGATCTTCCAAATGGGACTTGACACATGAATGATTTCAGGAACCTACTCAATAGGAACCCCAAAATCCGATATTGAGGAGGTATTGTAGGGTAAGAAGAGAACATGAGCATTTTTCTCATTCTATTTATTATTTATTAATTAGTGATAGTGGAGAGAAATAGAGATTTTATGAAGCAATACTAGTAGATGTCGGGAAGAAGTGTGAGTAATCCATGAATGAAGAGAATTAGTCTCTTATGGAGAACAAAATTGGGATTTGTTGACGCTACCTGAAGGAAAAAGAGCATTGCCAAAAAAGTGGGTGTATAGAGTTAAATAGGAGGAATGAGGTAATAAAAGATACAAGGCACAATTGGTGGTCGAGGGGTTTGCACAAGATTTTGATGATATTTTTTCTCTTGTATTAAAACAAACTTATATTAGAATTGTTCCTATAATTGTTGTAGTAGAATATTTTCATTTAGAGAAGCTAGATGCAAATACTTTATTTCTCCATGGTGATTTGGATCCGGAGGATATGTATATGCAACTTTCATAGGGCTATGAGGTCAATGATAAAGAGGAGACAGTGTGCAAATTGAAGAAGATCTTGTATGGCCTAAAACAAGATCCACGTCAATGGTATGATAAATATAATAGTTTCATGATGGAGAAAATTTATATTAGATGCCATTCTGACTATTGCATATCTAAAAAGTAATTTTAGGATGGTAGTTATATTATCATGTGTTTGTATGTGGATGACATGTTGGCTACAGGGAAAAACATGCAGGAAATAAAAGTACTCAAGAAGCATCTAAGTGACTCCTTTTCTATGAAGGATTTAGGAGTAGCCAAAAAAAAAACATTGGTATGAGTATATATCAAGATAGGAAGGAACAAAAGATGACTTTATCTCAGGAAAAGTACATTAAGAAGGTCTTATAGAGGTTTAAAATGTAGGATGCTAAACTGGTTGGGACTCCTTTCACAAACCATTTCAAGTTATCAAAGGAGATTTATATATGTCATGGTGTGGACTAGGCATGATATTGCCCATGTTGTGGG
Source organism: Taxus wallichiana var. yunnanensis (assembly GCA_018340775.1). NCBI lineage: Eukaryota > Viridiplantae > Streptophyta > Pinopsida > Cupressales > Taxaceae > Taxus > Taxus wallichiana. The sequence continues at coordinate 266,598,340 of CM031240.1, forward strand.
AGCCGTGAGTAGATATATGAGTGATCCCGGTAAATATCACTAGTAGGTAGTAACGTGGATCTTTTGATACTTGAGAGGGACCATGGGGAAATATTTGTGCTAAAATGGATTGGACACCAATTTTTGTGGTTATTTAGATTTAGATATGGTTGGAGATGTAGACAATAACAGGATCATGTTAGGTTATATTTTCACTATCCGTGGGAAAAAAATGAGATGTATTTCATAACTACAAAAACTTGTGGCTTTGTTACCCACAGAGGTTGAGTATGTTGCTGCCACAAAGGAAATCAAAGAGATAATTTGGTTAGGATAATTTCTTAAGAATTGGGGGGATAAGGAAGGCAAGGAAGTTGCATAGTGATAGTTAGAGTGCTAGACACCCTAGATAAGAAATATTCTTTCCACTCTAGGATGAAGCATATACAGTTAAAGTACCATTTCATTAGGATAGATTTGGAGGAAGAGAATTTAAAGAAAGAGAATATTCATACCAGTTAGAATATTACAAAAATGATGAACAAGGTGGTAACAAGGGATAATATTAAGTTTTTTTGAGCTTTGGTTTGTCTTCACGGACAACAATGAATGGTTGAGAAGCTTTCTCAAAGGAAAAAAGTCTCCAAGTGGGAGATTGTGATGTTATGGAGCATGTTTTCATGTGTGGAAGTGTTTAAGAATGTACAATAAAAGTAATGTACACTCTCAATATTTTTCTCGAAAAATGTTCCTGATATCTCATGAAACATGATCTTATCATATAGATGGGATTGTTTACCCATAGCTTTATGAGGATGTTTTTTCCCATGTTTTTCTACCCATGGTAGTTTAAAATTGCTTAAGAATTTTCCTATTTATGTTCTTTTGTGGATTTTTATAGCGGAGACATATCATTGTAGACATGTGTGAGTTCAAGTGTGAATTCAAGGGAGTTTTTTGAGGATAACTCCAAACAGATTTGGATATTGTATTGAGAGAAGAGGTAGGTTGTACTAAAATCGAGCAAGTGATTATTAGTGGACGTAGCCAAAATTTGGTGAAAAACCTTAAATGTTGTCTCCATGTTTTGTTATTTTATTTTCTACACTTTGTTTCATATATGTAATATCTTTCGCATATTACTTTCTACTATTGTGATTACGTGTGGGATTGTTCCACATATTTTATCCTTATTTCTTAACAAACTTATTATAAGATAAATAGTTTAACCCCTTATTGCAAGGACTAAAAGTGATGATCATCTGTTCATTCCACCTACCTTTCGTAATGATATCATTTTATAAAGGTGTAAACCCTAGTAAAGCCATGTGAATTTTAGAATTGGGTAGGGGTTGCGTGGTTATGATGTCCTTTAAAATTTGGCCTGATTATTCTTCCCAATCCACGAGCTAGTTAAAGAACTATATATATAATTTTGTATTAACCTAAAAGGTCTATGGTTACCTAGGTTATTGAAAAGATAAATTTAAAATATGTTAAGGATATTGAGAAGTCGTTTTTATTTTCCAATTGAACTCTTGGGTAAGGATTGATTATGCAAGTTGTTGTATGTTGAAAAATTTATAATTTTGAAATTTAATTTGAATGTACATAGGTTTTAGAAACCTTCTTTTGTATACATTTTCCATGTAACTCATTCATGTTTTCTCTTCACTATAGGATTAAATGAAATGTAATTTTAATGAACTTATCATATCTTTTTGAGTTAAAAAAATAGTTGTTCGATGTTTTAATAAGTGAAAATGTTTTTATTAGGGTTTAGAAAGTGTGGAAATTGGATTTCCATTGTAGAATCTTAGTAAACTCTTAAAAACAATGAAAAATTGATCTATATTTAGCAGTTTCCTAAATCAAAAGTTATAAGTGTGTTATAGGACACTTGAGTATAATGTTTAAGATATGGAACCCCTAGGTAAAACTAAGAATTTTTCTTTACCTTATGGTTGAAAAAACATTACTTAAGTTATTGATACTTACTATGTGTGAACAAAAATAATTGTCAAATCAGGCCATCACCCCTTTACTATAGTAAGTATTGTGTGAACCTCCCTCCTTGAGCCCTTAAGAAATAGTGCAAATTATAGGACTAATTTCAAGAGTCTTGTGAGAAGTTGTCCATCTTTTAAAGTTACATGTGAGCTAGGGAATAAATCATCAAATTTTCTCCCTTCTAATATGATTTTTGTGATAAGCTTGGATGGTTTTAATGAGGGGATAATGCACATCAAGTGTTCATAACTTTTTAACCCTTTTGAAACGAAAAAAATTGCACGCTTGGCTCACACGACATTAGTTCTTTAAAGTGACCTTTATGCTGAACATCCACTTATGTTGGAATGTGTAGGGGTTTTAGATGATAATGTTAATGAATTTATTGGATGTTATGGTTTTCCTTAATTAAATTTGTCTCAAAGAAAGATCCACTTAAGGTAGGAACAAGTTATTATTAGTGGGATATGTTTTTGGTGACTAAAACTACATGGGACCACATGATACCTTTGATAGGTCATATCCCTAGCTCTTTCAATGACTTCTATGAGAAATCCTAACTCTAGGGGAGGGGAATATAGTGCCAACTAGAGGTTAAATCGTTCTTATGTTCTATTGATTTAGTTTGATAATTTTATTCTTCCATATGGAAATATTTGACACTTTATTTTGTTGATATAGCTTAGATACTTGCATTTTTATCATCACGTTGAATTTGGATACTCTTATACTCGGTAGAGTATTGTCGATGATGATTATTCTTATTCGTGTTATGGATATTTATGTGATGAGATGAATGTGATGTTTTGTATTAGATATATAATTTAGTTTGATCATTATTTATATTTTGATGGATAGGTAGATGCGACATGACGATATTAGGTCGATACAAAGTTTTTGATGATCATGACTATTGACATTGTTATTTTATTTTATTTTAGATAGATCACGTATTTTATTTTAGAGTACTTCAACTGTGCTGCAAGGAGAGCATGGGACTCAATGGTATCACTACCGCAATGCCAAGCTTCCTATTATGAATGCATCCTTGCCTTATTTTTACCTTGTAAGTATTTGTGCTTATGATCACCCTCTTTGTATGTGTTGGTCCCATTTGTAATATTACAACTTTGATCGCCTTATAATTTGATTTTATTATAACACTATCATTTGGGATTGCTATTTCTTAATAATATTTTGGTCATGATTTTAGTTAGTTGGTGCTTTTTTTGTGTGTTAAGCATGGTTGTGGGATATTTGGGATCATCTAAGCTTTTTCTAGGGACCACCAATAACCTTTATTACTCATTTTTTTCAAATCTCGAATTTGACTTAAAAGTAGTAATTTGGATACTTAAATGGAAAATATGGGGTCCCCATTTCCTTAAAAAAGATCCTATATTCCTACCCTCTTGATGAGGGGACTTTTTTTTTTGACTCAAAAGTCCTCTCTCCCTAACGAATTCTCTCCGAGGTCACCATCTTTCTTTTGACTTATTTGATGTGATTGATCTTGGAAATTTGGGGGTAGCACACATTTGGGACATTTCAATATATATATATATATATATATATATATATATATATATATATATATATATATATATTCATTTATTCAAATGTTAGATTTTGGATGGATACTTGGGTGATTAGGATATACCTAGTAGGAAGGATGACACTTGTCACCCTCCCATGGGTTTGGGTATGTGTAGAGTTTTCTTTATTTTTATTCCCTCTTTGTATTTTAAAGGGTCTTTTTGGGAGGTTTTTTATTTGGGAGATATTTTGAAAGGAGTAATATTATCTTACTTGGAAGGATCTTGTGGAGTCAATAGGAGCATTGAAATCTTGATGATTTTAGCTCGATTATTAGGTATACCTCATCCATTTCTGGTTTTGATATTATTGAAGGCATATATAATTTGTTAGAATTGATGATGTTTTGTTTTGTGAATGGGAGTGAAATTTCTTGGTTTTCCCCATTCTTATGTTTTCTTTTGTTTTGTTTGTCCACCCCTAATGGTGATTGGATTTTGGCAGGATATGGGAAAGGGAATGGGTCATTTATTTTATCCTCATGGCTTCTTGGGAAACCATAAGGGAATTTGGTATATGACTCTCTTCCTTCAAGGAATTAGGAGGAATTTCCATTTAGTTTAGAAATACCCTCCTATCATTGTCAATGAAACATGCAAGGCTTAAAATTCTTTGGAAATGAGGAGAATGTGGAGTTATTAGGGGTTTTACTTGTGGGTTTTGGGATCCATTCTTCCCATCTTCCAATTTCCTTTCTTTTGGATACCTTGGTGGTTGTTTTCATCTTGTGTTTTGATGAAATTTGATTCTTCCTCGTGTTACCCTTTACGAGTTTGTTGGATCCTTGTTTTTCTCGGTCTCTTTGTGAAATGCTATCACTCTTTCCCATGGACTTAGGGGAGGTTAGAATGCCCTCTTTTTGTAGAAAATGAATGTAATGATTCCTATACATGGGAGGTTATAAATAATTCTTATTGGTGGTGTTTGGAGCTTACATAAATTGGATCTTGTGGCTATGTTTTGGAGGATCTCTTGAAGTTCAATATTAAAGGGAGTTATTATTATTTGAATTAATATTAGAGTATTGTTTAAATATTTTCTATTGAAGGTTGTAAAAATCTATAAGGAGGATATTTTATTTATTGTCACATATAAGGATTTTGTGTGGGCTCTAAACTATAGTGCCCAACTAAAAAAAAAAAAAAAAAATTAATTAAAAAACATTGAATGTGTGGGTGGAAGTGAAGTACTTGTGGGCGAGTGGTTGTTGGTGGAGTAATGGCAGGCTTGGCGTGCTAGAGGAGGGCCAGATGTGTCTGTCTTCAAGCAGGCATGGAGAGTGACTCAACAAAACATCCCGCAGACTTGTCATTTTCCTTGTGAAATACTATAGGCACTTAATTTGAGATCCTGAGGTGTTAACCATGGTAAAAACAAAGTTACATTAAAAATTTAACAGTAGTTTGTTAGTTCCAATGAAGCAGAACATTTAAAGAGACTATGCTAAAGGGAGCTTTGCTAATAGACGTCCTAAAATCAGTCCCATTCTGGGTTAAATAATCCATGCGCATGGAGATAAATTTGTATCCGTAATGTCTCCTAATTTTTTATATACAAATTGGTTAATATGGACATGTATCGACATGTTAGGCGTGTTCAAATGTCCCTAAAAAGATGTTTTTCTACCTGCTCTTGTTTTGTTTTTTATTTGCGGAAGAAGATTTAGGATTAGGATGCACATCATTGGGTGTAATGCCAAGTCATATTGATTTGGATCCTTCTTCTTCTAAACACTGCGTTGTATGTTATGTAACCTTTGCAGTGCCATTCACGGGTAGATGACAACTACCACTTAACCTTTCCAACTCCTTGTCTTATATTTCAAATTTTTTCCAGTTCTTGTTAAGACATTGGAAGTGGTTTTCTTGATATTCCATGTATGTGTCTATAGATTTATCTCTTGTAATCTTCCTCCACACACAAGCATGGAACTCTCTGTTTCTCATTTCTCATTCAAAATGGTTCACTAATGTCTTGTTGGGCTGATTTCTAGTGCTTCGATTTGGAGTGGGGAAGCATATGGCATGGCCACTATATGGATTTGTTTAGAAAAAAGGAACACAGGAACATGATTGGTGAAAATTTTGGTAGTGCCTCATGGTAATGTGGCCTCTTAGTCTGTAACAGTTTTTAGGATATGCACAAGATGGTTTTGGGATGTGTTTGCTTAGTGCTTAGAGAGCACAAAAAAATTTTGAGCCACTATTATTATTACAGAAACTCTTCTTTGGTGAGTTAACAATTTTTTTATAGATTTGAATGCCTAGGAATATGTGTAAATTTTTTTGAAGAAGATGCTTTATTTTCTGGTGCATCGTAAGACATGTATGCAAGATGTGGAAACATAAGCAAAGGACGTGAAGTGTTTTTCATAATGAGGAAATAAATGGTTTCATGGAATTTTATGCTGGATGGATATGAATAAATGGATTCATAGAAAGGGAATTGGGAACTCATAAGTGAATTAAAATCATTGGCTTTTTTGTCACTTACCTAGAAAGTGTATGCAATTTTTCAAAAAAAATTGGTGAAGTGACTTCTTTGACAAATTTGTTTACTTTTGTGAAGTCTTGTGGAAGAGAAATGATCATAGCAGTTCGTACTTTTTGTTATTTTGAATGTTTGGGTCTTTTCCTTCACATTGTGGAAATCTTGGGTTTTCTAGGTACTCATGTCCCTATTTCCTTTGGGCCTTAAGTTCTCTGCATCCCCACCTTTGATGTATTACATTAAGTCCTTTGTTGCAAGTTTTGTGTTCATCGGTGAGTTGTTATGTCTATATCTTGGTTCCCGAATCCTTTTGTTTCCCACATTTTCTTTACTTTTACAAGCTTTGCATTCATACTTTATATTTTAGATTTTGTAGCTTCTCCGAGAGTTTTTTGTCCTTTTTCTTCTTGGACTTCATTTCCCCACATTCTCGTGTTCTACGTACTCATCGCCCATCCGCAAAGTTTTTATCAAAATTGGTTAAGTATTTCTTTATATTGCAGACGTTGCAGGTTTTTAGATAACTCACATCCCCATTTCTAATGGGCCTTGTGTTCCTCTCGACTTTACTCTCCTATACTTTCTTTGGTTTCTTTGTATTATGGTATTTTTGAGATTTGAGCCCCCATGTCCCTAGTTCCCTTGTGTTATAATTTCCCCACTTTTCGGTCATAAGTGAAATAAAAAAGGAAATTAGTAAAATGTTTTCCAACCCTCCCATTTCCAACAACACGATGTTATTTCCTAATTAATAATTTATTACCTCCTTTTGAAATGGGAAATTATAAAAAATATGTAAAATGGGTCATTTTTACCATCTCAAATAAAAAAATTATAGTTAAGTCATGTGCATCCTTGTTCCCATGCCCTCCAAGCCATTTATCGTCATATCTTAAGCGTTCTCTAGCCATTTTCAAAAATTTAAATTGTTCTATGATCCTGAGAGGTGTGTTTTTCTTCTTATAGCCTATAAAAGTGATTTTAAAGCTTCCTATGATGTTTTTTGATATCAAATTACTTATGTGCCCTATCATACAATTTTTCTACAAAACTTTCATTTAGTTTGCATACCTCTAAGTGTTTTTTTCATAACAAGACTATCATGAAGTACCTTTATGGGGGTTTCAAAAATATTTTATCCCTTGAAACATCAGTGCCCAACATACGAGATAGTAATGTCTAGCATATTGACTTCATGATAAAAATCCCACTCTCATACCTCAATGTATCAAATATAGTGGATTGATCATGCTAATGGCTTCTCTATTTTAGTTCAATGTGCATATATTGTTTTATCCTCTACTTCTTGCTTCGATTAGGATTAAAAAAAAATCAGAGATCCTCAAGGCAAATTGATTGCTAAACTCAATGTCAATTACATAAATGTTGCCTTTAGAATCACTTTTGTTGAAAATTTGAAAAATCTCACTATAACAAAAGCTCAAGTCCTTTTTGAATGAGATAAGGAAAAATATAATACAATGATAGCTAAATCATGGTTCAAGGTTCCAAATAAAGGAGCATCCAGGATGCCTAAGAATATCTACACAACAGATTTCAAAGAATAATTTTATGATAGAATAAATTTCTTGTCTAGGATCATGGTCCTTCCCTCAACCAATGAATTTCAATTCTAGATGTGTCCTTATATAAACATTATTTGCGAAGGAAAAAATAACCTGAACTGGGGATAGATAATTTGTGAAAAATTTAGTGAGCAATTACTCAATGTATAAAAAATAAGATATTTCTATATAACTGTTATTCATATTTCATTCTCGAGCTAAATATTGGATTGAACCATGACCGTGCATAGAAGGATCATGAGAAAACTCATTCAAATCCTGTAAATTGGTCATAAGAATATTCAACAATGAATTGATAGAGGCCAAGAGAGATCAAAGGATCCTGTACAAAAGAAAATGAATTTGTCGGGTCATTTCTACATCTTAAATACATTCTCCAAGTTAAGGTGTAGGAAAACTATAAAATAGAAAATTCATACAAGAAGGGAAGATGCTACAAAGGAGCTAGAAGTAAGAATAATGAAGAATGGTGAAGATTCAAAGTCCTGGGCTTGAAATAGTTCAAGAAAGGGTCTAAAATCAACTAAGTATGGTGGAGGCAGTGGAAGAGACCATGTGTCCTCGCGGTGCTTCACCAAAGATGGATCCGAAAAGAGAGGCTCAAACAAGTGCCGCATCTCCACGTGTCCTAGGGAAAACAGAGGTAGGGTCAAATGGTCAAATAGGGTAAAAGGAAGACATGGCGGGCCTCAAAAAAATTTGCTAAGTATGAATGTGCAAGTGGAGAGTGCCAAGTGTTAGTATAGCACATCTCTAAAATTTGGTCCCAAGGCAGAGACCCAAGTGAGCGCAAACTCACCATGTAGCCCAAATTCAATAAGTAAGAGGGACCATTAAAAAGTCCATAAAGTAGCGGAGGCTGACAAGTGTCAACTCAACGCTCTTTCAAAGGAAAACTTTTGGTCGAGGTTTGCAAACAAGCGCAATGCCTCCACGTGTCCTCCAAGAGGGGAAAAGTCAGTTGAATAGTCAATGCACAAACATGCCGGTGGAGGCTACCAAGTGTCTCAACAACACTGATTCAAGGGTAAAATAGAGAAAATATTCCCAAGTAAGTGCTAGATTGATGCATGTCCCAGGGGAAGGCAGGAGTCGGGGAAAAAGTTAGTTTTTTCCCCTTGGCCCCAAAAGGAATAAAAGTTTCAAAATGCCACACAACTCCGCCAAGGAAAAAGTTAGTGTTTGAGCCCAACTCAAGGTGAAGGAAGGGATTCTGGGGAAAAAGTGAAAGTTTTTCTTTTTCCAAAAGGCATAAAAGCAAAGATGTAAGCACATTTCCTAGCCAACCAAAAAGAGCCATGTGTCCATGTGAAGTTTCATGGTTGTGGGGATTTTTTAAAGTTCTTTGATTTTTGTGCAAAAGACAAAAGGTAATTGTGAACCCATGGACCCGATTTTTGTCCCAATCTAGCTGCCACATGTCCCAATCAAAAGGGGGACCCATTTTTCAAAAAAAAATTCCCACCCATTTGTACAAAATCGATGCAAAACTTCAAAGGGGCATATCTTTCGACCTAGGGCTTGAAATATTGCAAATCGACACCATTGGAAAGATCTCGATGTCATCTATGCCATGGGAGTATGAATATTTAATTTTGAAGAGGTTAGGTGGGATAAAAATGAAGAAAATTCTTTTAGGCCATTAACGTAAAATCTAATCTCTTCAACTACCATATCTGATTTGATTCAATCCGCTAGAGATCCAAAAGCAACATATTGTGGGTAGATTTGTAAAAGGAATTGATTTTTGGTGCTTGACCTTTAGAAATGGGATTCAATGTGTATCTCAGAGTGGTTAGAGTAGGATTTGATTCTTTCCTTTTTCTCTCTCCCATTCTTCTATATATTGTAATAGAAGCATCATTTCAAGTTGTTAATTAGTTCATTTTTCTTCTCTGCATCTCCCTTATTTTCTTCCCTAGGGTCGAATTGGAGTTCGATCCTCTTCCCACACTCTATAAAATGGTGTTTTTTTCCTCTTGTTCGTAGATGATTCTCTGTGCAAACTCGAATTAATAAAAAAATATTTTGTGATGAATTTATCCATCCTTGCTCATTTTTGGTTGTCTCTTCCGGCCTTTCTTCATTCGCGGGGTATCTCGTGCGTGTTTCGAATATTCACTTTCAGATCTAGGAGCTGTGTTCATGTGGTTTTGGAACATTTTCTATGTGAATTTGATCTATGCTCTGTGATCCTGTTGTCCATGCTTTCCATTGCTCACCTCTCTTTGTTCCATGGTAGTTTGGTATATGATCAGCACTTTCCTTCTCTCGGTGTATCACCATTTTATTATAGGCTCTATTTTTCCTTTATTTCTTTCTCTCCTTCTCTCCTTGGAAGTTAGATTAAGATTAGATTATCTTTCCTGCACTGGAATAGCTTGTCATAGGTAGATTAGGATGAGGAACCAACCTTCTCTGGAGGTTCATTCCAATTTGCATGTCCCACAGCTTGGGGAATGATCCAATGTTATGCAAATCACACCAAATGACCCTGCCTTAGAAAAGCATATCCTTGACTCATTTGGGGGTTTGTGATTTCACACTAACAATAAATTCATATTTTATGTACACCATTTTAACATATAGAGTCTGGTTGGGTCTTACTCTAGTGGATGAAGTGAATAAAGCACCAATGTATAAGTATTACCCACAATTGACTCTTTAAAACAACAAACATCATTTTAGAAGGGTCAATGATATATTCACAATGTACAATTTTAGACTCTTCGAGGGTAAAAAAGTTAAAAGGGTATCTACTAAATAAAAATAATTGATCTCAACTTATGGTAGTTTGTTCATCCAGTTTAGAAGGTTCTCATAGTAATGTTAGATGATTTTGAAGGCGTGCCTAAAAATCTTCACATGTACTACAATGATAAATTGGTTTTAGTGGAAGTATGTAGGTAACTTGATATGTTGCATATAATATGCAAGGATAAAATTATAGTAGGTATTCAATTCCTAATCACTATGGGAAATTATACTTGCAGGACAACACTATATTCTCAAAATGTAAACAGGACCACCTTTGCATTTAACTTCTATACTTTTCACAAGAGTTCATTTTTTGACATCAAAGGCTTCATCTCTAACATCATTATAATGGGTTTCTATCACTCACCTACCCTAGAATATTGTTGGGAATATTTTTCAGATGATTATGAGGTGAGAAGAAGATACTTTAGCCTCCTTTCCTTGTATTAGATAATAGATTTTTTAATTTACAAAGTGCCAAAAGACTTACAAGATGATTATGAAGACTTGTATTCTCTTGAATATAATAATACTATTCCACACAAATCCCTTGTTTTCATCAATTGGTTTCAAAAGGAAATCAATGATCTTCAACAGATAATAAACCAATTCATAGTGAGGACCAAGGTCTGGTTTGATAGAAAATTGAAAGGATATAAAGAAACTATGCTCAATCTTATTCTCATGGAGCATCATCATCTCATAAGTAAGTTTTTCCTCACACATAGAAATGCCAAATCAGCCAACTTCCTCTTCCTTGCATGTAGAATCCTCAGTAAAATTATAGTCAAGGAAAGAGAAGACTCAAAAAAAAAGAGAAGGAAGAAGAAATAATTGAGGAAAAAGACATATAGTCTCTCTCTCTCAAAGTAAAATAGAGGAGGTTGAGAGGATTGAATTTTTTTATCTTTAGAATAATAATAAAAATGAAAAGAGGATCATGAAGAAAGAAACTATGAAGGAGGAAGTACTAAGAATAAATAAGATGAACGAAATAATGTGAAGATTTTTTTGAAAAGTCGGGGTATTTTGTATTAAGCATTCCCAAGATCAAATCACCTATGAAATAAATATCTTCTTCAAGTGCTGGAGATCCTAATCTTGAGGTATCTGATGCTCAGAACCTTTGTTCCCTCAACACACTTTCTCTATGAACACTTGTTGTTCCAAGTTCTAGTGATTATTTCTTATGGGTTCAACCCTAATTGATACCAAGAAAAGAAATTGATCCTCCCAAATCATTTCTCCAAATTTTATTTTACCTTCCTCTATTTGGTACAACTTCCACTACCCCTTCCAAGAAAGAAAACACTACTTTAATATTGGTTTCTGATTTAAAAGGTTATCAATACCTAGAAATAGAAAAGTGAAGGGTGGAGAAATATAAAAAGGATCTAACTATTTTTGACTTGGAGCTGACAAAAATTCCACTGCGTGAATATACTCCTAAGGGGGAGGTTCATAACATAAAAGAGACAGTCTTCCAACATCATTGAAAGGGTAGAAAAAGGAGAAAAACATAGGAACATCTTGAGGATCAGGTACAAGTTCTCTATGGTTTCATAAAATTTCTCCTCAAAAGTGATAAAGTACTTGACCCTTCCCCTCTAACTATAATGCCTCCTCCTATTTTCTTGTTTGATGAAGAATTTCAATCTATCAAGAAAATTCATAAGAGTGTTTCTTATGCAAAGGAAATTGAAGTAATAGTTAAGGGAATGTTGATATCTGACTTGAATTTCATTAATGATGAACACAAATTATGAAACCATTTCTCTTATCCAAGCTCATATTGACTCATTAATAATTTTCTCTTAAAAGGAACTCAAACTTTAGTCTCAATGTATTCAACTCATGAATGATAGAAATAAACAAATTATCCTTGCACATAATATCTTTGATGATTCAAAAAGTAGTATTTCAATAAGTTGGTTTTCAGTGTTGAACAGAAAAGGAAATCACTAGAAGAGGTAATTGATGAACTTAATAATATGGTACAAAAGGGAGAAGCCTTCAAATCTTTAATACTTTCTAAATTTCTAGCCCTTCAAAGTGTCAAATTTTTAAAGACAATTATGAAAAGAGGCACACACCACAATAGATGAAAGAAATATTCAAAACACTCATCAAGGAAGACTTGTTCAAGCCTTAAGCTATGACCAAGGAAAAAAATTAATAAATCAGTGAACTACATAAAGTGGTTATAGAAGAAACCAATGGCTTAGTGAAAATGCATATACAAGAAAGGAGATGGAAGATTCCATGGGAACCTAGAGAATTTTCTATGGAAAACACCACTATCCCTAGAGGCATGGAGATTGTTGGCTCAATTCAAAACTCAGATACTCAAATTGAAGGCTCCAACAACACCTTCTACTAGTGTTCCTTCTACTGGTTCCTAGGTTCTTCTTTCTAATCAATGTAGTTCAAAGACAACTTTATTATTTTAAAAGATATGAAATTGTAAATAAATCTAAAAAAAGTGTAATTAATTATTTAAGAGGAAACACTTAACTAAAATATTTTCGAACTAGGAAAGTTAGTTAAAACTTCCCTTATGCCAATATAAGACTTTCTCTCACTATAAAAAGGGGTTGTTGTTGGATTTTGATGTTTTGAATGTCAAAAATGATATTGTTATCCCAATTTTTGAACCCTAAAAAATTGATCAAACGTAACCCCAAACAAAAGAAAATCGGAAGGGTTAGTTCACTCATGTGAGCCCACATTTCAAATCCAACAATGAAGGGGCGGGAAGGCTCTACAATGGAGGAGAAGGGTCAGCAAAGGAGCAAATGGCATCAAAGGAGATAAGAACTCAACAGGATAAAATTGGAGCAAGGGCTTAAAGTATTTGGACTTCGCATGAGAGTCAACTCGGGGAAAAGAAATGGACTCGAGGAGGGTGCCACGTGCCTAATCGGTGTAAATTCAAAAGGCATGGCCCAAAGAGAGACCCAAAACTTGTGCTATCCCTTCACATGGTCAGATCCTCAAAAATTTAAATTGGCCATAGAAAAAGTCAAAGGAATCACGGAAGGTGCGATGTGTCAGCCCGACGCGATGTCAAAAGAAGAATCAAGAGCAAGTCCCAGATGAGTGCGGAGCTTCCACGTGTCCTAGGTCTGAAAAGAAAATAGAGCCAACAGTTAAAAATTCTAAGGCTAGTGGATGGTGCCACACATCTCATTGGTGCACCTTCAGGGGTTGAAGCAAAAGGAAGTTCCCCAAACAAGCATAAGCTCTCCATGTGTGTAGGGTCCAACAAAATTCAAAAGGGGTAGAACCAACCGTTGAATCGGCTAAGGAAAGGAGAACTAGTGAAAAGCCCCACATGTCCCTTCGGTACTACTTTAGGGGGTGAATCCAAAACTAGGTCCCAAACATGTGCAGATCTCCACGTGTACAATCGGTGCACCTCCAAAGGTTAGATCCAAACAGGATCTCAAATGAGAGAGGAGCCTCCACGTGTCCCAGGTCAGATGTAAAGCCTTCGTCAAATAAAAGGGACTTAGGTAGAACATGAGGAAGGTAGAACATAGATATGGAAGGTGCCAAGTGTCTCATCAGTGTATATTTAAAGGCGGAGCGGTTGAATGAAAGACCCTAAAATAGCTCCAACCTTCCATGTGTCCAAGGTCTGAAAAAGGGATAGAGCCGACTGCTTAATCGAATCAAGTATAAGTGGAAAATGCCGGCCGACATTGTGCCTGGAAGTACTTTTTGCCAAAAGAGGGCAAGGAGCCTAGGGAATAATTTTCACCAAAGGGGAAGATTAGGGACTAGCATGGGGGTGGGAGATATTTTTGCATTTTGCACTTTTCGCAGAAGGCACAAGTTATAAATACGGGCCCGCGAGCTTGGGAAGGATTTCTTTTACTAAGTGAAAATGGGCTGGCGGGCCCAAGGATGAAAAATGGAAAATGAGAAGGTTGCAAGCTTGTGTGGTTACAGAGAAAGTTTTCACTTTTGTAATTTTTTTCCAAAAGGTGCAAGTTATAATTTCGGGCCCACGGATCCATTTTGCAAAACTGGTTTTTTCACCATTTTTGTACGGATTCGATTCAAATATTCAAATGGGCATAAATTTCGATCCAGTGCTCGAAATTAAATAAATTTGGTACCATTGGAAAGGTATCGACCTCCTCTATGCCATGGATACATAAATTATTATTTTTAGTAAGCTCTGGTAGGTGAAATATTGGAAATCATCTCTAGATCAAAAAGTGTAGTTCTAGGTATCCCAACCACTAAAATTTAATGCACTATGGTCTAGCTTTCTTCTCCAGAAAGATTGAGTGCATTGGGGAATGTATTTTTAGAGGTTCCCATGAATTTTCCAGACCATTTAATGAAATTTATTAGTTGGTAAGAGTAGAGTATGAGTTTTCTTCTTTCTCTTTAGTTTTCATTGTCTATATATTGTAAACAATTTTCATTTGAGAAGGGGGAGACATTTTAGGATAAGGGGAAACTATGTAAAGTTTTTTTCCCAAATCCATTTGAGATGTAAACCTTCTCTTATGCCGAAAAGCATATTTTGCCTCTAAGTAGAAACATAATGGTGTTTGCACCTTCTAGAGCAACAAACTCATGATTTTGTTGCGTTCTTCAACCCTTTCTCATGTTTTATTGTTTCTCCATGTCTCTCCCTTTTAGATTTGTTTTATGTGCATGTATTTCACATTTTTAGGTGTAATATGTCATGTTTCATGGATTTTTGATGGTTGATTAGGATCTGGGTCTGTGTCACTTCTGTTTGACCTCCCTCATCTCCTTTTTCCCTGTTTCATCCTCCCTTAGCAGAGTATCTCACCTCTTTACTTTTAGGTGTATCACCACTTTAGTGTAGGCTATTATTTCCTCCATTCTCTCTCTCCTTGTCTCCTTGGAATTATTAGATTATGATATGTTAGTTTTCCTACAGCTGGAGTAGCTTGTGGTAGGTAGTTTGGGAAGAAAAGTCAACTTTCTCGGGAGGGCCATCTCAAGTCTACAAGTCCCGCAGCTTGAGAGATGGTCGCATGTTATGTAGATCACACCGGATGCCCTACTCAAATCCGAGGTCATCTGGGGGTGTTGTGATTTTACACTAACAGTTTTGAAATGCCTAGTAGGACACTGAGGTTATATTTTTCTCATCTTTCCAAGGTTTCTCATTATCAAAAAACAAATCTCAAGCCACCGTGTGACCACACTCAACATTTTTGGCACACCTAGTGGGATAGGTCTAAAGCACCTTACCACTTCATTTCATCAAGTTAATGTGTTCTTGGTGAGATTAATCCTTTTGAGGCACATGAAAAGTACATATGGAGACTCCATCTATTTAAGTTTCATATGGAACAACCCGTCCTCTAAGTTTCATACCTTCTTCCCATCCATTTCCACCCACTATTATTTCTACATGTTTCATCTTCTTCCATACTATGATGTTGTGCAATCATGACTTATTTACGACCATGGAATTCTCATTTACAGCAACAAAACTATTTCCCTCCATTCCCACGTTTCAAAATCCTCCTCCAAATAAATTTAATAAGCCCCATTATCCTTAAAATGCATACAACCCACTTTTTTCTAACTAAAATGTTTATGAAGAAAATTTTTATGCAGATGATGGTGGAAACTATTATCTAGATTTTTCGCCCCTGTAAATTTTGTTAGTCACAACCCTAAATAGAAGAAACCAGAGAAATCATGTTCAAATCCTACAATCAGCAAGAGGGACTCTATAATGGATTGGCAGGTCTTGTGAAAGATCAAATGACCCCATGCAAGAAGAAATTCAAGAAACAGACATGTAGAATGAGTAGTGCTTCAAATCCAATAGACAAGTTATAGGTGGGCAAATCAAATACCAGTGGTCGAGAGAATAAATAGTGTCAAAGAACCAAAGGCTCAAAGGAAAAGAAATGGTAAAGGCTCAAAGTCTTCGGGCTCTACAAATGACTCAGAATGAACCCAAAATTGGCTAAGTATTGAGAGTCAACAGAGGTTGCCAAGTGTCAAACGACACACTTTCAAAAGTGGGTTTCTAGGCAGAGAATCAAACTTTCACCAACCCTCCACATGGCCAATGGTCAAAAAAGTTTAAAAAGGAGATCAGGCCCAAAATGACTAAGTATAGAGTATAGGCGGAAGGCGCCACGTGTCTTAACGATGCTCCTTCAAAGGTAAAGTCCTGAGCGGGTTTTCAAATGAGTGCGGGATTGCCATGTGTCCCAGGTCCAAAAAGTAATACCTTTAGGAGGTTGAATAGTCAAATTAGAGGTAGAGCCATTGAAGCTGCCACATGTTAGTCTAACACCATTTCAAAAGAAAATTTTGGGGTAGGTTTCCAAACAAGAGCTAGGCCTCCACATGTATAGGGTAAGAATTTTGGTCTCACCGAGAAAAGAAACTCAATAAAAATATAAAGGAATAGCATGGAGCCTAAAGAAGCCACCATGTGTCATTCTAATGATATTTCAGAAGTGAAAGGAAGGAGCCATATTGCACTCCACAAGGAACCTATATGGATAGACTCTTTAAATATTGCGCTCCCACGACCCGAAACTTCAAATGGCCATATCTTTTGACTGGAAAATATTATATTGGTGGGAGAAAACTTTTTGGAAATGTATAAACACCCTCTATGCCATGCAAATATAACATATCATTCTTAACAGACTTTAGTAGGTGAAAATGTTAAAACATCTTCTAGGACATTAATACAGAATCCAATTTCTTTAACTACCAAATCGATTCGATTGATCCGCCATTTTCATTCTTTAACATATCGAGAAAACATAGGGAACCAGAATCTATAGATTATAGGAAGAATTAAGAGGGGGCATTGATTGATATTGTTCAAAATTTTAAAGAATGATTCAATGCATATCTCAAGTTGGTTCAAGTCGTATTCAAATTCTTCCTCCTCTCTCTCGTTCTTCATGTATATTGTAATGAAGGGGAATATTCAAAGGGTTGATATTTTCTATATTGCCCCCTTCTCTTTCTTCCTTAGGGTAGAATATGGATTCTAAGACTTCTCCCATGGCTTTATAATGGAGTTTTCTTACATCTTTCCCATTGATGATGTACCGTGTAACTTTATGAGCAATACAATATGTTTCGTGATGCATCTATCCATCCTTGGCTCATTTTATTGTCTCTTCTTCCCTCTCTTTATCATAGGGTATATTGTGCATATTTGAAGTTTGTTACAGATTATGGGGGTTGTGCTTAATGGGTTTCAAAGTGTTTCTCTATGTGAAAACTATCTCTGGTCCATGGTGAATTTTGTCCACCCTCTCCTCTGCTCACCTCTCTCCACTTCAGGAATTCAAATATGTGATTCATCCACTTCATTTTCTAGTGTATCACCACTTAGTGTAGGCTCTTTCACCCCTCTCTCTCTCTATCCCATTGGAATGGTTATATTAGGATAGAATAGGTTCTACATGCAGTGGAGTAGTTTATGGTAGGTAGATTAGGAAGTAAGAACCAACTTTCTCTAGAGGTCCATCTCAAGTTTTGCAAGTCCCACAACTTGAGAGATGGTCCCATGTTGTGAAATCACACCGAATTCTCCACTCCACACCCCAGCCATTCATGGGTGTTGTGAATCTGAAATAATAGTTTTGGCATGCCTAGTGGGACAGGTCTTAAGCACCTTACCACTTATTTTTAGCAAGTCTGTGTGTTCCTTTTAAGGTTCAGCCTTTGAGGCACATGCAAGCACATCTGGTGACTCCATTTCATCAAATAACCCATCCTCTGAGTTACATAACTTTTCCATCCATTTTCCATTCATCTTTTTTTTCCAAACCTTTCATTTTCTTCCATTTCATAAAGTTGTTCAATCATGACTTCATTTCCTTCTCAAAACTCACACTTACGTAAGAAATGCATTCCACCTCCAACACATTTCCCAACTCCTCCAGATCAGCATTATTATTAGATAAAAAATAATCATGCTTACCCATATGAGCATTGCAAAAACTAGTTTGGCTATGGAGCTTATTAAGAACAAGGGTATGCATGCGATGATAACAATAAAATGGAAGAGGTCAATTTGTAGGAGAACATTCAAAAAATGGATGCTGGCATGGTTCAGTCAATAACCATAGCAAAATTGAAGGCATTCAAGATTGGTTACTAGGAAACCTTCTCCATAGGGAAGCCCTTTTCCAAGACATTACAACCCTCAAGAGAAGCTTGAATTCATGGTTGAAGTGTTGCATCAACTTAAATAGTGGATTAAGGACATTGAGGCTTATGGGAAAAGTGCAAGACAACCTTGTCAATGGGTAATTGAGTAACCAACTCCCTATCCTTCATTTTCTCTTTCTCGATCTTTATCATTTCAGTAGTGTCAAGAGTTAAGTCCCTCAATTGCTGCCCCAAGTTTTGATTTCTCTTCTCCATCTCCTAATCTTTCACCCCATTTCAATTCTTCTCCACTTTTCATTCCCAAACATTCATCCCCTCCAAATGAACAAGAAGTTCCACCTCCCTCCCCACCACAAATAATTGCAAATCTAGTTAAATCTCAACTTGTCACTACTTTTGCTTTCCCAAGCCCATGTTGGGATGAGACTCAAGAATTCATTCAAGGAAAATAGCAAGAGGTGGAGCCCAACAAAGGAGAAATGACAAAAATTTGAAGAGTTGGGCTACCAAATTTAGATTTACAAATATCCCATTGATGGTCTAGCCAATAGAGGAGGTCAAGGTGGAGGAGCCTAGTGGTGGTTGAGGCTGAGTTTACAAAAGAAGAAGAAGAAGAACAAGAACAAGAAGATCAACAATTTGTTTACTATGAATTCAGTGTCCCTAATGGAACTTTTTATGAAGAAGATGATGATCTGATCCAAGCTGCACAACCAGATTTAGGAGGAGGAATAACAAGCTCCAAGTTCCATTGAAGAGGAGTAGATGCGAGAGATGAAATCAGACTTGAAGCCACTCAATGAAGAAAACATCATTGAAGATTTTTTTATTTCATTCCAAGGGCCTTATTTTATTGATGAACCCATGATGGAGGAGGACTATAAAGTTTTAGAGGCTCCAAGTGCGGATCAAGCCACAAAAAAACCTTCAATTCTTCCTCCCACTTCATCCCCTTCAAGATATCATGTTTAACAAGAGTTTGAACTTTCTAACTTCATGTTGTAGGATGAAGGGAACCATGGTGAGCAAGTTACTAATCAGGAGGACACCATGGAGGAGGTCAAGCACATGTAACAAGACAACAAGAAGACATATTATCTATCTGACTTGGAGGATTGCTTTGATGGAGAAGATCCCATGGATATTACATCATTTAATCCTTCATCATCCACCTTCCAAGCACATGAGCCTGCTATCATGAAGGAGGACATTCAAGGACAACAACCTGTACTTCATAACAAATCTCTAGAAACAAGGTTGGAAGATACAAGTCTTCCATGTTCTTCACAAGAGAAGGAAGGGAAGAGCAAGATGATGTCATCATCTCTCTCACACCATCCACCGAGGAAGGTTAGCAAGAAGACTCCATTCTTGGAGTTGAAATTTAGAGTAAGGGGCACATCCAAAGGATCACACCTTCCCCAATAAGATACCTAGCTTCATTGGAGCCAAGGGAGAAGCCACAACCAGTCATGATTGCTTCTAAGCATGAGGATGATCTCTAATGTACCAAGGATCAGCCGCAATTCATCTTCAATCCAAATTAAGAGAAACAAAAAGAGGCATTTTTCTTATTTCCACTGACACCTTGATGATTTGGGTAGAGGACAAACAGCTTATGGTAAGTTTTTCACTCATCCATGAAGCCATATTTAGTGTTACATCATTTGTATGGATGCCCATTTTGAGAAAGGGAAGCTACTTCTCCCTACCTGTAGCAAGATGTGTTTAGCCTCCTTTTCTCTGGTTAGTGTAGCAATAGAAGAAGACTTTGTTTTTCAGAAGAAGAAGTGGTTATGCACACTCTGCATGTCTCATTTGAAGCATGTATGATTTTTATCTTTGTACATAAGTTTTGTTCATATTGCTCCAAAACGCCAAGGTCATGCCCTCAGTATTAATTGCAAAAGACTCATAGTTTCCTATAACAATTAAAAATTTCAAAATAAAACAAATGTAGAGAAACTAAATCCATCTTCGAAATAGTCCATTTAGGGATAGATGAAAGCCCCAGTCAAAACAATTTTCTACTCTCAGAAGCCTTGTTTCAAGATTTCTTATGAAAATTGAGAGTGCAAATAGTTGATCTCATAGATCAGAGGCATCATCATTATTAGGCCATCATTATTTACTCCATGCCTAATGGATGCTTCAAGGCTACTGGTCCCTTCATCTAATAAGTAGATGCCTCTGCGAGTCGTCAAATTGTTATCCCAAATTTCCCCCCAGGTAAAATTGGTCAGCCACGACCCCACACAAAAGAAACAAGATAAATAATGTTCAAATCCTACAATCAAGTAACATAGGGTCTCTACAATGGATGAGCAGGGCTCTGCGAAAGATCAAATGACCCCATGCAAGAAGAAATTCAAGAAAATGGCCCCGTAGAATGAGTCGTGTTTATAATCCAATAGACAAGTTATATGTGGGATCTAATATGGAATAGCAGGGTCGGTGAGAAGAAAAAAATTCAAATAACAAGAGGCTAAAAGGAAAAGAAACGGTGAAGGCTCGAAGTGTTCGGGATCTGTAAATGACTCAAAATGAGCCCAAAGTTGGCTAAGTATAGAAATTCAGCAGAGGCTGTCAAATGTCTGAATGATGCACATTCAAAAGTGGGATTTTGGGCAGAGACTGAAACTTGCGCCAGCCCTCCATGTGGTCAATGGTTAACAGAGGTCAATAAGGAGAGTGGGCCTAAAATGAATAAGTATAGAGTGTAGGAAAAAGGTGCCACATGTCTTAATGATGCTCATTCAAAGGTAAAGTCCTGAGCGGGTTTTCAAATGAGCACGGGCTCGCCACGTGTCCCAGGTCCAAAATGGAAGAGATTTGGGGGTTGAATAGTCAAAGTAGATGTAGGCCCATGGAATCCACCACATTTTCATTTGGTGCTATTTCAAAAGTAAAATTTGGGGTGGGTTTCCAAACAAGCATCAGGCCTCCACTTGTCCAGGGTAAGACTTTTGGCCCCGCTGAGCAAAGAAACTCAGGAAGAATATAAAGGAACACCATGGAGCCCGCGGAATTTTTCACATGTCATTTTGGTGTTATTTTAGAAGTGAAAGGATGAAGACGTATCTCTAAGATGGGCGAGGATGCCTCGTGGACCCTATATGGATAGATTCTTTAAATATTGCGCTCACGTAACCCAAAACTTCAAATGGCCATATCTTTTGACTAGAAACTCATATTTGGGTAGGAGAAGACTTTTTGGAAATGTATTGACAACCTCTAAGAAATAGAACCATAAAATATCATTCTTAATAGGATTTAATAGGCAAAAAATGTGAAAATGTCTTCAGGCCATTAATACAGAATCTGATTTCTTCAACTACTAGATCTGATTTGATTCGATCCTCTGTTTTCCTTCTTCAACATGTCTAGCAGAAATATGGAACAAGAATAGACAAATTTTTAAGTAGATTTAAGAGAGGAAATTGATTTATGGTGGTTTAACTTTCAAAGTAGGATTCAATGCATATCTCAAGGTGGTTGAAGCCAGATTCAAAATCTTCCCTCCTCTCTCTCATTCTTCTTATATATTGTAATGAAGGGAATATTCAAAGGGTTGATATTTTCTCTCCTACCCCCTTCTCTTTATTCCTTAGGGTAGAATATAAAATCTAAGAATCCTACCATGTCTCTCGTAATGGTGTTTTCTTGCCTCTTTCCCACCGATGATGTACCGTGTAACTTTACGGAGCAATAAAATTTGTTTCGTGATGCATCTATCCATCCTTGGCTAATTTTATTATCTCTTCTTACCTCTCATTTTTGCAAGGGGTATTGTGCATATTATGATGTTTGTTACACATTGGGGGTTGTGCTTAATTGGTTTTGAATTTTTCTTTGTGTGAAAACTATCTCTGGTCGATGGTGCATTTTGTCCACCCTCCTCTCGCTCACCTCTCTCCACTTTTGGCAGTCAGATATGTGATTCAACAACTTTCTTTTTGGTGTATCACCACTTAGTGTAGGTTCTTTCATCCTCTCTCTCTATCCCCTTGGAATGGTTATATTAGGATAGAATAGGTTCTGCATGTACTGGAGTAGCTTATGAAAGATAGATTATGAAGCAAAAATCGGATTTCTCGGGAGGTCCATCTCAAGTTTTGCAATTCCCAGCTTGAGAGATGGTCCCATGTTATGCAATCACACTCAATACCCCACTCCACACCCAATCCATTCACCGGTGCTATGATTCTCCAATAATAGTTTTGGCACACCTGGTGGGACAGGTCTAAAGCACCTTACCACTTCATCTTAGCAAGTCGGTGTGTTCCTTGTAAGGTTTAGCCTTTGAGGCACATGCAAGCACATATGGAAACTTCATCTATTCAAATAACCCATCCTCTAAGTTACAAACCTTTTCCATTCATTTTCCATTCATATTTCTTTCCACATCTTTCCTTTTCTTCCATTTTATAAAGTTGTGCAATCATGACTTCATTTCCTTCTCGTAACTCACACTTATAGCAGCAATGCAGTCCACCTCAAACGTATTTCCCAACTCCTCCAGATCAGCATTATTATCAGATCTAAAATAATCATGCTTACCCATATGACCATTCCCAAAACTAGTTTGGCTATGGAGATTATTAAGAACAAGGGTATGCATGTGATGACAATAGTCAAATCAAAGATGTCAATTATGTGGAGAAGATTAAAAAAATGGATGCTGGCATGGTTCAGTCAAGAGCCATAGCACAAATGAAGGCATTCAAGATTGGTTGCAGGACACCTTGTCCATGGGGAGGCCCTTTTCCAAGACATTAAATCCCTCAAGAGAAGCTTGACTTCACGGTTGAAGTGTATCCGCAACTTAAATAGTGGATTGAGGACATTGAGGCTTATGAGGAAAGTTTAAGACAACTTTGTCAATGGGTAAGTGAGTCATGACTCCCTTTCCTTCATTTTCTATTTTCCAATCTTTATCATTTCAGCAATTTCAAGAGTCAAGCCCCTTAGTTTCTACCCCAAGTGTTGATTTCTCTTCTCCATCGCTGAGCTTCCACCCCATTTCAATTATTCTCCCCTTTTCTTTCCCAAGAATTCATCCCCTCTAAACAAAAAAGAAGTTCCACCTCCTCCCCACCACAAAAACTTACAAAGGTGGTTAAACCGCAACTTGTCACTCCTTTTGCTTTCCCAAACCCATGTTGGGAAGAGACTCAAGAATCCTATCAAGGAAAACAGCAAGAGGTGGAGCCCAACAGAGGAGAAATGATAGACAATCAGATGAATTGGGCTACCAAATTTAGGTTTACAAAGATCCCCTTGATGGTCAAGAAAATAGAGGAGTCGGGGTTGAAGAGCCAGTGGTGGATGAGGCTTATTTTTGCAGCAGAACAAGAACAAGAAAAATAACAGGAAGATCAATAGTCTGTTTACTATGAATTTAGTGTCTCTAATGGCACTTTTTTTGAAGAAGATGCTGATCTAATCCAAGTTGCACAACCGGATGAAGAGGAGGAACAATCAGCTCCAAGTACCATTAAAGAGGAGAAAATGGGAGAGATCAAATCAGAATTGAAGCCACTCAATGAAGAAAACATCATTGAATATTTTTTTCTTCCATTTCAAGGGCTTGATTTGATTGATGAACCTGTGATAGAGGAGGAACATATAATTTTAGAGGCTCAAAGTATGGAGAAAGCCATATAAGAACATTCATTTCTTCCTCCCACTTCATCCCCTTCAAGCTATAATGTTGAAGAAGAGTTTAAAATTTCAAACTTCATGTTAGAGGATGAAGGGAACCATGGTGAGAAAGTTACAGATCAGGATGACACCATGGAGGAGGTCGAGCACATGCAACAGGACAAGGAGATAAATTATCTATCGGACTTGGAGGATTTCTTTGATGGAGAAGAGCCCATTGATATTACATCATTTGATCCTTCATACTCCACCTTCTAAGCACATGAGCTTGCTGCACTGAAGGAGAAAATTCAAGGACAACAACCTGTACTTCATAATAGCTCTCTAGGACCAAGGTTGGAACATATGAGTCTTCCATGTTCTTCACAAGAGAAGGAAGAGATTAAATAAGAGGATGCCATCATCTCTCTCACGACATCCACCTAGGAAGGTTTGCAAGAAGACTCCATTCTTGGAGTTTAAATTCAGATTAAGGGGTACATCCAAAAGATCACACCTTACCCAATAAGATACATGGCTTCATTGGAGCCAAGGAGACATCACAACTGGTCATGCTTTCTTCTAAGCATGAGGATAAGCTCCAATGTACCAAAGATCTGCTACAATGCCTCTTCAATCAAAATTAAGAGCAACTAAAAGAGTCATTTGTCTTGTTTCTAGTTGACACCTTGATGATTTGATGATTTTTCATATGGGGCTTATGGTAAGTTTTTCACTCATCCAGAAGAAAAATTTAGTGTCAAATCATTCGTATGGCTGTCCCTTTTGACAAAGGGAAGCATCTTCTCCTACCTATAGAAGGTTATGTTTAGCCTCCTTTTCTCTGGTTAGTGTAGAAATAGAAGAAGACTTTGTTTTCATTAGAAGAATTTCTTGTGTGCACACTCTACATGTCTCATTCGAATCATGTATGATTTTTATATTTGTAAATAAGTTTTTTTCATATTGCTCTAGACACCAAGGCTATGCCCTTTAGTATTCATGGAAAAAGACACATAGTTTCATTTAACAATTGCAAATATCAAAATAAAATAAATTTAGAGGAACTAAAGTTGTCTCGAAACAATCCATTAGGGACAGTTGAAATCCCTGACTCAAAACAATTTTCTACTCTCATAAGCCTTGTTTCAAGATTTCTTATGAAAATTGAGATTACAAATAGTTGGTATCACGGATCGAGGTAACATTAGTATTAGGCCATCATTATTGACTCCATGCCCAATGGACGCTTCAAGGCTACAGGTCCCTTCATCTAACAGGCAGATACACCTGCGATTCACCAAATTGTTATCCCAAATTTCCCCCCGAGTAAAACTGGTCAGTAGAACCCCACATAGAAGAAACCAGAGAAATCATGTTCAAATCCTATAATCAGTAAAAGAGGGAATCTACAATAGACCGGTAGGGCCTGTGAAAGATCAAATGACCTCATAAAATGAGTCGTGCTTATAATCAAACCGACAAGTTACAGGTGGGATCTAAAATGGAATAGCAGTGTCGTGGGGGGATAAATAGTGTCAAACAACTAGAGGATCAAAGGAAAATAAATGGTGAAGGCTCGAAATCTTCAGGCTCTGTAAATGACTCAGAATGAGCCTGAAATTGGCTAAGTATAGAGAGTCAATGGAGGTTGCCAAGTGTCCAAATGACGCACATTCAAAAGCAAGATTTTGGTTGGAGACTCAAACTTGTGCCAGCCCTCCATTTTTTCAATGGTCAATAGAGATGTCAAAAGGAGAGCGGTCCCAAAATTACAAAGTATAGAGTGCAGGCGGAAGGTGTCATGTGTCTTAACGTGCTCCTTTAAAGGTAAAGTCGTGAGTGGGTTTTCAAATGAGCGTAGGCTCACCACATGTCCCAGGTCCAAAAAGGGACAGATTCGGGGGGTTGAATAGTCAAAGTAGACATAGGCCCATAGATTCCATCATGTGTTAGTCTTGCACTATTTCAAAATTACAATTTTGGGTGGGTTTTCAAATAAGCGCTAGACCTCGACATGTCCAAAGTGTTAGACTTTTAGCCCCGCCGAGAAAAGAAACTCACAAAGAATACAAAGGAACACTGTGGAGCCCACAAAATATGCCACATGTCAGTCTGGTGCTATTTCAGAAGTGAAAGGAAGGAGACTGTCGACACTAAAATTTTCCTCCGTAATTTCTATTTCATTAATGTATGTATTAGGAATAGGATGTTGTTAAGTATAATTAGTAGTAGCGTCTGATAGAAGATAACGGCACCAAGATGGGTGCCGCCAATAATGTGGAGTATGGTAACAATAAAAGTACAATAGGAATGTTGTAAAAATAAATATTTGTCGTAAGTGGTCCAAGAATGTTAAAATGTCAAAGTTTGGGTAATTAGAGAAGTAGGGTCTACATGATTAGGAATTAGAAATATTATATCAGTAATAAGGACAAGGAGTGAGGTCATAAATATTTTGTGTATTTTATTTGTAAAAAGTCTAAAAATGTGGAACCCATGTAAAATGATAAGGTTTATCTTATCTTAAAAGATAAGCTTACATGTACATATAAGAGTTAAGGTATGGAATATGATTCGTCAGAGTGGATTTCTTATCCTATCTTAGAGATAAGATGGATAAGCCTAGAAGTTCTATAAATAGAGAGGCCACCCCCCTCATTTAGCATAGAAGGAAGTAGTGAGAAATATTGTAGGAAGTGTGCAAAGGAAGCCATCAGTTTAAAGGTGTGTTGAAGAAGCCATTAAGAGGTGTAATTGTAAAGTTTCTCCCATAGTCTTGGTGAAAGGCAAGTAAAGTCAATAACACTTGAAGTATCTCATGGGTGAGATTGTAACAATTTCATGTTAACATTGTAATTTACTTTGATATTTCAGATTTTTCATCATTTCGTCTTATCATAGTCGATGGTATTCTTGTGTTATGTTGTTGTTTTGTTTCTAGATTACATCCACCACACTAAAGGTCAGGCATTAGTAAATAATCATAGCAGGAGGAGTTCAGGTGAAGAATTATCATAGTGCCGGATTGGTGATGACATTTTGGTTCATTCTTGCCGGGACCATTCCTCATTGGTGGATTTTTCGGAGAGATATTCTCACTTAGTGAAAAATCAATTGGAGGGTAACCTTATTTTTATCACTGTGCATAGTAGTTACCATGGTAAAATCATTTTTACCGTGAATAGTAGTTACCATGATAAAGTCATTTTTGTGTGAATAGTATTTATCACAAGTAAAGTCACTTTTTACCGTGAATAGTATTTACCAGAACTTCACTTTTTACCGTGAATAGTGTTTACCACAAGAAAGCCGTTTTTATGCATAAGTCAAGTTTTACCATAGTTTACCATGGTCATTTCTATTTTACTTTGTAGAAAGGTGTAAAGTCACTTTCTAGTATAGTGATTCCAATTATTTGTGCACATAAGTCTTGTTGATTGTACTTGTGGGTTGGCATTTCACGGTGGTTACTTTTGAAAATGGGAAAGATTCCTATTTTTTCAGCTCAATCTAATGAAAATGCTTCTTCTTTCATTCAAGAGTTTAAGTGATCTTGTATTTGTAATTGCCTTATAAGAAGGGAACAATGGACTGAATTTTTCCTACCTTTTTGGATGGTTCAACACTTAGGTGGTTTGAAACACTAAGGTGATAATGTGAAAAATTCATGTGATTTATTAACTGAAAGTTTTCTTGAAGAATTTGGTGAACAATGAAATATGCAGATCTCATGATCGATATCACAAAGCTATCCTAAGGAGAGAAGGAGAAGATAAGGGATTATCATGCTCGTGTTCTAGAGCTAAGGAGGAAGCTCGATGCCCAGATCCGGAAGGAAGGATTAGCGGATGGGTTGATGAACGGCATGGATAATCTCCTATGTAAGCACTTCATTCTTGGGATGAAGCTAGAGATTAGACAACGAGTGAAGTATGACCGCCCAACTACCATTGAACAAGCAAAGGAGATTGCAAGAAGGCAAGAAGAAAGCATGGAAGAGGAGCCCAAAGAAATTTTTGCTAAAGTAGAGCCTACACCAGCACCTTTGGTCCAGAATCCAGAACCACTCCCGGTGAGCACAAATATTTCTCCTAATATATCTACTCGAGTATGAAGATCTGCTAAAAATATGGATCGAGTTAACTATTAATCTTCGTCAAGGAAAAGAATTTAGTTCTCAGGGAGGAGATAGAGGTCTAAAAAGAAATATTTCTAAAGTTCTATGTTATGGTTGTTATAAAAAGGGTCATTATAAGTATAATTGTCCAGATAGAGCTTCTACATCTGGTAAAGGAGATAATGATAAAGGAAAAGAACCGTGAATTCTTTTGATGTAGTAGATAAGAGCAGAAATAATGAAGTAGATGTGTTTGAATAAAAAGAAAGAAAGAAAAAGATAATCAAGATGGAAATGATCCTAAGAAGATGAAAGGAGAAACTAGTAAGAAACATAGGAGAAGAAAGTTGGGTGTGCAAGATTTTCTGATTTCACAGGGGCAAGGACCATACTCCATCTTGGAAGATCTATCCAAAAAGCCTGCAAATATTACATATGGTCAACTCTTGGCTATGTCTTCTGAGAAGAGGCGGGAGCTGTGAAGTGGACTCAATGCTCAACGAAGAAAGGAGGTTGAGGTCCCTGTTTTGGAGGCAGAGGTGGATCCCTATGCTCCACAAGCTAAGGTATTATGTAATGGTATTTCAATTTATGATGTCTTAGTTGATGGAGGTGTTGTAGTTAATGTAATGACCGAGTCTCAGAATGAATATGTTGGGTTTAAAATTGATCGTCCTTCTACACGTATAATAAGGTCATTAAATAAGGGAAAAACTAAACCAGAAGGTGTAGTTTCAAATGTGGCAATATCTGTTATGGGTGTTGTATGTGTGGTAGACTTTCAGGTGATGAAAAATGGTATGTTTGTACCCAATGCTGCTGGGAAGACCATGGCTAAGGAGATTTCATGCAAGAAACTCTTTGGAATGAAGGTTTCATGACACTTGGATGTGGTAGAGAGAGGGTGAAGATAAACGTGATCCCTCAACATCATTAGGTAGAACCTGTGGATTCAAGTGATGAAACTGATGATTGGACATCCTCTGATTACTCTAGTACTAGTGAAGTGGACACTGAAGATGAAGAAAGTGAGGTTGATGTTTCAGTCATGGATATCCTTCCGCCGCACCAAATCATGACCCCATAAAATTATCGAAGAAGAAGTTGATGATCGTCTCCAACAAATAAAGATTGGTGATCTTGTGATGAAGAGTGAGAAGGAATCCTACCTCCGGCTCTTTCAAGGTACATACACCTATTCACTTTTGATTACAAGGACTCCATCAAGTAAGTTGGGTAGAACATTCTATTGAGTTGGTTTTAAGCCCATAAAGCAAATGCCATATAGAATGAATCCTAATTTTTCCAAGAATGTAAAAGAAGAAATAGATAAGTTGCTTGATGCGGGATTCATATTTGATGGAGAATTCGTAGAATGGGTTTCTCCATTGTGATCTCAATAAAAAAGAATGGAAAGCTACGCATTTGTGTTGATTACAGGAAGCTCAATAAGGCAACAAAGAAGGATCATTACCCTCTTCCATTTTGAGATCAGATCTTGGATGAAGTAGGCGGCCAGAGTGCTATAGTTTTTTGATAGATATAGCGGCTACAACCAAGTTCGTATAGTAGAGAAAGATCACCAAGACCATGTTCACCACTCCTTGGGAACGTTTTCTTATAGATTTATGCCTTTTGGGTTGTGTAATGCTCTAGCAACATTCCAACATTTGATAAATAGGGTGTTCGAACCCTACATTAGGACCTTCATCAAAGTATTTCTGGATGATTTTTACATCTATGGGAGCAAGTTGGACCACCGCACTTAGATGGAGACAGCATTTCAAAGGTTAGATGAAGCACAAGCCTCACTAAACCCTACAAAGTGTGTCTTTGGATGTTCTAAAGGTGTTTTGTTAGGGCATGTTGTATCCAGAGATGGTATTGGTACTAATCCTGATAAAGTTTCAAAAATAAAAGATTTACCATTTCCTATGAATAGAAGTAAGTTGAGATCATTTTTAGGCCACGTGGGTTACTATAGAAGGTTCATCAAGAATTTCTCAAAGATTGCACAGCCACTAACCCAGTTCTTGAAGAAGGATGTTACTTATGAACCGGGAAATAAGGCGCATGAATCTTTTGGACAAGCTGAAGGAAGTCGTGGTGTCTTCATTGTTTTGAAGAATCCAGATTGGAGCAAGCCATTCATTGTGTACACTGATGCCTCAGATGCAGCACTAGGAAGTACTTTGAGCCAAAAGGATGAAAATGGGAATGAACATCCAATTTACTTTGGGAGCAGACAAATGAGCAAATCTTGAGGTAAATTATCCAGAATCGAAAAAGAGGCTCGCTATCATTTTTTCTCAGAAAGAAGTTTAGAAATTACTTGCTAGGGAAAAATTTCTAGTTGTAAGATCATCGTGCTCTAAAATATATTGTAAATAAGCCTAACCCATCGGGGAGGATAGCAAGATGGATAATTTTGCTACAAGAATTTGAATTTAATATTATAGATAGGCCAGGAAAGAAGCATGTCAATGCAGATGCACTCTCTTGAGCCTATGATGGTTTAGGATCATCTTGTGATGATGATGATTTTCCCGATGCAGCATTGTTATCCCTTGACACAATCCCTAGTGAATACATAGATATTTGGAATTATCTGAATGAATTCAAGTTTCCTGATGGTGCCAATGCAAATACTAAGAGAAAGATTACTCAAGCCAGTCATCCATATTCTATTCTCGCATGGAGTATTATTTTGAATAGGACTCGATGGATAGTACAAGAGGGATTGGACGTGATCAAGGAAGGAAGCTGCTAGAAGAATTCCACAATGGTACATGTGGAGGGCGCTTCTGGACAACTTACAGCAAGAAGGATCTTGGATGCAGGTTATCACTGGCCCACTCTTTTTAAAGATTGTTATAATTATTGTAAGACATGTGATATTTGTCAAACACATGGTAACCGTAAGACTTCATCAGCTCCATTATGCCCTATTCTTCCACTTGGTCCCTTTGAAAAGTGGAGAATAGACATTGTAGGTCCACTTCCAACTACCTCACGCAAAAATAAGTATATTATAGTTGCCACAGATTATTTAACCAAGTGGGTTGAAGCTAGGCCATTGAAAACAACTTCCATGGATGAGGTGGCAAGGTTCATATATGAACGCATTATCACCAGATTTGGTTGCCCATTAGAAATTGTAACAGATCAAGGAAGCCACTTCATTAATGAGGTGGTAGAAGCCCTAGTCAATAAGTTTTCTATTAAGCACAAGAAGGAAACAACATACAATCCAAGCACAAATGGACAGGTGGAACGAACAAATTTTGTGTTGTGTCAAATTCTAGCAAAAGATGCAGCCTTGCAGGTACATAAGTGGGATAAAAGGATTCATGCAACATTGTGGGCATATAGGGCAACATCAAAGTCAGCAACAGGATACTCTCCATTTCAGTTGGCCTATGGCATTGATCCAGTTCTTCCTATTGAGTTTGATATTCCCACTGTGAGAGTTATGAAAAATGAAAGGATGGATGAAAGTGATTCAGTAAAAGAAAGGTTGGTACATATTCATTTGCTAGAGGAAATGAGGGAAATAGCAAAGGATACAAGCCATAAGAAGAAAATGAAGCAGAAGGAATACTTTGATCAAAAGATCCGTTGGTCTCCATTTCATGTGAATGACTTGGTTCTAGTATATGATTCCAGATACAAAAAAAGACAGATAAAATTTCTTCCAAAATGGATGGGGCCCTACAAAAATAGAAATTGTGCATGAAAATGGTACATACCGATTTGGAGGATTTGGATGGCACTCCCATTACGAAATGGGTCAACCATGATAATTTGAAGATTTTCCAAGCACCAGAATAGTATACTCCGAGGACGGAGTAGAAGCTAGGAAGGGGAAGATGTCAACACTAAAATTTTCCTCCGTAATTTCTATTTCATTAATGTATGTATTAGGAATAGGATGTTGTTAAGTATAATTAGTAGTAGCATCGATAGAAGATAACGGCAAATCATGATGTGCCATGATAATGTGGAGTACAGTAATAGTCAAAGTACAATAGGAATGTTGTAAAAAGTAAATATTTGTCGTAAGTGGTCGGTAATGTTAACATGTCAAAGTTTGGGTAATTAGAGAAGTAGGGTCTACATGATTAGGAATTAGAAATACTATATCGCTAATAAGGACAAGGAGTGAGGTCATAAATATTTTGTGTATTTTATTTGTAAAAAGTCTAAAAATGTGGAACCCATGTAAAATGATAAGGTTTATCTTATCTTAAAAGATAAGCTTACATGTACAGATAAGAGTTAAGGTATGGAATATGATTCGTCAGTGGATTTCTTATCCTATCTTAGAGATAAGATGGATAAGCCTGGAAGTTCTATAAATAGAGAGGCCACCCCCCTCATTTAGCATAGAAGGAAGTAGTGAGAAATATTGTAGGAAGTGTGCAAAGGAAGCCATCAGTTTAAAGGTGTGTTGAAGAAGCCATTAAGAGGTGTAATTGTAAAGTTTCTCCCATAGTCTTGGTGAAAGGCAAGTGAAGTCAATAACACTTGAAGTATCTCATGGGTGAGATTGTAACAATTTCATGTTAATATTGTAATTTACTTTGATATTTCAGATTTTTCATCATTCTGTCTTATCATAGTCGATGGTATTCTTGTGTTATGTTGTTGTTTTGTTTCCAGATTACATCCACCACACTAAAGGTTGTGCATTAGTAAATAATCATAGTATGAGGAGTTCCCGATGAAGAATTATCATAGTGCCGGATTGGTGATGACAAGACATATCACCAAGATGCATAAGGCCACCACGTAGACCTTGTATGGATAGACTCTTTAAATATTACGTTCTCATAAAGCTTGAAACTTCAAATGGCCATATCGTTTGACTGGAAACTCAAATTTGGACGGGAGAAGAATTTTTGGAAATGTCTTGACAACATATAAGCCATGGAAACATAAAATATCATTCTTAATAGGCTTTAGTAGGTGAAAAATTGGAAAATATTTTCCAATCCATTAATACAGAATCTGATTTCCTCAACTACCAGATCGATTCTATTCGATCCACTATTTTCCTTCTTCAACACATCGAGTAGACATAGGGAACCAAAATCAATAGATTGTAGGGAGATTTAAGAGTGAGAATTGATTTATTTTGGTCAAACTTTCAAATTTGGATTCAATGCATATCTCAAGGTGGTTGAAGCGATTCAAATTCTTTCGCCCTCTCTCCTCATTCTTCCTATATAATATAATGAAGGGGCATATTGAAAGGGTTGATGTTTTCTCTCATGCCCCCCTTCTCTTAATTACTTAGGGTATAATGTGGAGTCTAATCCTCCTCCCATGGCTCTAAAATGTTATTTTCTTGCTTCTTGCCCACTGATGATGTACCATGTAACTTTTAGAGCAATAAAATTTGTTTCGTGATGCATCTGTCCATATCTATCCATCCTTAGCTCATTTTATTGTCTTTTCTTACCTCTCATTGTCATAGGGTATATTGTGCATATTTTTATGTTTGTTGTACATTCTAGGGGTTGTGATTAATAGGTTTCGAAGTGTTGCTCTATGTGAAAACTATCTCTGGTCCGTGGTGTATTCTGTCAACCCTCTCCTCTTCTCACCTCTCTCCACTTTAGGTAGTCAGATATGTGATTCAACCACTTCATTTTCTATTGTATCATCACTTAGTGTAGGATATTTCACCGTCTCTCTCTCTTTGTCCCCTTGAAATGGTTAGATTAGGATAGAATAGGTTTTTCCTGCACTGGAGTAGGTTATGGCAGGTAGATTAGGAAGCGAGAAATGACTTTTTCTGAATGTCCATATCAAGTTTTACAAGTCCCACAACTTGAGAGATGGTCCCATGTTGTGCAATCACACTAAATGCCTCACTCCACACCCAGGCCTTTCAAGGGTGATGTGATTCTGCACTAACAGAAACACCTTGGCCAAAGCTGATTTTGAGAGGCAGGTGCAAAAGATAAAGATGGACATGATGCAGCTCAGAGTCAAGGGCTCCATAATGGCAACTGAAGTTGGATATAAGGCCACTTGTCCATGGGTTGGCCCTGTACCAGGCTGGTTTAGTGCCTAGTAAAATCCACACCTCATCATTGAGATATTCCCCAGATTATGGAGTGGGCGGAAGGAATGGAGGCTCAAAAATCTAATGTGCCTTCCATCCCTTTTGTATCCATCCTCCCATTTTCTTCCAAGTCCCCTCTACCTAGTTGTACCATAAATGAACAACCCCTACAAACACGCCTTCCCCATCCAACATCATCATGTTCGATGATTACAAGACAGTAAAAGAATGGCTTGACTCATATGAATCCAAATGGAAAGAGGAAATCATATGGGTACCTATTCTAGATGAAAATCCATTAGCTCTAGAGGGCACGGTTGAAGAGGAGAACCATACGGTTTCAGAGGAAAAAGTGCAGAGAAAGCTACATAATAACCTTCAATTCTTCCTCCTAGTTCATCCCCTTCAATCTCTAATGTTGAAGAATATTTTGAGCTTTCAAACTTCATGTTTGAAGATGAGGGAAACCGTGGTGAAAAAATTGTAGATCCAAAGGACACCTTAGAGGATGTCGAGAAAACGTAGTAGGATAAGGAGGAGGCGGATTGTATGTCAGACATGGAGGATTGCTTTGATGGTAAGGATCCCTAGGAGATCACATCATTTTCTCCTCCATCATCCACCTTCTGATCACATGAATCTATTGTCATGGAGGAGATCATCCAAAGGTAGCAACCTACATCTCACAATGGTTCTCTAGAACCAAGGCTGGAGGATCATGATCTTCAATGTTCTTCACAGGAGGAGGAAGGAAAAGAGCATGAGGATTCCATCTCTCCCACACCATCAGCCTAAGAAGGTCCACAGGAAGACTCAATCCTTGCAGTTGAAATTTAGAACCATGGGCACATCCATTGGACTAGACCATGCCCAATTAGGTACTTGGCTTCATTAGAGCCAAAGGAGAAGCCAAAACTAGTCATGCCCACTCAAGTGCATGAGGATGAGTATCAAAGCACCAAGGGTCACCATCAACACCTCCATGAGTCCAATGTCAATCAACTTAAGGAGGAATATTTGATTGATGTTGCTAGCTTGATGATATGTGTGGAGGATCGACCTCTTGTCAGTTTTTCACTCATAATGATAGCCATGATTATCTCCAAATCAGATACATGGCTACCTATTTTGAGAAAGGGAAGCAATTTCTCCGTACTTGTTGTAGGTTTTGTTTAGCTTTTCTTTGTTAGGGCAAGTGTAAGAGTAGGAGTAGGTTTATTTTTAGCAAAAGAAGTGATTTTGCACACTCGCATGTCTCATTTGAGGAATGTATTATTTTATCTTTGTATATAAGTTTTGTTTGTATTGCTCCGGAGGTATATTGTGCCAAGCCCTTCAGATTTTATGATGGAGAGACCCATAGTTATCTGTAACGGTCACTAATTTCAAAATAAATCTAAGTATAGAGCAACTAATATTATTCTTCAAGGGAGTCCATTTTGAGGGACTGGTGAAATCCCCAGGTCAATGTAATTTTCTACTCTTAGAAACCTTTCCTTTAAGACTTTACTAAAAATAATTGAGAGTATGGACAATGGGGCAGGTTCAGGGTAAGCAAGAGCAAGTAGTTAGGTTCACAGTATCAGGGACAAGATTAGTACAAGGCTATCATTCATAACTCCATGCCTAGTAGATGCTTTAAGAAAACTTGTCATTACACATAGTAGGAAGGTGATCCGCATGAGTCACTAAACTATTATCCCAATTTTTCCCCCGCAACAAAATTGATCAAAAATGATGCCGCACAGAGAAAAAAATTGAAAGGGTCGGTTCGGTCATGTGAGACCACATTTCAAATATAATAATGAAGGGGCAGGAAGGATCGAGAATGGAAGAATAGGGGTGGCGAAGGAAAAAATGGTGTCTAAGGAGATCAGATCTCAGACGTAGAAAATCGGAGCAAGGGCTCGATGTTTTTGGACTTCACATGCGAGTCGACATGCGCCAACCCTCCACATGGTTAGAGCCTCAAAAAGTGAAATCGGCCATAGAAAAATTCAAAGGACTCGTGGAAGGTGCCATGTGTCAGTTTGGTGCAACTTCAAAAGAAGAATCAAGAGTGGGTTCCCCCAGGATGGGCGTGGAGCTTCCACATGTCTCAAGTTTGAAAGGGAAATAGAGCCAGCAGTTTAAAATTCTAAGGCCAATGGATGGCGCCACGTGTCTCATTGGTGCACCTTCAAGTTTTTGAGAAAAAGGTGGTTACCCAAATAAGCACAAACTCTCTACGTGTCTAGGGTCTAACAAAATTCAAAAGGGGCAAAATCGATTGTTGAATCGGCTAAGGAAAGGAGAACCAGTGGAAAGTCCCATGTGTCCCTTCAATGCTATTTTAAGGGGCAAAACCAAAAGGACATCCCAAATTTGTGCCAACTCTCCACTTGTCCAATAGGTGCACCTTTGAAGGTTAGGTCCAAATAGGGTCTCCAAATGAGTGAGAAGCCTCCATGTGTCCCGGGTCAGACATAAATCCTTCATCAAACATAAGGGACTTAGGTAGAACAAAAAGGAAGGTAAAGCATATCTGTAGGAGGTGCCATGTGTCTCATCGAGCATCCTTAAAGGCATGGCCCAATGAAAGACCCGAACTAGTGCCATCTCTCCACGTGTCTAAGGTTCGAAAAGGGATAGAGCCGACCATTTAATTGGCTAAGTATAAGTGGAAAATGTGGGCTGGCGGGCCTTGGAAGGATTTTTTACCAAAAGTGGGCCAGCGGGCTTGGGAAGAACTTTTACAAAAGGGAATATTGTGGACCGGTGGGATGGTGGGAGATATTTTGGCATTTTGCACTTTTTGCAAATGGTACAAGTTATAATTGGGCCCACGAGTTAGGTAAGGATTTATTTTTCTAAGTGGAAAATGCGGGCCAACAGGCCGGGGATGACAAATGGAAAATGAGAAGGTTGTGGGCTTGTATGGATTCGGGGAAATTTTACACTTTTTAAATTATTGTGCAAAAGGAGCAAGTTGTAATTTTGGGCCCGTGGATCCATTTTGAAAAACTGGTTTTTCACCATTTTTATACATATTTGATTCAAATATTCAAATGGGCATAACTTTGGATCTAGTGCTTGAAATTGAACAAATTTTCCACCATTGGAAAGATCTCAACCTCCTCTACACCATGGAAGCATAAATTATTATTTTCAGTAGGATTTGGTAGGTGAAATATTGGAAAACGTCTCTGGGTTGAAAAAGTGCATTTCTAGGTATCCCAAACACTTAAAATTAATGTAGTATGGTATGGTTTCTTCTCCAGTAAGCTTAAGTGCATTGGGGAATGGATTTTTATAGGTTCCCATAAATTTTCTAGACCATTTAATGAAATTTTTCAGTTGGTAAGAGTAGAGTCCAAGTTTTGTTCTTTCTCTCTAGTTTTCAATGTCTATATATTGTAAACACTTCTCATTTGAGAAGGGGAGACATTTGGGATGTGGGGAAACTCTATAAAATTTGTTTCCTGACTTTATTTTATATGTAAGCCTTCTCCTACACCTAGAAAGTATACTTGTGCCTCTGTGGAGAAATGTAATTATATGTCCACCTTCTAGAGAAATAAAGTCATGATTTTCAGGCACTCTTGAACTATTTCTCATGTTTTATTGTTTCTTTGTGCCTCTCCCTTTCAGATATGTTTTTTGTGCATATATTTCACATTTATAGGTATAAGATGTCATGTTTCATGGAGTTTTTATTATAAATTAGGATCTGGGTCTATGTCACTTCTGTCTCACCTCCCTCATCTCCTCTTTCCCTATTTCATCCTCCCTCAGTAGATTATGTCACCTCTTTCCTTTTTTGGTATATCACCACTTTAGTGTAGGATTTGTTTTCTTGCATTCTCTCTCTCCCTATCTCCTTGGATTGGTTAGATTAGGATAGATTAGTTTTCCTGCATTGGAGTAGATTGTGGTAGGTAGTTTAGGAAGAAGAATTCGACTTTCTCTAGAGGTCCATCTCAAGTCCACAAGTCCCACAGCTTGAGAGATGGTCCCATGCTATGCAGATCACACCGGATGCCCCACTCAAATCCGAGGCCATTCAGGGGTGCTGTGATTTTTCACTAATAGATAAATAACTATAAATAATCAATGGAGAATATCTTCTCCCCTCTTTCTTTTCCTTTTTCCTTTCTATTTCTGTTCTTGAGTCTATGAATGTGGATTTGATATATTTCGATCTAAAATTTTGTGTTTAACTTAGTTGATGTGATGTTGATAACTTTGTGCCTATTACATTTATGTCTTGTATTCAAATATATATAGATTAACGTGCCCTTGAGATTTCATGTATGCATAAGTAGGATATTATTTTGTAATCTATATATCTCGAAAGTGCTAGCATTTTCATTCCTCAAGTCATAAATTCTTCCACCTATTTTTCTTGTGTATTGAGAATGAGAGAATATGGATACATTTAATATATCAAAATCCACATTTGAATATTAATAGATTGTATATTTTTAAATAAGTGGGTTTTTTAATTTTATTTGGTGAATAAGGGAACCTCTCCCACAAAGAGGAGGAAATGTTGTCCCCTGAATTGTTTCTTGTGTTGTGATATAAATTTTCTAACCAATATTTTTTTGGCACCCATAGTGGGGCCCATAATGTGCCTCCCACTGAAATAATCTTCAAGGAAACTAGAATTCATATCACATTGGTAGAGAGAAGATATACACAAGGAGAAAGAGCCCAAGGTATTAAGGATCCTGATTTTCAATTACTAGAATAATAAGGCTTTAAAATAATTCTAGAAAGAAGAGGTAGAGGCAATAGGTCTAGAAGAACTCCTCCTACAAATAATACAACTTTTCATCTTCTCAAGATGACATTGATACTCATCCAAAAGCAAGTCCTAGTGCTCAAGATTTGGTATAAGCAGGAATTGCAAACCAATGTTCCTAGAATGGTTGTTGCACATTTTCCTTGGGGTTAAGAGGTTAGACCTTTGGCTCTTTCTCAACCATTACATGATTTACCAAAAGGAAATATAAATAATTTTTTTAAATTAAAAGGTGATGGAAAGGTACATCCAAACAAGCATATTGCTTCTTTTATTTTTTAAACTATTTATTGAGACATTATAGAATAATGCCTTGAGACTAATTTAACCATATCGACTAGTGTCATTACTAATTGGGATACTATGAAATGTAAATTTGAAAATTTCTTCAAACCTCGTTGAATATTCACATGTTCTTCTAGCATAGATCTTCAAATCAAGAAGTAAGTATATGATCCTATGCATGAGTTCATTACGAGGTTGAAAAAATTGGTAAATAAAATTCGAGTAGCTATTGGCTTTGTTGACCAGATTCGTAAGTGTTTCTTCCTAAATGCTCAATTCCTCAAGTGAGATATACACTAAGGAGTGATAATATTTCCACTCTAGATGTTGATCATAATTTAGCCATCAGTGTAGAACATGACTTTATAATCTCAAGAAAGTTGAGGAAAGAACCACACAAAGCTAAAGCTTGTACTTTCGGACTAGCTAATTGAGAACAATTAGTTCAAAAGTTGGCCAACAATTTTATTTCCATTAAAATGTAATTGGCTCAAAATAAACCTTACAAAGATATACAAAGAAATAATTTTTAACCTCAAAATCATTTGTCCTCCACTAAACCTAAGCTGGAAATTGAAGCTCCTCTTTTCAAAATATAGGTAAATGCAACCTATGAATTTTAGGATCCTAAAGATGAAGTTGAAGTAGAAGAAATGAAGAGGAACTTGAAGAGGCTCAAAAAGATGTTGATGATTCCCAAGACAACCTCCTTACTACTAAAGGATTTGATGATGATAATGATGACTATTAAAAATTAGTGGTTGATATGAATAGAGAGTCCTAAAATGTCATTATTATCAAAATTTTCCACTCATGGAAAAATTGAAAAAACATGACCTTGCACACTAAGAAATTGAAGGGACCATTAGGCCATAGAGCTCATATCCGTATTCCAAAAATCAGTTTGCAGGGGCTCGATAATGGAAATACAAGGTCAGAAAAGCAATGAAGAAGGGCCAACTTGGCTAAGGGAACGTTGAAGGAGACGGATCTTGAAAAATAAAGGATCAGATCAACTTGGACACGCTCGAAAGGAATTCAGGATGGGTACAAAAAGAAACCCGCTTTACAAGTTGACAAAAGAATTGAGGCCCCTGGCGGAATTTTTAGACTTCAAGCATTCAACAACAGACAGAAAAAAATGTGAGCGAAAGCTGAAATCCCAATATCGAAAGGGTTCAAGCAATTTCATGATCAATAACACCATGGATCGGGAATTTTAGAGCCTAAACTATGAAGTTGTAATTTTATATTTCAGAGGTTTGGAGGTTCGGGGTCTTCACCAAGAAAAACACAAAAATGTGAGCCAAATCTTGAATGCCCAAAATCACAAGTCTTAAAAGGTTGAGAATTTTTAGAGATCAATGTCGAGTTTAGGGTCAGCATGGAGGTATTTTAGACTTTTGGAGGTCCTAATTTAAGACTTTTAGATGTTTCAGTTTCTAAGTTTCATTTCAGGGTTGAAGCAGCAAGAAGTCCGAAAGGAGAAAAGTCTTAAACCCAAGTCTCGATTTTTTTATAATTTCAAAGGTCCTAGTTCCAAAGGTTTGGGTTTTGGAATTTTTAAACTATCAAAGCAACTTGGATGATGAAAATGACACAAGTGCAAAGGGTACAAGGTCTAAAACTTGAAGTTGGAATTTTTAACTTTAGGGTTTCGAAGATCCGGGGTTCAGATTTTTGGAGGTTGGGTAGATGGATAGTGATATCAAGCCCCAAAAATGCAAAGGTCCAAAACCTGAATTGTGAATTTTAGACTTTGGGGTTTTAATGTCTCAAAACCTTAGAGCCCCCACAAAAAAATCACAACTCAAGGTTCGAGACCTGAAGTCTGAATTTCAGACTTTGGCGTTTTGGATTTTTGGAGTTTTTCATGTGCCCAAGCAAAGGAACATTAACATCAACCTCCAAATTCAAGTTTCTCGAAAGTATGAAATTTTAGATTTCAGAGGTTGTGAGGCATTTCATAGTCTTAAGAAACAGAGCTAACCACTCACCATTAATGTAGTATGGCACCCAGATATTTAGACGGCCATGAGTTTTGATTTAGATGTCGATTTACACAAGAAACATCTTTTTAGGTGATACTAAGTTATTCAAAATGAAGAAATAAAGTCCACCATTTTAGGGGTATTTCCAGATTTCTCACCAACCCAAATGATGAAGGTATGGGCTTGCTTCCTCTCCCAATAAGGCATAGTACATGGAGGTATGGGTTTTGAACTAGCACCCATCATTCTTACAGGTGAATTCAATGTAATTTTGGGTAGTTGTATCATGATTTCAAATTATTCTATCTCCTTCTCTCATTATTCTATATATTATAATAAGGGTCATTGTTCTAATATTAGATAATTTTTCTTTGTACCCTCCCTTCTTCTCTTGTATGTATGTAAATTTGTGGAGTTCAAACCTCCCATATAAACTGTAAATGTGATCTTTCCTCTTGGCCTTTGTAATGCAATGTATCAAATATTTGGAGCAATAATAAAAGTTTGTGGATGAATTTTAACCCTCTCTTATGTTCATTGCATCTTCCTAATCTTCCATTATAATCCTGGTTATCTATGCATGGTGGTTGCATTAAAATTTGATAGTTTGTGTTTAATGGTTAGTGATTCTTTAATGGATTGAATGATTCGTCCTTTTTAATGATTGTGGTTTATATCTCCTTCAAAATTAAACCTAAAATTAAACCTTTGGTTATTTTTATTCCATGGAAAGTAAAGAGGTTCCTTTGGTTGGAAGAATCAAAGATGCACAAGTAGCTTTGGATGCATTCCCTATAAAAAGTGTCAAGGCCATAATCTTGGTTGCAAATATCCATTTTCTTATGGCATGCATTTAAGTAAAAAGTTCTATAGAAAATTTGGAGGAGAAATTAAAATGGATTGGTCTCATGTTCTCATTCCTATTAATAGAAAAATGAAGCATTTGTTACAGAAAGACATGTTGAATACATTATGCAAATGACCGATGAACCCAAAACACAAATCCTTTATGAAGATTTTGGTCATGAAAACTATATGGTCTTGTCAGAAGATGATACTAATGTTTCTAAGGTATTGGTTGATGATCCTAATGGTGTTTGAATCCTTCTATTTGAGGGAAGTTTTTATATGACCAATTCTAGAGTTGGCATTGTTGTTATTTCTCCCGAAGGTAAATCCCACCCATTTTCTTATAACCTTAAATTTTAAAACACAGAAAAATAATGTTGAGTACAAGGCCCTTCTTCTTAGCTTAGAATTAGGAAGGAAAATGGGGATCAAGAAAATTTGTGCCCATGGAGATGTTGAGCTTATTGTTAAACAAGTTAGAGAGGGTTTTCAAGTAGAGAGCCAATGGATTAAGCACTATAAGAACTTGGTATGAGATTATATTTAATCATTGGATGCATTTTCTATCAATGATGTACCTATAGAAAATAACATAAGAGAAGATTCTATAGAAGTTTTTATGTAATTACTAACTCCTCATCTAGACTTCACTCGAGAAACATTCATGATTAAGATGATTCATAGACCGAGTGTCTAAGATAATGTGAATAATTGGTGTGTATTCAATGATGATCATCACCTAATTTCCTTCCTTGAAATCAAATATAACTTCAATCTATTTTATTTCTATGGAAGTGAAGCATGGTGCCGTGATTTTTTTATCTTATGTGTATGAAGGAGTTGAAGAAGAATATGATAAAGATAGTTTCATAAAACTTAAAGGAAATAAGATACCTAAGGTTCTAGTGAGGTTAGAAGATTTATTTGACAAGTCTTATAGGTATATCCAATCCAAGGTATCACATGAGACCCATCAATCAACTAAGTATGAGTAATTCAACATAGGGAGTGAAGAGAAGGCCAAGTTTGTAAACATTGGAAAATTTTGTACTAAGGAAGAGAGGAAGAAAATGGTTGAATTACTCAAGAATTATGCTGATATACTAGCTTATTCATATGATGATTTGAAAAATTTCAAACCAAGATAATTGTAACATTATATTCCCTTAAATCCATGAATCAAACCATTTCGCTAAATGCAAAGGAAATAAAATCCCAAAACTACACATACAATTTACTAGGAGATTCAGAAATTTACGAATGCTTGTATGATTTTTTTCAATCACCATTCAACTTGGGTAGTTAACATTGTGCCTATAAGGAAGAAGAGTAGTGAAATATGAATCTGTGTGAATTTTAGGAATTTAAATCAAGCCTCTCTTGAGGAAAATTATCCTCTCACTATGATGGAGAAAATATTGCAAGATGTCACTCGCTCGAAATGTTTTCCATGCTTGATAGATTTTTACGCTACAACCAAATTAAGGTGGATGTTCAGGACTATAAAAAACTTATATCACAAATCGATGGGGAAATTTTTCCTATAGAATAATTCCATTTTGTCTCATCAATATAAGTGAAACTTTCTAGAGGGATGGATTTGCCTTGAGTGATTTAAAAGAAAAATACAATGTTCTATCTTGATGATCTGATTATTTTCTCTAAGTAGTAAGAACATCACTTTTAAAAAATGAGATGTGATTCAAAAGTTGGGAGACCATGGAATTTACTTAAATCTAAATAAATCCATATTCAAAGTGTCATAAAAGGAAAATTTATTGGGCACATTCTTTCTAAGGATGGAATCAATATTCATCCGTAACGGGTTCGAGCCATCAAGAAGATTCATCGTTCGACAAGCAAGAAAGTTGTGCATTCTTTCTTTGGGAAAATTAATGTTTTAGAAAATTAATCTCTAATTTTATAGAATTAACTAGGAGTGTAGCCAAAATGATAAAAGAGAATAAATATGTTTTTGGACTACGAGGAGAAGGGTGCTTTTGATAACATCATGAAACTATTACCAATACTCCCTTTCTTTCTTGTCTTGATTTTTATAAAGATTTCATAATCTATTGATATGCATCCTAGAACATCTTGACAACTATCCTAGTGCAGAAGAGTTATATAAGGTGTGAAATTCTATATATTTCACAATTTATGTATTTAATTCGCATAAA
Source organism: Taxus wallichiana var. yunnanensis (assembly GCA_018340775.1). NCBI lineage: Eukaryota > Viridiplantae > Streptophyta > Pinopsida > Cupressales > Taxaceae > Taxus > Taxus wallichiana. Next base: position 266,642,842 of record CM031240.1, read on the forward strand.
TTAAAATATACTCAAATGGAGAAGCATGGTTTGGTTTAGTTAAGGAAATGAAGTAGTTTTGCTTCTACATCCGAAAATCCCATTGTATTTTGTTTGTGCCTGATACAAATGTAAAATAAATCCACACACGAAAATAATTTCGGTTAAAATGAGGAAAATGGGTACATAAATTTAAAGAGAAGGACCTCCACATCAAACCAACCAAGCTTGTTCAAGGAAAAGGCCTCTGTGAATTACTTCTAAGTCATTCTAGGAATAAATCATTACAAGAATTAGTTTCTAGTGTCCCAATTTTTCTTTTCCTCTTCTCAACAAATGAATGGTATGTAGACATCACTCATTTTATTACTCATAGAAAATTCCCTACATTTCTATGTGCCAAATAAAATAGAGCCATTAATTTTCAATCTACACAATATATACTATGGAACAATTCATTGTTCAAGAGAATGATTGATGGAAGATATATTATATGTATAGATAGGGAGTACCAGAAAAGATTGTTAAGAGATTTCTATGATCAAGCATGTGGATGCCATTTTTCATATTTAGTGACAACCCCTAAAATTCTTCATGCAGGTTACTATTGGCCAACCTTTTTGAAGAATGCAACAAAATGGGTCTCAAAGTGTGAAGCTTGTCAAACTTTTTTGAGAATAACCAAGTTGGCCGCATTACCTCTCAAAAAAGTGGTGATAGAAGATCCTGCTATCTCTTGAAAGAGAACCATTTTTGAGAGATAACTGTAGGGGTTCTAAGCTTTTTCAAAATCTCCCACTTTTGTAGATACAATGGAAATACCTCAGATTTGTGGGTATACCTATTGTCGACGTGAGTCTCTGGTATTAAGGAAGGTTCCTTTTTTATATATCCTAAATTAATTTTTAGGGTTTTGAGGATAAAAATATGACTATAAATGAATTAAAAATAGGGTAATACACAACTTGGTGAGGGATTTGACTAAGTACATGCTCAATCAAATTGAGAATGAATTTTGGATGCACAAACCAATAGTTTTCAGCATAATATTAAGGAAAAATACTTTGTGTATTGAGGGAATGAGTCACTACAACACAATAAGATAAACATGCACACTATATTATGTTTAATTAGGAAATTTGACATTCACAATAATTAATGAGATATACACACCACTGCAAATAATTGGAAAGGCAAAAATCAATTCTCATTCAAGGGGAAAAATTGGAAAAATTGCTTCAACACTCCTATGTCCAAAAATTCCTCCCTTGTGCCTTACAATTACACACAATATATAACAAGATTATTCACCCATCCCATCCTAAAAATAGGCTAAAATTGTACTCGCCCATGCATGCTAATTTTACCCCTTTATCATGAATAAATAAAGGAATAAAAATAGACATGTTGATTACAATGAGGCATTAATAGCCTTAGTTACAAAAATAAAATTCAGTCCAAGTGCAGTTGACTAATCTATTTTTAATAAAATAGGATGAATAATTTGGCTAATAATAGCCCTTGTTTGTTGTGTAAGTCTTCTCCAATGTGCATGCAATCTTTGTCTTCTTCTACTTGATGTGACACTTGCAACTTGATCCACTTGCAATGATATTTTAGGAATTATTTATTTCTTTCCCTTTGGATGCATATGTAAAAATTTAATATCCCTATGTGAGAAAAATACTCCTTTTATTTTCAATGATTTAACAAAAATATTCACCCAATGTGTGGAGAACCACTTGTAGGCTCTGATGTTGACATCTTTTTGTCATTATCTGCATGGTGAAATAATCCTTTTAATAACCTTTTTATCATATACAATATATTATTCTCCTACAAGTAAAATATAATGCTTTTTCTTCAGCTCCCATGTGGGGACCACCTTTGCACATGTGTAAAAGTACTTCCCCTTACATGAATAATTGTAAATTTCCCACCTTCTTTAATTCGAGGATATGAACATAATTTGGTTCTTTTAAGGAATATTGTTTGCTTTGACTTGCAATGGGCATGCATGTTATTTCACCCTTTTGGTGTCATCATGTTTGAAAAGGTGTCAACTTTTAATTTGTTTATGATTGGAAAATAATATACACACCTTAATCTAAGGTTTCCTTTTGTATAATCATAGCACCTAAGTTGACCACATTTTTACTTGGTTGTGGCACATGATTCAGACCATTTTGATTAAAAATCATTGCAAATAATAGTTTTCAGCTTTTGAATAATTATGCATAGTCATAAGGTAACATTACCTTTGTGATGATCATTGTTGGCATGTGCATGTTTTCAGACCTTAGTCGGTCAATGCAATGATTTTTGTTTTAATCATGGGGCTGGCCCCCTCTCCAAGATGGCTTGACCCTTAATTTGGTCAGTGGCAATTATTAACTTGGCAACTGTAATCGAGTTTCTGCAACCTTGGTTAGGTTAATCAAATTTGATGATAACCATTGATCTTTAAATAGTTTAATATATACTGATGATCCTCAATCCCGAAAGATGGGGGTAGTTAGAATGCATTTATTACATTGAATTTGGTTCATAAATCTTGCACTAGCTAATCTAAATCATTAATTACAAACTCACTTGAGTTAGGGTTTATTGATTTTGATGATTGTTGCTAGACGTTGATTCTTGTACCTCTGAAAATTTTGGACTTTGATCTTTTTCTTGGTGAGTTAGAATAACTTAGCCCTTCTGGTTAAGGTAGTAAAAACGAATTTAACCAATCATTTTTCTATTTTCTTTGGAATCCTTTGGCTTGGCAAAGCCCTTGCAAATTTTTAGTCATCACCATTTTTTCTACATCTTTCCCATTTGAAAACGATCTTATCTCTTACTAACAAAGATCTATATTTGTGAATACCTACACAATTTATTGTTCTTATTATGGTTTGAGCTCTGAAAAAGGGTGACTACCATTATTTTTGAGCACTTGAGATGCGTCATGAGTAAGGTTCTTGTGGTGGTTATTCTTCTCGTATGTCACGCTTTATCTAATCTTTGATGACACCGTAAACATTGAGCTTTGAAAATAGTTGTAAAATTTGAATGATCTCGATACGAGTATTTACATTTATTTTTTATTCTAAGTAGGAAGCTTTTATTGTGAATGTATTATGCCATTATTTTTAACTTTCGTGGCCTCGACCTTTTCTATGAAATGTCCTTTGAGTTTGGTATTTGGACTTACTAGTTTTGATCATTGCTTGGTCGTTATCTATTATGCACAATAAAAGCTGTGTCATTCCATTGAGGTCTATGAAGCTCCGATGAGGTTTTCATTATTTCTATCCCTATTGCACATGACACTCTATTACTATTTGTTCTAGTTGGGTCTCTTTAAAAGTCACATATGATAACATGTAGTGAGTTTGACCTTATATGTTACAATTTTTTAAATTAGGTTTTGAGCTCTATTGATAAAAGACCACTGTTTCAAGCTACTTTTGATGAATTATTTGTAATGAATATTATGAACAACACTCTAAAATTATTCTTTGATAGATAAGTTATGAAGGTAAGTTGTAGAGTATTTATCCTTGTTTCTTGTTCGTTCATTTGACTATCTACCTACAATATGATTAAAAACCTTTTATCATTGTTTATAAAGTTGAATCCTCTATGCATATCCTTCATTTTCACCTAGAGTATTTGGTCCTAGGTTCCTTGTTTTTTCTCTTTGTTTCCTTGAATAGAAAAAACCTCCAGTTGAAAATTCATTCTCGGTCATCACTACTTTCTCTATAACACGATGGTTTCTAGAAAAGACTTCAAAATCATAAGTTCACCATTTTTACAAGTTTTTCGTAAAAATTTGAAAAAGAAGAAGTGGCCATAGTTTGTGAAGTATTTTCTTATATGTATCCTCAAATCAATGAACCTCCTTGATGGGTATTGTAAAATTTCCAATAGTTCTTGTTATTTGAATGAAAGCAAGCTGATTTAACTACTCCATGCATTTTGTTCATTTGATTTTCTCATTACTCACTTGTGAAATTTTATATTATACCCGATACTGGGTTAGTCATTTTGATATGTAGTTGTTGTTATCACCCTGTATCATTGCTTGAAACCTTGAATTTAACACTGTATAATATATTTTTCTCTGATTTGATTTGGTTATTTTTATTTTCTTGTACTTTCTACAACGTGTTGGATAATTTGAATGAATTTGACAATTTGGGCCATTTCGTTACGTTGTTTTCATATTCTTCAAAGAAAATGACAAGTGTTTATTATTTCATACATTATCCTATGACTTTGAATGATATGCTTTGAATTGGTTTCAAAGATTTGTTGGAACTATAGTTTTTGCTTGATATTCTCGATCTTTATGCCAAAAATAAATCTATGTTACTGTAGTTTGAAATAACAAACCTCTATTTTTGATGACTTCTTCTACTTGAAAATGTACTTGTTTCATTGGTTACTTTTGAAACACTTTGATGATCTTTTTTATTCTTTAGTGATGTAGCATCTTGATTTGGAATGAATACCTTTTTGATTGATTTTGAAACTTGATATTGAACTTGTAGTTATTAGATCATTGAAAAAGATGTCTCACTTATTCTCAAAAGACCATTTTTGATCTTGATGCTTAGGGCACCTATACTTTATTGAATTCTTCTTATTTAATTCTAAAATTAGGCCTTTGAAAGATTCTTCATAGTTCTCTACTCATATTTTGTGTATTTTTCCTTTATGACTCCTCTAATCTTTGATGTTGGTTCTTCTCTTTAGTGTGATGTAACTTTTATTTGCATATTAATCATTCAGCCATCTAGTTCTTGTATATTTTCTTGTCCTATAAGTATTGAATATGATACACTCTTTGTACAAAAGTTTTCCTTGAACTTTATTTATCTTCATGGATGCAATGTATTTTATTTTATTGAAGTGTTGCAATATTTTACTGTACTTTGAATGGAGAAAATGTCATCTTCTGAAATCTTGAGGATTTTCTATCTCATTCAGTCATCATACTTAACTATACTCTATTTTGATGTATCAATTTTGATATATCCTCAATCTTGTACCTTGAGTAGATAACCCATTTTCTGTAAGGCAATTTGTAACTTCTGTGAAAAAAATTTGTTTCTTTGATAATTCATTCTTCTTTTGTAGCTCTATTAAACTTGTACTCTATCCATATTTTCAAGCTGATATGTGCTTGATAGTTGATACTTAACTTGTTCAAAACTATGTTGATTACATCCTTGATTACATTCTTTTGAGGATCCTATGTATTGAAACTGGATATATAACTGGAAGCAATTTCTTAAGTTGAATTCTTGAATTCTTGTAGCCTAAAATGATCACTTGAATACTTGTATCTTTATCAATACCTAATTACAAGTCATGAAGTGTTTTGATATGAGAACAATTGACTTATTTTGATGAGTACATACTTCTTCATTTACTTTTGTTGTACTTGCACTTGTAACTTTTGAAGAATGTACTTTCCTTTTATATGAAAGATGTTTAGAAACAACAACTCCTTCCTTGTATAAGTCAACCACTAATATGTTGGAGCTTTCCTGAATGTTTCTTTATCATTCCTTTTAGGCATCCGATTTGATCATAGTTGTTCTGGAGTTGATTAAAACCTGCACTCTTTAGATTTCCTATCTCAGCCTTTATATTCTGATTCTTCCACTTCACTTATTTGAAAATTTGAAACATGTATTGTTATGTTTGAATGAAAGTAATCATGCAAGTCTTGAAAATTTCTGTAACTCCTTCTCTTTCTAGAATAGCTACTGAACTCTGAGTTAAATTCTTCTTTCATACCATTGTGTTCTTATGAGTTTTCTAATTTTATGTACCATGAGAAAGAAATCATTAAACTCTATTTTTATGCAATCTTTAGCTAATAGTGAAGACTGTAAGACATGATTTTATTTCCTCCTTTGCTGCAACTTACACCTACACATTTATGAAAATAGTTAGAAATAAATAGGCTTTTTGGCCTTTATTATGTTCCATATTTTTATTCTTTTCTCTTTCTTTTCTAACATGATTCTGGGAATCATATGTGTTGTTGTAGACTAATACTCTTATCAATTGTGTATCTGTCTTTGATGTACCTTATGCTTATGATATTTAGAAATCCATTTGCATGTAGTTAGATAGTACATGAGTACAAATCAAACCTTGAGCTCAAAATTGATGCCTTTTCTTTTCATTCTTTTTAGGTACATTGTGGCTACCGGGAGAGTTGGATGTAGAAGACTAGAAGAAAACCTAAGGAAATGATGGGTTTCTTCTATACTATTTTACTTTTAACTTCATGCACATGTACTTATTTTTTTAGTAGTTATGAGTTACATCCCACGACTTGTGTGGGAAACATTGTATTTCTTCATGAATAAATAACATTAATTTATATAATTGAGTTGTATATTTCTTTCTATATTCATATTTTATGATGGATATTGATTGTATAATGAAATAAACAACTCAATCACATAATTAAATGTATTTAAAATGTAGAAATAATGATTTTAGAGGTACTTTGTAACTTTATAATGAACTCAATTTCATGTAACTACAACCTGTTTGTTGTTCCTGAATTTAGCATTTCACCTAAAATTTGATTCCCACCTTGATCAAGGAAATGCATTAGTCCTTTGGGGATTTTTAGTTTCCTTGTTGAAGACGAACATGGAATGATAGTCTATGTGACGTGTTACATTTTGTAATAGAACACATAGTTGTATATTACATGTAGTTAATAAATTGTTTCAACTGAAAACATAATAGAACTATAATGCTTCCCCCTAGTTAGGTCCATTTGATGAATTCCTTTCATCATAACAAAAGTTTGAGTTGCCCATTTTTACACAAGTGAAAAAATTATCAACAAATCCCTTTCATAAATGGGGGTTAGATTTTATAGGAACCCTTAATCCTACTTCAAGTGCAGGACACAAACATGTTTTGATAGAAACTAACTATTTCTTGAAGTGGTTATAATCCATTCCAGTTAAAAGAACCACTTCTAAAGTAGTATGTGATTTCCTCAAAGAAAACATCTTGGCCAGGTTTGGAATTCTAAACAAGATTGTCATGAATAATGCCTCAAATGTTTCTTCACATGAGATAATTGATTTTTTCTATAGAGATGGAATCTACCTTGCAAATTCTTATGATTACTATCCATAAGGGAACAGGAATGAAGAATTAACCAATAAAAGTCTTATATCAATTATTAAAAATTAGGTTGATGAATCTTAAAGAATCTAGCATAATAAAATTGATGATTCTCTTTGGGTAGATAGAATTACAACAAAGAGGGTTATTGGAATGTGTCCTTTCCTATTGGTATATAGAACATAAGCTCATTTTATAGTAACAATGGAACTACTTAGACCGCATTTGCTAAAATATATTGAGAATGAAGAGCTCACTAGTGTCATGGAGAAAAGAGTGATGTACCTATAAAAATTTGATGAGGACAGGTTGCAAGTAATTTATATAATGTTGGAAACCAGTAAAAATTGAAACAATTGTTTGATGATAAAGCTAGATCGGGGACTTTCAACTTAGAAACATTATCTTACTCTATAAAAAAGAAGAAAACCTTGAGGAATTCATGGTAAGTTTTATTGTCTCTTTCATGGTCCTTTCAATATTAGACATTTTGTTGGTGAAAATTCATAGTACTTGATCTATATGGATGGAAATTCACTTCCATTATCATATAGTTGTCAATACTTAAAATTTTTTTAGTCTTGAAGTTTCGTAGTCCTTTGTAATTATTAGTCTTGTAAATATGTTTTCTATAGTCATTTTTTTGTTTTCTCTTCTTCCTTTGTTCTTGTGTCTTCTATGTTACCCTATTCTTCTTTCCCTATGGATAAATCACTTGTCATGTAACAAGATATTTTTGGGTCATTTTCTTAGGCTTATTTTAACTATGCATCATGTAAGTCAAATCCTAGAAAGAGCCGATGTTATCACGCAAAAAATGTGTATAAATTTTAGAAATGTTTTAGTAAACTCTGACTTCTATGAAAAATTTGTTTTGCGTTTGTGAAGTCTTGTGGAGAAAAATGTTTCTAACTGTTAGTCATTTTTGAGTATTTTGATTATTTTGGTATTTTCTTTACATTATGGCAACATCAGGTTTTTTTAGTACTTGTGTCTCTAGTTCCATTTTTCCTCATGTTCTCTCGCATCCGCTCCTTTCCCGCATTACGTTAAGTCCCTTTTTATGGGTTTTTGTGTTCATCATTAAACTATTCTGTACAAGTATTGGTTCTCCACATCATTATTTTTCCCACATTTGCCTTACTTCCATAACCTTTGAATTCATCCTTTATATTGTAGACTTTGCAGATTCTTTTATAATTTATGGACCTTTTACTTCCTAGACTTCATTTCCCCACATTCTTGTGTTCTCCGCACTCATCACCAATCTCCAAAGTTTTCATCAAAATTGGCTAAGTATTTCTTCCTATTGCAGATGTTACAATTTTTCAAATAACTCGCATCCCCGTGTCTCATGGGCATTGTGTTCCCGATGGTCTCATTCTCCTACACTTTCTTAGGTTTCTTTGTCTTATGGGAGTTTTGGATATTTAAGCCCCCATGTCCCTAGTTCCCTTATGTTGTCAATTCCCCACTTTTCCGTCATAACCACAATACAAAGGAAATTGGTAAAATGTTTTCTAACACCACCATTTCCCACAATATGCTTATGTTTCCTATTTAATAATTTATTACCTTGGTTTGAACAAGAAAGTATAAAAAGAAGTAAAATGGGTGATTTTTACAATCTCAAATAAAAAAATTATAGTTAATTCCTTGTGTTCCAGTTTGTATACCCTACAAGCCATTTCTAGCCATATCTTAACCATTCTCTTGCCATTTTTAAAAATTCAAATTGCTTTGTATCCTGAGAAAAGTTACTTTTCTCTTAGACCCTAGGAAAGTTATTTTTAAGCTTCCTATAAAGGTTTTGATATCAAATTGCTTTTGTTTTGTATCATACCTTTTTTTCTCAAAAACTATCATTGAGTTTCCATTCATCTAAGTGTTTGTTTCCTAACAAGGCCATCATGAAGTACCTTTATGAGGGTTATGAACATATTTCCCCCTTTAAATGTTAGTAGCCAACATAGGAGATAGTGATGTGTAGCATATTGACTTCAATGACATCTCATCCCATGTTTCGATGTAAATCCCACTCACATAGCTCAATGTATCAAATGTTTTGGGATTTATCATGCCGTGGCTTCCTATTTTAGTTCAATGTGTAGATATTGTTTTATCCCATGCTTTTTGCTTCGATCAAGATTAAAAAGAAATGAAAGATCCTCAAGCTCAAGTGATTGTAAGCTTGACACCAATTTCATAAATGTTGCCTTTAGATTCCATGTTTTTAAAATGCCAACACTCTCACTATAACACAAACTCAAGGCCTTCTTGAACAAATATGGAAAAATTAAAAAAAACAATGGTAACTAAATTTTGGTTCAAGGTTCTAAAGAAATGGTCATCCACACTTCCTAAGAGTATGTATATGGCTCATTTAAAAGAAGAACCATCTAATATATTCAATTTGTTATCTAGAATCATAGGAATTCCCTTAACCAATGAGTTTCACTTCTAGATGCATGTCCTTATATAAACATTATTTGTGAAGGGAATCAAAATCTGAACTAGGGAGAGATAATTTGTGAGAACCTAGGTGATCAATTATTAAATGTACAAGAGAGAATATTTATATATGACCTCACATTTGATGTACACCATTGTAAAATACATAGTATGATTAGATCTTAATCTAGTGGATGAAAGGAAGAATACACCAATGTATGATTATTACCCACAATTAACTCTTTAAAACAATAGAAATAATTTTAGAAGGTTAAATGATGCATTCACAATGAAAATTATCAGAATCTTGGAAGGAAACATAACAAAGAGGGTATTTGTTGGAGGAAAATAATTTATCTCAACTTATGGTAGTTTGTTCATCAATATTAGAAGGTTCTCATAAATCAGGTTAGCTAACAATCCTCCCATGTACTACAATGATAAACTAGATTTAGTAGAATGCTGGAGGAAAATTTATATGTTGCATAAAAAATGAAAGTACTAAAATATAATAGGTATTCAATTCCCAATCACTATGGGAATTATAGTTGTAGGATAACACTAGACGCTCAGAATGTAGAAAGGACCATCTCTGCATTAAACTTCTATGCATTTCACAAGAGGTTTTGATTTGACATCAAAGGCTTCATCTCTAAAAACCTTAGAATAGGTTTTATCACTCACTTTTTATATAAGATTATTGGGAAGATTGTTCAAATGACTATGAGGTGAGAAGAGGATACTTCGGTTAGTTTTCCTTGCAGTAGATAAAAGATTTTTGAATTTACAAAGTGCTGAAGGAATTTCCAAATTATGATGAAGACTTGTATTCTCTTGAATATAATAAGACTATTCGACACACACCCCTCATCACCATAAACTAGTTTCAAAAGGAAATTGATGATCTTTAGAAGATAAAAACCTAGTTATGGTGAGGAAAATTTCTGGTTTTATATAAATATGAATATATATAAATAAAGTATGACTTAATCTTCTTCTCATGTAGCATAAAAATCTCATAAGGAAGTTTCTACCTCACACACAGAAGTTCCAAATCTGCTAACTCCCTCTCCTCAGCATGTAGAATATCCATTAAAATTATTTTGAAGGAAAGAGAAGATTAAGAAAATTGAAAAAGAGAAATAAATAATTAAGGAAAAAGGAAATCAACCATTCTCTCCATGGAAAATATAGGAGGTTCAGAGCATTGAACAAATTTTTGATCTTTAATAGGAAGAAGAAAAGGGGAAAGAGGATCATGAAGAAAGAAACTATGAAGGAGGATGTACGAAGAAGGAAGAGGATGAAGGAAACAAATTTAAGAGTGCAAAGTCGTGGTTTGACGTATTGATCATTCGAAGCTCAAATCAGCTATGAAATAGAAATATTCTTCAAGTGCTAGAGCACCTACTCTTAAGGTGTTTTCTACTTAGAGCCTTGGTTACCTCAACACACTTGGTCTAGTCCCTCTTTTGGATCCACATCCTAGTGATTATTTGACATGGGTAAAACCCCTAATTGATACCAAGAAAAGGAAGTCATCCTCACAAATCATTTCTTCTGAGTTTAATTTTGTAGATTCCTACTTGGTACAAATTTCACTCCCCGCCAAGAAAGCCAATAATGTTTTAAGATTGGTTTTTAATTTAAAAGGCTAGAAATACTGGAAATAGCAAATACAAGGGTGGAAAAAGATGAAAATGATCTAACTATTACTCACTTGCAAGGTGAGAAGAATTCCATTCGATTAATCTACTCGAAGAGGAGATTCATAACTTAAAAGAGATAGTCTCCAAGGTAATTAAAATGGTAGATAAAGGAAGAAAAACATAGGAAAAACTGGAGGAGAAGGTATAAGTACTCTCGATTTCATAAAACACTTCCTCGCAAGTGATAAAGTTCTTGATCTTGCCCATATAACTTCAATGGATCCTCACATTGTCCTCTTTGATAAAGAAGTTCAATCTATCAAATACATTCATAAACATGTTTGTATGGAAAGAAAATTTAAGAAATGGTTCAAGGAATATTGATATATGGCTTTAATTTCATTGATGAATCACACAAAGAATAGGCCACCATTTCTCTTATCCAAGTTCATATTGACTCAGTAATCATTATATTTGGAAAGGAACTTAAAATTTAGTAAGAATGTATTCAAGATCTTAGACTCATGAAGGATACAAATGAACAAATTATCCTTTCATATAAGATCTTAGATGATTCAAAAATTAATATGTCCCATAACTTGGTTTTCAGTGTAGAATGCAAAATGAAAGTGCTAGAGAGGCAATTGGTGAACTTAATAATATGGTGCAAAAGAGAGATGCATTCAAATCTTAATTACTTAGTGAATTTATAGCCTTTCCGTGTTAATTTTATAAAGATAATTTTGGAGAGAGGAACAAAGCACAAGAGATCAAAGAAAGATTCAAAGAACTCATCAAGGAAGACATGTTCAATCCTAAAGTTGTGAAAAAATAAAAAATGGAAGAAATCAATGAAATGCATAATGTGGTTATAGAAGCAACCAGAGGCTTAGTGAAAAATGCAGATATGAGAAAGGAGATGGAGGATTCCTTGGGAAGCTCAACAAATTCTTTTGAAAAAACCACTATCCTAGAGGCATGGATATTTTTGGAGATCTTGTTAAATTCTGAAATCAAATACTCAAACTGAAGAGTCCAACAACACCTTATACAAGTGTTCCTTTTCCTATTTCCTAGGTTCTTCTTTCTAGTCAATGTAATTCAAAGTTAGCTTTATTATTTTAAAAGATATGAAATTGTAAATAATGCTAATCAATTTGTATTTCATTAAATAAGTTTGAAAACTTAACTAAAATATTTTGGAACTAGGAATATTAGTTACATCCACCCTTATTCCTATATAAGGTTTTCTGTCATTATAAAAATGGGTTATTGTTTGATTTTGATGTTTTGAAATTAAAAAACGATACAGAAATGCAAAGAATCAATATAGAAGAAATTATCCTCTCTATTTTCCTGCATCCTTTATATTTCTATCCTTTAGTCTATGAAGTCAGATTTTATATATTTGGATATGAAACTTTGTGTTCAATTGAGTTATTCTGATGTTGAGAACTTTGATTTTAGTGTATATAAGGATTGTATTCAAATATATATAGATTCATGTGTTCTTGAACTTTCATATATATATAAGTACAATACTATTATGCAATCTATATATCTGAAAGTGCTACCATTTTCATTCCTCAAATCATTAGTTCTTCTACCTCTTTTTCTTCTATATTGAGAATGAATGAATATGGATACATTTTGTTGGTATTCAAATTTGTTCTCCTTTTCAGTCTGAGCAACACCATAGATATGTCATGGAGCTTGAAGTCATATTAGACCATGTTGTATTTCATTAGTAGCCGAGGATATGGTTTAGCTAGCACTCAAGTTTGTGGAGAAATGGATAGCACTCCAATAGGACTTAATCTTGTCCTAGCTATTTTAGGTTGTGCCTTGCAACCAAGCTAAGAGGACTTGTTTTGTAACCTTGTAATGGTGAAGGAGATTAAGATGTGGTTCTCTTTGCTTAAAATTCTATGCTGGAGACCTTGATGAAAACATGATCAACACCCCAAATCTAAACTCTCACAAGTTGTCACTTCTCAAAACATGGCTATCTTCTCAAAACAAGGCAAAGGTTACTAGAGACATTGGAAATCCTGATCTAGTATGCATACTTTTGCAAATGGATTTTGATCTTCTTTGGGTATACAAATACAACTCAGGGGTAGTACATGATAGGATCTTTGTTTTTAGTTGATTTTTGTGGGGGATTGACAAGACAAACTGGGATAGATCAAATCTTTGACAATCTCTACAATATTTGAACAACTATCAGAAGAAATGCCTCAAATAATTAGGTTGTTCTTTCAACCAGAAGAGGCACAAATGGAAGCCTAGGTTTCACTCTTCACACAATATTTGAGAACTTACCACAAAATCATGAAGTAAAGAACTCAATTCAACACAAAATCCTTGATCAAACCATGCCTAAGGTACCCCCAAAGGCTTATAAGAAATCTCTGCAGACAAGGAAGGTAGAGTGATTTTAAATTTGTTTATCTCCTTATCAGATGAAGGTTCTTATGAATATGAGATTGAAAATGGTAGTAAACTATCAACCAAAAATGGAGATCCTTTTTGATTTCTAAGGACTTTCAATGCAAGATTGTAACAAGAAAAAAGAAAACTATTTACAGGAATTTAAAAATGATAACAGAGACCATATTGCCCAAAGAAAACATAGATTTAATTCAAAACTTGTTAGATTCAATAGCAGGGGAGAGTTACATGAACAATCTCAAAGCTATGTGATGGCTATACACTTGTAACCAACTCACATACATGAATTTCCAACACATGAGACATTAACCTGGTTCTTTGGTGGATTTCTCAGAAAATGAGCTTTTTCTAAGAATTTTCTCATGATTTTCATCTCCGAACCCTTTACAATTTCTCCAAAATGCACTATATACCCTATGCCATATTGGAGCCTTCTTTCCCAAGAAAAGAATATGCGATGGGATCAATTCTTTAACAACAATTCTTCATGATTCAATGAAAATGACATCAAACAGAAAACACTCGCATGTTGCTAGGTGTGCCCAAAAGATTAAATTATTACAAATATATTGATCATTATCCATCCCGGAGGAATTTTTTTCATCATTGAGGTATAAAAACACCTCTAACTCATCATTTTCACCCTTTTACCTTTTCATACTACCTCTCCAACTTTTGATTTTGTCATTTCATATGTTTGCTTGGGCTAGGGAAAAATTATTTCAAAAACACCTCAAATCAAAGAATTAAGCCATGAAAGTGATGCCAATGATCCTAGAAGGCCAATACGACACAAAAGCACTATAAATTTGATGAATTTTGATGCAAAAATCACGATTCCAAGCTTCCTAGAGCTCCCGTGGTGGTCAAAACAAATGGATGCATAGAAACCATCGACCTTATCCATCTTTTTCCTTTAATCTAGGCCCTCCACGTGTCAAAAAACAATTGGGACCGAAATTGGGATCATTTTTACTTTTCCACATTTTTGGAAAAATGGAAAATTTTCACTTTTTTCTCCGCCTCCGCCTTTGAATTTTGGAGCTGACACGTGGCACATGGTGGGTCCCATTGAAATCATGCTTCAATTCTGTATTTTGACCTTTTTTTGCAAATTGGGAAAATTTTCACTTTTTTCCCAAGGGCCTGCACCTCCGATTTTTCCCTTGCCATGTGTCTCCTTGTGATTCGCTAGTGGGCCAGAGCATCAAATTTTGATTTTGAGTATTTTTGGCGAAAGGAAAAAATTCCTTCCTTCCTCCATTGGCCCGCCAACCTACCTTGCCCTACCATGCGTCCATCTCTCATTTGGTAAGTACCCGCTGAATTAATCTTCATTTTACTCCCTTTAAGCTAAGGGAAAATTTTCCACTTTGTCTTCATGGGCCCGTGCCTCCGAAACTATCCCCACCACATGGTGCTCTTCTATTCATTGCAGATCCAAGTCTTCCTTTCTTCCTTCAAACCTCCCTTGCAATTTTTTTGAAAATTCACAAACTTTAATGTTAACCCACGCCCCCTTTGACCCTTAAAATGTTACACATGTCCATTCGTTATTTTCCACGAGCTTTGGGCAAAAAAATTTACTTTAACCTTTTTGTGAAAAAGGAAAAATCCCCTTTTCCCTCCACGGCCCGCCGACCCGCTCTACGCCACTGTGCTACCACGTGTCCTCCTCTGATTGGAGTGGGGGAAAAATTGGTTTTGAAACTTTATAAAATTAGAGCCAAAAAACTCTAAGTCCCCCCCCACCCACATCCCCTCAGCCAATGAAAACATGCCACGTAGGCAATTTGGAAAAAATAGGGCCTCGGGCCTGAAAATGCCCCATTTGCTTGAAAAGGTGAAAAATGAAAAGTTAGAGTGCCTCCCCACCTTTCCGCAGCCAATGCAAACCCACCACATTGCCAATACCTTATGAGGATGAATTTGACGGGCAAATGACGCCTGTCTGACCATCAAAATGTAAAAATTCCAAGGATGCCCTAGAATTCAATTTTTTCACCAAGGATGGCAGATTTTTTTATTTTGAATCAACTGAAGCATGATTTTACAACATTTTCGACCTTGGGATGGGATTTTCAATTACAAACAAGTATGAATTTATTAATTTCAATTTTTCCATGATCTGGAAAAGAGAAAAAGACACAGCCCGCAAATTTGGAAGAACTAGGGCACAAAAGGGAAAACTTGGAATATTCCTTCAAATTTGGGAAAAACAACAAGTTTGTGAGCATTTTTAAAGCATCAAATTGGAGGTGAAGAATTTCAGACCATCAATTCAAATGGTAAAACATTTTTGAGCAAATATAGACTTGGAAAATTAGGGCAACATGGTGTTAGCTCAAAAATGGCACCAACATCGTCTCTTTCTTTGGGATGGGCACTCCCAATGAGTGCCACAAGGAAAAAACGTAGACCAAGTGCCAAGATATCCATTGGGCAAAGGATTCAAGAGTCAAAATCACCAAAAGCCAGCTGCGAACCCAACAAAAAATGGTTGCCATATAGCAAGATAAACCACAAAATTGACAAAACACCATAAACATAGAAAAAAATCAACACTATACAATGTACAAGCTATGCATACCTTGAATTTGGGGATTAGTCCAAGAAATGCTTTAGATGTCTACCGTGATTAACAGGAAATTCAAGCAATTCCTTGATATAAATCTTTGATAAAAAAGGTATGCTCACCAATTCTGATATCAATGGTATAAGGATGCATCAAATTTGCCATGCTTGCCCTTGTCTTCATGCCTACTATCCCACAACAAGACCAAATCTCCAACATTGAAGGCTCTAGGAGTGACATTCTTGTCAAACAATCTCTTCAATTTTTCCCTATATCTGACATGCCTTTAATGGGATGATCTTCTCTCCTCATCAAGCTCAATAATCTAATTGATCCTTGATTCATATGGGCCAAGCTCTTGATCTTCCAACTGTTGGGAAAATTGAAATGAAGATAATTCACGTGCAAGGGAAGCAAAGCCTGAGTTGTATACATAAATTCAAATGGTATTTTACCAAGTAGCTCTTTTAGGAGTTATCCTATCAGCCCAAATTGCAAATTTCAATTGTTCACCCCACTTCTTCCATTTTGCTCCAAGGTTCTTCTAATGATCTTTAACAAATTCTTATTGTTGGACTAGTTTGTCCACTCCCTTAGGGGTTATATTTTGAAGAATAAGTCAAATTGGTTCCATATTCATTGCATATTTCCATTAAAGGTTTGACTCTAAAGCACATGGCATTATCAACTACAATCTTGATTGAGACTCCAAATCTGCATATGATGTGATTCAACAAGAAGTCCATTACCACTTGGTGTGTTGCCTTTTTAGATGGGATTGCTTCAACCCACTTTGTAAAATAATCAGTGGCTATAAGAATCCACTTGTGGCCTACACTAGAAGGATCTGAAATCTCACCAATGAAGTCCATCCCCCATTGCTTGAAAGGAGCTTCAATTGATACATGTTGCAAAGGAAGGGATCTGAAGCTTTCAGTCTTCCAGAGAAACGTTGACAACTATCACATTTTTTGACTAGATGGGTTTGCATCTTTGAAGAGAGTAAGCCACCAATAACCAACTCTAAAATCTTATGTGTTGTTTTTCTTCCAGCAAAGTTGCCCTCCACAAACTCCCCCATGGATATCAATAACTATCTTGGGAGCTTCATCTTCAGTTATGCATTTCAAAAGGACACCTTCAGGGTTCTTCCAAGCTAGCCCAAGGTCTGTGATGATATATTTTTGAGAATCCAGCTTGAGGGATCTTTTCTGATTTTTATTTAAGTGACTAGGGCAGTATATGTGTTTAAGGTAGAAGATCACATCTTTGTACCACTCAGAATTTACCAACTTTGCAAGCACATCTACATTTTCTTCCTCTAGCTAATTCACTTCCACATTCTGCAAGTTGCTCTCAACTATGATCCTAGCAAGACCCGAACCTATTACCAAATTTGTGGTTTGGATGTCCATATCATACTCCTGCAATTTGTTCACCCATCTACACCTTTTTCTAGAGACCTCCATCTCTGATAAGATGTTTTTCACCATGGTGTGGGGAACATAAGCAATAACTTTTGAAATCAATATATAAGGCCTCGAAAATTTTATTGCTTTCACCAAGGAAAATGCTTGTTTTTCCATGATTGTATACTTTAACTCAGCAGCTTGCAAAGCCTTGCTAAAGAAGGAAATAGGCCTCTCAGCCCCATCTTCATCCTTTTGGATCAAAAATATGCAATAGTATTTTTAGAAGCAAAGGAGAATATTTGGAAAGGCTTCTTGTAATTCTGAGCTGCCAAGATAGGTGCATGTTTGAGTGCCTCTTTTATTCCTTCAAAAGCTTGAATGATAGCCTCCTCCAACCTGATAACTTGGTCCCTCTTTAGCATGCTTGTGATTGGAAGAGTCAACTCAACAAAGTTGGAAACAAACCTTCTAATAAAATTAATTTTACTAAAGAAAGATTAGATGGATTTCTTGGTTCTTGGGATAGGTACTTTGTTGATTGCTTCCACTCTCTCAGGGTCTATCATAACACCATATTTTGACACAATGTCACCAAACAAATTGTCCTTTTTCACACAAAAATGAAACTTCTTTAGATTAAGATAAATTCCATACTCTCTACATCTTATCAGCATCTTCTCCAAGTGCTATAAATTGATCACCTCTCTACCCTACAAACACAGTCACATCATCTTGGTAAACTGCAATGAACTCATTGATGTAACTATCAAAAGTAACATCCATTTCTCTTTGAAAAGTGGCATCAGCATTCATCAAACCAAAGGGCATCCTAACAAAAACATATTTTCCCAAGGAGTAGTGAATGTTGTCTTAAGTCTTTCTGATTCCTTGACAAACCACTTGATTGTATCCGGAGAAACCATCCAATATAGAAAGAAACTCAAACCCTGTCACAAGCTGTAACATATTTTCCATATTTGGAAAGGGATAGTTTTCCTTCATGGATGCTTTGTTTAGATTTCTAAAATCCACACAAATTCTAATGTCTCCATTATTCTTTCTGATTGACACTAGGTTTACATCCCAAGATGAATATCTAGTGTCTGAATAATACCTCCATCTCTCAACTTCTTTAACTCCTCTTGGATTTTCATGGAGAGAAGTGGATTAATCAGCCTTTTCCTCTGTCTGAATGGTTTAGTATTTGGCTCAAGAGGGATCTCATGTTGAAAAAATTCTTCTCTATATGTTTTTAGCTCAAAATAGGACCAAGCAAGGAAGTCTTGATATTGTTTCAACAATTGGAGGTAGGAATATTTTTGTTCCTTGTTTAAACTACTGCCCAACCAAAATTTTCTTGGTTTTTCCTTTGTTCCCAAGTCATGCTCTTCCACATCCCTTGAGGTAGACATGTTTCTATTTATGATGAAATCAGCATTGTAAAAATTTGACTCAAGTGTAGGAAGACCTCTAGGAATGGTGTTTGTTTTCAATTGGATGATATCTTTTCCAAACAAAGTCTCTCTTCCTTCATTCATACACACCTTTGGTTCCCAATAAATATGATGATCTAAAACTCACCTTGATTTTTCAAGAACCTTTGCACTTGATAATCCTCATCAAACACTTTCCAATGCTTGGTGTTGTCAAGCATAGCTGGCCTAGTCAACACTTCAACATTGTACTCACAATAAGGTGAAATAGTGAAAACTCCAAATATTTGCCCCAACAATACCAAATTTTCAGAAACAACATTCAAACTTCTATCATGGTGCATAATATTGAAGGAATCAAACATCTCAACTAGATCCCAAACTGCATGCTTGTATTGCTTCATCCACTGATTTTTTGTAGCATACAATTTTATTATTTGTTTAACAACTAGCTCTAAATATCCCTTTGCAATTATGTCCTTGACACCATACTTCCATGCAATTCTCAGACCCAACAACAAGGATTCATACTCAACAATGTTGTTAGTACATTCAAAATTAAGCTTGAAGGAAAAAACAAATTCTTCCAAGCTAGGAGAAATCAGAATTATACCAGCACCATTTCCAAATTTGGAGGAAGCTTCATCAAATAGTAAGGTCCAAGGAGAACATACATGTTCAAGGAACTTTGATTGATCCATTTTGTGTTCTTTTCCATTAGCAAAACCAATGAAATTCTCAGCATCTACATCAGCAAACAACACTTCATAGGAAGCATTGTTGGAATCTTCAATTAGGTGCAACATTATATTTTCTCCATAGAGCTTGACTAGGCTGCCCTCAATGGGAATGGTGGTAAAAGACATATCCATTTGGAAACTCCCTCCAACACTTGCAGCCCATTTTCTTGACAAAAGCATACGCCATTTGGCAGGGCAATCAACAATCAAAACATCCAATTTTAAATTCCTCCCGGGATAAGATGCAAGTTGCACAACCAAACCTTTTACAAAACCAACTACCGGAACTTCTCTTGAGTCCATAGTATTACACTTTCCATAGGCTGTTGTCACTTTGATATCCAACTCAATCATGACTTCTAGAGGCATGACATTACATGATGCACCGGAATCAAACATACAATTGTGAAGTAGCCTATCCTCTATAATCAAAGTTGTGAAAAATGGATCAGCATTCAATTGGGAATCAACCAAAGATGTCCCCAAATATACCTCACATGTCTCTCCAAGATCTTCTACTTCTAGTTGTGTTCCAAGGTCAGCTATGATTTTAGGAGGAGTCTCAGCAACATTTACATTTCTCCCTAGAGTGATCTTCTCTTCCTTCAACCCCAAGTACTCAAATGCTCAAGAATTCTAAGTAACTCAATGATTGGAACACTCACTTTAATTTGGCTCAATACTTGGGCTATGTCATAGGGAACACTCTTTGGCAAAACAACATTAGAAGGGAGACAATAAGAATCATTAGATGGCAGTGGATTCTTGACAACTTGGGCATGAGGAGGACTGTAATTTTTGTTTAGGACAACATAACTTTTAACAGGTGCTTCTCTCCTAGGAGCCTCTTTTGGAATGCTTGTGAGTAAGGGTGTTTTAGGTTTGGGTTGAGGCCCAACTCACTTAACAAATTTTATTCTAATGTTATAGTCTTTCTCTTGAGCTACAACAACATTCATCAACAATTGTCTAACTTCCACCGAAGGGATACCACCATCATACTTTTTAATCATCAAAGCTCTTAAGTATTCAAAGTCATTGTTAGGAATTTCAAAATCCTACACTACATCAACTTTAAGAGCATGAGGGGGGTGAAATACTTGTACCCATTTGATGCAATCCCAAAACGTAGTAATAGTCCTAGCACTTATTACTTCATTAGATGTTGCTCCTCCTTGTGAGCTTGAAGAACATCCCATCATGCAAATAACATTATCAGTTCCATCCTCATTATCATCTTCATCAACTTGTTGGTCCACTTCACATGGAGGATGAGGAAGAAAATATCTATCACACCAATCCATATCAAGTAACTTCATTAACAACAACAACCTTGATAGTTAGAGGGTTATGAACCAATCTAGTTTCATGTGCTTGGGGTTGTCTATTTCCCCCTCCCATAGGTCCTTTACCTCTATCATCTTGTCTTTGATCACCCCTAGGATGATTTCCAGATATATCTTGTGCTTGTTACCTAGGTTGACCTTGTGAAGTCTGCCCAATTCCGTTCTCAGTTCTTTCCAACTTGTATGAGATTTCTTTGACAGCCCCTTCCAAAGTTTTCATAACCTCTTCTAAATCAGTGCCTTTGCTAGCTTGAGGTTTTTCAGGGTTTATCAATTTTACACCATCTCTCTTGAGAGGTTTCCCAATAGCCTTGATATTGTTTTCAATTTCAAGTGTGTTGGTAAATGGTTGTCCTAGATTGGTTGGGTTCTTGTCTCTTAGGTAATAGGATGCCTTCTTATCAAATGCATCTACATATTTGATTAAACAAGATTCATCACAAGGCCTCAAACCAACAGGAAACCTTCTCAAAGTTTTTTTAAACCTTGTGTTGAAGTCATGGATTGATTCATTAGTGTTCTTCTTGATATTCTCAAACTCAGATAAAATAAATCTAGGATCATTCTTGTCACCATATTGCAACCTAAATGCATTTTTTATTTCAGTTCATGAATCAATACAATTATCAAGTAGATCCTTGTACCAATCCATAGCATCCTCTTCTAGTGTATGATTAAACAATTTGACATATACATCCTCAAACTCTATCTCAAAATCTTCCATCATATTATCAAAATTTTTGAGATGCTGATCACCAGTAATAACATTATTACCCTAAAATTTTGGCAACCTATTTTTGACATCTTGTGGGACAAAATTTGGGTAACCATCCATTCCTCTAAAATTTATAGGAACAAAGGTATTAAAAACAAATGGAGGTCTAGGCTGAGCCATTTTGTTTGGTGGGGTGATCTTGGAGGAGAAACAAAATGATGAGGAGTGAGAGGTATTTGGGGAATGGGAATGAAAACTTCCAAACAAATCTATCTTAAGGGCTCTCCTTCTTGATGATTTCTAGCAAATTTAGAAAATATAGGAGCATATTTAGGATCAAGCCTTTCAAATGCACAAGAAGGTCCCTCACTTGATGGGGAATTTAAATTAGCAATAGGATTGTCTGATTCAGATCCACTTGAAGAAGAATTACAGTCCTTAATAACAGGCTGCTCACTTTCAAACTCAACAATAGGGATCTCCTTTCTTGCATTCAAGTCTCCAACAACTTTCCACACCTTTCTTCCCTCTAGCTCTGAGCTTCTTGAATCTATAAACAACTTCTTAGTAGAATCCTTGATGAAGAGAGATCTTCTTCCTTCTAGTTTTGTAGGGATTAGCAACACAAAAGTAAATGACAGAAGGGTAAGACAACTGGTATTTTCAAGATCAAATCAACATGGAGTCACCACTAAGGAATTTCACCTTAGTTGTGAAAGAATGCACTAAAATACTTCTATCAAATATTTACCAGCACTGAAAATATTGCCAAAATTTACAAATCAGACCTTCTTCTTCTTAGATAAATCAATCACAATGCAACCAAAGTGTATAAACTGCTAGGAAATGAAAAAGGGCAGATAGAGCTTGAAACTTTTGCTTAAAAATTATAGATCTGAAGCATAGAATGATATTTTAACAATGTAGCAACTCAAAAACTTGAATACAAAAATGCTCAAACTCTTCAAACACTTCACAAACACCAATAAATTCCAAGAACTCCCCGGCAATGGTTCCACTCATGTTGGTATCAAAATTTGTTCTCCTTTTCAGTCTAAGCAACACCATAGATATGTCATGGATCTTGAAGAAAGACTAGACCATGTTGTATGTCATTGGTAGCTAGGAATATGGTTTAGATGGAACTCAGGTTGTGGAGAAATGAATAACACTCCAATAGGACTTGATCTTGTCCTAATTGTTTTAGGTTGTTCCTTGTAACCAAGGTAAGAGGACCTGCTTTGTAATCTTGTAATGGTTAAAGAGATGAAGATGTCCTTCTCTTTGCTTGAAATTATATGATGAAGACCTTGATCAAAAATGATCAACACCCTAGATCTTAACTCTCACAAGTTGTCACTTCTCAAAACATGGGTATGTTCTCAAAACAAGGCAAAGGTTACTAGAGAAACGGAAATCCCCGATCCGTTATGCATACTTTTGCAAATGGATTTTGATCTTCTGTGGGTATACAAATACAAATCATGGGTAGTACATGATAGTATCTTTGTTGTTTAGATGATTTTTGATGGGGGATTGATAATAGAAATTGGGATAGATAAGATCTTTGACAATCTCTACAATATTTGAACAACTATCAGATAAAATGCCTCAAATAATAAGGATGTTATTTCAACCAGAAGAGGCACAAATGGAAGCCTAGGTTGCAATCTTCACAAAATCTTTGAGAACTTACCACAAAATCTTGAAGTAAAGAACTTAATTAAACACAAAAAGAATTTATCAAAAGACACCTAAGGTACCCCCAAAGGTTTATAAGAAATATCTGCAGTCAAGGAAGGTAGAGTGATTTTAAATTTGTTTATCTCCTTATCAGATGAAGGATCTTCTAAATATGAGATTGCAAATGCCACTAAACTATCAACCAGAAATGGAGATCTTGTGTGATTTCTAAAGACTTTCAATGCAATATGACAACAAGAAAAAAGACAAATATCTAGAGGCATTTAGAAAATGATAATAGAGACCATATTTCCCAAGGAAAACATAGATTTAATTTAAAACTTGTTAGATTCAACAACAGGGGAGAGTTACATGAATATTTCAGAGTGTGTGATGGCTATACACTTGTAACCAACTCACATACATGAATTTCCAACACATGAGACATTAACCTAGTTCTTTGGTGGATTTCTCATAAAATGAGCTTTCTCTCAGAATTTGCTCATGATTTTCAACTCCCAACCCCTTACAATTTCTCCAAAATGCACTATATACCCTATGCCATATTGGATCCTTATTTCCCAAGCAAAGAATATGCCATGGGATCAATTTTGTTACAACAATTCTTCATGATTCAATGAAAATGACATCAAATAGAAAAACACTCGCATGTTTCTAGGTGTGCCCAAAAGATTAAATTATTACAAATATTTGGATCATTATCCATCCCGAGGCATGATTTTCATCATTGAGGCATGCAAACACCTCTTACTCATCATTTTCACCCTTTTACCTTTTCATATTGCCTCTGCAACTTTTGATTTTGTCATTTCACGTGTTTTCTTGGGCTGGGAAAAATTATTTCAAAAACACCTCAAATCAAAGAATTAAGCCATGAAAGTGATGCCAATGATCCTAGAAGGCCAAGACGACACAAAATCACTATAAATTTGATGAATTTTGATGCAAAAATTGTGATTCCAAGCTTCCTGGAGCTCCCATGGTGGTCAAAACAAATGGATGCACAACAACCATCGATCTTATCCATATTTTTCCTTTAATCTAGGCCCTCCACGTGTCAAAAAACAATTGGGACCAAAATTGGGATCATTTTTGACTTTTCCACATTTTTGGAAAAATGGAAAATTTTGACTTTTTTTCTCCACCCCTCCACCTTTGAATTTCGGAGCTGACACATGGCACATGGTGGGTCCCATTGAAATCGTGCCTCAATTCTAAGCATTTTGAAGTTTTTTTGGAAATTTGTAAAATTTTCACTTTTATCCACGGAGGCCTGCACCTCCAATTTTTCCCATGCCACGTGTCTCCTTGTGATTCGTTAGCGGGCAGTGCATCAAATTTTGATTTTGAGTATTTTTGGCAAAAGGGAAAAATTTCCTTCCTCCGCCAACCCAACTGACCTGCCTTGCCCTCTACCACGCGTCCATCTCTCATTTGTTGAGGACCCACGGGCTTAATCTTCATTTTACTCCCTTTAAGCCAAGGGAAAATTTTCCACTTTGTCTCCACGGGCCCACGCCTCCGAAACTATCCCCGCCATGTGGTGCTCTTCTATTTGTTCGGATCCAAGTCTTCCTTTCTTCCTTCAAACCTCCCTTACATTTTTTTGAAAATTCACAAACTTCAACGTTGACCCGCGCCCCCCTTTGACCCTTAAAATGTTACACATGTCCACTCATTATTGGCCACGGGATTTGGGCCAAAAATTTTACTTTAACCTTTTTGTGAAAAAGGGAAAAAATCCCCTTTTCCCTCCACTAGCCCGTAGACCTGCTCTGCACCACTGTGCTGCCACGTGTCCTCCTCTGATTGGAGCAGGGGAAAATTTGTTTTGAAAATTTATAACATTAGAGCCAAAAAACTCTAACTCCCCGCCACCCACATCCCCTCGGCCAATGAAAACATACCACGTAGGCAATTTGGAAAAATGGGGTCTTGAGCCTGAAAATGACCCATTTGCTTGAAAAGGTGAAAAATGAAAATTTAGAGTTCTCCCTGCCTTTCTGTAGCCAATACAAACCCACCATGTTGCCAACACATTCTGAGGATCAATTTGATTGGCAAATGACGCGCGTCTGACCGTCAAAATGTAAAAAAATCTAGGGATGCCCTAGAATTAAATTTTTCACCAAGGATGGTAGATTTTTCAATTTTGAATCAACTAAAGCATGATTTTACAACATTTTCGACCTTGGGATAGGATTTTAAATTACAAACAAGTATGATTTGATTAATTTTGATTTTTCCATGATCTGGCAAAGGGAAAAAGACACAACCCACAAATTTGGAAGAACTAGGGCACAAAAAAGGGCAAACTTGGAATATTCCTTCAAATTTGGGCAAAACAACAAGTTTGTGAGAATTTTTAAAGCATCAAACTAGAGGGGAAGAATTTCAAACCATCAATTCAAAGGGTAAAACATTTTTGAGCAAATATAGACTTGGAAAATTAGGGAAACATGGTGTTAGCTCAAAAATGGCACCAACACATTTAATGCATAAAAATATTCAATTGAATATTAATAAATTGTCTATTTTTAAATAACTAGGTTTTCTTATTTTATTGTGTGAATAAGGGAACCTCTCCCATAAAGAGGAGGGAGTGTTGTCCCTTGAATTGTTGTTTGTGTTTTTATACAAATTTTTGAAACAACAGACGTACATTTAGGATGAAAAGCCCCATGTTGTTTTCCTCCAGCAAACTGTTGACAATTTTTACACTTGTGCAAAAATGGGAAACTTAAAACTTCATCATTATGTTTAGAGTCACGGGTGAAGTATACCTAAGCTAAGGGAGTTCTGATGTTATTAGTTACTGCTGAATCAATTAATGATTAAGTGAAATCTGCAGCTATATGTTATGTCACAAAATGTAACAAATCACATAGTCTGCAATTTCGTGATACCTCAAACAAAACAACACAAAGGCCCTAGAGGACAATTATTTTATCTTGATGAAGACACTAAATTACAGAGTAGGTGAAGTGTCGAGTTTTGGGACAGCAAACATAAGTGTAGATTACAGAAATCCAAGTTCATTACTTAATGTTTTAGGTT
Organism: Taxus wallichiana var. yunnanensis; assembly: GCA_018340775.1. Lineage (NCBI taxonomy): Eukaryota > Viridiplantae > Streptophyta > Pinopsida > Cupressales > Taxaceae > Taxus > Taxus wallichiana. The sequence goes on from CM031240.1 coordinate 266,669,518, forward strand.
CTCATTAATGTTGTTTCCTTCATGATTAAAGCATTCAATTATGTTACTGAGTTGTTTAGTTCATCATATACTCCATTCGGAAGCTTGAAATGAAGAAGTAAATACACAACTCAATTTTAGAATTCAATGATTTATTCACAAGGAAGGTCAAATGTTTCCCACACAAGCCGTGGGATGTGACTAAAAAGTAAAGTACATCTACTGAAGAAAGAGGTACACATACATGAAATAGAAAGCAAAGGAATATGAGTGAACATGAAATATGAATTTTGTTTTGTAGAGCATCTCCTTTCCAGCTCCTTTCATCCTCAAGCCATGGTACCTTAAAATTAAAAGAAAGGAATCATTAATAAAGAGCTCAGGGTTAATCCATATTCCTACACTATCCTACTTCGTGCATATGGATCTCTAGCAATAGGAGATATAGATTACTTGAAGATCAAACTACATATCTCACTCAGAAAGAAGAAATAGAAAAGAGAATAAGAAACATGGACACAAGAGAGGCCAAAAAGCCTAATTATTTCTAACTATTTTCTTAAAGTGTGTAGATACAGGTTGCAGCCAAGAAGAAATAAATCATGTATATGCTGGAAAGAAGGACCAATGTAACTGAAACTCAGATATTGTCTACAAATGGAAGAGGGTTACAAGTACAAAACAAAGAATATGCTTGTAGACAAGGTACATTTTCCATATTTCAGCCAAAGGAAAGGAATTCTAGGAAAATTTTGACAGGGCTTTGCCATGTAAAATGGATATTTACAATTTTTCCAATATCTATATCAAGTGAAAACAAAGAAATGTAGTAAAAGTAACAGAACAAAGTATCTGAATCAAGGCTTATGCCTGATAATGGCATCAAAATAGATCAAGAATTTCTTAAAATTACTGTAGGTATCAAAGAGTATAAGTGCAACTACAAACTACAAGTAGGTATTTCAAAAGGTAAATTGAAGAAATGAGATATTCATGTATTTTTATTATTCCCGTGGGCTAGTTCCAATCAAAAAAATCAAAAGTGGATAGAGGGGAACTCTATGGTGAAGAATAACAATACTGGAATGTCAAATCCAAAGGATTTTCATATATCAGAATAAAATTTTTGAAAGAAAGTGTAAATGGAAGTAATACTTATCGAGAAGGATCTGAGGTTCAAACTCTTTTTAAAAAGTAATGTTTCGGAAAGTTTTATAACAAAGATCACAAAAGAAAATGATACTCAGAACATAAGATAAATAGGTCTACAAGTCATGACTACAGGTTTAAGCCCCAAAATGAGCTCAAATGTTTCAGTATAGAAGAACAATGATCCATTTCTTAAGAAAACCAAATACCCATGAGGGGAAATGAACTTACCAATCATAAAAGTTAGGTTAAATCGATCTACAAGTGCAAATCATGAACAAAGGATCTTAAGAACTCTAAAACTCTAATGGTGGCCTAGAAGAAAAGGTAAAGATCTTAAGAAAAGGAGCTCATTTACTTAGAAATAAGTAGAGACATATCTTGCTCAAAACAATGAATTGAGCCATGGCAGCCATCAACGTAACAGAATGAAGATGAGCTATAAGATTACCAATGGCGATACAATATTAACAAAGATTCAAAAAAATGGTTTGTACAGTAAAGCCCAAAAAGCTAGATGTCATGAATGATGAGCTAATAGAGATCTAAAAACTCCAAAAATGTAAGAACCTATCAAAATATTGCTCAGAAATCTCTAATAGAAGATGCAGATGCTTAAAGGCCATTGAAATGGTTTAAATCAAGTTTCAAAATCTTAGAACAATGGTATCGAGAAAATTTCCAAGGCTTGGCCCAAAAAACTAGATGCAAAGTAGAGAAAATGAATAATGTTCAAGTTGTTTTAACTCACATACCTCAACCGCAGTTGGAAAGAACTCAACCATGGTTAGTACATGAAGATCAAGCTTCATCAAGTACAAAGATCAAAGGTGAAGGATCAATCTCCAAAATCAATGCGAACCACTATGAGTACGATGACAGTGCCACATTTAATTTTCATGTCATTAGCCCTAACCAAGGGTCAAATATCCAATCGCCATTTCAAATTAGAGTTAAAAGATCCACAGTGGAGGATAAACATGTACATAAATTGATGCTCACAAATGGATCATCAAAATTGAGGAAAAGTCATCAAAAACGGAGGTCAGACTTAGTCAATTTTCAAATTTTATAAAGTGTCAAAATTTCCTCCATAGGCCTAAAAATCTGCAGAGTGCACATGGTACCATCATAGTAGAAGTGGAGAAATAGAGGTCAGGCCCTCTTTAAGTTTTCAAACTTTTTTAAAATGCAAAAGTTAAAGTTTTGAAAATCTTCTACAAGCCCGAGCTTCCACGATGAGAAAGTCAAATCGGAGAAAAGGTCAAACATCTATTCCATAGAACATTGGGAGAACCGTGGGATTTTTTAAAACATTTTACCTTTTGCAAATGTGGTTAAAATTCCAAGTTGTCCCATGTGCCCGCACTTCCCCTGGATGGAAGGCCGAGAGGAATTTTTTCCTTTAAGGGTCGCAATCAACATTTCAAATTCTTAAATAAGCCCGAAGGCTTGTAGTGGAATTAAAGCTCTAAACTAACCCGTAGTCCCGAAAGCTCACCAAGGAACAAGGATCGGAGGAGTGGGCCACAGGGGATTTTTTTCAGTTTTGAGGTTTTATAAAAAAAGGTGGAAAATTACCTCTTTTTTAGCTGTGATTCACTGAAGTGAGATTCAAACATGTGCAGGGCCTAGATTAAAAGTGAATGGGCTGAATGTATAGTGTAAAATGCAAAATTTTTATCAGAAATGATAAGGAAAGATTTTCCAGGCCCGTTTTTGGATCAATTTTTTCCTACGTGGACGGTATTTTTCGAAGTAATGAATTACAAAGTTCTTTAGAAAGCCTTCACTCAAGCTCGAGGTCTACAATAATGGTAGAATTTCTTTTCTCACACAGGAAGCTTGAGTAGTTATTAATGGCGGCCAAAATTTTTTTTTAGAGCTTGGCTAGCTCGAATGGAGCTCAATAATTTATTAACCAAAAAATGACTAAGTCTACAATATTTTTCATCTAAATCCGAGCCCTGAGTTCACCAGATTCAATCATGGTTAGAAAATAATTAATTTTTCTCACTCACAAAGAGTAAAGTTGCATGCCTTCACAAAATTTACAATAGGACATAATAGAGATGAAGACAGATTTACATGTTCATTGAGAGAGACTTGACTACCAAACAATCTTATTTTTAGCAAAATATTCACCCTTCTTTCGAAAAATAGATCAATCGGCTTGAGTTGAGCAATTGCAATCAAGGCTATTAAATTCCTATTTGTAATTACATGCTCTATTTTTATTCCTTATATATTATTAAATAAAGGATAAAAATAGGATGTATGGGTGAGTACAAGCCTTAGGATATTTTTAGGAAGCGGTGAAATTTATTTCTCTATATATTGTGTAACTTTGCAAAGCATGAAGGGGACTAATTGAGGAATTTTTGGATATAGGAGTGCTGAAGTAATTTTTTCCAGTTTTGTCCTTTGAGTGTGAATTATTTTCTACCTTTCCAAGTTATTTACATTCTTGTGTTTCATCATATTAGTCTTATGGATTAAAATTCCCTAACCAATTATCTTACCCTACGGCAGATTCAGTTCTTCTGCATAATTTTAATGTGCATGTTAACTTATTATTACTATTGTGATTTTCTCCCTCAATATAACAAAGTGTTTTTCCCTTAGATATTCTAAAGAAAACTATTGGCTCGTGCATAAAAAATTCTTCCCATATCAGTTGTGCCTATACTCAATCAAATTCATCATACAAATTTTGTGTATCACCTTAATTTTAATCATTTTACAATCATCTTTTACCCCTTAATTGAAAAATCAAATTAGGATACATCAACAAGGAACCGACCTTAATACGAGACTCACCTCAAAATAGGTATACCCACAAACTTGAGGTGTTTCCATTATATCTATGAAACAGAGAGATCAATTGTGAAAGATTAGAAAACCTATAGCCATCTCTCTATAGGTTGCACTTTAGAGAGATAACATTTTTTGGCACGCCCGGTGGGACAACAAATCAGATCTACATGTAAGTTACAAATTCTATAGCAAATCTACAACAGATTCACAACAATTACAAAGTCACTTTCGGGAGCAATTTGCAGCAAATTATGTAAAAGATTTGTAGATCTTTTGGTGACTCCACAAAGCTTATTTCATACCAGTATTGTAACATGTTACATGCCTAAAGTGACTACAATCTCATCGGTAAGAGGAATTCCTCCTGAGTTTGTTTCTTTACCCTTAATTCTGTTAGAAGGAGAAGAGTGGTAATACTTTACCTTATAATAGACTTGGTTTTGATAACCCTCCTCCCGATATTACCTCACCATGTATAAATTTTTCTATTAGCATCCTGGTTTTCAAATGGCTATTCAACCACCAAGGAATTTTGCGACCTTTACTAATGGTAGTCCATTAGTAATCCCATTCTACCATGACATTCTAATGTTGGCATGAAAAGTTTGCCATCATTCATGGGTGAAAATCAAGTTACACCTACTGAACATATCAAAGATGTTGCAGCCCTATGTGAAGTCCATAATATCACTCATGAAGATGTAGCTTTAAGACTTTTAGCTGCATATTTTAAAGGGCACGCCTTGCAATGGTACAAAAACCTAGAAATTGGATACATAAGAACTTGGGATAACTTAGGTGAAAAATTGTTGAAATAGTTCTAGGATAATTTAGACCATTTTTCTCTCATTAAACAATTGTCTACTATTAAAAGAGCTCCCAATGAGTTTATGTCCAGTTTCAATATCCTTTTTCCAGAACTTGGGAAAGAATTCCAGCCAAGTGTCAAGCCTCAAGATGATCATGCTTTCCTTTATTATCTTAGAGCATTAAACAATGATATCTCAACTATGATTTAGTCAATAGAGAGAGACACACTCCCAAAAGCGTACAATATAACTATGTGAGATGAAAATAGTCTTATTCAAGATGGAAAATTGGCACCAAGGCCTTCAATGCCTTTTCGGTAGATTTAGCATCTATTCCTCAACCTATTATAATCATAAAACCTACTATTATAGATCCATCAAATGATGTATTTAAAGCTTTGAAAACTATGGGAAATAAATTGAATTTGATTGATAGAAAAATTACATTATCTAGAAAAACCTATCAGGCTCCTTATCAACAAAATCAACAAAACATGAAGCCCTATCAACAGAATCAAAATTATAGGCAGCCTTACCAAAGAAAGGTAGTTTGACCTAAAGGCTCCTAGTTCCTCTAATGCTTTAGTCTCAACTAATATGGCTACGAGAAGAGTGGTGTCAACCTTGAAATCAACCTCATTCAGCTGCAACTTACCAAATAATTTTTTAAATCTGAATCTTGTTACAGAACCTCAATCTAAAACATTGTTCAGGCCTCAAATGGATGGTGGGCAGCAATGAACTCATGTTCAGAAAGAACTTGAATAGAATTTAGTCATTTTTAATGAGGAGGATCTCATTATAGTCACTACTAGGGCTTAAGGGAAAGTTGTTGAAAGTCAAAAACAACAAAATAGGCCTATCCTGCCTACTATCACTAATAAGATAACATCTACAGTTCCAAAGTCAACAACAACTCAGTTGTCCCTCAAAAAAATCAAGTGTTCCAATTGATAAAGGCCATAAAAAATAGCTAGAGCCTGATCCTAGAAGACTATTTATACCTCAGATATCTAAGGTAGCTAAAGCAGAATAAATTTTTGCTAAGGCCTACTCTAAGACAGTTGAATTTGTATCTAAAATAATTGCTTCTTTTAACATTATTGATGTAATGAAAAATCATAATGTTAACATCTCAATGTGGGATGCTCTAAGTATTCCAGGACAACAATATTTACTTTCTCATGAACTAGCTAAGTTATAGATTTCTTCAAATATAGGAGAAAAGGAAGTTTATAAGGTAGACATGGTCCTTGGAACGTTTGAACAAGACCGCATTAAATAAGTTAAGTGGATGGTTAAGAAGGTTCTAAATTCTCATGACATCAAGAAACCACCATCATTTTATTTATCACTAATTATTAGAGAACATCTAGTTCATAATTGCATGGTGGACAATGGTGCAAGTAGCACAATTATGCCAAAAGTGATTTCAGCAAAATTGGGTTTGCAGTATGAGCCTATAAAAAGGAGTGACTTACAACTCGATGGAACTGCAACTAATACATTAGGTATAATCAGAAATTTAGAGGTGACAGTACATGCTTGCCCAAATGTTTCTATTCTACAAGATGTAACTGTTTTAGATTTTCCTCAATACTTCGCTTTATGTTTATCTAGAGACTTCACAACAAAAATAGGAGGTTATCTCTCTTCAGATTGGTCCTTCTTATTTTTCACTACTCGTTATGGTACTAAAGTTACTATCAATTCAGATCCATTGGCCAAATTTCACATTGAGCCTCACTCTTCAAATGCAGTGGCTAATTATTCAGCCCTAGATCAGTCTAACTTTGATGAGGTAGCTCATGTTTCAACATTAGATGGTGTTTATAACATGTTCATGGTTGAAAATACATTGGAATAACATGCTCATGATCCTTTTAAGGAAGTTGAAGAACACTTATTTGGTGTGTATTATATGTATGAAGAAAATACACCAGTTCCTTTGTTGTCCAAAATAGAAGATTCATCATAAGGGATTTGGAAGCTTCATTTTGATAAAACTAAGAACAAGAAAGGACAGGGAGCAGGTTTGATGCTCACTTCCCCAATGAAAGAAAGGTATTTCTCAACTTTGAGTCTTTGATTTTCATGTACTTTTAATGTAGCTGAATACAAATCTTTAATTCATGGCTTGCTTTGCATCAAAAAGAGAGGTATCAACATGCTACAGATTTTTGGTGACTCTGAGTTGGTTATCAATCAAGTAAGAAATATCAATGTTTGTAAGAATCCATTAATGAAGTCCTACAAACATAGAGTGCTAGACTTAATGGAAGATTTCAATGATATTAACATTCAGTCTATTCCTAGAGTTGAAAACAAGCATGCATATAGACTTGTAACATTTGTGGCTAGATTTGAAGTGCTTGAAAAAATTGAAAATAGAAAAATCCAACCTCATATGCAGTGAATTGTTAGGCCCTCAATACATGATAATGATTCAAATTTGCAAGTTTTTGAAAGTGATGATCAAATCTGTAGGTTTTTACAAAGTATCAAGAAGCTAAGTTTTCTGTAGTTAATCAAGATAAATTACAACACTTATATGGTGATTAGATTGTTTAGTTGAAGAAAAATAAACTTCCCCAAGGTCTGGTCACATTAGAAGACATCTTCAGCACTAACGATCAGTTAAGAAAGGTCAAGACTAAAATTTCAACCCACACTAATAATTACGAAGAGATCTCGGTTGATGAAGGGAAAAATCTATTTCTTGGAAAAGTATGTTCTTTAACTGAAAAATAGTCATTTATTAATCTTTGCAAGGAGTTTAAAGATGTTTTTTATTGGAAATACCAAGACCTAAAAGGATTTGATTCCAGTTTAGCACAACATATAATTGATTTTCTGCCAAATTCTAAACCTGTTAGATAGAAACAGAGGCCTATAAATCACAAAATAGAACCTCTGATGAGGAAAGATTTATCTATGTTGATTGAATCTGGTATTCTCTTTCCATTTAAGCATTCAAGTTGGGTCCTAATCTTTTCCCTCTTAGGAAGAAGAACGATGAAATAAAACTATGTGTAGATTTCAGAGATCTTAATAAGGCTTCATTAAAAGACCATTACCCACTCCCACATATGGATCAGAATTTGAGAATAGTCTTAGGTTCAAATAGACTATCTCTTTAGATGGTTACAAAGTGGATATAATCAAATTTTAGTCCAGAAGAGGATAGATATAAAATAACATATACCACTAAGTGGGGTGCTTATGCTTACAAAAGAATGCCTTTTGATCTTTCAAATGCCGTGCAATGTTTCAACAAGCAATGGATACGGATTTTCACAGCTTATTAAATAAATTCATCCTTGTTTATTTATATGATGTTATTGTATTTTCAAAAGATTCTGAAGAACATCTAATGCATTTAAGGCATACTTTTCAGTTGTGCATGCAATTTGGAATATCTTTGAATCCACTGAAGTCCATATTTTTAGTAAATCAAGGTAACCTACTTGGTCATATTGTTTCTAAGCAAGGTTTAGTAATTGATCCTTTCAGGATCGAAGCCATATCATATCTATCATTACCCCATCATAAGAAATCATTAGAGAGTTTTCTGGAAAAATCAACTTTTTAGAAGATTTTTTCTAGATTTTGTGGCATTGGTTAAACCACTCACATGACCATGCTAATGAAAGTGAAAAATTTATCTTGGACCAGTGAAGGGAGAGAAGGATTTAAATTAATCAAAGTAGTTATCTCTCAAGCTCCTACTCTTGTAAATCCAAATTTTGATAAAGCTTTTACAATGTATGCACTTACAAGAGTTGAAACAATCTCAGCTATATTAACTCAAGTCAATGATGAAAATATTGAGTAGCCTATTGGTTTCTTTGGACAGAGCTTACATGATTATGAAACAAGGTACACATTTCTAGAAAAATAGGTACTTTCAGTAGTCAGAGGACTAAATAATTTCAAGTATATGATTTCAAACAATAAAATCCATGTTCTTGTTTCTCATCCAAGTGTGAAAGCATTCTTACTAAATAAGGAGTTGAATGAGAAAAGAGAAAATTGGATAACGAAGGTCATGGAGTATGATGTTGATATTTGGGTTGCTAAGACAGGTTTGAGGGAAAGGTTTATGTGAGCATCTAATTACTAATATGGAAAAAAAACAAGTTACAAAACCAGATGATTCAAAATAGCATGCTGAAATTACATATTAGCAATCAAAAATCATGGTTCAACTAGGAAATCAACAACCTGAGCTCACTCACGAGATTCAGGAATCAATATGGATGACTGATTTGGTTAATTATCTACAACATGGCACCTATCCGAAGGTATGGACAATAATAAATGAAGGTATTTTAGATTACAATTTGTACCTTATATCTTCATTGATAATGTGTTGTTCAAAAGAGATATAAATGGAATCTTGCTATGGTGTGTTGACTATGATAAAATTCAAAAATATTGTCAAAATTCCATGAAGGACCTATAGGAGGTCATTTCTTAGCACGTACCATAGCCTTAAAAATTATGAAAGATGGTTATTGTTGGCCTAGCATATTCAAGGACTATTTTGAATGGATAATAAAGTGTAGAAAATGTGCTTTCTTTATTGGAAAAGAGTTTTTAGCTTCACTACCCTTGTAGCCTATCTCATTTGATCAACCTTTTATGCAGTGGGGTATTGACTTTATTGGCATGATAAATCTACCTTCTTCATAAGGACATAAGTGGATCTTAACTGCTACATGTATATTATTTTACATGATGGATTGGAGCAATATCCTTGAAGGATGCAAATAAAGCTTTGATACTATCTTTTTATGAAGGTATAGTTTACATATTTGGTGTTCCTGCAACTATCATATTAGATAATGCTTTATATTTTCTTAGCACTAAGATAACAAATTGGGATTTCAAACATGGAATATATATAAGTTCTTCATCTAATTATTACCCACAAGGTAATGGTTTACTTGAGAGTATTAACAAGAATATGTTAAGGATAACCAGAAGAACACTCAAAGATAATCAAAGAGCTTGGCATCTAATGTTAAATTCAGCACTTTGGGTAGACAGAGTGACTCCTAAAAGATTAGTTAGAAATTCACCATACAAACTTGTGTACGGGAAAGAAGCAAGAATGCCTATTTTAGTTGAGTTACGTGCATTGGATTTATTGCATCAAATGGAGCTGCTTGAGAATGAACCATTAAAGGTTCTTTATGTAGAGTTAATGGAATTACAAGAGCTAAGAGATCAATCTCATTTGAATATGGATAAGAATCAGAAATAAATGAAGAAGAATTTTGCCAAGAAATCAAAATTTAGTGTCTTCAATGAAGGAGATATTGTGTTAAAGTGGGATGCTGATCGTGCAAATCCATGAAGATACTCAAAGTTTGATACACTCTGGATTGGTCCTTATATGATTTCAGCTAGCAAGGAACATAATGCTTTTTAAATTTGAAGCTGAATGGAGAGGAACTTCCCATTCCTATGAATTGTATGTTTCTCAAACATTGTTATTGAATATCTTATAGTGATTGTTAGAGTAGGTTTTTGCTTCGATAAGTGCATTTTCTACACATTTCATTGTTTTTGATTCAAAAACTACATTCGTGCACGTGATCTAGTTTACCATATCTTTTCCCATTTTTAGTTCCGTTTTGGAAGGGTTGGACCTTTTGGAAAAGGTAGATTTTGGTTATATGCTTTGGACTCCATGCCCAATGGACAAGAGAAAGGCACTAGTCTTTAAGCTAGTAGGTAGCTTTCCCCATAGGATCACCAGAAATGTTGACAATTTTTGCACTTGTGTAAAAATGGGCAACTCAAAACTTCATCGTTATGATGAAAGTCATGGGTGAAGTATACCTAAGCTAAGGAAGTTATGATGTTATTAGTTACTGCTAAATTAATTAATGATTAAGTGAAATTTGTAGTTATGTGTGCTATTACAAAACGTAATAGATCACATAGTCTATAATTTCATGATACCTTCAGCAAAAGAACACAAAGGCCCCAAAGGACAACTGTGTTGTCTTGATGAAGACACCGAATTATAGAGTAGGTGAAGTGTTGAGTTTTGGGACAACAAACATAAGTGTAGATTACAAAAATTAGAGTTCATTACTGAATGTTACAGGTTCTCATTAATTTTCTTTCCTTTATGATTAAGGAATTCAATTATGTTACTGAGTTGTTTATTTCATCATACACTCCATTTAGAAGCTTGAAATGCAGAAGGAAATACACAACTCAATTTTAGAATTCAATGTTTTATTCACAAGGTCAAATGTTTCCCACACAAGCCGTGGGATGTGACTAAAAAGTAAATTACATCTAATGAAGAAAGAGGTACACATGCATGAAATAGAAAGCAACATGCATGAAATAGAAAGAAAAGGAATATGAGTGAACCCAACATTACCTTTGTATATTTTTTGTTGTGCAGAGCATCTCCTTACCAGCTCCTTTCCTCCTCAAGGCATGGTACCTGAAAAGTAAAAGAAATGAATCATCAATAAAGAGCTCAGGGTTAATCCATATTCCTACATTTTCATACTTCATGCATATGGATCTCTAGCAACAAGAGATATAGATTACTTGAAGATCAAACTACATATCTCACTCAAAAAGAAGAAATAGAAAAGAGAATAAGAAACATGGACATAATAGAGGCTAAAAAGCCTAATTATTTCTAACTATTTTCTTAAAGTGTGTAGGTGCATGTTGTAGCCAAGAAGAAATAAATCATGTATATGCTGGAAAGAATGACCAATGTAACTGAAACTCAAATATTGTCTAAATATGGAAGAGGGTTATAGTACAAAGTAAAGAATATACTTGCTGACAAGGTACATTTTCCAAATTTCAGCCAAAGGAAAGGAATTTTGGGAAAATTTTGATAGGGCTTCACCATGTAAAATGGATATTTACAATTTTTACAATGTCTATATCAAGCTGAAAATAAAGAAATGCAGTGAAATTAATAGAACAAAGTATCTAAATCAAGGCTTATGCCTGATAATGGAATCAAAACTGATCAATAATTGCTTAAAATTACTGCAGGTATCAAAGAGTATAAGTGCAACTACAGACTACAAGTAGGCATTTCAAAAAGTAAATTGAAGAAAAGAGATATTCATGTATTTTTCTTATTCCCATGGGCTAGTTCCAGTCAGAAAAATCAAAAGTGGATAGAGGGGAACTCTATGGTGAAGAATAACAATACTAGAATGTCAAATACAAAGGATTTTGCATATATCAGAACTCAATTTTGAAAGAAAGTGTAAATGGAAGCAATACCTATCTAGAAGGATCTGAGGTTCAAAATCTTTTAAAAAAATAATGTTTCAGAAAGTTATATAGCACAGATCACAGAAGAAAATGATACTCGAAACATAAGATACAAAGATCTACAAGTCATGACTATAGGTTGAAGCCCCAAAATGAGCTCGAAGGTTTCAGTATAGAAGAACAATGATCCATTTCTTAAGAAAACCAAATACCCATGAGGGGAAATGAACTTACCAGTCATAAAAGTCAGGTTAAATCGATCTCCAAGTCCAAAGCATGAACAAAGGATTAGAGATACAAAGAGCTCCATATTCACTTTCCATGGTAGACCCAACCCAGCTCAAAGAATCATTTATGCAAGGGGTCGGGTTCAAAAGTAAACACAATGGCAAAGCATAGTGATGCTCATCACACAAAGACCATTTTGAAGACAGAGCCGAGCTCTAAAAACTCCAATGATGGCCAAGGAGAAAAGGTAAAGATCTTAAGAACTAAGAGCTCATTTACTTAGAAAGAAGTAGAGAAATATCTTGCTCAAAACAATGAATCGAGCCATGGAAACCATTAGAGTAATAGAATGAAGACAAGATATAAGATTACCAATGAAAACAAAATATTAACAAAGATCCCACAAAATGGTTTACACACAAATCCCAAAACAACTAGATCTCATGAAGGATGAGCTAATAGAGCTCAAAACTCCAACAATGGAAGAACCTATCAAAATATTGCTCAGAAAGCTCTAAGAGAAGATGCAGATGCTTAAAGGCCATTGAAATGGTTTAAATCAAGTTTCAGAATCTCAGAACAATGGCATCGGGAAAATTTGCCAGGGCTTCACCCAAAAAACTAGATGCAAAGTGGAGAAAATGAATAATGTTCGAGTTGTTTTAACTCACCTACCTCAACCATGGCTGGATAGAACTGAACCACGGTTAGTACATCAATGATCAAGCTTCATCGAGTACAAAGATCAAAGGTGAAGGATCGATCTCCAAAATCAATGCGAACCACTATGGGTATGATGATAGTGCCACATTTAATTTCTAGGTCAAAAACCCTAACCAAGGGTCAAAAATCCAACCACCATTCCAAATCAGAGTTAAGAGATCCATGGTGGAGGAGAAAAAAGTACACAGATCGATGCTCACAAATGGATCATCAAAATCGAGGAAAAAGTCATCAGAAATGGAGGTCGACTTAGTCAATTTTCAAATTTTATAAAGTGTCAAAATTTCATCCACAAGCTCGAAATTCGCAGAGTACATGTGGCACCATCACGGTAGAAGTGGAGAAATGGAGGTCGGGCCCTCTTTACATTTTCAAACTTATAAAAAAATCCAAAAGTTAAAAGTTCCAAAATCTCCCACAAGCCCAAGCCTCCATGATGAGAAAGTCAAATCAAGGAATAGGTCAAACATCTATTCCATAGAACATTGGTGGAACCATGGGATTTTAAATTTTTTTTTACCTTTTGTAAATGTGGTTAAAATTCCAAGTTGTCTCGAGTGCCCGCATTTCCCCTGGGTGGAAGGCCGAAGGAATTTTTCCTTTAAGGCTCACAAACAAAATTTCAAATTCTTAAATAAGCCCAAAGTCTTGTAGTGGAATTAAATCTCTAAATTGACTGTAGTCCCAAAAATCACCGAAGAACAAGAATTAGAGGAGCGGGCCGTTGAGGATTCTTCCAATTTTGAGGTTTTATCAAAAAAGTGGGAAATTGCTTGTTTTTTATATGTTCTTCTACTAAAGTGAGATTCAAACACGTGCGGGGCCCAAATTAAAAGCAAATGGGAAAACCGAATATTGTAAAATGCATAATTTTTATCAAAAATGATAAAAGAAAGATTTTCCAGGCCTGTTTTTGGATCAATTTTGTCCCACGTGGATAGTATTTTTCAAAGTAATGAATTACATAGTTCCTCAGAAAGTATTCATTCAAGCTCAAGGTCTGCTATAAAGGAAAAATTTCTTTTCTCGCAAAGGAAGCTTGAGCAGTTATTAATGATGTCCAAAAAATTTTTTTTTATAGAGCTTGGCTAGGTCAAATGGAACTCAATAATTTACTAACCAAAAAATGACTAATGTAAAATATTTTTGCATCTAAATCCAAGCCCTGAGTTCACTAGATTCAATCATGGTTATTAAATAATTAATTTTTCTCACTCACAAAGAGTAAAGTTGCATGCCTTAACAAAATTCAAAACATGATAGAATAGAGATGAAGACAGAGTTGCATGTTCATGGAGAGAGACTTGCCTAGCAAGCAATCTTATTTTTAGAAAAATATTCACCCTTCTTTCTTAAAAATAGATCAGTCAGCTTAAGTTGACCAATTTTAATCAAGGCTATTAAATGCCTATTTGTAATTACATGCTCTATTTTTATTCCTTATCTATTATTAAAAAAAGGATAAAAATAGGATGCATGGGTGAGTACAAGCCTTAGGCTATTTTTAGGAAGGGGTGAACTTTATTTTTCTATATATTGTGTGCCTTTGCAAAGCACGAAAGAGGAGTACTAGAGGAATTTTTGAATATAGGACTATTGAAGCAAATTTTTGACAGTTTTGCCCTCTGAGTGTGAAGTGTTTTTTTCCTTTCCAAGCTATTTGCATTCTTTTGTTTCATCATATTAGTCTTGTGAATTAAAATTCCCTAACCAATTATCTTACCCTGCTGCAAATTCAGTTCTTCTACATAATTTTAATGTGCATGTTAACTTATTAGTACTGTTGTGATTTTCTCCCTCAGTATAACCAAGTGTTTTGCCCTTAGATATTCTATAGAAAACTATTGGCTCATGCATCAAAAATTCTTCCCATATTAGTTGTGCATATACTCAGTCAAATCCCTCATACAAATTTAGTGTATCACCTTAGTTTTAATCATTTTACAATCATCTTTTACACCTTACAACAAAAATCAATTTAGGATACATCAACAAGGAATGGCCTTGACATCAAGAAACACCTAAAAATAGGTATACCCACATACCTGAGGTATTTCCATTGCATCTATGAAAGAGAGAGATCAATTGTGCAAGCTTAGAAAACCTACAGCCATCTCTCTACAGGGTGCACTTTTGAGAGATAACACAAACATCTCATACGGTATGCTTATTCCATTTTTTCTTGTACTAAATTTAACTTCATCATTTACAATTTTCAAAAATTAAATTTAAATTGTAGAGAATTTAATTCAAATAAATGTTAAATCATATCTCGACCAAAAATATTAAAAACATAAAAACTATGACCCTAAATATTATGTGCATGGAGTGCGACACTAGATGTACTACAAATATGAAACTTGTTACTGAACCTTGGTAATGTGGGTCATAATGGGGAACCAAAACAAGTTCATTGAACTTAATTAATGCCCTTGCAAGTCAAATTTTTAATCCCACTTAGCATATTAGTCACTTGTATTGAGGTGCTCATTTTAATAAATTACGATCAATTTTTTCCTATGGTTTCCACTTAGTTTGAGCTAAAATGAAAACAACGCCACCTACCTATAGAATATAAATAAGAGAATCACAACCCACCTTAATTTAAATGAATAATTCTTCATAAAATAATTTTTCAAGTGGGTTTTGAGTCCCACAGTGATTGTGTGACAATATTTTATGACGCAATTACAATAAATGGTTGTGGACTTTTACTTTTAACTTGAGCTTTTCTCATCGTAATCAACTTCCATTAGACAGGATGATATATCTATTTATGGGGGAGTGATTAGGAATCATATAACTTCATGATGAAATGTAAAATGTATATGTCTAAGACCTAGTTTGTAAGAATTTTTGTTGTTTTGGTCTATTTTCTCAACTTGCTACTTAAGCTAGAATCTTCTTCTAAGAGTCTTGTTTGACTTCTAGCCTCATGTGCGACATCGTAATACCATCATAATTATATGTAGAATATTATTTGATATTTTATATATTAAAAATGTATTTAGAAATATATGGTGTTTTGTCCTCTCTCCATCCTCTTCTCTATCCATAAACAATTATGAAACTTTGGTTGATTTGAAAATGTAAATGAATTCAGAAATGAAGATTCATTTGAAATGAAATTAAATAGACATGAAAGGAAAATGGTTACAATATTTTGAATGGAAGATAATATTTCTCCTTAATTTATCTCTCATCTTTACTCTCCCTCTCTATCTATAGTACCAAAATGTTAAGTCTAAATGAAATTTAGAGTGTGAATGTATGAGAAATGAACTACGTCTTCTTTTCCTCCCTATCTTTTCCTATCTCCTATATTTAATTGAATTT
Source organism: Taxus wallichiana var. yunnanensis (assembly GCA_018340775.1). NCBI lineage: Eukaryota > Viridiplantae > Streptophyta > Pinopsida > Cupressales > Taxaceae > Taxus > Taxus wallichiana. Next base: position 266,685,834 of record CM031240.1, read on the forward strand.
TTTTAAAATGATGAATCTTTGGATTTATGCCTAAGTGTAGGGGATTTCCATACTAGTTCTAGGACTGACCCTAAGATAGTTGCAAGTACCCAAAGAAAATGAGTAGTAAAATGACACTATTTTCTTTAATTAACATGTTATTTGAATGCAATGTAATTGTTTAGTATATTTCATTGATTTTTTATGAATAGAATCTATTATTTGTATTATTTTCATGATGTATATGATAGTATTGTGTATTGGGAAAATGTAATATTTCATACGTAGTTTTAGTTTTTCTTGTTTTATGAAAGTTACTCTTAGTCCTAATTGTGTATATTATGTTAAGTAAATGAAGTTGATTATATAGTGTCAAAATATGTATAGGAGGATGAAATTTGAATCCTACCTTTTAAAAAATTTATTCGAATCGTAATTTTGGATATGATTGTGCCAGTAAAATTGTTCATAATAATTTAAAATGGCGTGTTTTTACCTATATGATAATGTTGCATTGAGTTAGGAAATCACTTAAGCTTCAAAGAAAAATATCAAACTTGCGTTTGTGTGTTTTTATTTTTAAGTGGAAAGTAACAAAACAAACATGTAGCTTGAAATATTTTCCTTTGTTGAATGGAATGATCCTATCTAGTAAGCCTTTAGTTATGTTGGCTCTAAGATCTTTCATAGTACTAGAGACTTAGAGGTACGCTATGTGTATGTATATTCCTCCCTAATAACCTAGTTAAGAGCATTTACGTGGGTATAAAAGTGTATAAGATGCTTAGTACGAGGCATCATTTGTCTATTTAGTGGTATAAAATAGGACATGTTGCTCTTGAAATTTAAAGGTTTTTAGAGACTAAACAACATTAGAAGTGGAATATAGTGAACACCTGGTTGTGACCAAAAGTACAATTAGGTTATGCATTAATACAATATTTAATTTCTAATTATAAATTAAAATTTGTAACTTTCCCTCATTTGAGAACATACACTTGTGATGTTGGCCTAGTAATTTTAAGTTTCGTGGAGATTGCTCATAACTTAATAAATCCTTCTTATGATGTGAAATTTTATGTGAATTGATCCACATGAGAACACGTGATTGAGAAAACATAGTTTCTAATTTAAGAATCAAAACTTAAAATGTGTACATGTTAAGATAATTGAAATTAGGGATCAAGTGATATATTTCAATAGGAATTCAAATAAACTAAAAAAATTAGATGGAACCCTTTATAAGCTAAGTGTTAAGAAAAAGTGAGAAAATATAGTCTTGGAATAGCTCATGTGGCAAAAAGGATTTGTAAGATAGGGAGATTTGATCACTCTAATTTTATCTTTTAGTAGGGTGTAGAAACCCTCGAACACTAATGAATGTAATAGATCAAGTGATCTCTCATGATGTTAAGGGAAAAATAAGCTATGATGTATTGTTACCAATGATTGTAAATATATCTTTAAAAGGCTTTTGAGTGCAGAAAAGTTTATAAATTTTACATTTGAACCCCTTTTTCCTTCTTAGATAAATGTGTCCCTATTTATGTAGTAGTGTACTACCATGTTCTTCACATATGGTGTAATTTTACCCCATCCATGAATGATTTTGAAGTTAATAGATTATGGATCCTCTCTTAAAGTTCTTGGTGAGTGAAATGTTAATGCATACTCACCAAATGATTTTAATTGTTCCTTGGATGGTATTTCAAAGGCATATAGTTGTTGGGTTTCCTCGCTTGTAATATGCATTTAATACTTGAGTGTTTAAGAGTGGTTAAATGAGTAGTTAGGTGTTGGCTCACCACTCCTTGTAGTCAGAAATACCTAAGTGTAAATTATGTGGTATTTGAATTACATTTTTTCAAAAACAAGGCCAATAGCGAGACAAAAGTGCGATGTAAGTGTAAAGAGTATAAGAGTTTATGATATTTTGGGTTAGGAATAATGTCATAATTGAATTCTTTATAACTTAACTACACATTTTAATGTTGTTAAGGATAAATATGGATCACTCTTGGTGAGATCAAAATTTTGACAAAACATAAGATCTTAAATATATTTAGGAATTTATAAGTTTTGGAGATAACAATAGTAAGAAGGGAGATAAAAAAAAATATTTGTTATTTTTCGAAAAAGGGGGAAAGTTAATGTATTTTCTAAAAAAATGTATTAGATATTATTTAAGATGTATTATCGGTTGTAACCGACATCCAAAGGGGGATATTTATATTAAGGGGGTGGAAATACAACACATGTGGACATCAATTAAGCACAAAAACCTAACAGATGGAAGCAATGAACGACCAAGGCCTACCATCACTATGTGGCTCCAGAGAGTTCCTCACCCCATATTAGAAATAAGGGGGAGGGGGGAATGTTAGGAGTTAGTCGTAACATGGGTGCATTAGATAATTTCTCACATTATTAAACATTAATTAGTGTCTGTGTATATTTAATATGTGGTGCATAGTACTCAAATAATGTAAGTGAGTTGTTAATACAACTCACGTAGAGCTTATGTGAGAGAAAATAGGGTGAGATAGTTTAGGGATGGTTAGTGGTTAGGAGAGAATCTAGGTGGTTAGAACAACCATCCTAGATTAGTGTTAGGAGTTAGTATAATGTGCTCTATTTATATGTAACATATTTTATTGATTTATAAGTTGAATATAATTGATTAATTGAGCTTGTACACATTTGAGCCTTCGGATCTTCCTAGAAATGGGGTTCCATTTTCATTATAGTCACTTTCTCCTATAAGTGACATCACATGCACCCCCAAAGGGGTAGGCATCATTTGGGTTTTTACAGTCTACACATCATGTTTACACCAGTTCGAGTTTTGTGTACTTTTCACCTCGTCATTGTTTCTTACATACGGTGAGTAAGTTCGAGACCAATCTATGAATTCCATACATAGTGGATCTTACAAGACCTAGTTTTCCTTAGCATTCGGGAAGAAGTTACTGATTGGAAGATACAATGGAATTCCTTCCAATACTTCTTCTATCGTTGACATTAGATCACTATAAAAACTAGGACGATACAGAGATCTCTTCACACACATTAAGGGAAGTAGTTAAAGGTTTGAGGAGGCAAATATTTCTCCCTATAATTCTTTGGACTATGGCTTGGGATATTCCAAAAAATCCTGTAGTATAGGATATCCTTCTAAAATATTTCTCCCAACATGGATCAGGTGCACTTGTTCCATGTACATTTCTAATTTGTGTAGTTTACATTAACATGCTTTTGCGTCTTTTACATAGCATTTTTACACATACATACATACATACATATTTTTCTACTTGATCATTTTCTTATTGCAGTCCGGTTGTAAGAGAAATAATCATTCAAATGGGAGCAATAACAAGAAACATGAAACAAAAACAACAAAAATAGCATTAACAACAACACCTCGTGGTAGCACACTTCACATACTAACCATGCAGGTACATCACATTAACAACTATTCCGCCCTAGGTTCACTTTGATCACCTTTTTTTTCTTTTCATTTTCCATGCTCCATTATATTTTTTCATTCCATGCTTTTGTCTAGTCCTTTGGCATGCTTTCTTCATCGATCTACATGGTTATTAGGTAGCATCTCTATCTACTTTATGTTACCAATATTTTAACTTACCAACATAAAGTAGGGGTAAATGTACACAAAAAATCATGAATTTTGAGTTATACTTACTCCCATCTTATACTACTATTTAGAGGGTTTTGAGTGAATAATCATTTTTATTTGATTTTTTGTCGCCATTCCGACCTCCACAAGACACATGCCTAGTTAGCTTTCATCATTTTCCATTATTTTAGCTTTGATTGGGGCACCCATGGGTGTCTTGGTCCCTCCAGGGGTGCCTCGGTCCTTTTAAAAATTTCCTGCCACTTTTGGGATCTTTTTAGCCATTTGAGGTCTTTATCATTTTGGTGGTCGGCCATTTAAAGGTTAATTATGAAATTACATCGAGAGAACCCTATACATATAAAGTTATGAGACCATAATAAGGGACTAAACAATAGTAAATACTATCAGCCACTTGAAGTTGCATCCATCTATTGCATTGGGAGATCATTCATATCCACATAGCTCCATCACAAAGGGACAAGGGTGGGATATCTGCATCACACAAGCATAGGGGGAGGATTCTATTCTATTCCATGCAATATATATTACATTTTCCTACACATAGTTATCTCAAGTTCATAAAGTGTGACTAGAATAAGGGTAATCTAGGGCATGTTTAACACACACACACACACACACACACACACACACACACACACACACACACACACACACACACACAAAACTACATTTGGTTCTGGAATGTAGTATAGTGCTTAGTTAGGTTTTGGAGGTCTTCCTTTCATCTTGGATTAGAAATGAAACCTAGCGCAAAGTACAATGAATCTGATGTGACACACGATGAGAGTTTTAGACCACCTCTCAAACCTGTAAAGATCAATTCTATACCTTTTTCACAAACTAGGGCACCCATTTTACATACTAGAGGACATATAGGCACCCTGGTCCCTTTCTAGCACTCTGTATGGAGAATCAACCCAGGTCCATCCTTTTTAGGGTGTCTACATAGTTGTTGTTACTTCCTATTTTTCTAGTCACAACTATGAAACAATCCCTCAAGCATCCTATATTCAGTTGAGTTCTTTCCCTTCACTCTTGCACATTAGGTTTCCATTCCATTAGCTTATTTTATTGGTTCATATACATACTTATTTACTACATTTCATTACTACATTTAGATATGTTGATAGATTAGATTAACTATAGTATATTTCCACATTTTAGTTAATCAAGTTCATATCTACCAATTGAAGCTATTGAGTTTGTTCTTACTATCAAGGAGGTTTGAGAAGGGTGGAAAAAATTCACAACAAGAAAAAAATATTCTAAAGAATACCTCTTCTCCTACATAGCTAATTCTTTCACTGTTGGGTAGTTGTTTCATTTTTTTTGGATTTTAATTGTTTATCAAGATTTTTGCCTTCTTGTAATCTTGGGTAGGGCCCCAGCCAAAAAAAATTTACCCTTGAATAAGAAATTGATCAAAACTTGAGGTAAATTATTATAATTCTAAGTATTAAAAATATCGCACAAGAAGACAAATCTTATAATTGATTCACCCTTTGATTGCAAGTGCACTATTAAACTACATAATATTCATATGGCCTAATCTAATGTATGTAATCCTTAAGATTGTTTGTGCATGATGGGAAACTATGTATGATGTATGTGTATGTGTAAGTTTTATCAATTGAAATCATTTATAATACTATGTGGCATAACATGTAGGATTTTATTGACATTTCAAGGGTTCTCTATTATTAATGAAGTAACACATACTTTGTGTGGGCCATCATGATAGTTCTATGATGAGATAAAAAAAAGAAGTGAATTTAAAAGATAAGTAAAAAATATAAATTATCATATGGAAACTATATAAGTTTATGTATTCATACCCTTGTTTAATCAAGAATATACATTCCTAGATTTATCTTTATATCCTATTCAAACACACTCAATGGTTGATTAATGATTATGTGATCAATGAAGTTACTACATATCATACTCCTCATAACACAATATTTCATACTGGTTCTCACACATGTTCATACATGGAAAATTGACTAGTTCAACCACTCTAGATAAGGTTGTGGCTTTCTTACAATACAACATGGACACCTTTCCTTTAAGTTCCAACTATTAATATAAGTTTTGAAAGTTAAGCTACTACACAAATTATAAGTTTCTTCATCCACACATTTTCAATGTCCTATTCAATTATACCTCCTATATTTATGTGTATTTTGTGTTTCTTCTTCAAATTAACTTCTCTTTAGTGTAAGTTCACTATACACCATATTTAGACATGAATTTATATTATTAGTCCTGTGATGAAGAAATACACTCATTAATTCTTTTTCCTTCATAAATATTCTTTTCATTTATGTAAATTCTTGATCTTTTCTCTAATTCATAACATTATATTGTATCGATACACATGTATATATTTAATGTTATTATATGTTGTATTCTTTAGACATAATCGTATCAATTTCACATATTTTAATTCTCTCCTTAGTCATTTCAAAATATGAAAAATTCCATCCTTTTTCATTGTAATATGACTTTATTTTGTTTCCAATAATATGAAATATCTCATCCTAATTTCCATAAATTCATAAACATAATTTTCATACATTCATATGTAAGCCATGAATATGATATTTTTAACAAATTAGGTGATCTTCATATCCACTTCACATTTCTTCTATAGAAAATATAATTTTCCTTTTGCTAGCCAAGTCACCCTATAAGCTTATGGACATGACAAGCGCTCTCTTAATAATTTATAAATACAAAAATTATTTATTCTTCTTCTATTAATAATTGTCGCATAGTATTTAACTCTTATCTCACATCTCATTTGAACAATGTGTTTCTTCTTTTACTACATTCACTCTTTTTGTAACCTCTAATAAGACCCTTAAATTATTTTTCCATCCTATATATGAAATTACAATATAGATATTCATCTACTTTACCATCAATATTTTCTAGGGTGTAATCTTAAACGTTAATCAAATCATTCATTAAGATGATTCATCATCTTATTTTTATGATAAAATAAATCTTGCTTGTATTCTAAGAAATATTTCTACAATGTCATGAAGTCTTCTAGCAACATTATTGTCTTGTGTTTCTCCTACCCTTAATATTTTAGTTGCAATGTTCTCATATTCACTCGAATTATCTATTTAATACAAGACCATGTTATAGATAATCCATATTCCATGTTTGACTATGTCTTTTACCCACCTTGAAATGGCGGATAACATTGAATTTTATCTTTGTAGATTTGTGCTACCAAATAATGAATTTTTTTGGGGATTATATTCAAATGATGCCTTATGTTATGGTATAATGAGATAAATATGTAGTGAAATATTTTTTTGATAGATGGTAAATAATGGATGATGGGACCTTACCCCATAACAACATGTTCCAATGAAGAAAAATATTTCACAATGAGGATCAAATGCATCTTCCTCTTCCATCAGAAAAGAGGGATAACAAAAAGAAAGAAAATTTATAATAAAACAAAATCAAAAGTAAAAAGATACTACCTTATCCTTTTGAATCCCTCCCATGGGATCTTAAATGCATCTTATAGGGATAATTAACAATTATCATTTTTTTCTTTTTACTCGCATAGATAACCCATCCAACACCAATGTTCATATTTACATTTTCATTTAAGTGACTAGTACAATGATTTCAAAATAATCCTTATCCACATGTGTTTGAAACTTTGAGAAATGAAGATGAAGGGAATTAGTGTCTTCAACATCGAATGAAAGGGAAACATTTTTATTAGAGTAGGGAAGGAATTACCTCCTCATTTTAAGACCTAATTTATGAAGTGAACTATTAGTAACAAAAATCTACATGAATAATAAAAATAGTTTATACTCACCAAATTCCAACAATAAGACTAGTATATATTATTTAAATACAGAACATGTTTGTGAAATAATTTTGTGTAAGTAGATTACTTGGTTTCACCAATGGTAAAAGGGATAATACCTTATTTTTTTATGTATATGGAGGCTCCCATCATTGAATGCAAGGACTAAATAAAATATGGGGTGGCTGTTAAGAAAATGATCACAAAGGAATATTACACTTAACATATGAAAAACTAGTTGTACGATGTACACATGAGGCATTAGTTTAGAGAGAGGTAAAGGGGAGTGGGAGAGATAGAGAGAGGGTTAATGCTTTGAGTAAGAACTAAAATATTCCAACCAATAATAACCAGAGTACATCCTCATTTTATAGAAGAAAATAAGTATGTAAGGAATAATAAGACTAAAAATTAGAGATACAAAGTTGTATGGATTCACTAATTAAATACGAAAAGTTATTTCTGGGTTTACAAGAGTAAAATGCTTGAAAAATTGGAAAATAGAGAGGATGGAAGAACAAAAACAAGGAGATAGAGGAATGTAGATTTATTTCTTTAAGTGGTAATAGAAGTAAAAAAATTAAAACAATAAATGAATACTAACCCTCTGGAATGGAGAATCCATCCCAATTTATAGATTACAATTTTTCTCTACCTTTCACCCATGGAATTTTTCATCTCACCACAACTTGTGATCTTTCACATTCAACGAGATTGAATTTAAGATCCTTGTCTTATATTTGATAAGGAATTTTACAATACAACACTATGTTCCTTAAGTGAATAAAGAAAAAGAGGGAAAAAGTACATTACGAGTGGAGAAATAGAATATTAGAGAGAGATAGAGGGGAGAGAGAATGGAAAATATGGAGAAATGAAAGCCTCATTTTAATGAAGAATCCACTTCAAATGGACCATGAATTAAATTCCTTTCCCTCAAATATCTTTTGAATTAGAAAATTGAGACTAGATATTCATCCTTTCGTGAGATGTGGACACATTCCGGGAAATTATTGAAATTTTATAAAAAAATTTGGAAGACATTGCACTTTATGGAATTGAGATTACTACTTGATCTTGTAATAATGATGACCTTGAGTACGTCGATATTGTCCCGTTCTAGTGGAAATATTTTACACACACTAGCTCATTCTCACCTATTCCTTTCCATGGTTTTATTCACATTATGTGCTTCCTCTTAGAAAATGATTTGAGCTAAAGCTCAAAGTTGGAATGTGGAGATCATCACTTTCTTCCTAATGACTTCCTGAAGCTTCACAATTCACCTTAGTGAAAAACACATTTTCTTATTTGATATAGTTAACCTAAGGAGACCTAAGTACTCTCTTGTTAAAATTTTCCATATTGAAAATTTATTTTACTACAAACGAGAAAATAAGAAAATGCATAATCACCATCATACTTATCAAAAAAATTCCCATGCCAGATAACAAGAAGATGATGGAGAATTAGGGCCCACCTTTAGAGACTGTATTATATAAATCTATCCTTGCATGGCCCATATAATTTAAACATGATGACCCCTGTTCTATGACTACTAACATGGATTTGAACCTAAAGTATTGAATTTCAACTCAAGGCTATGTTTTTGAAAGTATGCGAGGGATTTATTTCTTGTTTGAAACATTAGAAAATTTCCTATCCTTGTAATTGTTGAAAAGTGTAATGAGATAGGACGAATACAATTTTATATAAGTAAACTTTCCTAATTGAAATAATTTTTATTTTTGGTGGGTCTTGTCTAAGATGGCCATTTTTGTAAGTTTTCATCATTGTCCCTTTTTAACATATTTTACTTGTTTGGAATAACATGGACACTGCAGGTTTAGTGTTGTTTAAAATTATTATATATAGATAACCGATACCTATCAAATGTTACTATTTTTATATGGAGGTATTCTGTGTGTCAAAAATGAATGTAGCTGATCTAAAAAATTAGGTCTTGTCTAGGGACTTTCTATTCCATTTTTAGATGATTTTCATTTTTATGAATAGGAAACTCCGAAGACTATTAATGTATATTAGATTCTATAAATTATGCATATCATCCATGAAATTATTATTATATTAAAAGAAGGCATTTTTGGAGGAGTGCACTAGAAACGATTAGTGGAAATCAGGTTCAAAGATTTTGAGATGTGAGAAAAATTATGTTTTGGATCATGAGGGTTGTGAAAATTTTTATTAGTATCTTTAATAAAAAAAAATTTCTTTGGGAAAAAATAAATTATCTTGTAATACTTGCAATGACCAATGGTTTTGAGATGTTAGTTATTTACATTCTTTCTAAATTTTAACTCAAATTGAACCTAGTAGAGTTAAACTAGGTTTGAAGGAGGGTTAGCATGTGATTTCACTGTAAAAAAGGGGATATTAGGTCAACTCGGACAAAAATGGAAAACAAGTGTCTTTTTACATTGTGATGACACTTGTGGATGATTGTGGTCAAGTGTGAGGGAGATACGTGAGATGAAAATGGCTTATGGAAGCTGCATTTTGGTTTTTCTCGTGTCTTGGTTTTGAGTGGAAGGATGAGGATCAGATCTTTGTTCCCATTTTGTCACTTTTAATATTAGTGCAATACAAGCGGACACCACCAACTAAAAAATGCACCTAGAGGATTCTACTCATAAGAAGGGGACATGAGATTAAGTGATTTTTTACGGTTAGTACTCCATACATGTGAATGTGGTGTTGGGAAAGTGGTGTAGAGAAGTCCTTCATAGAGACCTCACTTGTATGTACCAAATGTCCCTTTGCACCTTGATGAAAATACAAGGGAAAATCACATGCTCGAAGTGTTCCTTTTGGTTTTCTCATTATGGGAAGGGGAGTTGGGTTCTTAAACACATATTTCGTACTTAACACCCCAGGTTGTATATCAAGTGACAAAACAATAAATTTGAGTCATGAGAGGTCTTTTTTTCCACCATGTCTCTTTCACATGATGGTGACGATCTAAGGGTGGGTCTATAAAATTTTACAAATTGTGCAAGTCTATTTTTAAATGTTCAAGCCATCTTGACAATTCCATTTTATAACATTGAGAGTTTTTTTCTATGTATGGGGCAAAGAAGGGTGATTTTGGTCAAACGTTATATGATTCGACTCAAAATACCCTTTTGTAATCATCCCAACAACTTTCACAAACCAATTATCCTTCAAATTGATTTTTAGGGCATGCTTAAGTTTTGGCTCGAAGGGGTAGCTATATAGTCTTTAATTAACATCAAAAATTTTAAATCTTGGAATGAAAAATTATTTTCCATCATGTTGAGGTTTCCAATAGTTTTATATTGCACATATATATTTTTACATTACAAAAAGGGTCATTGAGAGACTAAAATTAAAGACATAATAGTTATCATGTGTCTACCGCTCCTACCTTTTAAATTTTCTATCATTAATAAATATACATACATATATATATATATATATATATATATATATATATATATATATATATATATATATATATATATATATATATATATATATATTATATATTTATTTATTTATTTATTTAAATATTTATTCATTTTTGTTATCATAGAAACTAAATCCTTTACTTCTTCTCCTCTCTCCTCTCTCATTCCTTCAATATCTTGTTTTGTAGATTCAATAAAGATTTGATAGATTTTGTTATTGTTTCATATTAATTGAGTTGACATCATTTGCGTGTAGCAATTCTCAAGCTTTCAAATATTTTTGTGAAAGAAACTAGGGTTTTCTATGCTTTAGATGTATGTATGGGTGTTTTGTGAAACAGAGTATGGTCCCCTCATTTTATTTCATCATGTTCTATTACTACCAAAAACTCACCATCTTTTTCTTAATACATATATACTTTTTTACTATCTAGCCATCTATAAAATATCCAAATGTATTGAAATCGCTATTAATACCTAGAATGTCTATTAGGAAATTAAACTATATGTACCCATTTTTGGGTTTGTCCATTAATATGGAAGCATCGAAATATTTCATATAATTTTTGTAAACATGGCATACTCTTTATGGATGGTTTGAATGCAACACCCTTCTTCGATTTTGTATGGATGTGCATACATGTAATACCTACAAAAAAGGATATAATATAAAATAAATAAAGAAGTAAAATTTTTTAAAAGGGGGGTGGATCGGTAGGTGAGCAAGTGGGTGAGTGGGGTAGGTGACCCCCCCAATGTGAAGGCATATGGGAACCATAATAACCAGTCAGACCGATGATTTCTTTAAGAAAAAAAATATTTTGATTAAATTTGAGATCCAGGGGCTTAGATCATGCACAAACCCATGGAAATGTTGTAAATTTAGAAGTTTTTGGAAGTTTGAAGAGCTGATTGAATGTGGAGGGGGCCATAGTTTCCTTAGAGACATTCACACTAGTTCTCATTGTAACAAGCAAGCCTCCAACCTGATCAGATCACCTTTTTGCCACATACTCCCATCCTTCGTTGAAAATAAAGTGCCAGAACAGGGGAAGGGACATCCATCAAAGCATAATGTAAATATAAATTTATTCAAGCTCGTCCCTATTAGCGTAAAAATGATTTTTTTGTCAGATTTTGTAGTTGTATGTTCCCTGGAAGTTCTTCCTACAATGATTATAGGATATACACAAAATGGGTTTGTTGAAAAGGCTATAGAAACTTTTGAGCAAATTTTATGGACATATTTAAAGCCATATTTCATAACCTGCTGTTGCTAGCATCTCCCATCTCATTCCAGATGCATGCTACAAGAATGAGTATGGACATCCATCAAAGCATAGAAGATATAGGAATAGTGTCAGATGTTGTAGTTTGAGGTGCTCTGGTAGATAGGTATGAAAAAATGTGGAAGCATGCATTGACAGGTGAACTATTAGTTTAAACACATGAAATGTGGCTCATGGACTACAAATTTTGCCAGATATACAAAAAAATTGAGTTCGTTGAAAAGTCTTAGAAACTCTCAAGAAAATATGGCGGGTAGGTGCAAATCCATATTTCTACAACCCTTGCCAGCACCTTCCCAGCCTGGGTCAAAATGGAATTTAATGATTGCAGGGTATGTTCAGTTTGGAGTCTTGAGCAGGCCTTAGTCAATCGTCAAAACATAATGGGAAACATATCCTGTTTGAAATTTTCAAGGGATCAAGAATATTTGTGTGTCGTCGTGGAGGATAGATCGGTTGTGAAATGTTTGATGAAATGCCAAAGTGTGATGTCAAACTGAATCTCGCGGGTTTGACTGACTTTGTTCCTCCAGAATGGTTCATCTCTCCTTATCTTGCATAATTTTTGTACTTTATTTTTTCTTTTGTAAAGAAATATAATTTTAAAATATTAGGATTATCATACATTTTATTGTTTTATAATAACTTGTTACAAAACAATAAAATGTCACATCGTAACTCACGCAATCAAAATAACCATTTTGTAGTCAACCATGAACTTCAACCCTCATTTTGAGGTGATTCAGAAAACTTCTGGCCAAACTAGATCACTACAATATTGTTTTATCGACAAGTTGAAGTTGACTTCTTGGTAAATATGTTGACCATCTCCTGGTTTAAATAGATAAATTACAACTTTCGGAGACTCGTAAAGTAACCTTCGTAACTTCAGAAAGGGGAGGTTAAGCTTCCTTCATGTACCTTGTTATGTGAGGTGTCACTTCAATCTTTGGATCAACCCCAAATGAAATTTTGTGACTGTTTGATGGCCTTATAGGAGCCCTATAAAATTGTTTTGAAGTGGTATGAAGTTGCTAAATCTAAAAAGTTGGCTTTCATTTTGAACCGCCATTTGAAACCTGGATAGAGAAATTATTATCCGTATTCACAAACCTCTAGTGTTTTTACTAGAAAATTTCATGAAACCATTAGTTCAGGGAAAACCAATTTTCTGTATAATCTGGAAAAGCCATTTTGTAGGCCTCTGGTCATAGTTTGACTATGTCAAGCTGGACCAATTACTACCAATGGCCTCAGAAATCATGTGCCATTTTAAAACAGTTTTCTAGTTATGAGTCACGTCGACTCTGGTGAAATCTCCTATATAGGGGAACTTGTAGGAATTTTCACATTACACATTCGTCCATCAAAATTCAATTTTGGACGTGGTGTTTTGATCCATTGAGCTAACTTTTGATCATTTGCAACTAGGTGAACTATGACCAACGACCTCGAAAAATAGCTTCCACTTGTAAACCGTTCGCCAATTTTGAATTCCATCAGTTCCTGTGAATTCTTGGGGGATATGAGAACACGAAGAAACTTACTCATGGTGTATTTACTCATCAAAAGAGAACATTTTAAAGTGGTTTCTTAGTCTCGAGTCTAAATTGAACATTTTTGTAGCTAGTAGGAAAATGTAAAAATAAAGTTGTAGGACCCCTGTCAGGTTGCCAAACCACCGTGGAAAATTTTGATACATGTAAATAACTGTTTGAAAACTCTATAGTGTAACTTATTGTGTGAAATAGAATTTTTGACAAAATGGTGTTTCTCTCTCTTCCTTTCTCTTTCTCTTTCCTTGGTTATGAAGTGAAGTGAAATGAAATGAACTGAATACATGTTTCTAAACCTTTTCTTTCGAATGCAAATTTTAATTATTATTACATGTAAATGGGAAACTAAAGACATTAATTATGTTAGATTAGGGTGGATTCCATGCCAATGATTTATCATTGATTTCATGCTCACATGGTTTTGCAGGATGCAAGAAAGATGGCGAAAGGGCGATGTGTAATTCATTATTTATTATTGTAATTTTTATAGGTCATTGTAAAATGAATATATGTATAATGTAGTCTCATGCTACAGAAATTTTATATTTGAAATTTGCTAATATGTATGGGATGCTAGTTTTAGGGATATCTTAGGAAATGTGCATTTAATCACAGGTTCAATTTGATTCATAGTTGTGTATGGTAAAAGGGTTTGATATATATATATATATATATATATATATATATATATATATAGTAAATGAATTTGAAGTTAATACATTGTGGGGCATTTTTCAGTGTTCAATAAATGATTAATTATTTATTGTGTTGTATTCTTACCTTGTAAATGTAATAAAGAGATTTAATCGAAACACTCAACCCTAGTATAAGATCTATGCATAACTTGTCTTAATGTGTGTGATCCTTCGTAGTGTAGAAAAAAATTGAAACCATAGAATAAACTTAAACCTTGTACTCGATGGCACCTCCTAGGTTAGGTAAATAAAACCCCTAGTTGAAGTTTACCATCATAGTTGTTATGTTTAGTAACATTTTCATGAACCCATCTTTTAGGAATGACATGGTCCAACTTTATCTAGAGTATGTGGTTTCCTTCTATTTTTGGTAACCGCAAGGAGAATGTCCTCTCTTTAGGCCCAACACTGTGTTGAGTGGTCAAGACCGCCTTGGAAGTCACCTTATGAGTCCTTGTTTGAAGCAACGACTATGCAATGTAACCTTACCATCTGTGGGGTAAGTAGAGATAATACTCCCTTAGTATCCTTTTGGATTGCCAGGTCTTACGTGATTAGATCTAGAAATTAACTTCATCAGCGAATGAAATCCCTGTTGGATCCAGACGACATAATTGGAGATCGTGAAATACTTGTTCTAGGTCTTAAACTCTTGTTAATGAACTCCTTAGTTCCTCTCGTTAAATGTGTTACCTTGGTTTCTATCAACATATCACCTTGGTCTTTTCTTGAAGGTGGTTTAGCATAAATATGTCCTCTTGCCTTAAATTCATATTTAGTTGAGGCGTATATCATTAGGTGTAGTTGGAATTAAACCAAACCTCGGTTTATTTGGAGGTTAATGTGGGATTCATGTGTAGTTATAATGTTTCCAATTGTGTACTTATTCAAAATGGTAAATAAGTACTTTCGTAACTCTTTATGTTATAAAGTGACACCAAAAAAAAAGAGACCTAGCAAACATTGTAAATGAAATGAGAAACAATAGTATGTGTGATAATGGTTTAGGAACAAAAATTCACTTGAAGTCCTTATGGATGATTTAGGCATTGAATTTTTGTTAATAATGGATACAAATTGATTCTTGGTGGGACTAGGCCTTTGAGCCAGTTTAGAGTCCACTAAAAATAAGATAAAATAAAATTATGTCTTGTAAATGCTTAACTGAATCAAACTAAGATTGATACTAAAACAACCATAGTACGAAAAAATGTGCTTCGAATGGAAGGAAGTTTATAGGAAAGAGAAACTTGAACCTTCACCTCCTTTGATGTGTATTATTTTCCCTCGACAACTTCTAGTTGGTCCCCTTGCATAATGAGGGTAAAATTAAATGTCAACTAAACATATTTTGAGAAAAAAAACTTTAGCATAAGAACGAGAGAATTAGGAACTTTGTAGGTAATTGGAAATATGGAATTTAATTATGTAAGTTATGGAGATTTTCATAAGGGATAAAGAGAAAAATTAAATGGTCGAACAATAAGTTGAATATGAAATGAATTATAGAATTTGTATGTGGAAAATGTATAAAATCAACTTTGTATAAAAATGTTCTGGAATGTTAATCATAACTAAGACATAATAATGGAAGTGATGTGTTGTGGGGTTGCGAATCCTTGAGTCCCTTTTCTTGTGTTTGGGTTATTGCTAGCATCCGTTCATTGGGGAAGGTGTGGCATCAAGATGTATATGGTTTTTTCATGTGTCTATGTGGGTTGATGGCTTATGTAAGTGTTTTATGTGTTATGGAGTTTTCCTTACTTGGAGCCTTTGTGGCGTTGTGTAGTGAGCAATGTAAGTGAAAAAAATATATATCCTAGTATTTTACTATTGTATTTGTGTGTGTAAAACATGGGCGTTACAATACAAAATTCTTTGGATATTTGGACAAGGTTGTAGATGGTTCGGTGAGGTCAAGAAAGGATTAGATATTTTGAGTAGTTAATGTCTTAGATATGGGAGAAACTCTTCCAATGGATTGATCATCTTCGTAATTTTTTCATAATACATTTCAATCATTTCCATAGTTTTTTTGGGAAATGTCATGCTCCTATTCACAATCATTGTAAGTGAGATAAATGTGCGTGGATCTAAATGTTGGTTATGTTTCAATACCTTTTTCCTTATCATACTAGCTAGAATATGTTTTTCTTAATGTTTCAATTCAATTGTTAAATTCATATTTTTAATATTTCTACTGGGAAGGTATTGTACCAGTAAATATGATGTAATTGCATAAAAGAAAGAAATACACTATGGACAAGATTGAAACATGCTTCCAAAAATAAAGCCTTACCTTCATGTATGAAAGTTGTTAATAAGGAACAATAATGAGCCAAGATATTCACATTCATGCAAAGAAACTAGGACATTAAAAAAATCATGCCATATAAATGATTCACGAGCTCAAGTTAGTAAGCCCTATGAAAACCCAAAATAGATCTTTCCCAAAGTCGAGCTCAACTTATGAACAATGATCTAATAAATGAAAATAGCGTTTAATCGAGAAAACCATGTGAGTTGTGGTTAAACAAGCCAACCATCCAAAAGGATGTCACGAGAACAAATAAAAAAAATTTGTACAACAGGTTGGAGAAACAATACAACTCGAACTATGCATTCTATCAAATGATAATATTGAAATAGTTATCCCTCTAAGAATTCAAGATGAGTTAACCAAACCCACTTGGCCAAGTGGGAATAATATACAAACAATGAGATCACAAAGAAATGCGTTACCATGCATGTAAACAAAGAACAATGAGCTGGTATAGTGAATTGAGACAACAAGATCCATCAACACAAACAATGCAACGATGCCGAGTTGTGGGAATATGGAAAACTGAGTTCACAAAGTAACATGTTGAGCCAATGCACAACAAAGTAGCAATGTCCGAACCAGTATAGAATGGGAACCAACTCAAAGATAATAAGTGTGAGATCACATTGACATAGCACAAAAAAGTCAAATGAGTCACAACAGGAATAAATCAATCTCAAAACCAAAAATAAATCTCAAAAGTAAACTTTAAACATGACCTACATAAAAATATTGAGCACTCAAATTATGGGGAAAAACCAAAAATGAAAGAATCTATGGTGGTGATTTTCGAATCGGCTTAAGACACAAGGTTGTGGTCATAACAATGTAAACTGATCTATTTTGCTAAGAACTAGTGGATTTAACAAGATCTAGACAACAAACATGGTGGCTAAAATTTGGGAAGAGTTGCTCCACATCTAATGCAAAATACTTAAGGGACAAGAAAATGAGAAAAATAAGGTTTTAGGGTTATAACCCCAAAGGCAAAGGATAACCCGAGGATCAACTAAACATAGCTAGGTAAAGACGGGTCATTGGTAAACTCAAAACCTTATCCCTTTCCAACATAGGGTAGATGGGATTTATTATATTATTTTAAAAATTGATTATATGCATGGGGAATGGGTGTATTTGTAAAAATCATTATCATATAATTGCACCGGTTTACATGTAAAGCATATAGATATTCATGTTTGCATGTCAATAAAATAAACATTAACCAATGATCACATGATTAAGCCTTTGCTAGAGCCAAACATAGACACCATTAACCCATGTAATATAACATAACAAAAAACATCCAATTATTTCACCTTTATGAATTAAGGAAAATGAAACAAATTACCTAAAAAACTACAAAGAGGTCAATACTTTTTCCTTATTCCTGGCAAACACAAGTTTGACCAATAAACCAAAATTGACCAAGGAGGAGTCTAAAGCATGAGAAGCTTATTTTTAGCCAAATTGTGCCTTTCAAAACCATGCAATTAATTATACACATTACTTTTGGCTTATTATTACAAGTTGTAGTTTTGCAAGAGAAGCATGCATGAGGCTATAATTGGATTTGTCTCCAATTAGCCAACTTGGCCAAATTTAGGATGAGTTTGGTTGTGTTATTATTACAACAAGTGGATTTGATATTGTTATATTTATACTTTGATTGTGTAAGTGTTTAGGGGGCTTATGTCATTCTACAGATTGCTATCCAGAAATCTTGTACTTGCGTACTTGATTGAAGCAATAAAGATAATTTTTTTCTTAAATTGATGTTTTGTGTAGTGTGCTACGGTAAATTGTGTGGTATGTTTTAGTGAATATTTATTTCCTTTGCATGATCACAACTTTATAACACCTCTACTTAACTTTTTGTAAGTTTTTCAAATCACCTTAGAGTGTGTTAATGCCTTTAAGAGTGAAAAATAAATAATACAACATTTGTAGTGAAGTATTTTAGTATTTTTGCAGTCATTAAGTGTGATTTTGTGAAACTATGGGTCCCATAACGTTGGTGTATCACCTTATTTACTCTCATTAATTTTGTGTATTTTTTCTCTCTCCCGTAATCCCGTAAGAGAACTAGTTTAGGTGCTCTATCGATGGAACTAGACCACTCTGCAGGTTCTCCTCAACCTGAGGGAGTGAAAACTCATAGGATTTCGCATTTCACCAGCCAAAGTGAAGATTCATATTGCATTTTCAATTCATGTTTACACTTTTCACCGATAATAGTTTCGGCCTCCCGGTGGTACCATGAATTCATACTATTTCCTATAAGGGCTCCATACATCCTAACATATATTGTACATAATTTTTTCAGGTTTGATTTGTGATTGGTAGGATTTAAGTCTTTCGTGAGGTTTTTGCTTAGAATATAATTGGTTACTTTTTTTGTCTAAGAATCCCATTTTAATTTTCAGCAAACTAGTTTTTCTTATTTTTCTCCATCTTTTATGAGGTCATGCAATCATGAAGGAAGGTCCTCAAAGGAATTCCTTTCTCCATGATCTAAACCATCCAAATCCACTTAAGTTTTACTATTATTTTCCACTATATTAGTACTATAACCCTTAGAAAAATGAGTATGCCCATCATCAAAATCATGGTTATCAATATGATCATCCTTATAATCCTTATTTTGTTTAGGAACATGAATAAATTGCAGATTGTAAAGGTTATGAGAGGATCTGCATGCCTAAAATGATTTTGTTATCAAGTTTGTAAGATTGAGAAAGACTATAGGTTCTCAAGGAG
This sequence comes from Taxus wallichiana var. yunnanensis, assembly GCA_018340775.1. Lineage (NCBI taxonomy): Eukaryota > Viridiplantae > Streptophyta > Pinopsida > Cupressales > Taxaceae > Taxus > Taxus wallichiana. Next base: position 266,705,387 of record CM031240.1, read on the forward strand.
TGATTCAAACATTTGAAGCATTAAATGACAAAAAGCTTAAGGTGGAGGAAAAATGTCAAGGGAAGTTATCACTTACCTTCCTTATTTACCATCAAAGACAAATTTTAAGATTCTACACTTTCTTCTTATTGTTATTCCCACCTTGTCTCACCCACATGCGGATTTTGATCTCTTTCCTTTTGTACGAGACAATTCCAAATCAGATTGAGACCTAACCTGCCCCTCCTCCTTCATCCTCATGCCCACTTTGGGAAAGTGACAATCATAAAATCATCCAATAAGGGAAGTTAGCTGTAGAATCCAATAGGGATGAAGATATAAAAAATATGTAGGTTTGGGTTGCGAAATTTGAGTTCAATTGAATTTTACATTTGTATAAAGAGTTCATGCAATAAGGGGATATTTCATGATTAACAACAAGATAATGATCATCAATTGAATGGTAGGAAAAATTTCTACATTATCTTGAGCTATAAGGTACAGTTGATGTTTTGAATAAACATATAGAGGATCCTTCAATTTAGATTATTAAGCTGGATGTTGTACTATCTTTTACTATACTTTCTTATTTACATGATGTTGATGTAAATACTACTAATATAGATAACGAAAATTTTCTAAACATCCATACAAACTAGCCGATAAGTGATGATGGATCAAATTTGAATAAATAATATTTTTGGATCCAATCCGAAGAAAGATCAATAGATCTAGAGATTCCTCATGATAAGAAACAAGATGATAAAAAATAATGTAATGATCCTTATTTTTATATGTGCTTAGAGATTTTTCACTCCTAGAAGGTTGTAGTGATTAAATAACATCATTAGTCACTCCAACATACTAAGTAGAGCATCAAGATTTCATGAAGAATAGGGTTGAGATTTGTGATTGCATGGTGGATAACCATGAAGAACAAGAAGTGGCTATCCTTACTATTATCCAAAATTCACCCCCATAGTAATTTTGATAACTTTCACAATTTCTTCAGACTTGGAGGGGAATAAATGGTGAAATTCCAAAACATTAGATTTTTGGGGACCCCTTGGTTTTTCTCTAACTTCCCTATCCAAAGAAAAATCCAAGGAGCTAGAAAAATTCATAAAAATATGAAAAATATAGTGAAGGGCCTGTTTAAGTGCAAATCGGGTCTAGGGGTGTGGATGGAACCAATGAGGATCTTATCGGGGTTTGTCATACCTAGTTTGGGACCAAAATTCTAAGGAGGTATTATTTTATGGCTAAGTTAGCACGGTGTCCTGTGCCGCCCAAGTTTGGTTGGGCCACCGTTCCCCACATTACCGAAGTCTCTAATCAATGAAGGAGCTCAGTATAATGTGGAAAAATTGGAAAAATTTGGCCTAGGTCGCACAAGAACATGAGATTAGTTGGGCCTCGAAAAGATGAAATAGTTGCAACTAGAGGAGTGTAGATATGGTGGAGAAAATGTCCATGACAACTAGGACATGCAGACTGAAATACCCGTAGGCAAGTGGTGCGGTGAATTTGGTATTCAATAACCCACCTCACCCATTCAATGTCAGATGTTTAGAGACAAAAAATCCCGAGTCGGGTGATGTGGAGAAAGGAGGCCTACATGATCTAATTTCCATAGGGATCTGAGTTCCACAAAAACCTGCAATGCCCGCAACCTAAAGGAAAAGTAGAACACCCGACCCCCAAACTTCAAACAGTCATAAATTTTGATTCAGAACTCCAATTTTTTTTAAAATAACTTTTCAGAAATTGCACTACATCCTATATGCCAAAAATAAACATCTCCATTTCCAAATCAATATTAAACGATCAATCCTGTGAAATGCAAGAAATCTCTAGAAAACTCAAAATGGTTGCTCACACTTAAAAGACCATAACTTTTGCAATTCTCAATGAATTTTTAAAAAATTGGTCTCATTGGAATTGTGACTTCAATAAATATGCACAAAAATCAAGAAATACTTAAATTTATGAAGTTTTGATGATGATTTTAAGGAAAATGTGCCAAGTTTTGAACAATAATTTTATTAGTGGTTAGAGATGCATTTAATGAAGCATGGGCATACATTTTTCACTGCTGCAAGTCATGGGACAGTATGGGAGCCTTTTTCAAGAAACATACCATCATTTCAATTCATTTATTACCTCTTGCAAGTGGTTGAAAGGAATATTTCGGGATTTCAATCCTCTTTCTTCCAAATTCAATAAATTTAAGTGTGGGCTCATTGTAAAGGAAGATGATAGTTTGAGTAGGAAAACTCTTCCATTTTGGTTTTTGTAGCCAATGTGCTACAAGACCTTGTATTAGACTCCTTGCATGGTGATCCAGGCCTTTATTTTGTAATATATTGAACTATGCATATCAATGAAGCAATAGATGCAATTTGTGGATGTATCTTCCCTTGTTATGTTTGTTTGCATTCTTCTTGCCTCTTTAACCTCATTGCAAATATATTGTGTCTATTTTATGATCTTGCAAGGATTTATTATAATTGTGTGTGTATGAAATATTGTTGTGAATGTAGTTTCTATACTATGGAGAACTATTATCACCCTCTTTAGTATGTAATTTGCATCCATTTTTCACACATTAGAAAGCTATTCTCATTCCCTTTTTTGGTGCATCACCTCTATAGTATAGTTTTACATCATTTTCATGTTATTTAACTCTACCTGGTCCCTTGGAAATTGAAGCATAAAGATAGTTAATACCTTCCTTTTAGTCGAGTTAGTTTCCACTAGGACTAGGAAGAAGAACCAACTTTCTCTAAAGGTCTATATCAAGTAGCAAATCCCACAACTTGGATGTATTACCCATGTTATCGAGTCACACAGTGAGCTCAAGCACACAAAACTTGTGCAAATCGAGAGGGTGTTGTGATTTAGTGATAACACTTACTACACAAATTTTCATAGAAAATACAAAGCGAGTCTAGAGAGGCAAAAAGCAATATTATTAGCCTCATAATGTCATCAAGAATGAAGAGGAAGAAAAGAAAAAAAAGAGATCAAAAAGGATAATTTACCATCTATGAGAAAACCATGCCCAATCAGGTACTTGGATGCTTTGGAGATAGTTTCAAAGTACCAACAATTGTGCTTGACTCAGAGCACAAAAATGAGCTTCATGTTCTTTAAATTCAACCCCAATACATCACAAAATAGATTACAGATCCAATACAACTATTTTTCAACTTGTGGAATGATATTTTGAGCAAGTTAAAGGTACAGATAATGTTTTCAATATTTTCATGTGATCTAGTTGTCAAGATGATCTCATGGTCCCATTTTATGAGAAAAGGAAATTTTTTCTCTCTCCTTGTATCAGGATTTGATTACCTTCATGTTTTAGCTAGTTCAATTAGGTTAGTGTAGGTTTATTTTAAACATAATAAGTTCTTGTGCACACACAATATGCTTCCTCTTGGAGCATGTATAATATTTTTAATTCCTGTTAGGTGTGGTTTCTTTCCTTTAGGTAAAGTTTTTGAGATGTTGTTGCTACTATTTTTAAGTTGTTTTTGAGGATTTTTTAGTCTTGGACTGGTTTTCTTAGTATTGGGAATGCTTGGTTAAGCTTGAGAAAACCGTAGTAGATTATTTTCATGGATAAAAGTGATAATATTTAGGGGTTATTTGAGATTAGTAAGCAATGAATTCCATAGATCTACCACATATGTTGACCATTTTTTGTCATCATCGGAAACGGGTAATTTTTTTTTCAAGTTGATCTAGTTAAGTGGTGGATTGGATAACACACTCAAGTAGTAAGAAGTTATAAAATATTGTCCCATAATGCCCAATTCTCACATGTGAGGCCTTTCTAGTTGTCATTTTTTCCAAGATCATGAAACAACCACTCATTACTATTGTAGGGTCCTTATAAGGATGAGAAAAGTATCATACATCAAAAACAAGCATTATGGAACAATAAGTATTCAATTTACAAGTAGAAGAATATTTTGTTGAGGAAATGAACAATTGCAAAGGGATCATTCATTAAGTTTCAGTTCAATCCAATAGAAAAGATACAAGTAAATTGTTGTTAATTACTTGATATTATATGTGGTTTTATACTTATTGAGTTTAGATGTTCATTTTAGTTATGTAACTTACAAGAAATAGAAAAAAAGTACTTGTTGATGTGTAATCACAACACCCCTGAATGTCTACAACTCAATGGATTGAAACTCTTAGTGTGATTGCAGAACATGGAGCTTTTCCCAAATTATGGGACTTTGTAATCGAGAAAGATCTCCGAATGAAGGTTGGTTCTTATTGCTCTGTCTAGATGCACACATTCATATTGTAGAGGATCTACTCTAAAACCTACTCTAACTTGCCAAGGAGACAGGGTTGAGAAATATGCATGAAATAAACCTAAAATAACAAGGGTGATGCACTAAAGGAATGATAAACACCTGCTTTATAATTAAACACAAACCATTAAAACTGCAATACAACCACCATGCACAGATAACCAAACTGCAATGAGAGATCAGATGAATGCAATGAACACTGAGAGGGTTGAAAATCATCCACATACATGTATTATTGCTCCAGAATTGATACAGTAAACTACAATGGGAAAGAGCCACACACTTGCATTATAGTTTTAAATGGGAGGTTTGAACTCCAAAATTCACTTGTAGATTAGAGAAGAAGGGAGGGTATAAGGAAAAATTTTCCAACCTTTAGAAAATTTCCCCCCGTACAATATATAGGATGAAAGAGAGAAGGAGATGAGAAGAAACCCTAAATCCTCCATGAACCACCCCAAAATATGCATTACAATTACCTGCAACAATGATGGGTTCCATGAAAAAGCCCATGCCTCCATGTATTGTTCCTTGTTGGGCAATAAAAGAAGCCCATACTTCATTAATTGTGGTCCGTGAGAAACTTGGGACACCTCAAAAAAATGGCAAACTGTATTTTTCATTTTTAAGAACTTTTCAAAAATGTCCTCTCTTGCTCCAATCTAAGCTCCCAGTCGAAAGTTAAGGCCATCTGAAGGTCAAGGTGCATTCTATGAATATGGCAGACTCTTGATCTCTGAGAGTTCCAAAAGTCTAAAATTTCAAACTTTAAGAATTCAAAATTTGAGACATTTTCATTTAAAGGAAAAACACTATTCATCCATGAAAATGCTTGAAAGTTCCGAAAGTCAAAAACCCGAAAGTGCAAACTTTTAGACATTTAGAATTTAGAACTTTGGACATTTTGTGGCCATTTTTCCATTTGTTTCTTCGAGAGTTCAAAAGTCTGAAACCCAAAAGTTTGAAGTTTTAGAATTTCAGAGTTTCAGATTTCATACTTTTTGCTTGCTTTTCTGGCATGATTCACAAGGTCTACCAAACCCACAAAGTCCGAAATTTTAGAATTTTAGACTTCGGAGATTCATATTTTTCCCTTCCTTTTTCCGATTTTTGCTTGTGATTTCGAAACTCAGAAAGCCCGAAAGTCTAAAATTTCAGACATTCTGTGTTTCGGGATTTGAGAACCTTTTAAACCATTTTTGCCATGTTTTTCTGAAGTTGAGAAATTTCCAAAATTTTAAAACTTCAGGCTTTTCTCCATTATTTTCCTCTCGATCTGTGATATTCTTTGACATTTCCATTGTCCATTGATTTTTCACCCTTACATTGCTATGATTATTTCGTCTGCAACCTAAATATCGAAAATCACCTGTGAGCTCACATTATCGAACCAACCCTTCAATTTCCTCCTGTGCAAGGTCGTGTTTGATCAATTTTTCCTGAGGGAAAAATTTGATAATAGTACCATTACAAATCATTACATGAAATATCTATTTATATTCATAAGAAACTTTTATATTTTCTTTATCATAAAACTTGTGAGGAATAACCTGGAAAACAAAAGCATGAACATAAATGAAAAACTAAAAATGGGAAGGAGATAAGGGACCTATCATTTCCCATTGACTAGACCCCCTCTCTATTAAAATACTTCTCCATACCTAAAAAGGAAGAAAAAAAAAGATATTAGGGCTTTAGATCATTAACTCTCTTGTATTTCCATCTTCTATTGCATATAAATCCTAGATGAAAGTTTTAGAAATGAATGAATATATCATTCAAATAGTTGCAAATGAAAGGATCTTAATTCCTTTAGAGGAGGATCTTGCAAGGTGTATGTTCCTATTTTTACAAAGAATTTATCCAATAATGTATATATATTTTACATATAAAATAAGGTAGTTTGTACAAAAATAGAAATTTCCAACACTATAACAATGCTACAAATATGAAGCATGTCTAAATAACACATCAAATTTTCAAGAGAGTTCTTTTTAATGATTAGTTAAGGATACAAGGCTATAAAAATGAGAGATAGTATAAATTTACAACATAAATGAAAAAGTATGTTTCAAATCATGTGTTTCAAAGTGTGTCCTCCAAAAATAAGTAGGTAACTATCTCTCAAGTATATGAGAAGACATTTATCAAATTTAAAGAATAGAATGATACATCTTAGAAAATGTAAGATTGGGTAAGTTCAAAATATCATGCGATTATAAGAGTGTTTGAAAACGTTTATGTTATCCATCTTGCCCTTGGGAAATATGGACAATAGGGGTAGAAGGAATCAAAGCACTAGACAAGGAACCTAACGGTGAAATTGAGTTACAGGTGGTTTACAAGGTCTCGGGAGCATATTCAGAGATTTCTGGAGTGTTGAAAACATAAGATGATATTTTCCTCTTATTTGTTTTGACCCTTGAGATCAACTTGGAAAATAAGGAAATACGGGTCTCGTGTGCCCACATCTAGATAAAATTAATGAATGATTGAAAAGGTGAAAAAAATTCCCATGGGACACCCTATTGGTTGCTCCTCAGCCTCCACATCCAAGAAAATTCATCAAGAAATCCAGGAAAAATAAAAATTTGGAAAAAAGGCCTATGTAAGGCCACCAAGGTAGAAGTAGCTCACCGAGATGGAATTGTGCATTAGAGGAGAAAGTTAGTAGAGGCCACATCGAACAACATGGTGATATACTTGGTGAGAGGATTTGTATAAGCGGTTGGTCAAAGTGAGTTGAATTTGTGCATAAAAATTGGTTTGACGGCTAGGAAAACATTCGATAGAAAACAAATCACCATAGAATCAACGAGGTGAATAAGGGATATCAGGCAAAGTGAATGGTTTGGGACATGTGAATAGAAATCTATACGAATAGATTGACATTGAGCTCGAGGTGTGGTGCTTATGAATGATGGGCTTGGACCAAATCAGATGGAAGTTTTGTGGAGGCTGAAGAGCACAATAGAGGCTTGAGGGCATGTTCCTTGAGACTCTCAGTGTGATTGCATAACAAAAGTGTGGGACTTTGAAATCGAGATAGCTCTTTGGATGAAGGTGGTTCCTATTCCTTTGTTCAGGTGCACACATAGAATTTGTAGAGGATCTATTCTAAAATCTATTCTTACTTGCCAAGGAGACAAGGTTTAGAAGATGTAAGAAATTAAACCTAAAAAAACAGAGGTGATGCACTAAAGGAATGTTGAACACCTACTTTTCTATCAAACACATAATATTAAAATGTAATACAACTACCAAGCACAGATAACCAATATTGCAATGAAAGATCAAATAAAGGAAATGAACACAAGAGAGGGTTTAAATCATCCATAGAACATGTATTATTTCCTCTCTAATTGATACAGAACATTACAATGGGCAAGAGGCAAAAAAAAGTTGCATTATAGTCCTAATAGAAAGTTCCAACTCCAAGAATTCATCTACAGACTAGATAAGAAGGGAGGGTGCAAAACCAAAATGTCCAACCCTTTACAATGAGCCAAGCTCTTACCTTTATAGATGAAGTGAAGAGAGGAGAAGAAAAGACGCAAGTAATCTGATTTGGAAGATTAGTTACCAGCCATTAATGCCCTAAAAAGTTTTCCTACAATTCCTCAATTTTCTATTTGGTTTGTTGAAGAAGGAAGAACGATGAATCAAATCAAATCTAATCTAGTTGTTGAAGTAATCGAATCATACATTAATAGTGTAAAAGACATTTTCCAATTTTTTTTACCAATCTAACCTTGTCAAAATTAGATTTTCAAGCTTCATGGTGTAGATGAGGTCGAGACCTTTAAAATGATGCTAAATTTGTTGAATTTCGAGCACTGGATTGAAAGTTATGCCCATTTGAATATTTGAGTCGAATCCATACAAAAATGGTGAAAAACCATTTTTGCAAAACGGATCGGTGGCCCAAAATTCACTTTGTGCCTTTTGCACAAAAATTACAAAAGTGCAAAAATTCCCCATAGCCCCCCAATTCACTTTTTCCCAAAAGTCATCTCCGGGCCCGTCGGCCCGCATTTTCCACTTGGGTGAAAAGTCTTCCTAGGCCCATGGACCCACTTTTGGAAAACAATCCTTCCAAGGCCCACCTTCCCACATGTAATTTAGGCTGACACGTGGCTTCTCTAGGCATCAGTGGAGGTGCAACTTACTTTTATACTTTACGCCTTTTTGAAACAAAAGCCACAAATTTCAAACTGCCTCGATGACTCACCTTCCGCTTTGACATTAAACATGGTCACGTGTCCCTTTACGGGCCTGCTCTATAATTTTTTTTTTTTTGACTAAGCCCCTCTATTTGGGGGAGGTTTTATGTCGACCAGAAATGTGGAGGCTTAGCACACATTTAGAACCTGCCTCCGGATTTTCCCTTTGAAGTTGCATGGACAAGGCATGTGGAGGCTTCCACTAACCCTTCTATACTAAGTCAATATAAACAGTTGGCTCTATCCATTTTTGACTTTTGGACACATGGGGAGTCTCCACTTATTTGGAACTCGCCTTTGGGTATGACCTTTGAAGATGCACTGATTAGACACATGGAGGCCTCGCTATCTCTTCTTTCCTTAGCCGATTCAACGGCCATATTTGCCCCCATTTCCAACTTGGGATACGTGGAAGCCTCATAATCATTTGAGTCTCTACTTTGGTGTAGCTTTGAAGTTGCATCGTTGAGATGCATGGTGGTTTTTTCTAGTCCTCTTACACTTATTTGATTTGGGCCCACTACTATTTGACTTCTATTATACCCTTACTACGTGGAGAGTTGGCGCTAGTTTTAGTCTCTGCCTTGGGCTCTCACTTTTAAAATTATGCCGAGATGACACGTGGTTCTTTCCGCTCAATGTCCAACTCTATCCCTTTCCAAACCTCGGACACGTGGAAGTGCCACGCTCGGCTTAGAGACCCACTTTTGGATTTACCTTTAAAGTTACGTAGAAGAAACACGTGATATCTTTCACTGGATCGTAGACTTTTCAATGGTTAATGAAAATTTTAGGGCTTTGGACACGTAGAGGGCCTACACTTGTTAGGGACTGCCTTTTGTGCTTGACCTTTAGAGATGCGTTGATGAGGCATGTGGAAGCTTCTGCTGACATTTCTATACTTAGCTAATTCAATGCCTTGAGTGAACAATGCCTCATCAAGTTTTGGGACACGTGGAAGATCCACACTTGTTTGGGGAACCACCCTTAGCTTTGAAACTTGAAGGTGCGTCATTGGGACATGTGGCACCTTCCACAAGTATTTTTATACTTAACTAATATGGTCCCACTCTAAATCATATGTGAAGTCTGAAAATTTTGAGTGTTTCTCCATTTTCCTCCGACATCCTTGGCCTCCTTTGACATCATTTTCCCCTTCGTTGACCATGTTCCTCCATTTTAGAGTACCACCTGTAACCCGACTATTTGATTTTAAATGTGGGCTCACATGTTTGCACCGACCCTTCGATTTCTTCCTATGCAGGGTCGTGTTTGATCAATTTTTCTAGGGGAAATTGGGATAACAAGGCATGAGTGAGTTAACAAGGCTCGAGTGAGTGATTCAAGGCCTCGAGTGAACACGCCTCATCGGGTTCTCGGGACATGTGGAAGATCTGTTCTTGTTTGGGGAACCTTCCTTGGGTTTGAACCTTGAAGGTGCATCGTTGAGACACGTGGTGCCTTCCGCCGGTATTTTTATTCTTAGCCAATATGGGCTTGCTCTAAATCATATGTGAAGTCTAAAAAATTTGATTCTTTCTCCGTTTTACTCCCGAGAGCCTATGGCCTCCTTTGACGCCATTTTCTCCTTCATCGACCTTGTTCCTCCATTGTAGAGTCCCACCTACAACCTGACTATTAGATTTGAAATGTGGGCTTGCACGACTTAACCGACCCTTGGATTTCTTCCTATGCAGGGTTGTGTTTGATCAATTTTTCTCGGGGATATTGGGATAATAAGGCCCAAGCTAGTTAACTTAAATGGAGGGTTGTAATATAGAGAAGTGAGAGTGGGATCTCATTCCCACATCAAGTGACTCGATATCATAATCGGGTGAGTCGTCGGGGTTGTCTCGTATGGCGAGTGAGGTCTTGAGTAAGAGGTTGGTGCGACCTCATGCAGGGAAATGGAGATAGCTTAGTTCATAATCTCAATGAATGAAAATCATCCCAAAGTGAGTAGTTCATTTAAAGGTAATCTTGAGAAATGACTTGATGAGTTGTTGTGCTATATCAACCAAGCACAGGTAAAATGGAGGTCATCATAAAAATCAACTCTATAAGGGAAATGTTCTTGGTAATTTCGAAGAAACTCACTTCAAAGTTTGTAAGGTCGGAGGTTCAAACAATTTCAAAATTTAGGAGATCCTAAACTCTTAAGTGGGGGATATGGAGGTCAACCCATAGGTGTGAGTCACTGGACCACGTCATTAAGGGTTTCGATAAATTTAATTTCAAAGAATGGCGAGCTAAAATTCTAACATTGCGGGTTAAGAATCTTCAAAGGACAAAAAAACTCTAACCAAAATTTGGTGGGGGTGAGTTGATTTCGGGATTTTGGATGCGAGAAAATTTGGGGTGAACGACGAGTTCGGGGTGTTAAAATTTTTAAATCCCACTCATTTCAACTTTACAACCAAAATGGAAAACCCCACCAAGTTTTCATAGGATACCGAGCTATCTCCTAACAATGGAGTGAGTAGGTGGAACATTAGGAGTTGAGACAAACCAACTCAGTTGTATTAAGAAGGAAAAATTTGCATTCACTTTTGTATCTCGGTGGGTTAAAGTAAAGCCAAATCATGGCCTGAATTCAAACATGAATAATTTTTTTCTTCCCTTGGCCAATTTTTATGAAATTATAATTTATGGAAAGTTATTTCGGAGGTCTATAGCATGAAATGATCAATGATGGGAAAATAATGAGGCAGTTGGAAGAAAAATCATGATGAAGTTGTAGGAGCTAGAGGTTGTTCTCGAGTGCAATTAAAACCCATTTCTTCTTGCACAAGGTAGTATCATTAATCAAGTGTGGATTTTGAAGATCTTCCATACTCATTGCGGGATAAAAAATTATTTTTGTGGGTAATGGAGGAAATTTTGGATTTATTTTCTCTCTCTCTCCTCTCTTGAATCTTCTTCTATAAATTATAAAGAGGGGATCATTTTAAGAGGTTGGATACTTTGCATATGCCTCTCCCTTATTTACTTTCTATGAGAAACCCGTGGAGCTTCAAACCCCGCTATTTGAATATTGTAATGCAATATTTATGCCTTTGGCCTCTCTGTAATGAATTGTATCAATTTTATGCAGTAATAAAATCATACTTGTGGATGTTGCAACCCTCCTTTGTGTTTTTTTATATATTCTAGTATTTTCATTACATATAAGTTTATTGTACACTATCATACTTGTATTGTAGGGTTTAAAATGGGTTGTGTTTATTGGAATCTTTATTTGTAGTAGGTTTTTTTATTTTTGGTGCTAGGCCACCCTTTTAAAATTTGTTTGTTTTCATTCCTATGCAGTGCAGATTTAATCAATGTTCCTTCATGGTGCATCACCTTCCCTTATAGTAGATTTCATTTTCATGAATACTTCTATCATTTTCCCATCGGAAAAGAATTATATTATAAAATCTCTACACTTTGTATTATTTGGAACTAGGTTAGGAAAGGAAGAAAACCTTCTCCGAAGACCTATCCATTTTCACAAATCCCATATTTTAGGATAGCTCCATTTTTGACAAATCATTCTTATTTCCCAACCATTCACTTAGAAGAATTTAGGGGTGGTTTGATTTTTCCACAACAATTTTTGCACGCCTAATGGGACAAAAGTCATTTCTACAAGCTTTGAAGGCATTTGTAAGGAATTCATACTTCAGAGAAAGTAGATTTCAGATTTCAAAGTTTTCACCACAGGGTCAAAGTTCCAAAATAAATATTTGGAGGTTATTCATTAGGAAAACAAGTCCAAATTACACCAAAAGATAGATCACGATCTAAGATCAAAAGGTTAGTCTTAAAAATCCAAATTTCTGATTTTAATTTTTTTTTACATTTCAAAATTTTAGATTTTGGGGATTTGAATATTTTTGGTTTTACAATTTCAGGATTTTAGACATTTCAGATTTTTGGATTTTGGAATTTCATAATTTTCCAAATTTTGGAATTCATACCTTTCATATTTCATATATTTTAAATTTTAGATATTTCGGGTTTCAGAATTCCAAATTGTCATAAATTCAGGTATTTTGGAATTTTGGAATTTCGAAGGTTCCACTGTGAACTATATTTTTTATTCCATAGTTTACTTACTTCAGGATTTTGGGGATCTCTTTGATTTTTGGAATTTTGGAGATTTCCGATTATAGGACAAGATTTTAGCTTCAAAAAAATAGAACCTATGCCTTTTAAGGTTTTGATTTTAAGTTTTGTCGAGTTTTGATGTGTGACCTATAAATTTTGTACACTTTGGAGGCTCATACCAAACACATCTAGTGAATCCTAGGGTTAGATATCAGTAGTGTAGCATCACATGATCTTAATTACATGAGAAGAGTTCAAACCTTATCTAATACAAGAGAAGAATGAATATTTTTGTACCTATAATTTCCATGAAGCGAGAGAAAGGAGAGGAAGAAAAAGCAAGAGATCACCATCTCCACCTAACAAGACCTTTTTCTACACCTCCACCTAGTAGAGATGTTGGCATCCAAATAGATTATCCCTTACAAGATGAGTAACATCAAACATTTAACAAGAATCCTAGAGACAAATAAATCATCATGTACATCATTTTGTAGTCGGGGAGGCGATTCAGGTTGCTCTTTGTCACTATGATGTTGGAGAAATACATAGAACCGTATAAAAGGATTTGATCTATCCTCACTACTTTAGGTCGTGGATTTTGACTACGGTGAGAGGAACCATTTTGTAACCTCTATTAGTGAATAATGAAGATATCTTCTTACCAAAAATTTGAAAGGAAACCTTGAGAAAATATGATCAATGCACCATAATTTAACTCTCATGAGTTGTCACTTCTAAATAATGGTGATATTTTCTAAACAGGGTTAAGGTTACTAAAGACATTATGGAATCTTAATTGCTTCTACATATTTTGGTAGTAGGATTTATTCATTTGTGGACATACATGGAAAACATGGGTAGTTCAGGTAGGATTCATTGTTTTTGAATAATTTTGGTGGGAGATTAAGCAGGATAAACTTGATTTTTCCAAATCTTTGAGAACCTTCACAAAAATTAGAAAACTAAATGACAAAATGCTTCAGAATAGCTAAAATATTCCTTCAACCAGAAGGTGTGCATCAATGGAGGCCCAAATTTACATTGTTTCACATAATCTCTAAGAATTTAACATGAAGGCTGAGCTAAAGACTCAATTAAACATTAAAGATCCCTTGTTCCTCACGCCTAAGATACACTCAAAGGCTTATAGAGAATCTTTATCAACAAAGTGATAGTAAAGTGATTTTAAATTGTTTATCTCATTACATGATGAAGGAACTTCTTGTAATGAAATTGAAAATGCCACTAAACTATCACAAGGACAAGATCCTATGTGATTCGGAGGGACTTTAACACAAGATTGTAATAGGAACAAGAAAAACTACTTGCAGACATTCTAAAATAAAGAAGACACAAATTCATCCAATATTAACACAGATTAATTTGAAGTTGATTAGATTCATTAGTAGGGGAAATTTTCTTTGAATAGTCTCAGATCTTGTCAATGGTTGTACACTTGCAACCAACTTGACATGATAAAATCTAAAACATAAGAGATTAACAGGTTTCTCATATGGTCTCTCAGGAAGATGGGATTTCTCAAATTTTCTCATAAGAATTTAACCCCCAACCATTTGCATGACTAAAGCATGCTTTTTATAACACTCATTTACATTAAATATTCCCCCAAGAAAAGAATATTCGAGGAACCTTTTTTGTTACATGTTTTATCATGATTTTAAGAAAATGACGTTTAACAAACTTACAACAAAAGTTGCCAGTTGTTCAAAAAGGTGAATCATTGCAAATATTTCCATCATTGTTTTAATTAGGGCACCCATTCATCTCCTCTAGAAACACGTTTTTCATCCTTTGCACCTACAACCTCCATCATTTCATCCTTTTCCCATTCTTTCCTCTACAACTCTTCTATACATCCAGCTTCTCTGATAATTTACATTTTTTTACAAGTTCTCGATAAATTCAAACTTCAATATATCAACCTTTACATTCCTTATACTCACAAAATAAGATTTAAATCCATTCAATTACACTTTGAAGACAAAAGGACAAGGAATTTCATCAAAAATGATGGAAAACAATGCGTATTCACGTCTCCACAAGTATTGGAGCAAGAGTATTGGTAAAAAGCAGATGCAATGCACAACAACCATTGATTCTCCCCTTTCTCAACTTTATATTAGAGCCTTCCACCTATTTCGTTGGTGCAACTACAAATGTGAATTATAGAGGCAAGTTTCCCAAACAAGCGCGGGCCTTCTATGTGCCCTTTGCGCCACGAAAATTGCCTTTTTCCCTTTAAAAATTTTAGTATAAAAAGGAGCCAGTGGAAGCCTCCCATGTCTTCTCGGCACACTTTTGATATGGTTCACAAAGCAAAGACTCTAAAAATTCCGGGCTCACCACGTGTCTCCTTTGCACAACTGCTAAGGTAGGACCCAAAGGTGGATTCTCAAATGAGCGTCGGCCCTCCACATGGATAAGCTTTGAGTTGAAGCAGGAATTAATTTTGAAAATTCCCATAAAGAATGAACACGTATCTATAGACGTTAGAGATAAATTTTGATAGGGAAAACACACCCATCAAATAGTAAGATGCAGGGGAACTTCACCATTTACACCTAGAAATGAATCTTTCTTTAAGGACAAAGAATTTTGAAATGATATAAGGCCCAAATGTGATCCATGACCATGGAGAAGGATTTTTAGCAGCATACAAATGAAGAAAATTTTTCATGCATCCATTCGGGGAAAAATGAAAATATGACAGAGCCCACAGATTGAAGAATTTTTAGAGAAAATGGGGTGAGATCAAATTGAGCACCAACATTGGCTCTGACTCGGGGATGGGCACTCCTGTGAGTGCCACAAGAACAATAGAGTAGACCATGTGCCAAAAATCCATTGGGAAATAGAGTCAAGAACAATATTGTAGAAAGATAATAACCAACTCCCCCATGATGAATTCATAAACCAACAAAAATGGTCACCGGGGACCAGGACGAACCAAAAAGAAAAACATGAAAGCAAAATGAAACCAGAAGACTATACACTATACAATGGTGAGTACCCTGATTCAGAGAAAACAATCAAGGAAAATTTTCAAGTGCTTACCATTCTAGATATGACCATGCTAAGCAATTCTAATATGTCTTTAACAACTGGTCATATGGTTGTTTTTCTTTTCCATCCAAGTTTCTATCTGGCCATATTTTTTCAGGCTTATCCTTTGTGCCTATGTCAAGTTTTTCAACATCTCTAAAGAATGCATCAAACATCAAAGTCCCAGGAAAAACAATCTGCTCAGGATATCTGCATTGATCAATTTCATACTCCTTGAAAACAACATAGCTCACAGAGTTATCAATATCAATATCTGCATGCAATACTTCATAAGAAGCATTGTCGGGGTCCTCAATGAGATATAACATTTTATTTTCACTAGGTGACTTCACAAGGATTCCCTCAATTAGTATGGTGGCATAAGATATGTCCATTTTCACACTTCCACCCACAATAGTAGTCCATTTTCTTGATAACAACATTACCCATTTGGTAGGGCAATCAACAATAACAACATCTATCTTTAAGTTATTACCTTGATAGGCTGTAAGTTACACCATCAAACCCTTGACACATCCCACTACTGGAACCTCTTGGAATCCATGGAAATGTACTTCCCATAAGTTGTTGTTACTTTGAGATCTAACTCATTCATGACCTTAACAGGCATAACATTGCATGATGTTGCAAAATCAAACATACAGTTGTGTAACAACTTATCCTTAATAATCAGAGTAGTGAAAAATGGATCCACCTTTAGCTGAGACTCAACCAAGGATGTTCCCAAATATACTTCAGGTGGCTCACCTAGTTCTTCTAGTACTTGGGGTTTTTCCAACTCTACAATGGTAGGAGGAACCTCTACACTGTTTACATTTTTACCCTGGGTGACCTTTTCTTCTTTAAATCCCAAATATTCAATTCTCTATTCCTATGCTCAGGGATTCTAAGAAATTCAACAATAGGAACAAAAATCTTGATCTGACTCAAGATTTGGGCTATGTCATAAGGAACATATTTGGGTAATGCAGTGTTAGGAGGAAGGTTTACAAATTCATCTGATGGCACAAGATTTCTCATAGTCTGAGCATGGGGAGGAACACAAGTTTTATTTGGGGTGACAAAGCCTTTGCTAGATGCATATTTATTAGGGGTTTCCTTAGGGATATTGGTAAGCACTGGAATTTTTGGTTTGGCCTGAGGCCCTACCCCTTTGACAAATTTTCTCCTGGTATTATACTCTTTTCATGGCCAACTACTGCATTCATTAACAACTATCTTTCCTCTTCTGAAGGAATTCCTCCATCATACTTATTAATCATTAATGCCATTAAGTACTCAAAATCATTATTTCAAAATCTTGTACCATATCAAGTTTAGAAGTATGAGTTGGAGGAAGAGGTAATTCCGAGTGAATTAAATCCCATAAATCTTTAACAGTTCTAGAAATCATCAGCTTAGTTGAGGTTGCTCCCTACTGTGAACTTGTAGAGAAATCCATCATGCATGCATCATCATCTATCTCATCATCATTAGTTTCTTCCTCAAATCCCTTTTCAACATCACATGGAGCATGTGGCAAGAAACAACTATCACACCACTCAATTTAATGAGCTTCATCAACAGTAGAAACTCTTGCAACTAAAGGATCAGGCACCAATTTGTTTTCCCTGGGTTGGGGTTGTCTATTTCCTGATCCCATGGGTCCTTTGCATATGTCATCAGATCTCTGATCAACCCTAGGATGATTTACAAATATATCTTGACATTTTTCACTTGTGCTAACCTTAGGAACCTTGTCCAATCCTCTTCTCTGCTCTAGACAGTTTATAGGATATTTCCTTAACAACTCTAGCCAATGTTTTCATAACCTCTTCTAGATCCACAAACTTACGTTACTGAGGCTTCTCTGGATTGATCAGCTTGATACCTTCCCTATTAGGAGGCTTACTAATTTCTTTGATATTGTTTTCAATCTTTAAATCCATTGTGAAGGCATGTCTCAATGTTGTTGGGTTCTTATCCCTCAAATAAGAGGAAGCCTTCTTATCAAAAGCATCAAACTATTTTATCGTAAAGGAAACATCACTTCACCTCAGGATTACAGGTAGCTTATTCAGGGTCTTATTAAACTGATTATTAAAGTCATGAAAAAATCATTAGTATTATTTTAATATTTGTAAGTTCTGATAAAAGAAACCTAGGGTCTATTTTATCTCCATATTGCAATCTAAAAGCATTCTTCATTTCTTTCCATGAATCAATGGAGTTGTCTGGAAAATATTTATACCAGTCCCATGCATCCTCCTCTAGAGTATGAATAAAAAAATTTATGTACACATCCTCAAATTCAATCTCAAAGTCTTCCATCATATCGAAAAAAATATTTAAGTGTTGATCACCAGTAATAGCATTATTTCCTTGAAATTTAGGTAGTCTATTTCTAACATCTTGGGGCACAACATTTGGATATCTAGCCATACCTCTAAAATCTATATGACCAAAATTATTCAAAACAAATGGAGGTCTAAGTGGGGGCTTGGCTATATTGTTTTGGGGAAGAGATCCTAGGGGAGAAAAAAAAATGATGGGGAGTGAGGGGTTTGTGGGGCACAAGAATGCAATTCTAAGAATGAATGTTCTTTGAAAAATATGTCTCTTGGAAGATCCTATCAGCTTTGGAGAACGTAGGGATAGAATGATATGCAAATTTTTAAATACGAAAGAAGGACCCTCTCCAATTGGAGAATTCAGATCTACAAAAGGCTACTTGATTCAGAAGAACTTGAGGAATTATGTAAATATTCAATAACAAGATGATCAATTTCCACAATCAATAACTCCTTTCTTGATTTCTAATCTCCAACAACTTTCCAGATTCTTCTTCCTTTAGAATTTGTCTTTATGAATTCTAGAAACAACCTTCTAGCGGGGACTTTAATGAAGAAAAATTAGTGATAAATTTCAATTGACAAAGGTAAAGACAATGGCATTTATCAAAAATTAATTCAACATGGATTCGCCACTAAGGATTTTCACCTTAGTTGTGAAAATTCATTAAAATTGATATGTCAACACTAAATTCATGCAAAGCTTCATAGATTTGACCTTCCTTTACCCGTATTTAACATTGATGATGTAAACTTAGTGAAAAACCAACAGAAACTAGAAATATTACACACAGAACTTGTAACTTGCACAAATCTTACATATCTCAACAAAGGATGACATTTAAACAATGTATTTACACTTAGATCATGTAAGAAACATTACCAGGGCTGAATATAAGAATGCCTTTGAAGATCCTCAACAATGGCACCAATATAGTGTTGGTATCCAAATTGATTCTCCCTTGCAAGATGAGAAACATCAAAGATTTAACAAGAATCCTAGAGATAGATAAATCATCATGTATGTCATTTTGTAGCTAGGGAGGTGATTCAGCTGGCTCTTTGTCACTCAGATGTTGGAGAAATGGATAACACCATATAAAAGGATTTGATCTATCCTCACTACTTTAGGCCATGTCTTTTGACTAGGGTGAGAGGACCTATCTCGTAACCTATGTCGGTAAAGGAGAATGAAGATATCCTTCTAAGCAAAAATTTAAAAGGAAACCTTGATAAAATATGATCAATTCATCACAATTTAACTCGACAAGTTGTCACTTCTAAAGAATGGTGATATTTTCTAAGCAGGGTTAAGGTTACTAAAGACATTATGGAATCTTGATTGCTTCTACATATTTTGGTAGTAGGATTTATTCATTTTTGGACATACAGGGAAAACAAGGGTAGTTTAGGTAGGATACATTATTTTTGAATAATTTTAGTGGGAGATTAAGTAGGATAAACTTTGATTTTTCCAGATATTTGAGAACCTTCACAAAAATTAGAAAACTAAATGATAGAATGCTTTAGAATAGCTAAAATATTCCTTCAACCAGAAGGTGTGCATCAAAGGATGCCCATATTTACATGGTTTCACATAATCTCCAAGAATTTAACACGAAGGCTCTAGCTAAAGACTCAATTAAGCACTAAAGACCCATGGTTCCTCACGCCTAAGATACACTCAAAGGCTTACAGATAATATTTATCAACAAAGTGATATAAAGTGATTTTAAATTGTTTATCTCATTATATGATGAAGGAACTTCTCGTAATGAAATTGAAAATGCCACTAAACTATCACAAGGACAAAATCATGTGTGATTTGGAGGGACTTTAACACAATATTGCAATAGGAACAAGAAAAAATACTTGCAGACATTCTTAAATAAAAGGACATAGATTTACCCAATATTAACACAGATTAATTCAAAGTTGATTAGATTCATCAGCAGTGTAAATTTTCTTTAAACAGTCTCAGATCTTGTCAATGGTTGTACACTTGGAACCAACTTGACATGATAAAATCTAAAACATAAGAATTAAAAGGTTTCTCAGATGGTCTCTCAGGAAGATGGGATTTCTCAAATTTTATCATAAAAATTTAACCCCTGACCATTTGTATGACTAAAGCATGCATTTTATAACACTCATTTACATTAAAGATTTCCCCCAACCAAATAATATTTGAGGAACCCTTTTTTTTACATGTTTGATCATGATTTTTAGAAAATGACGTTTAACAGACTTACAACAAAAAGTTGCCAGTTATTCAAAAAGGTGACTCATTGCAAATATTTCCATCATTTTTTTAATTGGGGCACCAGTCATCTCCTCTGGAAACATTTTTTCATCCTTTACACTTGCAACCTCCATCATTTCATCCTTTTCCCATTCTTTCCTTTGCAACTATGCTCTACATCCAGCTTCTATGGTAATTCATGTTTTTGCAAGTTCCTGAGAAATTCCAAATTCAAGATATCAACCTTTACATTCCTTACTCTCACAAATGAAGATTTAAATCCATTTAATTACACTTTGCAGACAAAAGTGACAAGGAATTTCATCGAAAAATGATGAAAAATGATGCGTATTTACATCTCCAGGAGTCTTGGATCAAAAATGGTGGTAAAATCAAATGCAATGTACAAAACCATAGATTCTCCCATTTCTCAACTTTAGATTAGAGTCGTCCATGTGTTTCCTTGGGGCAACCCCAAAGGTGAAGTACAGAGGCAAGTTTAAAACAAGCGTGATCCTTCCACGTGTCATGGGACCAAGAAAATTACATCTTTCCCTTTGAAAACATTTCAATATAAAAAGGAGCCAGAATCCTTGATGTGATTCCTTGGAACAAATTTGATATTGTTTCCAAAAGTAGAGACCAAACAAGCACGGGCTCACCACATGTCTCCGTCTGGTAGATTTTTGAATAGTTTAAGGACCATGAAAGGTTCCATGCGCCTAGGGTGTAAGAAAGTTTCATCGGCCATTGAAAAGTCTAAGTATGGGCACGATCTAGTGAAATCCTCCAAGTGTACCTTTGTTGCTTCTTCAAAAGTAAAGTACAAGGTCAAGTCCCCAAATAGGTGAGGTCCCTCCACATTTCATACGCCATAGAACATTTCTTGAACAATTTACGTATAGAGAGGAGCTAGCGGAAGCCTTCACGTGTCTCCCTAGCAAAACTTCTAAGGTAGGACTCAAAGGTGGATCCTCAAATGAGTGTTTTCCCTCCATGTGTCCATGGTCTAACAAAGCTACACTTTCTGCATGAAAAAAATTCTAAGTATGGGCAGGGATAGGGGAAACCTCCACGTGTCTCATTGGAGAACTTTAGATATGGTGCCCAAAAGCGGAGAATCTAAACAAGTGCGGGATCACCATGTGTCTCCTTAGCACAATTGCTAAGGTAGGACCCAGAGGCAGATCCTAAAATTAGCGTCGGCCCTCCACTTGGACAAGCTTTGAGTTTAAACAGGCCTTAAAGTTTCAAAAGGCCACACAAACCCACATCTAATCAGGAATGAGCACATATTTGTAGATGTTAGACGTAAATTTTGACAGGAAAACATACCCGTTGAACACTAAGATGCAATGGAAATTCACCATTTACACCCGGAAATGAATCTTTCTTTAAGGAAAAATAATTTGGAAATGATATAAGGCCCAAATGTGATCCACGACCATGGAGAAGGATCTTTCAACAACATAAAAATGAAGAAAAATTTTCATGCATCCATTCGGGGAAATAGAAAATATGAAAGAGCCCGCAGATTGAAGATTTTTTTAGAGCAAATGGGGCAAGATCAAATTGAGCACCAACAAGACCCTTCCTCCAAACAACTCAGTCCTTAGACTAATCGGGATGGTTCATCAAGCACTACCAAAGTCTTTTCTCAACTTCATGGGTAGTAGTCCACTTTCCCTCAATTGATCTGAAAACTTGATGTTGTATTTTTTTCACTTTATAAGTTTCCAAAGATCGTGATTTTCTTAACCAATTTTAAGTATTCTTGAATCCAAAAATTGATTAAATTCTGATTATTTTGCATCCATAGAAGTGCGGAAAACTTGTGTAGCAAAGAAATAATCAAAAAACTGAAAAGACTCAGATAACAAAAGAGATTGTTTACGGGGTTCGGAATTCCTACGTCCCCGGGTTCAGATTGAACCGATCCATTAATAATATTGAAATGCAAGTACAATAACTCTTACAAACAATCAATAATGAATCAAAACCTGCAAATGAGCTGATCAATGTCCCAAGAACTCTGAAAAATAGCAGAAACTGTCCCAAGAACGATCCGTGGCTCCTACAGTGTTTTCACAATGTGATCTCCCTGCAACTGTGTTAGAAAAACACCTACAAATGGAGATTTAAAAACAATATATGAAAAAAATCATATTTCTGAGATCAGATCTGAATTTTGAACAATTTTCATGTTTACACCAAGTCACAATTCGGACTAGAAGTGCATTGAAATTCGTGTTTTCCAACTGGCTGTCTTGAAGATCCCTGTTAAAATCTGCATTCAAAGCTTCCAAAAAATATTAAAATTCATCAAAAAAGATCAAACCTTACATCGTTGGAATCGTCTCAGAATTCTCTACATTTCATCTTTTTACTCCAAATGCCCAATCTGAGTGCACGGCCTTCAAAAATGGAGTTCTCTGCAATCTGGTCCTTAAGCTCCTTGCACAGACCTGTACCTCCTCCTATTCAAATAGAATATAGCTCCTTTTATATTGTTTAGGCGCCTCCTGGTATGACGGCTGGGCGCCTATCCTTTTACTTGGCCCACCCGAGTTCCATTCCCCCTCCTTGTCTTTTGGCTTATCCTTTTGGGAATAAAATCCCACATTGGGCGCATGGAAACTAGGATATGGGTTTTAATTAGAAGGTAGGTGCGCATTTCAAGTGGCATAGAAGCCACCTAAGCCTATGTAATAGGTGCTTTGATTTGGGCGCATTTCTTAGGAGGCGCATATCTTGGTACAGTGCATGGTTTGTATTTTGGGCGCTAAAACAAACCCAAGCATAATGCGTGGAAGATGGATATGGTTTATATACAATGCGTGGCATTTGGAAATAAGGCGTAGAATATGAAAAGTGGACTTATCAAGATCATATAATTTCGACCCAATTATTATAATGACATTCCAAATGAAATATGGCAATAAAATACCACTTGTCGACCCTCGATAGGAAAATCGAGTGAATTCGACGATTGGTGGCAAGCCACGTGGTGGCTTGTGGACCCACCACGTCGGCGATAATACCTTAGTCCACACGGCGGCCGGGCTCCCCTCCGTAATAAAAGTTGAGCCTCTTGTTCCCGAGCACCTTTTTTTTTTACGCTCGTCGAAGACCGGTGGTCGAAAACCAACAAACAACTCCCTTTTGCCTTTTCGCCACGTGTCGCAGTGCGATTGGTCCATTATTGACCAGTTGACTAGAGTTGACTTTTTGTTGACCGAACTTTGACCAGACATATCTAGAGCTCCCGATGTAGTCGCGTTCTTACAAATCGTTGGAAATCTCTCGAGATGATCTTCCGTGACCGATACTATTTAGGGATGTTTAGGGAATGTTTTCAAAAATGTTCCCCGATCATCAATGCAAAGAATCCAATCCGGTTGCCGTTAAAAAAATCCACTACTTCCTTAGAGAGAATCATATAACACCTGTTGACAAATATTCAATCCATTGCAAATGTTTGTGTAATTCATGAGGTCAAATAAATAGATGTTTTAGTAAACTTGTTGGCTTCCTCTTTTAGGGGTAATGCTTTTTGCAATGGTTTAGGAGTTTAACAAGTAGGGTCAATTGAAAATTGGGAGCAATTATGCACATCCCTCTATAGTTAGTTCAAGGAAAGGGTAGACAATTTGTTCTTATTGGAATAATTGAAAACAATTAAGATGCTCTAAATGAGAAGATTACGGATTTTAAATTATGGTTGGAAAAGACATTGGATATAATCCAAGTGGTTATAAGACTAGCTACCCAAGTGCGTGCTTGTGCTTCTTGAAGGCCCTAAATTCTGACATAGCTATGATGATGTAGTTAATGGGAGGAACAATGTTGTCAGGAGCCTACAAACATATCCATAAGAGCAGGAACCTATTTGATTCAGGAAGGAAAGCTTGTACCTAGGCCACATATGCCTCTATATCTAGAAATGGGAATGCCTATAAGTATTTAAACACCGAGTGGAATCCCATTCTAACTCCTAGAGATCAGAGCAATAGTGAAGCCTCCAGTTCTTCTAGAACTTTAAAGAACATCAAGAGGTCATGAAGCAACTAAAAAACTTGGAAAATGAGCAAGTAACTATTAAAAGGAAGCAAACATAGAATTCAGGCCATATCAACCAAATAGATCTCCATCTCAAGTTCTAAATCAAAATTAGAGTCCATGAAAAACATCAAGCCACTAGGTGATTCTACCCGTATAATCCAAATACAGTTTCAACATCAAGGTCCTTGGTTCCAACTCAAAATAACATTGTATACTAGTATGAGTGGTGCTTCCCATGAAATCAGCCTCAAAATCAAGAAACATGTTTCAACGGTGCTTTAAATAAGGCCTTAATGGTGCAAACCATCGGTGTGCCCCAACAACCGAGTGAGAAATAAAACTAGCAATAGACAAGCACACAGGAGGCATCTCCAACTCAAGCCACACTACTAAATTGGAAAATAGAAGAATTTTTCGGAGTTAACCAATATCCTTTCTAAGGTGTAGCTGCTAACATGAGGTCAACAAAGAGGAACATAGAGGAGGGGCAGTTATCTAGCCATATTGTTTCTCAAACCAGTCCTACACCACAGGGAGTTATTAATGTAAAATCAGCCCCAAACACACAAATTCAGCCCAATGTACCTGTTACATCAACACATGTTCCCATTCAATATTTGGAAAATATTATGCCAAGTAAGGGGTAGAAAAAGGATAATCATCCCCTCTCAACATTATTGATCAAATGAAGAAAACACACGTAAACATTTCCATGTGGAAATCACTAGAAATACTAGGACAACATGATTTGTTGTAGGAAGAAATGGATAATTTTTCCACCTCGAATGGATCATCCAAAAATAAGGAAAATGCTATCACTAATGCAGTGCAACAAGGAGGTCAAAAAATAATTTTTTAATCCTCTACCATTCAATGTGTCATTGATTGTCGGAGGAAAAGCGAGTGCACAAATGTATGATTGATTCAAGGGAAAGAAATTTAGTAATGCAAAAGAAAATAGCAAATTAATTGGTTCTAAATTATGAACTAGTCCTTATAGAAGTTGAGAAACTAGATGGGACAGTATTGGAACCATTGGATTCATCAAAGTATTAAGTATTAGACTGCATGCTTTTCTAAATGTCACAGTTTTGTAAGATGTATCGGTTATTGACATACCACAATGTTTTGCCTTGTGTTTGTCAAGTAAAATCACAAACTAAGATTGGTGGGTTACTATCAACTGATTGGTACCACATGCTCTTCAAAACAAGAAATGGAGCCAAAGCTACGATCAGTTGAAACCAATTGTAAAATTTAATGTTGAGCCCCATCTGACAATCCCAATCAACACCAACTACTAAACTTTTGATTAGGAGAAGTTTTCAAACACTCCAAATAAGGGTACTAAAGTTAAAAAGGCATTCCAGATTTAACGTTGGATGATTGGGAAAACAAAATACATGTTTTTGATCCATATAAATACATTGAAGAAGCTGAATTGGGCATATATTACTTGCATGAAGAGAATCCTCCTCTCCCTAACATCAGCAAGCTAGAATATAAGGATGAAAATGAGGTATGGAAACTAGTTTTTGATGGTTTGAGGAGCAAGAAAGGTGCCAGAGAAGGTTCCTTGTTTATTTCACCACAAAACATCAAGTACTACTTAGCCTTCTGATTTCAATTTCCATGTTCAAACAACACATCTGAGAATGAAGCTCTAATCTATAGACTTCTCTGGGAAAGGAAAAGTGGTGACAAGAACTTGCAAGTGTTCAAAAATAGTGAATTGATTGTGAATCAAGTCATAGGATTTAATGTTGCTATGAATGATATCCTAAGGAGCTACAAAAAAAGGTGTATGGGATATAGTTAAAGAATTTGATTCATTCAATATCGGTTCCATACCAAGTAAGAAGAATGAATTTATAAACAAACTTGCAGCAATTGGGGCAACATGTGATATGGTTAAAAGTATTAAAAGGGATAAAACACAACCCAATATCAAGGTAGTTTTGAGACCAATAGTTCGAATAATAACAACACAAATTGAAAGGTATTCAAGAATGATGATAAATTAAAGTTAACCACCAAGAACCAAGATAAATTAAAGCAACATTATGGGGACAAATTTGTTCAATTAAGTACAAAAAATCTCCCAAAATTCTTGGTGACATTGGAGTCGATCTTCAATCCCAATGAATAATTTTGGAAGGATAAGGAAACCATCTAGGTTAGAGGGGAGGATTCAAAGAGCCCATTACAGTTGGATAAGGAAAGGTACTACAAATTTAGAAAGTGAGTTCTCAACAAGAAAAATATTATTTCATACAACTTTTCCAAGAGTTCCTAGATGTTTATTCTTGGAGATAATAGGATTTAAGGTGTTTTAATCGAAATTTAGCACAATACACTATTAAAATTGATCTAGAGGAAAAGCCTATCAGGAAAAATCAAAGACTAGGAAACCCTCATATCGAACCCCTCTTAATGAAGGAATTAAACAAGATCATAGAGGAAATCATTATTTTTCCAATCAAACAATAAAGTTGGGTTGCAAATCAGGTGTCGGTTAGGAAACGGAACAATGAAATCAGGTTGTGCATATAATTTCAAGACCTAAACATGAATTCTCTCAAAGACCACTATTTTCTTCCTTTTATAGATAATTTCTTAGGTGGTAGCCGGTTGGGAAAGGATTTCTTTCCTAGATGGCTACTTAGGATATAATACAATTATGGTGAAGGAAGAGGAGTAGTTTAAGGAAAACTTTACCACTAAATGGGACACTTATTCCTATAGGAAAACATCGTTTGGGTTCTCAAACATCAAGGATAAATTATAGAGGGTTATGGACCTAGTGTTCAAGGGGTTGATAAACAAAATAGATCTTATGTATCTATATGACATCATTTTGTTCTCAAAGAATGCAATAAGTCACCTCTTTCACCACATGCAAGTGTTCCAAAGATGCAGGAGGTTCCGAGTGTCTCTAAACCAAAAGAAGTGTATATTCTTAGCTCAATAAGGAAATCTCTATGGCCATATTATATCTAAAAGGAATTGACAAATGATCATGAATGGGTTAAAGACATTTAAGAATTTCTACTACCAAGTCACGAAAGAAGGTCTCCAAATTTCTTGGGGAGGATCCATTTTTTTAATATTTGTCTGGATTTTGCTACTCTTGCATAGTATTTAAGTGGACAACAAAGATAAAATAAAGCTTCAAGATATCAATAATTCTATATCTCAAGATTAGAATCGCACTAATATGGAATTTTTGAAATACTTCATGGTCTATGCCTTAATGGTTATGAAATTGTTTATGTAATCTTAGTGTAAAAAAATAAAGAGGGATTCGAGAAACCAACTGACTTCTTCAATCAAATCTTAGAGGAATATGAGGTTAGGTACTCTTTCATCGAGAATAATTTTCTCACAGTTATTAGAAGCTTGAAAAAATTCAAACAATAGGATCCATTTGGTAGTGTCCCATGCAGGAGTCAAAGACTTCCTCTTAAAAGGGATTTAAATGAGAAACGAGTGGGATGGATCATTCATGTCATGGAATAAAACATAGAGATCAAGGTTACTAAATTGGTTCATGGAAAGGGATTGTGTGAGAAAATTGCTTCAAGTCACTATGTTGAGACAAACAATAAAAATAATCTTTTCTAGTATTGTAGGATAATCAAGAACAAGAAGATGATAGTGTCCCTAATATTTATTGGACTTAGGATATGATGCATTTCCTACAAATAGATCTATGCCCTCTAGAGATGAGAAAAGAAAAGAGGAGATATTCTAGAGTCCAGGCCATTTTGTATGTTCTTATTGATGGCATGTTTTTCAAGAAAGTCATGAAAGTAGTCCTATGTAGGTGCATTGGAACAAGTCAAATTAGAAAGGTACTACACGAGTTTCACTATGGAGAGGTCAGAGGTCATTTCACTCCATGGGTAACGAATCTAAATGTAATGAAGGTGGGTTTTTATTGGTCCTGGTGTTTAGTGAGTTCTAAACTTGGTTCAAGAAGTGTAAGAAGTTTACATTATTCATAAGTAAGGAGAAACTAAAAATGCTTCCTTTACATCCAAACTCTGTGGACCAAACATTCATGTAGTGGGGATTGAATTTCAATAGGGTCATTAATCTCAATTTGAGCCAAGGTCATAACTAGATTCTCATAGTAACAAACTATTTCACCAAGTGGACTGAAGTAGTAGAAATCAATGATGAGAATGAGTCTAGCATATTGGACTTCTACAAGGGTACAACGACAAGGTTTGGAGTCCCGACCACCATCATATTAGATAATGCTCTAGCATTTCTTGGCACAAAGATCACTGAATGGGATGTTAGGAATGGAATTTATTTGAGCACCTCCTCAAATTATCACCCCTAGGGTAACGGGAAGTACAGTCAACAAATAAGAATTTGATTGAGAATCATTAGAAGGAATCTAGATGAAAATCAGAGGACATGGCATACCAAGCTCAAATCAGCCTTGTGGGTTCATAGAATAAGGCCATAAAAGTCAATGGGAATCTCTCCATACTAGTTCATCTATGGGAAAGAAGCAATGTTGCCCATATCACTTGAGTTGTTAGCATTAGATCTCATGAAGCAGTTGGAATTATACAAGTTCAAGACTATAGAAGCTAGGTATCCGAAGCTCATGGAATTGAAATAAATAAAAAACATGTAATGCAAACCATTAAAACATATCAAGCCATAATCGGGAGGTCATTTCACAAGAAAGCCAAATTGAGGACCTTTCGTGAAGGGGACTTAGTTCTAAAATGGGATGCGAGATCGGGCTAAACCAAGAAGGAATTCCATGTTCGATACCATTTAGAGTAACCCCTACATGATAATAGGATCTAAGAGTAGTAATACCTTTGAACTGTCCACTTTGGATAGAGAAGATTTTTTTATCGTATTCAATGGAATCTATCTCAAGCATTGCTACTGAAAGGAAAATTCTCACACTTGTGCATATTAGTTTAGGATTTTAAATTATAGTAAGTGCTTTTGCACACTATCTTTTTGTATATTAGATTGTAGCTTCCCTAAGTACCTTCAATATAGGTTTTATTACACCTGTTATATCATTATATAATTCAGTGTGTCTCTCAAAATAAATGTTGTAATAGGAAGCTCAAAGTGACAGAAATAATTACATAATTCAAAAGGTTTCAAATGTAGAGAAACTTAAATCGGCATTAGAGACCACTTTAAGAGTTTCATTCTCTTGTCCATTTGAATCAGTCAAAGTTTGAAATTCTAGCACCACCGCTAAATCGAAAGAAACCTTCATAG
Organism: Taxus wallichiana var. yunnanensis; assembly: GCA_018340775.1. Taxonomy (NCBI): domain Eukaryota; kingdom Viridiplantae; phylum Streptophyta; class Pinopsida; order Cupressales; family Taxaceae; genus Taxus; species Taxus wallichiana. Next base: position 266,735,007 of record CM031240.1, read on the forward strand.
GTATGTCATGCAAGTGGAACATTAAAAACAAGGAAGAAATAGATTTAATATAGTTCCATGATGTCCAAAACATAAAAATGTCTTACTCATAACCCTTTAGTGATCCATGCATGCCAAATGGTCAGTGGTTTCAATGTGCTCATACTTGTCAAAATAAGGTTTTGGGATAGTTTTCAATGCCCATTTTAGTTCGCAGATTAGGATTGTAGAGAGGAAAGGGTGAAAATTCAAGATTAACATAATTTTATACTCTCACAATTTTAACTTCAAGATTTTCTTACAAAATTGGGGAATCCAATAAATGGTACTTCAAGTAGTTTTTAAGAAGAGATTCAATAGTTTACATGTTAGTTTCAGGAAATCAATAGTGACTCCATGCCCAATGGAGACCTCAAGCTAGTGTTCTATAAACATTTAGGTAGTAGATGTCCCTACGAGTCACCAAATTGTAATCCATCTTGCACCCCTTGTAAGATAGACAATAGTGTTAGGCATAATCCAAGCATTAGACAAGGAGCCAAAGGGTTAAATTGAGTTACATGTGGTTTCTGGGGTCTCAGGAGCACATTCAGAGATTTTGGGAGTGTTGAAAACATAGGAGGATTTTTCCTCTTCTAGGTTCCGACCATTGAGATCAACTTGGATAAATGAGGAAATGCAGGCTCTATGGGACCACATCTAGCTAAAATGGGTGAAGGAGTGAGAAGGTGAAAAATGGCCCCTGGGACACCCTATTGGTTCCCCCTTAGCCTCCACATCTAGGAAAATTCATCAAGGAATATAGAAAAATTCAAAATTTGCTAAAAAGGCCTATGTAAGGCCACTCAGGTAGAAGTAGCTCACTAAGATGGAATTGTGCATTGGAGGAGTGAGTCAATAGAGGTCTCACTGATTAGCTCAGTGAGCTACTAAGTGAGAGGAGTTGTATAACCGGTTGGTAGAGTTGAGTCAGCTTTGTGTATAAAAAATGGCTCGAGGGCCGGTTGTACATTCAATGGAAAACATGTTACCATGGACTTGATGAGGTGAAAAAGGGATAACACGGTTCAAAGTGAATGGTTTGGGAAACATGAGTAGAAAGCTCTATGAATGGATAGACAGTGAGCTCAACGTGGAGTGTTTATGAACGGTGGGCCTAGACCAACTCATCTGGAAGTTTGGTGGAGGCCAAATAGTGTAGAAGAGGCTCGAGGGCATGGGCCTAAGTAGGTTAACTCAAATGGTGGGATGTAATGTAGAGGTAGGGATATTGGGATCTCATACTCACATCAATTCACTCGACATTAAAATTAGGTGAGTCGTTGGGGGTCGAACCATATGATTGGTGAGGCACTGAGTAATAGGTTGGGATGAGATCATGCAGGTATAGAGATAGCTTGGTTCATGAGCTCACCAAATGAAAAACATGGTGAAGTGATTAGCTCATCGAAAGGTGAGATCAATAAATCACTCAACGAGTTAGTGGGTTATGTCAGCCGAGCATAGGTGATATTAAGGTCATCACCAAAAAAATAGAAAGGGCAATGCACTTGAGTTTCGAGAGAAAATTTCTTTGGATTTTGTAAGGTTGTGAGTTGAAAATGTTCGAGGTTGGGAGAGCCCAAACTCCAAACCTGGGGCCTTGGAATTCAATCCATGAGCATGAGTCAACAGATGATATCTTTTGGGGTTTTGGAAAAGTCAATTTTGGAGAATGGTGAGCTAAAATTCTAAATTGGTAGGTTAAGAATCTCCGAAGGCCTAAAAAAATGAAACCTAAAGTTGGTGGGGGTAAGTTTATTTTGAGTTTTTAGATGCATAAACATTGAGGTGATGGAGGAGTTATGGGCACTAAAAATTATGAAATCCCACCTATTTAAAATCGAAACCAAAAGGGAAAAGCTCACCGATTTTTCATAGGAGGTCGAGTGGCTCCATGGGGGGTTCATTAGTTAGGCAATATCATAGCATTTGGGTTCATATTGAGGTAATTAAAATTAATAAAATTAAATTCAATATACTGGTAGACATGAGGGTGTGAAAGGGTTAAATTTATTAATATTTTTAATCGGGTATTGGGTTAGGTTAAAGAGGTGGGCCAAAGGAAAGGGGCATTTAATTTTAATATAAAACTAAAATATTTGAACCCTAGTTTTTAAAAGTAAATACCTTAAAATTGCAAAAGGAGTGAGTACATAAAGTTAAATTATATTCTCTTTTGAATAAAGAAATCTCAATTAATATATTATTAACCAAGAAATAATAAGATGGTAGAAAACTAGGATTGAGTATGTTTTTCAACACAAGTGATATTATTTCACCATCTTAATTTATTGAAGAACTATTGATAAATGATTTAATATTAACAGTAATAAGGTGATTTGTAATAGGTATTCAATGGATTCAAACTATCTTTTGAGAGTAAATGCATATTAAAAGAAAATTGAGTGAGAAATATGATATATTTTATGTTTTAATATATTTGGGTAGAAATAAAAAGTGGTAAATAAAATTGTAATTGAAAAAGTGTAAGTAAAGTACATGGAAAAATTAGGGGGTTTTTTTCATTTGAATAATATAACAAGAGGAGGAATTATCAATTGAATAATTAGAGGTAAAAACTAGAATTAAGGGTATTCTTTAATACCCTTTCAATGCACGTGCTAAACCATACTTTTACTAAGTGAACCCCCTCTAGCTGGCTTTTGACAGCAAAGTGGGTAGGTGGAAAGTTTTTCTCTAATCCAAACCAGCTTGGTGACATGGAGGCCAAATTTGCATTAAATTTTCATCTCGTGGGTGAATGGAAAGCCAAATCATAGCCCAAATTGAAACTTGAATAACGTTTTCTTCCCTTATCCAATTTTGATGAAATTATATTTGATGGAAAGGTATTTCCAATATCTACAACATGAAAAGATCATTGATGGAAAATTATTGAGTTAGGTGGGAGAAAAATAATGATGAAGTGGCAGGAGCTAGAGGTTGTACCCGTGTGCAATTAGGGCACATTTCTTCTTGCACAAGGTTATGTCATTAATCAAGCATGGATTTTGCATAATCATTGCAGGATAAAAATGATTTTTGTGGGTAATGGAGGAAATTTCAGATTTATTTTTCTCTCTCTCCTCTCTTGAATCTTCTTCTATAAATTCTAAAGAGGGGCTCATTTCAAGAGGTTGGATACTTTGCATATACCCATCACTTCTTTCTTGTCTATGAGAAATTTTTTGAGCTACAAACTTTTGACATTTTTGCACTTGTCCAAAAATGGGCAACTCAAAACTTCGTTACGATGGATAGAATTGGTGAAGTATACCTGAGCTAGGGGAGTTTTTAGATTATGTCATTTTTGCTGATTTTGTTAAACGATTACATGAAATCTGCAGCTATGTGTACTATAACAAAATGTAATAGATCACATAGTCTGCAATTTCATGACTATCTTCAGCAAAAGAACACAAATCCCCGAAGGACAGCTGTGTTGAGTTGATCAAGACATCCAATTACAGAATAGGTGAAATGCTAAGTTTTGGAACAACAAACATAAGTGCATATTACAGAAATCAGAGTTTATTGTTGGATGTTACAAGTTTTCTTAATGTTCTTTCCTTCATGATTAAAAAAATCAACTGTATTACAGATTTGTTTATTTCATCATACAATCCATACAAAAAGTTGAAATGAAGAAATAAATATACAACTCATTTACAAAATTCAATGTTTTATTCATAAGGAATTTTCAAATGTTTCCCACACAAGCTATGGGATGTAACTAAAAAGTAAAGTACATCAATTGAAATAATAGGTACACATGCATGAAATATAAAGTAAAGGAGTATCAGTGAACCCATCATTGCTTTGGGGGTTTTCTTCATTGGTTGAAGCATCTCTTTTTCCAACTTTTGTTCCTTCTTCATCTTTGTTGTAAAAGACACTGTTAGTTACAAGCTCGGGGATCAATTTGTATTCCTATACTCTCCTAATTCGTGCATATAGATCTCTAATAACATGAGATATAGATTACTTGAAGATCAACTGCATATATTCTTTACTCGGTCAGGAAGAAGGAAAGAAAAAGAAAAGAAAAGAAAAAACCCATGGACATAAGAGAGGCAAAAAGCATAGATATTTTCAAACTATTTTCTTAAGTGTGCAGGTGCAAGTTGTAGCCAAGAAGAAATAGATAAGTATTAATTACATGCTGGAGAGAAGGAATAATGTAACTCATGTTTCAACAACTGTCCTACAAATGGAAGAAGTTACAAGTATAGAAGAGGGACTAGAAAATAGAAGTACATCTTATAGTTTGCAACTAAAGAAGAAGAATCAGATTTCAAGAAGCTTAAGTTAACTGGAAAGAAAGGGTTATAGATGAAATAGAATGAAAAGAAGATTTTGGAAAATTTTGACAGGGCTTCGCCATGTAAAATGGACATTTATGATTTTTTCATCATGTTGTTTTAACTACTACATGCTTTAAAATAATTATTTAAATCAAGTAAGTGATACAAAAATAAGAATAGAATGCCATGATTAAGATAAACAGTTATGATGTTTAGTTTTATTTACCAAATCAGCTTCAACAGAAAAGTGTTACTTTCTATATTTTGAACTAGAAAAATACAACTGCTATTATTGCTGGAAATGGAAGGAAGAAAGAATTATGGAAAAATTTACAAAGGCTTTGCCATGAAAAATCAACATTTTAATGTTTCCAGCATGCCAGAAATATTACTATCAAGGAAATAAAGATTCTAAGTAAAATAAGAAAGTTATAGAGATCTTAAAAACATCTGAATCAAGGCTTATGCCTGAAAATAGTATAAAAAAAAATGAAGAACTGCTTGCAATTTCTAGAAAGCCACTTACAAGTTTCCAAATAGAGCAATGATAAAAATAAAAATGCTGCCATATCAAAGAGGTACAACTATTTATGCAAGGAAGTAGATCAAGAAAATATTAACATCAGGTTCATCATAGGAAGTCAAGACTCAATCTAGTTACAGTGGAATAAGCATGAATGAATAGAAGCTCCATTGAAGGAAAATATCCAAAGTACAATTTATCTTAGAACTTTTCTAAGTTACAAAAGAGCTATAGGTATTTCTAGGTGATCTTATAGTCACTAGACAAAGGATGAAATAGGTAGTATAAATTACAGTTGGAAACTCCTACAGAAAGAGCTCTAGGCATTAAACTGAATCAATATAGAGGGTATTAATAAAAGAAGCTTCAAACACCCACATCAATAAGCCTTCAGGCCTAATCATTTCAGAGCAAGAGGAACACTCTAACATTCAGATCACAAACTTAGACAAAAATCCTTGAATCAAAATTACATACACATCTAGGTTAAAGGAGTTTCAAAGTTTTCTTTCAAAAGCCAATATTCCCATTGAAAATCAATTTCAAGTTACAGATCTCGAGAAAATAAATTACAGTTTCCAACGTTGATCGAAAAACCCATTAATGGGTATCAAGAAATCGAGTGAGAAGTAGAAACTCACCATTATAATCAAACAAGTCGAAACTTTTGAACAACTAGATGATGAAGCAAGAAATCCATATACCCATGAGAAGTTTTGAACTCAGAAACCGAATGGAGCTCAGATCATAGAACCCACAATATTTTCAAAAGATTCAGTGACATATCCAAGGAAGAAAATGAAAATGGAAGGGTACGTATGTAATATAAAATTAACTCACCTGTAACCACTCATGACAGCCAGCATCAAACTATGATTCACTCAAAAAACTTGAAAACAAATCAGAAGCCAAATAGAAAGAAGCTCGGGAATGATCAAGAAAAGGAGACCATTATACAACCACAAGGAAAATCAAAGAATTCAAGCACATGAACTCCTTGACAGGTAAAATAGTAAATAACAACGACAAGAAATGTAAGTGTTTGAGTCCCTAGAACATTGCAGGCCCAAAACAATGCAAACCAAGCTCAAAGCTTCAAAACACTTGCAGCCATGTTATAAAAGGAGCTCGCAAACAAAATAAATTGAGACCAATGAACAACACAACCGAGATCAACAGAGAATAAAAAAATGCAAAGGTAAGAAATCATCATAATACCAGTTTGAGAGGAAATTGAGCTCAACAGAGATCCAACAATAGCGTCAATTTTTTTACATGGGATTCACCCACAAACCAGATGCGAAGTGGAAAAATGGATGAGTTCGATTTGTTTTAACTCACCCACAAGAACTTTGGCTTAACCTAACCCTAACCAAGGGTCAATAATCAATGGCTCAAGATCAGAAGGAAAAAGATCAAAGGCCAAGGATCGAGCTCCACATCTAAATAAAATAACCATGGTCATTCCCACTAACCAAATTAATTACAGGGGTAAAACCCTAACTCGCAGTCAAAGATCAATGATCAAAATGCAAGAGGACAGAGATCGATGGTTCTCTATCAAAAACCCTAACTCAACTAGAGTCCAAGATGCATATACATGGCAAGAAGATAGGAAACCCTAGTTAGGGTTGAGTTTAAAATATCACCTACCAATATGCCAAGGGTCGGCTCATTGTGTAGAAGGGGCCTACCCATGTGTCATCAAATGATCATTGTATATTTTGACTTTCAAAAGTCCCACTATAGTGTATGCTCCAAATAATACAAGTGCCGACCAAATCATTCCCACAATGATCACCGAAAAGGTGGATCTTTTAAAACCATACATTATCCAATATGTAAAGGCCAAAAAGTATATACATGCATGTATTAATCAAAAGGTGGTGGAGACTATAGTGGCATGTGCAATGTAAAAATGGTCGACCCTTTTATGTTTGCTAAGTCCACAAAGGTGGCCAAACCATGGTGAAGTGCAAAGGTGGTCCCCACTGTTGGAGGAGCTAGAGATAATTTGTAGTATGTCACCCTTGTGACCATTAGAAGCCAAAGAGATGTCAACATCAGAGCATGTGCACATGGACAAGTGGTCCCCACGGTGGATGTTTATTTTTTGCAAATATTGCAAGTATTGTAATTATTTTACTCACAAACAGGGAATTGATTTTTGCATGCTTCACAAGAGGACAAAAAGACAAGGAGACAAAGTTGCATGCTCAAGGAAGGAGACTTGCCTAGCAAGAAAACTTATTATTAGCAAATTATTCACCTTATTTTCTTAAAAATAGAACAATCAACTTCAGTTTGACTATATTGTAATCAAGGCTATTAATGCCTATTTGTAATTGCATGTTCTATTTTTATTCCTTTATCTATTATTAAATAAAGGATAAAAATAAGATGCATGGGTGAGTACAAGCCTTAGGATATTTTTAGGAAGAGGGTAAATTTTTATTTTTCTATATATTGTGTGCCTTTGCAAAGAAAAAAAGAGGAATTTTTAGATACAAGAGTGCTAAAGTAATTTTCTACCAGTTTTTCCCTTTGAATGTGAAGTATTTTCTACCTTTCCAATTATTTGCAGTCTTGTGTATGTTTTCCATTAATCTTGTGAATGTTGAATTCCCTGATTAATCATCTTACCCTGTTGTAAATTCAGTAATCTCTGGATGATATTAATGTGTATGTGTAACTTAGTAGTATTGTTGTGATTCTATCCCTCAATACATCAAAGTGTTTACCCTTAATTATCTTCATAAATATGTTGGCATGTGCATCATAAGTTCATTCCATATCAATTGTGCATGTACTTAGTCAAAGACCTCATACAAGTTTGGTGTATCACCTTAGTTTTAATTCATTTTTTACAGTCATATTTTACCCTTAAACCCCAGAAATCAATTTAGGATACATCAATAAGGAACCAGCCTTGATATCGAAGACTCACCTCAAAATAGGTATACCCATAGACCTAAGGTGTTTCCATTGTATCTACGAAAGAGAAAGATAAAAATACAAGCTTAGACCACCTGCAACCATCACTCTCTCTACTGGGGTGTACTTTTGAGAGATAACACAAACCTCTCTATTTGAGTATCATAATACAAGATTTGTGCCTTTGGCATCTCATGAAATGAACTGTATCAATTTTATGTATCAATAAAATCTGACCTATGGATGTTACAACCCTTCTTTGTGCTATAATACATCTTATGGTTTTTTCATTTGTTATAATTTTACTGTGCACTATCATACTCATATTGCAAGGTTTAAAATAAGTTCTATTTATTGGAAAGTGAATTTTTAACTGGTATTTTTATTTGTGGTGCTAGGTCACCCTTTTTAAATTTACGTGTTTTCATTCCTATTCAGTGTAGATCTATTCAACTCCCCTTCTTGGTGCATCACATTCCCTTAGATTAGATTTCATTTTCATGCATACTTCTCTCATTTTACTCTTGGAAAATCATTATAATAGGGTTAGATTAGCAACTCTTTGCACTTTGGAGTAGTTGACACTAGGTTAGGAAAGGAAGGATACCTTCTTTGGAGAGCTATCCCATTTCACAAGGCATACATTTTAAGATAGCTCCATGTTTGAAAAATCACACTTATTTCCCAACCATTCGCTTGCAAGCATTCAGGGGTACTATGATTTTCCATAACAATTTCATCAAATATTGTTTTCAAACCTCGAAATGAAATGAAAGGTAAACATACAATCTTCAAAGGTAGAGTTAAATTTTTCAAAACTTTTACTCATATACAAATTTTTGGGTTAAACAACAGAGAATAGTAAGCATTCCAACAAGAACACAAGTGGAAAATAAAGAGACATGTAAAAATGAAGAAAATAACATTGAGGTTAACCTTCTATAATAATTTATCCCAAATCACACAAAATTTGGAGATTTTTAAAACCCCATAGGTAATTGATTTCTCCTCAATAAAATAATTGGTAGGAATCTTGATGGTTCAAATAGTAGAGGAATCTTAGTATCATGAAGTAGAAAAGGAATCAACCGATAAGGCTATTTCAAACATGCAAGATGTAATAGTTTTGGTGGAGTATCCAACTTTCCCGAAAGTGAAAAAATGATCTATTCTACAGAGAGTTTTCCTTTGTATTTCTAGGTTAAATGATGTATTCATGTATACTAACTTAACACTCACAACAAGAAATTTAGATCACCAACTTCAAATTAGTTCAACTCTTACAAAAATGCACCTTGTTCTCTAAGCTTAAAAACCCAAAACTTGCAATTCTAACATTTAGGATTAAATGATCTCATGAAATATTAAAACATGTTTTTTACTTATAAATCAACCTATCTCATCCATTAAATCCCTTTGGAAGCTCAAAATTTTATCATATTACTCTACTTTGAAAAAAAATTCAATTTGGGACCTCTTGAGAACACATTCAATGTAATGACATTAGATAAAAAAATTACAAGCCTATATAGGAATTATAAATGTTTTCTAGCAATCTTTATAGATTTTGAGATGTGGGAAAGTTTTGTTGTTTCAATTACTAAATCAAACCCTACTTCATTCATGGCACCTTTCATGGTCTAGCTCTTCCTTTTAGCTCTATCCCAATATTAAATTCAATAGAACCTCTAAATGCTAAGCTCTTTATATTGACCAAAAATGCTTCAATAACATGTTTAGAAGAAATTAAAACATGCAAATTCTCATCTTCTTACACTTTGAGATAAACTTTCCTAAATCACAATTTGATTTGTTAATTAGGTCTTTGTGGACTTTTATAGGACATTATTCCTAACTGTCAAGCCTTTGTTCGTGATTTGAGTCTTTCTAGGCTAAAATTCATTAGATTCCCAATAGGATGAGTGTTTAGATGTTTTATTAAGGATCTCCAAGTTTTGAAAATTCATGAAAAGATATTTCTTTCACAAGCCATTGTCTTTCTTTCAACTTGCCCAAATACCAGGAAAATTGTTAACAAATTCTCTCTCCTTTTGATAGGAAATGGGCTAGTTGTTTTTTTATCCCTCTCACAACCTCTCTAGTGAGGTTTTTACAAATTTTTATGATATTTGGCTGGGAAATATTCTATAATAAATAATTTTTTTGCTTAGAAACCCTAGTTCATGTTCAAATGGAATGTAATGACCCGAGGACTCTACTTTTGCTTACAAATTTGAATTTATGTAATTTCCAAAGGTAATATTATTGATTTATGTCTATAATATGGATGAGGATCCACCTATAGTTGTTAGGTACATGAATAAATCACAATTTAAATGTTTACCCTTAGAACAAGTGTCTCACTATCTATAAATATTTGTACATATAAAACATAATTGAAAATCAACCTTCAGATATTATGAGGTTTGAATCATACACTCATGAATTCAAAAAATAAGTAATTTTTCCTTTAGTTTACACAATATATTTTTTCCTTGAATAATATTATTTCTATAGAGAAAGTCACAATTGTCCGTAGGGTACCGAAACACCAATGTTCCAATGCAATAAAACAACAATTATAAACACAAATTCTTAGTTCTTGGAGAATCAACCCATATTCTCTAGTAATTCTTCCCTCTAGTTACACTAATATATTTTAGTAGTTATTTAAAATTCAATACACATATTATAGGCTCTTCTTTTCACTTTTTGCAAACAACTATTCTCAAAGCAACAAATTCTTAGAGCTCGTACTCAAATTTATTTATTTATCAATGCGTAAAATCAATTACAATACTAGTTTTCATACCCATATCTCGATTTTGAACCTCCACAACTGACTCAAGGCATATAACCAAGGCCATATATATATATATATATATATATATATATATATATATATATATATATATATATATATATTATTACATCTAAAATGACTTAAATTGGTTGTTTTGAATTAGAGGATGGCTCGTGTTACTAAACCCATATGGAAACAAAAATGGAGCTTGCCCAATGAGCAAAATGTCCAAGGCTGATCTCGACATTTGAACAACTATATAATCAATTAAAATAGAGCTGAAATAACAAATTTGGAAGTTGTTCTTAAAAATCCAACCATCCAAAAGGATTTCATGAAGAGAGAGAGAAAATGTTATATGGTGGGTTGGAGAAACAATTCAGCTTGAGTTGCACATTCTATGAAATGATAATGTTGAAATAGTGATCACTATAAGAAATTTAGATGAGTAAACCCAACCCACTCAATTAAATTGGAAAAATATACAAATAGTGATTTCATAAGGAAACCCATTTCCATGCATTAAAATAGAGCATAGTTAGTTGGTTAAGTAAACTAAGGCAACAAGATCAACAACACAAACAATGAAGAGATTTTGAGTTATCACAACATAGCAAACTAAATTCGTAAAGTGGATAGTTTATTCAAGGTAAAAAAAAATAGAAATAATAGAGACAACATAAAATGGGAACCAACATGAACATAAGAAGGGTGAGAGCATAATGAACTCAAATAAGTCACAACATGATAAAATAAAGCTCAAAACAGAAAAACAAGCTTGAAAGAAAACTTCAAACGTGACCCTGATTAAAATACAGAGAAACTTGATTATGGAGGAAAAACATAGAATTCAAGAATCTATGTCATCCATGTTTTAAATAACTCAAGAGACAACGTTGTGGTAATAAAATAACAATGTAAAATGAGTTATTTATCTAACAACTAGTATAAAACAAGCTCTAAACAACATAAATGGTGACCAAAATTTGGATAGAGTTACCCCCTATTCCAGAGGACTTCGGACATAAGAAAATGCAAAAGTAGAAGGTTTTAGGGTTACAAACCCAATGGAAAAGGATAACCCAAGGGTACTCTAACCATAACTAGGTCAAGAGGGGTCAATGGTAAACTCAAAACATTATCCCTTGCTAACGTATCATAGATATGAACTATTTACTTAAATTTTTAATAGTTCATTATATGCATGGATAAGTGGGTATATGTCTCAAACGTCATGATCAATAATTGCACCCTTTTTGTATCTAAAAGATATAATAATGCATGTATGCATGTCAAGTAAAGACAAATTAACCATTGATCACATATTTAAGACTTTAATAGAGTAAAAATAGACATCATACATAACAAAAAAGAAACCAATTATTTCACTTTTATGCATGAAGGAAAATGAGTTATATAACCTTAATAACTCCAAAGAGGTTCATACATTTACCTTATTCCTTGCAAATATGGGTTTGACCACCAACAATAGTTGACCAAGGAGGAGTGAAAAGTATGATAAGCTTATTTTTAGAGAAATTATGCCTTTCAAAACCATGGAGTTAATTATACACATTATTATTGGCTTATTATTATAAGTTATATTTTTTTAAGAGGTGTCAAAAACCATGCAAGAGGCCAAAATTTGATTTGTCTCCAATTAGCCAGCTTGGAAAATTTACGATGAGTTAGATTGTGCTATTTTTAGAGAAACTGGGGTTGAGATTTTGATATTTATACCTTGATTGTGCAAGTTTTAAGTGGGGATTATGTCATTATTTAAATTGGTATGCAGAAATCTTATACTTATGCACCTTATTGAATAAATAAAGAATGATATTTCATCTAATTGATGTTTTGTGAAGTGTGTTACAACAAGTTGTGTGGTATGATTTAGTGAATAGTTCTCTCCTTAAATGCTTATAAATTTCTGTACCTCCACTAAACTATTTTTCAAGTTTTAGAAGTAAAATAAGTGTATGTTAATGTGTTTTTCAGTACAAGATCCATTATACAATAGTTGTAGTAATGTTTTTAAAGTCTTTTTGTAGTCATTAAGTGTGATTATGTGTAAGTATAGGTCCCAAAACGTTGTTGTATCACATTATTCACTCACTTTCTTTAAGTTTTTGTTGTTTTCATCTCCATTAACTAAAATAGAGAAAATTTTAGGTGATTTACAAAGGGACCCAGACCACTCATAATGTTATCCTAAACCTAAGGCACACATAACTCGAGGAGTTCCCTTTGTTGATTAAGTAAAAATGGAAATAAATTGGATTGTAGTTGATCTAATCTAGGAGGAAATATAAACACAGTAAAGAAGTATATAAATTAATCAAACAACTAATATAATGGAAATAAAACCCTAATATGCAAGAGAGAGAAGAGGAAAGAACTCAGCTGAATAATAGATGCTCATAGGACTATGTCATAGAGATGACTAAAAATTTTAGAAGAAGGAATGAATTTGAAGAAGCTCTGTGAAATATGGATATGACTTGATTCCCAAGACTAGAGCACCTGGGTAGGGACAGGGGTGCCTACGGGTGTTCTAGTCTATAAACTGGGTGCCATGGTTTATGTAAAATCTATGAAATTGATCTTCACTAGTTTGAAAGATTATTTAAAAACCTCATTTTCTATTGCATCAAAATTGCTTCACTGTACAAGATGTGGCCAATAATCGAAGGTGAATATAAAGACATGAAAAACCCTAAACAAGCATCAATCCCTAAAAATTTAAAATCTAAATGAATAGGTTAGACTGACCTCATCCGCCAAAATGGTGGAATTACTAATTGGGCATTACACTAAATTCTACACCCAAATGTAGTTTTATGTGTGTGTGCATGCCCTAGGTTTCTCTTGTGTCATTTGCACTCTATGAAGTAATGAGAAAACTATGTCTAGAAAAATTTAATAAAATGGTGCATGGAATAGAATAGAATTCTCCCCTATGTTGTGTGTGATGCAGATGGCCTAATCATTTTCCTTGTGATGAAGCTATATGGATTGTATGATCTTTTAATGCAACACATGGATGAAACTCTAGATGGAAGGATAGTGATTAATTCCTCATTATGGTCTAATAACTTTATATTTATAGGGTTCGCTTCATATAATTTCATAATTAACCCTGAAATGGTGGACCAAAAACAAGAGAAAGACCTCAAATGGCCTAAAAAGTGGCGGGAAATTTCAAAAAGGATCAAGGCACACATGAGTGCCCCAAGAGATGGGATATAGTGAAGAAAAATCACCGAAAATGACTATGCATGTGTACAATTGAGACTGGGAATGACGATAGAAATCAATTAAAAATGGCCAACAGACAGGGTTTAATTAATACTTTCTTCTCTCAGAAACCCTCTAAAAAGTAGTTTGAGACTAGGACTAAATATGACCCAAAGTGTGAAATTTTATGTCTACATTTTCCTCCACTTTATGTTAGTGAGTAGAAATATTTGTAACATAAAGTAGATAGATATGTGTAGCTAAAAATCATGTCGATTGATGAAGAAGGCATGCCAAATGACTATACAAAGCATGGAATGACAAAAGATGATGGAGCATAGAAAATAAATATGAAAAATGCAAAAAGTAATGAGAGTGAATCTAGGGTGGAAACATGTGTATAGATGCTGTGTGTGTATCTCGCATGGTTAGTATATAAGACTGTATCAGCACAAAGTGTAGTTGTTTCCGCCATTGTTGTTGTTGTATGTTGCCCCCAATTTTATTGCTTTTTTCTCATACACCTAGACATGCAAGGAGTAAACGATCAAGTAGTACATAATACATACATACATACATACATACACACATATATATATATATATATATATATATGTGTGTGTGTTAAAAATGATATGTAAAAGACAAATTTGTATGTAAAATGCATGTGAATGTAAATTACGTAAATGAAAAGTGTAAATAGAACATGTGCACCTGATCCATATCAAGAAGAAGGGTGTATAAGGATATCCCTAACTTTCGGGGTTTTTTAGAGATCCGACACCATGGGCCAAAGAATTATAGGGAGGAAATCCTTTGGGTTCTCCAACCTTTAACTATTACCCTGAACCATGTGTGAAGAGATATTTGTAATATCCTAGTTTTTGGGTGATATGATGCAAGCGATAGAAGAAGTATTCAAAGGAAGTCCACAGTATCTCCAACCCTTAATCACTCCCCCAAATGCTAAGGACTATCATGTCATGTAAATGTTGTTGAGTATGTAGTTTGTAGACTCATTTGAACTTACAACATATAAACCCACAATTTTAAGGGCAGAAAGTGCGCTGAATTGAACCACTTTAAACACTCTATGTAGAGTGTAGAAACCCCAAATTAAGCCCCCAAATCTTTGGGGGTACATATGACGTCACTGATAGGAGAATGGGGACCCAAAATAGGACCAACCACATGAACTCTAAAACTCTTCCCGTAGTTAGAAGAGCATATATATGGTAGAAATCAAGGCACACAAAAACAAGGATGGCTAGCCAAATACAAGTGTTAGTATGAAAATAATGCATGTAGAAGAGAATGTGTAAGATACACAAACAATGAGTAAGCTGCCAAAAAAAGTAATGGAAAATATGCAAGAAGACAAGTAAGCCACATAATGCAAGTTACAAACATGGGACATCACTTAGGATGTCAGAAGACATGTAGGGCCATCATGGCCACAAATGAAAAACAAGTGTGCAAATAAAACATAGGGCAACGTTGAAAAATAAGAGAAAACAATATCAAACAAGTACAAAGAAACAAATAAGTAGTCATGGAAATGTGTAATCCTACAAAACAAGTACTGAACATGAAACACCCATTAGCATGTTAGAGAAATAACCAATATGTCAAAGCATGACTTACCAAGTAATGGAAAGGAATAAGTATAAAATAAAACAATATAACTTGAAAGAGATGAATGTGGGTGCCCTCATTAACCATTGTAGGAAGGGTAGAATTCAAGCCTCCATGTTATTTGTAAAAGATATATATTTGTGATCAAAATTTAAAAATACATGAATGCCCATGTGTGGATAGTATATATAATGACATATAAGAAATCAATCTAACGTGCATAGTAAAGTGATCATGTAAAACACCATTTAGAAAGACTAAATGCCCCTAAGAAAATGCAATATGTTTTGGATCGATGGAATGGAAGGCAAGATTGAATGATAGGAGTCACATTCCCCTCGAGGGAATGTAAATGTACATGGTGAGGATCTTGTAGTTTTCCCCATAGAAGTCAAGAATTAACTATAAACGAGAGTGCATCTTAGGGAAATGGTCGCATTGTGTGTTGTGTCTAATGCGTTGTGATGGATGTGCATGTGTAGTTATTTGTTATGTATGTGGAGCCTTTTTTCATCTTAGAGTGTAGTACACCTTCTATGTGTTACACTCAGGTATTTTTACGGCGGTCCCACTCGCCGGTGAGTGGGTCAAGGGGGTTTAGGGCCAAAGCCCCTTAAGCAAATTTTCATGGGTGGTTTATTAACCCATGGGTAATGGGTAACCCTTATGGGTTGTTTTTAGGCCCATGGTTTTTCGGTACCATTTTTTTGATACCCATGGTTTTTTGCCCATGGCTTTGATACCCATTGTTTTTTCCCATGGTTTTGATACCCAAAGTTTTGTATCAAACTGCTTAAGCAATTATCTATTTATATGGTCTTATGCATATAATACACAGACAAGCAAATGTATTGAATAAGTGTTTTGAATTCGGGTGTGAATTTTGTAGAGTTTGTTGAGCATAGCTCCAAATGGATCTGGGTATTGTATTGAGAGAGTGGAGGCTTGTAATAAAATCTGAGCAAGTGATTCTTGGTGGAAGTAGCCTGAATTGGGTGAACCACGTTAAATCTTATCTCTCTATGTTGTGTTATTTATTATGCACTTTTATTTGAGATCTATAATATTTTCGCATATTATTTTTGTTGCGATTCTGTAAGGGATTATTTTGCATATTTTATCTCTTATTTCCTAACATTATTAAATGTGACCTAGTGAAGAAATTCATTTGAACCCTATAGCTAAAACATATATCATGACATGATGAATTGATGAGTGATGATTTATCCTTAGTGTATATCACTACGAGGTGAATAAAGGGAGGTGGTGATTTAACATAAAGCATATACCATTATAGACACCTATAATTTGGTTTACATGATCTTATTACTAAGATCATACTAACTATCCTATTCTCGTGTCAATTTACTACACTACGCTAGTAAGACAACCTTTCTAACCTCTTCTAAGCCTTTTAAATTTTCTAATCCCTCTCTAACGAGCTTCTATAAGCTTGTTATCCTCTTTAATTAACCTTTTTAGGTTAGTTAACCCCCTTATTGACTTTCTAAGGAGAATTTGACTTTCTACAAATATCTCACCTTCCAAATAGCCACTTAGCCTTCCAAATTCAGTTCACACCTCCCAATTTTCTTTTCTAAAAATTACCTTTTTACTCCTTTTTAGTCCCGGATGCATCCAGAACACATTTTTCTTCAAACCAAAAACTATAAATAGAAGGGTAACCCTCCCACATTTTCCTAACAACTCTCTCTCTCTCTCTCTCATCTCATTTCTGATTTAGATCATTTTCAAGTCTTTTTAGATTCATTTCATAGTTTATTTGAGTTATTTTCTTGTTATTTTCTAATCCCTTCAAAGCTTTAGGTAAATGGGAGAAGACATTAATGGTGACTTTCCATTGTTAAGCTTTTAAGACATCAATAAACACATAATTGATTGCTTTAATAAGCTCATTTATCGATAGATTTCATGGAGTAGAGAACTAATAAAGTCATGTTTAGAGATTGATTGTTTGTTTCGAGATTTATATATATGCATGCAAATAGGTAGCTCTTCCTTATCTCTAATTTTATGGTTATTGAGTTGTTTGTTTCAAAGCTTTTGGGGTTTCTTTATATATTCCCACCCCATCTTCATAACTTTTACAAAATTTAAATTACACACAACATCTGTAAGATAAATAAATGATTGATTATTGATGATTGATGATTGATGATTCATCCCTAAGCTTATATCACTATGAGGTGAAAAGATGTAGTGGTGATGTAAGTTGTATACCACTAAAAATGATAGAATGGGTAACCATTTAGCCTAAATCATATCTCAGTATCCTAGAAATGTTGTGTGATGATAGATTGAATTGTAAATGTGTGATGAGTATAAGGTCCATTTGATTTGTATTCTAGTTAGCATATTAATAAGATGTGGACGACATCATGATTACTATTGTGTTTTGATTATTATTTTAATAGTATGGTTGTATTTTGGACCTTGATGGGAATTTAAGGATATGATGATGATGATCTAGAATAGTTTCCTTATTACAGACTGATTATTATGTCATTAGTATTGTTTATATTGTTTTGGCTCTGGTCACTCTTTATTAGATCCCTAGACATTTATATCATAATAGAGATTAGACATTTCTAGATGGACATTGATACACTTGTTTTACTTATTGGATAGACAATACATACATGTTAGACTTGCGACATGATGTGACTATTGTGGTAAATTTATATGCTTCATTCCTATATCAATATTCAATGTTCTAACTGTTACTAGTGTATGGATGTATTAGACATGAATTACGGATATTATTGGAAATTGATGGATTGTTAGAATAAAAATATTAGAAAATTAAACAACTAGTGAATTACTTGATTCTAACATTGGTTTAATTATAATATTCAATTATGTAAATTTTTATGTATACAGGCATGTGTTTTATTATATCAACATCATTAATATGGCCATGAAGCATGAAAGGTATTATTGGATCTTGCAGGAAATTCTAACACAACAAACTACGGGGGATAAGAGAACAACAACAAAGGAATGTGGGGTATTGACAATAGGTCACCATAGAAACTCGTGTATTCGTATGTTGTGTATTGTTGTTGATTGTTTGGATGTCCCCATTCGAGGGTGACCTCAAAAGTGACCTTCAGTAATTTTATGATTTTGTCTTGTTGATTTTATTAATTGTGATTATTGTATTTTATTAGTAAGTGGATTGACATTATTATTATTGTTTAACACCCCCTCTTAAGTTAATTAAAATTGTTTAACTAGTGTTAATTAGGATGTGATAAAAGGGGGGAATAGATGTGATTTGGTAGCTTTAATGTGTGTTGGATGAGAATGAATTTAATTTGTTTTGGAGTAGTTTGTACTCTATCTCTTAAGTGAAATTAGAATTTTCACCTTCTAGGCCATTTTGGTGACTTGTGGGACAAGTTAATCTTGTCCCACACCTATTATATTAACCCACCACCTAGACTATGATGTGAGGGAATTATTTTAGGTCCCATTTTGTGTTCCAATGAAGGAAAAGGGAAATTCATTGCACTTTTCTTAAATGGGTAGTTAATTGTTGTCCTTAGGGGTGTGAGTTGCGTTGAGTGTGTAAGAGGGTGGTATTTTCCCCAACCACCAATTTATAATGCTTTGGGGTATGTGTTTGACCTTGGTGATGTGGGATGGAGAAGAAATGATGTGGCATCCTACATGGATCCACATCATCTCCATCTCCCTCTTTTTATTTATTTCATTTTGTGTGAAGATTTGGGGGTTACTTGCTCTCTTTCTTTTTTTGAATGCTTGTAATTTTGGAGAGCTTGCTTGAGAATGGAGCTTGGAGTGGATGATGGTTTCTTAGGAATTTGGAAGGCTTGGATCTTGTTGTGTATTGATACTCTTCATTTTTGAGATAGATCTCTACCTTTGTTTTTACCTTGTTACTTTGTTGTGTTCTTATGTGTAGATGTTGATTGTTGCATTGGTAAAGCTTGTTGGAAATAAACTTGATTCTTAGGTTATGGGAGAAATGGAAATGGGGGTAAAACTTGAGGGAGACATAAGAGAAATGTAATGGGTATTTTTTAGGATGGAGTTGGGTTGGGATGTCCACCTTATTGATAAATATGAATTGTGTTTATTTTATTTTCTTGAGGGAGGCATAAGAGTGTTGTGTGTATTGTGATAGATTTTTGGAGGCTCATAGGTGGACACCCAAGCCCTTGGGAGGCATAAGAAGAAACCCCATGTTTCTTTCTCCTTGATGGCTTTAGCATGAAGCCTTTATGTTTTGAGATTTGTTTGTTGGTTTTAAATAAGTTGGTATTGTGTTTTTCATTGTTGGTCTTGTTTGAATTTGTGTGTGGAAGCCATTTTTGAGTTTCCATGATTGTGGGGGCCAATGAGGAAGAAGGATTCTATCGCTCATTGGATATTTTGGTTGGGTGGAGAGTGTTGCCTACTCCCCCATTTTTGTTGTGTGCTTTTCTTGATGAAGATGGTGAGCTCAATGGAGAAGGTGCTCTTGTTGGAGAAAGGCTTGTAGAGTTGTATCACATTCCATTACGATCCTACTACTTGTAAATTGTATCAATAGTTATTAAATGTAATCTCATTCATCCTTGGAAATGGCTTATTTTAATCTACATTATTTCATGTGAATATGAGTCTTGCAAAGATCTTGTAAATGGAAATTAAGTTCTTTCAAATCTAAATTTGTGTTTAGGAGTTCATTGTTTATGGATTTGTGCTCTTGGATGGGAAATAAATGTTGAATAAGTTCATTATGGACAATCCTTGTTACTAGAATGTTGAAATAAATTTCATTTGATAGTTTTTTGCTTCACCTTATCCAAGCTAGATGTGCAAAAGGATTAGGCATGATTGACTTATTAATAAAATATCTACCTTGTGGATATAGGATTGATCAAAGTAAAGGAGTGAACCACAACTAATTAGACCTTTAAGATGATTGTATAAATGAAATGGAAAGTGATAAGTTTTAAATCCCTATAAATACACAATTGTGCACTACTATTTGCCTAGTGCATGTAAATCTTATCCATATAAAATGTGACATTTATCCTTCCACATTATTTGTAATTTTTCTTTTAAATGGAATAGAAAAACTTTGCTAAATGAATGTATAATATTAATATACAATAGTTATATAATGATAATTTACAAGGGTCATTTTCACTAGCCACATTACCATTATGTGATTTTAATACATGTTATTTTAACAAATACTAATAATCATGTTTTATTGTTAAATATTAATATATACACATATATGTAATAATATATCTATTTTTAGTTGTTTATATATAATAATAAATGTTAGTGTTGGAAATTCATATTAAAATGCTAAAGCATTATATTTGGATAAGGTTAAACTTTTAGTTATAAAATGAAAACAAAAAGAAAAGAAAAACATTATATGTTTTGGTCATGCGTGGTTGCATCCTCTTCCTATTTAGGTTTGTAATTATGAATGTGGTTGGGAGAATGGGTGCTGGCCCCACCCCCAACCCATATACTTGTATATGGGGTGGGGGTGGGGTCGACGCCCTTCCCCAAAAATAAACTTTAAGCCCCAACACACTAACCTATTAACCTAAACCTCCCCATGCAGAAATATAAACCACCCCGTACTTAACCCTAAACTAAACTCCCTACAACAAAAGTGGTCATTCCTTTAAGCGTGTGGCATGTACACAACTTTCTCCTACGCGGCCAGTGCTAATATATATATATACATACATATATATATATATATACACATATATATATACACACACACACATATTTATTTATATATACATACATATCTATACATATATACATATATATGTATATATGTATATACACATGTATGTATCTATATTTGTTAATCACATGAGCAAAAAGGGATTTTCTTTTAAGAGAAATATACATTTATTAAACATGTTTTTTTTTATATATATATATATATATGTGATTTATAGTTTTACCCAAATGGGTATACCCACAAAATAAACTCCTTGAATCTGCAAGTAAAATAATTGTAATAACAAATTATAAAAGAAATAAAATCAATACCCATAAGGGGAAATGAATGGATCCAAGTTTTAAGTCCAAAATTTTAGTCAAGGAAAGCTTGATGTCTCTAATGGCCTCCATGGCTTGACCTTCTCCTCTCTTCTTCCATAATCTGCAAGTGAAAACAAAAGAAATGAGAAATTAGGTTTAGAAAAAGGAATATATAAAAATCCATAAGGATTCTTAGGGTTCATTTTGTATACCCTAAATCTAAGGGTTGAGAAAGGTTAGATATAGTGGTGTAGAATGAACCCTACATCACTTAAGTGAAGAGGTATTTAGGTCGGAATGAAATAAATAAAAGATGGGTTTGTATTAGAGAAGGGGGCCTAATGGGTTTACAACAATTGCATAACTTGAACTTATAGAAAATAAATTTAGAACAATGTGCATGTCTTTAACAATGTAAAATATTATACTACTATGATTTAATTTAAAATCATTTTGTACCTTAAATAAAATTAATTTAGATGAGGCTTATGGAGTTATGTTTTTAAAAATCTAATGAAGACTATTTAAATAAAATTTTGGAGACTTTTTAATGAAAGTTTTAAAACATAATATTAATTTTGGGAATCGGGAAATCCTCTTAGCCTATAATTGTTTTGTAAAGCCTGGTAACCTTTAAAAAAAAACTATTCCATAATTTCATTTCCTGTTTAGCTATCATGTTTTCTTGTGAGTTCTTGTTGGGTAAAATGTGGGTGTTACATTTGGTATCAGAGCCGTGGGTTCAACGCTTGGACCCTAGGCCAACTTTGAAACCCGTAAACTAGTTAACATAATTTGAACCGCCATAGTTGAATTAATAATAAATTTTTTTTTTTTGAATTATTGTACTCGCATAATGGCATTTTGTCAAACATGGTTAACCGAAAACAATGAATTAGATTGACATTTTTGTGAACTTCTGGTGTAGCATAAACTTGTTTCTACTTTGAAAGAGATGTTTTTGATGATTCCTAACCCTTGCTTTAGTCATATGATGCGATAAACCCTTTTAGAATCTTTCTCATTTAAATGATAAATTGTATGGTGTGATTCTTACTGTTTGACATTAGTGGTTATATTCAGGGGTCAGGTAGAGTAAAATTAGAAGTTGTCTAGTCATCTAAATCCCCCCTTTTCCCTTCATTGGTTAGGTGGGTTGGTTTTGGTTTCCACTTTGGCGACTTAATCATCTTATGAGTAAGTGGGTATTAGGTATGTTGTCACATTTGATCCAGATGTGCATATGTGTTCTTTAAATTGAGCTCAATGTATAATACCCCTACTGGTGGACTTTCTATATTTTATATTTGTAAACTTGTATTATTTTAGCAAGGACCAACATCTTATTTTATGATTTGATTGAGAACCTATAAGGATATTTTAGTTATTTATATTTTCACTAGAATTTTTAGACATTGCAATGTGGCTACTTAGCCACTTTCCTTGATTGCCAATATTCCTTGGATTTTACTTTGACTGGTGATTCATCTTGTTTATCTATTGGCTACTTAGCTAAATGTCACATGATTATTTCTTGCATGTTGTTTAGTTGGTTTTACACATTTTGTATTGTGACATTTTGTCATATGGGGGTACACCCTAGGTTCCTAGAATGTCTTCTTAGGTGCTTTAAGTTATGCCTTGCTTTTGGAAAGACAAAACCTTGAGTGTGTCTATGATCTTGGAGAGTTTTTTTGTAGTGTGGTCTAGTTGGCAGCTTGATAGCGGTGGTGGTGATCCTCTTACAACTTGGTAAGATCTTTTATCCTCATCAGAGTAGATGTGTTTGGTTATGGGCTTATGGATTATGTTAGGAATAGTTTGAATCTTAGTTGACTATATATTTCAAGTGGATAAGTTTTTGTTTGGTAGTGATGCTCCATGATGGCATGCTAAGTTTTATCATGGTTTATATGTTTCTTTATAGAAAGTATTGACTTGTGGATTTTAGGTATCTTGGTAATTATGGATAGAATTAAACCCATTCAAGAAATGTGTTTAATTAAGTGTTCTTATTTTTTTTTTCTCTCATTGAACTATAAATAAGGATACCTTTTTCTTAACCTTTTAGATTGTTATGAATAAAACTTTATGACCTATTAATCTTTGGATTACGTAAAGACCCTTATGGATGATGTTGTGTCTTTTGGACCTTAATCTTAGAGATGTTAATTTGGTAGATCTTAATATTTTAATCTCAATGGAGCTTATATTGTTTTTCTTCTTTTGAAACTATAACTCTTAAGTCGTAGAGTCCATGTATTGATAGATTAGTTGATTGTCTTCTTGCATGTTATGCTTTCTAATGGGAATGTGGTGTCCTAGGAATAAAATTTTCATTGTCATGTTTGTTGCTAGTTGGTGTTATCTTGTGGAAATATGGGTGTTGAATTGAAAACTTTCCTTGTCTTATTATGTGAGTAAAATGTTTGATCCTAAACCACAAACATTTTTAAACCTCGTAAATTCGTAAAAGTAAATATGCCTCTTTAATGGGTCTTCCTTGTAACTTATTTTGAAACTTGTAGAGACCCATTAGGAATGTTTAATGATGTTTGTAATTATTTGGTAAACCTTTGAAATATTGGTGTGATACATGTTGAATGATAGATTCCTAGTTCTTACAAAATTAATGATGTGTTTTCTATGTTGAATGTCTCTTGTTCCTATAGAATTAAAAATGTGATGTGTTGATTCATCTCTCTCCCATAAAATTAATAATGTGATATGTTTGACTCTTCCTTCCCATTAAAATTTAATTGATAAGATGACTCACCCAAACACTATAAAACTATAATTGAGGAGATTTGACCTTGAAACTTAACAAATAAACTGGAACATAGAAAAAGGAAAATGGTCCTTGTTATAACCTTGGTAGATTAATAGAAGAAATAAAATATATGTAGAAGAATAGAAAGGAAAATTTGTCCATCTACCTTCCCTAGGAGTAAAAATAAATACTTTTTCCACCTATACAGAATGGTGAGATATCATGCCCACCTTAGTGGTGCTCCTTATAACACAAACTTGTGATGTCATAATAGGAGGAAGTTTTAATTAAGAAAACTCGTAAGGATTGTGCTTAGCAAGAAAAACTATAAATTTTGACTTAATAAGTTGATTTATAAAATGAGTAAGATTTATGTATTGAGTACAATGTATAGTTGAACCTTTAGTTTTGCCGCCTACCCGGAATTGTGAAACACCTTGTTGATAGTGATGTGTTCTAATTGCGTAGTACTCCCTTGTTCATAGGTGTATGTGATTTTACCTTATAAGAGTTTTGTATTCATACCCTTGTTGCCTCATAGCTCGACGAGTGTGAGTTGTGGCCTTTTAGGATTGGGTCTTATCTCTTGTTTTTTTTTAAAGAAAAGAAGCCTCCTTGTGTGTTGATTTAGTCCTTGGTGACCTAGGTTATTGTAATTTTAAGGAAACATATGTTAAGGATATGAAATAAATTTGGGAAGTCCTCTTTTCTTCTTATTTTCTTGTGACACTTTGTTGTTGTTGCCCCTTTTTCCATTGGGAAGGAAAGTGTAAGTTGTTTCCGTAACTATTACTCACTTTTGGAACGATGCACCTTTGGATTGTAGTTGGACCCCTCTTGTTACTTGTTCTTCTCTCTAGCTTCCTTGAATGCTCGTTGGTGTTACGATTTATGCATATGTTCTCTTTATGGTTATTTTGAGCTTGAGCAGGATTTAAGATAAATGAATCCCTTTGTGTTATAGTGAGTGGTGCCTCTTGTATTGATATGTTAGTTTCTAGTGGAAATATTTTCTTAATGTTTGACATTTATAAATTAGTTTAGTGTTATGTGTTAGATTTTAAGTGTAAAATCAGGCTATAGGAAACCTTGTGGTCATGATTTTTCGTGGGATTACCATGAATTTATAAAAAAAAAAATCTAATGTTACCCCACTCAAGTTATAGAAGTGCTTCCCTTGAATAGTTTTCTTGATTGTAAATGTTTGGTTAACTTAAGCATCCTTCCTTGTTGTTAAACCTCATCTCACGTGATCTCAAAATTGTGATACCTCTTATCCCAATTTCACCCTCCAGGAAAAATTGATCAAACACGACCCTACACAGAAGAAAATATAAGGGTCGGCTCTGTCCTATGAGCTCACACTCAAATCCAACAATCAAGGGGGTGGGAGCTCAAATAAGGGAGGATTAGGGTCGGCAAAGGAGAAAAATACATCAAAAGAGGCTAGAGGCTCGCAAAACAAGAGTGAAAAGAAAGGGTTTGAACTTTTTGAAATTTTCCACATACGAGTCGACTCAATGGCAAAGCAACGGACTCGTGGAAGGATCAATGTGCCTCATCGGTGCAATTTCAAAGGTAGAATCCAAAGTGAGGACCCTAAATGAGTGCCATCCCCGCACATGGAAAGAGCCTCATAAGGTTGAATCAGCCATTGAAAAGTCTGAGGCCAACAGAAAGAACCATGTGTCAACTCAACATAACTTAAGAGGTGAAATACAGAGTGGGTTTCCAAAGAAGTGCGGGCTCACCACGTGGTCGGAGTCCAAATGGGGGTAGTGATGGCCATTGAATTGGTTAAGGAAAGAAGAGATAGGGGAGGCCTCCACGTGTCCAAACGGTGAATCTTCAAGGGTCAAGCCCAAAGGGAATTTCAAAATGAGCACAAAGCTTCCCATGTCTCAGGTCTGAAAAGAAAATAGAGCCGATAGTTAAAAATTCTCAAGCCAGTAGAAGGTGCCACGTGTCTCTTTGGCGCAACTTCAAAGGTGTGGCCTAAAATGTAGTCCCCAAATGAGTGCTAACCTGCCACATGGTCATATTCTGAAAAGGTATGGCCAACCATTGAAAATTCCAAAATCCTATGGAGGCCTCCAAGTGTCTCATCCATATGGCTTCAAAAGAAAAATTTGGGGGTAGTTTCAAAATGAGCATGAAGCTTCCACATGTCTCAGGTTGGGCATGGTTTCTTCGCCAATAGGAGGGACTCAGGTAGAATAGAGAGGAAATTGAGGAGCCCATGGAAGCCATCACGTGGCAGTATGGAAAAACTTCATGAGCAAGAGGAGGGGGCTAAAGCTTCAAAACACGTAAGGATGCCACGTGGGTCTTCCACGGATAGACTATTTTAAATATTATGAGCCACGACTCTGATCTTTAGACAGCCATATCTTTCTACCGGGAGCTCGATTTTGAGCGGGAAAGGACATTTTAGAGATTTCTCGGCACCAACTTCTCACCCACCACCATTATGTTTCAATCTTCCATTTTGAGGCTATCAAGTCTCCCACCTACCACCATGATCAAGAATGGTCCTCTTTTCTTGTCCATGAAAAAATAACACATGGGGGCATGGGTCTTATAGTAAATCCCATCCTTGTTGCAGGAAAAATTCAATGCTCTTCCAAGGGTGGTTGGAACAAGATTTGATTTTTTCCCTCTCTCCTCTCATTCTTCTACATATTGTAAAGGACAGGCATATTTCAAAAGGTTGGTCATTGTTTCTCTCTTTCCCACCTCTCTCTTTCTTCCTTAGGGGTAGAATGTGAGTCTAAGACTCCTCTCATGGCTCTGTAATGGAATTTTCTTACCTATTTCCCACTAATGATGTACTGTGTGAACTTATGGAGTAATAAAATGTATTTTGTGATGCATCTTCTCCACATTTTCTTATTTTATTGTCTCTTCTTTCCTCTCATCCTTGTAGGCTATATTGTGCATACTTTTTATGTCTGCATTGCAAGTTCTCCAAGTTGTGTTTAATGGGTTTAAGTGGTGTTGTGTGTGAAATTCATCTTTGGTATGTGATGCATCTATCCATACTCTCCATCAATCACCTCTCTCCATTTCAGGCAGTTATATTTGTGATCAGCCACTTCCTTTTCTGGTGTATGACTACTTTAGTGTAGGTTCTATTTCCATGAATTTATCTCTCTCCCTATCTCCTTGAAAGGTTAGATTAGGATAGATTATTTTACCTACACTGGAGTAGCTTGTGGCAAGTAGTTTAGGAAGAAGAAGCCATCTTTCTATGGAGGGCCATCTCAAGTCCGCAAGTCCTATAACTTGAGAGATGGTCCCATGTTGTGTAATCACACCGAATGCCCTAGTTCAAACTGAGGCCATTCGTGGGTGTTGTGATTTTGTAACAACAATACCTTTGAGTGGACATGTTTCTTGATGGTCATGGTTGTTATTTGCTAGCCTTGTATAAATAATGAACTTTGAAAGCGTAACTTAACCCTAATGAAATCCTTAACTTTTGTTATTGTTGTATGTTGTATCCATGGGAAACTATGTGGTCATATCGAGTTCACAAAATTCTCCTTGTTAGTACTTTACTTGGTGGTTATTCTTGAGACTCCTTTGACCTTTTCATGTTTTGATGCTATGTGTTGTAGCTTGGTTGATCATGTAGACTTACTCTATAGAATTAAATGGTTGCAACCTTACTTGAAGAAATTTTAGAACTCATCCCTTACAATCTCCCTTCTTCTTGTTGAATTGCATTGGACCAAACTTGGGTTTTGTAGACCCACACTTGTTGAAGAAAAGGAATTCCACTAAGGGTGTGATCCTATTTCTTTTGCATTATTCCCTACCTTTTTCTCCATGACTTCTAGGAGGAAGTCAAATCTAAGGGGAGGGGGATGTAATGCCCACTTCTCTTTGACACTAAATCAACCATGTTATCAATTTCAAACTAACTATAATCTTAAACCTTGATGTTGTATTCTAGTTAGCATGCTAATAAGATGTGTAGGACATCATGATTACTATTGTGTTTTGATTATTATTTTGATTGTATGGTTGTATTTTGGACCTTGATGGGAATTTAAGGATATGATGATGATCTAGAATAGTTTCCTTGTTACAAAATGATTATTATGTCATTACTATTTTTTATATTGTTTTGGCTCCAGCCACTCTTTATTGGATCCCTAGACCTTGATATCATAATAGATATTAGACATTTCTAGATGGAAATTGATAAACTTGTTTTACTTATTGGATAGAAAATACATAAATGTTAGACTTATGACATGATGTGATTATTGTGGTAAATTTATATACTTGATTCCTATATCAGTATTCTATGTTCTAACTATTACTACTATATGGATGTATAGGACGTGAATTATGGACATTACTTAGATGATTGTTGATGTTGTAATCTTACTAGAAATTGATGGATTATTAGAATCAAAATATTAGAAAATTAAACTTGTGAATTACTTGATTCTAACATTGGTTTAATTAAGATATTCAATGATGTAAATGTTTATGTATACATGCATGTGTTTTATTATATCGACATCATTAATATGGCCTCAAAGCTAGAAAGTTATTGGTGGATTGTGTAGGAAATTATAGCACAAAAAACTATGGGGGATAGGAGATCAAAACAAAGGAATGTGGGCTATTGGCAATAGGTCACCATGGCAACTCGTGTATTTCTATGTTGTGTATTGTTTTTGATTGTTTGGAGGTCCCCATTGGGGGGTGACCTCAATAGTGACCTTGGGTAAGTTTGTGATTTTATCTTGTTGATTTTATTAATTGTGAGTATTGTATTTTATTAGTATGTGGAGTCAACTTATTATTATTATTGTTTAACACCCCCATCTTAAGTTAATTAAAATTGTTTAACTAGTGTTAATTAGGATGTGACAAAAGGAGGGAATAAATGTGAGATGGTAGCTTTAATGTTTGTTGGATGAGAATGAATTTAATTTATTTCGACGTATTTTTTACTCTATCTCTTAAGTGAAATTCGAATTTTGACCTTCTAAGACATTTTGGTGACTTGAGGGACAAGTTAAGCTTGTCCCACACCTCTTATATTGACCCACCCGCCTAACCTATGATGTGAGGGACTTATTTTAGGTCCTATTTTGTTTTTTAATGAAATGAAAAGGAAATTCATTGCACTTTTATTACATGGGTAATTACTTTTTGTCGTTAGGGGTGTGGGTTGGGTTGAGTGTATAAGAGGGTGGTCTTTTCCCCTAACTTTAATTTATTATGCTTTGGGGTATGGGTTTGACCTTGGTGATATGGGATGGAGAAGAAATGATTTGGCATCCTACATGGATCCACATCATCTCCATATCCCTCTTTTTTATTTATTTCATTTTGTGTGAAGATTTGGGGGTTACTTGATTTCTTTATTTTTTGAATGCTTCTAACTTTTGAGATCTTTCTTGAGAATGGAGCTTGGAGTTGATGGTGGTTGCGTAGGAATTTGAAATGCTTGGAGCTTGTTGTATATTGATACTCTTCATTTATGAGGTAGATCTCTACCTTTGTTTTTACCTTCTTACTTTTTTGTTCTCTTATGTGTAGATGTTGATTTTTGCATTGGTTATGCTTGTTGGAAATAGACTTGATTCTTAGGTTGTAGGAGAAATGGAAATGGGGGTAAAACTTGACGGAGGCATAAGAGAAATGTAATGGGTATTTTTAGGATGGAGTTGGGTTGGGATGTCCACCTTGTTGATAAATATGAATTGTGTTTATCTTATTTTCTTGAGGGAGGCATAATAGTGAGGGAGGCATAAGAGTGTTGATTTCTTTAGGGAGGCATAAGAGTGGTGTATCTTTTGGAGGGAGGTGTAAGAGTTTTGTGTGTATTTTGATGGAGTTTTAGAGGCTTATAGGTGGACACCCAAGCCCTTGGGAGGCATAAGAAGAACCCCGTGTTCCTTTCTCATCCATGGATTTAGCATGAAGACTTTTCGTTTTGTGATTTATTGGTTGTTTTTAAAGAATTTGGTATTGTTTTTTGTTGTTGGTCTTGATTAAATGTGTGTTTGGAAAGCCATTTTTGAGTTGCCATGATTGTATAATTTTCCTCATTTCTTCCTTGTTAGATAGTTTGGTTGGGTGGGGAGTGTTTCCTACTCCCCCATTTTTTTTGTGTGCTTGGATTGATGAAGATGGTGAGTTCAATGGAGAAGGTGATATTGTTAGAGAAAGGCTTGTAAAGTTGCATCTCTTGCTATTACGATCCTACTACTTGTAAATTGTATCAATAGTTGTTTAATGTAATCTCATTCATCCTTGGAAATGGATTATTTTAATCTACATTATTTAATGTGAATATGAGTCTTGTAAAGATCTTGTAAATGGAAATTAAGTTGTTTCATATCTAGATTTGTGTTTAGGAGTTAATTTTTTACAAATTTGTTCTCTTCGAGGGGAAATAAATGTTGAATAAGTTCATTGTGGACAATACTTGTTACTATAATGTTGAAATAAATTTCATTTGATAGTGTTTTGCTTCACCTTATCCAAACTAGATGTGCAAAAGGATTAGCCATGATTGACTTATTGATAAAATCTTACCTTGTGGATATAGGGTTGATCAAAGTAAATGAGTGAATCACAACTAATTAGAACTTTAAGATGATTGTATAAACGAAATGGAAAGTGATCATTTTTAAATCCCTATAAATACACAATCATGCATTACTATTTGTCTAATTCATGTCAATCGTACCCATATAAAATGTGACATTTATCCTTCCACATTATTTGCAATTTTTCTTTTCAATGGAATAGAAAAACTTTGTTAAATGAATGTATGATATTAATATACAATAGTTATATAATGATAATGCACAAGGGTCATTTTCACCAGACACATTACCATTATGTGATTTTAATACATGTTATTTTAAAAAATAATAATAATCATGTTTTATTGTTAAATATTAATATATACACATATATGTAATAATATATATATTTAGTTGTTTATATATAGTAATAAATGTTAGTGTTGAAATATTATTAAAATGCTAAAGCATTATATTCTCCTCTAGGGTTAAACTTTTAGTTATTAAATGAAAACAACAAAAAAAAGAAAAACATTATATGTTTTGGCCATGTGTGTCTGTGACCTCTTTCTCGTGTAGGTGTGTAATTAAGAATGTGGTTGGGGGAGGCGCGAGGCCCCCCACCCCAAACCATATACTTGTATATGTGGTGGAGGTGGGGTCAGCGCCCTCCCCCAAAATAAACTTTAAGCCCTAACACCCTAATCTATTAACATAAACCTACCCATGGAGAAATCTAAACTTCCCCCCCCCCTTGTCCCCCATTTAACCCTATATCGAACTCCCAAAAACAAAAGTGGCCATTCCTTTAAGCCTACAACTTGTGCACATATTTCGCCCATGACCAAGTGCTAAATATATATATATATATATATATATATATATGTGTGTGTTATACATATGTATCTATATATATATATATATTATATATATATAATAGGGATTTATAATATGAATTATAAATTTATGTGAAAAGGGATTTTTTTTTGTATATAGAATATACATTTATTATGTTATTTATATATATATATGGGATTTATATTTTTTCCCAAATGGGTATACCCATAAAATATACTCCTTGAATCTGCAAGTCAAATACTTGTAATAACAATTTACCAAAGAAATAAAATCAATATCCATAGGGGGTAATGAATGGATCCAAGTTTTAAGTTTGAAATTTTAATCAAGGAAAGCTTTCGTGTCTCTAATGGCCTCCATGGCTTGACCTTCTTCTCTCTTCTTCTATAACCTGTAAGTGAAAACAAATGAAATGAGAGATTAGGTTTAGAAAACGAATATATGATTTTTAATCCATAAAGATTTCTAGTGGTTACTTTTGTGAATACATCACTAAGTATGGGGTATCTAGGTGGAAATGAAATAAATAAAATATGGGTGTGTATTAGCAAAGGGGGCCTAAGGGGGCTTTATCATAGGTGTATACCTTGAACTTATAGAAAATAAATTTACAACAATGTGCATGTATTTAACAAAGTAAAATATTATCCTAGTATCATTTAATTTAAAATCATTTTGTACCTTAAATAAAATTAATTCAGATGAGGGTAATAGAGTTGTTATTTTAAAAAGCTAATGATGAATATTTAAATGAAACTTTGGAGACTTGTTAGTGAAATTTTTAAAACATAATATTTATTTTTGAATCGGGGTAATCGTCTTAGTTGATAATTGTTTTCCGAAGCCTATTAACCTTTTAAAAAAACTCATTCCATAATTTTGTTTCCTATTTAGCTATCATGTTTTCTCATGATTTGTTTTTGGGTAAAATGTGGGCGTTAAACATTGTTAAAGAGCTTGATTTTACCCTTATCCTTGCTTGGTGAAATGTTAGCATATTTTAGAAACTCTAGTTTGTTGTTAACAATTAGGTCTTGGCTAATCATACGGAGTTTCAAACATCTATTTTTTGAATTTCCCACACATCGATGATAATCAGAGTGGAAATTCTCATTGTAGTTCCTACCTTTGGGTCGTGATGGATCTAACTTGAGTGGTAGAGGAATGGTGATAAGGTTTTTGTCTAAGATTTGCTTTAATATAAGATGTGGATCCATTGGAAAGTTGTTAAATGTGCATCTAGGGGGTTTAAAATTAACTTATTTGGAAGGAGTAACTGCATTGATGAATATTTTAAGGTTGATTGGCTTAGATGTAGATAGCTTGAATGCTTACTTACTTTGAAAATGAGTGGAGCATGAAGCAACTTGTTCCTGATACTTAAGCTTGCCGATGGATAGAAGTTTGGTCTTATGCAGCTTAAGTGTATGAAAATATGATCAAATGAAGGAGAGGTCTAGAAAATAACACTCTCTTATAGAGGCGGTAAAATAATTTGGATAAATAAGTCCTAAAACTCTGAGTCCGCAAGCACATTTTTCATTTTAGTGAGATTATTCTAATACCATAGAACATAGTTAGCTAAGTGTTCATTGGATCCTTGTTTAAGTTGTGTTAGCTGAGTGTAATATATTTTAGAGCTGATATTTATGGATAATTTTGTAAGAAAGGCAATACTAGATGCGTGAAGGAAGTTACGAAGTGAACATGTAGGTCATAAAACCACCACATCGTATATTCATGGAGACTACGGGGAAAGATTTTAGCTAAGAGAATGTGATCATCGGAAAAATATTTTAAAATTACATTAAACGCTCTAAGATGCCCCTATGCATCACCATTCCCATTAAAAATGGGAAGCTTAAGAGTGAAAAAGATAGAAATAAGTGAGAAAGTTGAGATGGCAAGTGCGAATGGAGTGTTAAACAATAATGTGGAATATAAAGATGCTGATGCATGAAAAGTGGCTTGTTGGAACTTACAGATTTGAGCTTGAAGGTTGTGATAAATAGAGATTAAGTCTTGATTGCAAATGGATGAAAGCTGACATATGTGAGACATTAAAGGCGTTGTAAAATGATTGGTCAGGGTAGTGACAGAAACTAGAATAGTAGAGATAGGTGGGAGATTTGAAGAAAGTGTTTGAGTGGTAACATAAGTTGTTATATCCAAAAAGTGTTGAGTTCCACAAAATTATTAACTTCCTCGTGAGCCACATGTAAAAGTAAGTCTAGATCTTGATGGTGCTCAACAAGATGATCATTAATGGCCTCAAGATGCTCTTTGGTAAAATATGTATGAGAATTAGCCGTGGTGAAAAGAGAATAAACACTAGAATGATAATTGAGGAATGAAGAAACAATATGAATGAATTTTTTAAACGTGGGCTTCACCAAAATGATTAACTAAAAATAGAAATAAATTGGACTATATTCAATCTAATCTAGGAGAACATATAACATAGTTAAAAATCATGTAAATGAATCTAGAAACTAATTTGATGGAAATAAAACACTAATATGCAAGAGAGTGAAGATGAAAGAACTCATTTGAATAAAAGATGCTCATAGTACTGTGTCACATAGATGACTGGAACATCGAGAATCATGAACGATTGTGGAGGAGCTCCGAGAAGTATGGATCTAACTTGATTACCTAGACTTGAGATCCTAGGAAGGGACTGGGGTACCTGTGGGTGCTACATTCTATAAACTGGGTGTCTTGGTCTGTGTAAAATCTCTAAAAATGATCTTCACTAGTTTGGTAGATGGTCTGAAACCCTCACTATCTTTCACATTAGATTCTCTACCACGTATCAGATGTCACCAAAAATATAAGGTGAAGATAAAGACGTGCAAAACCCTAAACAAGAATCAATCCCTAAAAAATATAAAGGCAAATGAATAAGTAAGACTAATCTCATCTACCACAATGGTGGACTTACTAACTAAGCATTACATTACATTGCAGACTCAAATATAGTTTTTTTTTGTGTGCATTCCCTAGGTTGCTCTTGTGCCAATCGTACTTTGTGAACTAATGAGCTAACTATGTGTATAAAAATGTAATAAAATGTTCTATGGAATAGAATAAAATATTTCCTGTATGTTGTGTGTGATGTAGATGACCCAAGTGTTGTCCTTGTGATGGAGCTATGTGGAAGAAATGATCTCTAATGCAATAGATGGATGTAACTCTAGCTAGAATGATAGTTCTTGGACCCTCATTATGGTCTCATAACTTTATATTTATATGGTTCTCTTGATATAATTTTGTAATTAACCCTAAAATGGTTAAATACTAAAACTATAAAGACCTCAAACAACTAGAAAGAGCCCAAAAAGTTATGGGAAAGTTCAAAAAGATCAAAGAACCTATGGTGGGACTTGGACACCCATAGACACCCAGAACTAACATGGGCACCCCATTCAAGGAAAAAATGATAGAAGATGACCGAAACTGGATGGACATGTGTATGGTGGAGTTTGGGAATGACAATGTAAATCAATTAAAAATGGATAAGAGATGGGGGTTAATTAGTAATTTCTTCTCTCAAAAACCCTCTAAATGGTAGTATGACACTGGGACTAAATATGACCCAAAGTGTGTAATTTTAGGTCTACAATTATACCGAATTAAGTGAAGATTCGGATCACATTTCCAAGTCAAGTTTACATTTCATAATGATAACATGAGGCTAGTGGATTCTAGGGCCTTTGTCAACAATAAATTCATTGATCTCTTAATTATCATGCCATGTCAAGGCTTGAAAAACTATTTAAATAATGTTAACTATGGCATGTGACTTAGGATTTATCCAAATTTTAATAAAATTTCAAACCACATAACTCACATCAACCAAATAACATTGCTACAAAATATACCAACTCCCCACCCAATCATTTTATATCTCAAATGGTTTGTATATATGAAAATTATTGTTGATGGCGAATCACAGCACCCCTGAATGTCTACAACTTGATGGGTTGAGACTCTCACTATGATTGCATAACATGGAGCTTTTCCCAAGTGTGGGACCTTATGAATTGGGAAAGCTCTTCGGATGAAGGTCAGTTCCTATTCCTCTGTTGAGATCCACACATAAAAATGTAGAGGGTCTACTCAAAACCTAATCTAACTTTCCAAGGAGACAAAGTTAAGAAGATGCTTAAAAATAAACCTAAACTAACAAAGGTGATGCGCCGACGAATGAAGAAACACCTGTCTTGGCAATAAACACAAACCATTAAAATGCAATGCAACATCATGCACAATAATCAGATTTGCGGTGAAAGATCAAGAGGATGCAAATGAACACAAAGAGGGTTGAGAATAATCCACAAATATGTATTATTTCTCCAAATATTGATACAATACACTACAAAATGCCAAGTGGAAAAGTTACATTAAAGTTTTAGATGAGAGGTTTGAACTCCACAAATTCACCTACCAACGAGAAGAAGGGAGGGGGAAAATAAGAATGTCTAACCTTTAGAAAGAAGCCCCTCCTTACAATTTATAGGAAGAATGAGAGAGGGAAGAGAGAGGAATTCCAAATCTACCTCAACCACCTCCAGATTGTATTTAATTCATCTCATTATGATGGTAGGTGAGAACCCTAACAAACCCAAAAATGGTGAATTGTATTTTGCATTTTTTAAGAACTTGTTCTAACCCAATTAAATATATCCAATTGTAGTTAGATAGAGGACCTCGTAATATTTCCAAAAATTCCAACCTTGCGTGAATCCGAGCTCCCTGTGAAAAGTTATAGCCATTTGAATATTTGTGTCATGGGTTTACTTTCTATCGGGGTCGGGTTGTAAACGCTCAAAATTTTGTGCCTCTTGAAGATGTGCCTCGGTGCAACTATCATCATGTCAACATACTCTTATGTGTGTCATAGGCACTGAAAATGTGGTGTCGACACTTTGTGCTTTGTGCGCCCTAACCCGCGCCTTGGGCTCAAATTTTGCATGTCGACACTTTGTCTTGTACACCCCCAACCGCGCCTTGGGAGTGAATTTTCGCATGTCGACACTTTGTGCTGTGCGCCCCCAACCTGCGCCTTAGGTGAAAATTTTTTCATGTCGACACTTTGTCTTTGTTGCTAGAGGCACTTGGTGATGTAATAAATGTTAGGTTTTCGACCATGCAATGCACTTTCAAAACCTGAAATGAACGATTTTTATTTTCCTTGATTTCCATATTCTTCGCTCTTGACTATATTTACTGGGGAAATATATACAACAATTTAGCAACTCAACGGGATCACCTGCCTACTAGGTAGAAGATCAGTGGTCTTTTAGCAATCCATTGGGCATTGAGTCATAAGTAATAACCTAAAACCAACCTGATATCTGATCCCAAGCCTGATACCACAACTCCTTTTCTGAGAGCACACTGAACTATAAAAATCCAACATGGGAGCATCAAAACCTATGTCTAAGAACTTAGGGAAACTGAAACCTAAATACCACAAGACAATGTGCATAAGCACTTAGAGGAATTGAAATCTAGGCTAATATTTACAAAAGTAAACCTTTTCCTTTTAGTAGCAATGTTTAAGATAGATTCCATTAACCGGAATCGGGAGTTCTTATCCATCCAATGTAGACAATTGGAAGGCATTATTACTTTTACATCTCGTGACCATGTAGGGGCCACTCCAAATGGCATCAAACTTGGAATTCCTTCCTGGTTTTCCCGATCTACATCCCATTTCAGAACTAGGTCCCCTTCTTGGAAGGTCCTTGCTCTTGCCTTCTTATCAAACCATCTTTTTACTAAGGCCTAATCCTTCTAAATCGTCTGAACTGCATGTTCTATGATTTCCTCCAATTCCATCAACTCCACATACCTGGCTTCCATTGGTTCGAACTCAGCCAACTCCAACTGCTTCATGATCTCCAATGCAATCAGTTCTAATGATATAGGAAATACTGCCTCTTTCCCATAGACCAACTTGTAGGGAGAATTACCTATAAACCTCTTTGGCGTTATCCTGTCAGCCCATAATGATGATTTTAGATTGGTATGCCATGTCTTTTGGTTTTCATCCAGAGTCCTTCTGATTATTCTTAGCAAATTCTTGTTCGTGGACTCTGCTTATCCATTACCCTGTGGGTAATAGTTTAAAGAGGTGCTCAAATAGATTCCATTCTTGAAAGCCCATTCTGTAATCTTGGAACCTATGAATGCCAATGCATTATCTGATATGATAGTGTCTGGCACACCAAACCTAGTCACTATTCCTTCATAAAAGTCTAGTATGTTAGACTCATTTGCTTCTTTGAGCGCTACTGCTTTGGTCCACTTGGTGAAATAGTCCATTGCCATGAGAATCCACTTGTGGCCTTGGCTTGAGTTTGGATTTATGACCCCAATGAAGTCCAATCCCCATTGCATAAATGGTTGGTTAACCAAAATTGGGTGCAATGGAAGCTCTGTTAGTCTTTCTTTTCCTGTGAAGAGTGCACATTTCTTACACTTTCTTATCCATGTATAGCACTCGCTAAACACTGTGGGCCAATAATACCCTACCTTCATTATCTTGAGAGTTGTTATCCATGGGGAAAAATGTCCTCTAGAATCACCATCATGAAAATCTTGTAACACCCTCTCAATTTGACCTATCCCAATGCACCTCAATAGAATTCCATTGATGTCTTTCTTAAACAAAACACCATCAACAAGCACATATGGAATGTCTTGTAATCTAAAGTATCTCCTTTTTGCTTTGCTCATTTATGGAGGGCATAGACTTGTCTGTAGGAAGTGTATCATATCTTGAGTCCAAAAAGGATTGGGCACATCATCATTTTCCTATTCTTGACCATCATGCAGTACCAAGACAATCTCTTTTTCATCACCTGCTTCAACTTGCTTACTTGAGGCTACTTGTTCACATAATCCCTTTCCACGGACCAGCTTAGTGACCTTAATTTTGATGTTATAATCCATGACACGAGTGATCCATCCCGCACGTTTCTCATTCAGATCCTTGTTTGAAGGAATTCGTTGACTCCGCATGAGAGACCAACAATTGGATCTTTTTTTTTGAGACTAGGTGCTTGAATTTCTTTAAGCTCCCGATCACTATAAGGACATGCTTTTCAATGGAAGAGTACCTAGTTTCGTATTCCTCCAAGCCTTGATCAAGAAAGCAACTGGTTGTTCTAAGCCTTCTTTGTTTTTTGCTGTACCAAGATTGCAGAAATTGTGTCTCCACCACCGAAGGCATATAGCATGAAGTCCTTGGAGAAGTCTCAGATTGATGAGAGTCGAGCTTGAGATATAGCCTCTTTTATTTCCTCAAAACATTCCTTGCCTTCGGATGTCCACTTAAATACCATGCTCTTCTTTAACATCAGCGTTATTGGCTTTACGAGAGTTGTAAAGTTTGGAACAAACTGCGGATGAAATTGATCCTTCCTAAGAAGCTTTGAAGAGCTTTCTTGTGACTTGGCAATGGCAATGCACGAATTGCTTCAACTCGTCTGGGTCAATCATCAACCCCTCCTTTGAAACAATATGGCCTAGAAGTTTTCCTTTGTGAGCCAAGAATATGCATTTTTGGGATTCAATGATACCGAAATCTTCTACATCTCTCGAAAAACTTGCCTCGGATGAAAGAGGTGACCTACCTGTATTTTTGGAGAATACCGTGATATCATCAAGATATATCAGAACTATTTTATTGATTAATCCCTTGAATGCCATATCCATTGCCCTTTGGAAAAAGGCTCCAGCTATTGATAGCCCAAATGGCATCTTCTTGTAGGCATAGGTGCCCCATTTGGTGGTGAAATCCATCTTGAAATGGTCATCCTCTTTCACCATTACCTAATTATACCCTGAGTAGCCATCTAGGAGAGAGAATCTCTCTGAACCGGATACTACTTGTAATATTTGTTTCATTAAAGGAAGTGGGTAATGGTCTTTGAGAGATGCCCTATTGAGGTCTCAGAAGTCCACACACAACCTGATTTCTCCACTCTTCTTCCCACTGTAACCAAATTTGCAACCCAACTTGATTGCTTGATCGGGAATATAAATATCACCTCTATTAGCTTGTTTAGCTCTTTCTTCATTAGAGGCTCAGTGT
This sequence comes from Taxus wallichiana var. yunnanensis, assembly GCA_018340775.1. Taxonomy (NCBI): domain Eukaryota; kingdom Viridiplantae; phylum Streptophyta; class Pinopsida; order Cupressales; family Taxaceae; genus Taxus; species Taxus wallichiana. The sequence goes on from CM031240.1 coordinate 266,774,813, forward strand.
GAGGGTTGACTAGTCTCTTCTTCACTCGCCCGATGGGATTAGAATATGGATCCAATTCTATGGTATGTTGTGCCAACTTCAGATTGAATCCTCTTAAGTCTTCATAGCTCCAAACAAAGACATCTAGAAATTCTTGGAAAATTTGTATGAAATCTGATTTCTCCTGCTCAGTGGTCACTTTACCAATTTGAAGTTTTTTGCCTTCCCCAACTAGAATTGGCTCGAATCTTCTCTCTTAACTTGTATGTTAGCATTTTCCTTACGGAATCGGTCATTAGGGTTGAAGATAGACTCCAATGTTACTAAACCTTTAGGAAGCTTGTTTGTCTGCAGATGCACTACTTGATCCCCGTACTGCTGCTCTAGTCTGTCCCGATTCCTAGTTGATAATTCAGCCTCTTCTTGTAAAAAATTGACAACTGCTGATTGTTCTCAAACACCGCCACTTTGTGCTATTATCCTGAATCGTTGGCCTCACAATCACATGGATATGTGGTTGTGTTTTTTCCCTTCTGATGTTGTCAACCACATCCAACGTTGCTCCAATTGCTGCGAGCCTATCCGCAGCTTCATTTTTCTTCCTAGGTATGGATACAATGTTGAAAGATTTGAAATCCTCAATGAGGTCCCATACCCCTGTTCTTATAGTTCCTCCGCAGGTCATTCTTTATAGCATGTTGTCCCCCGACTTGGTTGATGATTAGCTCACTATCTCCAAACACCTACACATTATTTATACCCTTTTTCCTTTCCCAATGAAGTCCATTAATCAATGCTTCGTATTCACCGTGTTGTTTGAACAGTAAAATTGGAAATGAAAAGTGAATAATATTTGATGCCTTGAGGTGAAACAAGCATAACTCCTCCTCCTGCACCTTTCCTACTCCTTGATCAATCGAAAAATAATTTCATACCTCATTTTCATCCTTATGTTCTAGTTTGGTGATGCTAGGAATAGACTGGTTTTCTTCATTTATGCAATAGACTCCTAGCTAGCAGATTCTTCTACTTCTTGGTAGGGATCAAAAGCATGTACCTTGCTTGCCCATTCATCAAGAGTCAAATCTGGGATGCTTCCAACTTAGGTGTCACTTCATCGTGCTTAAATAATTTTCTTGATCAAATGCTGAAAAGTTGGCATTGATTTGGCTTGGAGTGTGACGCTCGATATGAAAGTTTGTAATTTGGTTAGGATCTTATTGTGACCTTAGTACCATATCTTGTTCTGAACAACATGTGTGACCAGTGAGCAGATAAGTAGCTTCCAATTCTAGTTGTGATATCCCTTGATAAGCATAGGGCAAAGATTGGTGGTAAATCTATCACTGACACATCTTACAAAACGGTAACATTGGGGCATGCATGGAAGGTAAGATTCAAACCTTTAATCACTCCCACCATTGATACTATTGTCCCATCCAATTGCACTACCCCTTTGATATGAATTAATATTGGAGACCCACTAATTAGCTATTTGCTTGGGCATGACAGAACTACTTGCCCTAAAATCAATCATGCAATTGTGTACTGGTTTATCCCCAATGATTAATGAAACATAGAATGGAGGGGGCTTCAAAACTTTACCTTGTTGTCCTCCATGATTCCCTTCAGGCTGAGCAACATTTGTGAGGACATTCTCTTGCATATGGACCTGCTGGTTCGAAGTTGACCAATTCTTCATGGCAACTTGTAGAAGATCTCTTTGGCCTGGGATGGATAAAGATTCCCACATTTATATATTCACATTTTTCTTCTTCATTTGATCAATGATGCTAAATGGGGATGAAAGATCTCTTTGTTATCCTTTAACCTACACATTCCTTTCTTGCGCATGGGCAGCAACAACTAGCATTTGAGTTGGCTTAGAAGGTGGTTTGGGCTGTCCTTGCGTGTTTGGAACTGTATTTTTCTTACCAACACCTTGTGGAGTGATGGAAGGTTGTAGATCACTTGGAGCCAATGACTTCCCTTCACCAATATTCCTCTTCTTTGATCTTGTGTTAGCTGGTACACTTTGAGAAATTGTTTGATTCATGTGAATTTGGAATTATGTTTTGCTGACATGTCCCTTGTTGCTGATTTGTTTCTTGACTCACTTCACCCTCTATGCCAGTAGTTGTCACCATCAAGGCTTGGTTCAAAGCACCATTGAAGCACATAGATTGGTTGTGAGGTTCATTGCATGGGAAACACCAATCATACTCTTGAGCTATGTTGTTTTGCACTGGCACTAATGCTTTAGAAGAAGATGCAACATTGGGGTTATAGGGCTGAAATGGTCTATTAGTGGGAGGCCTTTCTTGCCTTTGATTTGCAGCTGGATTGGGTGGCCTATTGGGCTGGTATGGTGGCCTATTATGTTGAGCTTGAGGCTGATAAGAAGGTCTAAAGATTTGGGCTCTCACGCCTCTTGAGTGTAACCAACTCATTTCCCAAATTTTGCAATTGTTTCATGACCTCTTGCAGTTCATTTGAAGCACTAGAGGATGAAGTAAAATTTTCATTTGAAATTTGATTTCTAGGAGTGGGAATAGGAGCCAAAGTGGGTGCTTGACTAGTGCTTAGATTTTCCGAGTTTGGATACAAGGGCATGGGAGGCCTAGGAGCCAGCTTACCAGCTTGAATAAGATAGTTTTCATCCCTAATGGCTATGCTATAAGCAACAGGTAAGGTTGTGCCTCCCATAGATTGAATTAACATAGAAATATCAGAATTCAAAGCCTTAAGATAATATAGAAAAGCACCTTCAACAGTTTGCCTAACGGCCACTTGAATCCCATCCCAAGACCTTTGAAATCTGAAGTTGAAGTCAGTCAGCTACTCATTGGAAGCTCTCTTGATAGTTGTCAATTGTTCTAGTAGAGACAAATTGTGTCCCATTTCTCCAAACTTCCCATGGAGAACTATGCGTAACCCGATTCAAATTTTGCATAGAACTAGCTCCAAGGCTCTGAACCATTGCAATGCCTTCCTTTGAACGAAGATGTGAGTAATTTTACAAAGAACATCCATTTCATTTATCTCATGGATTGTAAAAACATTAGCAATGTCTTTGACATGATCACCAGGAGTGGTATGATTTTCTCCAGTGAAAAATGGAATGTTCTTCAATGCTACAATTGGAATTGGATTCTGTGCATTGAGGGTAAGTGGGCTACTTCCAATGAAGTTGACAAAAGGGTTTTGTTGTGCCATTTTGATTGGTCTAAGAACCCTTGTTCATTGGATGAAAGGTATACCAGGTGGAGGGGTTGATAAAGTCATGTTAGGTGGAGATGGTGATTTTTGTGGTCTTCTTCCTCTCATTCCTCTACCTGGTGATATCTGCAAGTAGACAAAAAACCCTTCTTCTCGAGGATCGACTGGTTCAAAATCTTCTCATGCACTGGGCAACTTTTGCTCCTACACCACCGAATTCTACCCTTTCGAAGTTTCCAGATGTGTTATATAATGAGCCTCAAAAGGCTAGATTCTGCCAAGTTACACACCAAACCTGACAATATTAAAAAAAACTTTGAAGGACCTGAAACATACAGTTCTTAATTTCAATTATCGGGTCTTCTTGTGCAGCTACTAATCCTCGAAAGGTATAGGTGAAACTTAGGCCATGCAAGGAAACTTACAAAACTCGAATCACACTTTGTCGGAACATGGGACATGCTCAACACCTGGGAAAACCCGAAATACTAAAAACTATGAAATTTTGAAAGTCAAAATCTCAAAAATATAACAATACCCTTTTGAAGATTATCCCCCAATCTATCAACTAGTGAAATTATGACTTATTTTGAGCAAGTTAAGCCCTTGAAAATCGATTTAAAAGTGAGCACTGGAAGGTGAAAAAAATATGAAATTGTAACACCTACAATTTCTAAGTCCAAATTTCTTGAAAATTCCTTCAAATCTTGTGGAATGACCTATAGGTCCCACCGAGCATGGCAAAACTATTTATGGCAAATCACAAGACCCCCGAATGTCTCGCACCTTGATATTTTGAGAATCTTAGTGTGATTGCATAACATGGAGCTTTTCCCAAGTGTGGGACCTTGTGAATCGGAAAGCTCTCTGGATGAAGGCAAGTTCCTATTCCTATGTTGAGATGCACACATAAAAATGTAGAGGGTTTACTCAAAAACCTAATCTAACTTGCCAAGGAGAAAGGGTAAGAAGATGCATAAAAATAAACCTAAACTAACAAAGGTGATGCACCAAGGAATGAAGAAACATCTGTCTTGCCAATAAACACAAACCATTAAAATGTAATGCAAGATCATGCACAGATAACCAGATTTGCAGTGAAATATCAAGAGGATGCAAATGAACATAGAGAGGGTTGAGAATCATCCACAAACATGTATTATTTGCTCCAAAGATTGATACAATACACTAAAAATGCCAAGAGGAAAAGTTGCATTACAATTTTAGATGAGAGGTTTGAACAGCACAAATTCACCTACTAAAGAGAAGAAGGGAGGGGAAAACAAGAATGTATAACCTTTAGAAAGAAGCCCCTCCTTAAAATTTATAGGAAGAATGAGGGAGGGAAAAGAGAGGAATTCCAAATCTACCCCAACCACCTCCGATTGTATTTAATTCATCTCATTATGGTGGTAGGTGAGAACCGTAGAAAACCCAAAAACGGTGAATTGTGTTTTGCATTTTTGAAGAACTTGTTCTCACCCAATTAATCCCTAAAAGGTACAGGTGAAACTTAGGTCATGCAAGACAACTTACAAAACCTGAAACACACTGTGTCGGAACTTGGGACATGCTCAACACCTGGGAAAACCTGAAATACTAAAAACTATGAAATTGTGAAAGTTAAAATATCAACAATATAAGAATACCCTTTTGAAGAATATCCCCCGATCTATCAACTGGTGAAATTTTGACTTGTTTTGAGCAAGTTAAGCCCTTCAAAATTGATTTTAAAGTTCAGCCTAGAAGGTGAAAAAAATATGAAATTGTAAAACCTACAATTTCTAAATCCAAATTTCTTAAAAATTCCTTCAAATCTTGTCGAATGACCTATTGGTCCCACCTGGCATGCCAAAACTATTGATGGCGAATAACAGCACCCCTGAATGTCTACAACTCGATGGGTTGAGACTCTTAGTGCGATTGCATAACATGGAGCTTTTCCCAAGTGTGGGACCTTGTGAATCGGGAAAGCTCTCTAGATGAAGGCCAGTTCCTATTCCTCTGTTCAGATGCACACATAAAAATGCAGAGGGTTTACTCAAAAACCTAATCTAACTTTCCAAAGAGATAGGGTAATAAGATGCATAAAAATAAACCTAAACTAACAAAGGTGATGCACCGAGGAATGAAGAAACACATGTCTTGCCAATAAACACAAACCATTAAAATGTAATGCAAGATCATGCACAGATAACTGGATTTGTAGTGAAAGATCAAGATGATGCAAATGAACACATAGAGAGGGTTGAGAATCATCCACAAACATGTATTATTTGCTCCAAATATTGATACAATACACTACAAAATGCCAAGAGGCAAAGTTGCATTACAGTTTTAGATGAGAGGTTTGAACTCCACAAATTCACCTACCAAAGAGAAGAAGGGAGGGGCAAAACAAGAATGTCTAACCTTTAGAAAGAATCCCCTCTTACAATTTATAGGAAGAATGAGAGAGGGAAGCGAGAGGAATTCCAAATCTACCCAACCACCTCCAGATTGTATTTAATTCATCTCATTATGGTGGTAGGTGAGAACCCTAGAAAACCCAAAAATGGTGAATTGTATTTTGCATTTTTGAAGAACTTGTTCTCACCCAATTAATCACTGAAAGGTACAGGTGAAACTTAGGTCATGCAAGGCAACTTACAAAACCTGAAACACACTGTGTCTGAACTTGGGACATGCTCAACACCTAGGAAAACCCGAAATACTAAAAACTATGAAATTTTGAAAGTCAAAATCTCAAAAATATAAGAATACCCTTGTGAAGATTAATGATCTATAAACCGGGTAAATACAACACAAAATGCCAAGAAGCAAAGTTGCATTCAGTGAAGTTAAGCTTTAGATGAGAGGTTTGAACTCCAAGATCACCGCCAAAGAGAAGAAGGGAGGCGAAAAACAAGAATGTCTAACCTTTAGAAAGAAGCCCCTCCTTACAATTTGTAGGAAGAATGAGAGAGGGAAGAGAGCGAATTTCAAATCTACCCCAACCACCTCCAGTTTTATTTAATTCATCTCATTATGGCAGTAGGTGAGAACTCTAGCAAACCCAAAAATGGTGAATTGTATTTTGCTTTTGTAAGAACTTGTTCTCACCCAATTAACCTTCCCTAAAAGGTACGAGTGAAACTTAGGTCATGCAAGAGACAACTTACAAAACCTAAAACACCTAATCAAATGGAATGGGACGAGGGTAAGAACACACCGGGAAAACCTGAAATACTAAAAACTATGAAATTGTGAAAGTTAAAATATCAACAATAAAAGAATACCTTTTGAAGAATATCCCCGATCTATCAATGGTGAAATTTTGACTTGTTTTGAGCAAGTTAAGCCCTTCAAAATTGATTTTAAAGTTCACCTAGAAATGCCAAGAAAAAATATGAAATTGTAAAACCTACAATTTCTAAATCCAAATTTCTTAAAAATTCCTTCAAATCTTGTGGAATGAATTGGTCCAAACGGGCATGCCAAAACTATTTGGCGAAAAGAAGCCCCCCCGAATGTCTACAACTCGATGGGTTGAGACTCTTAGTGCGATTGCATAACATGGAGCTTTTCCCAAGTGTGGGACCTGTGAATCGGGAAAGCTCTCTAGATGAATTCATCTCTATTCCTCCTGGTAGGTGAGAGATGAACACATAAAAATGCAGAGTATTTTACTCAAAAACCTAATCTAACTTGCCAAGAGATAGGGTAATAAGATGCATAAAAATAAACCTAAACTAACAAAGGTGATGCACCGAGGAATGAAGAAACACATGTCTTGCCAATAAACACAAACCATTAAAATGTAATGCAAGATCATGCATGATAATAGCTAAGATTTAGTGAAAGATCAAGAGGATGCAAATGAACACATAGAGAGGGTTGAGAATCATCCACAAACATGCATTATTTGCTCCAAATATTGATACAATACACTACAAAATGTTAAGAGGCAAAGTTGCATTACAAATTTTAGATGAGAGGTTTGAACTCCACAAATTCACCTACCAAAGAGAAGAAGGGAGGGCAAAACAAAATGTCAACCTTTAGAAAGAATCCCCATCTTACAATTTATAGGAAGAATGAGAGAGAAAAGAGAGAGGAATTCCAAATCTACCCAAACCACCTCCAAGTTGTATTTAATTCATCTCATTATGGTGGTAGGTGAGAACCTTAGAAAACCCAAAAATGGTGAATTTTATTTTGAATTTTTTTGAAGAACTTGTTCTCACCCAATTTAAGGTAAGAAGATGCATAAAAAAAAAACTAAACTAACAAAGGTGATGCAAGGCAACTTACAAGGAATGAAGAAACACCTGTCTTCGAACAATAAACACAAACCATTAAAATGCAATGCTAAATCAACTATAAATTTTGAAAGATCAAAGGATCTCAAAAATAGGGTTGAGAATCACCCCACAAACAAGATTATTCGATCTAAATTTGTGAAATACAACTAAAAAATGCCAAGAGGCAAAGTTGCATTACAATGCTTTAGATGAGAGGTTTGAACTCCACAAATCCACCTGCCAAAGAGAAGAAGGGAGGCGAAAAACAAGAATGTCTAACCTTTAGAAAGAAGCCCCTCCTTACAATTTATAGGAAGAATGAGAGAGGAAGAGAGAGGAATTTCAAATCTACCCCAACCACCTCCAGATTTTATTTAATTCATCTCATTATGGTGGTAGGTGAGAACCCTAGCAAACCCAAAAATGGTGAATTGTATTTTGCTTTTTTGAAGAACTTGTTCTCACCCAATTAATCCCTGAAAGGTACAGGTGAAACTTAGGTCATGCAAGGAAACTTACAAAACCTGAAACACACTGTCTCGAAACTTGGGACATGCTCAACACCTACGAAAACCCTTGAAATACTAAAAACTATGAAATTTTGAAAGTCAAAATCTCAAAAATATAAGAATACCCTTTTGAAGATTATCCCCTGATCTATTATTTTTGAAGTGAATTTTGACTTGTTTTGAGCAAAGTTAAGCCCTTGAAAATTGATTTCAAAGTTCAGCACAAAGGTGAAAAAAATATGAAATTGTAAAACCTACAATTTCTAAGTCCAAATTTCTTGAAAATTCCTTCAAATCTTGTGGAATAACATATTGGTCCAACCGGGCATCCCAAAACTATTGATGGTGAATCACAAAGACTTCTTTAAATGTCTGCAACTCGATGGGTTGAGACTCTTAGTGCGATTGCATAACATGGAGCTTTTCCCAAGTGTGGGACCTTGTGAATCGGGAAAGCTCTCTGGATGAAGGCTAGTTCCTATTCCTCTATTCAGATGCACACATAAAAATGCAGAGGGTTTACTCAAAAACCTAATCTAACTCCAAGGAGATAGGGTAAGAAGATGCATAAAAAATAAACCTAAACTAACAAAGGTGATGCACCGAGGAATGAAGAAACACCTGTCTTGCCAATAAACACAAACCATTAAAATGCAATGCAAGATCATGCACAGATAACCATATTTGTAGTGAAAGATCAAGAGGATGCAAATGAACACGAGAGGGTTGAGAATCATCCACAAACATGTATTATTTTCTCTAAAGATTGACACAATACACTATAAAATGCTAAGAGGCAAAGTTGCATTACAGTTTTAGATGAGAGGTTTGAACTCCACAAATTTCACCGCCAAAGAGAAGAAGGGAGGGGCAAAATAGGAATGTCTAACCTTTAGAAAGAAGCCCCTCCTTACAATTTATAGAAGAATGAGAGAGGGAAAAGAGAGGAATTCCAAATCTACCCCAACCACCTCCAGATTGTATTTAATTCATCTCATTATGGTGGTAGGTGAGAACCCTAGCAAACCCAAAAATGGTGAATTGTATTTTGCATTTTTGAAGAACTTGTTCTCACCCAATTAATCCCGAAAGGTACAGTGAAACTTAGGTCATGCAAGGAAACTTACAAATCCGAAACACATTTGTCGAACTTGTTGGACATGCTCAGGAACACCTAGGAAAACCCATGAAATACTAAAAACTATGAAATTTTGAAAGTCAAAATCTCAAAAATATAAGAATACACTTTGATGATCATCCCCTAATCTATCAAAGGTGAGTGAATTTTTACTTTTTTGAAAGCAAGTTAAGCCCTTGAAAATCGATTTCAAAGTTCAAATCTGGAAGGTGAAAAAATATGAAATTGTAAAACCTACAATTTCTAAGTCTAAATTTCTTTAAAATTCCTTAAAATCTTGTGGAATGACCTATTGGTCCAATCTGGCATGCCAAAACTATTGATGGTGAATCACAAGCACCCCTAAATGTCTCGCAACTCGATGGGTTGAGACTCTAGTGCGATTACATAACATGGAGCTTTTCCCAAGTGTGGGACCTTGTGAATCGGGAAGCTCTTTGGATGAAGCCGGTTCCTATTCCTTTGTCGAGATGCACACATAAAAATGTAGAGTGTTTACTCAAAAACCTAATCTAACTTTCCAAGGAGACAGGGTAAGAAGATGCATAAAAATAAACCTAAACTAACAAAGGTGATGCACCGAGGAATGAAGAAAACACATGTCTTCCAATAAACACAAACCATTAAAATGCAATGCAAGATCATGCACAGATAACAAGATTTGTAGTGAAAGATCAAGAGGATCTAAATGAACACAAAGAGAGGGTTGAGAATCATCCACAAACATGTATTATTTGCTCCAAAGATTGATACAATACACTACAAAATGCCAAGAGGTTTTAGATGAAGGTTTGAACTCCACAAATTTTGCCAAATAGAAGAAGGGTGGGGGAAAGCAAAAATTTCTAACCTTTAGAAAAATCCCTTTAAAATTTATAGAATAATGAGAGAAGGAAGAGAGAGGAATTTCAAATCTACCCCAACCACCTGCAAGATTGTATTTAATTTATCTCATTATGGTGGTAGGTGAGAACCCTAGCAAACCCAAAAATGGTGAATTGTATTTTACATTTTTGAAGAACTTTTTCTCACCCAATTAATCCCGAAAGGTACAGTGAAACTTAGGTCATGCAAGGCAACTTAAAAACCTAAAAACACTATGTCGGAACTTGGGACATGCTCAACACCTGGGAAAACCTGAAATACTAAAAACTATAAAATTTAGCAAGTAAAATATCAAAAATATGAGAATAACCTTTTGAAGATTATCCCCCGATCTATCAACTGGTGAAATTTTCAACTTGTTTTGAGCAAGTTAAGCCCTTGAAAATCGATTTCAAAGTTCAGCCTGGAAGGTGAAAAAAATATGAAATTGTAAAACCTACAATTTCTAAGTCCAAATTTCTTGAAAATTCCTTCAAATCTTGTGGAATGACCTATTGGTCCCACCGGGCATGCCAAAACTATTGATGCGAATCACAAGACCCCCTGAATGTCTGCAACTCGATGGGTTGAGACTCTCAATGTGATTGCATAACATGGAGCTTTTCCCAAGTGTGGGACCTTGTGAATCGGGAAAGCTCTCTCGGATGAAGGCTAGTTCCTATTCCTCTATTCAGATGCACACATAAAAATGTAGAGGGTTTACTCAAAAACCTAATCTAACTTTCCAAGGAGACAGGGTAAGAAGATGCAAAAAATAAACCTAAACTAACAAAGGTGATGCACCGAGGAATGAAGAAACACCTGTCTTGCCAATAAACACAAACCATTAAAATGTAATGCAAGATCATGCACAGATAACCAGATTTGCAGTGAAAGATCAAGAGGATGAAAATGAACACAGAGAGGGTTGAGAATCATCCACAAACATGTATTATTTGCTCCAAAGATTGATACAATACACTACAAAATGCCAAGAGGAAAAGTTGCATTACAGTTTTAGATGAGAGGTTTGAACTCCACAAATTCACCTGCCAAAGAGAAGAAGGGAGGGGCAAAACAAAATGTCTAACCTTTAGAAAGAATCCCCTCCTTACAATTTATAGGAAGAATGAGAGAGGAAGAGAGAGGAATTTCAAATCTACCCCAACCACCTCCAATTTTATTTAATTCATCTCATTATGGTGGTAGGTGAGAACCCTAGCAAACCCAAAAATGGTGAATTGTATTTTGCATTTTTGAAGAACTTTTTTCTCACCCAATTAATCCCCTAACCTTAAACTAAAAAAGGTGAAGAACAGTGAAAACTAAGGTCATGCAAGGCAACTTACAAAACTTGCAAACACACACAATGTGGGAACTTTGGGACATGCTCAACACCTAAGAAAAACTGAAATACTAAAAACTATGAAATTGTGAAAGTCAAAATATCAAAAATATAAGAATACCTTTTGAAGATTATCCCCGATCTATCAATTGGTGAAATTTTTTACTTGTTTTAGCAAGTTAAGCCCTTGAAAATTGATTTCAAAGTTCAGCCTGGAAGGTGAAAAAAATATGAAATTGTAAAACCTACAATTTCTAAGTCCAAATTTCTTGAAAATTCCTTCAAATATTGTGGAATGACCTATTGGTCCCACCAAGCGTGCCAAAACTATTGATGGCGAATCACAACACCCCTAAATGTCTACAACTCGATGGGTTGAGACTCTCAGTGTGATTGCATAACATGGAGCTTTTCCCAAGTGTGGGACCTTGTGAATCGGGAAAGCTCTCCGGATGAAGGCGAGTCCCTATTTCCTGTTGAGATATGCACACATAAAAATGCAGAGGGTTTACTCAAAAACCTAATCTAACTTGCCAAGGAGACAGGGTAAGAAGATGCATAAAAATAAACCTAAACTAACAAAGGTGATGCACCGAGGAATGAAGAAACACTTGTCTTGCCAATAAACACAAACCATTAAAATGTAATGCAAGATCATGCACAAGATAACTGGATTTGCAGTGAAAGATCAAGAGGATGCAAATGAACACAGAGAGGGTTGAGAATCATCCACAAACATGTATTATTTTCTCCAAAGATTGATGAAATACACTACAAAATGCCAAGAAGCAAAGTTGCATTACAATTTTAGATGAGAGGTTTGAACTCCAAAATTCACCTGCTAAAGAGAAGAAGGGAGGGGCAAAAACAAGAATGTCTAACCTTTAGAAAGAAGCCCCTCCTTACAATTTATAGGAAGAATGAGAGAGGGAAGAGAGAGGAATTTCAAATCTACCCCAACCACCTCCAGATTGTATTTAATTCATCTCATTATGGTGGTAGGTGAGAACCCTAGCAAACCCAAAAATGGCGAATTGTATTTTGCATTTTTGAAGAACTTGTTCTCACCCAATTAATCCTGAAGGTATAGGTGAAACTTAGGTCATGCAAGGAAACTTATAAAACTTGAAACACACTGTGTCGGAACTTGGGACATGCTCAACACCTGGGAAAACCTGAAATACTAAAAACTATGAAATTTTGAAAGTCAAAATCTCAAAAATATAAGAATACCCTTTTGAATATTATCCCTCGATCTATCAACTAGTGAAATTTTGACTTGTTTTGAGCAAGTTAAGACCCTTGAAAATCGATTTGAAAGTTCAGCCTGGAAGGTGAAAAAAATATGAAATTGTAAAACCTACAATTTCTAAGTCCAAATTTCTTGAAAATTTCTTCAAATCTTGTGGAATGACCTATTGGTCCCACCAGGCATGCCAAAACTATTGATGGAAAATCACAACACCCCTGAATGTCTAAAACTCGATGGGTTGAGACTCTTAGTGTGATTGCATAACATGGAGCTTTTCCCAAGTGTGGGACCTTTTGAATCAAAAAAGCTCTCTGGATTAAGGCTAGTTCCTATTCCTCTGTTGAGATGCACACATAAAAATGAGAGGGTTTACTCAAAACCTAATCTAACTTTGCCAAGGAGATAGGGTAAGAAGATGCATAAAAATAAACCTAAACTAACAAATGGTGATGCACGAGGAATGAAGAAACACCTATCTTGCCAATAAACACAAACCATTAAAATGCAATGCAAGATCATGCAAGATAACCAGATTTGTAGTGAAAGATCAAGAGGATGCAAATGAACACAGAGAGGGTTGAGAATCATTCACAAACATGTATTATTTGCTCCAAAGATTGATACAATACACTACAAAATTCCAAGAGGTAAAGTTGCATTACAGTTTTAGATGAGAGGTTTGAACTCCACAAATTCACCTACCAAAAGAAGAAGGGGGGCAAAAAAAGAATGTCTAACCTTTATAAAGAAGCCCCTCCTTACAATTTATAGGAAGAATGAGAGAGGGAAGAGAGAGGAATTCCAAATCTACCCAAACCACCTCCAGATTGTATTTAATTCATCTCATTATGGTGGTAGGTGAGAACCTAGACAAACCCAAAAATGGTGAATTGTATTTTGCATTTTTGAAGAAATTTTTCTCACCCAATTAATCAGTGAAAGGTACAGGTGAAACTTAGGTCATGCAAGGCAACTTACAGAACATGAAACACATTGTGTCGAACTTGGGACATGCTCAACACACGGGAAAACCCAAAATACTAAAAGCTATAAAATTTTGAAATGTCAAAATATCAAAAATATAAGAATACCCTTTGAGATTATCCCCATCTATAAACCTGGTGAAATTTTTACTTGTTTTGAGCAAGTTAAGCCCTTGAAAATCGATTTCAAAGTTCATCCGGAAGGTGAAAAAATATCAAATTGTAAAACCTACAATTTCTAAGTCAAATTTCTTGAAAATTCCTTCAAATCTTGTGGAATGACCTATTGGTCCCACAGTGTGCCAAAACTATTGATGGTGAATCACACAACACCCCTAAATGTCTATCAAGTCGATGGGTTGAGACTCTAGAGCGATTGCATAACATGGAGCTTTTCCAAGTGTGGGACCTTGTGAATCAGAAATCTCTCTAAATGAAGGCCAGTTCCTATTCCTCTGTTCAGATGCACACATAAAAATGCAAAGGGTTTACTCAAAAACCTAATCTAACTTTCCAAGGAGACAGGGTAAGAAGATGCATAAAAATAAACCTAAACTAACAAAGGTGATGCACCGAGGAATGAAGAAACACCTGTCTTGCCAATAAACACAAACCATTAAAATGCAATGCAAGATCATGCACAGATAACCAGATTTGCAGTGAAAGATCAAGAGGATGCAAATGAACATAGAGAGGGTTGAGAATCATCCACAAACATGTATTATTTTCTCCAAATATTGATACAATACACTACAAAATGCCAAGAGGCAAAGTTGCATTACAGTTTTAGATGAGAGGTTTGAACTCCACAAATTCACTTGCCAAAGAGAAGAAGGGAGGGGAAAAACAAGAATGTCTAACCTTTAGAAAGAAGCCCCTCCTTAAAATTTATAGGAAGAAGGAGAGAGGGAAGAGAGAGGAATTTCAAATCTACCCGAACCACCTCTAGATTGTATTTAATTCATCTCATTATGGTGGTAGGTGAGAAGCCTAGCAAACCCAAAAATGGTGAATTGTATTTTGTATTTTTGAAGAACTTGTTCTCACCTAATTAATCCCTGAAAGGTACAGGTGAAACTAAGGTCATGTAAGGTAGCTTACAAAACCTGAAACACACTGTGTCGGAACTTGGGACATGCTCAACACCTGGGAAAACCTGAAATACTAAAAACTATGAAATTTTGAAAGTCAAAATCTCAAAAATATAAGAATACCCTTTTGAAGATTATCCTCATGGACCTCGTAAGCTTTAAAAAAATTCCAACCTTGCGTGAATCCAAGCTCCCTATGAAAAGTTATGGCCATTTGAATATCAGTGTCATGGGTTTTTTTTTGTTGGGGTCAGGGTTTAACGCTCAAAATGTTGCACCTCCTAAAGATAAACCTTAGTGAAAATATCCTCATGTCAAAATACTCTTAAGTGCTCCATAGGCACTAAAAGTGTGGTGTCGACACTTTGTGCTATGCACCCCAAACCTGCTCCTTGGGTGTGAATTTTTGCATGTCGACACTTTGTGCTGTGCGCCCTCAACCTGTGCCTTGGGTGTGAATTTTTCATGTCTACTCTTTGTGCTTTGTGCGCCCCAACCTACGCCCTAGGCATGAATTTTTGCATGTTGACACTTTGTGTTATGCGCTAGAGGCACTTGGTGACGTAATAAATGTCAGGTTTTCGACCATGCAATGCACTTTTAAAACCTAAAATGAAGGATTTTGATTTTCCTTGATTTCCATATTCTTCTTCTCTTGACTATATTTACCCGGGGGAAATATATACAACAATTATTCTATGACCAACACTCATATATGTAACTATATATGTATCCTCACACACGCACACACACATATTTGTAGATATGAAATGATATATACATAACTACATATATACATATATTCATATAATTAATGTTGATAAGTCATCACCTAAAAATTCTTTATTAGACAAGAATAATAAAAATTAGATTAAATATTCATCGCAACAATTTTAATAATTTCATGTATGTATTTAATTAAATCTAGAATGTTATATCAATGAAAGTAGCCCCGATTTTAAATCAATCAAGGAAGAAAATAAGGGATCAGATATTCATACCTTTTTAGGATTTCCTACCCAAACATGTTCTTTGACAAGCACAATGTTAGAGAAAAATATTCTAATCATCATTATCTTCGAGGCTATGGATTAACCACTTGAAATAAAGAGCATTTCCTTGGATTTTGATGTCACGCAACCTAATCCCCCACATATTTAGACCGATAGAATATATTACAAGAAACATTATGGGACCCCTTAAACCTCTCATAGTTATGCCTGAGAATATCCCAAAACAACTTCAAGTTTTCATATGCAACGTTTGATGGAGCTCACCAATTTGAAGAGTAATAAACATGAGTAACAAATAACACCTTAGAGATGATTTGAAACTTACATACCAAAGATAGAGGATTATTAATCCAAAAATAAATCTTATCCTCAACCCTTTGAGGAACATAATCCCATAGCTGCATCAGAAGTGGCATGGAAGGAAAAGGGAATTCCAAGAAATTAGAATTAAACACAAAGATTAATCCAAATCCTCTTATATGCCATCTAAGAAGAGAGGGATAAGAGATGGGGACTCTCAAAACCCCGAGTTTTCTCCCATTCAATGGAGGAACTAGAATCTATACATAAAGTACCCTAACAATCCAAATCATTCTCGAATAGATTGAACCTCTTCAAGAAGTATGATAAAATAATCATCAAACGAGGTGGTCATTGATCACTTATTGATCAAAATTTGGTAGAGAGATCTCTTTAATCAAACCTTGAGAAACAACATAAGCTAGTAGATAACTAAACCCTTTAGCAACAACCACATGAAATGAGGGGGCCAATGGGCACCCTTCTCTAAATAATTTAAAAATATATATTCAATTTCACATACTTTTTCGTTTTTATGATTGACTTAAATAATTTCTTAAAATTGTTTACAATTTTATTTCTTTAAGAAATAAAATATTGTACATACCCCTTATAAGAAGATTATTTCATAACTTTTTCATGAAATTCACCTACTCTAAATCTCTACAAAAAAATCACATAAAAATAAGATGGACAATATTGTGTCAAAAAAATCACTACCGCATTTCATTATGTGATAACTTTACAAAGATATTCAAATGAATAAAATTGTGATTGGGAGTGATTAGTTAATTTTATCTCGAACAATTACTTGTAATTGTTACTACAATTTAGGAAATGTATTGATGTATTTACATGTAAGGATATATTAATGTCATATATTAATGTGTTTTTGTATAATTATATATCTTAAATATCCATGTCTATGGAAGGTCAAAGAATATAATTGTGTCCATTTTTTTTTTGTACTTTTCATACCTTAGAAAAATATGTCCCACAATCGAAACATGACTAAACAAATATAAAATGAAAAAACACATATAAAATGATAGGACATGGATTTTTAAGAGCTTAAATATACCAATGTGACGGGCATCAAGAATTTACCTGATTTTTTAAAGTTTTAATAGTATTTTTATCTATGTATTTATTAGTCATATTTTTTTAAAGTTAGGCACCAAGTAGGACACACTTATATGCTTTGACCTTACATTATTTTAAATTAATTTTCTCGTAATAGTTTTCTACAAGATTTAATTGTAATTATTACAATTATATGTTTTTTTATAGACATTATGTCATAGACCATTAGATAGAGAGGCAATACTATTTCTTGTTTCAATTGAAACTTAGAAGATTCCTTTGTTAGTGTTTGGAATCCAATGACATTTATGACTTTTATTTTCATTAGAATAGGTAAAAACATATTTTGAAGGGATGGAGAACCCTTTACAACTAAAATATAAGGCATTAAAGCACAAAGACACTACATCAAGGAACAAGGAAAAAGAGGCCACAAGTGAAACAACCAAACAAGCCAAAAAAACACCAAACATAGAAAAAACCAAAAGGAGAAAGGGCCCTGCATAGCAGACAAGTCAAAACAACTTGACCACCAACCAATGGCAACCTTAACTACCATGATATTTCAGCCGATGAGATCTGAGACTCATCTTCATAGGAGAATTTCCTTTTTTACCTTTCTTCTTGTTGTTCACGACCTTCCAAGTAGCACCCTCATTAGGATCCACATTCTCATCTGGGTGCACCGGTAGACAGATCTCAAGAACTTCTTTGTTTTTGTTTTTAGGGTTGTGGGTCTACATCGATCCAGGAGGCTGAACCAAGGAAGTCTCTCCCTTTGCCATCTCCTATTGACGAACAATATCTGGTCCAGAAGGGGAGGACATTTATGACATTTATGCTTTTATGCATTCGAATTTCTGACTATACACTAATTTCTGAAGTGAGTTTGTTTTATTACATCAAAAACTATGTTGGCCGAGGAATCCATTGGCAAGTAATTAATATTATTACATTGAGCGATGTCATTTTAGATTTACATTTATTTTATTTGTGCTATCATCTCTAGATGGGGTTTTATTTAGTGAAAGAATCTTTTGTTTATAAACAAGTTAAAAATTATTTGAAAAAACCATATAAAAACCATATTAAAAAAGTGACATAGTATTTAGGAAATATTCTTGATAAATTTCACTTCTTATTTTGACACGCACAGAAACATTTAAAAATTAGGGTGTTCATAGTCACTTTCCATTAAGAATTAATTAAAAACAAAGTGATAACTTTCACTTCTTATTTCGAAAACTAAAAGAAACATTTTGAAATTTAGATTTCAGAGCCACTTTCCATTATGAAATATTAAATTATGTCAAAAGCCTACCAAAAGCTTAGATGCATCAAACTCTGTAAAGGTATTTAAAAATGGTATAAATGAACTTCAAATTTGACAAACGGATTAAGTTTATATTGACAATTATAATGGTTTCACTCTAAATTATTTTATTTATTTAATATTTTTTATTCGAACCTAGGTATATATAATCTTAATAGTTGATGATGGTAGTTGCAAGCTACAAGTTATTACCATAAAAGCGATACTCCTTTCTCAATGCAAATTAGAAGAATGTTACTTTTCATAGAATTCATTAATGAGAAATATATACATGAAATGTAATCAAAATAGGTACAAAAATACAAAATCATTAGACATTCTTCCATCATATTAGTTTACGATTAGAACCTAATTTGATTTTCACATAAATATACAAACCATGTTTTAGAGATTCCATATTAAAAATTGATAAGATTGGATGGTTTTTCTCTGCATTTGATAGAACAATGTAAATTCTTGTTCAGATATCCGACCTTTTGTAAGCTGCAAAATCATATTCCATCAAAATATATATCATTAGTTATTTGATTAAGAACATTAAAAGCATTCACTAAACTCTTACGGTAGTCATATTTTTTTCAAGTATATAACAAGACATTTTGCACATGTCTATTATGGAATTTGTAGGTAGAACCGAAAGGAATCTATTTATGAGTATTTTCTAATGGATTTCCATACAGCTAGTTTCACATCTCCGATTTAGGACGTGATGGGAGAATTGAGAAAGATGTCTTTGTACTCTTTCATCGTCTCTTGTAACACTTTTCAATTATCATATTTCAATAACATTCTATTAAGTGAGTAGGATATAGTCTAATTTGATGCAAAATGCCCTTAGCATTCCATAATCATAAATGATACAAATTTAGACACATGTAAATTTGCATACACAATTAGACCCAAAGGACAATTTTGACATAAAAAATATTACATTAATCAACACTAATGATAATACAACGTAATAAATGTAAGAATAAATAACAATCAATTACCTAAATACCTAGTGTGATTTTATTACTTTCTCATTTTAAAATATTAAACACTTTATTCCCAAGCCCATTTTTACATATCATATGATTACTTAACATTCCATGAAATGTCATTTAATTTAAGAAACTTTCCAAACAATTCCCAATCTTTTCCTGTGTTTTCACGTTTGGAATACATGTATATCATTGCATTCACAAATACTACATCTGAAAAAAAATAAAATTACAAAAACATAATTTTCTCTCTAACAAGATTTTTTAATCTGTATATATATGTGTGTAATTGTCTGTTTCTTTACTTCATTCCTGCATTATCATTATAGTTGTTAAATTCGATTTCTTGTTTGGTAAAATACATTTACTAAGAAACTATCTGTCTTTCATTTAAGATACTATTTCATATAATGTACTATTTTTTTAATGAAATCATTTAAGGAAGCCCCATTTACGACCGTTTGAGATAAAGATCCTTAAATAGAAAATACTTTGGTGAGAAAAATACTAGAGCATCTCCATCAATTATCCTTTCTTGTCTTTAATTAAATATATGGATTTTTCTATTAACAACCCATACAATTTTAACAAATCTTACAGGGTAAACCATATCATGACTTTGTATAAATTAATTTTCAAAAAATATTTTTGTTTTAAATTAGAGATTTCGATTGACTTGAAATATTTAATGTATATTTTAAATTAAGAAAAACTAAAATTTTATTAGGGAAGTATCGAGTTATATATATTTCATTTTTATATAATTTTTTATTTTAGTACTACATTCACCAATAAAAAGAATTAATTATTTGAACTGGATTTTTACTCAATTTGTATAACAAACTGATCGCAATGACCTTAATTTGCAATAGCCAAACCCGATAATCTGCCTAATGTCCGGAAAACAACAAAAATCTGCCTAATTTTACCATTTATAAATCTGCTCTTGGCGAGCGTGTAGTTAACAGAGTCCTGCTTGTATCAACGTTTAGGCCCGAGTATCAGAAGACATGAATAAAATGAAATGGCTTCTTTTGTTGGGTTTATGTGCGGTTATTTCGTTACCAGGTAATTGATAAGCTTCTGTTTTTATGATTGAAGTTCTTTTTAGAGACAATATTTTCTATATCTTTTAAAATTTATAATTTGGCAACGTTTTACATTCAATGAATTTGCTTAACATTTCCTAATCATTGAATTATTTTTTATTCCCAGGTTCTTAACAAGTTTCTTGAATTTATTTAAATACAACTGGTATAAATCCTCTTTTAGTCTACGTTTTGCAGGAACGGAGATTTGTTACGCAGCTACAACGGTGAAGGAGGATTACGAGCTTCAGTTATTCCCTTCAAATGAAATGGAATTGATACATACAAATAAACCTGGAAAGCCGTTCAAAAAATGTTCGGCTTGTACATGCTGCAATGCAGGACAAAAACCTTGCATTAAAACATCTTGTTGTTACGAAATTGTATGTAATTACGAGAACAATAACTGCACTTTCACGCCAATGTATTGTGGCTGTAATGGGTGTAATTGAGATAATATTCTTTAAAGCTGTGGATATATTTTCTGCAAGGCAATGTACGTGGATCGAAGGAGGTGGCCTATAGAACCCCGATATATAAATAAAATTGTCTCTTTTTGTCTAATATTAAATTATTCAAATTTTAAATATTATTGCCGAGTTATTTAGATAAGATAAAAAATTTACAACATAAGAGTAATTAAGATATTTTTTTTTTCCCAACTTTTTATAACTTAATTAATTAAATATTTATTAATATGCGTTCTTGGTGTTGTCCTTATGATTGTATCAATTTATTATTATTTTTGTTTGACAAGAACTTGTTATGATATGTTAGAATTATGACATTTCAACACATTTTTATGGGCCTTTTTGCCCTTTCATTTGTGTGGTTTAAGGTATGTAATATCTTATTTATCATTTTTCTAATTTATTTTGTATTTTAAATTTAAAAAGACTCTAAATATATTAACAAAAAAATAATTCTTTTATTTAATAAAAATAAATTTTATTTATTAAAGAAACATTTAATTGTAAAAATAAAAATTTACAAATTTAGAGAATAATATATAATTTATATTAATTGCATTTATTAAGGCATTAAGAAGATTATATTTGAAATAAATCATTAAACTTGTGTATCTTTTTTTTTTAAACTCAAATTTGTAGTGCACGACATAAAATACAGACTAAAAATAATTGAAAAAATAAGTTAATAAATGTGTTTGGTTTTAAAAGTAATGGGAATTGGCATGGATTTTGGGTGGCATGTGGTAGGAAGGGGACAACACATGGGCTTCTGAAATAAATTTTCACCTGTCTTCTTCCCTGCATAATAATGCATTTCAATTTATTTGAGATCCGAAGACTTTACCCACATCTAAAACTAGAATAACTTTGTAAATTTTAGCAGTATTGGGATAGTCCAAGACACAAAAGGCTTGGGTTTACTCACACGATAGCCACATTGTTTCACCATTACTACAAACAGGTCTCCAAATGGATCAGTTCACATTTACCAAAGATACTCCCAACCTGTGTCAAAAATGAGCTTTGAAACGTGTGTGGACATCCAACAAAGCATAAAAGATAGAGGGGTTTTGTCATATGTTGTAGCTTGTAACACCCATTAAGAAAACCCACTTGAGACCCAAGAAACAACCTAGGGTTAGTTAGGAAAATTATAGAATAATTATTTTATTAAAAGAATCTACAACCAGGTTATAAGACAACAATTATCACTAACAAGTTCTAGAACAATTCTAATCCACTAGAATATAATTTTCTTTTATTAACAATTATTAGAGTCACAAGGTCCAAAATTTAGGGTTAGAAGGTTCAACTAGGTTCAGAGGGTAATTCCTCATCATACAAACTCTCTAATAGACTTAAAGATTCAACTTTATTTTCTCACACTTAAAGCATTCAAATTTTCACTAAATCTTTGCCATTGGATAGGAAATTTCCTCACCTTTCCAATGATATAAAGAAGTCCTCCTAACTCCTAATAAAACTCAAGTTATGGGCTAGCGGACATTGGGAGGAAAATTTTCCGAATGGTGGGCCTGCGGGCCGTGGGTGAAAATTTTCCCTTGCATGGGTCAGAGAGTGGGGAATTGTTATAGCACTTTTCCCCTCTTCAGGGAAAAAGCACGAATTTCCTCTGCGCACCTGCGGGGCCGAAGAGGACACGTGTCAAGCTCAAATTTGTGCGGAGACAACCGAACATGCGGGGAAACATACAAATTTTAGAATTTTGCTTCAAAAGTGCAATGGTTTAAATTTTACACGCGCCTTCCCGGTGCCTAAGGCTACACTAGGTCATCCTTTCATTGGTCTGTGGGCTAGCAGAGATCGCGGAGAGATTTAAGAAAAAATTTCCAAGAGGGGGTAAAAGGTTAAGTTCCAAAATACTCCAGTGCCTCCGCCGAGCCACGTGGCAGCACCCTATTAGTTGCGGGTTGGTGGGGCTGGAGGGAAAATTATAAAATTTTCCAAAAACTATTTTCTTGAAATGATTAAGTTGCAAGGGTTCCGCCCCTCCGCTGTCACCTCATGGTGCCACATGAAAGCCTCTGATTGGCTTTAGGCCAGAGGGGTGGTAAAGAAAATGTTTAAAATTTTCTCAAAAGTTTTCTTAACTGTTTTAATGGAAAAATTCGGGCCTCGGGCTCACCAAGGAAATTTTATCCCAAAATTTTCCACCAAGGAAGGAAAAATTCAGAGGGCCATAAATTTTTATAGAGAGCTCAATTTTGGGAAAACGAGTACTTTATGGAAATCTCTCGATGTCCTCTTTGCATTGAGATCATTAATTTTATATTTTAATAAATTCTAAGGGTTCAATTTTAAGAAAATGGCCTACAGGATTTTTAAAATCAAACTCGTAAATTATAACTTATACATTTGGTTCAATTTGATCTTCTCCTTCACTCAAGATGCCAAAAAGACATGGAGAATTATTCTAAGAAGGATTTATGATGCATTTGGAAGGTAATTTTGTTTGATTGATTTCCAATTCTAATTTTTAAAACTTTTGACTGAAAAAATACTATGAAAGGTTTGGGCCCAATTTTGTAATGTTTTAAAATATTCCCTTAAGTTTTTTTATCAAATTGAACTCATTTATACCCTGGCATGTTCATTTTAATGTTTCATTGTTATTTCTTGCTTGCAAGTTTGAACTGTTCATTTTAGAGAAGTATTTGCCAGTTTTAAATTTTAAAACAGAGATCAGATTAAAAAGGGTCTATCTAAATTTTTCATCATTCAAATATGGAGATTCATTTCTATTCTAATCTAATACATTTAGTTGATTTAAACAAACCATTTAATAGCTAAAATGCAAAGTTTGATTTCCAATTTTAACATAATTCAAAAGAACAAAGTTACATATATTTCCTTCATATGTATTCCTCATTTCAATTTTCCAAACAGAGATTTCAAATCACAATTTGATGATAAATTTCAATACAATTATGTAAATTGATAAAGGTAGTGCAATCTTTTATTGATTTCAAATATACAACTTTAAATCTTTCACTTTCTTGAATGTAATAACAAATTTCAGTTTCTTTCTTTCAAACTTCAAAATTCATCATACAGGTTTCACTTCCTTCACATTATTTCAAAGTAAAAATAGAGTCTATCTCTCTTTCATTTCAATTTACAAATTTCATAATCCCTACAACATCTTTCCATTTCAAAACATTTAAAAATTCATCCACTTCAAAGTGGGAAAGGTTACAATGGGATTTTATTTCACAAGTATTGTCAAACTATCTTTCACCTCTCTGCTCCGAACAACAACATGCATTCTTCTCATTCATCCCATTTGATCACAACAAGAGTAGGGAAAGGATACGCTCTCCACCCAACCAAGACATTCAATGAAGAGGAGAATCCATCCTTCTTCATTTGCCCCTAATCCCCAACCACAATGCAATTAGAAATGTATTTCAACTCATGGAAACAACAGGATTCCACATCACAAAGCAATCTTTCAACATGCACATTTAAAATTAAAAACACAGTCCAAAAAAAAATAACAATTTTGCAACCACATGAAAGACAACAAACAAAACTCGGGATTCACCATGCAAGCCAAAGGAGAAAAAACTATGGGGGAAGTTGCTTATGCTTCCCAATGGGAATTGGGTATCCACTTGTAACAAACCGCCAAGATAAAACATCTCCCTTATATCCTTATGCCCCCTCAAAGTAAGAAATGCAAGCTATTTATTTTCCATGGTGTATCCCAATCCCAAACTCCCTCCACAATAAATCTAATGCCTTTGGAATTCCTTTATAACCCCTAAGTGATTCCACATAGCCTTCTTCTACACCATTCCTCAATAGTCTACCCAACAAGCCAACAAACACACAAAACATTCACCATTCACAAAAACATCAAAATAAATAAAAGCATATGTGAAGAGATAAGTTCCTACCTCTCCATGGCAAACTTCGTTCCAATATAACAAGCTTTCAATGTTGAAATATAGTCCCAAAATCAGCAATTCCAAAGTATGAAATGCTCTCCAATCTCCTCCAAAATAAACAAGAGCTCCAAACAGCCAAGGAAAATTCACCCACAATGAGGTATGCAAAAAATTAAACAACCCAAAACAAAGGAAGGAGTTCTAACTTTATAGAAGAGGGAAAAGAAGAGGATGAGGTGGATCCATGTAGGATGCCACATCACACATCCTCAACTCCAACACAAATGTCAAATTCATTCTCTAATGCACAATAAAGACGTGGGTGAATAATATGACAATTTACTTCCAAACTCAAATCCAACCCACACCCCAAAGGACTGAATTTAATAAAATGTTAGAAGAGTACAATTAAAACATGGAACTTAACTTATAAAAATTCATTAAAAAAGTCTAAAATCACCCTCCATCCATAGGTATGGTTTATAAATAAAATTAAGAGGTATGAGACAAGTTTTACTTGTCCCACAAGCCTCCAAAATCAGCCTCCAAGGACAAATTCGAATTTCCAAGGAGGTGGAGTGTTTCATACTCCAAAATATGAATTAGAGAACTCTTATACATACTTAAAAATTTAATACAAAAGCCAACAACTTTTATAATTACTTTCTTATATCCCAAATTTGATTGATTATTTATTTTAACAATACGATTACTCAAATTAATACTCCACAATTAAAAAATAATGAAAGGGGGTAAATGCATCACAAAATAAACACATGCAAACAATAATAAAAAGGAACCATATTAATAAAATACACATAACCCCTTGGTCACATTCAAAGGTAATCCCCCATGGGAATCCCTAACAAAAACAAACACACACACAAAACATGTTGCCATGGTGACCTTGTTGAATTCATCTAGAATTCCAATGTTGTTAGTCTCCAATCCCCGATGTTTGTTGTGATATTTTAACCTACAAAACACAAATACCTCCTTTGGCCTCATGGCTTTATCAGAACATCCAACATGATATAAATATAATCACAAAATCATCCATACACATGAATCAAAACAACATCAAGGCAATCAACAATATCACTTGCAATTTATATCAAAAACTATATCATCATCATATAATGTCCATTTTCTAGGTCTACTCACAATATCCATGAATCACATGTCTAAACAACATTCATAATATATCCATGTCGAATAGTATATCATCATCCATATATGAAGTGTCTCTAATAATCATCATGCATCATAACTAAATCAAGATCAACAATAATCCATGGTCCAACCTCTAACATCATACTAAATAAAAAATATAATAATGTCCATAATGTAATCAACACTATCAAGATTAGTATCAAAAGGTTTCAAATGGAAGTGGGAACTACATCCCCATCCCCTTAGACTCGAATTACTCCTAGAAGTCACTGGAACAAATGTGGAAATTGAACTCGTAATATGGTAGCATCCTCCCATGTAGCTACAGTCTTATCATATCTCTCTCACTACACCTAAACTTGATCAACCTCTCTACCTCGAAGGCACAGGGTCCTATGATCTAGGATGCGAACGGGCTCCACCATCACCTTCCCCTGATCCTACACCTGCAATGATGTCCAATCTAACACATGAGAAGGATATGTAATATATCTCTTGAGAACTTAAACATGAAAAACATCATGTACATGAGACAAGTTGGGTGGAAACGCTAGACAAGACGCCAAAGGGCCAATACGCTCTAAGACCTCAAAAGTACTAATGAATCTAGGACCTAACATAGAACATTTTCCATAACGGATAGGGATCTTATGTGGCCTGACACGAAGGAACACGTTCATTCCCACATCAAAACTACGGTCATTCCTATACTGATCTTCATACTTCTTGTGTCTTTCCTATACCTCCCGAAGTCTCTTTCGATCAATACCACTTGCTGCTCCATGTCCTACAACAAAGTTGGTCCAAGAGAAACCCTATCCTCTAACTTTGTCCTAGCTAAGAGGTGTCCTACACTCTCAACCATAGAAAAATTGAAAAGAGACATGCCTATGGAATTGAAAACTATTATCAGAGGGAAAACTCCACTAAGTACATGGTACTCCTTGTTAGGAATTATTATTAGTGCTCACATTATTATAAAAGTTAGATTATAATTATGTTGAGTTGATATTCAATTGTTATAATATATTGTTTTAACAATATATTATTATAGTGTTTTGTTGTACCCGTAAAGTTATAAACGGGTAAGTGGTTTGTTGACTTTCCTATTTTATAGGAAGTTAGTTTTCTATGTATATGGCTATTTAATAGCTCTTTGTGTATGTAATTCAAGAATGCTGAATACAATATTAATTTATATTTCCTTTGTTAATATGTTTCCTCTGCTCTTAGATTTGGTATCAGAGCGATTTTTGTGCACGTCATGGAGTCTTGAGAATTTTTACGGAGAAGAACAATTGTTGTTCATGATTTCCCCGTCTCATGAAAAGAATATTTTGTAAAGAACTTACTGTATATCCTTAAGTGCCAGGCCAATCATTTTTTGGATTATGATGTAAGTTTTCAAGTGGATCGTGATCAAAATTTTACATATGTGGATTTGTTTTGTTATTCTCCTTGATGCAACACGTGAGCAAGATGCAATTATCCTCACTCTGGTTAAGCTACGTCTGCATCCAATCTCCCTGCTCTGATGTCGATCTCCACATGGAAATCTGGACACAAATTTGGAGTTTCTGATGCCATATGAATAACAGGAGATAAGTTTTTTTCTTTGGTTTGCATTCAAATGTTTAGACCCAATCGCACATGCAGTCTCAAATCAACAACTTGCGTTAGTACAGAAACATCTGATATTGTCACTATGTATTGAATAGTTTGGTAAGTCAGTTTTGCATCTGCCGTAATATTTTTACCTATAGATTTCCCAAGAATCAGTCTTTTCGATTCACCTTGCTTCATTTGTAAAGCTTATCTCTTCCTTATATGGCCAACATCCCTGCATAGAAATTGACAGATGAGGAATATCAACGTCTCAAGGAAAACGTTGTGGCAATAATCAGAGAAATTGGTGTGCGGTTGGAGAGATATATAATTGCAATATTTTGTGGTATCTTGGATATAAATTTTGTTATTTACCATTGACCGAGTAATATGATGAAGTTAAAATAGCATCCTGCACCTTTGCTATTATTTTCATGGTTCATGCCCGTGTATATTTGGCGAAGATTGTTGTTCCGACATCTCGTGAAGGTGAGTCACGAAGTTTCCAGATCAGCCCAACCTCCTCAAAGACCACGGTGAGCTTCTCCAGGACACCTTGCATGCAATCCACATGGATCTCTCATTATGGTAGTTGTGCGCGCATGCCAGCCAGACCTGAGCGCATAATCAATTTCATTGACCAATGGCCTCCGAGTACTCTCTAGTTCCGCTGAAATAGATATAGACAACTGTAATGTGAGTCTATCTAATAAGTTATAGTTTATGTTTAGTCCTTTGTGTTTTAAGTTCGGTTGTAAAGTAAATGTTGGTCAGTTATTTTTAAATTTTATTTTATAGGTCTTTTATTTAATTGTCACTCTATGTTTGTAAAGTGTCTTATATAGCACCATTAGTGTGTTTGTCATGATATGTATATATGATAAAATAGTCATTTTTGTGTCTATTTTCAAAAAATCAAGAGTCGATTTTTGGTCTAGTCAAGTCAAAAGAATATTGTAAAAGCTTCGTTATTGTCAAGTTAATTAAAATAGGTGATTTTAGGATTATTGTCTTGTCAAGTGTTAAAGTCGTGTCATTGTAAAAGTCCAAAAATAAAAAAAATTTGCCCGCATTTCAATTTTGGACGCATTTTCGCTTGTACGCGACGTCCAAATTATTGAAGGTATTTTTTGAGCTTCATGATCACATCCAGCTGAGTTAAGCACCCATATGATGGAGGAAGGAGGCATCGGAGGAAGGAGGTCGAACAAATGACCTCTCGTCGGTCACCACCAACGACGGGCCGCATGAGAATGATTTGGTGGCACAGGTGTGCAGTGTGAGTATATGATTTTCAGTGTGGTTTCCATTTTCTCAGAGTGATTATGTTTGCAGAGTTCCTGTTTTGTTTGGTATTTGATGGATGTTGGAAAGAAAGTTGTGTTGGAGCGTAGATGACTGTCAGTGATCCTCTGACTGACTTGGTCCTCTGACTGCCATACTTCGTTGGAAGATGGTCAGCTAGAAGAATACGTTCACTAGCATTAGTGACCATGTGCAGCAAGACCTAACTAGCAAGATCCATTCAGGAGTATGTTCTTCGATGCAGTTTGCTTCTCAGTATCTATATGAGTGGAATTTCACATTGTGGGGGGGAATACATACCAATGTTCCATTCCCATTCTGCACCCAAAACGGCTTAGTCAAGGAAAGCTTCCAGTGGCAGTGGCAGTTTTCTATGTTGTTCGAGATCGAGTGGCAGCGATCAAAGACAGAGACTACAATTAAGAACATTACGATTCTTATAGGAAGTAATGTGAAATATTTTCAGTATATCTTCTATTGTGCAGTTTTGTGATATGCAAGTTGTGTTTCCTACATAATTCCCTGATGTATAAGCATAGTGGTGAACAGTAGCACCAGAGTAAGTCAGTTCATGGATCTTGAAAGGGTT
Source organism: Taxus wallichiana var. yunnanensis (assembly GCA_018340775.1). Lineage (NCBI taxonomy): Eukaryota > Viridiplantae > Streptophyta > Pinopsida > Cupressales > Taxaceae > Taxus > Taxus wallichiana. The sequence goes on from CM031240.1 coordinate 266,804,329, forward strand.
TGTGGGAGGATCCAGAAAACCACACGAGGTCGACAGTTGATGAGGTTCCTGTCACTTCAAGGTTTGTGGTAAGCCTGTTTAAAACCATGGAAGGAGAGAGCCTTTCTTTTGGATCAAGGTCATGAGTCACAGAGTTGGACATGCCACAGGGGTGAGCATACTGCAGAGGAGTGTGTGGATGTTTTTCTACCATGTTCGCACTAAGGGGGGGAATGTTAGGAATTATTATTAGTGCTCACATTATTATAAAAGTTAGATTATAATTATGTTGAGTTGATATTACAATTGTTATAATATATTGTTTTAACAATATATTATTATAGTGTTTTGTTGTACCCGTAAAGTTATAAACGGGTAAGTGGTTTGTTGACTTTCCTATTTTATAGGAAGTCAGTTTTCCTATGTATATGGCTATTTAATAGCCTGTGTATGTAATTCAGTAATGCTGAATACAATATTAATTTATATTTCCTTTGTTAATCTGTTGCTGCTCTTAGACTCCTCTCATTTAAACTACTCGATCCATGTGAACATACATCCCGAGCATGTCCTCTAAAATCTGATTCACCCACTCGGCCTTGTCCATCCTGTCTCTGGGTGATATGTTGTGCTGAAGTTGATTCTCATGTTGAGGGCATACTGCATGGTAGTCCAAAAATGGGAAGTGTACAAAGGATTGCGATCACTAATGATCTTCCACGGAATCCCATGCAACCTAATAATCTCATCCAAATAAACCCGTGCCACTACTCTAGCTATATAAGTGGTCTTCACCGAAGAAAAGTTATCCACTTTTGTCAATTTATCAATAGTGACCATGATGGCATCGTGGTGATATTTTGACATTGGTAGCCTAACAATCAAATCCATGGAAACGGTGTCCCACTTCCATTCCGGTATAGCATGAGGTAAAATATGCCGAGAGGTGAAGTTCACAAGGCACCTATAAATTTATATAATATATAAATATATGTAATAAATACCTCTCAGCATATATTACATATATTTATATAAATATAGGCATGCTAGTCTTTAATTAAATATATGGTCTTTCCTATTAACAACCCATACAATTTTAACAAATCTTACAGATAAACCATATCATGACTTTCAGATAAATTAATTTTCAAAAAATATTTTTGTTTTAAATTAGAGATTTCGATTGACTTGAAATATTTAATTTATATTTTAAATTAAGAAAAACTAAAATTTTATTAGGGAAGTATCGAGTTATATATATTTCATTTTTATATAATTTTTTATTTTAGTACTACATTCACCAATGACATGTGTCTCCATCAAATCCCTTCAAAAAAGAATTCATGATTTGAACTAGAATTTTACTCAATTTGTATAATAAACTAATCGCAATGACCTTAAATTGCAATAGCCAAACCGGATAATCGCCTAATGTCCGGAAAACAACAAAAATCTGCCTAATTTTACCATTTATAAATCTACTCTTGGCGAGCGATGTAGTAAAACGTTCAAGTCCTGATTGTATCAACGCGTTTAGCCTGAGTATCGTAGAAGACATGAATAAAATGAAATGGCTTCTTTTGTTGGATTTATGTGCAAAGGTTTGTTATTTTGTTACTGTGTAATTGATAAGCTTCATAGTTTTGTGATTGAAGTTCTTTTTAGAGACAATATTTTGTATATCTTTTAAAATACTTTATAATTTAGGGCGTGTTATTACATTCAACTTGAATTTGCTTAACATTTCCTAATCATTGAATTATTTTTTATTCCCTAGTTCCTAACAAGTTTCTTGAATTTATTTAAATACAACTCGTTATAAATCCTCTTTTAGTCTACGCTTTCAAAAAACACGCTTAATGACTTGTAAAGAAAAGAGATTTGTCATAAAAGGTGTTAACACACACATGAATGGCTTGTAAAATTTATGAAACAAGGAGGATTACGAGAATTTTTTATTAGATTAGGTAGAAAATAAGATTTTGAAGGAATTATTCCAAAAGATCATATTGAGAAGGAAAACAACAATACTTGGCCCATGGCCAAAAAGAAAAACCAGAAAGGGAATGAATAAACTTAAAATAAAGCCAATAGGAAAAATGTGAAACTAGGAAAGCAAGAACATAAAACCCTAGAAAAATAAAAAAGCTTTACTTAAGATAGGAAAACCCACCATCAAAAACATATGTTGTTACGAAATATTTATGTTGGACCTCCACTAAATCACTAAGGTATCAGAAGTTGTTAGCATGTAAAGAAAAATAATAATTCAATTAACTACAGCTTTAAACGACATAAGGCAGACACCCGATTCCACCATTACTTGCGCATTAAACCATTTCCACAAGGTATCAAGAAGTTGTTAATAAAGAAAATAATAATTGAGATAACTTCAAAATTCTTTAAAAGATTAAACTAGTCTTTTATTGATCGGGAACGTGATATAAAATTTTCTACAAGACTACAAATGACAATTAAGCACACGCCTTTACCCAACAACAAAAAAGGTGTAAATAATGTTCTGGATAGCTCAAACAAAACTAAGCCAAAATGAGGATAAATATAATATTAGATTTACATGACCAATTTTAGTCTTACTTACAAAAATATAATTTCAATAATAACAAGATAAAAATTGCTTGCTGGTCTAATTTCTCTTGGTAAAATCTCCTATAAATGAAATTTTTCAAGGTTTAAGGAATCTCAAGAATTTTAATGAATTAAATTTTACTAAGGTCAAATTTATAAACCTATTGACTTGTAAAATATGAGGTTACACAATAATCACTAAGCTTATGCAATGAAGTAGACCTACAAAACCAAGAATATACATCAAATACCTTTAAAAATTAAAGATGGAAAATAAGGGGAAATATATTTAGGTGTAACAATGGTGATTTACGGTTGAGCATTTCACTACATTTCAGACCCAATGTAGTTCTATGTGTGTGTGTGAAATTGTGTCCGAGGTGGCTCTGCGCGTGTTGCAGACTTAGATAGTGGGAAAATAGATAGATGTAAAGAAATGTAATATATGTGTACATGAAATAGAATATATACCCCTCTTATGAAGTGTATGGAGAATAATGCAGTCCCTTGCCTTTGAATGGATGGTAGAATTCTCTTGAATAGCCTTTGGATGCAACCTTAGGTGGTGATAGCTAATGCTTAGTGCTTGGTCCTTTATTATGATCACATAAGTTTATATTTATATGATTCCTTTGCTGGAATTTCATTATTAACCCAAAAATGCCGACTACCAAAAAGATAAGATGATTAAAAGGATATAAATGAACCAAAAATATGATTAAAGTGCAAAGAGTTTAGCAAAGCCCAAAGGGGATGGGAGCGCTACCGGTCGCGTCTGGCTAGGTGTTAGTGTCAAAAATGAGAAATGATGAGGTATGAAAATACATATTGATAAAGAAGGAGTGAAAGAAAAGAAGTAGAAATAGAAAGAAGATAAAGATGGCTAAATACATGGGTTAATAATTTTTTATTTTACTTAGGAATTATATTAATAGTAATATGTAATCAGGTCTGGATCTAAAGTCTATGATCTTGTGTCTACATTTTCCCACACTTTATGTTGTTTAGTGAAATATAGATAACATAAAGTTGATAGAGATGTTTACTTGATAACCATTTAGATAAATGGAGAAAATCATGCCAAGAGACAAGAAAAAGTGTGAAGTGATTAAAACATGGAGTGTGAAGTCCACAGATGAGAAAGTGCTAAAAATGATGACATGATGACCTTAGGGAGGAAAATCATGTTGTATATTTTTGTTGATGTATCTTTTATTGATGTAAATTTTTGATTTGTGTGATGTTATGGAGGTTTTTCTTGATATCGAGTGATATTGACTACTACTAGTCTACTTCGTATATGGACGGACATACAAAAGACAAGAATGAACAACTAGTGAAATATGCATGTATATATATATAAATTATCTAAAGAAATATGTAAAAGATGAAAATATTAAAAGAAACATGTGCACCTCATATGTGATAACGAAAGATTGTAGAAAGGATCATGTAGGCTTTATTGATGATCAAGTTTTTTGGGCAATCTCATGCCATTTTTTTCGGCTATGATTTGTTTGAGTGATCTCACGCCAATGAATTTGAAGAAGTGTAGGGAGAAAATTATAGTGTCATCCTCCAACCTTTAACTGATTCTTTCAATGTAGAACACCATTGAAGATGGTGTGTAAAATTCTAGTCTAATTCAACCATTTCCAATCCATTTATGTGGATAGGAAAAGAAGTTGTAATGTATGAATGGTGAGAGCTAAAGGACTATCTTCCCTATAAAAAAACTTATTTAAAGTGTTGTAGGTTGTGTTTTACTAAAGAAATATGGGTAAATTCCCCTTATCACGGTCATCTAGGAAGGGTCAGGGGTACCCAAGCGCTACTATTTGGTTATGGGTGCTGGTATATGTGACGTGTCAAGGACCGAATTCAAGTTCGAGCCTTGAATAATGCTGATAATTGTGTTGTGTCAGTACTTTGGTTTTGTTAATGGTGATTGTGAACTGTTGTATCGAGTGAATGATTCACCCAAATGATTACCCCTTGTTTGGGGTGCATGCAATGTCATTAGAGGACTATACGACCCAAAGGAGGACTGACCATTGTGCTTTAAAATGCATCCCTACTGAGAGGGAGGGCATGTTCTTGGTAGAAGTAAAGACACACGAAAACAAGTTTCTAGGAGACAAGTGTTACTACAATCAAACATGCATGTAAAATATGAACTAGTAGACAAGCGGAGACAATGTGTAATCTAAGATGCAAGAAGACAATGTAAACCATGAAAAGTAGGTTACAAACATGGGACATCACTCACGATGTCGCAAGATAAACAATTATGACTATGTAAATAGTAAGCATGTGGAAACAAAAGAAAGAGGTCGAAGCCCACAAATAGTATTAAAGAATAGCACAAATAGTGTACGAAAGTGGATGCCCATAGGAGCTGCGGTTAGGCGTGGTAATAGGTATTGTGTCAAGCATCCGGGTTGCATGTATCAATCTCTAGAGTTTGTGATAAATAATAGAAAGTAAGTGAACATGAATGTTTGTATTATAAAGATAATTACACACATAATATCTTTCTATAATTTGTAATAATATGACACGTAACAAGTAAATGTGAGAAATACTAAATACAAAGTAAATATGTTCAACATGTTGTGGATGGATGAGGTGGAATGTAATGGAGAGTGAGTGTGATAGCGACCTTGTGCCCTTTGAGTCAATGTGAATGGATGAGTATGAAATTATGTGAGGTTCATTTATTTATGCCCCCTCTAAATTCAATAATGAACTATAAAAAAGAGTGCATCATCCGGAAATGTTTTGAATTTTTGTGTAGGAGAAAGATGTGATCGTCAAAGTGTAAAGCATAGAGAGAAACTGTGTGTGTGAATGAGTGATTTGATTTAATGCGTGAGTTTGTGAGGTCCATTTGAGATGTAAACCCTCACCGGTCAGTATGGACCGTAGAACCAAAGTGCATCATAGGTAATGTGTTGTGTGTGAGGGATATGTTGAATATGTCATGTTGATTGTCGAGATGTGTAAGAGTTGGATGTGTAATATGTTGTATATGTGTTGATTGCACACAAAAGAGATGTATCATGTAATATGAGAGACATAGGTGATGTTGACGGGATATGTCATGAAAATCACTACGTGTGTTGTAGGTGATGAATTTTCCAATCATTGTGTGTAGTAAGTTGATTGAATGCAAGAGAAATGTGTTATGTGATGTATAGTATGTGATGAATGATATATATTTGTGAAAGTACTAACCATGCTAAGTATTTTGTGTGTTGTGTTGATGATGCAAGGAAGGTATATGTTTCTTGTTGTTTTATTGAGTTCATTTTGATGATTAGGTGTGAGAGCTATGGATTATTAAGGTGTTGAATATGTCGATATGAAGAATATGTCGCAAGTACATTGATTTTAGGGTGATGAATTTGTGTGTAATTTGTAGTGTGTGAGGTTCATGTGTAAAATATGCCCTCAATAATCAATTGTGAACTAAAGCAAGAGATTGTGTCATCGGCCTATTGATGATATTATGGTGTATCAACATGTGCATGTTGTGTGTAAATATGTAGATGAGATTTGATGATAAACAAGATTCATGTCTATACTAGGGTGAAATAAGTGTGATAACCCCCATGTGTGTGATGATAAGAATGATCAAGTAATTTTATCTAAAAGGTCGTCATTTTCACGGTAAAAACCAAATGGTGAAGCATCGAAACTTGATAACCAATACTCTTAGCTTGGTCGAGTAAAACACCATTTAGGAATAAATTGTTCATGCCCATAGCATATTATTCATCGGTGAAAGGAGATAATGTACAACCATGTGCGTACCAATGAGTGAGGTATTGTGAATATCCTTGAAATGAGTTATTGCAAATGAAGACATGACCAAATGGCATGGGAATGATATATCAATATGTTTGGGATCTAATGTGCCCACAATGTAGTCAAGCCAATCTTGACCAAGTATAAGTAGAGAAGAGCGAGGAAAACATGAAAGATATAACGCGAGATAAAAAATGTGAAGACCATTGGCAGCGGTAATGGAGATAGATAAATAGTAATTATGAGAATCATGGGATGAAGGTGAAATGTTGATAATTGTAAACCCTATCTTAGTCAATCCATAATGTTAGCATATAGATTCGAGATGTATAAGGATCAAATGGAATATGCTCCCAATAAAATTCATTCATGAAAATTGTACACATAAATGAAGGGAATGTTGGAGGAGGTTTCTCATATGAAGTTCGGGGGGATGGATCGAAATCCATTGACTTGAAAGGCACCTAATAAAGAATTATAGTAGTAGTCAAAAAGTAGGTAGAGGTGATGGCGTACATGAAAGCGAAATCTATCATGCAAATAGTACCTTCAATTTGTGGAAAAATGAGGATGGTGTATCCATAGGTTGTGGTTCATGAGTAGTATCAGTTCTTGGAGTAGGAAGTGTAATGTTGGGATAATGATCGCAATATTATAATGGGTGATGATCATGAATAATCTTACTCTCTATTCCTTAAGGTATGAAATTAACATAGTGATGTACTTGTTAGTGCGAGAATCACAACACCCCCAAATGTCTTGAGTCTAAAATGAGGCATCCGAGTGTGATTGCACAACATTGGACCATCTCTCAAACTTTGGGACTTGTAAAATTTGAGACGGGCCTTCGGAGAAACTCGGTTCTTGCTTCCTAATCTACCTGCCACAAGCTACTCCAATGCAGGCATAATCGATTCTAATCCTAATCTAATAGTTCCAAGGATACAGGGGAGAGAGAGACTATGAAAGAGATCCTAGACTAGCGGTGATACACCCCTAAAGGAAGTGGTTGATCACGAGACCCAAACTACGAAGTGGAGAGAGGTGAGTAGAGGAGAGGGTGGAAAAGATGCACCATGGACCGGAGAGGTAGATTTCACACGAAACACCACTTCAAAACCCATTAAGCACAGCTCCCAAAACCTGCGATAAACATCATAGTATGCACAGTATACCCTACAACGACGAGAGGTGAGAAGAGACAATAGAGTGAACAAAGGATGGAAAGATGCATCGTAAAATAGATTTTATTGCTCCAAAAATTCACATAGTACATCATTAGTGGGAAAGAGGAAAGATAATGGAATTAGAGAGCCATGAAAGGAGGTGTAGACTTCATATTATACCCTAAGGGAGAAAGAGGGAGGTGGCAGAAGGAAACAATGACCAACCCTTTGAAAATTCCCTTCCTTTACAATATATAGAAGTATGAGAGAGGGAAAAATTAAATTTGTTCCTACCACCCCTGTAATGCACTAAATCCACCTCTTGAAGAGAGAAGGAGGCAGGGAAAAATTGAATCCTGCTTCAACCACCATAAGATATGCATTGTATTTCACCTACCAAAATGAAGAGTCTCGCTACAACACCCATGCCCTATAGTTTTTCCTTACCGGGAAAAAAAGATGCACATTCTTCATCATGGCAGCATGTGAGAGACTTGACAGCCCCCGAAATTAGTGGCCAGAAACATTAATGGAGGAAGGTGAGAAGACGACGCTGATATCTTTAATAAAAATCCTCTCCCACCCAAATCTGAGTTTCCTGTCAAAAGATATGGCTATCTAAAGATCATGGTCGCGGTACATAATATTTACAATAATTTGTCTATAACGGGTCCACGTGGAAGCCTCACGCATCTTAAAGTTTTGGATCCTTTATTTAGCTCTTGAAATTGCATCGGACTGACACGTGGCAACTTCCATGGGCTCTTCTGAGTTCTTTGTATTCTGCCTGAGTCTCTTCTATTGGCAGAGATAGTGTGCCTGACCCGAGACATGTGGAGGCTTCACGCATGTTTGGAAACTACCCCCAGATTTTACATTTGAAGTTGCATCATCAAGACACGTGGAGGCCTCCATTTTCTTTTGGAATTTTCAACAGTGAACTTTACGTCTTCGAACTCTACGACACATGGCGGATTGGCATTTGTTTGGTAACTACCTTTTGGGAAGCACTTTTGAAATTGTGATGATGAGACACATTGTTCTTTCCACTGGCCTGTCTCTACTTTGGTTTTTCAATGAACACTTCTTATTTTTCAGGCTCTGGGACATATGGCAGGTTGGCTCTTGTTTGGGGATTGCCTCCAGATTTTCCTTTCAAAATTACACCGATGAGGCATGTGGAGGCTTCCGCTTACCTTTTGTACTTAGTCGATTCAAGTCTACTACCTTTTCAAGCCTAGGACACGTGGAAGCCTGACGCTTGTTTGAATCTCTAGATTTGGCTTTGACCCTTGAAGGTGCACCGATGAGACATGTGGAGGCTTCCACGAGGTCTTCCCCATTTTGAATTTTCAAATTGCCGATAAGACTCTTCGGGCTCATGGGCCCGTACTTGAAAGCTTGTGTCATTATACAAAAAGTAAAAAGGGCTTCAAATTCCTCGTAAACCCATCGTCCTACATTTAGACTTAGGAAAAATTTCCTCCTTGGCTGCGCGGACCGCTTTTGGCAAAAAGTCATCCTCGAGCCCACCGGTCCGTATTTTCCTATTTAGGGAAAAAGACATCTTCGGGCCTGCCATGTCGTGCTTTTTCCACTTTGCAGAAATTAATTCTTCTCATCCCTTTGGGCCCATAATTATACTTGTATTTTTGTAAAAATGTAAAAATTTCAAAATATCGCCGTCGCCCCCAGTCTGTAATTTCACCATGCAAAAATTCTTCCTAAGCCCATGGCACACTTTTGGAAAAAAACTCCTAAGGCTCGCCGGCCCATAACTTAAAAAATATGAAGATTTAGAAGGATGTCCTCGTATCTCTTGAAAGGGGAAGAAATTTACTATCGATGGAAATGCTTTCGGGGGTCTTAAGTCGAAAATATGTAAAAATTTAGATTTAAGCATAGAAGTGGAAAATGGTGTTAGTTGACCCAAAATAAGTGTGAGCTTATTTTGGTCAACAATTTGGCGACTCATGGGGATCACCTGCCTGCTAGGTGAAAAGATCAGTGGCCTTGAAGCATCCATTGGGCATGGATTACGCATGGTTAACAGAAATCTTCCTTGAACTTTGAAAATCGATGCGAGCCACCTTGAAAGCTGTTGAAACCGGGCCCGACAATGAACTCACCCCACTGTTCACAGTCTCCATTTTTAAGAAAATCATGGAGATTAAATCTCTGAGAGTAGAAAATTTTCTTTACCTAGGGATTTTACCTATTTTGGAAATGGGTGTAGGCATACTTGATCCACATAGTGATATAACCTTAAAGAAATGAAACAAGATGACACAAAGTATGTACAAAATTGGAAATCATACATGCTCTAGCTGTAACATGTAGAGTGTGTAAAAGCACTTATTCTACTTAAAACAAACCTACTCCTACTCTACACTAACCAGAGAGAAAGGGAACTCAAACAAATCCTACAACTAATAGGGAGAAGTAGCTTCCCTTCTTCAAGAGGGGATCATGTGAATGATTTATCACTAATTATGGCTACTTGGATGAGTGAAAAATATACCTTAGGCCCCTGTACCGCACCATGCTAGCCTCTATTCTTTGGATATTCTCCAAAAAAACCTACATTCTCTATGTAGGTGTAACCATTATATACATCCCCTTGTTCTTGATAAGCTCCATAGGCGAACTAGATTTGACACTACTCATATGGGTAAGCATAATGGTTATGAATTTTATCATAATGCTGATCTGGAGGAGTTGAGAAATGCATTGGAGGTGGACTACATTTTTGTTGCTGCAAGTTTGAGTTCCAAGATGGAAATGAAGTCACAATTGCACAACATCATGGAATGGAATAAAATGGGAGATGTGGAAAGGAATATGAATGAAGATGGGTGGAAATGGATGGAGAAGGTCAGCAACTCAGAGAATGGGTTCTTCACCGGATGGAGTCACCAAATGTTCTTTGAATGTGCCTAAAAAGGCTAAATCTCAACAAGAACACACCAACTGCTAATATGAAGTGGTAATGTGCTTGAGACCCGTCCCACGGGTGTGCCAAAAATGTTAGTGTGGTTGCATGGTGGCTTAAGATTTCTTGTTGGATAATAAGACACCTTGGAAAGATGAGATAATCTAATCTCGGTGTCCCAAGGCATGCCAAAATAGTTAGTGCAAAATCATAACACCCCCAAATGTCCTAAGTCTTAAATGGGGCATCGAGTGTGATTGCACAACATTGGACCATCTCTCGAAGATGTGGGACTTACAAAATTTGAGATGGATTTATGAAGAAAGCAAGTTCTTTCTTCCTAATCTACTGCGACAAGCTACTCCAGTGCGGGAATAATATATTCAAATCCTAATCTAATCGTTCCAAGGAGGCGAGGAGAGAGCGAGAGGGTGAAAGTGATCCTACACTAAGTGGTGATACACCGTAGAAAAGGAATTGATTGATCACAGACCCAAACTACCTAAAGTTGATAGAGGAGAGTAGAGGAGAGGGTGGACAAGATCCACCACGAACCAGAGGTAGATTTCACATGGAACACCACTTCAAAACCAATTAAGCACAACTCCCAGAACATATAATAAAAATTAGAGTATGCACATTATACCTTGCAATAATGAGAGGTGAGAAGAGACAGTAAAATGAGCAAAGGATGGACAAATGCATCATAAAATAAATTTTATTTCTCCAAAAATTCAAACAATACATCATTAGTGGGAAATACGCAAGAGAATGGCATTATAGAGACAAGAAAGGAGGCATAGAATACGAATTCTACCCTAAGGGAGAAAGATAGAGGGGACAAAAGGAAACAATGAACAACCCTTTGAAAATTTCCCTCCTTTACAATATATAGAAGAATGAGAGAGAAAGAGAGGGAAAATCAAAATCTGTTCTAACCACCCCTTCAATGCATTTAATCCATTTACTGAAAGAGAGAAGGAGAGAAGGAAAATTTGAATCCTCCTTCAACCACCTTAAGATATGCATTAAATTCCACCTGCCACAACGAAGTGTCTTGCTGCAACACCCATTCCCTATCGATTTTCCTTACTAGGCAAGAAAGAGGCCCATTTTCATCGAGGAGGCATGTGATAGACTTTAAATCCCCCAAAATTAGCAGGATGAATCATTAATGGAGGCGGGTGAGAAGACAACACTAACTTCTTTCCAAAAAATCCTCTCCCACCCAAATCTGAGTTTGCAGTCAAAATATATGGCTATCTGAAGATCAAGGTCAAAGGTGTGTAATATTTAAAAGAGTCTATCCATATTGGGTCCACATAGAAGCCTCACACATCTTGAAGATTTGGATCTTTACTTTTTCTGACCCAAGACACGTGGAGGCTTCACGCTTGTTTGGAAACTGCCCCAAGATTTTACATTTGAAGCTGCGTGGTCGAGACACATGGAGGCCTCTGTTTGCATTTGGAATTTTCAACAACCAACTTTACCTCTTCAAACTCTAGGAAACATTGAGGGTTGACGCTAATTTGGGAACTACCTTTTGGGACATGCCTTTGAAATTGTATTGATGAGACACGTGGTTCTTTTCGCTAGCTTTGTCTTTGCTTTGAATTTTCAATGACTACTTCTACCTTTTTGGGCTCTGGGACATGTGGTGGGTTGGCGCTTGTTTGGTGATTTTCCTTTTTAAATTGCATTGATGAGGCACGTGAAGACTTCTACTTACCTTTTGTACTTAGCCAATTCGAACCTCCTCCCTTTTTGTGCTTGGGACACATGGAATCCTAACGCTTGTTTAAGTCTCCTGTTTTAGCTTCAACCCTTGAAGGTGCTCCAATGAGACACATGGAGGATTCCAATAGGTTTGCCCCATTTTGACTTTTCAGCGCCGATAAGAGCCGATAAGACTCGGCGGACTCACGGGCTGCACTTGAAAGCTCGCACCATTATGGAAAAGTAAAAATGTTTCAAAGTCCCCTACTGAGACTGGGCCTGGCCCACATTTAGACTTGGAAAAATTTCCTCCTCGGCCTTGCAGACCCACTTTTGGTAAAAAGTCATCCTCGGGCCTGTCGGCCCACATTTTCCTAATTTGGGCAAAAAGAATTCTTCGGGCCCGCGCGCCCCACTTTTTCCACTTTACAAAAAGTAATTCTTCTCCTGCCTGGGCCCGAAAGTATACTTGTGTATTTTTGTGAAAAAGGGAAAAATGTCAAAATGTCTCGCATAGCCCCATCGGTCTGAAATTTCCACCAAAAATTCTTCCCTCTAAGGCCCGCAAAGCACGTAACTTAAAAAATACAAAGAGTTAGAAGGAATTCCTTATATCTCTGGAAAGGGGAATAAATTTCCTATTTGATGGAAATGCTTTGAGGGGGCTTAAGTGCTTAAAATATTTAAAAATTCAGATTGAAGAACAAAAGGGTAAAATGATGTCAATTGACCCAAAATTAGTGTCACCTTATTTTGGTCAACATTACTATAGAGGGAACTATTTTCATGGCATGAATCCATGGTCTAGAATGTAAAAAGTTTTATGAAACTCAGAAGTGAATGAAAAAGAAAACCATGTTAATATTTTTTGGTCGATGGTGTTAGTTAGAGTAATTTGACATAGACATGGAAAAATAGAGGCATCATATGGACAAATAAAAAGACATGATGGACTAACATTAGCGAGTAAAAATACCAATATTTTCTAGGAATGACAAAGGAAAAAGATTAATTTTAGATCCATTATTGATGAGAGTGTGTTTTACACCCACATTACAAATACAAATCAAGATGTGGAAAGGTGGCTCATTATCAAAAATAGAAAGATCAACATTAGGATTAGATGGAAAATCAAGATCCGGGAGAACAAATCTATTTTTTTAAATATTGTGTCGGATGGATATTAGCAGGAATGCGAGTGATAGGTATGAGATATTTGATTCTATATCTTAATTTAGGATTGGTGAAAAGAAATCATTAATAGAGATAATCATGATGGAGAGATCCTAGAAATATAGGAGAAATGGAACTATGAGGATCATAAGAAAATTCAAATTGAGTTTGGGTTCACCTAAATGATTAAGTGAAATGTGGAAAAAAACTAATTAATCTAATTTCTATTGTAACAATAAATAGATAAAAAGTAAGTATAAAAATTAACTCAAGTAAACTAAGACATAAAATGTGAAACCATGGTCGTAAGGAGGAGAAAGAGTGACTTAGCTAATTCGTAGTGTGTTGGTACCCAAATCGGTTCTCCTTGTGAAGTTGAGAAGCATCAATAGGTCGAGAAAGATTATTAGAGAAAAATAGCTTAAAATTTAAGTCATTTTCTAGCTTGGGAAGGATCTAACTCACTCTTTGCCACTCGATGCTAATGGTTTTACCTACCCTACTTCTTTATGTTTATCCTTCAATGAGGGTGAGAGGACATGTTTTGTAACATGTATTTGCAAGGTAAACGAATGGATCAACAATATTTGACTCTCACTTTTAAGACATTGATAAATAATCCTTGAGAAGACATGGTCAATGCAACATAATCTAACTCTGACAAGTTGTCACCCTAGAAAATGTAGATTCCTTCTAGATAAGGTTCGAGTTACTAAAGATAACAATTAAACTAGCTTGCTCCTGCATATTTTGAGTAAAGGATAAACAAATTCAACAAATCTCCTTAACAAATTTATGGATAGGAAATGGAAACAGGGGTACTTTTTGTAGGATTTATCGGTTTGAATTAAGAAGGATAAATTTGATTACCCCATATCCTTGGGAAATCTTAACAAATGTTGTAAGATCGAAAAATTAGATGATGAAAAAAATTCAAATAACCAACAATGAACCTTTAACCAAAATATGTGCATCCATGGAAGCCTAAAGAAACACTTTGTTTCACACATTCTTTAAGATTTTAAACATAAAAGTTCATGATAAAGACTCAATTAAATATAAATAACCCCTAATCTATCACGCCTAAGATAAACTCATAGGCTAACAAATAATTTGTATCAACAAAATGAAAGTAGAATGGATTTTAAAATATCTATTACACAATGAGATGAAATATCTTCTCACAACACAATTGTAATTACCATAATACTACCAAAAGGATAAGATCTTGTGTGCTTATAATTAACTCCTAACATAATATTGCAATAGGAACATGAATAACTATTTGAAACATATGAACTTTAAAAAATATGACACAACAATACCCATGATTAAAACAATTAACTCAAGGATCGTCAAATTTTTCAACAAGCGGAAGTTTCATTTACATTCTCAATGCTTGTCAATGGCAATAAACTTGCAACCATCTTGACATGATTCAATTTGAATGCTCAAGAAATTAACAAACTTCTCAAATAAGCTCTTGGGATAATGGTTTTTCTCAACTCTCGCCTTTCTCTTATAAAATCTCAAAAAAATTTAAGCCCCCCTATGCAAGATTATTCTTATTGTATTTATACAATTTCATTTTCTCATTCATCCTCTATTCCCCCTCCCCTCAAAAAAAAAAAAAAAAAAAAGAAAAAACATAAATCTTTAGGGTGAATATTATTTACTATTTTTCCATGTGGAATGGTTGTGAGCCATTGACATTGTCTACTTCCATCAGATATGATTGGGTCACCATATAGCTTCCTTTTGATATTTTTCTTAATAATTTCTTTCCCTTTAATGGATAAGAAAATTCCTTTTAGTATTTCCTACATTGTTCAATATGGCTTGATGTGACATGAAATCATCTCTACCTTTAAAAATCTACCTTCAACAATACATACCTATATTTTTGCCTCTAAGAAATGAGTGTCCTTGCGTTTATTTTACATCAATCAAACGAATTATGTCACATAATGCCAATCTTTCTCAAATTTATTCCCTTCATGTGAGCTGAGAAAATATATTCTTTCATCTGATGGCGGTGATTTTAGTCAACTCAACCTATATTTTCCATCATAATTATAAACTCCATTCAACTTTCTTAGCAATATGCATCCCTTTTCCATCCTTGTAATTCAATAATTTTATAGAGCTTCTATCAAGATAATGGCGAATGTGGTTGTAGCAAATAGTTTGAAAAAAAATTCTTCGGAAGATTTAAACCAAATCTTCGACCTACATGGTAAAGATGAATCTTTTTCTGGGATTCTTTTTATATCGTAGACCTAGGGGATGCTAAAGGGACCCTAACGTAACATCATATTTTGTCCTCACTCTTCCCGAGATTGATCAAGATCAATCTGTCTTCTTAGCATTTCAATCTATCTACATCCATCTTTTTATTGGAAACATCATAAATGTCAAAAGGATTTGAAGAAATTTTGGATCAAACAGAGCCCTATCATGATAGGGAAAATTGACTATAAATGTACCTTCCTATGTAATGAAACATTTGGGCTGATGGACATTCTTAAGAATTCCAATGTGCTATATGAAAATTATTCCATTGATACATTACCCGTAATTTATCATAATATGGATGAATTGGAGTAGAGAATCATTTCTCTTGAGAAAGGTAAGACGAGGACCCGTGCCATTACAACAATCCACCACACAATAAAAATCTTCGGGGAAAGAAGAGGGGGAGTCAATCTCTAAAACCCCAATTATTCTCTTCTATGAGGAGGGAGAAGAAACTTCATCTCTCCATCATTCCATAACATCATTATCTCGCCACCTAGGAGGGTAAGGGTAAGTATAATTTTAACCTTCCATTCATTCAATGCGATAGGATTCTATGATGGAACAAACATTATCAGGACCCGACCTTTTCCACTTCAAAGAGAGCATCCTCCTTTCATGAGGAGTCACTGGGGTGAGTCTATCTTGAAATGCCTTGTCCCACCAGGAAGCCAGGATGTCATACTTGCTCTTCCCGGCTACTCCAGATGTTCCTCCTCGGCCTACTCCCGATAATTTTACTCATTGCAAGGGGAAAGGAAAGATGATATTTTTCATGGGTGGTTCGGATCTTACAGATTGGTTATCTTCTCACAATAATAATATCGAGATGGTGAATATCATGGATGGTACCGTAATTACCCTTGAGTCATTAATGGATATGGGGATGTCCCAGAATCTGGAAGGGTCCATTGTATTTGTTTAGACAACACAGACTCATATGAATTCATGTTGAGGAAGAACAGCTGTTCAAAAACTTCCTCCACTTGGAAGAGATTTAAAATTAGAAGTAAGGGAAAACTGAGCATTTTTTATCTTCTTATCTTTTTTCTTCTAAATATGTATACAAATTTCTTCATCATGGGTTGGGGCCCTTAGAGAACTCCAATTTTGATTTATTTCTAAAACTACTTCTTTATTTTCCATTATATGAGTCTACATGATGTTTCAAAACTCAAAGTTTGCATGTTCATATCACCTTGCACTAACCCATCTTTTTTTTGGATTCCTAGAGATTTTATTGTAACTCTACGATTCCTCTAGCTTCATCAATGGTGCCCATGATTTCATTAACCCACCTCCCTGTCTGTCTCTATTTAGGAGTGTCAACTCTAAATTTTAGTCACACCTTCAAATGGATGCTTTGACACCAAAAACAACATTCAATTTTTTCAAACACTGAGTCCTATGCCTATTTGTTTGGTTCTTCTCATTGGTGGTGGACACTTCGCACAACATGTGGAGGCCCCACAAATATTTGGGTCTTCCTTATTTCTCTATTTTTTGAATAAGAACCCGGGTGACACGTGGATGCTCGAGAGTCTTCCTTCCTCATTTTTTCACTTTTAACTATACTTGGGTTGTCTTGCTACACTTCACCAAGTGGATTACCCTCGCTTCATGAGATTTTTTGAATCTTTATTCCTTTCAAAAGATGGGAAGAGGGACACTGGACACCTTTCGTATTTGGTTCTAACCCGTAAGTAAATTTGAGTCGCATGCGAAGCACAAAAGAATATCAAGAGGATAAAAGGGGCCATTTTTCATAGGATTTATAGGGGAAAAATAACTGTTTCATTCCTTGACCAAAAAAATAGTATTTATGCCCTAAACACAAGACTCACATTTGTTTTCAACATGGTCCTATCTTTGAGCATACATTTTTTCACATGAACAAACTAGTCAAAGTGACCTTTTTGGGGGTAGACACTAGATAAGATGGGGAGACCAAAAACAATACTAATACCATATCGCGTGGGGATGGGCACCCCTATGGGTGCCACAAGAACCATAAAATTAAAACACAAAAGCAGACCAAGTGCCTAAAACCATTGGGCTATGAAGTCGATTAAATCACGCAAAAGTCCAAACACAAAAACACATTTCACAAGAATATACCGTGAAATCGAGCAAACTTGTCACTATAGACCAGAGAGTAAAAAGGAAACAAAAACCACAAACAAAAGAGATAGAAAAAAAGGACTATACACTTTACAGAATGTGTTCCTTGTCCTGGATCAATCCAAGAAGTGTTTCAGGTGCCTACCATTAATAGGAAATTCAATAAATTCTCCATCTAGGTCCTTCAAGAAAAAGGTATGCTCACCAATTCTTATGTCGATGGAATAAGGACCCATCCACAAAGCATCAAATTTCCCATGTTTCCCTTTATCTTCATGTCTATTATCCCATAGTAAAACAAGATCTCCAACATTGAAAGTCCTGGGAGTTACTTTTTTATCAAATAGTTTCTTTAGTTTTTCTCTGAACCTTAAGTTTCTTTGGTGAGACTCCCTTCTTTCTTCATCTAACTCAACTATTTGATTAATCCTAGCTTCATAAGGACTCACTTATTCATCCTCAAGTTATTGTATGAACTGATAAGAGGACAGTTACATATGTAAGGGTAGAATATCCCAGACTCCATAAACCAATTCAAATGGGCTCTTTCCAGTGGCTCTTTTGGTAGTGATTCTATCTTCCCATAAAGAAAACTTCAACTACTCACCCCATTTCATTTTGTTAACCTCCAATGTTCTCCTAATGATTTTAAGAAAAATATATTACTTGATTCAACTTGACTGTTCCTTGAGGATTTTAGTTTGATGTATATGCCATATTTATCCCATATTCATGACATATATTTACTAATGGATTAGGTATAAAACTCATTACATTGTCAAGAACTATCTTTGTAGGTACTAAGAACCTACAAATTATATGATTCAAGATAAAATACATGACAATTTGATGAGTTACAGTTTTTATATGGATATCTTCAACCCATTTAGTAAAATAATCAATAGCCACCAGTATCCATTTATGCCTTGCACTTGAGGGATTTGAGATCTCTCCAATAAAATCCATGCCCCATTGTTTAAAAGGAGCCTCTATTGATACTAGTTGCATGGGTAGAGAACATGAAGCTTTCATTCTTCCTAAGAACCTATGAAGATTTTCAAATTTTATAATCAACGAAGATGCATCTTTGAAAATTGTAGGCCACCAATAACCTGCCCTTAAGATCTTATGGGTAGTCACTCTTCCAAAAAAATGGCATCCAAACCCTCCCCCATTAAGTTCTGAAATCAATTCGAGAGCTTCATCCTCAGTGATACACCTCAAAAGAATCCCTTTAGGGTTCTTCCAAGTCAACCCATAATCAGTGATGATATATTTCTAGGAGGCTAATTTGAGCGTCCTTCTTGATTTTATCATGATGTCCTGGATACTCCAAATTTATGAAGTAGAATATTATGTCCTTATACCATGTGGAGTTGATTAACTTCTCATGGACATCCATATTTCCTTCCTCAATCATATTAAATTCCATTACTTGTAGATTGCTCTCTTCCATTAATCTTGCAAGGCACATACCTCTAACCAACTTGGTGGTTCATATTTTCATATCGTACTCTTGTTATTTGTTCACATAGAGAAATATTTTACTGGAAACCTCCATTTCTGATAAAATTTCCTTGACCATAGTGTGGGGAACATAGGTGAAAATCTTAGAGCTCAAGATATAAGGCCTAAAAATCTTAGTTTCTCTTACTAAAGAAATGGTCTACTTTTCTATAATGGTATACTTCAATTCAACCCCTTGTAAGGCTTTACTAAAAATAAAATGGGCCTTTCATTTCCTTCTTCATCATTTTGATATAGTACAGATGCAATAGTGTTCTTATATATAAAGTAAAATATCTGAAAATCCTTATTGTAATCAAGTGTGCTAGTACTAGATCACTTTGCGATGCTTCTTTAATTCCAAGTGAAATCTTGGAGAGATATTTCCTACCATTTGATAATCTCATTCTTCTTTAATATGTTTGTTATAGGGATAGTCATTTCAGTAAAATTATAAATGAATCTCCTAATAAAATTTATTTGGCCAAAGAAAGAATTAATCCTTTTCCCAGTTTTGGGATAGTACCAATTTCCTCCACTCTTTCTAGGTCAATCATGACCCCATCTTTTGAAATAATATGCCCAAGAAAATTTTCATTTAGAACCCTAAAATGTAACTTTTTTTAATTCAATGAGATGTCATATTCCCTTCATCTAATCAACATGTTCTCTACATGACTCAAGTGATCACTTCTATTTTTGAAGAATACTGTGACATCATCTTGATAAAGTGTAATCAAATCATTTATGTAACCTAAGAACGTGACATCCATTGCCCTTTGAAACATGGCACCAACATTCATTAGACCAAATGACATCCTCACATATACATCGTACCCCATGGAGTAGTAAAATTGATTTTGATTATTTATGATTTCATTACCACCACCTAGTTATACCACGAGAATCCATCTAACCTAGACAACAACTTAGATCCAAGTGACCATTTGAAACATGTTATCCATATTAGGTAATAGATAGTTATATTTAATTGAGGCCTTGCTCAAGTTCCTAAAATTGACACACAACCTTTGTATCCATTTTTATTTCTTAATGGCACCAAGTTTCCCACCCATGAAGAATGTCTCGTTGGTTGTATTATCCCTCCATCCCTTATGTTTTTTAATTCTTCTTGCATTTTGAGGGAAAGATGTGGATTAATCATCCTTGTCTTTTGCCTAAATGGATTTTCATTAGGTACACCAAGTATCTCATTTTGAAAAGCATCCTCCTATATGCTTTCATTCCGAGTAAGACCATGCCAAGCATTCTTGGTACTTTTTCATCATCTCAATGTAGGACAAATTTTCCTCCTTACTCAAATTACTACCTAAAAATAATTTCCTAGGTTTTTCTTTAGTTCCTAGATTATTCTATTCCACATATATTGAAGCAGAGATATGTCTATGAATTACCCTATCAAAATTATCAAAGTTGGATTCTAAATCCACCAATCCTCTGGGGATCATGTTTGTTTTCAATTGGATTATGTCCTTACCAAACAGGTCTCTTTCCCATCACATACTATGACCATTGGTTCCCAGTCAATGCACTAATCGGTAAACTATCGTTCATTTTTTTAGAACATATGAACTTGGTAATCATCATCGAATACTTTCCAATGTTTTACATTTTCAGGGACAAATGGTCTTGACAACACTTCTATATCATAGTCATATTAAGGAGACATGATATAATTTTCAAACCTGGATCCAATCGGTGAAAACTTATTTGTTTCAAATTTATGGGTTCTATCATGATACAATATGTTGAAGGAGTCAAACATTTCAATAAAATCCCAAACTGCATGCTTATATTGTAACATCATTTGATTCTTAGTGGAATATAATATTCTAACTTGTTTGACTACCAAATACGAGTCTTTTTAACAACTATGTCCTTGATACCATATCTCCATGTAATCCTCAAACCCAAAAGTAGTGCCTCATACTCTGCAATATTTTTTGTGCACTCAAATTTAAGCTCGAAGGAGAAGTTAAATATTTTTTGACTTGGGAGACATAAGAAAAACACCAACACAATTTACGAAGTTGGAGAAAGTTCCATCAAACATCAAAGACTGGGTAATACCAAATGTTTAAAGACTCTCACTCTCATTAATGTTGTATTCCTCAAAATCCATGTAGCCAACAAAATTGTTAATATATACATCCGCATATAATACTTCATAATAAGCATTGCAAGGGTCTTCAATAAGATGTAAAATATTTTTCTCACCATACAACTTGACAAGATTCCCCTCTATTGGTATGGTGGCATATGAAATATTCATTTGAAAACTTCTGCTTGTTGGTACCCAAATTGATTCTCCCTCGAAGTTGAGTAGCATCACGTGTTTGGCAGGAAGCTTAGAGGCAAGTAGAGTATGTAGTGTGTCATTTTATAGCCGAGGATGAAATGCAACTTTCTCTTTATCACTCAGCTATGGAGAAATGGGTAGCACTCTCAAGAGGATTTGACCTATCCTCACTAATTTATGGTTGTGCATTTCAACCGGAAATTTGAGAGGACCCTTTTTTGCATCTTTCTGTTTGTCGAGGAGATAGAGATATCCTTGTGAAATTAGTAAGAAGACCTTGAAGAAAATATGATCAATGCAATAAAATATAACTCTCACGAGTTGTCACTCTAGATAATGGAGATATTTTCTAAGAAAGGTTTAGGCCACTAAAGACAATGTAAAGCTAATTTGATTTTGCATGTTTTGGTAGTAAAAATTATGCATTTGTATACACACCTAAAAACAGGGGTAATATGGGTATGATTGTTTTTTTTTTAAATGAATTTTTGTGGGAGGTGAAGTAGGATATAGTTGATTATACAAGATCTTTGGAGGAAATTTACAATAATGAGAAACTTCACAAGAGAAATCTTCAAAGCATCAAGATCTTCCTTCAACGAGAAGGTGTGCTTGATGGAGGCCCAAATCAGCACGTTTTCACATAATCTTTAGGACTCCAATACGAAGACTTGAATTGGAAAAATCAATTAAACATTATAGTTTTTGATTAACCACACCTAAGGTACACCTGAAGACTTACAGACAATATTTATCAACAAATGACAGTGAATTGATTTAAAATCTATTTATCTCATCCAAGATAAAGTATCTTCTTGAAATGAAATTGTAAATACCATTAAACTATCACAAGGATGAGACCCTGTGTGATTTCACTAAAATTTAAATATAAGATTGTAATAGGAACAAATAGAACTATTTACAAACATTCTGAAACAAAGTAGAAACTAATTTCTCAGAGTCAACACAGAATAACTCAAATTTGATTAAACTTATCACCAGGGGAATGTTTCTAGACCAATCTCAGAACTTGTCAATGGTTATACACTCGCAACCACCTTGACACGATCAAGTTTAACACAAAAAAGATATAAAAGTTTAGCAAACAATCCCTTAGAAAGACGGGCTCTATCAAGTTTTTTCTTAGAAAATCAGTTCTAACCTCCAACCTGTTTGCATGACAAATTCATACAAATTATAATACTTAATTTACAACAGAGTTTCCCCCTCTAAAATATAAGAATTGAATGCCCGAGTGCTCAAGCATGATCCCGATTGTGATTCCTAGAATCATATCTATAAAAATTTGTCAGGTGCTCAGGGGGTGGATCTCTTCGAATATCTCTCGCATTCAACTCCTTCTTCTAGTAGATCACTTTTCCCTCTACTCGCCAACCACTTCTGCCCCTAATCTATCAAATATTGTTCTTTGCATGCTCGAGAAGGAAAAATGGAAGATCAGATTGATCCCAGAGGTCAGATCTCATCTTAATGGCAAAAGACGTCCCTAGATCTTCCTCACCAAACTTAGATATCAAATTAACTCCCCTTCCTATTTGGCATGTAAGAAATATTGAGAAATCATGAAGACTCACACTTCCAGGAGCTCTGGAGTGAAAATGGTGGAAAAATTAGATATAGATGCATAGTTCTTTGTTGATTTCTATTTTGAATTTGTACCTTACACGTGGGAGATCTACTTTAAAACGGGTCTGTGGGTTCCTTTTTTTGTTTTACACTTTTTTTTTAAAATGTAAAATTTTCAAATTTTGCTCTACACCTCCGCCCTTGAGAAATGATCTTGACACATGTCCTAAGGTGGATCCCAAAAGAACCGCATGCCAAATTCTCGCTATTTCACCTCTTTTTTTTGGAAGTGGGAAAATTTTCCAATTTTCCCTGCAGCTCTACCATTAAAAAATGGACACGACACGTGTTCCAATGTGGGTCCCATTGGAAGCCCGCTTCCCTTTTCACTTTTAACTAATTTTCCACAAAAGGAAAAATTTCCAATTTTCCTCTAAAGGTCCACACCTCCACCATTGACTGGAGAAAGTTTTGACTTTTCTCAAAATGGCCCATAGGTTATTTTGATGATTTTAGTTATTTAAATATCGTGGGGAAAAAATTCAATTTTCCCCCGCTAGCCCACCTCCCCATCTCTTAACATTTTAAAATCCAACCTTGACCTCCTTCTTGTCGGGCCATGAGCCATTTTGAGATTTTAATCCTTTTATGACAAGAGAAAAAATCCAAGTTACCTCGAATGCCCGCATCCCCACCCCTTTGAATTTTCGAATCTGCTACATGTCACAATGACACATATTGAGATGGTCCCCAAAAGTTGATACCTTGAATGAGCGCGAGATCACCACATGTTGCTATGACATAAATTCAAAAACCTTAAGGTTCAAAAATGATTTGGCGGGGTGCACTTCCATTTTAGATTTTTACTCCATTTTTCCAAAATGGCAAAAAAATCAAGTTGCCTCGAAATCCCGCATCTCCACCCTTACCTTTTCCACGTGTCCTTCTCATGGGGTCAAAGTAAGACTTTTTCCTTGTCACTTAAAATTTTCTTTAATCAAATCTGGCGGGGCCCTTTGGGTGGGTTCAAACTTTTTGCCAAAGTAGCCAAAAAGAACAATTTCAAAAACAAACCCTTCGTGTCCCTCCAATTAGAAGAAGCCACGTAAGCATCAAAAGAACCAATCAGAATTGAGCGAAGCTACGGGACCAAATTTTCCTTTTTGCCAAAAATCAAAAAGTGATAAGTTAAAGAATTTTCCCACTATCCCCTAACCAACCAAAAGAAGCCACATGACTACCGAATGTTGAGGAATAATTTTGACATGAAAAAGACACCTGCCAGACCATCAAAAACACAAAAATTCACCATTCATTCCCAGAACCTAATTTTTCATTAAGGATGAAATTTTTTTGAAACAAAACCAAGTGAATCATGTTTCCAAGCATATTTTTGAACATGGATTTTTATTTTCAAAGGCATGAAAATATAAATTGGTTAGTCTCGAGCTTCCATGGTGGGAAAAATAAGAAAAATGGCAAAGTGCAACGGATTTTGAAAAATTAGGGCAAAAAAAGGAAAACTTTGAGAATCCTTTAAGGATGTACATGAAAATGGATTTTGCAAAAACTCAAGGAATTCAAATGGAGGTAGAAGCTTTTAACACCCACATCTAGACACAAAATGTTTTAGAACACACAGACAGAGGAAAATGAGGGCAAAATGGTTCAAGATCAAATCGAGCACCAACACCGCCAACATTAGTAGCCCATATTATTCATATCAAACATACCCCATTTAGCAAGGTAATCCAAAATGACTACATTTATGGTTTAAAATTTACCAAGATAGCTCACTAATTGCACCACTAGGCCTTTCACATACCCAATCACTGACACTTCTCTGGAATCGATAGCAGTGCACTTTCCAAAGGTCGTTGTTACCTTGATATTCAATTCATTCATTAATTTAAGAGGCATCACATTACATGAATCCCCGAATGGAACATACAACCTGTGCGCGAGTTTTTCTTTAATGATTAAAGTGGTATAAAAAGGATCAACATCAAGCTGAGATTCAACAAGGGACGTACCCAAATATACTTCAAGAGATTCACCCAAGTCTTTTAATGCTTCTAGCACCTCCAACTCGCAATCGTAGGCGGGAGATCCACACTTTTACTTCCTTTCTGGGGACACTACCTCCTCTTTGAACCCTAAATAGTCAAATGCCCTTTTCCTATGCTCGGGAATCCTAAGAAATTCAATAATAGGTATAGTGATTTTTATTTGACTCAAAATCTGGGCAATATCATAGGGGATATATTTGGGTAATAATGTGTTGGGTGATATGGTAAGTGCGTATTCTGTGGTACGAGACTCTTCATGACTTGGGAATGGACATGGGTATAAAATTTAATGGGAATAGATGGAGCTTTGTTAGGAACATCCTTCTTGGGAGAATGTTTGGGATATTAGTGAGAAGGAGGTTTTTAGGTTTGAGTTGTGGACCTCCACCTTTGACAATTCTACTCTTGAGATTTTACTCCTTTTATTGATCCACTACCACATTAATCAAATGTTTTCGGTCCTCCTTAGAATGAATCCCCCATCATGATTCTTAATCATTGAGCCCTTAAGTACTCAAATTCATGATTAGGGAGTTCAAATATCTGAACCTTATCAATCTCAACATCATCAACGGAAGGAAGAGGAATACAAAACAGTTGTAGTCCCAAAAATAATCAATAGTCCCAAAACTTATTAATTCGGTGGAGGAAATCACACACCTTGAATCATTAGGACACTTCATCATATAGACATCTCCAAAATTGGGTTCATCCTCGGGATCTTCACCCCCTTAACATGAATAAGATGAAGGGTGGGGTAAGAAATATTTGTCACACCTATCAATGACATGAACTTCTTCAACCATTGACACTCTTACAGTCAACGAATCTAGGACAAGTTCATTCTCTCTCTAAGGTTGTTGTTTAGTTCCTGACCCCATATCTCCATTTCTTATATCTTCATTTCTAAGCTCATCTCTTCAATGACCACAAAATCCATTCATCCCTTGAGGATGATTATGACCACAGAACTCTGTCTTATTCCCTTCCGCCCTAGAAATTTTGTATGAAATTTCTTTTACTTCCTTGCCAAGGTAGATCCACTACCTTACTTTCTTAAGGATTTTAGGATTGACCAATTTAACACACTCCCTCTTGGGAGGATTTCTTGCATCCTTGATATTATTCACAATTTGTACTTCCATTTTGAAGGATTTCGTCAAATTTGTAGAGTCCTTGTCCCTTAGATAATATGTTTCCTTCTTATCAAAGGCATTGCAATATTTAATCAAGCAATACTCATCACTTGGTCTGAATATTATAGGTAGTCTATTTAAAGTTTTTTTGAATCTGGTGTTAAAGTCTTGAACTAGTTTATTAGGGTTTTCCTTAATATTCTCTAGTTCGATAGAAGAAACACGGGACTAGTTTAATCACCATATTGTTCCTTAACATCATTTTTAATGTGAGCCAAGAATTAATAGAGTTATCCAAAAAAGATTTATACCAATCTCGAAATCTTCTTCTAAAGTATCGATAACATTTTCACATAGATATCCTCATGTTTGATCTCAAAATTTCCATGATGTTAACAAAACACCGAGATGTTGCTCACCACTCATAGGATTGTTTCCTATAAATTTTAGTTACCTATTTCTTAGGTTGTTTGGTACTACATTTGGATATCCCACCATCCCCTAATATTTTTTGGTCGATATATATTTACAAAACAGGGGGTCTAGGTGGAGGTTGAGCCATGTTATTGATGGGGATATAGACAATAGTGGGGTTAACAATGTTTGTAGTAGCTTCGGCTTTTACGATAATAGAATAGGATCCCCAAGGATAAATCCCTAAATAAATCCCTCTCACAATGAACCTTAATATATTGAAACAATAGAAAGGAGGATTGAAAAATACCTTAATGATTTACAGAGGAAGTTCCCTCACCAACAGGAGTATGTAAGTTACCTCTAGGGTTATGCATTTTAGAATGATTAGAAACACTAGAATAGTCTTCAACTAATGGTTGATATAAATCAGAGGTAGGGATTTATTTTATTTATATCCCTCGATCGCATAATAGTTTCCAGATTTTTCTACTTACTTAAATTGTTTTCACTAATTATGGAAACAATTTTCTAGTAGGATCCAACTTGAAGAAATACCTTCTTCCTTAGGAGTTATACAAATTTTTCAATAAATTCTCAAAATTATAAACTTAAACTAATGGTATTTACCAAATTCCTCTTGGATGAACAAATTCACCAATAAGATCTTGTTTCTTAAGTTTATAATCAACTTGAAACAACCTGGATAATTGAATCGAACATTTATTTCAATAAAGCTTACCAAATTTCATCATTATTTATCAACATTTACTCCTAGTTGACCAAGATTTAATGCAAATCCTCCTCCAACAAGGAAAATATCAAGCAACTGAATTGTGATTTATCTCATTTTTGTAATTTGAATAAAGTATTGAAGATAGATCATAGATTTACGTTAAGGTATATTTTACACATTACCCGAGGTTGATATGTCCCAAGTAATGACACAAGAGCGGGGTGGTACCCAAATCGGTTCTCCTTGTGAAGTCGAGTAGCATCAATAGGTGAGTAGGATGCTTAGAGAAGGATAAATTATAATTTTATTCATTTGGTAGTGGGAAGGATCTAACTGACTCTTTGTCATTCGAGATTGGAAAATTTGGATAGCACCATCCTAGGGGTTTGACCTACCCTACTACTTTAGGTTTTTCCTTCAATGAGGGTGAGAGGACATGTTTTGTAACATGCATTTGCAAGGTAAATGAATGGATTAACAATATTTGACTCTCCATTTTAAGACATTGAGAAATAATGCTTGAGAAGACATGGTCAATGCAACATAATCTACCTCTCATGAGTTGTAACCCTAAAACATGTAGATTCCTTCTAGATAAGGTTCAGGTTACTAAAGACAACGATAAAACCAGCTTGCTCCTACATATTTTGAGTAAAGGATGGACAAATTCAATGAATCTCCTCAACATTTATGGATAAACGATGCGAACAGGATGGTTCGTGTAGGATTTATCTATTTTCAATGAATTTTGTTATGAAATTAATCATGATAAAGTTGATTATACTAGATCCTTAGGAAATCTTAACAAATGTTATAAGATTTGCCAAATGAGATGATGAAAACACTTCAAATAACAAACAATGAACCTTTAATTAGAAGATGTACATCCATGGAATCCTAAAGATACATGGTTACACACATTCTTTGAGAATTTAAACATAAAATAACATGATAAAGACTCAATAAAACATAAAGAATCCACGATCTCGAGAAAATGTTAGTGGAGAATATTCAATAATTTATGAATATTGCTGATTTCATACTTTGAAATTGCCAAAATTTTCAGGTATGAATAGGGACTGGGTCGTAAAAATTTTTTGGGTACAAGTTAATGTTAGGGGTTGGTTCACCTAGGAGTTTCCACTGATAATCGACTGTTATCATTAAAAATGCTCTTATAGAAAAATTAAAATATGTTAAATTTTTCGATATATATAATCTATGTAATTATTTATAGTTTATTATTCATAGTGTTATCCATGTTTTGCAACCCCTTGCAAAATGGATGAATCTCCAGGCATAGGCATTGATTGTTAATGGGAGCGAGTTTACAACGTATCTCGTGGTGAGAGTTCTCACCGCATGGTGAAGGTTTGGAGCAGGATTTTCATTAATGGTCAAATGGAAAAAGGTATGGATTGTCACCTTGTTGACATGTGACAATTCCATCCTTATTGACACACATTAATACCTTCTACTTGTCACATGAGAAGGCCCTCTTCTTATCATGTGACAACTCCTTCACCTGACGACGCGTGACAATGTCACCTCTTCCTTTTGTGAGACAACTCCACCTCTTCTGTTGCTTCGTCAATCATACCTCTTATTTTCATGTGTCAAGCTCCCCTCGTTATCTCATATGAACATTTACTCACTATAGAACGTAAACCTCTTTTTGTCATGCTTCAACCTTCCCTCATTTGGCATGTGACAAAATTTCTTCTTGTCGTGCGATAAGTCTTTCCTTCATTAGCAATGAATCTTCCCTTCTTGTCATGCATCGGCTAGTTGTTTGATCAGGAGAAAACAATTGTTTTAGATACGAGATAGACATTAATGATACCGTATAATTTATCTCAACAATAAGTTTAATGAAACATGGTGCTCGTGTGTATTTTCTCACAGAAAAATACCATTAGAAAGTGGGCCGGTATGGTTTCCCATACCTCTAGACAAGTAATTAATGAGGGCTATTAGTAGGTGAGAAAATTTTTATATATAATGTATTCGACCCCCTCATTTTTAAAAGAGAGACATTTTGGGAGATAGGAAAACTCTTGCAAAATTTTCCCCTCAACTTCATTTTGTCTTTGCGAGCATTCTTATAGGCGAACAATGTAATTATGCCTTTGTGCATCGAGATGTAATGGTCTCAGTGCATATTTTTAAGCAATAATTTTTTTTTGTAGTGTTTCTTAAACACTAGCTCATTTTATTGTATTTTCTAGCCTTTCTATTATTGTTGTTGTATTTTGTGCATTTTCTTTTACTTACAAGTTTATGATGTTGAGTTCCATGGAGTTTTGATGGCAGACTAGGATCTAGGTCCGTGTCACCTCTGTCTAACCTCCCTCGTCCCCATTTTCCTTGTATCATCCTCCCTCAATAGAGTATCTCACACATTTTCCTAGTGGTATCACCCCTTAGTATAGGATTTCCCCTTTTCATGCACTTTCTCTCTCCCTGTCTCCTTGGATGTGTTAGTGTAGGCTTAGTTAGGAATTTTCTTTCATTAGGAGTAGTTGTAGCATTAGGATTAGGTAGAGGAAGTTGGCCTTCTCTAGAGGGTTATCTCAAGTTTTCAAGTCCCCAGACTTGAGGGATAACCCCATGTTAGCAGAATTACACCGATTGCCCCACAAAAATAGAGAGAAAATATGGGGGTGTTGTAATTATGACATAACACATAGTTCTAAATGAACTTTTGAAAACTTTTAAATTCATGATTACCAAATATTTTATCAACGATTTCAACATTAAAAATCGAAGGACTGGTGAGAAGAGGAAAATATTTCCTTTCTAATTTCAAGATTCTTTAGTAACGGGTTTGTTTTGTAGTTGTAGCATGTTTTGGCATAATTTTTAGCCGAAATCATAAATTATGCTACCATACAGTATCATTTAACATGGCTTTGGTTGGTAGCATTCTTAGTGTTCTTGACCAATTGCATGATTAATGCTACCAACGAGAGGCATTCGGATGTTAACGGCTACATATTTCGAATACAAATGGTTATACCACCGATTCGTTACCATAATTTCAATAGATGAAAATTATAAAGACTCATACATGCCGAGAGATCGAAGATATTCCCTCTTGGTTAGTTGTAAGCAGACTATATTCATAACTATTTGGCAATTTCCTATTTTAATTTTTTAATCAAGACAGTTAAAAGTTTTAAACAATTTTGTAATGGTAGAAAAAAATTCTTTTCAAAAATAGAAACCCATTATGTTTAATTTATTCAAAAAGAAATAGTAAACAAAAACACAAACCCTAAGGAAATAATTATTTCGGTAGATGAAGATTCTATCTACCGGACATGCGGGAGCTTGAAGATTTTCCCGATTGCCAAATGCATTTATGAGATGAAATTTCAAATGAAAAACTTCAAGTAGAAGATGATAATGATAGATACCTTTAAAAAAATAGTCTAGTAGAAAGAAGAAAATATCTTAGACAATTAGAAGGTCCTTTCCAATAGATTGGGCAGCTAAATTCCCATTTATTGATCCTATACAACAATATAATTGTAGAGATACTCCCAAAGAATGTAGATGTACTATTTGTACTTGGAAATTGGGTAAATAACATAAAATGCAGTGTAAATTGAACACTATAGAGAAACATTGTGGAAAATTCTATTACACAGTCACTAACAAAGATGGGAATAAAAAAGACTCATAGATGGAAAACTGCAAAGGAGTACATGCATATAAGATATAAGGAGGAGTATGACAATAAAATGAAACACACAAAAAAATTCAAGAGAAAGGAGGTACTATAAATACAAATTTTGGAAAAGCTGCAAATGAAAATTTGAAGGATAAAAACTCACAATTTTCAACCATATTATTTATTTTTGAAATGGGAAGACCAATTTAAGACTTTTCAAAATATAAAAAAATGTTCAAGTTCAACGGGTTTACAGACCTTCTAAATTATCATTCGTAAGAGAGAAGTGCATGGGAAATAGCGAGATGTCTTGTGATGATTGAAATAGAAGATCTAAAAGAAAATGTAAAGAAAGTTTCATTTCCTTTTAATTGATGAAGTTTTTGTCATTTTAAACACTTCCTAGGTGTGCATGCATGCATATACATTCCAGAACCACACCAAAACACCTCATCTGCTATTAGTTCATAAAATGCATGAAAACTACAATGTTGAAAATATTTCCAAACTAGTGATATCTAATTTGAAGGACATAACAAGAATGGATAATTATTCTATAGCCATAAAGCTGATTTGTTTTGGTGTTGATGATGCATCGGTGACTCAAGGTCACAAAAATGGTCTATGTTTGCATCTCCAAACATCTGTTGCTCCTTTCATGATTCATACTCATTGCATGGCTTACAAGAAAAACCTTGCACATAGAATAGTAAGAAAATTTGAATGTGTTAATAAATTTGAAGAGATTATCTGTGAATATCATACCTATATGTCATGTAGTCAAAAAGATTTCTAGATTTTCATAAGTGTTAACTTGGGGTCACATATGGTAATAAATTTTTTAAATATGTTGATACTAGATGGATTTCTATGTATGAATCTACACACGAGTTTTTACGAATATCAATCTTTAACTAGGTTCATGCATAAGAACCGTAGGCAGTTTGAGAGCGCTAAATATTTTCTTTACCGAATTATAGACTTTGAAACATTAGTAACACTTTGTCTGATTCTTCCAATGTTTCATGAGATGAATTGCATAACAAAACTTGCACAAGAATGGTCAATATATATATATATATATCCAAATTACATAGGTTAAGAAAAAGGGTGTGTCAGACTCTAGATATGTTATATAACTCTGATGACTGATTTAAAGGATATTTTTTCAGTCACTGGAAATATCTAAAAGATTTAAAAGATCCTAACAACTACTTCAGATTCAATTTATTTAGTCATCTATGTATCTTTGTTAACGGGAAGAGATTAAAATGCACACATTTGAAAAGTGAGTTGATATTCTTTGGAGCTAAAATGGAAGAAGTACCTATTACACATAATTTATATGATTCTATTATATCTGAAACAAGGAAAACATTTCATAAAATCTCCCAATTCTTGTCAAATGATATCTAAGATCGTATCAAAAAGGGAGAGATTTTGAGACCATGAGAGTTTTCGATCCTAACTTTTGGAATCCTCTAGAAGTTAGTTCTATTGTTACATTTAAAATATACATGGGTACTATAATTAAACATCTATCAAAATCAATTAAATGTAATGTGTTTCAGATTAATGGTATTCTTCAAAAGTAAACTCTTACTTTGCAATCAAATCAATTCGAGATAGGTAATGAAGGAACAATTTGATGAATTCAAAGATCACACACAGAAGGGATAAATAAAATTTCTATGGAAAAGGCTTTATCCTAGTTCAATCCTTCCTAAAAGCATAAGTTATTATTTCGAGATAGTATGAATGTGACAAACAATGATATTGGGATCATTTGAATACAAAAGATTTTTCTATGCATTAACATTTAAAAAATCAAAATATAGGAACATGATTGATGAATATCTTAAGACCTACTTGAGGATGTACATTTCAAGATATGCTTTGGATACCTTTCTTTATGAATGGGTAATGGCTGCATGGAGTTATCTTGTAGAGAGGAGAGGGATCAATAATACTAATATAGGGAGTGTAGATAACAATGAATCGGTGACTAAAACTCATCACCAAAGATTAGATGAAAGTGTCGAAAAAAATCTCTTCAAACATTACTTTGCATTTGATCTAGCTAATATTGAATAAACAAGATTACATGTATATTTGTATTCTGGAAAGAAATATTCATAACAAGATTCTTATTATAATTATTTATAATGTTATTTTTGTACATTTTAAAATTATAATGTACATTTTTAATATTATTTTCAAATTTGAAATGTGTTTACTGTTGAAGTTTTTAAAAATGTGTCATACTTATTGTTTTTTTCCTTTGAATTAAAAAATAAAATTACATAATTAGAGAATTTTCACTGTTTTAGATAATTTCCATTTTTGTTCATTTAAATATTAATGATACTTATAGTTCACTGTACTTTTGGGACTCAAAAAAGTAGTGTATAACGATAATAAAAATATATTTACCATGTAATAAATATAACAAACATAATCCAGGACTAAAAATCACCTTAAAAATCAGTTTGAATAGAAAAACATGCACAATGAACATTATATTATAACTAAACTATATGTAAAATTCAACAATCCACATTTATTAAAGGTTGTAAATTTCAATGTTGATATATAATCAAAGCTTGATTTTGATAAGAACACTCAAAAACAATTATAATTTCATAATGATAAGAATATTCTTCTCTATGTCAACAAAGTATTTTAAAATGATAATCAGAAACAATTTTTATAAGAAGATTCAACATTATCCACATTGACTCAAGTTGGAAACTTTCAATATTGTCATATAATCAAACAATTTTGATAACAAGATTCAACAATAATTATTATTTCATTAAGTCTTTTGCATATTCAACTTTGAGAAGATTCTTCTCTATGTCAACAAAGTATTTTAAAATAACAATAATAAGAATTTTAACATGTAATAAATATAATGAATATAATCGATATTAGCAATCAAATTTAGAATCGGTTTGAATAGAAAAACATCGACAATATAACAAAAGTAAAAAAATGACATAATCCACATTGATTAAAGTTTGAAACTTTCATATTGCAATATAAAGTGAATCTATTTTATAAAAATATTAAAGAACAATAATAATTTCAGTATTATTTTTGTAGATTCAACTTTGAGAAAATTATCCTCTTTTTCTTCTCTCTCATAAACTAATGAACTTTCTTTCACAACACCAGATTGAACCAAATCTTTTGCAGCAACTTCAATATTCAAATGAATCACATTTTTAGATTTACAACTTCACGAGCAGACTGTAATTTTTATCATCTTCATCTTGCTTCTTCAATATTAAGTCTGGATCCATTGCATTTTCCTTTATAATTCTTCTCAATGTATTATTCTACTTGTTTAGGATAACAAGCTTCTCTTTCAATTCAATTGCTGCATTTACACTTTTCCTTGCACTTTGTAAATGAAAATTAAGAACACTAGCCTCATTCTTCAATTTTTCATACTTTGATTGCATTTCACAAGAGAAAAAATATTAGTAAAATTTCAAAAATTAAAATAATACTTGAAAATTTAGTAAGACTTACCAATTCCTTATCTCGTTCCACATTTTTATAACTACAAGGCCCTTGTCTCATGACCACATATTTTGGTAGTCTTGTGCTTTTGCATTTAAATTCTGTACTCGTTTCAACAAAATGTTTAACACTTCATCTTGATAATTATTATCAAATGTTACAGAAATAGACACAACCTAATTCAACAAAATATCATTATTTCTAGACTCGTTCTGGATGTGAAGAATACAAAATATGTCTTTGGTTTTGATTTTTGTATTGTGAATTTATTTCTTTTATCATAACCTTAGCCCTAAACTCCAATATTTTCAATTCTTCAACCTCCTTCAAAATAATATCAATATTGTCTTTCATGTTATCAGCCAAAAGAATACCAAGTGGAAAATTAATTTTCGGTCATCGATTAAAATAGATACATCCCGTACGAGGAGATGGTTTTGTTGATCTAACCTATCTTCATGGAGAATATTGTCTTACCACATGAATCATATCTTGGGGATTGAATGTTCAATGCTCCTGAAGTCTTCTTTCATTCCCAAGATACTCATAATCTATCTCAATATTGTTCAAGATAGAAATACCTTGTCAAGAGGGAAAATTCCCAACTGAAAATGATGGAAATTTAGAGGAAAAATTAAGTGTGCCCCTGCTTGCAATTGGCCCAAAAAAAGGTGGCATGTGCATTTATGGTGGACATTTTAATGGAGGCCCTAAGACATTGAATTGTAACTTTGTTAATAATATGAAAAAATTAAAAATTCAAACAAAAATAGAAATTAAAAATAAATTAATTCATATAACATTATTAAAAATTAAAATTATTTTGATCAAAGGAATGTTTCGATGTGGAATCAGAATCGTTATTATGTGGATGTTGTTGTTCTATAGGAGTAGACTAGAAAGACTGGTATATGTGATTTAAAATATAATTTAGAATTATCATTTAAAGATCTATCAGTCTTAAGAGTTTTGAATTTTATATCAATTAAATATCTATCATCAATTATGAGTAAACATATATAAAACAAGTGATTCAAACATGGGGTAACAGATTGAGGTATTGAAGAAATTTCTACGTTATTCTTTTGAGGCCGATGATACCTTGTTCTCTTGTAGTTTCGTAGAAAAGAAAAGAAATGCATGAAATTTTGAAACATATACAAGTTTTATATAATTAATAACATTTATTTAAAGAAATGAAATTTATATACATTATGAATTAAAATACCTATGATTAATTCTTGTGGGTTTTTTTGTTTATTAGGTATGAGGGTTTATGGAACTCCTCATCTTTTTAGTAGGTGGCGGGGTGTCCTTCTCTATTTTCTGATCATCAGAAATAGTAACAGAATCTCCATAATCTCGTATCAAGTGACCTCTGATATGAGCATCCCTTTGTGATGCAAGAAATGCCACCTTTGTTATAATTTAATAGTAAAATATTAATTCATTTAAAATATTAAATTTTAATGTTATGTATTAATAATTACAATATGAAAAACAAAAATTAAAAATAATCTAATAACAAATTAGGAATCAGGTCTTGCTCTTCAATTGTTAGTGTTAAATTCAAAGTTGTTAGCTTTGAATGCATTAATGTCGAGAGGAGGGGTGTTGTGTAAATTATATAGAGACTCATAATATAAAGCAAGAATAAAATTTGTGGAAATGATGGTAACATTCTCATTCAAATGAATATTTTCCAAATCATCTCTTATCCTAGAGGATAAGTAGCTGCACCAGTCAAATTACTACCCATTTAAGGTATAAATGATATACGCTAAAGCCCACCAAGGAATATCCATATATCGACCTTGCAAAATGATTTTGGCATGGAAGAACTGCACAATGGCTGCAGAAATGGGTGATTGAAATCCTTGAGCTGAATCCCTCTTTTTGAAGGGTTTTGTGAAGTTGTAATTGTCAATAAAACAAAGAGAAACATTTTGTTAGTAATTTTTGAACATAAAAACTTTGTTACATTGAAATTTTGAAAATTTAATATTGTAAAACAAAAAATAAACTTACAATTAAAAGCAACAACAATTACATTAATAGAAAACAAAAAATTTGACTCCGAGAAACTTACATTCTCCATCCATTAAAACATCATGTGAGACACTCAATATCATCTAGTGACATTCCAAATGACTCTTCACGAGATGGGAGTGTGTAATGAAATGTGAACGTGGATATGTCGAAAGCAGAGTAGAAGATTGTTAAGTGATATATTCTTTGTCTTAAATTAGGGCTTATAGAGTAGCCTTGTGAAACTGGTTTCTTCAATTCATTGGGAGTACATATTAGGATCCTCAAGAAATTTGTATAGTTGTGGAAAAATGAGGCTCTTGTACAAAAATTCTTCATATTAGTTGTTGAAGCAAATGGGCTCTTTAGATCTCTAGAAGAACACTTCTTTCTTCAAGGCATTAGTTCAAACTATTATAAATTTCCTGTTTGTAGTTGTGATTGGTGTTCTTGATGGTTTTCTTTATATGTCTGATGTCCTTTCACGTTCTAGTTTCTTCTTGTGTTTTTCCTCGTATACTTAGAGATTCAATGCTCTAGCTTCTCTCTTTTGTTGTGTGAAAATGTCCACCTTTTATGTATTTATAAGAGTGAAAGTAGGCCACCAAAGTATTTAATATGCCACCTACCGAATAAGATAGAATGCAACCTATTGGTAGAATAGAAATACTACTAGCCAATAGCTTGTTAGCATATTGTACGCGACGGTTGGTAGCATAATCTATGATACCAACCAAAGTGGCATAAAGGATGCTATTGGCCAATGGAATTATCTTTACCACCAGCACTAACATGCTTATGTTGACGATGGGTAGCATATATTATGCTACCAACTGACCGTAGCATTCTTTATGTTCTTGGGTGATAGCATAAGAATTCTATTGTCGATAGCATACTTAATTCCATCATATGGTAACATAGATAATGCCGCCGACTAGTAGTATTAATGCCACTAGTTGATAACATTAATGCCACCAAATTGGTACAATAGATAATGCCACTAGTGGTAGCATAGATAATGCTACCGGCCGGTAGCATTCTATATACAATCTCGTCACTTAAAAACATCTATATAAAATCACCTCTCGTGCGAAACAACTTTTCCATCAATTCACCATACAAGCGAGAGTGGATTTACCAATATTCAACAAATATTTTCTAAGGAATTTTTTCGGTGGGACCCTTAAAATTTTTCCTACTTGATCTATCACACCTAAGATACACTCATAGGATTACAAACAATCTGTAACAACAAACTGGAAGAAGAAAGAATTTAAAACTGTGTATTACACAATGAGATGAAAGCTCTTCTCACATCACAATTGCAATTACCACAATGCTACCAAAAGAATAAGATCCTATGTGCTTCGACGAACTCCTAACATAAGATTGCAATGGGAACATGAATAGCTATTTTAAATACATCAACTTTAGAAAAGTAGACACAAAAATTGTCATGATTAACAAAATTAACTCAAGATTCATAAAATTTACCAAATGAGGGAAATTTTCATTTGATCCGAATGGTTGTCAATGGCTATACACTTGCTCAAAGCAATAAACCAGTTTTGCACAAAGAAAATGCACCGAATAATTATATTATAGATTCAAATGATTCGGGATATATTATTCACAGGTAGAGGTTACATATATAGAGTTTGATCTCCTTGATTCTAGGAGTCAACACTCATCCCACATATCTCTCCTAATCCCCACAATATCTCACTCAAACTCTCAATCCCATTATTTTCTCACAACAAACATTATCTAGTTACAACTATTTACATGAGTTAACAACTCATAAATAGTTGTATTACATTACACTATATTATTTATTTCCACACTCATAATAATGTTCACAATATCTAATATTATTCCTAACATTCACTCCCCTATTGTTAACATTATTATTTCCACACATACACTCCCCTAATGTGAACAATGTAGAAAAGAATAGTTACACTTTCTCTGCAGCTTGCACACCCCTGTTTGCTCATGATCTTGGTACACATATGGACCTCAGTCCAAGGTAAGAACCCTGTTCATGAACCTCTGTTCATCAATACGAACCCCTGTTCGACAATAATGGACCTCTGTCCTAGGTACGAGCCCCTGCTCATGAACCTCTGTTCATCCTCTTCAAGAAAAACATGATGCTGCTTTTTCTTGTGCTTTTATCTTTCTACTACAACATATTTACATCAGGAGGTTATAAAAGGAAATACAACTCTGAACAGGAATGTGACATCTGTTCTTATTACAAACAATGAAACACACAACTGAAAATATGCCACAAACTCATTATGCGGCCCCGTCACTTGCGGCTGGCGAGAGGACGCTGGTTGTCCTCCTTCCTCCGTTGCCTCCTGCCTCCATCGTAGCAAGCTGCTAACTCAACCAGATGTGATCATGAATCTAAAAAACACCCTCCACAATTTGGACGTCGCGTACAAGCGAAAATGCGTCCAATTCTTGAACAATGAGGCAATTTTTTTATTTTATTTTTTTATACAGACTTTTTACAATGACCTGACAATCTAATTTGACAACAAAATTACTAACGCAAAATGACAACACTTAATGACTAAAACAATACTTTTGATGATATTGTAAATTTGACGACTTGTTTGACTCAGACAAGAAGATACGACTAGAAATTTAAAAAATAATAAAATGAAATTACTTTTAAATGAAAATGACTCTAAACTCTCGACTCATTTTATCTTTGACATTCATAATACTAATACTTCACAATTGACGTTAAATAAACTAAACTAACACTATTGACAACCTTTATAACAATACATTTTAAAAACTTTTAATAAAAAATAATTAACAAAGGAATATACAAAAATACCTAGAATAGACATACTACTAAAGTAGACAATTTATAAACATATGACTATCAAACATTAAAATTATTGACTATCAAACATTGCCTTTCAAATATAAATTCTTGGCATGAGATAGGGTCTTGACCAAGTCTTCACGTTGCTTTGGTGTCGCTCCAGGTTAGATCACAGGAGGACGATTCATTGCATAATACAGCTGTCGCGTTTTGGCAGTGAGTGCACAGATGTTCAAATACAGTTGTACTGTATATTCAACATAATACCAGGTCGACTCGGTGGTTACTCTAGTGCAATCGATCCAATGCATTACAAAACTGATGAAAACAAAATTGACCGTGACCATTGATTTGTAATAAATCTTGTGCTGAGAGAGAAACTCGGGATCAGTGCAAATATGTTTCTACAGAGCAATAAAAATCACAATGCATTGCTTGCTGCTGACAGAGGTTCGAGTTGCTAAGTGATTGAGCTGGGAGAAGAAGAGATTGAATTTCTTCTCATCAAAACGTCTCCTTCAGCTTTTGCAATGGCGTCTCGAATCCTTGCATGTGAAAAGCTCATGATATGTGCCACCTAGATTGCAATGATGTTACGTTCAGGTAGTAAGAGATCCACTGAGTTGTTATTTCTTCTGCAGACGTCTTACAGATCAAGTCACGTAAGGCATGAGCTGAGCCATCGACTTCAAGACATTTTAGAGGATTGCGGCATAAATGTCCGTCAAATGGCGTTAACTTCAAACGTGCTCCTCAAACCTTTACACAAAGGTGAACATTCATACTCTGAGAAAGGTGGACGGTTGTCTAATGAGGCCACAATAATGGCAGTGACGTGGTGCAAGGAAGATTGATTCAAATCGATCCACACATGGGCTAATGCAAAGCGTTGCCTCTCTTCCACAGCATGTCAATGACACTTAATGCTGGTAGTTCTGACTAGAATGGATGAAGTACTGTATTTTTGAATGCAAACATACATCAAAGATGCCTCTCATTGAAAATTTCTCATGTTTCTATCATAAACCAGCTCGATACCAAATCAAAGCAATAAACCAGTTTTGCACAGAGAAAATACACCGAATAATTATATTATAGATTCAAATGATTCGGGATATATTATTCACAGGTAGAGGTTACATATATAGAGTTTGATCTCCTTGATTCTAGGAGTCAACACTCATCCCACATATCTCTCCTAATCCCCACAATATCTCACTCAAACTCTCAATCCCATTATTTTCTCACAACAAACATTATCTAGTTACAACTATTTACATGAGTTAACAACTCATAAATAGTTGTATTACATTACACTATATTATTTATTTCCACACTCATAATAATGTTCACAATATCTAATATTATTCCTAACACTTGCAACCATCTTGACATGATTTGATTTGAATGCTCAAGAAATTACTGGATTCTTAGATAAGTTCTTGAAAAATGGTTTCTCTTGGCTCTCTTCTAAAATTTTAGAAAATTTCAACCCCGCTATGCAAGAGTATTCTCATTGCATTTATAAAATTTCACTCGCTCACTCATCCTCTGTTTTCCCAAAAACATGAATCTTTAGAGAGAATATTATTTTCTATTTTTCCAGGTGGAAAGGTTGTGAGCCATTCACATTTTCTACTTCCATTAGATATGATTGGGGCACCATGTCATTACCTTTTGATAGTTGTCTTAATCATTTATTTCCCTTTAGTGTGCAAGAAATATCTTTTTAATAATTTCCAGGTGGTCCCATATGGCTTGATGTGACATGAAATAATCTTTACCTTTGAAATTCTACCTTGAGAAATGCACACCTATGTTCGCAAGATTCGAGAACTTATTTCCATCACATGGATTATATCATATCAATGAAATGACTAATATCGCATAAATCCAATCTTTCTCAAATTTATTCCCTTCGTGTGAGCTAAGAAAAATTATTTCATCCAATGGCAAAGTGATATCATTAGACTCAACCTATCTCCGCCATCCTCATTATAAAATCAATTATAATTACTTACTAATATCCATCTCTTTTCCATCCTTCAAAGTGGAAATTTTTTATAAATATTCTATTAGTATAATGGCAAATGTGGTTGTAGCGAACAATTTGAAAGAAATTTATTTGGAATATTTAAAAAAATCTTCAACCTGTATGGTCCAGATGAAGCCTTTGTCAGAGATTTGTTTGATATTGTAGACCCAGGGGATGATAACAGACTTCTGACCTATTGGAAATTTTGTCTCTCACTCCTCATGAGATTGATCAAGATCAATCTTGTATTCTCATCCTTCCAATCCATGTACCTATATATTTTTTGGTTGGAAGACACAAAGCTCCAAAAGATTTGAAGAAGTTTTGGATTGAAAGAAGGCCTGCAATGATAGAGGTGGCTGAGTTTAATTGTCCCTTCTCGTAATGAAAATTCATGCTAATGGAAATTCCCAAGGAGTCCTACGTGATGTGTGATAAGTCTTCCATTGATAATGTTCTGCCATTTATCAAAAAATGGATGAAGTGAAGCGAAGAATCATTTCTCTAGAAAATGGTCAGACAAGACCTATGTCATGACAACCATTGAGCACACAAGCACTATCATCAAGAAAAAGGAGGTGAAATTCAATATCACAACCCAAAATTATCATCTTGGATGAGGAGGAAGAATAACCTTCATCTCTCCATGGTTCCACAACATCATTATCCGCCACCGAGGTGGGTAAGGGTAAATCAAATTTTCAACCTTCTATTCACTTAGTGCAATATGCTTCTCTCATAGAGTAAACATTATCAATAACCCAACATGTTCCTCTTCCAAAATATTATCCTTCTTTTAGGAGGATTCAGAGTGCGTTTAGCTCGAAATCCCTTGTCCCACCTGTGCACCCAAGATGTAATATTCTCTCTTCCGGCTACTCCAAATGTCCCGCTTAAGGAAAAATCACAACACCCCAAATTTATTGAAGTGATTGGTTGAGGCAATCAGTGTGATTTGTCAAACATGGAGTTATCCCAAAGTGTGGAACTTTAAAATCAGGATAACCCTCTGGAGAAGTTTGGTTGTCTTATCCTAGTGCTAACTACTCCAAAGTGCAGAGAGTTGCAAATATAACCCTAATATAATATTTCCAAGGAGACAGATATAGATAAAATGCATGAAAATAAAACCTAATCTAAGGGAAGGTGATGCACCAAGAAGGAGGTTGAACAACCCGAATAATAAACATAACACTACCAAAACCCTGTAATGAAAACAAAAACAATACACAATAGCCTTGCACTTAATGAAAGATTAGAAATATGTAATAGAACATAGAAGATAGTGTGAAACATACATAGATATGATTTTATTAATATCAAAGTTCATACAATAAATCATATTTAGAGACAAAGGCATAGATTTTTCATTATAATTTCCCATAGAAAATTTTGAAATATCCAAAATCTCTTACAGACAAGAAAGAAGGGAGGGGCATATACAAGGTGTCTTACCTTTAGAAATGAGCCCCTCCTTACAATATATAGGAAGGATGAGATAAAAGGAGGGAGAAGGAATTCAAAATATTTCTTCAACCACTGAAAAATGCATTAAAATCTTCTCAGTAATAATGATGGGTGCCACTGCAAAACCCATACCTCCATGTACCTTTCCTTATTGGGGAATAAAGTAAGCCCATACCTCATAATTTTGGTAGGTGAGAAATCTAAAAAAATCTCAAAAATGGTAGACTAAGAGATTTCAAAAAGTCCTATTTTTCTCAAATCCGAGATCCCAAGTCAAACATTATAACCATCTAAAGATGAGGTTTCCATACTCCAATAAATATTACAGGTTGATCTACCTTTTCCAAACTCCAACAATGCATCACACCCTCCAAAATCTGAAATTTTGGACTTTCAGATTCAAGTCTTCGAGACTTCGAGAGATTACTATCGTATTCACCTTTCTTAGCTCATGAAACCTATGAAATGTAAAAAATCTAAAGTCCAAGTTCTAACTTCGAGTTTTAGACTTCAAGGCATGATTTACATGCACTGGAGCTTTAACGTTCCAAAATGCTGAAACCCTGAAATCTAAAAAATGGACTTCGGGTTTTGGACCTTTTTTTCTTTTAGGGGGTTAACATTTCAGAATTTTAGGGGTTTAAATTTCATGATTTCATGGGTTTTAGGTCTAAGGATTTCCTTGGTTTGGGGTTTCAATATTTTGGGGGTTCAGGTTTTAGGATTTGTTCATCTACCTAACTCATGAAACCTCCAAAATCCCGAAAGACCGTAGTCCAAATTTCAAAGTTTGGGTTTTGGACTTCTTTTTCTCCCCACTCGGTAGTGTTCATGCTTGATCCTTATGCCAACTCTAAAGTCCCAAATGTCTAAAGTCTAAATTTTGGACTTTGGACTTTGATCTCCTTCGAACCTTTTGAATCTGCTGATTCAGAATTTTTTCATGCTAAATCCAAATGCTT
This sequence comes from Taxus wallichiana var. yunnanensis, assembly GCA_018340775.1. NCBI lineage: Eukaryota > Viridiplantae > Streptophyta > Pinopsida > Cupressales > Taxaceae > Taxus > Taxus wallichiana. Next base: position 266,848,425 of record CM031240.1, read on the forward strand.
CCACGTCAATTCAACTTGCATGGCTCGAGCTTGAAATGTGAGCTCCCATTGCCTAAATTATCCCTCAAATTTTTTTTTCGAGTAAAATTTTTCCTAATGGGAAAAATCAGATAAAATTCCCCCATCATTCTACTCTTGATAAGTTTATTCATTGCAAGGGGAAAGGGAAGATGAATTTTTTCATGGGTGGTTCAGATCTTCCTGACCGGGTATCTTCTCACCAAAAGAAAATTAGGATAGATAATATCATGGGTAGTCCCAGAATGACCCTTGAGTCATTAATGGATATGGAGATGTCCCAAAATCTAGTGGGGTCCATTGTATTTATTCAAACAACACATGGCTCGAGATGAATTCATGTTGAGAAAGAATAGGCTATAGAACAACCTTCCTCCGATTGGAGGAGATTTCAAAGTAGGAGTAAGATATTACTGAGCATTGTTTTTCTTCTTGTGTCCTTACTACCAAATATGTATACAAATTCCTCATCATGGGATAGGACCCCTATATAACCCCAATTTTGATTTATGTCTGAAACTGCTTCTTTGTTTTCCATCATATGAGTCTACAAGATGTTTGAAAACTCAAAGTTTGCATGTTGAGATCACCCCACACTGGCCCATATTTTGTTTGCATTCCGAGAATTTGATTGTAACTTTGCAATTCCTCTAGTTTCAACAATGGTGCCAATGATTGATGGGAAAATAGATGGAAAATTTTAGCTACTCGATCTTGAGACCCTTGTAGGATTATTAAATTACCGTTTAAATTTTACTCCATTAAAATATAATGAAAATAATGTAATAAGTATGACACTTTGCAAAAGGGTTGATTACGAAGTTCGGAAATTTTCTACATCTCTAGGTTCTTATCAAACCATTTCACTAGTCAAAACTTGAAAGTTGTAATAGTAATTTCACAAGAAAACCTAATGGAAACTATTAAGAACATGCTTATAAGAATATCAAGACCTTCAGATGACAAGGGTGAAATATAACACCTGACTTCCCCTTTCTTGTCATATTTTGTAAGCTTTGTGTACCTAGCTACACTGTTTGAAATCCTCCAGATATCAATCAACCTTCTAGATGCTTCCTAATGCCCTATGGCACTCCAGATGATATTCCAGGCTTCACAATAATTTGGTGTGGCGCTATGGGCTGACTAGGTAGTATTAATAACTTCTAGTCACAATGATGCCTATTTAAATAAATATGTCTTCACAACTTTATAATAATCCTATTAAATAGGTATTATAAAAAAATTCTCTTCCCCACTCACTCAGGCAATATTCCTCAAGCTATCGCTTTGAGCTTCCGAAGTTGTGTGTCCTTTTACAATGCAATGGATGGATTAGAAAGTGGGTTGCATTTTTTAATGGGATAAATCCCATGGTGGGCGGGTAAATTTAAGTGTGTTAAATCCAACATAACCCTCCAAATTCCATGTGATGTATTTAAAAGTGGGTGATATCCCACATTAGGTGGGAAGGATAAATGTTCTTTAGCCTCTGTTTAAGGCTTTAACCAACCCTACGTGGTTTTCCTTTTTTCTTTTTTAAAAATTAATTTCTTTTTATAAAAAGATTTTAAACCTTTTTGCGTTAGTAAATCATAAACACACATTCCATGTGCCCAAATACATGTGTATCTCTACTAGTATGCCACGTATCACCATGTTATTCGTCCACGGTGCATCCTATGTTTGTTGACCACTAATTGACCAAACTTTGACCGGTCATAACTTTTGCACATGGACTTGGATTTGGTCCATTCAAAATGCATCAAAAATGTGTTGGCAAGATCTACACAATGGTTATAACTTCAGATGATTTAAAAATCATTCATTTTTCCATTGACCAATGTTGACCAGTTGTTGACCAATCTTTGACAAGACACCATTTGCACATGCAAACTCTATTTTCGACGTTTAAGTAGTTAATGGAAATATCTTGAAATGGTCTTCTCGCACTAACACAATTTATGGATGTTTAGGGAATTTTTATTATCAAAAATTATCCCCGATCACACCTCCCCACTGATAAAGCCTTTTTGTCTTAAAAGCTTATATTGCTACATTTTTCCATCCCGTCCGAATCTGGAAATTTCGCTTCCACCTGGAAGTACTGATGTAATAGACCCTTAATTATTTTCCTCTGCAACCTTCTCACTTTGAAAATTTTGTTTTGATCCTCGGGACCTATGGATTATGGGCCCACTATGCTCAGTTGGCCACTCGATATCGAAGAAGACCTCCATGCCTCCACTATATGGTGCTAAGTTTCTGAATGAAACTTCAATGCTCCTACTGTATGGTGCTAAGCTTCCAGATATCTGACAACAAGGATCTTCTTTTACTCTATAACACAGCTCCTGGCTCCAAGTTGATTCCACATAATCCAAACTGGTTTGAAGGAACTCCATGCTACTTAGAGCTATGATTGATCCGATGTCAATGATGGACAATGACTTGTCCTTTTTCAGACCTCAATGCCTCTGTTGTGCAGTGCTAAGTCTCTTGCAGACCTCAACACCTCTGCGATTAGTGCTAATTCTCTTACTGCACCTCAATTCCTCCGTTGTAAATTTATAAGTCTCTTACAGACATCAACGCCTCCACTGTGCAATGGTAAATCTCTTGTAGACCTCAACGCCTCTGTTGTGCAAGAATAAGTATGATGATTAGCTACCATTCGAATGTGTGGTCGCAATGCCTTGAATCCAAATGACGTTGTGAGCTAATCTTTTGAGAGCTCCTTTTGTTGACAAGCAATATCAGGTACCATTCTGATAGATGCACATGATGGCCTCTTCAAAGAACCAAGTCCTGACCTGACATCAATGCCACTCTATGATTCAGCTAACATTATGCTGCACAATCACAATGCATCTACATAGAATGAAGTTCTGAGCTAACTCCTATGAACTCTACTATCTACACAAATGGAAGATCAATCTCCAAATGTTGTTTGAGTTAAATATTGTATCCAAGTTGTAACACGTACTCACAAGATAATTAGGAGATATGTTTCGAGTATTAATCATTTTTCTAAGCAAGAAAATTCACTTGAATATGGTAAACCTTTCTCTCAGCATTTTCTCACAAAATTTGATGTCTAAATAAATGTTGCATACTATTCATCAATCTGAATTATGCAATATATAATTGAAAAATTGACTTACCCATTTGAAAGGACTTTCAATTATAGGTATTACCTGGTCCTGGGTTGAATTATCAACTTTTGGTGGAGTAGAAACATCCTTTTCCTTTGCAATAAGCCTCCATTCAATTTTTGGCTTCCATTACTCTGCGGTGGTGAGATGGATGTAATTTACATGTAATTTTCCACTTGATGCCCATTCCTCCGGAAATGATCATAAAAATTCCTCTTAATTTCCTTCTTCGGGATGAGGAACTCTTTCTTCCATTTCTCGAGTTTGCATGACAAGATTGGTCTTTCCGATTTTCATTGTTCCTAATGTACGACATAAAATTCTTCATCAATGCCATTATCTTCCACAATCTCGCCATAGAATGCTTATGCAATCCACAAAAATACATGGAAAGGAATTCCACATATTCTCAAAATCATAACCATACTTCTTAACCTAAAAAATTGGATCAAAATTTTTATTGTGCTTATGATTATATTAAGAACTGGAGGTGGAATCTCATTACCTCTTCACTCGATTTATCTTACCGCATCCTACCTATGACAATGATGCATAACTTTCCTTCTTAGAATATTCTTGCAAGACTAGTGGGGTATTCACTTTTCTTTTCGAAGTTTGACTCCCATCATCATTTTTGGAGCATTGTCAAATTTCCATTCCCGCACTAGAAAAACCCAAACATACAAAATGAGGATGATCCTCAACATGTATTGTGTTAGCAATGCCTTGGCCATTTTTACCAAGGCCTCTTCAATCAAATCCCTTTTTATCTAATAATTTGGATCCAATGCCTCTAGTATTATTTTCAAACAAACAAAAGACTTCATTATCTGAATCCAAAATTAAACGAGAGGAAGAAGAAGATTCCAATGGTGAACAACTTACAGTGTAATCATCGCCATGGTCACCGCATCTGAAGTTGAAGGTATTTCCTTTATTTAATCACCACACTCCAACCTTGCTAAGAGCTCATCCATGGTTTATAGTTCTAATTTCAAACGAGCATTCTCCTCTTCCAAAGAGTAATACATTGATCGCAGGAGAGAGTTCTCTTCATGGATCTAAAGATTATAAGCTTTAGTTTCCTTGAGCTTTTCCTGTTTAGACATCTTGCCCATGGTATACATGTACTGCTCACACAAACCGAACTAATTACACTAAATTGAAGCAATCACTCGTTAATCAGATTTATTGAAAGCAAATATGGAAATAAACCAACTTTGATACCTAACTTGATCTCGAAAATAGACCGAAATGTTTATCTACTCAATCTTTGAACCCTTGTTAGCTTATCAAATTATCATTTAATTTTTACCTCGTTAAAATCAACTGAAAATAATGCAATAAGTATGACACTTTGTAAAAGGGTTGATTATGGAGTTCAGAAATTGCCTACGTCTTTGGGTTCTTATCGAACCATTCCACTAGTCAAAACTTTTAAGTTTCAATAGTGCTTTCACAATAAAACCTAATGGAAACTATTAAGAACTTTCTTAGAAGCACAACCATACCTTTACATTATAATGGTGTGAAATATAGCACCGACTTCCCCTTTCCGCGTATTCGAAAATATCTATGGCACCGGCTCCACTGTTTGGAATCCTCCAAAATTTGATTGGCCTTCTAGATGCTTCGTAACACCCTATGGCACTCCGGTCAAAACTCTAGGCTTCACAATAATTTTGTGAGGTGCTATGGGCCGACTAGGTAGTATTAAAAACTGCTATCCAAAATAATGCCTATTTAAATAAATAGGTCTTCACAACTTTATAATAATCCTATTAATAGGTCTTATAAAAAACGCTCTTCTCCACCGACTTAGGAAATATTCCTCAAGCTATCGCTTTGAGCTTCCAAGTTGTGTGTCCTTTTACAATGTAACGGGTCCCTTATTTATACCCAAATAGGGCCCTTAAATAATGCATTTAAAAATTATCTCAAGGCTATCATTAGTCTAGCCATGGCATGTGGATGGATTTATTATCCCATATTGGATGGCATACATTTTTCAGTGGGTTATCCCACATAATCCTCCTTTAGCAAATATTACAAATTCCACGTATTGTGGATGAATTAGAAAGTGGGTTGCATTTTTTATGGGATAAATCCCATGGTGGGCAGATAAATTTAAGTGGGTTAAATCGTACATAAACCTCCAAAGTCCACGTGATGTATTTAAAAGTGGGTAATATCCCACTAAATCTTTTTAACCAACCCTATGTGGTTTTCCTTTTAAAAAAAAAAATTAATTTCTTTATATAAAAATATTTTAAACCTTTTACATGGGTAAATCATAAACCCACATTCCATGTGCCCAAATCCACATGTATATATTGTTATGCCACGTGTCACCATATTATTCATCCACTTGGCACGTCCTCTACTCGTTGACCACCAATTGACTAAACTTTGACCAGTCATAACTTTTACATGCGGAATCAGATTTGGTCCATTCAAAATGCATCAGAAAGTTATTAGAAAGCTCTATGTAATGGATCTGACTTAAGATGATTTCAAAATCATTCATTTTTCCATTGACCAATGTTGACCAGTTGTTGACCAATCTTTGACTAGACACCATTTGCACATGCGGAATTTTTTTCGACGTTCAAATAGTCAACGGAAATATCTTGGAATGATCTTCTAAACTGATACAATTTAGGGATGTTTAGGGAAGTTTTGATATAAAAAATGATCCCCTAAAAAATGATTTTGTTAACCCACCGCATGTCTGTCCCAATTTAAGAGTCACAACTCTAAATTTTAGCCAATCCTTCAACTACATGCTTGGAGACCAAAATCGCATTCAATTTTGTTGAGCACAGAGTCCTCTACATATTTGTTTGGTTCTTCTCACCAAGTGGTGGCCATTTTACATGACACGTGGAGGGCCCACGTGTCTTTGGGTCTTATTTCTTTCTCTATTTTCTAAATAAGCACCTGCACGACACATGGATGATCGAGAGTCTTCCTTCCTCATTTTGACTTTCACCATATATGTGATACCTTGCGATGTCTCACCACATGGCTGACCCTTGTTTCATGACATTTTTCAATTATTTTTTCCTATCCAAAGATGCGTCGAGGGACACATGGAAAAATTTCACATTTGGTTCTACTCCTTAAGTAAAATTAAGTCCCATGAAGCAGTAAAAGAATATAAGGATGATAAAAAAGGTGCCAATTTTCACAAGATTTATAGGGGTGACATAAATATTGCATTCCTCGACCGAAAAGAGGATTTATGTGATAAACACAAGAATCAAATTTGTTTTCAACATGGTCCTATCTTTGAGCATATGTTTTTCCACATGAAAAAACCATTCAAAGTGTGACCCTTTTGGAGGTAGACACTAGATAAGAGGGCGAGACCAAAATGAGTACTAATACAAAGTGAAAACTAGAATGTGCCAAATTTATGACCAGGTGAACAAAAAGGTATAAGTGTCAATTAGAGACCTAGAAAAACTCAGATCGAGAGGAAGAAGAATGATCGTTGTGCCCAAGAAGGGGCAGGGGCACCGACGAGTACTACAAACTTGAAATAGATTCCTTTGACTAAGAAAAGGCCGAGAGACTTATTTTTCTACGTTATAAGATGATCATTTTCCTTTTAATTTATTCACTATGAGGTCACACGATAATCTCATAGCTTACAAAAAACATGCAATGAAGTATCGACCTAGAAAACCCTCAAATAGACATCAAATCCTAAAAAAAGAAAGATGTAAAATGAGGGATCGGTCTGTCATTAATGTCACAATGGTGATCTTACAACCGAGAGTTTCAATACATCAAATACCTAATGTAGTTCTATGTCCTGTGTGTGCAAAATAATTCCTTAGGTGGCTCTTGTAAATTTCACACTTAGATAGCCAAAAATAGCTAGATGTAAAGAAATGTAGTATATGTGTGCATGGAATAGAATAAAATCCCCTCGTATGAAGTGTACCTAGAATAATGTAGTTACTTTCTCTGGAATGGATGCTAGAATGGACACTTTGATGCTCTTTAATAGCCTTTAGATGCAACCTTATGTGGTGATAGATAATGTTTAGTGCTTGGTTCTTTATTATGATCATATAAATTTATATTTATATAATTCACTTGCTTGAATTTCATAATTAACCATGAAAGGCCGACTACTTAAAAAAAGATAAGATGCTCAAATGGATAGAAGTAACCCAATAGATGTGAGTAAAGTGCAAATAGGTTATGGGTGCGCATATGGGACATGAACATCCGACATTGACGTTTTGGTTAGGCGTTGGTGTTCGTAATGATAAATATCAAGGTATGAAAATACATAATTAACAAGGAGTGAAAGAAAAGGAGTAACAATAGAAAAATTTAAATATGGCCAAATACATGGTTTACTAAGTACTTTTCTTACTTAGGGATCGGATGAATAGTAGTATGTAATTAGGACTAGATAATTATCCAAAGTGTGTGATCTTGTTTCTACATTTTCCTCCACTTTATGTTGAGAGAAATATTGATAACATAAAGTAAATAAAAATGTGTAACTTGTAACCATGTAGATAAATGGTGAAAAGCATGCCGAGAGACAAGGAAAAGTGTAGAGTGATAAAAATATGGAGTGTAGAGTGTAGAGATCAGAAATTTCAAAAAGTGATGAGATGATTACCCTAAGGTGGAAAGGCATACTATATATTGTTGTTGATGTACCTTTTTTATTTTGATTACTGATGTGTGTGATGTTATGGAGGTTGTTGTTGATATCGACTGATATTGACTAGTGCTTCCCATATGGATGGAGTCAGAAAAGAGAATAAAGAAAAAGTAGTCAAATATGCATGTATATGTATAGAAGTAAGTAAATAAGTATGATAAAGATGAAAATTTGAAAAGGCACATGTGCACTGATATGTGATGAGGAACGAGTTTCGAAGGATCCTATAGATGTTGTTGACTATTAACTTATTTTGGCGATCTCACAACATTTCTTCTAGCTCTTAGTTTTTCGGGTGATCTCACGCCAATGAAATGAAATAAGTGTAGGGAGAAAATTCTGGTTTTATCCTCCAACCTTTAACTTCTTCCCACAATGTAGAACACCATAGTACATGGTGTGCCAAAATCTAGTCGAGTTTGAACATTTCCAATACAACAATATGGATGGGAAAAGAAGTTGTAATGTATGAATGTTGAGAGCTAAAGGACTATCTACCCTATTAAAAGCTACAATGTAAATTGGTGTAAGCTATGTTGCATCGAAGAAATGTGTTTAACTTCCCCTAGTCATTGGCATCCAGGAAGGGTCCAGGGGCTCCCATGCACTATTATCTAGGTGTAGGAACTAGTATCTCTGTGCTATGTGAAGGACCCAAGTTAATATTTGAGCCTTGTTTTATGCTCACAACTATGTTGTATTTAGAATATGCTATAATGAAATTTGATTATGAACTACCGTGTGGGGTGATTGATTCACCCAAATGATTCCCCCATCTTTTGGGGATCGTGTGATGTCGTTTAGAGGAGTATATGTCTTAAAGGAGGACCGATTGTTGTGTTGAAACTCTACCCTAAAGGGGGAGAAAGTGTGCTTAGAAGAAATAAAGGCACATAAAAACAAGTGGCTATGATACAAGTGTTAGTAAAATCAAACATGCATGTAAAATATGAGCTAGTAGACAAGCGAGACAATGTGTTATCTAAGACAATCTGTAATCTAAGATGCAAGAAGACAACACGTAAGAAGACAATGTAGAATGTGAAAAGTTGGTTGTAAACATGGGACATCACTCACGATGTCTCGAGACAATCATATCCGACTGGCTGAAATTAGACAAGTGTACACATAAGAAAAAGGAAAAGCCCGCGAACAAAGGGAAAACAATGACATGTAATATGAAAGACAACCATGGAAGTAAATAGGCCTCAGTAAACTAAATGGTGCACATGAAGCACCTATTAGAAAGTTAGAAAGATAAAAAGTATGAAAAATCATGTATAATTAGATATAGTAGTGTGCTATGAAACAAAAATGAAATAAAAACACTTGTAGTGTATTAAATTTGATGCCCCAGTGAGCCACTTTGTGGGATTGGTAATAGGTATTGTGACAAGAATCTATGTCAAGTGTATCAATTTATAGAATCTGTGATCAGAAATAGAAAGTAAATGGACAGTATGTGTGTATTATAAATATAATGGAATACAATATATCTATCTAACATGTGTAATAAGATGTACATGTAACATGTAAATGTAAGTAAGACTAAATGTGATAAATGGATACATCGTGCTATGTATGGATGAGATTGAATGGAATGTAGAGTGAGTGTGATAGAGGCCATGTGCCCCCGAGTGAATGTGAAGGGATAGGTATGAAATGTTGTGAGGTTCATTTGGTTATGCCCCCTCGGTAGTAAAGAGTCAACCATAAACAAGATTTTATCTTTAGGAAATGGTTTGAATTTGTGTGTAGTAAAAAGATGTGATCATCAAAGCGCAAGGCATAGAGAGTAAAATTGTCGGTGAATGAGTGATATGATTGAATGTGTGAGTGTGGTGAGGTCCATTTGAGAAGTATACCCTCAAGAGTTGAGTATAGAATGTGGAACTAGAGTGTGTCATAGGGAAATGTGTCAAGTTTTTTTGTCTTAGGGTTATGTTCAATATGTGATGTTGATTGTTTGATCATAGATATTGATTGTAGACACATTGGGTGTGTGATTTATATTTTCGATATGTGTAAGTGTTGGATGTGTAATATGGTGTAGATTTGTAGATTTTGTAATATGTTTGTGTTGGTTGTGCATAGGATATGTATCATGTAATATGAGAGAGGTAGGTGATGTAGAGGAGATATGTCATGGAAAGCACTACGTCATCATTGTAGGTGATGAGTGTACCAAACATGTTGTGTGGTAATTTGATTAAATAAAAGATAAATGTGTTATGTGATGTAGGGGATGTATAGTGTGATGTATAATAGATATTTTTCAAATTGTTAAACACGCATCGAGTGTGTTGTCTGTTGTGTGTCGATAATGCGAGAATAATATGTGTCACTTTTTGTTATGTTCAGTTTGGTATTGATAAGTATATGTGAGAACTATGTATTGTCTAGGTGTTGAATATATGTGATATGAAGAATATGTCATAGGTACATTGATTTTAAATTGATGAATTTGTGTGTAATTTCTAGTGTGTGAGGTTCATGTGTATAGGATTCCCTCAAAGAATCAATTGTGAACCAAATAAAAGAGTCTCTGTCATAAGGTAATGATGATACTAGGGGGTATCAAGATGTGTAAATTGTGTGCACAGATCTAGATGGGATGTGATGATAAAGTAAGACTCGTCTCAATACTAGGGGGAATAACTGTGATGCCCCAACACCCCCCACCCCCACCCAAGTGTGTGATGAAAATAATGATCAAGTAATGTCATCTAAAAGGTCATCATTTTCATGGCCAAAACCAATTGGTGAAGTATCTAAAACTTGATAACCTATATTGTTAGGTTGGTCGAGTAAAACGCCTTTTATGTGTAAGTTGTACATACCCATAACATATTCTTTGTCGGTGAAAACAGTAATGGAAAAATTTGTACATACCAATGAGTGAGGTTTTGTGAATATTCGAGGAACGAGTCATTGCAAATGAAGACATGACCAAATGGCATGGGAAATGATATATCAAGTATGATCGGGATCTAACATACCCCCATGTAATCAAGCCAAGACTGACTAAGTGTAAGTGGAGAAGAGGGAGGAACATGTGCAAGAAGACAGATAACCATAGGAAATATAAATGGAGATAAATCCATACTAAAGATGATAATCATGAGATGAAGGTGAAATTTCATTAACAAGTAAACCCTAGCCGAGTCAATGAAACGTGTGTGCATATAGATTCAGATTTTGTAGGATGAATGGAATATGTTTTGAATAAGATTCATTCATTGAAAGTGTACATGTAAATGGAGGGTGTGCTAGTGGAGGTTGCTCATGTGAATTTGCAGGGGATGGATCGATGTGCATTGATTAGAAAGGAACCTAATAAAGATTCATACTAGCAAGACAAGAAGGTGGAGGTGATGGTGTAGATGAAATGGTATCAATCATGAAAATAAGACATTCAAGTGGTTGAAAATGAGGCGAAGTATTCATAGGTCATGTTCATCAATAGTATAAGTTCTGGAGTAGGAAGTGTAGTATTGTTATCATGGTCACAATATTTTAATGGGTGATTATTACAAGGAACTTTATACTCTATGCCATCATGTATGAATTTAATGTAGTGATGAACTGTAGAGGGAACCACTTGCATGGAATGAATCCATGTTCTACCAAGTAAACAAATTTATTAACCTATGAAGTCAATGACAAAGAAAACTATGTTAAGAGTTTTTGGGATGACCGTGATAGGTAGAGTAATATGACCTAGGCATGGGAAAAAAGAGCCATGTTATGCACGCAAAGAAAGATATGATTGACTAACATTAGAAGCAAACAAACAAATCTTTTCAAGGAATGACATAGGAGAAAGATTAATTTCAGATCCATCATCAATCGAGTGCATTTCACGGCCAAATTATAAATGCAAATCATCATGTGGAAAGGTGGGTCATTACCGAAAATAGAAAGATCAAAATTAGGATTAAATGGAAAAGTAATATGTTTAGAGAATACATCTACGAATATTTGATATATTGTGTCTAGATGAATATTAACATGAATGAGTGGTACCTAGGAGATATTTGATTTGATCTCTTAATTTAGGGATTGATGAGAAAAAAATAACTAATAGAGATACTCATGATGGAGAGATCTTAGAAAGATAGGAGAAATGGAACTATGAGGATCCTAAGAGCATTTTGATCGAGTTTAGGTTCACTAAAATGATTAACACAATTCTAGTAGTAAACAAATAATAATTAGGTATAGAAATTAAGTCAAAAACTAAGCAATAAAATGTGAAACCTTGGTTACAAGGAGAAGAATGAGGGAATTAAATGATTCATAGTGAAAATTGGACCGTGCTAAAGTGCTAACTAGGTGAACAAAAACACACTAGTGTCACACAGAGACCTATAAAAATGTAGATCCAGAGGAACAAGATGGACGGGGGCACCCACGAAGGGGCAAGGGAATCCACGATTGCTATAGACTACAAAAGGCACTGTCACTACGAAAAACCTCATAAAATCAGTTTTTCTAGTTTGCAAGTTGTTTTCTTTCCTTATCATTTGGTCATTATGAGATCGCCAATGATTGCCGATATTTCTGGAAACCTAAAATGAGGTATCAACCTACGAAAAACCTCAAATCCTAAAAAAAGATGCAAAATGATGGGCTAGATTGTCCTCAGTTTGCCACAATGGTGATCTTACGATTGAGTTTTACACTCGCATCTCAAACCCAATTTAGTTTTGTGTGTGTATAGAATCACGCCTAGGTGGCTCTTGTGCGTGTTACACTTGGATAGTGAGAAAATAGGTACATGTAAAGAAATGTAATAGAAGTGTGCATGGAGTTGAATATACTCCCTTCCTATGAAGTGTGTGCGTAATAATGTAGTCCATTTCCCTTTAGTGGATGCTAGAGTGGATTCTTTGATGCTCTTGAATAGACTTTGGATGCAACTTTCAGTGGTGATAGCTAATGCTTAGTGCTTGGTCCCTCATTATAATTACAAAATTTTAAATTTATATGATTAACTTGGTTAAATTTTGTAATTTACCTCGAAAAGGATGACTACAAAAATATAAGATGTTCAAACAACTAGAAATGACTCAAAAGATGTGAGTAAAGTACAAAGAGGTCAAAGGCACCCATAAGGGATCGGAGCGCATGGTGTTGGCTTCTTCGATGGGCGCTAGTGTCCAAAATTAGAAATGCCAAGGTCTAAAAATACATACTGAGCAAGGAGTGAAATACTAGAGGTGACAATAGAAAGAAGACAAGATGACCAAAGCCCTGGGTTAATCATTACTTTTCTTACTTAGGAATCAAATTAATAGTAGTATACAATCAAGACTACATAATCACCCAAATTGGGTGATCTTGTGTCTACAATAACCCCACTTGATTACGTGGTCATGAACCAATATGCCAACCTGGGTTGGTTGACTGTGGTCAATGATTTCTCTGATCTTGTGATTGGTTAGGGCTTGAACCCTAAATTGCATTCTACATGGTCATTTTGATATTTCGAAGCTTCTGGAGGATTTTGTTTTCTGTAGGGTTACTCTGCCAATTTTTTTCATGGCAGCCATTATTCATTATCTGAGCTTCAAATCCATTGGTTTGATATTTTTCTGAATCTAATTTAGTATTCATTGTGAATAGAGTCTCCATAATCATTATTTGCGCTTTGTTTTCAACTTATTATGCAATGGATTTTGAAAAATACCCTTATGATGTATGGAGAGTTCGGTTATCTCATTTCTTGTCTCGAGATACACCGTGAAGACTCGGATCTGTTAAGTATTGTCAACTGGATCTGCGCATGGATGAGATTGGTGTGGAATTCAAACCCAACTCTTTCCTTTTGTTGAGTTTTTATGGCTGGGTGGTTTGCTTCTCTGGCTGGCCACTTTACTTCTTCATCTCGGTTTTCAAGGTAAGCTCATGCATTTGGTTTTTAGCTCTGTAGATTCCTTTAATGGGTTTTCTTTAAAATGAGCTTTCTTGCTTATTAAAATCTATCTGAACTCGACTTGGTTCTTTGTTTCACTTTCTTTGAAGTTAAGCTTGTGTCGTCATTTATCAGTGCATTGCTTACTGTGAGGTTTCTTAAACCCGACTCGAATTTCCGTAGCTCTTTTGATGCCATTCTTTACCGCTCACGTCCATGTTTGATTATAAAATGATCTCTGCTTTGCCATCGATATGGGTATGTACCTATTTAAGACTAACCATTCGTTTTCTCACCCATATCTATGTTATGATTCCTCCCACTTTTTTATTTGGATGCTTTGTGATTTATTCGAGATGATCTATCTCTTTCCATTAAAATGGTTTGTTGACCGCTTACAATATGTTGTGCTCTTGGTTTCTCGGCCATTTCAATACTTGATCTGTAACATCTCAGAGGGTATAAGTCTCATTCTGATTTGGGATTTTATCATGATTTGAGCCATGCCATTTTTTAATCAACTCTGCATTTAGCTCGTTCTCTATGATCTGTAACATTTTAATTACTTATCTATACGAGCTAGTTATTTATACACCCAGATTCGTGCTATAGATTCTCTCGTCAATGTGGGTTTTACTTGGTATGATTTCCATGTAACTCTCTTCCTTTATTTTTAGCTCGATGCAATATTTCTTAATGTTTTCACTTTATATGGGTTTCGGGGTTTGTTTCTTCCTTCGTAAATGGTTTTTTTAAGCACCTTTGCTGTATACTTATCCCTATGGGTGCATTTGTATGTCATTGTAAGTGTAACATTCACTCAGTGCCTATTCCACCTTGATCTCTCCTGTAAGGAAACTGTTAAAATCTTCCCTGAAGATGCATATTTTAATATCCTTGCTTTGCACTACATATTGTTAGATGGCTTTATGATTCATGACTATATTGTCATATCTTGTGCGAAATATACCCCGAAAACTTAAGACTTGATAATATACTGAAAATGTTCTCATCCAAAATCTACTTATGGATGCTTGGCCTAGATTTGGATTCTCTGAATTTGCATGAACTCGCCACGTTGCTAGCTTTAAAAAGATTTGAGGAATTTATATTTTCCGCAAAATAGTACATGCCATGATGTTATATGATGTATTGTTGTAATGCATTTTTTTTTCTATTTTGAAGAAACTATAAACTAACTTGAAGATTTGGTTATTTGATATCTTATCATTGGTGCTCTTCCTTATATGAATACTTGATGAAGATTTGCCAACTTCTCCTACCCTTTCATTTGATAGGAAATTAAGAGTAGCGGAACAACTTCCTACACTAATCTTGAGGAGAGATATTATGCAAAACTTTCAACATAGTAAAGCAGCTATTCTGTAAATATCAAAGCAACATATTCATAACAAGAATGCAAACACCAGATATACATGGGGAAAATCCTTTCGGATAAAAACTTCACACTCCAAAAAGCCAACTCAATATATTTCAAATCTAATAACAAGATTACATACACAGCAGAGCAAGTTTCTTATAGAAGTATCACGAGAAACAATTCTAGGAGGATTAAAACTCACTACTCAATTGCTTCTCAAAGCCTTCAATTTATAGACCTCCGGTTATACAATAAACCATATATGGTTTACAAAACCATGTGCAAACCTCGCATGAGGTGGATAGCATTAAAGAGCAAGATTTCGGTCTAAAATTAGGCTCCCACGTCCACAATATTCTCCCTTATTTTTGACCCTTACAGATGTCATAAAATCTATCATAATATCTCTAAAAATAGCCCTTCCATGATATACTATCATATGGGAATCTTTTGACAACTCCTATTTCTATTTTTAGAGCCTAGACAATGTGAAACAGTTGTAGGAAAATCTTAAATGAATAAACCAAACAAGGTTGAGACACCTCATTTCCAACATCATTAATGCGTCATGAGATCTTCATATTTGGGTAGCTTAATGAGACGATTTCCATTTTAAGAAAATTTGATGAAGGTATTCTCTTAGATTTTGAAATTCATTTCATAGTACAAATTTGTGCCTTTTGTGCACTCTAATGCACTCGTAGATGTCTGGTCATCCTAAATGCAAAGTTATTCTTTCTTGTATACATTGTGTAAAGAACTCTTTATTTTGTTTCTTTAAATGTGCATCAGTAGCACGTATATGGTTGAAGCTTATTTTTGTGTATCTTGTGCATTGGAATATATGCCCGAACATCACTTTTATTTGCATGGTTGAGATGATTTTATCTTTATATTTTCTTTGATATCCATTTTTTTGACTCAGTACTTGATTTATGATGATGCATATGTATATAAAAATAGTAAGATAAATAGTTAGAGACCCCAAGCTCTAACATAATCTAATATATTTTTTCAGTACAATGGAGCAGCTACGTAGAGCAATCTAGAGGATCTTTGACGCAAAGATTTGACTCGGGAAATGATGGGTTTTTTACCACTTCCATTTTTTGTTTTATATTTATATACCTTTCTTTTCCATTGCTAGCCATATCCCATTGCTTGTGTGGGATCAATGTACTCTTTCTTTGTGAATAAATGATAATTACTTAATGTGATGAGTTTTACATGTTTCCTTTGCATTTATTTTCATTAACATGATGTTAAATTAACCATTTGCAATTGGACACATTAATTAAATTTCCCATAATCATAAGGAAATGAATTAATTGTACCTTGATTAAATCAACCAAAACAAGTCAACACAACTGATTCTAAACTATATTGTACCTTATCACATCAAGTTTTAACTTGATTTTAGTTTTTGTATGCCATTTTTGATATATACTTCCCTTCTTACCTTCATCAAGGCCCCGCATCCATCTTCAATGGTTGATGCATGGTCTTGATGAACATGACAAATTGAAATGGCTACATCTATGAGGCATGATATTTTGGAAAAACACTTTATCTACTGATATGATATTATGGCATCCTCGTAGTCTCTCCAACACTATGCAATAGTTACAAATTTTGCACCCCCCTCCGATGATTGAGCAAAACGGTCGCATATTTGGCAATTTTGTTTAACCAGTTACCTGCTAATCAACTAGAACCCCGAAATTACTCTTTTTTACGATGAAATAAAATATGAAATCTTAATATAATCTTGAGCATGCCTACCCAAGGATGAAAAAAAATGATAAAGGCTTAAAATTCTCCAAGAAAAATAAAAAAATATCAACGTAATCAGGTGTACTACTTTAGTTACAGGAAAGATAAACTCCTATGAGGCATGAAAATTAAAATATCAGCCATTTATTGAAAAAAGGAAATGTAGAAACATGTGTATAAAACACTTAGAGGAAAGCATGGGAAACTATTGTAAAATGTGAACTTATATCTTTTAGATAAAACGATTCAAATGAATTCCATTTAATAGGATTAGAAGCTCATGTCCATCTATCCTCGCTAATAGGAATACATTATGAGGCTTACAACAGTATGATCATATAAGGTATTCTCCACAACGAATCAAAATTTATGTGAGAACCTAGTTTCTCTCTATCCTCATCCCATTTCAACACTAAATAACCTTAAGTGAAGATTCTTCTTGTAGCCTTCCTTTCAAATGTCATCTTAATCCTATCTTGATTCAACTCCATTGACAATATTGCATCATTTCTAACTTTTTCAATTTACATGAGCTATGCATATCTTACTTCCATTGGGTCATTCTTACTTAATTCAACTTGATGCATCAATTCCAAGGATGGAAGCTCAAGTGAAATTGGTAGTTTTTCTTCAAGACCAAAAAAAACTTCAAGGGCGAGTTGGAAATTGATCTATTATGAGTTATTCTATCAGTCCACAAGGATTCCTTCAATTTTGTATGCCAATTTCACAAATTTTAATTTATAGTTATTCTAATTATCCTCAAAAGATTCATGTTATTTGATTTAACAAGCCCATTTAATTGTGGATAGTAATTGGAAGAAGTGCTAAGATAAATATCATTTTCAACAACCCAATAAGCAATCTTACAACAAACATTTTTTTCTGGATTATTTGCAATGATGGTATAAGAAACACCAAACCTTGTTATAATACATTCGTAGAAGTCCAAGATGCTTGTTTCATTAGCTTCTTTTAAAGTAATCTCTTCAAACCATTGTGTAAAATAATGAGTTGCGGTGAGTATCCATATATACCCCAAGCTTGAATGTGGGTTTATGAAACATATGAATTGAAAATCCTATTTTAAAAATGGATTTTCCACTCGTACTTGTCTATCATGGTAAGGTATCAAGCCTCTTTTTCCTATGAAGAATGCAAACTTTTGACACCTTCTTAACTAAGCTTTGTTGTATTTAAAGAGTGTATGCCAATAATATCCCCCTTTCAAGATTTGAAGGCTTATAGGTTTTGCTAAATAATACCCTCCTAATTGTCCATCATGACACTATTCAAGCACCCCCTAAACTTGGTTTAGTCCAACACATCTTAGAAACACACCATTAATATCTTTCTTGAATAGAACACTATCAACTAGCAAGAAAGGTATAAATTACAATCTGAAATACATAATTTTTGAGATGTTCAAATGTTTTACGATACATATCATGTTGAAGGTACATTGTCATGTCAAAAATCCAATCTAAAGGCTGCTGATTTTCTGCATTTTTACGCTGATCCTGCGCAGTGATAAAACAAATTCCTTTTTCTCTTGCAAGTATTGATTCTTCATCTAACCTTGTCTCTCCTCACTTATGTCGCTCTCTAATAAAAATTCATTGATACTTGGATGAGAAACCTTTAAGTGAATTATGTTGTTAGAGAGAAAATTCATGATCCTTTTCAGTTGATCTAACCATTGAAATGATATGTTTCTCAATAAATAGTAACTTGTTTAATACTAAATAAAAATTTGATGTAAAAAGGAATTTGGGTGCTCCAAAATTCTTTATTCTATTGTGTTAACATTATTGAAATAGTATCAACATTAGCATATGCACACAAAATGAATTTTTTTGAAAAATTAGGATTTATGAGCATTTGGGACTAGACAATAACTTGTTTGATGGCTTCAAAACTACTCACCGCTTCTTTTGACCATGTGAAATTATAATATTTATTGAGCATGTTTCTTATTGGCATTGATAAAGAAGTAAAATCGACAATGTACCTTCTAATAAAACTAACGTTTCCAAGGAAGCTTTGAGGTGCTTCTTATGTTTTTGAAATGATAAAGTATGAATAAAACTTACTCTTTCCGAATCAATCCTCATACAATGTTTTCAGATAACATGACCAAGAATTTTACCCTAATGAAAATAAAACACACACTTTTTATGATTAAGTGACACATTGTATGCTCTGCATCTTTCAAACACTTCTTTCAGCTATGTTAAGTGATCACTTGTAAGCTTTTAAAACACTATGATATCATCAAAATAGATGAAAACAAACTTATTAATGATACATTGGAATGCTATGTCCATGTCTTTTTGAAAATTTTCTTCCCTATTAAACAGTCCAAATGACACCTTTCTATATGCATAGGTTCCCACTCAGTTGTGAATGTTGTTTTTAGTTGATCCTCTTCCTTGGAAAATATTTTGTTATAACCACTATACCTATTGTAATGCTCACTTCTCTTTGACATTGTTTCATTATGATGTTATAGTTGTTGGATATATACTTAGACATTTTTACTATTATATCTTGATCAGTAGATGATAGACTATGTAGATATTTGTACTATTGACATGTTGTGATTTACATTCTGATTATGATGCACCGATGACACCGATGGACAATCATATATGTTGATTTGTAGTATTATGATTTTATACAAACATGTCATATTCTAGATGTCTTTCCTATGTTGGATGTTTTGAGTACAATTATGATTTTATGGATGTTAGAATTGAATTAATTAATATGATGATACATGTAAGAATTGATAATTTTGGATGACTATTATTGATTTTTATATATATATTATTCTCGATGTTGTTGATGTTGACATAAGCCTAGAGAGGTTTTTTTGTTGTGTTACAGGGACATTATATTATATACATCGAAAGGGGATAGGGGACAAACCACGGGATGTCGGTGTTGTGTAACCTTGCCTAATTTGACAACCTATGTATAATGTTATGTTGTATTGTTGCATGCTTTTCAAGAAGGATCCCATGGGGTAACCTCATTTATGTGGCCATGGGTATAATGTTTTTATTTCTTTTAATATTTTATTTTTTATTTTTGTGTGCATGTATTTAATTGTTGGGAAATTTAGTCACTTTATTAAAACTTGCTATTATATCTTAATCAACTAATTTAGCTTAAGTTTAAACTAAAAAGGGAAGATATGACACGTGGATGCTAAATTGGGTAGATATTCCTTGTTTTGGTGTATGATGTAAATAGAATTAAATGCATTTAGGTGGTCTCGTACTCCACCATACTTCCTAAATTCGAATTTGGTCTTGTTGGCCACTTTTAGAGACTTGAGGGACAAGTTGACCTTGTCTCTCAAATCCAAACTCTTCTACCAACCCCACTTATGGAGTATGGGTCATATTTTGGATATTTTAATGCATTATTTAGTGTAAAAGGTAAATAAATGCACTTGTTTACTTACCACATTTAAGTTTTTCTTTGATAAGTATGGAGTGTTTGTTTGAGTGTAGGAAGACATGTGATAAGTCTTACATGTGTATTTAACTACTTTGGGTTTGGTGTTTGACTTCTATGTTGGAAGAGAGGGATGATGAAGTGAATACCTACATGGAGAAACCTCATCATCCTCACATCCCTTTTTTATTTATTGGATGAATTTGATGGATCAGACGTTACTTACCTTATTTTCTTCTCTTGCATTTTCGAAAATTGGTCTTCGTTTTCATATTTGGAGTTTATTTTTGGATTTGCACCTTAGATTGAGCTTGTGTGAAGGATTAAATGATTGTGGAGTAAATAAATTGGAATCTTGATGATAGGTACGCTCTCCTCTTGTTGTCATTCTTTTATTAATGTATTTGATGTAGAAATTGTGCTTATTTTTATACTCTATGAGTGTTGTGAACTATTTTTATGTAGTTGTGTAGTTTTCCTTAAGTTGGGTGTGGAGATGGATTTATGGGACAATTGTCTAGGGAAAATGGAGATGTGAGGAATGTATTGTGGAGGGAGTGTGAGTTTGAGTTCCACCTATGGGGAGTGAAAAGGATAACATGGACATATTTTGCATACTTGCAAGTGTAGAAATAAGGATTTTATTATGTTTTGAGTTGTGCACATGGTGACCTTAGGTGGAACTCAAACATCACTTGGGATAAAAAATGAGGTTGTTCCCATATTCCATTGCTCCTTGTTGGCTTGTTCTTATCAAGCCTTTGTGCTTGTTGGGAAAGTTGTAATATTGTTTTAGTGTATTGTTTGAATGTGTTATTTGAATTTTTTATTTTGTGGAATGCATGTTGTGGAAGCCTTTTGTGAAAGTTGTCAAATGTTGCATAATACCCCTTATTGTTATTTGGTTGGGGCTCGGGGCCAATAAGGGGATGGATTCTCCTCTTATTGGATTATAATTTGGGTGGAGAGCGTCGCCTATACCGCTTTATTTGTAATGTGATCTATGGTTTGAATAATTTGAAGAGGTGGAAGAGAGAAAAATTATTTTGAAGGGGTTATGTTATTTTGGAGCCAAAATTTCACTCTTGTAATATTTCCCTTTGTTGTAAAGTGGGCGTTGATATATTGTAAATTGTTGAAAATGACTATTTTAATGTAAGGAAACAGAACTATGATCATTGAGAAGAAAGTATATTGTTATTTTATACAACTCTTGATTTGTAAACATATGATTTTATTGGAAGAATGGAAAAAGAGAAACCTTCTCATTTTATTGTAAGAAATATCTCATGAATTGTTAAAATTATTTAAAATTTACATTTTGGAGATTCATTTTAAAAGGATGGTCTTATATTATGGAAAGGATATGTTTATTTTCTTTGTAATAATTGGAAACTTAAATCTAGAAAGGAAAAGGAATGAATTAAGTTGATTTCATATTCAAATTAAACCCTTTTATAAGAGAAAGTGTTACAAGTATATAAATTTATCACAAATTACATATACCTTTATAGTTGTTGTATGAATGAGTTTGAATTGATATTTGTTTTGAATAGAGCAAGACTCGAAACATAAATATGATTATAAATACCCATACTTATATAAATTTATATTTTATGGATTTTTGTTTTCAAAAAACATTAATTTATATGCTTATAGAATTTTGCAAGCTCATACAATAAATGGAATAACTTAATGAATATACACATATGTTATTAATGTCTATTGTATTAAAAATATATATTAATATATCCAAAATATTTAATATAAATATATAGATTAACTATACATACATACATACATATATATATTAATACTTAAAAATAATATTTAAAAAGACCATATATATATAAATCAGCTTGCGTTATAAAGCCCTTCAAAAAAAAAAAGAAATTTTATAACATTGGGGAGGGGGGCGTTCACCCATATTTATTTTAATGAACAAATGAATGAGAAACTAGGGTAAAATGGAAATAAAACTAACTTATAAGGAAATTTAGGGCAACCTTGATCCAATGATCATGATAGATTTAACCTATTGGCTCATACTAAATCCTACATCACTTAAATGGATGGAATTTTGATGGGAATGAAAATTAAATTATAAATGCTGGGTAATGGGGTAAATGGGGCCACTTAATGTCTAGATAAAGTTGATAAAAAAATTTAATAGGAAATAGAGCAAGCTTGGTGCATGGTAATTAAATATACTAATGGAACTTGGAAAGTATTTTTAAACCGTAAATATTCTTAAGAAGTAAATTAATAATAATCAATCATTAATTTAATTGCAGCTCCCAAAAGATTGTGTAGAAACCTTAACAAAGAGATATATCAAAATGTGAATAATTTCCACCCTTGTATCCATTTAAAAAAAAAAATTTACCGTAATTTTTCCCTACTAAATTAATATGTTCTATTTTTATTTGAGTGTAGAAAATTATGGGCGTTACACCTGATATGAGAGTTGTGGGTTCACCACTTGGATCCTAGGTAAACACAAAACATAAAAATGTAAACCTAGTACAAACTACACCTAGAACACAAAACATTGTATGATATTTTAAAACGTAGAAAAAATTACAAAACTGAAATAACCTAGATGAAAGTAAAATAACTCTTGATTTGGTATATCCAGGAGGTATAGACCAAACAAGCGGTTCCTACACGTGGACCTAGATTTACCACCCCCAAATTAGGTTGTAGCAGTTATAATGCCTCAGATACTATAGACACTATAGGATGTTAATGTCCTTATATGCGTAGGATATTTAGGAGGGTGACCTAGAATAAATGACAGAGAGCCGTTAGTGGAGGCTTGTTTATCTTCATGTCACAAAGTGTTTAGGATAGCAGAGAGCACTCCTACGTGGAGTTGGTTAGACATGAGTCACCACCAGAGAGTACAGATATAGAGATCCAAGACATAGAGACCGCCCCTAAGAGCCCTAGGTGGAGCGATGACCATGCATAGATACCTAGGGGATGCCATTCAATGGTAACATATCACATCAAAGAGATACTCAAGTTACTCATGCCTTATTTTACTTGAGATATAAGAGTATTTTAGAATGAGGCATGGATGGTTATCTAGAGCAGATGCTTCAAGCTATGTCCTTGTACCAGCACCATGAAAGCTTATATTGTCATTCACTTTTTGAGAGAGAGCTAGAGTTTTGTGGATCGAGGATCGAAGCTCCATGTGGAATCGAGAGATAGTTACTTGGGAGCTCTTTAAGGATCATTTTAGGAGTAGACACATATCTAGGAGATTCATCCAACAACGAATAGATGAGATTCATGATCTGCGATAGGCATCCATGACAATAACTGAGTAAGAGGGTTGTTCCCTAGACTTGTTATAGTATCTTGAGTACATGCAGGATGAGATGGTCTGGATACACAGGTTCATCAGGACTTGAATTTTGATTTGTGATGGGTAGTGTACATTCAATATCTACAAACTCTTGTACATGACTTCAAGAAGGCCTACATTGCAGAGGAAACAAGGGGTAAGAATCAAGGATAGAGAAAGGGTGAGGAGCCACATACAACAAATGCGGGATAATAGGTTGATGGGATCAATTATTCCTCCTCATGGTGGACACACTTCAGCCTCCTTAGCAGCAGCAGAGTAGACTTGATCACCCTTTCGACCTCCACAAAGTGTAATGATGCTAATTTAGGCATAATATGTGACCTCTAGCTAGTGGTCCCAATAGGGCACACATTCTACCTTGAGCATAGTTAGTAGGAGTACGCCCACCGCAATGTCTACAAAAATATATGGCAGGATCGTCAGGTTATGTTGGTACCCGAATTTAATCTCCTTCAAAGACCGAGTAACATCATGGATTTTTGTAGGATACTTAGAGGTAGATAGATAATCATGTATGTCATTTTGTAGCAGGAAGTAATCTATCCGACTTTTTGGCACTCGGGATTTGAAGCGAGTGGTTAGCACCTTAAAAGGACATGACCTAATCCTAACTATTTTAGGTTTTTCCTTTCAACCAAGGTAAGAGAACCTATTTTGTAACCTTTGTTATATTGAAAGGAGATACAAGTACCTTTCATTTGTATAAATTTTATAGAGAAGGCCTTGGGGAAAATATGATCAACACACCAGATCTGACTCTCACGAGTTGTCACTTCCAGCATGGAGATACTTTCACAACAAGGCAAATGTTACTAAAGACATTTGAGACCCTTCCTACTTCTGCATGTTTAAGTGATGAGGATTGTGCATTTTTGTACACACATGATAAACAGGGGTAGTATGGGTAGGATTTCTTGTTGTTAAATGAAATTTTGGTAGGAGGGGAGATAGGATGCACTTGACTCACTAGATTCTTGAGAGCTTATACAAAAGGGAAAAGATTCAGATAACAAAATGTCACAAAAGGTAAAAATGTTTCTTCAACTAGAATATGTGCTTCAATGGAGGCCCGATTCTCACTTTCTCATACATCCTATGGGATTCGTCATAAAGGATCAAGTTAGAGAACCCAATAAAGAACCAAGATTCAAACCAAACCACACCCGAGGTACACCTAAAGGATTACAAATAATCTCTGTCAACAAAATGAAAGAAAAGTGATTTTAAACCATTTATCTTACTCTCAGATGAAGGCTCTCCTGAGAAATGAAATTGTAGATGCCAGTAAACCATCACAAGGATTGATACCTGTGTGATTGGACCAGATTTTGGTACAAGATTGCAACAGAAACAAGAAAAACTACTTGCATACATTCATAGAAGAAATAAATACACTTTGCTCAAGATTAACATATAATAACTCATGTTTGATCAAATTTATTAGAAAGGGAAAGTTTCCAAAACAATATCAAAGCTTGTCAATGGTTGTACACTTTCAACCACCTTAACACGATTAAATTTGGCACGAGAGAGATATACAGATTCTTAAATGGCTTCTCAAAAGGATGGGATCTCGCTGCTTCTTCTCGCTAGAAAAATTAGTCTCTCGACCTTTTCAAAAACTCCCAAACATTTGCATGAAAAAATTTGTGCCATTTACATAATTTACAACAAATCCTCTTCCACCTAAAAAGACAAAGATGTTTAATGCACCAGTGTTCACCATGATTCTTTCATGATTCACAGAATCAGATCTGTAAAAGTCTCAAGGTGCTCAAGGGGGTAGATTTCATCGAATACCTCTCAAATTCAACTCCTTTCTCTGGTAGATCACTCTTCCTTCAATTTTCCAACCACTTCTGCCCCTAATCTATCAAATATGGCCTCTTGCGTGCTCGGGACAAGAAAACCAAAAAACCTGATTGGGCACCTAAAGAAAGACCATTTTAATGGCGAAAGATGTCCTCCAGATCTTCCCACCAAACTTTAGATATCAACATTAACTTCCCTCTCTATTTGGCATGTAGAAAAGACCAAGAAATCATGGAGACTTGCACTTCCAGACGTGTTTAAGAGAAATGGGGGAAATTAGATTTATACTCGAGTAGCCGTTGATATTTACTTTGAATTTGGGCCATCCATGTGGCAGATTCAAACTTAGAGAATGCACTCCTGGGGCTTCCTTGACTTTTTAAAACTTTTGGAAAAATGGAAAACAATTCCATTTTGCTCCACACCTCCACCCTTGGGGAACGAGCCCGACCCATGTCTAAATATGAGTGAAGCGTAACCATGGCCGATTCTCGCCATTTTACTCTTTTTTGGAAAATGGAAAATTTTCCAAATTTTGTCCGCAGCTTCTCCGCCATGGGAATGAGCTCGACACATGTCCAAATGTGATTGGAATGGGGCTGTGCTTCCATTTTTACTTTTAACCCTTTTTTCTCAAAAGGAAATTTTTCCAAATTTCCCCCGAGAGCCCACACCTCCGCCATTGACCAGGGAAAAACATTGATCTTTTCCTCATCAAGCTTGTGGGCCATTTTGAAATTTTAATCCTTAGGGGGAAAAAAATCCAAGTTACCTCGATGGCCCACCTCCCCACCTCTTTGACTTTTCAAACTGCCATGTGTCACCATGACGCACCTTAAGGTGGTCCCAAAAATTTGATACCTTGAACGAGCATGGGCTCGCCACATGTCCTATTCTCACAAAGTGTAATCGAATGCTTCAAGCTCAGTGAAAGGCGCCATGTTTCATGCTCCGAGGCAAACTCATTTGGTTGTTGAAAAGCCTAACTAAAATGTAAAGCAAGTGAAAGCCTCCATGTGTCTTCATGGCGCAACTTCAATATGGTGCCCAAAGTGGAGACCTTGAATGAGCAAGAGCTCACCACGTGTCTGTCTGTCAAATAGTCAAGCAAAGCTATGAGAAATAGCAGAGATAGAATTTATCTCATATTATTCTGAAGAGAACAAAGCACACGTACAGTTTATATAGGACAGAAAACCGAACTGACTTCCTAACTGGACTGAGAAGATCCACAATATCAGCAGAGAATGATGTGATAAGAGATAAGAGATAAGAATAGACAACTAAGCTAAAAACCAACGTATCCTAACATTCCCCCCCTTATTACATTATTCTTGCAAATGTGACCTCTGAAAGATTCAAATTTCACTTTTCCAAGAGATTTAGTGAGAATGTCAGCAACTTGTGCTTCAGTAGGACAGTACTGGAGCTGAATTTGATGGTTCAAGACGTGCTCTCGAATGAAATGGCAGTCAATTTCAATATGCTTTGTTCGTTCATGAAAGACTGGATTCTGCACGAGCTTCAACACACTCTGATTGTCGCAATAGAGAATAGGTGACTGTTTTTCAGGAATTCCTAGGTCATCCATAATGCGACGTATCCATATCACTTCGCACACAGCTCCTCGTGCGGCGCGATATTCTGCCTCTGTGGATGAGATAGAAACAACATTCTGCTTCTTGCTTATCCACGAGATTGGTCCAGATCCGAGATGAAATATGTATCCTGTAGTTGACTTCCTATCATCAACAGATCCAGCATGGTCCGAGTCGACATATCCCTGTAGGAAGAATTGATCATTCTTTTTATATTCCAGACCATAATTAGTTGTTCCTCGGACATATCTCAAAACATGCTTTGCTGCATTCCAGTGACATTTCTTTGGCTCTTGCATGAACCTGGAAAGATAGCTGACAGCATAGCAGAGATCTGGTCTGGTGTATGTCAAATAGATGAGCCCTCCAACCAATTGCCTGTAGAGAGTAGCATCTACTTGAGGTGAGTCCTGGAATCTTGAAAGTTGCAAGCCTTTTTCCATGGGAGTGGATATAGGTTTACAATCAGACATTCTATACTTTTCCAGGAGTGTCTTGGCATACTTTGTCTGGGAGACAAAGATGTGATGCTCCTTTTGCCATATTTCCAAGCCAAGACAGTAATGTAGTAGCCCCAAATCTGTCATGTCGAAGGTTCTTTTGAGATCATTCTTTACAATATCAACCTGATCTTCTGAACTACCAGTGATCACAAGATCATCTACATAAACAACCAGAATGATAATTTCTTTGCCTACCTTCTTTATATACAAATTTGAATCTGAGGGACTACGAGTGAACCCATGCTGCAAAAGGTGATCATTGATCTTGATATACCATGCCCTGGGAGCTTGTTTCAGTCCGTAAAGAGATTTGATGAGACGACATACCTTTTTAGGCTGATTTTCATCAACAAATCCTTCAGGTTGGGTCATGTATACTTCTTCTTTCAGATCACCATTTAGGAAAGCACTCTTGACGTCCATCTGCTGAAGTCTCCATCCTTTCTGTGCTGCAAGTGCGCAAACTACCCTGATGGTCTTCATCTTCGCAGTGGGTGCAAAGGTTTCTTCATAGTCGATGCCTTCTTTCTGAGCATATCCTTTGGCTACAAGTCGTGCTTTATGTTTTTCGATGGATCCGTCTGCCTTATATTTTGTCTTGAAGACCCATTTGCAGCCTATGGGTTTCTTTCCTGTAGGCAGATCGACAAGTTCCCATGTCCGATTTTTCATGAGTGAGTCATATTCTATTTCCATAGCTTCCTTCCACTGAGTTTGACTGAGTGCTTCACGAACATTATCTGGCTCGGAGCTATTCATCAGTGAACTCATGAGTGCAAAGTTTACCTCATTTCTTGTTTGACTCCTTGTTTTGACTCCGGATGATGTATCTGGGAGTTGTTGCAAATTTGAGTCCTTGATAGTTCTTTGAACCCACTTCGGATGAGAACTTGACTGCTTTTGAGAAGAACTGTGTCGTTGCCGTGAGGATTGATGTGGAGTCACATTCTGCAGTTCTCCAAGGTCAACAAATAGTTCTCCTGGTAGCATTTCTTTTCTCTGAGTAGTCTCCTCCAGACTCATCATCTGATTCAGAGACTAATCGGTGAGATGTGTTTGGAAGTGGATCTTCTGTTGATACTATTGAGTCAAAGGATGACTCGTCACAAACCACATCCCGACTCTCGTATATTTTCTTTGTCTCAGGATCCATGAGATGATACGCCTTCGAGGTAGTACTATAGCCAAGAAGGATACACGGGAGTGTTTTTGGCTCTACCTTCTTTCTCTTCTGAGCTGGGACATGCATGTATGTTGTGCAACCAAATACTCGCAAATGAGAAATTGATGGCTTTTTACCACTCCATACCTCTTCTGGCGTCTTGTTCAGTAGAATCTTTGTTGGTGCCCTGTTGAGAAGATATACAGCCGTTTGTACTGCTTCAGCCCAATAGCGTTCTCCTAGCTTTGCAGTTGATAGCATGCAGCGAGCCATCTCCATCACTGTGCGATTGCGACGCTCAACAATGCCATTTTGCTGGGGCGTGTAGGGAGCAGTCAGGTGCTGCTTAATGCCGTGATGGTTTAGGAAGGCCAAGAACTTCTTTGATGTGAATTCCCCCCCTCGATCTGAGCGGAGTAGAAGAAGTGGTTGTCCAGATTCTTTGACAACACGATGATAGAAGTTCTGAAAGTGTTGAAGAGCCTCACTTTTCTGCTTTAGGAAATATACCCACATCTTGCGAGAGTGGTCATCCACGAACAACTGGAAGTATTTGTATCCTGAAAACGAAGCAGGCAATGGGCCGTTCAGATCGGTATGAACTATCTCCAGACACTTCTTGGCATGGAAGGTGCTCGCTTGAAACGGATCTCTATGTTGTTTTCCTGCAAGAAAACCAGGGCAAATAGGCAAGGAACTGGACAATTTGGGTAGTCCACGGACCATTGCTTTTGAACTCATCTGGTGCAGTGAACCGACCCACAAGTGTCCATATCTATAATGCCATAAGGCAGTTGATTCTATTGTTGAAGCAGATAAAGCTACTGCAGAAGATGAAACAGTATCTAAAGCAAATAACTTATCTTTTACAAAGGCTTTAGCAAGAACCGTACCTTGTCGGGAGATTAAGCATGATTTAATGCCATTTTGAACAAGAAATTCAACCTTAAGGTGATGATTCAAGAGCTGAGTAACTGACAAAAGATTGCTAGTCAAGCCAGGAACATATAGTACCTTTCAGAAGTGTACATTTTCGTGGCCCCAGAGGAATGGTCACATTCCCTATTCCTTCTGCAATGTACTCTTTGTCATCCGCTATCCGAACTCGATCTCCAGTTGGCTCTTCGCGTAGTGAATCAAATAGCTTCTTGTCACCTGACATATGCTTGTTTTCTGCACTGCAGTCTATCAACCAGACTTTCTTCGTGGACTGAGAAGTTTGAGAGACGAGTACAAGATTCTTACTACAATGGGCTCCTTCTGATGTCTCCTCATCAGATTCATCATCCTCTTGTTGGGCTGCAAGATGTCCTTTTTGCTTTCTCCAGCGGGGACGTCGTTTAGACTTTTGAAAATCTTCACGCCCGGATGTGCTTGTATGGCTTGAAGACCCTTGTTTCAGGCT
The DNA here is from genome assembly GCA_018340775.1 of Taxus wallichiana var. yunnanensis. Taxonomy (NCBI): domain Eukaryota; kingdom Viridiplantae; phylum Streptophyta; class Pinopsida; order Cupressales; family Taxaceae; genus Taxus; species Taxus wallichiana. The sequence goes on from CM031240.1 coordinate 266,878,686, forward strand.
GTTGTGCCAACAGTGATCAGTGTCGTGAGTATTGGTTCTGCAAATGTGACACCATCTCTTTGACTTTTGATCTTTCTGTTTGGATTGCGCTGGATTTGGCTTCTCTGGGGGACCTTTCCGATTCTTCTGGCCACGATTAGGCTTTGAGAACAAGGCTTTGTCCTGAGACTCCCCATGCGATGAAGTGATAGCTTCTTCCTGCTGCAGCAAATTCACAAGCTCTTCGAATGTCACTGTTTGTTTAGACACATTCAGTGTTGTAACAAACACTCGAAATTGAGAAGGGAGTGCTCTCAAGGTGATTGGGACGAGTAGTTTATCATCTACCGTTTCACCGAGCGCTAATAACTCCGATCTCAACTCAGCCACGCGACGCAAGAATTCCTCCACTTTCTCGTCAGACCCCATAGAGAGGGTGTGCAGCTTCGACTGAAGATGAAGAATCTTTGTTTGATTTTTGGCTTCATAAATGGTTGCCAACTTGTCCTAGGCCTCTTTGGGTTTCTCCGCATTCGAACATGCACAGACGTCATCACCGAGCACCGAGCATTATCAGCATCAAGGCTTTAGCACTAGCCATGTCATATTTTATTAGTTCATCGAGGGCTATGGGAGCAGGCACAGACCCTGTGACAATTCCCCATAATCCTTCAAACTGAAGGATTGTCTTCATTTTTGTCTTCCAGGCCGCAAAATTAGGCCCTTTGAGCAACTGAGCATTAGACAGAAGTAACTTCGGAGCAGACATTGTAATAAAAAAATATTTATTTATTTGAAAAAGTTATTACAATTTGGACTCACTGTCGAGAATTACTGGCTCGTAGATGCTCGCGATATTCGCGTGCTGTGAGACGTGTGACGCTTTGCGTATGCGTTCTTCTTCATCATCACAATCGGCGTCGTATCCAGCTTCTAATTCTTCCCGTACTCGCTTTTCTTGGCAGCTGACGTCGAAAAGAAAGTACTCAAGGAGTCCTTCTCGAACAAGTTTGTCGAATGCAAGATTGCCGCAATTTTTAAGCTCGCTCAAAGAAGGCAAAGTAGAACCCAGAGCTCTCAGGAGCTTCTCCACGGTGTTCTCTCGGGTCAAGAGTTGATGTTGTGGCTTTCAGCTGTGGCGACCGTGTTGTTGACGCTTTCAATCGAGTTGTCTACACTCGACATTCGATGTAGTGTAGAAGAGACTGTTGTAGACTCAAAATTACCTCGAAAAACATGCACGTGCTGCCTTCCTTCAGCAGGTGACTGAGTAACTCTCCACGTGGCAGCAAGATTGTTTTCACCTCCACGCAAAGCACACTCTTCCACGTAGAAGAATCGCCTCCACGCAATGCAAAGAGCTATCGGGCGTTGTAAAAGCTTCAGGCACTACAGGCTTTGGCTCCAAGTTCTGGGACGTGGTCTCAAAAGAACCGGCCGCTACACTCCATGCCAAAAACACAGGCTTCTCCTCGCAGCAGCAAGAAAAACAACACAGGAGAAAGACGTTACACTCCTTCACGTCCTCCCAGATCTCTGCCACGTACGATGGATTGGAGTCACGCCATTCAAGGCTTCATAAAGTTTGCCCGAACCAGGAGACGAAAACGGTGCAGAATGAAACGATTCGTATTGCTCAGTGGTACAGGCGTTTTATATGGAGCAGGCCGCAGCAGCAGATCTCCACGTCCAGCAGCAGTCTCCACTACTCTCCACGCAGGTTTTTCAGGCGCTCTGCAATGGTCAAAGAACGGGATAAGATCGAACGCTTCTCGTCGAACGCTTGGTCGTGGCATTTCTATTTAAACAAATACACTTCGGTGACTGATGGGATATGGCCAGAACATCATCGATGACAAAGATCTTGGCTTGCAACCTGACCAACATGAATCCTGAGACCGAACGTGCTCTGATACCAAACTGAAGCAAAGCTATGAGAAATAGCAGAGATAGAATTTATCTCATATTATTCTGAAGAGAACAAAGCACACGTACAGTTTATATAGGACAGAAAACCGAACTGACTTCCTAACTGGACTAAGAAGATCCACAATATCAGCAGAGAATGATGTGATAAGAGATAAGAGATAAGAATAGACAACTAAGCTAAAAACCAACGTATCCTAACAATAGCTCCAACTACATAAAAATTTGTCTAAGTTTGGGCCAAGCAACGGAAGCCTCCACGTGTCCTCCCGATGCTACTCCAAAAAAAAAAAAAGTAGATCTTCAAATGAGTGTCATGCCTCCACATGGACACATTTTGAGTTGAGGATTTTCATGAATTTTTCTAAGTACCCAAAGTTGAGCCACATCCAACCAAAAGGTGCCACATCCCCTATAGATACAAGGATGCAAATTTGACTGGGAGAAACACCCGACAAACCGTAAAATATAAAAAAACAACCATTTGATCTTGGGAATGAAATTTTATTCAAGGACAGTAAAATATAGAAATGTTATAAGGCTCAAATAGTCATTTTTCATAGATACATCCATTCATTTTCTTCAATTATCGAGGGTGGATATGATAAGGAAGACAAATTGCAACTATGGAGAACATAACACATGGGGGAACCCATGTATTTGAAGGAACAGAGCACGTGGGGACTCAAAGTATAGAATTTTAAGTGAGTTACCACACATGAACCGATTAAAAATGGCCATAAATATTAATCGTGCTCAATACGGGAAGGAGAAAATGACAGAGGCCATAAATTAGTAAGTTTTCAAAGGCACAAATGGGGCGAGACTATTTTGAGCACCAACACCGGCTCCGACTCAAGGATGGGCACTCCCTACGAGTGACACAAGAACAAAAGTAGACCAAGTTTCAAAATATCCATTGGGTATTAGAGTCATCTTTCAGAGAAAAAACAGAGCCATCTTCAAAAAGTAGACAAAGAAACCACTAAAAACAGGTCACCGAGGACCGTAACGAGCAAAAATACAAAAGACAGGAAACAAAAAACAAAGTACAAACTATACAAAAGACTCTCTTAATCTAGAAGCATCAATCCAAGAAATTCTTCAAATGCCTGCCATTAACAAGCAACTCGAGTAGTTCACCATCCAAGTCCTTGAGGAAGAAGGTATGCTCCCAATTCTGATATCAATAGAGTAAGGACCCATCCATAATGAGTCAAACTTTCCATGCTTGCCCTTATCCTCATGTTTGCTATCCCATAAAGATCACAAGATATCAAATATTCAAGGCTCTAAAGCAGTTGACCTTCTTGTCAAATAACTTCTTCATTTTCTCTCTGAACTTTATATGCCTCTGGTGGGATGCCCTCCTCTCTTCATCAAGCTCAATAATCTAATTAATGTGGGCATCATAAGGGCCTACCTCCTGATCTTCTAGTTGTTGCATAAACTAATATGAAGATAGTTGCATATGAAGAGGCAGTAGGGCCTGAGTCCCATATACCAACTCAAACGGACTCTTTCTAGTGACCCTCTCGACATTCATCCTATCTCGCCCACACAACAAACTTCAACTGTTCACCCCACTTTCTATTGTTCTGCTCCAATATTCTTTTGATGATCTTCAAAAAAATTTATTACTAGACTCAGCTTGTCTATTTCCTTCGGTATTGTATTTAGAGGCATTTGTCAAGTTGATTCCATACTCCCTGCACATTTCCACCAAATTTTTAGCTCTAAAGCTCATGCCATTATCAGCTACAATCTTGACTGGTACCCCAAACCTGTAGATGATGTTGTTTAGCATAAAATCCATGACAACTTGGTGTGTTGCCTTCTTAGTGGGGATTGCCTTCACCCATTTACTAAAATAATCAAATGCTACAAGAATTCATCTGTGGCTAGCACTTGAAGGGTATGAAATCTCACCAATGAAATCCATCCCCCATTACCTAAATGGGGCTTCAATTGATACAAGCTGCAAAGGGAGGGAGCCTGAAGCTTTCAGTCTACCAGAGAAGCACTGGCATCTTTCACTTCTTCTAACCAATAAGGTTGTATCCTTGAAAATAGTTGGCCACCAATAACCAGCCCTTAGGATCTTATGTGATATGACTCTTGCAACAAAGTTCCCCCACAAAATCCTCCATGGAGATCAGCAATTATCTTGGGGCTTCTTCTTCAAGAATGCACCTTAAAAGGAATCCATCTCAGTTCTTCCAAGCTAACCTATAACCAGTGATGACATATTTTTGGGAAGCCAACATAGGGACTCTCTTCTGGTTCCTACTTAAGTGCTCAGACAGCTCATGTGTCTGAGATAAAAGATTACATCTTTATACCTCTCATAATTCATCAATCTTTCCAATACACCGCCCTTTATTCTTATACCTCATTTACTTCAATATTTTGCAAGTTTCTCTTAGCCATAAGCTTAGAAAAGCCCAAACCTCTCACCAGCCTTCATGGTTTTGATGTCCATATCATTTTCTTGCAATTTTTTTCCCATCTACATCTTTTGCGTGAGACCTCCATCTCTCGACAATATGTCCTTCACCATGGTATAAGGAACATAAGTAACAACCTTTGAACTTAGAATATAAGGCTTGAAAACATTTTTTTCCTTTACCAAGGAAAATGCCTGCTTTTCCATAATGGTATACCTTAGATCTACCCCCTACAATGCCTTACTGAAAAATTAAATTGGTGTCTCAGCCCCTTCATCATCCTTCTACAATAGGATAGAAGAAATAGTGTTCTCTGAAGTAAAAGAGAATAGTTGAAAGGGCTTCTCATAACTGGATCTCGCTAGTACAGTGAATGCCGGAGTGCCTCTTTAATCCCATTGAAAGCTTGGATGGTAGCCTCCTCCCATTTGATGACCTAGTTTTTCTTCAGCATGGAAGTGATTGGAATGATCAGTTCAAAAAATTTTGATATGAATCTTTTGATGAAGTTTATCTACCCAAAGAAGGACTTAATTCCTTTCTTATTCTTTGGGATTCGGAACTTTCTGATGGCCTCTACTCTTTCTAGATCAATCATCACTCCTTCCTGTGACACTATGTGACCAAGAAACTTTGCCTTCTGCACTCCAAAATGGAATTTCTTTGGATGAAGTGATATGCCATATTCTCTACATCGTATCAACATCTTCTCCAAGTGTAGCAAGTGGTCACTTCTCTTTCTAGAAAATACAAGTTACATCATCTTGATATAATGCAATAAATTCAATGATGTAACCAAGAAAGCAACATCCATTTCTCTTTGAAAGGTGGCTCCAACATTCATCACACCATAGGGAATTGTAACATAGACATAGGTCCCCAAAGGAGTAGTGAAGGTTATCTTGATCCTTTCTGATTCCTTCACCACAACTTGGTTGTAACCAGAAAAACCATCCAAGGTGGAAAGCAACTCGAGTAACTAGTCACTAACCGTAACATGTTCTCCGTAATTGGTAAATGATAATTATCCTTCATTGATGCTCTATTTAGATTCTTGAAATCCACAAAAATATTTATGTCACCATTTTTCTTTCTTACTGGCACTAGGTATGCAACCCAAGAAGAATATCTTGTGGGCTAGATAATCCCTCCATCACTTAGCTTCTTCAGTTATTCTTGCACTTTAAGGGATAAGAGTGGATTGATGGGCCTCTATTTTTTCCTAAATGGCTTTACACTAGACACCAATGCGATCTCATGTTGAAATAGGTCCTCTCTATATGATTTTAGTTCAGAATAGGTCCAAGATATACAATCTTGGTATTTTTTCAACAACTGGATGTATGACTGCTTCTCCTCCTTGCTGAGATTACTACCTAACCAAATTTTCCTTGGCTTCTCCTTTGTACTAATATCATGCTCCTTAATATCCCTTGAGGTTTTCATGCATCTATTAACAATGCAATCAACATTATCAAAATTGGACTCAAGAGCAACCAGCCCTCTAGGAATGGTATTTGTTTTTAGTTGGATGATATCCTTTCCAAATAAGGTTTCTTTTCCTTCTGTTGCACAAACCATTGGCTCCCAATCAATACTTTGATCAAAAAATTCTCCCTTGTTTTGTAGGAATCTTCTAATCTGAGTATCATCATCAAAAACCTGCCAATGCTTGATGTTGTCAGGAACAAAAGGTCTTGTCAATACCTCAACCTCATATTCACAATATGGGGACATTGTGCAATTGTCAAATCAAGACCCCAACATTGCAAGCTTGTCTTCCAAGTCATTGAACTTCCTATCATGATGTAGTATGTTAAATGAATCGAACATCTCAATGAAGTCCCAAACTACATGCTTGTATTGCTTCATTCACTGGTTCTTTGTGGCATACAATTTTCTAACTTGTTTCACAATTAATTTTGAGTCTCCTTTGATAATGATGTCCTTGAAACCATATTTCCAAGAAATTATTAAACAAATTTCAAGGAAAAAACAATTTTTCCCGACGGAGAAAGTAGAACAACACCAACACCATTCCCAAATTTAGAGCAAGCTCCATCAAACAATAGAGTCTAGGGAGAGCCTATTTGTTCAAGGAATTTTCATTCTTCAATCTTGTGTTCCTTCCCATTAGAAAATCCCACAAAGTTGTCTACATCAACATTTGTGTACAATACCTCATAAGATGCATTGTTGGGATCCTCAATAAGGTGTAGCATTTTCTTTTCTCCATACAACCTGACAAAGCTGACCTCATCTAGAATGGTAGCATAAGACATATCCATTTGGAAACTCCCAACAATAGTAGCATGCCCAACTTGGTTGGGAAGTCAACAATGAAAACATCAAGTTTTAAATTTTTACCTCCGGGTAAGCCACAAGTCTGTACCACTACACCCTTCACGCATCCCACAACTGACACCTCTCTAGAGTCCATGGCGGTGCACTTCCCATATCCTATTGCCACTTTGATGTTTATCTCATTCATGACTTCTAAAGGCATTACATTACATTATGCCTCCGAGTCAAACATGCAACAGTGCAGCAGCTTTATCCTTTATGATCCAAGTGGTGAAGAATGGATCTCGCATTCATTTTAAAATCCACCAAGTATGTCCCAAAATAGACCTCGTGTGGTTCATCTAAATCTTCGATGCTAGTGGTGCTTCCGGTTATTCAATGATTGGAGGAGTCTCCGTAATATTTACATTTCTCGCCTAGGCAAATTTCTCTTCTTTCAACCCCAAGTATTCAAATGCTCTGTTTTTGTGCTCAGGAATCCTAAACAACTTAAAAATTGGGACAGAGAATTTAATTTGACTCAACACTTGGGAAATATCATATGGAAATTTTTTGGAAAGGTACTATTAGAAGGAAAGCCAACACACTCATTAGGTGGTACAGGATTTTTGACAACTTGGGCATGAGGAGGGGTATGATTTTTGTTTGGACCTATAGGGCTTCTGGCAGATGCATCTTTCTTAGGAGCCTCCTTAGGAATATTAGAAATTAAGGGAGATTTTGGCTTGGCTCAAGGCCTTTCCCTTTGATAGGCTTGCTTCATGTGGTATATTTCCTTTCTTAAGCAAAAACAACATTCATCAAAGAACTTTCTATCTTCCTCAGATGGGATTCCTCCATCATACTTTTTGATCATTAAAGCCCTTAAATATTCAAAGTCATTATTGGAAAATTCAAAATATTGTACATCATCTACTTCTAAAGTATGAGAGAGAGGAAGAATAGGTACCCTATGAATGTAGTCCCAAAAATGGCAGCAGTTCTAGCACTTATCACCTCAGTTGAGTTTTCCTTGTTGTGAGCTAGTGGAACAACCCATCATGCAAACATCATCATCATTATCATTATCATCTCCTTTTTATTCTTGCTGATCTTCTTCACAAGGAGCATGAGGCATGAAACATTTTTCACACCAATCAATGACATATGTCTCCTCCACAACAACAACTCTAGCAGCCAAAGGATCATGTACCATTCTATTCTCTCTACCTTAGGGCTGCCTATTTCCAAATCCAATAGGTCCCTTACCTCTATCATTAGATCGTTGGTTATTTGTGAACCTGTCTTGGTGTTCTGCTTGTGTTGACCTTATGAGCTCTCGCACACCCGCTTCTCAGCCCAAGCTAGTTTGTAGGAAATTTCTTTGATAGCCCCTGCCAAAGTCTTCACAACTTCTTCCAAATCAGCAACCTTACTTGTTTGGGGTTTTTATGGTTTAACCATATTTACGCGTTCCTCTTTGGAGGCTTTCCAATTGCCTTGATAATGTTCTCTATTTACAAAGCCATGGTGAAGGCCTACATCAATTTTTTGGGGTTTTTGTCTCTTAAATAATATGTAGCCTTTTATCAAATGCATATGTATACTTTATCAAGCATGAATCATCACAAGGCCTTATCCTGATAGGTAATATCCTGAAGGTCTTATTAAACCTTGTGTTGAAATAATGTACTGACTCATTAGGGTTCTTCTTGATGTTTTCAAATTCTATCAAAAGAAACCTAGGGTTAGTCCTATCACAATACTGCAATATGAATGCATTACTCATCTCATTCTAGGAATCAATAGAGTTATCTGGCAATGCTTTATACTAGTCCTTAGAATCCTCTTCCAAGGTATGGATAAATAGCTTGATGTATACATCTTCATGTTTAATCTCAAAATCTTCCATCATATTGATAAAAAGTTTTAGATGTTGATCCCTAGTAATAGCATTATTTCCCTGGAAATTTTGCATTATATTCCTTACATCTTGAGGCACTTCATTTGGGTAACCAGCCATTCCCACAAAATTTATAGGTCCAAAGGTATTTACAACAAACGGGGGCCTAGGTGGGGCTAGGGCATGTTCCTTAGAGGAGTTGACCCTTGAGGGGTGACAAATTAATGAGAGGCTGAAATTCCTGGAACACAGGAGTATAATTTTCAAAATGGAAATCTCCCAAAGACCTTGTCTCTGGAAAACCCTATTAAATTCAAAAAGACAAGTGGAGAGTGTGAACCAAACCTTTCAAAATCAAATGAAGGCCCCTCTCCAGCTGAAGAGTTCAATTCCACAAAGAGGCTACTCGATTCATAATCACTAATGGCAATATTCAACGATAAGCCATTCACTTTCATCAATGGAGATCCTCTTCTTGTCTTATTCCCTCCAACAATCTCCAAGATTTTCTTCCTTCTGATTTTTATTTTCCCAACTCTAGAAACAATGTACTAGTAGGATCCCTAGCAAAGAAATATCTTCTTCCTTATAGCTTTGCAAATATTAGTAACAAATCTAATTTTGATACATTTTTAAGACACTCGGTACTTATTAAGAATCGATCAATAAGGAGTCACCATTAACGATTTCCACCTCGGTTATGCTAATGCACTAAATATGATATGTCAAATGTAGGGTTCATTTTAAGACACCTCTAGAAAATTGTAGGTGGAAAATACCTGGCGAATATCCCTGAACCAGCCAATAAAGGAAAATTTGACAGTATCCCAAAACCAAATTTTCTCTAGGTTTTTTGAGCCGAAGAAACTGTAGAGTTCCAGACACCAATGCACCTTTGATGCTGGACAACATGATGTTAATAACCCTCATTGACGTGTGTCAACACAACGTTAATCAACTCATTGACATGCGTCGAAGGGGCATTGACGTGAGTCAACAAGCTTCAATGATGTGTTACAATAGGGACCATCGAGGTGCATCAACACATTTTTTTAAGCATGTCAATGGTCTCTATTGGTGCACGCCAATGACTCTTGTTGATGCATGTCAATGAATCTTGTTGATGCATGTTAATTCCCTCGCCGATGCACACCAATGGACCCCCGCTGATGCACATCAATGGACCCTATTGACACGTGTCAATAGCCACTATTGACATGTCAATGGCCTCGCTGACGCAGTGTCAATGGCCTCTATCGACACATCGCCAATGACCCCTATCGTGCATCAATAGAGGAAATTAACGCATGTCAATAGAAGCGATAGACACGTGTCAATAGAGGCCATTGAAGTGCATCAACAGAGGCCATTAACGCTTTATTTGGCCTATAAATACCCTCCCTCCAGTAATTTTTTTGTTTACACTTTCTGGCTCTTGATTTTTTTTGCAGGAATCCATCATTGTCAAAGACACAAGCACAACTACAATGGTGACTTCAAGCGCTTCCCAACTGCAAGCTCAGGAAAAAAATCAAGAAGAGAATCCAGTCCAATCCATGGGCAAGATCATCTACAGGAAACCTTTGTACCCCCACATCCATAATGTTGTAAAGATGTCTTCTAAATATAAAGATTTGATCAATGCATGTGAGTTTAGTGGGCTCGTTGAGATGCCCCATTTCGAAACAGACTCAAGATATTTTGAATTACCTTCTCTCATCCTACAATATAGAGAATGACCTTTTTTATGTTACTCTAAACAAAAACCGAATGTTTCAATTTGGTATCGAAGAAAATGACATCCATTGGTTTACGGGCCTTCCATTCAAAAATTTACCAATTGTTACAACGAAGGCAACACTCATGGAAGACAAGAAGAAATATCTCGAATCAACATTCGGTTTCCATGTTGATTATAAGTATAATTCGTTTTCATTCATCATTTTTTATTCTTTTTTTTATTGTGATACAATTTAGTGTTATAAATTTATATTAATTCCCATTGTTTGGCATTTGTAGCTCATGTCAATAAATCTAGGCATGGTGTGGATACGCAAGCAATTGCACACCACTTTCTTGCTACAATGATTTCATTTTTTCAATCCAGAATAGTTTTACAAGGTCGGTAAATCAGATATACAAAATTGGGCCATTGCATACATAGTTACCACTATCTCAAAACAAAAATTTGATTGGTGCACCTATCTATAAAAAAATAAGAACTGACATAACAAATTCAAAGCTTTCAGAAAAACATGTCATTTATTCCACAAACTATCTCATTGGCCTTTATTACGAGGCACTTTTAAATTTTAAAGACAAACCAATTCCTACTTGCACTGACGAGGAGTTGATGAAGTTTTCAATTCAATTGGAAGAACAACATGTATAAACTATTTAGTTTGTATTTCAATTTTCGACATTAAACTGCACAGTTATTAACAATTTATGGTTTGTAGAGAATATTTATTGAATCCCTTCCATGAAAAAAGGTGTTATCAAGAGGAAGAGGCCAACAACACGCCGAGGCTTCTGGAGATTCCCAATCTCAAATGGAAGCTCACTCCTCTCGAACCCTAAACAAGTTTGAACTCGTTAAATACTAGAGAAGTAATACCTTCTCATATATTATTTATAAATTCAAAATTTGTATTTTTATTTTCCAATTTAAATTTTAACTAATTGAATTGACATAACATTCAATATTGATAACATTAGGTGTACTTTAGACCATACGCATGTTTTAGAAACTCAACCTTCTTCCCCAACTCACTCCGCATAGTCACATGCATTCGTATCTTCTCAACAACCACCAAATACTACTCCTAGATGGTGACCCTTAGCACCGTAAAAACTACCCTCGACATAAACGTATAACTTTTGAATACTACATTTAATTTCATAGTTTTTGCCTTTTTGGATTGTTTTCTAGTTTTTCATGTTTTTCTTGAAATTTTTAGCACATTCCAAATTCCTTCGCTCAAATAAAGGTACCGATCCCCCTCAACCAATAATTTTTAAAATTCCAACTAGAGGAACAGGGAAAAATAACATTAGTAAACACATGCCAATTCAAGCTACGGCTTCTAGCGGACACTAAACATTATCTCCTCCTTTCGAATTCCAACCCTCTCACTTGGTGGCTTGCCCAGTGCAACGGGCATATTGGTTTTGAATAATATAAATTTAGATGAATATTATTTTGGCATCGATAAGAATGACCCAACCGGGTCTTTTCAATACCCGTGAGATGATTCAAGGCCAATAGGTATACTTCAATTTCAACATGCTTTACAATATTGAATTACATTTCAATTTAAATTTATTTATCTGAATCTTGATTAATTTTATCACAAATAGGATCAGGCCACCCAAAGGTAGAAACAAGTAGCAGTTGATCAGCCCGAAAGCCCCCATACTTCTCCAGCAAGATCATCTTCATCAGATACAGATGGTGAATAGTTGCTACCTTTTCCTTTGGAGAACTTAATTGGTTATGATTGTCAATCCCATGTCAGTGAGTTTATTCTACCTCATATCAATCAGCTCATAGAATGGGAGAGAAGGGCTAAAGTTCTTATCAATGAGATTATTAGTCATTTTGAAAATTATTGGCAAAGAGATAGTTTATACGCTATAGTCCAGAATCCACCTGCAATGATGGTTTCCTTACTTACCCAAGTAAGAAGTTGGACTGTCACATATAACAACAAGCTATAAAGATGACATTTTGGATAAAACATTAAACAAATTGGAAAATATTAGTGCCGAGGCCTGCATATTTTAAGAAATGGTCTAAGGACAAGGATCGGATAGTAGTTCCAAATGCCAAGAGAGATAGAGCGGTTGTAAGTACTATCACTTTCAAACAATTTTTCTTGTTAATTTGAAATTTTCATTTTTTAGTAATATGTTGAATTGACATTACTTTTTTTGTGTAGTTGAAATATGAAAATTTGAAGAGTCAAGAAAAGGAATTCTAAGTTCACTTGGAAACAACGAATAACAGCTTTATCAAGAGTTTAAGAATTTGAAGGAAAATATTCTTTTGGTTAACAAACAAAACAATACACTAAAGTGGAACGTTAAAGAGCACGCTTCGACTCTAAAATATTATTCAAAGCTAAGGAAACAGCAGATTCAAAAATTTTGTCCCATGGAGATGTGATAAAGCAAGAAGAAATAATTTTTAAAAATCTCGACAATGTTGTGGAAGATCTTATAAGTTCTGCGTGGTTATTTTTGCCGTTGGGATAGGGGTACAAAACACACCAAGAAACCATTGGGGAAAGAAGCACAAGAGTTGAAATGGATATAGAAAAAGAGGGTTGAAACTTTAAATATTGAGTCTATATTTGAAAATTTGTAACATTGAATGTTGTGGTCATGGTATTTGAATTTTATTATCTGGATTTGATAGCATTTTAAAATTTGAAATACTATATAATCTTTAATTTTGGTGTAGATGGATTTGATAGAATTTTTAGATTGTATACGGAGTTTATGATTTTCGGTTTACTCTTAATGGTGATTGCATTAGATAGGGATGAATCATGATGACGTATGTTTCTTTTGTTTACTTGGATTATCATGAATTGTATGTGGACGTGGATTTAGCTTCAATCACGATAATTCTTCTTCTCTAGACATTAGAATGGATATAGATTATGATGAATGATGATGAATGATGATAATGATATGATATATATGGATGATGATCAATTTTATGTGGACGTAGATTTAGCTTCAAGCATGATAATTCTTCTTCTCTATACTTGTAATGATATGATCATGATGTCATTAGAATGGATATAGATGATAAATAAATGGAATGTGTTAAAATGGATATAAATGACATTAGAATGGATATACTTGTAATGATATGATTATGAATTGTGTTAAAAAAAAGAATTGTTTTAATAAATTTAAATTAGATAAATAATTGTTTTAATAATAATTGTAGTGTCGGGACTCGGGATTATCATAATGATATGGTTATGATATGATATATATGTATGATGATGAATTTTATTTGGATGTATATTATAAATTGTATAATGTATCATGGATTATGAATTGTATAGAATGGAAATATCTTCCTCTATAAAATTCATTTGTGTCATTTTATCCCATAAAGTTTAAAAAATATATCAAAGCATTTTGTAAATATAAAAAATAAATTAAACATAATTGTAAGAAATCAAGAAAGATGATATGATAGGGTTTAACTTACCTCTAGTGTTTTAGATTGTTGTGAAATCATCACTGGTAATGTGCTAGATCTTTGTTTTAAGAAAAATCAACACGAGAAATGGATTAGTAGATAGATGGGTGAGTTGCCTGACATTATTAGTCCCGAGAAGTACCAGCTTCCTCGGATGGATGTCAACCCACGTTTTCAAAAATATGAAAAGATTGTATTTAAATAAATGTAAATATATAGACAACTAACATCTTTAATGCTATCAAGAGATAGAAAAAATGTAAAGTGACAAACAATAAGATTAGGGTGAAGAAGATACCTATTTAAAGTTGAAACAATCCATTATCGTAGCTTCTTCAAACTCGATGTTCTCTTCTCAGAGTGTGACGATGCACTAATTCCACTCTCAACATTGGGAACAGCTTCTACTTAAAATTGTATTATTCACACCTCTTCTTTCACAAAGGGAATTCCAATGCGCAATTACTCATCGAAAGGAAATATTTCCATGGAGTATCGAGAAACATAACACCTCATGCAAATTTCCATATTTTTATCCAACATGTTTCTCGCTTTTAATTTTATAAACGATAGTGCACTAAAAACCCTTTCGTCCTCCATGCACCCGAAATCATTGTTTGGCATAACTCATATAATCACAAATATTCACCGATATTTTCTTATAAGATAGAAATTTGATAGATTCCTCACCATAGCCTTGTAATAGCACCACTTTAAGAAGGTTCATCTAAATTTTTATATTGGTTCTTCATTGTTGTTGCAAAATTTGTTGATTGAAATTTTAATAAATTAGCATTCAAGATACCTTTGATTTCCATACCCTTGAACTCAAGTCTTTGCCAAATGTTCCATTATTGTACCCATGGATTTATGGAAATGCTTTCTTACAAAGTCCACCTTCAAAGTATTCAAAAAATTAGGATTCATCACACCCATGGCTTTAATAATTTTATCTTTGGAGAAACGTTCTCTAATTTCGATGATAAGGATTCTGAAATTTTCTTAAGCTTTATTCTTGTTTCAACTATAACTAAATCAAAGAGATTATGTGTCATGGGAACATCTTCTTGTTCTCGATCCTCGTAATATCTTGACGTTTTGCATAATCTAAAGTGATATGTCCCTCCCATTAACAAAGATGATGCAGAGGTGATCGTGGATATTATATCTCAACTAGTTCTTGGGATTTTTAAGATCTAATAAAGCTTTCCAATTCTCAAAAACAGGGGTATCAAAACTATCTTGGGAAAAATAAAAGATATCAAGACTTTGACATACCATTTTCTCATCCGTATAAAATCCACAATATAGATTAATCTTCCTCGTGCATGCTTCATCATTGTATTGATCTGCTGCAACCTTGGAAGAATACCAACAAATGTAAGCAATGTCTCCAAATTAGTTAAAACAGTAACAACAAGTCCCTCGGACTATCAAATTCATGACAGTATTTGTGCATGAAACCAACCAACAAAGGATACTCCTCATGAACTCGTATGCAGTTCATACAAGGAGATCCATCTAGTCTTAACATCTTTCGAAGTTTTTGCCATCTGTAATTCCAATTGCATATTTCTAGAACTCAAGAAATCACTTTGGACTGCTTGACATATAGGCATGAAGTTCTCTTATAAGGTTTTCTAATTTAGCAAAATTTTTGTGATTTCTTACCATTTTATACACTAAATTCATTCTATTAGCCATACAAAGTGAATTGGTAGAATATATGGGGCCACTTGTGGTTTGTAATCTAACACACAACCCTATTCGGTGACCCTGCATGACAGATGCACCATCTGCTCCAACGCATACCAACTTCATAGAAATTTCATAATCAGTCATTCCAGTAATATCTTTCAAATGAGAAACAACTATTTTATGTAGGTTTTCGACATTGCAGTTTTCAACCATTTTCGTAACACCCAACAGAGGAGGTGTCCTTATATGATTTTCTAAAGTATAGACGTGGATACATACCCATGCAGTGTTGTCGAATGACGTCACTTCATCAATCAAAGAGAGATAAACTTTTTTTTTTACATTCTCTTTCAAATATTCCTTCTCTATCATCGAAAGGCATTTTGCCATTTCCCATCCACTACTCTCGCACCAATGAGACCGAGGTACGTTTAGCATTCCATTATATTGATACAAAATTTGAAATCGAGGAAATCCAAAATCGGTCTTCCTTTTTTTTAGTATGTGAAATAGAGTAGAGAATTGTATGAGTTTTACATGTAGATTTGTTTGATTCATCTTATCAATATGTGATGTGATCATTCCTCCCTTTTCCAAGAGGTTTCTATGTTTTTTCTCTCCGCCTCATATTCCATCGCGTATCTAACATGTATGCATTATATTTCAATTTTCCACATGTGTGTTTTGATTTTTGGCCATCCGCCCCTGTTACAGTCAAATATTGTTTTCCACAATGTTTTTCTATAGTGTCCAGCTTCATTTGCATTTTTTTTTGCTTTCCCAATTTCCACGTACATATTGTACATGTACATTCAGATGGGATCTCTTCAAAATTAGATGATTGTATAGGTTCGATAAATAGAAATTTAGCTGCCTAATCAAACTTGTATGACCTACCAATGGTCCACATATTCTTGTTCATTTTCAATGTTTTACTTTTTTGAGTAGAATTTTGAGCAATATCACAATCACCTGGTTTCCTCTTTCTTGGACCAGAATTTGAATTTGATTTCTGTGTTCCATTTTCTTTGAGTATTTGTATGTGTGATATCTTGATGCACTTTTGGTTGCACCCCAACAAGAACAATATCTTCAAGATCTGGCATATTATCATAGGTGTCATTTGTTTGATACTATGCAGAATGCATGTCCACCTCAATAATACCTTCCACACAAACAAGTATTCTGATTCTTTGTGGTGGCATCTATATGGTTGGTATTTTCAATATCCGTATCCGCAGAGTTTCCAAACTACTTGAACAGTGATTTCCAAGATTTCTTAGTTACTTTTAGGGTCCTTGCATTCTTAGGACTATCACCTTCCATTATTCTGAAGAGAGTCCCGTGTCAAAAAAATACCACGTCTACAACTAACCCTTTGTTGTATATCAATAATCCTTGTTAGGCGTCATCAAGGCATCAATGAAATCTGTCATGTGTCAACTCGCCCTTGTCATGCGTCTACTTCATATGCCCTGTCGTGCATCAACTCTCTCTACCACACATCAAATCTATTCCTCTCACACGTCAACTACTTACCCCTTTATTATGCATCAGCAATATCTCCTTGTCATGCATCTGCAATACCTCTTTGTCATGCGTCAACTATATCCCTGCCACACATCAATAACTAACCCTAAGAGGCTAACAACAATCTCTTGTGCTTAAGAGTATGCGAGTTCAAAATTCATGGTATTGGTAATTTCGTAAGCTACTTGAGGTATAATACTCAGTGAATCACCTAGGTTTTAATAGGAGATGTTTTCAAATAAAGGTGAAGCCGACCCCTAAATAAAATATACTATATATTTTAGGCAAACAGGACACCGACTCGCTTTGAAAAAATCACCTTTTCAAATTTTCCTAAAATAAAATTTTCACCATATTACGAATATTCGCCACTAGAATTATCCCTAGTCAAATGTCTATCAATGTTAGGAACTAGAAATGAAAATATTCTCACCTTTATTTACCAAGATTTTATCAAATTAAAGCTAGTGCACTGGATGTGAAAACTAAAGTACCTGCACATAGCACTTGGAGCATATAAGAAGTGTTTTACCAGGTTCTTGATTTTGAAATGAGAATCCCCGGAAATGGCACCATTGATGTTAGTGTTGTTGATGGGATAAATAGATATGGACTGACAATAAATCAAAAAATCAATCTCTCAATGAAACTCCAGATTTAATAAATCCCCGGCAACGGCGACACTAATGTTGGTACCCAAATTTAATCTCCTTCAAAGACCAAGCAACATCATGGATTTTGACAAGATACTCAGAGGTAGATAGATAATCATGTATGTTGTTTTGTAGCCGAGGAAGTAATGTATCTAACTTGTTCGCACTCACTCCTTGAAGTGAGTGGGTAGCATCTTAAAAGGATGTGACATGATCCTAACTATTTTAGGTTGTGCATTTCAACCAAGGTAAGAGAACCTATTTTGTAACCACTGTTATATTGAAATAAAATACAAGTACCTTTCTTTTGCATAAATTTTATAGAGAAGACCTTGGGGAAAATATGATCAACACACCAGATCTGAATCTCATGAGTTTTCACTTCCAGATCATGGAGATACTTTCACAACAAGGCAAAGGTTACTAAAGACATTTGAGACCCTGCTTGCTTCTGCATGTTTAAGTGATGAGGATTGTGCATTTGTGTACACACATGAAAAACAAGGGTAGTATGGGTAGGATTGGTTGTTGTTAAATGAAATTTTGGTGGGAGGGGAGACAGATGCACTTGACTCACCAGATCCTTGAGAGCTTATGCAAAATGGAAAGATTCAAACAACAAAATGCCACAAAAGTTAAAAATGTTTCTTCAACTAGAATATGTGCTTCAATGGAGGCCCAGATTGGCACTTTTTCATATAGCCTATGGGATTCTGTCACGAAGGCTCAAGTCAGAGAACCCAATAAAGCACCAAGATTCAAACCAAACCACACTTGAGGTACACCCAAAGGCTTATAGATAATCTCTATCAAAAAAATGAAAGAAAAGTGATTTTAAACCATTTATCTCACTCCTAGATGAAGGCTCTCTTGAGAAATTAAATTGTAGATGCCACTAAACCATCAAAAGTATTGAGACCTATGTGATTGGACTATATTTTGGTACAAGATTGCAATAGAAATAAGAAAAACTACTTGCATGCATTCAGAGATGAAATAAATACACTTTGCTCAAGATTAACATAGAATAACTCAAGTTTGATCAAATTTATCAGCAAGGGAAAGTTTCCAAAACAATCTCAAAGATTTTCAATGGCTATACACTTGCAACCACCTTGACATGATTAAATTTGACACAAAGAGAGATATATAGGCTTCTTAAAAATATTCTTAATAGGATGGGCTCTGTTAAGCTTTGTTTGCTTGAAAAATTAGTCTCTGACCTTTCAAAAAATTCCCAACCATTTTCATGAAAAATTTGTGGCATTTATAGCATTTACAACAGATCCTCTTCCTCCTAGAAATAAAAATACGTTTAATGCACCAGTATTTGCCATGATTCTTTCGTGATTCACAGTAATTAGATCTATAAAAGTCTCCAGTGCTTGAGGGGAAGATTTCATCGAATACCTCCCTCGTTCAACTCCTTTCTCTGGTAGATCACTATTCCTTCAATTTTCCAACCACTTCTGCCCCTAATCTATGAAATCGACATCTTGCATGTTTAAGAGAAGAAAACTAAAAATCTGATTGGGGAAAAAGTCGACCATTTTAATGGTGAAAGATGTCCTCCAGATCTTCCCACCAAACTTCAGATATCAACATTAACTTCCTTCTCTACTTGGCGTGTATAAAAGAACAAGAAATCATAGAGACTCACACTTCTAGACATGTTTCATAGAAATGGGGGAAAATCATATTTAGACTCACAACAGTCATGGATCTTTACTTTGAATTTGGGTCCATGTGGCAGATTCGAACTTTAGAAGAGACCCGGGGCTTCCCTTGACTTTTTACAACTTTTTGGAAAAATGGAAAAAAATCCATTTTTCTCTGCACCTCGCCCCTAGGGAACGAGCTTGACACATGTCCAAATATTAGTGGAGCACATCCATGGCTAGATTCTACCATTTTACTATCATTTTGGAAAAGATAAAATTTTCCAAATTTTCCCTGCAACTCTGTCCCCGAGAAAGAGCCTGACACGTGTCCCAATGTGATTGGAATGGGGCTGCACTTCCAATTTTATTTTTAACCATTTTTTCTCAAAAGGAAATTTTTGAAATTTCCCATGAGAGCCCGCACCTCCACCATTAACCAGGGAAAAAATTGACCTTTTCCCTCATCGGGCTTGTGGGCCATTTTGAAATTTTAATCCTTAAGGGGAAAAAAATCCAAGTTTCCTCCAATGGCCCGCCTCCCCACCTCTTTGACTTTTCAAACTACCACGTGTCACCACGGTGCACCTTGAGATGGTCCCA
Source organism: Taxus wallichiana var. yunnanensis (assembly GCA_018340775.1). Lineage (NCBI taxonomy): Eukaryota > Viridiplantae > Streptophyta > Pinopsida > Cupressales > Taxaceae > Taxus > Taxus wallichiana. The sequence goes on from CM031240.1 coordinate 266,898,590, forward strand.
AAAATTTGATACCTTGAATAAGCGCGGGCTCGTCATGTGTCCTATTCCGACAAAGTATAATTGAATGCTTGAAGCTCAGCAGAAGGTGCCATGTGTCATGTTTTGAGGCATTCTCCTTTTGGTCATTGAGAAGTCTAAGTAAAATGCAAAGAAAGTAGAAGCCTTCACGTGTCTTCATGGTGCAACTTCAAGATGGTGGCCAAAGTGGAGACCCCGAATGAGCTAGAGCTCACCACGTGTTTCCGCCACACTACTCCAACCGCATAAAAATTTGTCTAAGTGCGCAGCCAAGAATCGAAAACCTCCACGTGTCCTCCCTACACTACTCTAATGAAAACCCAAAACTAGATCTTCAAATGAGTGTTGTGCCTCCACGTGGAAAATTTTTGAGTTGAGGCCTTCCATGAATTTTTCTAAGTACCCAGTTGAGTTGCGCCCAACCAAAAGCTACCATGTCCCCTGTAGATACAAGGATGAAAATTTGACCGGGAGAAACACCCGTCAAACTGTAAAATATAGAAAAATGACCATTTGAGTCTGGGAATAAAATTTTCTTCAAGGAAAAAAAGTTTAGAAATGTTCTGGTGGCTCAAACAATCATTTTTCAGGGATACATCCATTCATTTTCTTCAAGTAATTAGGGTAGAAACAATAAGGAAGACAAATCCCAACCATGGAGAACAGAGCACATGGTGTAACCCGAGTAGTTGAAGGAACAGAGCATGGGGGACTCAAAATATAGACTTTTAAGTGATTTACAACCCAGAATGATTAAAACCGGCCATAAAGATTAATCAGAACAATACGGGGAAGGAGAAAATGACAAATTCCATAAATCAGTAAGTTTTCAAAGGCATAAATGGGGTGAGACAATTTTGAGCACCAATAGGTTCTACAACATGGACTATTGAGCCACATGGAGGAGTATCTACTTAGTGGAGAGGACAAGATAGTTTCTATGGGTGAGGTGTACATGGACATCACCTGGAGAGAGTTCCCATCGAACCTTACTAATAAGGGTAAGACACCTATTTCATAGCCTATAGATGGTGACATGGCCAGGAGCCACAAGATTAATGCAGCAGTCGAGAACCAGTAGGAAGAGCACTAGGGCATGATGGTATTTCTACTCCTATATTATTTGATTTAAGATCTTCCGATTCTTTTAATTCTCCATCATTAGTAGAGTGATGTAGGATGGTGGCGATTAGGTAGGGTCTTAGTCGGGATGTCGAGATGGTTTCTAGTGCCAAACTCTTATTGGAATCCTTAGTTAAGTAGTGTGCTATGGACCTAAGACCGTTCACCACAACTTTGGATCTTCGTATCCTTCCCTTGGGTTCATATGGATTTATTTTGGTCATGGTTTATTTGTCTGCACATAGAGCTAGGGTTGATTGTTACAGCAAGGTTATATCTTGTGTAGATGATTTGGTAGTTGAGTCAGTAATAGTTTGAGTTAGGAGACCCATTTATATTTGCACCATATCCACTATGCGTCTAAAGCAATGTGTACGATGGGGTTGTTAGTTATATGCCATCATATATAGTGACTGATCTAGAGGATGAGACTCATGGACCATCACTTGATTACCACCCCATTTTATAGGAATTTTTAAATGTTTTTCCTAGTAATTTTTCATGGTTACTTCTCCCACGTGAGATAGAATTTCATATTTATTTGGATCTTGGAGAGGATCCTATCTCATGCACATTATGTACGATTACTACCTCGAGATATGTGAGATAAAGTTTTAATTATAGGGCCTTATTTAGAAAGGCCTAATATTTCCTAGTGTATCTCCTTGGGGTGCACCGGTGGTTTTTTTGAAGAAGAAAACTATTTGCATTTGTGTGTGAAGTACAAACTACCGAGTAAAGTAATAGTTAAGAATCGTTATTCCCTTCAATCTATAAATTATTTATTTGATCAAATGAATTGGCCATTATGTTTTCTAATATATATCTTAAGCCAGGATACCATAAGTTGAGGATTATAAAGGAATATATCCATAAGACAACTTTCGCATGAGATACGGCCTCTACAAGTTCACAAGTAGTGCCATTTGGTTTGACGAATGCCCCGCAACATTTATGAGTTTGATGAATGGGGTATTTAGGACATTCTTGGACCGATCCATTCTCTTGTTTTTATATGACATACCGATATATTCATGCACATGTGAGGAGCCTGAGGAGCACCTTCGATAGGTTCTATTGTGTCTTTGAGAGCAATATTTATACAAGAACCTAGAAAAGTGTGCATTTTTAGCAACAGAGGTTCAGTATTTAGGTCATATTATTTATGGGGAAGGTATCACACTCGATCCTTCCAAGATTAGAGCTATTATGGATTAGACCATGATAACGAATGTGACCGAGGTGTGCAATTTCATGGGATTGGCTGGTTATTACAGGAGATTTATTCAGAATTTTATTACATTATACACCCCATCACTTCCCTTAAGTGGAAAGGGAAGAAGTTTGTTTGGTCATATAGATGTGAGTATGCCTTCAGTACACTAAAAAAATTCCTTACTAGAGAACCTATTGTTGGATTACCAGATCCTCGAGGGATTTCTTCATGTGTACAGATGCTTCTTTGATACGATTAAGAGTTGTTTTGATGCGGGATGGTCGTGTAGTAACCTTTGAGTCTCAAAACTCAATAATTATGAGCTAAATTGTCGACTTATGTCCTTGAGCTTGTGGCTGTGGTCCATGCATTGGTTTATTGGTGACATTTCATTTTTGGCTGGAGCTTTATTCTTAGTACAAATCATTTGAGCTTACGAAACCTCTTCACACAACCCAATCTCAACTCCCATCAACGGTGTTGGATGGAGTTTCTATGTGAGTATGACATGAGATAGAGCATGTGAATGGGAAAGAACATGTGGTTATAGATGATTTTAGTCATTAGAGGAATTTGGTTATGGGTACTTCAGTGGGTAAAGACTTAGGAGAAGGATCTTGCCATAACTTCCACATGACAGCCTTCTACCTTCCACCTATAGTAGGGATTGAATCTCGAGACCCCTAGAGGGGAAGTTTAACAAATTCACACCTGGAGCCAAATGGAATTCTTAGAAATAGAGGATGGATCTATGCACCTAGGGATGGAGGTTTGAGACATGATATTTTGGAATAGGCTCATCGTGCACCATATTTATCCCATCAAGGGATGAAGAATATGCACGCCAAATTGAGACAATTTTATGATTGGAGAGGACTTCGTGAGAGATGTAGCTCAATTTTTGTCTCAATGTTTCAAGTTTCATAGGGTAATAGTGAGCATCAACATCCAACTAGCCTTCTTAACCCACATGCTATACTAGAGTGTACATGGGACACCATTTCCATGGATTTCATAGTAGGGCTCCCTATATCAAGATATCACTATGATGCCATCATGGTCACGGTGGATAGATCGACGAACTTATATCATTTTTATCCGGTAAAGATCACCTATATAGATATTGCAGTAGCGTGAGTGTACTTAGATGAGAGTATCGTGCTACATGGTATTCTCATGGAAGATTATTTGTGACCTTGATCCCTTATACACCTCTCATTTTGGGACTACCATGCAACATGCCCTTGGGATGAGCATTAAATTTAGACAACATATGATCTTGAAACAAATGGACAGACTTAAGCGGGTGAATTATATTTTAGGGGACGTAATTAATATGTATGTCATGGACCATTAGTCAATATGGGAGGAGCATTTGTACTTGGTGGAGTTTACTTATCATAACAACTTTCATATTTCTATTAGTATGGCTCCATTTCAGGCACTTTATGGTATGGAGTCTAGGACACCACCGAGTTGGCACAGCCGGAGGACAAGAGTATCTCTTGGGCTAGATTTGCTATAGGAAATTGAGCAAGATGTTGTTTTGATCAAACAAAGACTACACGAGGCACAATATAAACAGAAAAAAATATGCATATTAGATGAGAGTTGACCATAGTTATGAGGTGGGTACAAAGGTGTTTCTTTGTGTTAGACCTCGTAAGAACCCTATCCATTAAGGAAAAGGATCTAAGTTAGCTCCTACATTTATGGATCCATTTGAGATCTTGTAGTGGATTTTTCACTTGGCTTATCATTTAGTGTTGCCACCAAGCTTGTCTCACATACACGATGTATTTCATGTTTCTCTTCCGAGGAGATACATTCCAGATCCGTCTTATATATTGGATTGTATTGCATTATAGGTGCGGGGAGCAGGGAAAGCGACCGTGGAGCCCATGTGTATCATAGAGCGTAATACCTTGGGCCTTCGAGACCGTAATATTGACCTGTGTGTGAGTCTAATGGGATAGGTATGATGAGACGCCAACCACATCGGAGGATGCTACTTTTTATGGGCCCGGCCCAACACCTATCTCGGTGACTTCCAGAGGAAGTCGATTCTAGGGGAGGGAGAGGTAGTTCTCACTCCTCTTCAAAACCATTTCAATAAGATGTTATTGATTTTGGATCGATACTTAGACATTTTTATTATTATATCTTGATCAAGTAGATGATAGACTATGCGCAGATATTTGGAGTGTTGACATGTTTTGATTTAAATTTTGATTATGATGCACTAGATGAAACTCATTGTGAGTCATATATGTTGATTTGCAGTGTCTTAATTTTATACTAACATGTCATATTATGAATTCATTGCCTATGTTGGATGTTTTGAGTAGAATTATGATTTTTGAATGTTAGAATCAAATTAATTAATATGATGATAGATGATAGAATTGCTAATTTTGGATTACAATTATTGATTTTTATATGTATATTATTATTGATGTTGTTGATGCGGACGTAAGGCGGGAGAGGTTTTTTTTTTTTGTCAAGGGACATTGTATTATATATATCGAAATGGGATAGGGGACCAACCACAAAAGGATTTCGGATGTTGTGCAACATTTCCAAATTTGAAAACTTGTGTATAATGTTATGTTCTGTTATTGCATGCTTTTCTAGGTTTTTCCCATAGGGGGTAGCTTCATTTATGTGGCCATAGGTGTAATGTGTTTCCTTTCTTTTAGTTTTGTTTGTTTTAATTTGTTGTGAATGTATTTAATTATTAAGAAAATCTAGTCACTTTATTAACACGTGCTAATGTTTTTTAAATAACTAATTTGCCTTAAATTTACACTAAAAAGGGAAGATAAGACATTTGGGAAATAAATTGTGTAGATAGCCCTGCTGGGCACATGGCACATGATGTAAATTGAATTAAATGCATTTAGGTGGTGTGTACTCCACCATCCTTCCCAAATTCGAATTTGGCCTTGTTGGATGCTTTTAGAGACTTGAGGGACAAGTTGACCTTGTCCCTCACATCTCAAACTCTTCTAAGAACCCTACTTATGAAGTATGGGGAATATTTTGACCATTTTAATGCATTATTCAAGTGTAAAATGGTAAATAATTACATTTATTTACTTACCACATTTAATTTTGTCCTTGATAAGCATGGAGTGCTTGTTTGAGTGTAGGGAAGGCATGTCATAAGTATTACATGTGCATTTAATTACTTTGGGTTTGGTGTTTGAATTGTGTGTTGGAAGGGAGGGATGATGAAGTGACATCCTACATAGAGCCACCTCATCATTCTCACATCCCTTTTCTATTTATTGGAAGAATTTGATGGATTTTGGGTTACTTTCCTTATTTGCTTCTCTTGCTTTTTCCAAAATTGGTCTTTGTTTTCATAATTAGAGTTTCTTTTTCGATTTACATCTTGGATTGAGCTTGGTGTGATGGATTCAAAGCTTGTGGAGTAAAAAAATTGTAATCTTAATAAAGAGGTAGGCTCTCCTCTTGTTGTCTTTTTTTATTAATGTATTTGATGTAGAAATTGTACTTGTTTGCATATTGCATGAGTGTTGTGATTTTTTTTTATTTTGGTTGGGTAGTTTTCCTTAAGTTGGGTGTGGGAGATGGATTTATGGGACCATTGGAGAGGGAAAAGGGAGACATGAGGCATGCATTGTGGAGAGAGTGTGATTTTGAGTTCCAGCTATGCGAAGTGAAAATGATAACATGGATATATTTTGCATACTTGCAAGTGTATAAATAAGGATTTGATTATGTTTTGAGTTGTGCACATGGTGGATTTGGGTGGAACTCCTACATCACTTGGGAGAAAAAGTATGTGGTTCCCATATTCCACTGATCCTTGTTGGCTTGTTGTTGTCAATCCTTTGTGCTTGTTGGGAAAGTTGTAATATTGTTTGAGTATATTATTTGAGTGTATTATTTAAATTTTTAATGTGAATGTGTTATTTTGTGAAATGCATGTTGTGGAAGACTTTTGTGAAAGTTGTCAAATGTTGCATAATACCCCTTATTGTTCTTTTGTTAGGGCTCGGGGGCCAATAAGTAGATGTATTCTCCTCTTATTGGAATATAGGGTGGGCGGAGAGCATCGCCTATACCCCTTTCTTTGGAATGTGATATATGATTTGAAGAATTTTAAGAGGTGGAAGAGAGAAAAATAAGTTGAGGGAGCTATGCCCTTTTGGAGTCAAAATATCATGCTTTTAATATTCCTTTTTGTTGTAAAGTGGATGTTCATATCTTGTAAATTATTCTTTTGAAATATTTGTAAACAAGGACTGCTTTTATTGTAAGGAAAGATAACTATGATTATTGAGAAGAACATATATTGTCATTTGTTGCAGTAAGAAAGGAAAAAGATAAACCTTTTAATTTTATCAGTAATAACTAGCTCAATGAATTGTAGAAATTATTTTGAAAGGACGGTGTTGTATTATGGAAAGGATATGTTCATTTTCTTTGTATTGTTCGAAACTTAAATATATAAATGAAAATGAATGAATTGAGTTAATTTAATTATGAAATATGACATCTGTTATAAGAGAAAGTGTTAAAAATTTATCACAAATTACATATACCTTTATAGTTGTTGTATGAATGAGTTTGAATTGATATTTTCTTTAATAGAGCAAGACTCCAAAAATAAATATGAGTATAAATACCCATACGTATATAAATTTATATTTTCAAAAAAAAAAGTTACATACGTATACAATTTGCAACCTCATACAATAAAGGGAACAACTTAAATAATATACACATACGTTGTTAATGTATATTATATATATATATATATATAGAAATAATATTAAAAAGACCATATACATAGAAATCAGCCTTTGTTATAAATCCCTTTAAAAAATATTTTTCTTAACATTGGGGTGGGGGCGCATATTTCTTTTAATAAATTAATATGTGGATGGGGAAGGGGAGCCGAACCTTTCCCCATACTAAAAGACTTAAACACATACAAAAAAAAAAAGAGCAACCTTAAAATTGATACGATGATCATATATCGTGTCCACCATTTTATCTCGTGCCAAACTTATATTTACAAATATATATGTATATATACATAGTTCTTAAATCATTTTTTATTTAAATATATAAATCCACATATATATTTAGATATATATATATACATATATGTATATAAATCTATGTATAAATATAATATACACTTGGGTTTCATATATTTTCTCCCAAAGTAGGTATATACATAATGTATATACGCTAAACCCTGTAAGAAAAACTTGAAATAAATGCAAATAAAGAAGTGTAAATAATACCCACAAAGGAAAATGGGTAGATCTATGATTTTAGAACAAAACTACAACAAAATGGTGTTTATAAATGCTTTGAAATGACTTCTATGACTTCGCTTCTCCTCTCCTCCAAACGTGCAAACAAGAATGAAAAAATGAATGAAAAATTAGGGTAAAATGGAAATAAAAGTAACTAATAAGGAAAGTTAGGGAAACCTAGATCCAATGGCTATGATAGATTTAATCTAATGCATCGGATTAAACTCTACATCACTTAAGTGGGTGGCATTTTGATGGGAATACGAATTAAATTTGAAATTCAAGGGTAATGTGGTGAATGGGGCCACTTAGTGGCTAGAAAAAGTAGATAAAATTTTGTAATAGTTAATACAATAAAATTTGTGCATGGTAATTAAATAATGTAATGGAAATTGGAAAATTCTTTTAAATCAGAATATTTTTAGGAAGTAAATTAATAATATTTAATTATTAATTTAATTCCAACTCCCACAATATTATGTAGAAACCTTAATTGAGAAATACATTAAAATTTGAATAATTTCCACCCTTGTATCCCTTGAAAACAAAAAAAAAATAGCGTAATTTTTCTCTATTGAATTGATAGGTTCTATTTTGATTTGAGCATAGATAATTGTGGTTGTTACACCTTTCATATAAATAATATCTTTCTAAACAAGGAAACAACTAAATTATCTTCTCCATGAAAGGTAGAGGATAGTGATACTTGAGAGAACTCTTATTTAAATCACAAAAATTAACACATCACCCGATCTCACAATTTTCTTCCGTATCAAAGACAAGGTTAGAAACTCAAGTACTAGAACTTCTTACCTAATGTTCAACAACCTTGATACCACTATAAACCTATAAATTATTGATTTCATTTTTTTCCACTCCAAACTTTTAATAAACACCTTATAATCTAATACATTGTTGTAATAGCCAAATTGAAACTTAACTACTAAGAATTAATACATCTTTTTTAAGCGTGAAATCTGCATCAAACTAGTTCTTGAACCATGCTGATTTTATGGGCCATCAAAATATAGTTTCCATAAACCATCATCTTGGTGAGTTTTCTTTTCCATGGATGTAATTTAAGTGTTATCTTCATAAATACAATAAAAGCCAAAGCCATGTTCTTTAATACCTCTTTAAGGGTCATTCTCATACACTTTTTAGTCATTTCATCATTAACCAAATCAGGAATGTCATATACTATATAAGAAGTTTTGATTCAATCATACTTATCTGCTCTTCACTAATAACATTATTTACATTTATGGCAATAGCTGTATAAGGATAAATCTTAAAATTTAACCAAAGGCTTAGAATTGATGGTTTATTTAGTTCCATGCTTGCTTTAAAAAAATGATAAGTCCATTCAGCTAAAAGGTAACCTCCAATCTTGTACATGAGGTCTCTTGATAAACACATAGAAAACTAAGTTCAAAAATACACCACCATCACATCCAAAAATATTGCGACACTTGGGAAATCAAGAAAAGTCATTTTTAGATTCTTAATCATGCCTGTGGTCTTAGTTGGTGAACCACTTAGATGTAAAACATTTTTGTCACTTGGTTACTAATTAAGAACCAAATTTTCACTAACTAACTTTGGCATAACAATATTACTAGCTCCATTGTCCACCATCCAATTATGAACTAATGACTCTCGAATAATCAAAAAAACCTAGAAAGGAGGTGGTTTAACCAAATTTACCTCTTTAACATCTACTTTTACCTCATTAGATACTTGTTGTTTTGTGTTTTTACCTTGATGTTCTACATTTTCCATCACCATGTTGGCTATGTTTTGTACATTTTTCTTGATGTTCTAGTGATGATTTTAGATTGGAAAAATCATTAATGAACATATCTCTTTTTCTGGAATGTATACCATGTCACACATGCTCATAGTAACGTGATATTTATTCATATGATTAACTATATTGAATGGGATAGCTCCTAGCTTAATTTTATTTTTTAAAATAACAGCTTGCTATCTGAAGTTTAGTTGAAGAAAAAGTCATACTAGTAGTAGTACTCCAATTTTATTGAGCTGCTATAATAGTTTGATCACCTAATTTGGATTCCATACCCATCTTTCTTGATATTTTAACAAATTCAAAAACTCATCTCTTTCCTTACTAACAACCTCATAATTCAAATCCATAAGATCACCAACTTCAAATTTTACCATAGTTTCATCTAGCTTTCTATGCCTAAAATTTGGATCTCTTTGTGCTACAAGATAAACACTTTGTTTAACATGATAATATGCCTCCTCTTAAGTCATGTATGGTACTCTAACACCTTGTGGTATCATCTATAGGACTGTACTTGACTCACTAGGATGCATATTAGGATCCAACATCATGTTTGTTTTGATTAGAACTAAAGATCTTGAGGTTGTAGGGTAATAGGATCAGCAATTGCAAGTTGTTTTACTACTATGATGGTTGGTTGATCTTGTTTTATAGGCCTATAACCTTGAGCAGATACCTATAATTATTGAAAGGTTGAAAAGGTGGTTGATATGGCCTATTTTCTTGATATTGATTTCGTTTTAGATAAACTACTTCATTTATTAATGTTTTAAAATCCCCTTCCAAGTCATCTATGACACTAAGCTGAACATTGGAGGTAGTGGTTGGTTTTCAGCAAGTGGAATAGGAGCTATCTCAAGAGAAATGGGAACATAAGGTCTATTATCAAATTTTCTAGCATATATGAGGTTGTTTTCTACACCGTTTGCATTGTTAAAGTTGTGGGAAGAGTAGTGCTACCCATACACAAAATCATAATAACAATATCACTATTTAATGTACAAAAATATTATAGAAATGAATCTTCGAGATGAGGGATTAACTGCTACTCATATTCTTTCACAACTTCTATTAAATCTCAAGTTAAAGTTTTTCATGAACTCTGGGGTTCCTTTTTTATGGTTGTAAACTTTTTTATGAGGGATATATGATTGAATTTTTCCTCAAAATGTTTGCAAAACGATGACATTAAATCATCCCAAGAATTAAAAGAGGAGGTTAATAACCTCATAGTGCATCTTCATCAGTGATACTATGAATAAAACATAGGGATGCAACATCCTTAATAATTTCAATAAAGGCGTCACATGGTTTTAAACACATAAAAAGGAAAGGCATTTTAGAGAAACAACTGGTAGATCATGATAAACACCAATTAACAAAGGGATTCCATTGGTAAAGGTCAAAAAAGGTGGTTTATTTCCATTGATAATATAGTATTTTGAATTAAAAAATTTTGATTTGGAGATGGGGGATTGGGAATATTGGGCTGTTATAAGGTGTAGTATTTGCAAGCCTTCTTCTTTTAACAAAATATAAAGGTAATTGAGCAAATAAAGATGGAATACCACTTTTTTATCACCGGGTTTTCACTTTAGGCATGGAACATGGAAAAATATTCAATTAAACCTTTCTAGAAGTAGCTAATCATCACTAAAATAGTGCAGATGTGTCAAAATCCTTGTCTAGAATAGTCAAGGTAGCGAGTAATTGAAATTAGTTGAGTTTTACTTTGTTGATTGCAAATCATATATATAGGTTTATGTCCTCTTGTGTGATGATGATTCTATGAAAAATAGATCATCTTGTTGATTTGGAGAAACTAAACGTTGAGGAACAACCATGAGAAAACACCATCTTCATCTCGCATTCGGAAATAACACTTAAAACCTAGTTTGTGGTCCCACCCGATGTGCCAAAATAAATATTATCACTCTAAAGTGCACACTTTTATTTTTTAATAAATTTTAGTTTTGACTTTGGTTCCTAAAATGGGAACTCCTCCAAGTTGTGGATGCCAAAAATGAGGAGAAACTCCAAAGTGGATTGGTTCCCTTGATGAATCACCTAAAGCTACTTATCTAGTGGGGGTTGAGGGATAAAAATAACTAAAACTCAAAAAAGGGAAATAAAATAGGGATATACCAATTCTTTAAGACTTACGATTACATAAAAATGCTTAATGACTGGTAAAAGAATTGATAAGCTTTCGTACAACTATTGTTTGACAGATTTTACACTCACAAAAGGTGTTAACACACACTTGAATGACATACAAAAATTACAAAAAAAATTAGTGGAGGTATTGGAAAGTTATTAGCATGCGAATAAAATAATCATTCACTTACACACACAAAACAACTGTTGTAGTACACTTTAGAAGGATTTATGAAGAAGGCGCACAAGTACATGGTTCTACATACAAGACTACAAAATGATAAATAAATCTCCCTTTCCCCAGCAATAATTAAGATATAAATAATTAAAGTTACACACCCTTCACTCCAAAAAATAGCTCACCAATCCCAAAATAATCCAAGATAATTGGAGACAAGTCCAATATTAGCTTTACATGCACAATTTTCGCCTTACTTGCAAACATACAATTTCAATAATAACAAGGATAAAAATATCTTGCATGGTCTAATTTCTCTTGGTCAAATATCATGATGAATTGATCCATCACTCTTTTTCAAGGTTTAAGGAATATGTACGACCATTTTATCATGAATTAAGGTAATTTTTAGAAAAATAAGCTAGAGCAGTTTTGTCCTATCCAAAATCTATTTTAGAGTTATTTTCTTGGCACATGCATGGATGGTTTCATCTTTGATCTTCTGTTGTTGGCTTATAATTGCTCCCTTTTTGGTATGTAAAATCTAATCATGTTTTTCCCTTTTTGGAACCTTTGAATGGTGCTAGTAACTTAAGTTGAACTTGCTAAGTATATGATCACTCATTGTATTACATGAAGCAAATTAATAATATCAAATACTATCAATAACCGAACTTGATTATGTGGGTATGAACCAATTGGCCATCTCGGGTTAGTCGGTGGTCAATGATTACTATGGTCTCATGATCAGTTATGTTATGAACCCTAAATTGTATTCTCGCTTTGTCATTTTTTTATTTCAAGTCTCGTGAGTCTTGTGTTTATTGTATAGTTACTCTACCAAATTTTTCATGGTGGCCATTTTTACTTTTTGAGCTTTGCATATACGGTTTCATTTTTTTTTCACTATACTTTAGTATTCATTATGCATAGAGTGGCTATTATCATTATCGATCTATATTTTATACTCATTTTATACTCATTTTGTAATAGATTTTGACCTAGCTTTATGGTTACTTATGGAGAGCTCGTTTATCACTTTTCTTGGCTTGGGAAACATTGTGAAGACTTATATATATTTAGTATTGTTGACAATCTCTATGCATGGATGAGATCTCCATTGAATTCAAACCGATATATTTTCCTTTCTAGAGTTTTTATGGCTTGGTGGTTCATGCTCCTTTTGGACTCTTTACTTATGCATATAAGTATTCAAGGTAATCACGTGCATTTGGTTTTTAGCTTTGTAGATCCTTCTTAATGGTTTTCTCTAAAATGAGATTTCTCGCTTATTAAAATCTTTCGAATTCAATTTGGTCATTTGTTTCACTTTATTTGAAGTTAATCTCCTGCCACAATTGACTGTGCATTTTGATATTGAGGTTTCTTAAAATTGACTCGAGTTACCCGAGCTTTGTTTAGGCCCTTCTTTACCCTTCACTTCCATGTTTGATTATAAAATGAGCTTACATTTCCACCGAGCTACATATGTACCTATTTAAGACTCATCATTTGTTTTTGCCCCCAAATATATGTTATCATTCCTACCACTTTGTTTAATGCTTTAGCTCTAAATTCGAGATGATATCTCATTTGCCATTAAAAGGGTTTTTGGTCCGATTATAATCTATTGTGCTCTTTTTTCTAGGCCATTTACAAAATTTCTTGTAATGGATTTTTATGCTTCAGCTTTGATGGTGTGAGTCTAATTCCAAGATGGGATGTTATCATGATTCCAGCCATGCCATTTTTACTCGACTATGCATTTAGCTCGGTCTCTATTATCCTCGGAATGTTTTAGTGGCTTATCTATATGAGCTATTTATTTATATTCCCGATTCATATGCTATAAAATATCTCATCAAAGTTGGTTAGGATTCATATTATTTACATGCAAATTTCCGCATTTTTAATCTCAATACAACATTGCTTATTATGTTCATCATATATTGGTTTGTTAGTTAATCACTTCCCTTTACAAATGATTTTATTTAAGCATCTTGTTTGTATACTTATCCCTATGAATGCATTTATAGCTCGATATCAGTGTACCATTATCTCGATGTGTATTCCACCTTCTCTATCTTGTAAAGAAACTATTAAAATATTCCCTTGAAGATGTCTATTTTTAGATCTTTTTTTTTGCGCTACATATTCTTATATGGCTTTATGACTCATGACTATATTGTTATATCTTGTGTGAAATATACCATGGAAACTGAAGAATTGGTAATATACTAAAAATGTACTCCGTAAAATCTACTTTATGATGTTTGGTTATAGTTTAATATTTTTTTCTTACAGTTGATGTTATATGCTTGTATTACCAATTGTAGTTTTTGTAAAATTGTTGTAGTTTATTTGCTGACGCGATCTTAAAAAAATTTAGTCTATTGCGAAGTGTACTTTTAAAATTGTTACTTTCAACCAATTTTCCTTTGTTATTCTCTAAAATATTTCCTAGATTTATCTTTTTCAATTTACATGAACTCACTACATTTCTATATTTAGTTAGATTTGAGTAGTTTGTATTTTCTACAAAACAGTGCCTTCTATGATGTTATATGATGTATTGTTATAATGCATTTTTGTTGTTCTCTTTTGAATAAACTATAAACTAACTTGAATATTTTCTCATTTTGCAGATTATAATTTGTGTTCTTCTTGTAACGCCCGCAAAAACAACATTCTAGGAACTCGCTACAACCTAACACTTAACCCAAAAATTGCAACTAATTTTTTTTGTTTAAGTTATACAAAGGTTACAAGGGTGTTTGACTTTTAGGGTTCATTAATTTATCTTACATCACTAAAATCAACTTTGAGATTGATAGACCTGGTCCGGATAAAGGTTAGAGTTTAAAATAGTTTTACCTCTAAGGTCCATTAATTAAAAGTCAGCTAGGAAGGTACCATAGATTAATTTACATAGTTAAATGTTTTCTTCTCTTTAGTTAATATTCAAACCTAGAAAGGTTAACCTTGTGTTAATTTATTTAAATTTATTATCCTATTAACTTAGAGTCCTTTCCATTGACTCCTAAGGCTTGCTAAGAACTAATAAAGGTTTAGCACTCTAAGGAAATTAAATGGCCCCACTCCCCAATTACACATACCCTTAAGGATTTAATTTAAACATTTAAATTACATTTCTACCAAACAAAAGTAGGGTGAAACCTCCACCCTTAGATCAAAACAATCTTGGCCACTAGATCCTAGGGTTCCAAACTAGCCCTAAATTTCCTTATGAATTTCTATTAAAACCTTTCCTTCATTTTATTATCCTCATTTAGTCTATTTCTTTTGTTAAAAACCGTAGATTGGAGAGGAAGAAGCTATGAGAGAAAACGAGGAAGAGCTATGGAGGATTATACAAGGAAACTTAGTTAAGATTACTTTAGTTGTAGTTTTATTGTCGTTATTACTTCCATTCAAGGATTGGGAGGGGTTTCCTTTCCCAATCTGGTTTAGTTTCAACACTAAGTGTATTTGGGAATTTCTAAGCTAGGAAAAAACCTATCCCCATTGTTATATATGAAGAGAGATGTTTTGAATCTTTCATTTGAATGTTTTATTGCTCAAATCCATGACATTACTCATTGTTTACATGTTGGTAGTTATGAGTGAAATTTTACAACTTAAAAATCTGTATAAACTAGTTACAATTTATGCACATGCACGGATCCAAGAATTTCTATTGTAAGTGACAAAACCGCCACCCGAGAGAAGATTGGCGGTCTTGGGACCACCACCTTACCTCGGTGACAAACCAAAGACTCGCCACCCTACAAAGCAAGATTGATACTATCTCCTTCGCTGAAAGCAAAGTTACGAGACTGTCGAGTCTGCACAAGGTGATCTTGTTTCTTAAACAGAACCTAAAATAAAATATTTTCACAAAAACAAATTTTACTACAAAGTTCTAAAATACATTCTCGATCTTGATTTTATACTCCTAAAATTTCCAGTTTTGGGATTTCATTTCATTAGTTCATTTGTTAGTAAAAAAATTACTCATTTTAAGCATTTTGAAAACCAATAGTAATAATAATAACTACAAGATCTATTCCATTTTGTTCAACTAATTTTCTTTGAATTCCAAGAGAAAAATTAAAGGATTTATATCTACTTCCACATTGTTATTTTTCTAATACAAAATGCAACAACTCCCTATTTAAAATTTGTTGTCTCTTTCATTTTCACTACAACTCAAATATCCAAAATAACTACAACAACTTTCTTTTACATTCAAGTTTACTATGCATGCATTTTAACATCTTACAACTTCTATATTTCCTTATTTCTCATTTACAATAAAACAACTTCACAATGAAAGTAAAATTTCTTTTTCCATTGAGTATAACCCATTTCTTTCAAAACAAAGAACTTCCTTTCACACAACAACCAAACTCCAAATAAAGGGAATTACTTTCTTTTCTATTTCACAATACTAACTTTACAACATAAATCTTTCTTCTCCTTTTCAATATATAATTCAACTTTCATAACCAACAATGGAATGCAATTTTACTTCACAAGTTCAATACATTGTCCTCCACTTAAAGTGGGAAATCATACAAGAATAAAGGTAATAATAGAATATAATATTACAAATTTCTCCACTCTAATTAGGAACAACACAAAGGAAGTTTCAAAAGCTCTAAAAAAAAACTCCAAGCTTCACAACTCCAACAAGAAAGCACCTCTAAGATGTGTTTGATTCACAAAAATGAGGGCGAGGCAACGCTCTCCACTCAACCAAGATATCCAATGAAGAGGAGAATCCATCCTCTCCATTTGGCCTCGAGCCCCAACCACATTACAATGGGAGATATTTCAAACACATGGTAACAAAAAGCTTCCACAACACAAACATATATTTCACAATCATTTCAACCACATTCAAAATCAACTACAACACAAGAAAGAAGGACAATTAAACAACAATAACAAGGCTTAAAATGAAAGGCAAAGGAGAAAGACCTATGTCGAGGCAACTTATGCCCGAGCCCAATGGGAATGGGTGCCCACCTTCAAGCCTCTAATGCATATCTCAAATCCCCTACATACTCTTATTCCTCCCTCAAGTACCCCTTATACCTCCCACATACTCTTATGCCTCTCTCAATCTCTTATGCCTCCTCATAAAAGAAACATGAAAGAAATATAAGTATATGTAGTACAAGGTGGGGAACCCAACCCAAAATCCCTAAAAAAAAAGGGTAAACTCTTATGCCTCCCTACATGAAATCTCTCCCATGGTATCATCTTACTCCAAACTTAGGAAATCTACCCATACCCAACAAATATTCCAAAGAAAACAATACTCAACACAAGCACATAAACTATATTTTGATTCTGCAAGAAACTAAGATGAAAGCTATGACCCTTGAAACTATTAAAAAGAGTTTCTGGGATATCTCTGAAATGGCGGCTGTTGACTCCCAGGGAGCTTCTGGTGGGCTGGCTACTCTTTGGGATAAAAGACATTGTACTGGTATGGTTCTTAATGCTAGTATTAATCATCTTGCAATCAAATTTGTTGCTTTTGAGAATAATGGTGAATGGATCCTTTCTAACATTTATGCCCCTAATACGGTTAGTGGTAGAAGGAAGCTTTGGGCTGACCTTAAAACTTTTAGAAACCAGCATTGTTCTGCTAACTGGCTTATTATGGGGGACTTCAACTCTCCACTAAACCCAGGTGAAAAGTATGGAGGTACCTCCAGCTTTTCTAATGGTATGGAGGATTTTGCTGATTTTATAGCTGAGCATAACCTCTTAGATGTGGATCTTCATGGGAATAAGTACACCTGGAATAATAGAAGGTTGGGGAAAGAGTTTATTCAGGTAAGATTGGATAGGGCACTAATTTCAGCAAGTTGGATTCTCAGTCAAGACTTTCACCTCTCCTCCTTGCCCAGAGTTGGATCGGATCACAATCCGATTGCTTTAAATCTTCTCAATTGGACTAAACCCACCAGAAGCTCATTCAAATTTGAAAAGATGTGGATGGAACATGACAATATATATGACAAGATAAAAGAATGGTGGGGATGGAATGGAGAAGGCACTGCTCAATATAGATTGGTCCAAAAGCTCAAAAATGTGAAAAAGCAAGTCAAAATCTGGAACAAAAGCGTTTTTGGTAATGTTTTTGAGAAAAAAGTTAAAGCAAAAACTTCAGGAGCTGGAATTAAAAATGGATACTATGGGGAGATCGGATGAAGACGAAGTCAATGAAAAGAATATTCTTTCAGAGTTGCATACGATCTGCAGTAGAGAGGAATCTTTATGGAGACTTAAATCTAGAGCTATTTGGCTTAAAGAGGGAGACAGGAATATGAAGTTCTTTCATATGACCACTTTGAAGCACAGAGCTTATAAGAGGATCTTAGAAGTTTCTAAAAACAACGGAAATATCATAAAAGATCCCAATAGCATCTTAATTTTTATAAAGAAGCGCTTGTAAGAAAGAAGCGCTTGATTTTTATAAAAAACTTCTTGAGGAGAGGAATATCAACAACTCTGAAGCTATTTCTTTTATGTTGGAGGCCATTCCCCAAAATAAAATTGAGGAACAGAAATTTAGAAATATCCACAAAGCGGTTACGCTTGAAGAGCTGCATAAAGCTGTTTTTGCTTTAGAGGGTGACAAGGCTCCTGGGCCGGATGGATTTTCCATAAATTTTTCCAGAAATTTTGGGAAATCTGTTCGACGGATCTTCTCAGAGCGGTGAATGAGTTCTATAGAACGGGAAATCTTTTAAAAGAGCTTAATAACACTCACATTGTGCTGGCCCCAAAAAAAATGGATGCTAAAGATTTCAAGGACTTCAGACCTATCAGCCTTGTGAATGCCATCTATAGAATTTTTACCAAAATTATTGCTACTAGGCTCCAGCTCATTTTGAATGAACTTATCTCAAGGCAGCAGAGTGGCTTCATCAAAGGCAGGATTATACAAGATGGAGTGATTATGGTTCACGAGACCATACATTCAATGGAAAATAATAAAAAGGCGAGTATGGTCCTCAAGCTGGATATGAATAAAGCTTTTGACAAGGTCTCTTGGGTTTTCCTTGACAAAGTCTTAACAAAATTTGGGTTTCCGGAAAAATTTAGAAGAATTATTAAGGCTTGTATATCTACGGCCAGATTTTCTGTGGTTGTTAATGGTGAGACCAGTGGGTTTTTTCACTAGCAATAGGACTGAGACAAGGAGACCCTATCTCCCCCTTACTATTCATTCTCTTGGCTGACAGCCTCAGTAGAACAATTGGTAAAGCGGTGAATGACGGGATTTTAAGTGGCTCCAAGCCCACCTCCATCAGTCAAGCTGTCTCCCATCAGCAATTTGTGGATGACACTATCCTTCTTCTTCTGGCATCTGTCATTGAAGCCAAGGCTACCAAGGCCTTGTTGTGGCTCTATGAATCTACTTCTGGGCAGGAGATCAATTATGACAAAAGCACCATCTTCTTCTTCAACACTCCTGAGGAAAGACAACTTAAAATAGCTAAAATTCTGGGCTGTAAAATAAGTGAGCTTCCAGCCACTTACCTGGGGCTTCCTCTCGGCACTAGGAAAGTCTCTTGCAAGGTGTGGGATGATTTATTGGAGAGATTCCAAAAAAAAAGGCTGGTTGGAAAGGAGCCATTTTATCTAGTGCTGGTAAGTGCCTGCTCATCAAAAGTACTCTCCAAAATCTACCAATTTATATCATGTCGCTCTACAAGATCCCCTCTTCTTTCAGGGATAAGATTGAAAGGATCAAAAAAAAAGTTTTTATGGCAAGGCATGGATGAGAAATTCAAATTTCACTTAGTGGCTTGGGATAAGGTTTGCACCCCGAAGTTTATGGGAGGTCTGGGTATAAAAGATATTGAGAAAATGAATGAGGCCCTCATTGCTAAAATGGGCTGGAGAATGCTGACTGAGAAACAACCCTGGATAGATTTAATTAAAGCAAAATATCTAAAACATCAATCTATGTACTCCTTTCTACATGATGAACAGCTCCCCTATGGTTCCATTTTTTGGAACAATTTGGTTAAAAGCAGAAATTTCATCAGGCAGGGCAGTAAATGGAAAGTGGGGGATGGTAGGGACATAAACTTCTGGGAGGATAATTGGTTTAATGGAAATCTCATGGAGAGTTTTGGGATGGCCAAGGACAGTCTTATAAACAAGTATGGCATCAAAATCAAGGACTATATTGAGGAAAATGGTACCAGAAAGAAGTGGAAAAAACTTACTGTGGAGAGAAATGATCTGAAACAAATTACTTCCTCCCTTCAAGATCAATTAGATCTTATTCCATTAAGTCAGATGGATTCCAAGGATGAGCTGGTATGGAATAACTCCAATGATGGGAATTACTCTGTCAAAACTGGATACAATAACTTCTTTCATAGTAATCAAACAGAGTTCAATTGGAACAGGATTTGGATGTCTGATTTAACTCCCAAAATAAAAATTTTCCTTTGGCTGGCTATCAGAGGTAGGATTCTTACCACTGAAAATCTAATGAGAAGAGGATTAATAATCCCTAATAGGTGCCATCTTTGTAAGAAAGATTCTGAGGATATCAGCCACCTGTTCATACATTGTGAGTATGCCACTAGAATATGGAGTTTTTCCCTTTCTAAATTTGAAGCTCTCTGGGTGCTGCCGAAGGATCTCAATCAGCTATGGACTCAATGGAACCCACCCTTTAGGCATTGTGTTGTTAAAAGGATCTAGAAGCTGGTTATCCCTCATTTAATCTGGAGAATATGGAAGGATAGAAATGATATTATCTTCAGAAATAAAAAGCAAAACTACAAGATTAGTATTGGTAAAATTTCTAATGGTATCAAAGAGAATATTGCTGGATTTAAACCCCCCAAGAACAAGAGATATCCAGAAAATGAAGAATACATTCTATCCAACTGGCAGATAGGATCAATTAATAGTTGGAACAATCCCGGGAATAGCATTGATAGATCTTTGATTAAATGGCATCCTCCTGATCTAAATTGGTATAAGTTGAACTTTGATGGGGCTTCTAAGGGAAACCCTGGGATTGCGGCAGGGGGAGGAGTGATACGGGATCATAAAGGCAATCTGATTGCTGCGTATGCTGGTAAAATGGGAATTCAAACTAATCATTTTGCCGAAGCTTTATCTGCTCTTTGGGGTCTGAGAATTACCCAGACACAAAATATTCAGAACCTCATTATTGAAGGAGACTCCCTAAATATCATTAATCTTCTTAAACAGTGCTCATCTCCAAGTTGGAGCATCAAGGATTTTATTGCAGAGTCCATAAGTATTAGTCATACTTTCAATAACATCAGGATCATGCATACCTACAGGGAGGGTAATAAATTGGTGGATGTGCTGGCAAATTATGGCATTAATGTTAACCTTACAGTTTGGGACAATAATAGCATCCCTAAACAGCTTCAAAACAGCATTCAGGCGGATCTCCATACGCAAGCAATATCTAGAAATGAGTTATGATTTTTGGGTGTGGATCAACTTCAAAAATACTCCCACACGTGTTGATTTAAAGTATTGGTTTATGCAAATCATGTCTAATAATCAAGATAGTGTGAATCATATGGGGAATTTCAAGTGGAGATACACGGTTTTGAAAATCGCGCATGCGGGCTGCATTGCGACTGTTAAAAGGTGGATAAAGTGATTGATGATAGGGAGCGGGCTATTCTCACATGCATTTTTCAGCAGGCTCAGATCAGCAGACACGCAGCCGATCGTGGGAAAAGCAACGGCTCTCATTTCCAATATTGTGCGGATTACTATAGCAAAAAGTGGACTGGCTTTAGAGATCAGTTAGGAATTTGTTGCAATCAGTTCAGAGCAGAGAAGATGGGGGGTCCTCCTTGTCAAATTGAGCCTAGTGTGGACCCAGACTGGAAAGATAATATTGAGCTGTGGAGCATTCTTAGCAAGGGTGGCATAACAAACTTCATGGAAAAGGTTCAGGGGCATGATCAGAGCATCTCTGTGTTTTGCAAAGGATTGGAAGGAGAGGACAAAGTGGAATATGGGGGGCAGAAGGTCTTAATCAATGAAGAACTTATTGCTGAAGTGACCGGCCTTGGCTTGGAGGGCTTCCGATTCTTCAACAAAAGGGTCGATAGAGATGTTGAAGAGAGGAGATTTGTTGAGGGAGAGGAGAAGCTGACCTACATAACAGTGGGCCTGCTTGTTAGCTCGATCCCTCCGCCATATGATGAAGTAACCCACATGATGATACGGTTCATCTCCTTGGAGGGAAGGTTTGTCACTGTTCCTGCGAAACACCTTATTTTTCTTAACCACTTTCGTAGGGATCGTTTGGTTTGTTTCCCCCATTACTTGCTGAACTCTCTTGAACGCTCCATTCTTGAGTTTCAAAAGCATTCGGGCGGTTCCTTTACACCAAGGGCTCATTTTGTTGTTGTACAAATGTTGTCTCCTCAGGTTTCCTGGTCTCCCATCCTCCCCTAGCTCGATTCCCCCTATGTCGAGCTCTGCTACTGCCAGCCCTGTTTCTCCTTTCTCTGCCCCCACCACCGCTGTTGTCACCCCACTACCGGTCATTCAGGCTTCTTCTCCCATTCCCCCTTCTGATGCTCCCGCCCCCCACATAGCCGCTACCTCGTGGAGACCAGTTACCAGGGATTCTAGGAAGCTTAACCTTGAGACCCTTGCTGTGGAGAAGGGTTCTCATGAATTTGAAATTTCTCATGACCTCCTGCATATCAGCAGTGCCAGCCCCCGGGAAGTGCAATTGGAAAGCTCTACAAAAAGGCTAGAAGCCTTAGAGGCTGATATGAAATTGTTGAAGGATGAAGTTAAAAACTTGACAAAACAGAAAGGAAAGAGGAAGAAGGAGGAGGAGGAGGATGTGGACAGCAGCCAAATTGATGATATCTACAAGAAATTGCACTCCTTGGACTCCCGCTTAGGGAAGGCCAAAACTAGACATGATTACAACATTGCCATCTTTAGGGCGATTGAGGAGTTCATTGAGCAACACGTCAGAAGTGTCTCCAACCTAAGCGGAGTTCCGGCAACACTTTGGGGTACTGATAAGGAAAGCAAGAAGACCTTGGAGCAGCTGGATTATAATGACGCTGCCCACATGACTACTTTGGGTATGTTTAAATCCTGGAAGAATATCAAAACCATCATAGACAAAGCTACTAAGAAGTAGCTGTAGATGCTTCATTGTCCTTGTTTGTTTTTTTGCTTTGTTTTTTTGCGGATCCTTTACTACTTTTTTGCAGTAATTTTGTTGTTTTGTCTCGTCTTGGTAGCTATTTTTAGCTACTTTGAACATCATTGTCACATTTGGATTCTGATCCTTTTCTCTCTGGTTCTCTTTCTTATTCTGGCTTCTAGGCCTTCTTTTGTAAACAAGGGTATAGTCCCTTTCAAAAAACTATTTGCCAATAATTAAAAAAACACAAGCACATAAACACAAAATAAAGCATAACATAAGAAAGGTAAAGCTCCTACCTTTCCATAGTAGAGATTGTGCCAAGAGTAAGTTTGAAATATCCTCAAAACCAAACAAGCATCCAAAAGCTCCAACAATCCACAAGCAATCTCAACAATTCTCCATCTCTCCAAAAATACCAGAGCATAAAATAATGAAGTAACCCCCAAAAAGAAAAAGAGCTTCAATAAATAGAAAAGGGAGAGATGAGGATGAGGTGGTTATATGTAGGATGCCACATCACTCATCCTCAACTCCACCTAAGAAGTCAAACCTCAACCCCAATGCACCATAAATTGGTGGGTGAGAGGAATGACAAGTTACTTACACAAACAATCTACACCCGTACCCCATAAGGAAAAACTTAATTACATGAAAGAAAGTGCAATAAACATTTCCATTTGTATCTTCGCAAAACACCTAATGGGGTCTAAATTTGACCCCCCAACCCATAGGAAGGGTCGGTATAGCAATTTAAGAGTGTGGGACAATTCTAACTTGTCCCACAAGTCTTCAAAATTTTCCCTTAAGGAAAAAATCGTGTTTCCCATGAAGGGTAGAGTGTAGAAAACTCAAGATCTCAAGCATTCAACACACAACACAAACTCAAAGAGAAAATCCATTCTAATAAATGTTCTTCCTTTGGTCACATCTCTAATTATTTCAGGACATGATTCATTTAATTAATAAGACACTTAGGCGCCTTAAGATAAAGGGGAAGAACATACATTAAAATCTAAATAATTAAAAATGTAAATTACATCACTAAAACAACCACATACTATCATCAATTAAATGAACTAATAAAAGGCAACACATGACCCTCTTGATCAAAATTTTCCCCTAACTAAATAATCCTAACACACACGAGAATAACATGTTGCCATGGTGACCCTTGTTGAATTCATCTAGAATTCCAATGTGGTTGGTCTCCAATCCCCGATGTTTGTTGTGAATAATTTTACCTGCAAAACAAAAAAATACCTCCTTCAACCTTGTGGCCGCATTAAAGACATCTATGATAAAATATACAATATAAATATAAAAATCATCTATAAACGAATCAAATATCACTTAGCAAATTACGATATCATTTACAAATTTCTAGAACATTTATATCCAACGTTTCATCCATGTCAAAATGATCACAACATTAATTCAATTATCAAAACCTACTCATGGTGATGAAATTATATCGCATGTCATAATATGTATATAAATAACCATGTCCACAACATATCAACATCAATATAAAATGTCTCTAACAATCCACATGCATCATATATGAATCAAAATCAACAACAGTCTAGTATCTCTAACATCTAGTATTATGCTAAATCAAAAAGCTACAACAATGTCCATAAGTGTAGTCAACAATATCAAAATCAAAAAAAAAGGTGTCGAAGGGAAGTGGGCACTAAATCCTCCTCCACTTAGACTCAACTTCCTCCTAGAAGTGACTGGAACAGGTGTGGAAACTAAACCCATAGTAAAGTAGCATCCTCCCATGTAGCAGTACTCTCGTCATACTGTCCCCATGGACATGAACCTGGTCAATATCTCTTCCATGAAGGCCTGGGGTCTTTCTCTTTATAATGCGAGATGGGCTCCATGATCGCCCACCCTTGATCCTGCACCTACAATGTGGTCCAATATAATATGTGAGAAGGATAAAAACATATATCCTAAGCACATAAATGTGAAACACATCATGGACGTGAGACAAGCTAGGTGGCAATGCTAGACGATAGGCCAAGGGACCGATGTGCTCCAAGATATTAAAGGGACCCACAAACCTAGGAGCAAGCTTAGAATCTTTCCCATAATGGATATGGCTATTATGCGGTCTAACATGAAGGAACACCTTCATGCCCACCTCATAATCTGCGATCTGAAATATGGTGATCCATAAACTTCTTCTTCCTATCATGCGCCTCCTATTATCTCTATCTAATCAAAACAACCTACTACTCCATGTCTTCCAATAAGGCTTGCCCAAGATAAACCCTATGCTCTAACCTTTCCCAACTAAGATGTGTCCTACACTCTCGCCATAAAGTTCCTAAAAATGAGCCATGCCTATCAAACTTTGAAAACTATTAGTGTAGGAAAATTACACCAAGTACAGATACTCCTCCCATCTCGACTGGTGATCCGTAACATACATCCTAAGCATGTTTTTAAGGATCTAAATTACCCACTTAGTCTATCCATCTATATCGGGGTGATATGCCATGCTGAAACCGATCCTTGTCTCGAGAGCATGCAACATTGTGGTTAAGAAGTGAGAAGTGTACAAATGATCATGGTCACAAATGATCTTCTATGAAATCCCGTGTAATCTAATGATCTCATCAAGATATACCTAGTCCACTAGACTAGCAAGTATAGTTGGTCTTCACTGGATAAAAATGGGTTACTTTCATCAATTCATCCATTGTGACCATGATGACATCATGATGGTATCTTGACATTGGTAACCCAACAATGAAGTCTAGGAAATGGTGTCCCACTTCCACTGTATGGCATGAGGAAAAAGAAACCCACTAGATGCCGATGCTCGAACTTCACCCTTTAACACTCTCTAAACAAAGTGTGACACAAACTAAGCCTTGTCTCTCTAAATTTCTCTCTAATGGTATAATTGTCTCAAAATGGCATGCATCTTCTTCACCCTAGGATGGGTTGAATATGGTGCATGATGAGCCTCCATCAAAATGCAAGTCTCAAGCATCCATCTCTAGGAAAATATATTTGACCTCGTGTCTAAGAAAACCATCTACCTCTAATTAAAATACATCAAATATCCCCTCAAGGGTCCTCAAAGACTCAATGTCCGCTCTTGCTTTGTAAGGTAGAAGTTTTCATGAGGAAGCTGCTAAAAATACCTACTCCATAAATCTTTAACTATTGAAGTAGCCATCACCACATGTCTCCATCTAATTAAGGCATCTGTAACCATGTTCTCCTTCCGTTCACATGCTCTATCTCCATATTGTACTCACAAAGTGACTACATCCTACGTCGATGATGAGTATTGAGATTGGGCTACGTGAAGAGGTGGTGAAGACTCAAGTGATCAGTCCTAAGTGTAAATCTCTAGCCAAGAAGGAAATGTCTCCACTGTACTAAGGTGTGTGCAAATGCTGCAAGCACAAGATCATGAGTCAGATAATTGAGCTCATAATCCTTGAGTTTGTGAGACTCAAAAGCAACTACTCCACCCTCATGCTTCAACACACCTCCAAGTGCTTCCAAAGAAGAATCTATGCAAACGTAGAACTCACCTTGAGGATCTAGAACTAATATAATAGGTGTTATCATGAGGCATTCCTTCAGTGTCCTGAATTCCTGCTCATATCTATCTTACCATACAAACTTCTTCCCTTTTTGCTGAAGGGAAGTGATGGTGTGCACAATCCAAGAAAAGTGCTAACAAAATCTCCTGTGATAACCTACCAAACCCATGAAGTTGTGCACCTTGTTCACACCAGTGGGTGCTTTCCAATCCATGATAGCTCAAATATTTGAAGGATTAATTGCGACACCTTCTCCATAAATGATGTGGCCCAAATACTACACCTATGTCCGAAAGAACACATACTTCTCTAGGTTCCCGTAAAGATGCTTCTCCCAAAGAAACTCGAAGAACCTGGTGAAGGTGGTCCTTGTGCTCCTCACGCATATGTGAGTAAATAAAAATTTCATTAAGGAAGATGAGCATGAAGTGATCTAGAAAATTCCTTAATACCCCATTCAATAGGCTCATGAACATTGTGGGGAATTTATCGAGACAAAAAGGTACCACTATGAACTCGTAGTGGCCATACCTTGTA
This sequence comes from Taxus wallichiana var. yunnanensis, assembly GCA_018340775.1. Taxonomy (NCBI): domain Eukaryota; kingdom Viridiplantae; phylum Streptophyta; class Pinopsida; order Cupressales; family Taxaceae; genus Taxus; species Taxus wallichiana. The sequence continues at coordinate 266,925,724 of CM031240.1, forward strand.
TGGAAGGCAAAGTGTTATGAATATCTATCTCTGTGATCCGAGAAGATGATACCCGACTTAAGATCTATCTTGGACTAACCTCGTAGCCCCCTTCATATGATCAAATAAATCATCAATGCGCGAAAGGGGGTAACGATTCTTGATCGTTACTTTGTTGATTAGCGTAATCAATACATAACCACAGATATCCATCCTAATTCTTCACAAAGATCACCGGTGCACCCCAAAGGGATACACTAGATGGATTAGGACTTTCTCCATAAGGTTGTCAAGCTACAACTTGAGCTCATATAGCTCAAGATTAGTCATCGATAAGGTACTTGTGAGATAGGATCTTCACTGGAACAAGATCTATGTTAAAATCTATCTCATGTGGGGAGGTAACCTCGATAGCTCCCCTAAAAACATTAAAAAATCCCTCAAGATGGGATGGTCCACTAGACTCATCCTCGGATCTATCACTAACCGTACAAAGACATACATCCTGCAACCCCATCACACACACCATTTAAGCTGCATAACAGAGATGGTGTAAATTGAAATGGGTCTCCTAACCCCACTGTTATCATTGACTCTACTCCTAGATCATCTTCATAAGTGATAGTCTTATGGTAACCACTCTAGCTCTACTTGCAGACAACTAGTCCACCTCCAAGATGACACTATAACAACCCAAAGGAAGGATATAAAGGTCCATGGTAGTGGTGAAGGGTCCGAAATCCACTAAAACTCCTTAACTAAGGATTCTACATAAACTTTGGCTCCCAAATCCATCTTAACGTCCCAACTACAACATTGCCTAACTACCACCAAATTGTAATTATCTACTAAGGATGGTGCAATAAAGGAATTAGATGAACCAGAATCAAACAATATAGAGGCATAAATACCACCAACACTACCTATCATCTCTATCATGGTACTTTGGTGCTCACAGCTTGGTTGTCAATAGTTGCATAGATCGATGACTTTGTGCCATATCTCTAACGAAGAGGCTCGACGATATCTACGTCTTACCCTTATTGTTAGGGTTATGTGGGCAATCTCTCTAATGGTTTCTAGTAACACCATAACCATAGCAACTTCCTATTCCTCTCTAGTGGGATATAACCCCAACTAGTACTTTAGATGTCTATGATGTGGATCTTGACAACCCGCCTACGAGACTCACCGAGCTCTCTACTTACGAACTCCCGCCGAATGATCTCTATACACCATGTGTCCTGATGGGACATCTAGGAGGAGGCCCCATACTCTACCCTCTCTGTGTGTCAAATCTCTGTGGAGGTTTATAAGATGGGTGGGTCTGTTGTTACTACTGAGGTGGGTGAAGGAAGATTGTCCTAGACTCTTTCTTCCATGATGAAGCGGAACTCGACCCCCTTAATTTGTTATCTTGCATCTGCTGGATGTAGCTCCGAAGTCTATCTCTAGCCTTCGTGTCTTTCCCAGTGTCTCCTTTGTAATATGGGCGTTCTCCATGGCCTCAACTAATGTCTGTGGGAAGTGAATGCGCACCACACCATCAAAATCAAAATTCAAGCCCCAGATTAACCTGTGAATCCATACCTTCTCATCCTACATGTAGTTGACATACTGAAGTAGGTATAGAAATTGACTCTCATACTCAGCTATGGTCATAGATACTGCGAAGGTCGTGAAACTCATATATCCATTCCTAAATAAACATCACGGGAAAATACCTTCTCCTAAAATACTCCTCAAAATCTCCGAGGTAAGCTGTCTTTGAGTCAACATGGAGCTTCTACTCATTGGTCCTCCACCGGACTCCTACTCCATTCCTCGAAGGTGGATTGGAACACGATATTTCATGTTGCTACTAAAAGGGCAGAGCTTGAAGCATCTGCTCAATCTCACAAACCAATCCTTTGCCTAAAAATATCTTGTATCACTAGTATAGTGAGATGGCCGTAGATTCGGGATCTCCCGATATGGTCTACAACTGACGATTGACGAGCCCTAGGTCTCTCTACCTACTCCTCCCTCTGTCTAGGGCTTCGAGATCTGTCCTATGTTCTAAAACCCTATCTCAATGCCCTCTTTGTGGTGACTCTGCTTTGACCAAATCCACATGGAAATTCTTTTGCCCCATGCTCCCGGTTGTATTGAGGAGAATCCCTAGCCTCAACTGATGGCTCCATATCCTATCTAGCACGTCTTCGTCCTAGGGACTCTCCGTGTATATCAACATTGACATCCTGAAGCATTTGTAGAATCTAAGGTAAAATGGCCGCTACAACCTTCTCTAGAGGTGGTATATCTAGGTCTATGTGGAAAGACCCCTCATCGAGCCACACGTCCTACATGCATTAAGGTGAGACTTGGTTCATTGTTCTAGGTCTTGTTTTAGTTTTCTATGTTTCCTAACTATACAATTATAAGACATTGTGGCTTTCTAGGTTAAAATAAACCAATTTTGTAGTAATTTAAATGTTCATATTTCATGTTTTCTAAGTTTTCCCAAGGGTCCAAGCTTTGAACCCATGGCTCTGATACCAAGTGTAATGCCCACAAAAACAACCTTCTAGGAACTCACTACAACCTAACACTTAACCCAAAAATTACGACTAATTTTTTTTTTGTTTAAGTTATAAAAAGGTTACAAGGGTGTTTGACCCTTTGTGTTCATTAATTTAACGTACATCACTAAACTCAACTTTGAGATTGATAGACCCGGTCTAGATATAGGTAAGACTTTAATATTTTTTTACTTCTAAGGTCCATTAATTAAAAGTTAGCTAGGAAGGTACCATAGATTAATTTACATAACTATTTTTTTCTTCTCATTAGTTATTATTCAAACCTATAAAGGTTAACCTTGTATTAATTTATTTAAATTAATTATCCTATTATATTAGAGTCCTTTCCATTGACTCCTAAGGCTTGCTAAGAAATAATAAAGGTTTAACACTCTTAAGGCAATTAAATGGCCCCACTCCCCAATTACACATACCCTTTAGGATTTAATGTAAACATTTAAATTATATTTCTACCAAACAAAGGAAGGGTAAAACCCCACCCTTAGATAAAAAAATCTTGGCCACTAGTTCCTAGGGTACAAAACAGCCCTAAATTTCCTTATGAATTTATATTAAAACCTTTCCTTCATTTTATTCTCCTCATTTAGTCTATTTCTTTTGTTAAAAATTTCAGGTTGGAGAGGAGGAAGCCATGGGAGCAAAAGAGGAAGAACTATGAAGGATTATAGAGGAAGACTTAGTTAAGATTAGTTTAGTTGTTGTTTTATTATTGTTATTACTTCCATTCAAGGATTGGGAGGGGTTTCCTTTCCTAATATGGTTTAGTTTCAACACTAAGTGTATTTGGGGTTTTCTAATTTGGGGCAAACCCTACCCGCATTGTTATATATGAAGAGATATGTTTTGAATCTTCCGTTTGTATGTTTTATTGCTCAAATACATAGGATTACTCATTGTTTGCATACTGGTAGTTATGAGTCAATTTTTATAACTTATAAAATGCTATAATCTAGTTAAAATTTGTGCACGGGCCTAGATCGAGGAGTTTTGTCTTAAGTGACAGAACCACCACCGAGAATAGACCGGCAGTCATGGGACTCTGTCACCCTACCTGGGTGAAAAATGATAGACCACCACCCTACTAAGCAACAATTTTGAAACCGCTGCCTTAGCCTAAGCGGCGGTTACGGGACCGCCACTCGCACGGGGTGGCTGTTCTTTTTCTTAGAAATAGAACATAAAGTAAGAGATTTTCACAAAAGAAAATTTTACTAAAAATTCTAAAATACATTCTAATCTTGATTTTATACTCCTCAAGTTTCCAGTTTTGGGATTTAATTTCATTAGTTCATTTGCTAGTAAAAAAATTACTCATTTTAAGCATTTTGAAAACCAATAGTAACAATAATAACTACAATATCTATTCCATTTTGTTCAACTAATTTTCTTTGAATTCTAAGATCAAAATTAAAGGATTTATATCTATTTCCACATTGTTATTTTTTTAATACAAAATGCAACAACTCCCTATTTAAAACTTGTTGTCCCTTTCATTTTCACTATAACTCATATATCCAAAATAACTACAATAAATTTATTTTACATTCAAGTTTACTATGCATACATTTTAACATCTTACAACTTCTATATTTCCTTATTTTATATTTATAATAAAATAACTTCACAATTAAAGTAAAATTTCTTTTTCCATTGAGCATAACCCATTTCTTTTGAAACAAATAACTTCCTTTCACACAACAACCAAAATCCAAATAAAGGGAATTACTTTATTTTCTATTTCACAATATTAACTTTATAACATAAATCTTTCTTCTCTTTTTCAATATATAATATAACTTTCATAACCAACAATGGAATGCAATTTTCCTTCACAAGTTCAATACAATGTCCTCCACTTAAATTTAGAAATCATACAAGAATAAATATAATAATAGAATACAATATTACAAGTTTATCCACTTGTAAGTAGGAACAACACAGAAAGTTTCACAAAGTCTCTAATAAAATTTCAAGCTTCACAACTCCAACAAGATAGCTCCTCCAAGATTTGTTTGATTCTCAACAAAATGGGGGAAGAGGCAACTCTCTCCACCCAACCAAGATATCCAATGAAGAGGAGAAGCCATCCTCTCCATTAGCTCCTGAGCCCCAACCACATTACAAAGGAAGATAATTACAACACATGGAAACAACAAGCTTCAATAACAAAAAAATATATTTCACAATCATTTAAACCACATTAAAAAAGCACTACAGAACAAGAAATAAGAACAACAAGACAACAAAAACAAGGCTTAAAATTAAAGCCAAAGGAGCAAGACCTATGGGGAGGCCACTTATGCCTCCCAATGGGAATGGGTTCCCATATTAAATCCTCCAATGCATATCTCAAATCCCCTACATAATCTTATGCCTACCTCATGTACCCTTTATACCTCCCACATACTCTTATGCCTCCCTTAATCTCTTATGCCTCCCTCATAAAAGAAACATGAAAGAAATATAAGTATATGTTGTACAAGGTGGGGAACCCAACCCAAAATCCCTAAAAAAAGGGTAAACTCTTATGCCTCCCTACATGAAATCTCCCGTGGTATCTTCTTACTCCAAACTCAAGAAATCTACTCAGACCCAACAAATATTCCAAAGAAAACAATACTCAACACAAGCACATAAACACAAAATAAAGCATAACATAAGAAAGGTAATGCTCCTACCTTTCCATAATAGAGCTTGTTCCAAGAGAAAGTCTTAAATCTCCTCAAAACCAAGAAAGCATCCACAAGCTCCAAAATCCACAAGCACTCTCAAAAATTCTCCAACTCTACAAAAATACCCGAGCACAAAATAATGAAATAACCCAAAAACAAGAAAAAGAACTTCAATAAATAGAAAAGAAAGAAAGGAGGATGAGGTGGCTCCATGTAGGATACAACATCACTCATCCTCAACTCCACCTAAGAATTCAAACCTCAACCCCAATGAAACATAAATTGGTGGGTGAGAGGAATAACAAGTTACTTACAAAAACAATCGAAGCCCATACTCCCTAAGGAAAAACATAATTACTTTAAAGAAAGTGAAATAAGCATTTCCTTTTTATCTTCCCAAAACTCCTAATGGGGTCTAATTTTGATCCCCCAACCCATAGGTAGGGTTGGTATAGAAATTTAATAGGTGTGGGACAAATTTAACTTGTACCATAAGCCTTCAAAATTGGCCCTTAAGGACAAATTTGAGTTTCCCATGAAGGGTAGAGTGTACAACACTCAAGATCTCAAGAATTCAACCCATAACACAAACTCAAAGAGAAAATCAAGTCTAATAAATGATCTTCCTTTGGTCACATCTATAATTAGTTTAGGATGAGATTTATTTAATTAATAAGACACTTAGGCCCCTTAAGATAAAGGGTAGAACATACATAAAAGTCTAAATAATTAAAAGAAGTAAATTACATAACTAAAAGAACTACATACTATCATCAATTAAAAGAACTAATAAAAGGAAACACATGACCCCCTTGGTCACAATTTCCCCTAACCAAATAATCCTAACACACACACACACAATAACATGTTGCCATGGTGACCCTTGTTGAATTCATCTAGAATTCCAATATGGTTCGTCTCCAATCTCCCTGATGTTTGTTGTGAATAATTTTACCTGAAAAACACCAAAATGCCTCCTTTGGCCTCGTGGCCGCATTATTGACATCTATGATAAAATATACCATATAAATCCGAAAATCATCTATATACGAATCAAATATCACCTAGGAAATTACAATATCATTTACAAATTTCTAGCAACATTTCTATCCAACGTTTCACCCATGTCAAAATTATCACAACATTAATTCAATTATAAAAACCTACTCATGGTGACGAAAGTATATCACATGTCGAATATGTATATAAATAACCATGTCCACAACATATCAACATCAATATAAAATGTCTCTAACAATCCACATGCATCATATATGAATCGAAATCAACAACAGTCCAATATCTCTAACATCTAGTATCATGCTAAATCAAAAATCTACAACAATGTCCATAAGTGTAGTCGAAAGTATCGAAATCAAAGAAAAAAATGTCAAAGGGAAGTGGGCACAACACTTCCTTTTATGAATACTTGATGAATATTTGTCATCTTATCCTACCATGTCATTAATGCTTCATGATATCTTCATATGGTTGTAGCATAATGAGATGATTCCAATTTTGAGCAATGTTGATGAAGGTATTCTCTTAGATTTTAAAATTTCATTCAGATTTTAAATTTGTATCTTCTTATGCAATCTAATCTATTGTAGATGTCTTTTTTTCCTAAATGCAAAGTTTTTCTTACTTCTATACATTGTGTAAAGAAATCCTTATTCTATTTCCTCAAATATGCATTGAAAGCACCTGTATGGTTGAAGCTTATTTCTTGACATCTTTTGCATTGAAATATATGCTTGAACATAACTTTTATTTGCATGGACGAGAATTTTTATCTTTATTTTTTTCTTTGGTATCCATTTTGTTTACCTATAGTTGATTTGTAAGATAAGAAGTTAGAGACCCGAGATATAACATACTCTAATCATGTTTCTGAGATATAGTGGAGCACTACCTAGAGAAATATAAAGGATATTTGAAGTGGCGTTTGAATCAATAAATGATGGGTTTCTTACATCTTAGCTTTTTTTATTTATATTTATATGTGTTTCTTTTCCATTGCTAGCCATATCCCATTACTTGTGTGGGATCATTGTACTCTTTTTTAAAATAAATTAAAATTACTTAATGTGATGAGTTGTACATTTTTCCTTTGCATTTATTTTCATTAATATGATTTTAAAATAACGATTTAAAAATAAAAATAATAATTTAATTTCCCATAATCATAAGAGAATGAATTAATTCAGAACTTGATTGAATCAACCAAAACACAAGTCAACACAACTGATTGTAAACTACATTGTACCTTATCACTTCAAATGTGAAACTTGATTACGAGTGTATATATTTCATTTCTAATATATGTTTCCTTCCCACCTTCATCAATTTTTTATTCACGTTCTTCATTAAGGAAATAACTTGGATGATTACATCTATGAGGCATGACATTCTAGAAAAATATTTAAGATACTGATTTGATTTTATGTCATCCTCTAATATGTCAAAAGCGAGCAACAATGAAATGTTTTTACCCTTTCCAATGAGTGAAGAAAATAGTCAATAGTTAGACTTGGTTCTATATGGTGGAATCAAGATAAACTCAGTATAATTTTAATGCCTACTCCTACTAGGTCTTGGTGTATGATGGTTTGTAAGTTTGATAAGGATATTATAAATTGATGATGTGTGGAGAATAATTTTACAATCCACATGCAGGTGAAAAACAACATAAACCAAGGATTTGGATCCTAAAGATGGTCAAGTGTAAATGCGTGTTCAATACATGCCTAATACTCACATGGGGAAATGACATGGGAAAATAAATTTTAGATTGCCTCATGATAAATTAAAAATGTAATATGTTTGAGGTATTAGTTATCATGGTGTGAGAAAGGTTTCAAGGCCAGAAGTGAGAATTAAGAATGTGGAGTTACATTTTTCAATACTTTGGGTTTTGAGAATCGCAAACTAAACATCTCAACTTCTTATCATTTTTTCTAAATTAACAGGGATTATTAGGATAAATATTAATAAACCATTTTACATAATATTGGAATAACGATCTAATGTAAAAGTCCCGAGATCAAATTCGTATGAAATAAAAGAATTGTATTATTTTTTTCTTAACTAGTTTCAAACCATCCAAAACCCTTATCTCGAGCATTAGGATAAATGAGAAACTTATGGCCAAAAATGTATTGTAAAAGATCTTTTAATGTCTAAGGAAATTAAAGGAATCTACAAGGGTCAAGAAAAACAAAATTTTCAACTACAGGTAGAACCATAAGATACAAAAATAATTGGTTTTGATGAATTTTTTAGGTAAATGTGTGTCTTTAGATGTTTCATGAAGAAAGTCTTATTGTTCCAAATAGCTCATAGTTCCCTATAAATTCTCACAATGTTTTCTAAGTAAGTTGTGTTAGAAAAATATTATATAAATATGTATTTCTACTTCCTACCCCTAGAAGCTTATTCATGCATTAACCAATCATTATAGGTTGGAAGAGTTCTTTGGTAAATGATGTTGACTAAAGTATAAGAAGTTTATGGACAATCTCTACAAACATATTGAAATGTTTTAGAGCCCATATAATTACTTACTTGGTGTGTTGGTATAGCTATAATCTATTGGCCTAGTCTACTCAACTAGGTCTCACAAGATGGTGGTCTGAACCTCATCCTCAAATGGAGTTTTTTCTAAATAACCTAGGCATATGAGTGTTTGATATGGTGTGCCATGTTGATCGTGAGATATTAAAAATGATTGGAAAGTATGAAATATGTTTTTAATGGATGGAGGCATCTTAAACTAAAACTAGTTCTTGAGACCTTTTGACCTCTATGAACATGGTATTAATATGGACTTGATAAATACCTTCATATCATAACATGCACCACAAAAATAGGCAAAGAGTTAGTATATCTCCTAATAATTTCTCTTTCCTATTTTGGAAGAGTGGTAATGTCTAAAATTTTGTTATCAATATCCATGTTGCAAACTATATTTATAAGGTGTTAGTCCTAGCTTACCTAGGAACTCAAATGAAGACTTGTGATAAAAATGGTGAGTCAAAATACCTGGTAAGTTAATGAAAGTAAATACCAGAGGTCCCACAATGTTCATAGAAGAATATGATAGTTGGATTAAGATAAAAAGTTACTAGAAGAAAAAAATGTACTCGTAACACTAGAAGACAAAAACTAGTTTAGCTACCATTTCAAACATCTGCAAAGTTCTATCTTATATTCTTGAGAATTTTAATGATTATCAATAAGTTAAAGTATAATTATTGTCTCCTATAGGTGCATAAGGGATTATGAAATTAGAGATGAGGAAGTGATTTTGATTTTGATAAGATAGAGGAATTGATTTTATTTTATGGCAGGTTGTGTCATGTCCTTTGGTCTCCTTGATTAATGTTGAAAGGAGAAGGAAGTCATAGAATTTTAAGTGTAATATAGATGAAATAGAGGTATCCTTGGGTATAAATATTCTCCATGGTGTTTGAATCTTTTAGTTATACAAACAGTTGTGAAAGTGTGTTTATTTATAGAGATATGAACAAATGAAGTGAAGATCTCAAAAATGATTGCAATGTGTTAATGTAAGAAAATAAGTGATGAAGGTGATCAATTTATTTAATTAAAATTATGTGTTTTTTTCATAAATTTGAGAGTGGGTGCTTGATTTAAAAATAGGTCTTTGAAAAATTATCAATTAGGTTTTTACCGTGGCATCAGTAGTGGGTGCTTCAAAATTAGAGTGGGTGCTTCAAGTCAAGTGGGTGCTCAACACACGGTAAAATCATTATAATTCTTATAAGACATTTTTCCCTTATCACCCTCTTATTTCAATGATTTTTCTCCCTTATTTGATTTCCCACCTTAAATTCATGTGTCCTCATGTGTTTTTTCTTTCTCTCACTATGATTGCATGATTTTTTCAGTTCATTATTTTAAAAGGATGATGAATGAATGTTATATTAATAACTTAATTTGATTTTTAGAATTTTTAGAAGGAAATAATTCACCCCTACTATCTCATTTCCTAAGTGTTTATAAATTTTTATCATAGTAGGTACCTTTTGAAGAAATTCTAACCACTTGAATGAGATCCTTCTTACACAAAAGATGGACAATAATAAAGCAAAAACTTTTCTCTCCATGACTAGGTCAGCTCTTTCAAATGGAACTAACTACAACATTAGGAGTGTTAGGATGATGACATACATTAAGTATATTAGATATGATATATGGTAATCCTTCCACATCTGCAAACATTGGAAACAAAAACACCCATTGATTCTTCCGCCAACGATGCACGATATTCCTCCGTACATCCCATATCATCTCGCGTCTATCATCTATCATCTCTATTGTCGCATCAACCTCATCTATCCTCGAGCTACTAGATAATCTCCTATACACCCCAAAGATAGCTCTAACACTTCTCAATTCTCTATCATCTCTAACCCATACATATGGCTCTTGGGGTACATCCCAACATATACAAAAAGATTTAGAAACCCTCTCCACTTTAAATAACTCAATCACCCATGGAAACTAATCCATAAACCACATCATCCTTTTTATTCATTATATCTTTACTGCATCCTATGGCCATGCTCCATAATTTTTGTATGGCGTCCATATCACTACTTCTTATCACATTCGATATATCAATGATCTATATGTGTCAGGATCCATCTTCCATCCATGCACACCAACCCATCTTCTAGCAAATATGTTTATCCTCACCAAATCTTCTCATGGACCACCAACTAATCTCAGTAGTGCTATAAAATCATAGGCCCATACATGTAGAAATGTTTTAACTCTAATCCCACCTCCATGATCCTCCTATATAAATATGTAAAGATATCTATACATGTACGCCAACACACATCATGCCCGACATACCTAGTACTCTCCTCCTCTATTAAGTGGTAAATATCATACATATTATATGATATGCCCACACCACCACCCTCCAATGCAATCGACGATGCAATAACCAAAATTATGAACTTTCACAAACATGGAACTCTTGATCTCAAAATCATATCCAAGCTAATATAGGACTCGGTAGAACTTGATTCCCAGAAATAACTTCTAGCGCCCTTGATCTATTTCTTGAATTCCTCTACCTTCATGTATTGTACCCTATCTCCAATAATAAGTAATCACAATATGCGATATACATCCTCTAATGTGAATGTCATCTCACATATAGGTAACCAAAACATGCAAATGTTTGCACACCATCTCTCACACAAATTTTTCATCATAGGCATATTATGGAGCACATCCTCCATCCTCACTATGTTCCATATGTCAGCATGGTCCATAACCTCCAAATATTAATCTAGTAAATCCAACTAGAGAAATGTCCTCATGTGGCGACCACCACAAAACTTCCTCGAATGGATATCCCCGTACAACCCACCAAAATAAAGTATGTAAATCATTAGAACACCATAAAAATAAACATATTATTACTTAAAACATCACTACACATCAAATTTCATGTCTACATCAGTTTGGAAAAAATGACACTTTCTCCACATTGGCACCTGAGAAATAGACCACGGCGCTCGGCAGTAGGGACACTAGCCCCCATGTCTAGGAACTCCCGGCTCAAGGTCACTAGCGCCTTCACCACTTTTTTAAGGTAAAAATGCCTAGAAAAACTAAAATAATAATTGCTAAAAATTAACCAAAAATGACTACTACAAGTGCATTTTTCAAAAAAATTGCTCTTACCAACGTGGTCATCGTAGTGATGCCACGAGGATATCTCAAAATGACTAGCTCATAGTTCTCTAACTTGTGACATCCCAAACACTAGGATATCACTCTCACACTTACGTAAAAGACAAATGAGTTGACTAATCACTTTTTCACTTTACTATTTATAGTCACTTTTCATTATTCACTCTACTATGGTCATACTTCACATTCCTTACTCATCTAATATACGTCACCATTGTTTTGTAATTTCTCAAATATTTATACTCTTATATTTATCCCATATTTTGAATTATCTTTAAAATTATTCCTACCATCATATCATATGCATGTCAAACACAACATTTATCTATGACATTTTATTTCACTCAATCTAAAAATATTTTTAGCAATATCTATCATATACTTTCTAACACATGTTTAGTTTCGGCTCCACGTTATTTCTCGTCATCACTTACCCTTTCACCAAAAGGGGATAATATAATTGGGGTCATCTTATAAATCCCCTTTACCACACTATGTGATCATTCTACATTTTCACACATTTACTAATACACCATACGACATTTCATCACTTTCTATCGATTCCCCATAATGGTATAACCTAGGGAAACAAAGAGTAAAATCTATTTATGTGAAAAAAATCAAAACAACCAATCAATAAATCGTATAAAACTTCAGATTCGACAAAAAATAAAAAAATAAACCCACATTTGTCCTCCCGGATGACCTAACTTAGGAGTTACATTTTTCCTCCCACATGACCTAACTTGGGAAGTTAGTCTACATTCAACATTTTCTTATATATGACCTAACTTGGAAGTAATCACATACATTGCGGTGAAACCCTTAGAGTGGGGTAAAAGAATAGTCATTTCCTTTCCTATAGTTCTCCTAGATCGGTCATTAGATTTGATCAAAATCTTTGGATCCAAAATCACTAAAAATTTGATCTCGTGTCTCGTCTACGTAGATAGATATTTTGAGGATATAGTTAAAGGTTGGAGAATAACACATATTTCTCCATACACTCTTCCTCTAGCAATAGGACATCAAAATCCTCTCGGTTTTACATACATATGTAATTGGATTGGGAACCGATAACTCCCTACCCCATAACATCATTATCATACAAAATGTGAAATCATCAATCATTCAACATCACAATCGTCACTCTCATTTAGTACACTTCATCACGGTATCACATATCTCGTTACACTACATGGATCAATGCGTCTATCCATGGGTTTTCACGCTATATGTTCTCATTCAGATTTCTCTTCTACCGCATGTGCATGTTCTTCTATAGTATGGGATTCTATAGACTTCTCTCGAGTATGCATCTCTAACTACTTTGTGTTACCAAGATTTTTCTCACCAAGTATGTTATACCTCCACTTACTACTATTATTATACTACCAAGTATGTGATTAAAAGAATATGGGGCCTAATTGACCTAAATGGGGTATTAGGGTATTAATTATAATCTAAATTAGGAGGACTAAAATGTTGTATAAATGAACTAAAATAGTATGAAATAATTGTAATTAATTATTCTAAATAAAATGAAACCCCGAGTATGTAAGAGAAGGAAAGAAAATGTCTTAGTTGATTGTCGAAGATGGTTTTAGGTTGGCACATGTCCGATAAAAAATATGGAAGTCCATACGGACATTCAAGGACCCTTAGAAGGGTAGATCTAATGAAATTGAGATCTCTCGACGTACTCCGAGATTGTATTGGGGTGCCCTAAGGTGCCCCGGTCTCGCAATCCGGGCATTCTCGAACACTATAAAAGATCAAAAATTTAGTTTTGGAGTGTCATAACTAGGTTTCAAACCCTTCATGTTTGTCGTACTACATCTATCAAATGAACTTGAAAATGACCTACTATGGAAAGATAAGTAGTGATAAATAGTAATTATAGAAAACTTAAGTAGAATGTGTGCATCAAATTTAATAGAATCCCTCCCCTTATGCAAAGTGAGTGTGATGTAGATATCCTAACCTTGATGCATGGCACTAATGGATGCAAGTGATGCAATGGATGTAGCTCTATAAGGATTGATAGTAATATGTGATGCTAGGGCCCTCATTATGGTCTTATAAGATTTATATTTGAAGGGATCTCAAGTCTTATTTTGTAATAAATCCCAACAAGGTCGGTTGAGGAAAATATAAAGAAAAAAATGACTATAAAATCCCCAAAAAGAAGAAGGAAAAGGATGTGCATAGACCGGGGCACCCAATAAGTGGGACCAAGGCACCCATAAGTGGGATCGGGAACCCCAATATAGGCTAGGGCATCCTGAATTTCAAATAGAATGACGGTCTAGTTACGAAATGGGTGAGTACGTGCTAGAAAATACATGGGAAGTAAGAAATAAAATATAAAATAAATATAGCAAAAATTGGGATTAATTTTTAGTTTAACCAATTGAGAACCTTATAAGTAGTATTCTAATACCAAACTAAATTATGCGTAAAGTGCATAATTTAGTGTCTACATTTGTTCCCACTTAATGTTGGTGAGCTGAAAGCTCTGTAACATAAAGTAGATAAAGATGTGTACCCGATACCCATATAGAGTGTAAGAGAAGAAGTTCATATGGACTATACTCAAGTGTGGAATGAAAAATAAATAAATATGGAGGAGTGTATATTATAAAGATGAAAAATGCACATAAAAATTGATGAGAGTGAACTTAGGGTGGAACACGTGTGTAGCTATTAATGTCTTGTAGCGTACTCGCATGGTTAGAAAAGGAAAATGCCTTTAGTGTTATGTTTCCATTTTCATTTTTGTTGTGACTATCATCGTCATTGTTGTTATTTTCCCCAATTTGACTACTTGTTTCTCAAACGATAGACCTATAAGGAGAAAACGATCAAGTAGTCAAATATGTATGTAAATAGAAATGTGTAAAATATACAAATGTAAATGATCTAGAGGACATTATGGAGGATATAAGTTTCTTGAATCTCCTAGGATAAATACGCAGTGTAGAAGATGACTCGAGATATTTTAGAAGACTATTTCAAGGTCAAAAACAGAGTTCGTATGTACATTTGGTGGCTACTTATATTTTAGGTCAACCTTAGGCGAGACCGGGTCAATTGGCGAGTCAGTCACGAAGTAGTGATAAGAATGATTTTCCGAAGGTGATGTTTTTAGGTTTGTACCTCTCTGGGTCTTCGCCATTCAACATCATCTTCATCCTCGTACATGATTGAAAAAATATTTCCATGTTATGGGTCCTCGTGCCAACATGTGGTTTGCCACGCCATTTCCATATTTGACTGAGATTGAGTAAGTAATGGTGAGTCAATTATTATCCATCGATCTATGTTGCAAGATATGTGGCGAGTTGACATCGACATTAAATCGAGCTATTCTTTGTATTAAGCGAGTTTGGGTATCTAAATAACTCGAAAAGTTATTTTAGTTATAACCAATGATAAAATGGAACTTGTGGCCTAAGCCATAACATATTCAATATGTCTCAAAGTTATATTAATATTTCCACATTATAATCCACATAAAATTGGGATAATCCACATGCACATGGATAAGGAAGACGAATCAATTGAGCCCGGAAAAAATAACTCCACCCCAACCATTTGGTGACATGGAATGTGGGAGTGTTGTGTTGGACAACAAAAAAAGGCGGGCACGTGAATATACGGGTAGAGAGGAACTGTGAATAGTGTTGATGGGAAGACACGTGGTGGTTGTGGTAGGCCATAGCTCGACGTGCATGTAGTTCATTGGGGTTTGTACGTCCACATAGAATAGCAGTTGGTGGTAGCATGAAAATGGCCTATGTTGTCATAGGGAGCAGATTGGAATCTCGACCTCGCTATAGATATTAGAGCAGCCCAACCAACATGGACAACGAGTTGGTTGGAATAATATTTCAAGAAATGGTGTTTGAGTGCCATATGAGGTTGCTTTAGCTCCGTAAAAGGTCCTCGACATCCCTCTCATTGGGACAAGCTCATTTTGGAGCTCTTTCTCTCTTTCCAAGAAAATACCAAATGCAATGAATTTTGAAGGCAAGCCAAGGAATAGATAATATGGTGGAGTTGAGAAAATAATTTATAAGTCCTATTTTAATAGGCGTAATTATTATATTATTTGAGACCTATATTATATATAGGCATTATTATTTTGAAATACCTATATTTTAATATAGGTATATGTTCTGGAGCTAAGGCCTATTATTATAGGCATGTAATATATAAGTCCTATAATATATATAGGCATTATTATTATTTTTAAGCCCTATTATTTTAATAGGTGAAATATTATTTTCAGTAGCTCGAATTTTCTTTGAGAAGACAGGACTCCAAGCCAAAGCCAAGAAGGACAACCGATGAAGTTCGATGGCAACATTGGTGACATTATGGAGGTGTGTAACCTATTTATATATGCAATATGTAAAAATGAAGCTCCAAACTCTCTCCGTAAATATTTACTCGACCCCGAGATGTGGCGAACAACTAGTGAAGTTTGAAGATGAGTGCAAGATTTTTAATGGAGATATATGGAGACATAAGACCCATATCTTATAGGTAATTTCATAGTCTTCATTGATGACTGATTATTATTATCGTAAAAATGGAGGTAAGGGTTATTAAGCAACAAATTTAGATTATGAAATGTCCTGGAAGATCATCCAGGAGCCAAAGGGCATTTTATTATCATCTAGAAGATCGATCAAGAAGCCACATGCCATTGTACTAGGAAGGAGAATACTTGGCATCGTGTAACGGAGGTGAAGAGGTTTTCATAGATAGTATACAAGATAGAATCTACCAGTAGCTACTTGGTGTAAAGATTCATGTTCTTTTGGCTTCAGATTATCATGCTAGATTATATTAATTGTTACAAAGAATTGATGTTGATAATATATCAGTTCTATTAATGAACTTGGATATGTAGGCATTCTACCAAACTCCGTTATCAACCTGTTTTGCAATATGATTAGATTATTGCATTGCTTTTAAGTTTATTTTAACGGGGTGATTTTGGGAAAGAATTTAATGCCTATAGGGGTCGAGATCAAGGTAGATAAAACACGATCATTTTCAGATCTAGTTGGTATCGAGCAAAGTTATCACACTTGCAAACCCTGTTGTTCTCTAAAAGTTGATCGGTGCGCAAGCAGATAAGTTGATAGTGATGGCATCAAGCTTATACTTGTGGAGTCCAAATTGGTAGGATAGACTAAGGGAGAAGTTTATCATGACTCATGTGCAGATGATAGATCATTTTATGATCCACATAACACATTAGTCAAGACCCATTCTCGGGGTAATGTTTGTTCTCTATTATACTTAAATTAGTAAGACCCCTTAGAGGGAAATATTTCTAGTAAATTGCTAATACTAGAAGATGCAGTATTTTGTGGTCCTTTTTGAGTTTTTTGTCCTGCAGAAAGAGAAAATGAGGTTAAACCATGATTACGATGTAGTGGGAAGACCAAGTACATAAGCCACCGAGTAGGAGAAATTTTCGCGACAGCTTTATCATGTGAAATTATTTTACTATAAAATTGTTAACTATGTTTAGTACTAAGAATGCAAAAAGGGAGCATGTTTAAAACTAATTTGCATGATGTATTAGGATATAATTTCCTTACAATTGTATTTGAAAGTTGTATAAAGACATGTTATTCAAATAACTCTCCTAGCTATTTGGATGACTTTTACTTTCATTCGGGCTCTGATGTTTTACATTTTAGGTTATGCACCCGCAAGCTTGCTCATTTGGCACTTTTTATAGGCTGCAATATGTTTGCGTGCTCCCCGTGACTTGAAATTCTTCCACTCACCCCTCTATAGATGCTTTCCAAATCAGCTAAGTTTTGGTGCTTCCTGTCGCATGCCCTCTTTTATTTTTTTCACCATGCACCCTTCCTCAATTGGATATTCACGCCTACTTCCATACTTGTTTTTCGCAAGTATGCATTATTTTCTACGGTGTTTACACCTACACATGTGAAGTCTATCTAATTTCCTCTCACATGCTTCCATCTTTCTATGCGCCTCACTTCCTTTTTGTAATCTATCTACGCGCCCTCGTGCGCCTTCTTGTCTCTTCCTTCACATTTTACTCCCCTTCCATTTCCCCTTTCGCGCCTTCCTCCCGCGCACCCTATTTCTTCCCTTCTCTCTATGCATGCCTTATTTTATATCCCCTCATGCACCTATGTGCATTCCTTCCCTCTGTTTCACTTTCACTCCTCACGCCCGACTCCCGAACTTTAAAATGCCATAACTTTTGATCCAGAGCTCCGATTTTCACAAAGTTGGACTTTTCAGAACAGGCACGATGTCCTCTACGCCAAAATTGGATTTATTAATTTTGATGAGGATAGATTTATGAAAATAAAATAAACATATTCGGCTCTAGTCAATTAAATATCCAGTCCCGACAAAAGACAAAAATGCTTGGTGGACCCAAAACAACTGCCTCCACTCAGAATGCCATATCTTTTGCATTTCTCAACGAAATCATGCAAAATAAGCAATGTTAAGACCATGTTTTTGAACCAGATTCATAGCAATCAAGAAATTTGGGGCTCAATGAAGAATCAATAGTGATTTTACTGAAAACGTGGATAAGATCTGAACAACATTTTTGGTAGTGGGGGTGCACTAAATAAAGCATGGGCGGACTTTTCTCACTGTTGCACATTGTGGGACAACATGGTGGACCTTTTTCAAGTAACATGTCATCATTCCACTCCATTTTGACATCTTACAAGTGGCAAGAATGGATATTGTCGGGATTTCAATTTTTATTTCCCTCTCTTTCTACTCAACATTCTATAAATTAGTATGTTGGGATCATTGTAAAATGAGATATTCTAGGATGTAGAGAAACTCTACAAAGTTTGTTTCGCAACACCATTGAGCTGCAAACCCTCTCATGTGCTTGGAAAGTGTATTTGTGCCTCTATTTCAACAATGTAATGGACTGTGCATATTCTAAGAGTAATAAAATTGTGTTTGTGGTGTTCTTTCAACCCTTGCATTGTTTTGTTGTATCTCCTTGCCTCTCTATTTTTTTTTGTGCATGTATGTCTCATTTGCAGGTGCAAGGATGTTGTGTTTCATGGAGATTTAGTGGTAAATGAAGATCTAGGTCTGTGTCACATTGGTTTGACCTCTCTCAACTCCATTTTCTTTCTATATTCTCCATCGTAGGATATTTCACCCTTCTTTTCTCGGTGTATCACCGATTTAGTGTAGGCTTTGTTTTCATGAATTTCTCTCTTTGGTCCCTTGGAAAGTTAGATTAGGATTATTTGGTTTTGCCTACATTAGATTAGATTGTGGCAAGTAGTTTAGGACTAAGAACTAGCTTTCGCTAGATGTCTATCTCAAGTATAAAGTCCCAAAACTTAAGAGATGGTCCAATGTTACCTAAAAACACCGGTTACTCATTCACACAGTCATGAAATATCGAGAGGGTGCTATTTTATGGTGATAACAAGACCGTTTTAAGGGCACATATCTCCTAATCAAATGTTTTAGTGACCATTACGGTTGGGTACTCATATCTATGAGTTTGGATATTTTTCATCCATATATGTAGACAATGGAGCTCGCAGTGTTAG
The DNA here is from genome assembly GCA_018340775.1 of Taxus wallichiana var. yunnanensis. Taxonomy (NCBI): domain Eukaryota; kingdom Viridiplantae; phylum Streptophyta; class Pinopsida; order Cupressales; family Taxaceae; genus Taxus; species Taxus wallichiana. Next base: position 266,945,296 of record CM031240.1, read on the forward strand.
CTAAGAACTTCATTATGTGTAGAGGCAAGTAAAGCAAAATGGTAGCTAAAACCATTGGCATCTAACAATAGGTCATAACTTCATTCTCGTAGAAGCATTATGACCGTGCAACACAATGGTACCCGATAGTCATCGTCGACAGGAGGCTTTGTACTTGCATGTAGGATCCCTACGGTGAGGGGTTGGAGTAACCATTTTTGAGCTCATGATAAATCAAATGGGATCATCATTTCGTTTAGAGGCATTCATTTGTGATATATAATGTTATCTAATCATTAGACTAGAATTATGCATTGGAGGCTTTAGGTATTGAAATAGGCTTAGCATCGTGCATTGGAGGCATCAAGTCCGGAAAGGGACGTGACATTAGGTTACAACTTCATTCGTGTAGAGTATCTTATCACCCTATAATAGGATGGTACTTGAAAATTCATTATCCATCACCGACATGAGATCAATCATAGCTCTAAGTAACAAGGAGTTCTTTGCCGACATTAAAATTTTCCTCCGTAATTTCTATTTTATTAATGTATGTATTAGGAATAGGATGTTGTTAAGTATAATTAGTAGTGGCATCCAATAGAAGATAACGGTGCCATCAGTATGGTGCCACCAATAATGTAGAGTACGGTAATAGTCAAAGTACAATAGGAATGTTGTAAAAAGTAAATATTTGTCGTAAGTGGTCAGTAATGTTAAAATGTCAAAGTTGGGATAAGTAGAGAAGTAGGGTCTACATGATTAGGAATTAGAAATATTATATTTGTAATAAGGACAAAGAGTGATGTCATAAATATTTTGTATATTTTATTTGTGGAAAAGTCTAAAAAGGTGGAACCCATGTGAGATGATAAGGTTTATCTTATCTTAGAAGATAAGCCTACATGTAAAGGTAGAAGTTTAGGCATGGAATATGATTGGCTGGAAGATATTTCCTATCCTATCTTAGAGATAAGGTGGATAAGCCTGAATTCCTATAAATAAAGAGGCCACCCCCTCATTTAGCATAGAGAGAAGTAGTGATAAATATTGTATGAGTAAGTGTGTAAAGGAAACCATCATTTTTGAAGGTGTGTTAAAGAAGCCATTAAGAGGTGTAATTGTGAAGTTTCTCCCATAGTTATTGTTTGAAGGCAAGAGAAGTTAATAACACTTGAAGAACCTCATGGGTGAGATTGTAACAATTTCATGTTGATATTATAATTTACACTGATATTTCAGATTTATCATTATTCCTTCTTATCGTAGTCTATGGTATTCTTGTGTTATGTTTGTTGTTGTGTTTCCAGATTACATCCACCAAACTAAGAGTTGTGCATTAGTTATTAATCATAGCATGAGGATTTCCCGGTGAAAAATTATCATAGTGGTGGATTGGTGTTGACATTTTGGTTTCGTTCTTTGGGACCATTCCTCGTGGGTGGATTTTCCGGAAAAATATTCCCACTTAGTCGAAAACATTTAGAGGGTAACCTTTTTTTACTGTGCATAGTAGTTACCATGGTAAAGTCACTTTTTACCGTGAATAGTATTTACCACAGTAACTTCACTTTTTATTGTGAATAGTGTTTACCACAGTAAAGTCAGTTTTTACCGCAGTAAGTCAAGTTTTACCATAGTTTACCGTGGTCATTTCTATTTTCTATTATAGTGATTCTAATTATTTGTGCACATAAGTCTTGTTGATTGTACTTGTGGGTTGGTATTTCACTGTGGTTACTTTTGGAAATGGGGAAGATTCCTATTTTTTTAGCCCAATCTAATGAAGATGCTTCCTCTTTCATTCAAGAGTTTAAACGATCTTGTATTTGTAATGGCCTTATAAGAAGGGAACAATGGACTGAATTTTTTCCTACCTTTTTGGATGGTTCAGCCCTTAGGTGGTTTGAAACACTAGGTGATAATGTGAAAAACTCATGGGATTTATTAACTGAAAGTTTTCTTGAAGAATTTGGTGAACAATGAAATATGCAGATCTCATGATCGATATCACAAAGCTAGCCCAAGGAGAGAAGGAGAAGATAAGGGATTATCATGCTCGTGTTCTAGAGCTAAGGAGGAAGCTTGATGCCCAGATCTGGAAGGAAGGATTAGCGGATGGGTTAATGAATGGCGTGGATAATCTCCTTTGTAAGCACTTCATTCTTGGGATGAAGCCGAGAGATCGAAAACGAGTGAAGTATGATGGCCCAGCTACCATTGAACAAGCAAAGGAGATTTCAAGAAGGCAAGAAGAAAGCATGGAAGAGGAGCGCAAAGAAATTTTTGCTAAAGTAGAGCCTACACCAACACCTTTGGTCCGAATCCAAAACCACTCTCGGTGAGCACAAATCCTTCTCCTAGTACATCTACCGAGTATGAAGATCGATCAGAAAGATGGGTGGAGTTAACTATTAATCTTCTTCAAGGAAAATAATTTAGTTCTCGGGAGGAGATAGAGCTCCAAAAAGAAATATTTCTGAAGTTGTATGTTATGGTTGTTATAAAAGGGTCATTATAAGTATAATTGTCTAGATAGAGATTCTACATCTGGTACAAGAGATAATGATAAAGGAAAGCACTGTGAATTCTTTTGATGTACTAGATAAGTGCATAAATAATGAAGTAGATGTGTTTGTAAAGTAAAGAAATAAAGAAAAAGATAACAAAATGATCCTAAGAAGATGAAAGGAGAAACTAGTAAGAAACAATGGAGAAGAAATTTGGGTGTGTAGGATTTTTGATTTCACGGTGACAAGGACCATACTCCATCTTAGATGATCTATCCAAAAGACCTGCAAATATTACATATGGTCAAATCTTGGCTGTCTTCCGAGAAGAGGCGGGAGCTGCGAAGTTGACTCAATGCTCAACGAAGGAAGGAGGTTGAGGTTCCTGTTTTTAAGGCAGAGGAAGATCCCTACGCTCCATAAGCTAAGGTATTATGTAATGGTATTTTAATTCATGATGTCTTAGTTGATGAAGGTGCTATAGTTAATGTAATGACCGAGTCCTGTAATGAATATGTTGGGTTTAAAAATTGATAGCCCCTCAACACTTATGTTAAGGTCATTAAATAAAGGAAAAACTAAACTAGAAGGTGTAGTTTCAAATGTGGCAATATCTATTATAGGTGTTGTATATGTGGCGAGACTTTTAGGTGATGAAAAATTGTACTGTTGCGTACCCAATGTTGTTGGGAAGACCATGGCTAAGGAGAGTTCATACAAGAAACTACTGGAATGAAGGCTTCATGACACTTGGATGTGGTAGAGAGAGGGTGAAGATAAATGTGATCCCTCGGCATCATAAGGCAGAACCTGTGGATTCAAGTGATGAAACTAATGATTAGACATCCTCTGATTACTCGAGTACTAGTGAAGTGGACACTAAAGATGAAGAAAGTGAGGTTGATGTTTCGGTCATGGATATCCTTCTAGTCACACCGACTCATGATCCCATAAAATTATCTGAAGAAGAAATTGATGATCATCTCCAACAAATAAAGATTGGTGATGCTGTGATGGAGAGTGAGAAGGAATCCTACCTCCAGCTCTTTCAAAGGTACATACACATATTCACTTTTTATTACAAGGAACTCCATCAAGTAAGTTGGGTAGAACATTCTATTGAGCTGGTAGATGGTGTTAAGCCCATAAAGCAAATGTCATATAGAATGAATCCTAATTTTTCCAAGATTGTAAAAGAAGAAATAGATAAGTTGCTTGATATAGGATTTATATTTGCTGTGGAGAATTCAGAATGAGTTTCTCCCATTGTGATCTCAATAAAAAAGAATGGGAAGCTACGCATTTGTGTTGATTATAGGAAGCTCAATAAGGCAACAAAGAAGGATCATTACCCTCTTCAATTCTCAGATCAGATTTTGGACGAAGTAGCTGGCCAGGAGTGCTATAGTTTTGCTTATGGATATAGCGGATACAAAAAGTTTGTATAGCAGAGAAAGATCATCCAAGACCACGTTCACCACTCCTTGGGGAACGTTCGCTTATAGAGTTATGCCTTTTGGCTTGTGTAATGCTCCAACAACGTTCTAGTACTTGATGAATAGGGTGTTTAAACCCTACATTGGGAACTTCATCAGAGTATTTTTGGATGATTTTTACATCTATGGGAGCAAGATGGACCACCTGCACTAGATGGAGACAACATTTCAAAGGTTAGATGAAGCACAAGCCTCACTAAACCCTACAAAGTGTGTCTTTGGATGTTCTAAAGGCATTTTGTTAGGGCATGTTGTATCTAGAGATGGTATTGGTACTGATCCTGATAAAGTTTCAAAAATCAAAGAGTTACCATTTCCTATGAATAAAAGTAAGTTGAGATCATTTTTAGGCCATGTGGGTTACTATAGAAGGTTCATCAAGAATTTCTCAAAGATTGCATAGCCACTAACGCAGTTCTTGAAGAAGGATGTTACTTATGAACCAGGAAATAAGGTGCATGGAGCTTTTAAACAACCGAAGGAAGCCCTTGTGTCTTCACTGTTTTAAAGAATCCAGATGGAGCAAGCCATTCATTGTGTATACGATGCCTCGGGAGATGCAGCACTAGGAAGGAATCGAGCCAAAAGGATGAAAATGGGAATGATCATCCAATTTACTTTTGGAGCGAGATGAATGAGCAAGATCTTTGAGGTAAATTATCTTGTAGAATCGAAAAAAGAGGCTTTAGCTATCATTTTTACTATAAAGAAGTTTAGAAATTACTTGCTTAGGGCAGAAATTTATAGTTGTAATAGATCATCAGGCTTTAAAATATATTTTCAATAAGCCTAACCCATCATGGATGATAGCAAGATGGATAATTTTGCTACAAGAATTTTAATTTGATATTATAAATAGGCAGAAAGAAGCGTGTCAATGCAGATGCATCTCTCGAGCCTATGATGGTTTAGGTTCGCCTTGTGATGATGATGATTTCCTAGATGTAGCATTGTTATCTCTTGACACAATCCCTAGTGAATACATAGATATTTGGAATTATCTAAATGAATTCAAGTTTCCTGATGGTGCCAATGCAAAGACTAAGAGGAAGATTACTCAAGCTAGTCGTCCATATTCTATTTTGCATGGAGTATTATTTCGAATAGGACCTGATGGATAGTACAAGAGGGTAGTTGGACGTGATCAAGGGAAGGAGATGATAGAATAATTCCACAATGGTACATGTGGAGGACACTTCTCTGGAAAACTTACAAAGAAGAAGGATCTTGGACGCAGGTTATCACTAGCCCACTCTTTTTAGAGATTGTTATAATTATTGTAAGACATGTGATATTTGTCAAACACATGGTAACCGTAAGACTTCATCAGCTCCATTATGCCCTATTATTCCACTTGGTCCCTTTGAAAAGTGGGGAATAGACATTATAGGTCCACTTCCAACTACCCGACGCCAAAATAAGTATATTATATTTTCCATGATTATTTGACCAAGTGGGTTGAAGCTAGGCCATTGAAAAAAGCTTCCATGGATGAAGTAGCAAGTTTCATATATGAACGCATTGTCACCACTTTGGTTTCCCATTATAAATTGTAACAGATCAAGGAATCCACTTCATTAATGAGGTGGTAGAAGCCCTAGTCAACAAGTTTTCTATTAAGCACATGAATGCAACAACATACAAGCCAAGCACAAATGGACAAGTGGAACGAACAAATTTTGTGTTGTGTCAAATTCTAGCAAAAGATGCAGCCTTGCAGGTACATAAGTGGGATAAAAGGATTAGTGCAACATTGTGGGCATATAGGGCAACATCAAAGTCAGCAACAGGATACTCCCCATTTCAGTTGGCTTATGGAATTGATCGAGTTCTTCCTATTGAGTTTGATATTCCCACTGTGAGAGTTATGAAAAATGAAAGGATGGATGAAAGTGATTCAATAAAAGAAAGGTTGGTACATCTTCATTTGCTAGAGGAAATGAGGGAAATAGCGAAGGATACAAGCTATAAGAAGAAAATGAAGTAGAAGGAATACTTTGATCAAAATATCCGTTGGTCTCCATTTCATGTGAATGACTTGGTTCTAGTATATGATTCTAGATATAAAAAAAGAAGACAGAGAAAATTTCTTCCAAAGTGGATGGGGCCCTACAAAATAGCAGCTGTGCATGAAAATGGTACATATCGACTAGAGGAATTGGATGGTACTCCCATTACAAAATGGGTCAACCATGACAAGTTAAAGATTTTCCAAGCACCAGCTTCAGAATGTCCATAAGAGTCTACTCCAAGGACGGAGTAGAAGTTAGGAAGGGGGAAAATGTCGACATTAAAATTTTCCTCTGTAATTTCTATTTTATTAATGTATGTATTAGGAATAGGATGTTGTTAAGTATAATTAGTAGTGGTGTCCAATAGAAGATAACGGCACCATCAGTATGGTGCCACCAATAATGTAGAGTACGGTAATAGTCAAAGTACAATAGGAATGTTGTAAAAAGTAAATATTTTTCATAAGTGGTCCGGTAATGTTAAAATGTCAAAGTTGGGATAAGTAGAGAAGTAGGGTCTACATGATTAGGAATTAGAAATATTATATTTGTAATAAGGACAAAGAGTGATGTCATAAATATTTTGTATATTTTATTTGTGGAAAAGTCTAAAAAGGTGGAACCCATGTGAGATGATAAGGTTTATCTTATCTTAGAAGATAAGCCTACATGTAAAGGCGGAGTTTAGGCATGGAATATGATTGGCGGAAGAGATTTCCTATTCTATCTTAGAGATAAGGTGGATAATCCTGAATTCCTATAAATAAAGAGGCCACCCCCTCATTTAGCATAGAGAGAACTTGTGAGAAATATTGTATGAGTAAGTGTGTAAAGGAAGCCATCATTTTGAAGGTGTGTTAAAGAAGCCATTAAGAGGTGTAATTGTGAAGTTTCTCCCATAGTTATTGTTTGAAGGCAGTGAAGTTAATAACACTTGAAGAACCTCATGGGTGAGATTGTAACAATTTCATGTTGATATTATAATTTACTGCGATATTTCAGATTTATCATTATTCCTCTTCTTATCATAGTCTATGGTATTCTTCTGTTATGTTTGTTGTTGTGTTTCAGATTACATCCACCAAACTAAGAGTTGTGTATTAGTTAATAATCATAGCACAAGGAGTTGCCAGTGAAGAATTATCATAGTGTCGAATTGGTGTTGACAGTTCCTTCAAACCAATTTGGATTCTATGGAATGAACTAGGAGCTAGGAACTTTGTTATAGAGTCAAATAAGATCCTTTTTGTCATAGATCTAGAAGCCAAGCCGCACAAAAGAGGCATGGAGGCCTTCTTAAGATATCAAAGTGGCACAACAGAGGCGGTGAGCCAAAGTTCCACATGTGCTATATTTTAAACCATCATTTTTGAATATGGAGTTGGTAGAATACTCCGATCATCTCTGTTCTCAAAGGTGATTTGGAGTTCAAAATATTTTGGGACAAAAATGGGAGGTGTGATCTAGAAGACATTACGGAGGACATAATTTTATTTAATCTCCCATGATTACTGTAGTACAAAATATGATCCCGAGAGCTTTCGACAACTATTTGAACATCAATAATGGAGTTTGTATTCACATTTGGTGGTTGATCAAAGTTTAGGTAAACCTTAGGTGGGACTAGGTCAACTGATCAGTCATGAAGTAGTGACCAGAATGATTATCTAAAGGTGATGTTTTTGGGTTTATACCTCTGTTCTTCATCATTCGACATCTTCTTCATCTTTGTACACAATCGAAAAAATATTTTCCATGTGGTGGGTCCTCAAGCTACCACGTGGCCTACCATGAAATTTCCATATTAGATCGAGATTGAGTTACAAATGGTGAGTCGATGTTATCCATCGAACTACGTTGCAAGCTATATGGCGAGTTGACATCGACTTAAAATCAAGCCATTCTTTGTATTGGGCTATTTTTGGTATCTAAATAACTCGGTGAGTTATTTTAGTTATAACGACAAAATGGGACTTGTGGCCGAATCCATAACATATTGAATATGTCTCGGGATATATTAAGCCTTCCCACATTCTAACAACCATAAAATTTGGATAATCCACATGCACATTGACAAGAAAGAAGACTCGATCGAGCTAGGGAAAAATAATTCCACCTCGACCGTTTAGTTATATGGATGGTGGGAGTTTTGTGTGGGAAAACGAAGTAAGGGGTAAAGTGGATGGATGGGTCATGACAAATAGTGAACGGCATGGATTAGAGGACATATGGTGGTCACGGTCGGCCATAGCTTGATGTGGACGTAGTTTATTACCGTCATAGGCCCACATGGAATAGAATTGATGGTAGCGGAAAAATGGTCTACGTAGTCATAGGCGGTGGTATTAGAATCTGTGAGCTCCCCATAGCAATTGAGTGGCCCGGTCGGCTCGGCCGGTGAGTTGGTTGGGATAAGAGTTGGATTATATGGTATTTGAGAGCCATATCTTTGTCATTTTAGCCTATAAAGGTCATCGACACCCCTCTCCTTGGGACTAGCTCATTTTGGATCTCTCTCTCTCTCTCTTTCTCAAGAAAATACCAAATGTAATGCATTTTGATGGCAATCGCAAGGATTACATAATATGGTGGAGTTGATAAAATAATTTATAAGCCCTATTTTATTAGGAATAATTATTATATTATTTAAGACCCATATTCTTTATAGGCATTATTACTTTGAAATACCTATATTTTAAGATAGGTATATGTTCTCGAAGCTAAGGCCTATTATTATAGGAATTTAAATATGTAAGCCTTTTCAACATAGGCATTATTATTATTTTTAAGTCCTATTATTTTTAATAGGTGAAATCTTATTTTTAGCTCTCGAATTCTCTTTGAGAAGACATAACTCCAAGCCAAAGACGAGAAGGAAGAATGGTGAAGTTTGATGGTGATCATGGGGACATTATGGACATGGAAAACCTATTTATATAGTAAATACGTAAAAATGAAGCTCCACTCTCTCCTCAAAGTTGTACTCCAAGCTCGAGACATGGTGAACAACCGGTGAAGTTTGAAGACGAGCACGCTGATTTTTAATGGAGATATAATGGAGAGATGAGACCTATATAAAATATATAGTTTCATCATTTTCATTGATGGCCGATTATTATTATCGTGAAAATTGAGATAAGGCTTATTAAACCATAACTTCAAAGTACGGAATGTCTAGAAGACTGATTAAGGAGCCATAGGGAATTGTACCGGGAAGGAGAATACATGGCACCATGAAATTGAGGTGTAGAGGTATTCACAGATAGAATACACGATCGAATCTACCAGGATAGCTACTTGGTATAAGGATTCATGTTCTTATGTATTTAGTATTATCATGCTAGATTGTATTATTTGTTACAGTCATTGAAGTTGATAATATATCGGTTCTATTAATGAACCCATAGACATACGCATTTTCTAAACTTCTCTATCAACATGTTTTGCAGTATGATTATATTCTTGCATTACTTTTAAGTTGATTTAAAGGGGGTGATTTTGGAAAAAAAAATAATACATATAGGGGTCCAAGATCGAGGTAGATAAAAACATGATAATTTTTGCATTAGCAAAATATGATAGAAAAATTGTAAATTGAAAATGTGCACTTCATCCATGTCAAGAAGAAGGGTGTAGAAAGATATCTTGTATTGTTTGTTCGTGCTCAAATTAGTCTCACCCTATTTTTCATTGAAATTCCTCAGTTTGCGGCCTCTGCCATGTTTTTTATCTCTCCATATTGATTCTTGAAGAATCTTTCCTCCATTTGGTTTCCATGATCAGTCCCTTCCTTGGTTGAGGATCACTTAAAAATCCATATTTTTTTAGTTCCTCTGTCTATGTGAAAGAGTCTATAACTTGGGCGTAAAACTCGGGTTTTTCCTTTCCTTCTATTTTCCATAGTTACGTTTTGTTGTCCGTGTCATTTTTGTCCCAAATACCTATAAAAATGTGATTGGATGTATCTCGGAGGATCATATTTGAGTCTTATAAAATTTCCAAATTCTCTATCCTCGAAGAAAGATTCATTTTGGGCTCAAGTGGTGATTTTCCTGCATTTTACGGTTTGACAGGTGTATTTTTCCCAGTCAAATTTACTTCTCAAAGATCAATGGAAACGTGGCCCTTCGGTTCGATGCGGCTTGGGGGATATTTAAAAACTCTAAGGCTCTCTTCAACCCAAAACTTGTCCACATGGAGGAACAACGCTCATTTGAAAATTCACCTTTTGTTTGGCACGGGAGTTGCACCGGGAGACACATGGAGGTTTCCGCTATCTTTCCCTGAGACTTAGAGATATTTTTGTAAGGCCTTTAAATTTTTGGAGACCATACACACATGGAGGGCTGGTGCTCATTTTAGGATTCACCTTAGGGTCCCACCTTAACAATTGCAATAGGGAAACATGTGGAAGCTTCCACCGTCTTCACTTTGTACTTAAACTTTTCAAAACAATTTTTAAAGGCACTGGAAAACATGGAGGGATTGCACATGTTTGGGGGACCGGCCTCTAGGTTTTATTTTGAAGAATTTATAGGACACTTGGAGGTTTCCTCTCACTCTCGCCCTTTGCTTGGAATTTTCAACGACCAAAGAAAAATTTCTTGGAACATAGACACATGGCACCTTCTACTCGAACCTTCAATTTTTTTAAGAAACTCTACTGGGGCCGGGACATGTGATGAGCCCTTTCTTACTTGGGATCTCTACTTTTGGGGACCATCTCAAAATGCGCCATTGAGACAGTTGGAGGCTTCTGCTAGCTCCTTTTTATGCTGAGACTTCTCAAAGGCCAAAAGACATATTTCTTGGGCCCAGGGCATGTGGAAGGCCCGGAATTGTTTGGGACTTGCCTCTGTGCTTCTCCTTTGCATTTGTGCTAAGGTAACACATGGACGACTATGATATAAAGTGGAAAAGGGGTAGAATCAACAGTTGGTGTGTATTACGTCTGTTTTCCTGCCATTTTTTCTCCAAGACTCTTGGAGACATGAATGCGTACTATTTTTCATCATTCTTTGATGAAATTCCTTGTCATCTCTATTTATAAAGTGCCATTTGATGGATTCAGAACTTAATTTTTAAGTCCAGGATCATTAAGGTTGATATTTTTAAGTTGCAATTGCTCGGGAACTTGTAAAAATTGGAATTACCAGAGGATATGGATGTAGGTAAGAATTGTAGAGGAAACAGAGGGAAAAAAGATGAAATGATGAAAGTGCAGGCACAAAAGATGAAAAAGGTGTTTCCTCGAGAGTAAAAGCGATTACATCGGATTTGGGATTTGTGTAGAGCCTCGGAAAATGATTAAATAGTGGATTTATCACAAGAAAAAATCAAAATTATTAGTGGCATGGCATCCTAGTCATTATTCGAGGGCCCAAGAAATGTGATCGAGTTCACAATTGGTCCACTGGAAGCTTTGGATTTCAATTTGTTAAACATCATTATATGAAACAAATTTGTAACAAGAAAAGGTACCTCAAATATTCTTCTCTTTTGGGGAAAAATTGAGTGATAAAAATGTATAAATGCAATGAGAATACTCTTGAAAATGGTCGAGGGTTGAATTCTTAAGAGAAAATTTGAGAAAGTCATCTTCCTGAGAGACCAAGTTGAGATAACCTATTATTTTATTCTATATTAGATTTTCTATCATGTCAAGTTGGTTGCATATGTATATCCATTGACAAGAACTAATATTTCTATGGAAGATTTCCCTGTTGATGAATCTAAGAAATTTTGAAATTAATTTGTGTCCAATCTATAACAATTTTTTTCTTCTTTGTTTCACAATGTTTGCAAATAGTTTCTTTCATTCCTATTGCAATATTACATTGATATATTTGTGAAATCACACAAGATCTCATCCCTGTGACAGTTTAATGGTATTTGCAATTTCATTTCAAGAAGATCCTTCATCTTGGATGAGATAAACAAATTTAAAATCAATTCACTATCATTTGTTGATAAAGATTGTGCAGTAAGTCTTTGGTGTAGCTTAGGCGTGATTGATCGAGACTTTTGTTTTTAATTGTGTCTATCAATTTGAGCCTTTGTGTTAGATTCTCAAAGCTTATGTGAAAATGTGTTGATCCGGGCCTCCATTGAAGCACACATTTTGGTTAAAGGAATGTCTTAATTGTTACAATCTTTCATGTTGTTGAGTTGTTCATTGTTGTGAAGTCCCTTCAAAGATCTGGTATAATCAACTTCATATTTCTTCATCTCCCACCAAAATCATTCAAAAACCATGAATCCATCCACGAATACCCATGTTTTCCCTGTGTATCAGCAAAGGAACAAAATCTACTTACTAAAATATGTAGAACAATCATGATTTCTTAATGTCTTCAGTACCCTTAGCCTTATGTTGAAAGTATCTCCATATTTTACTAGTGAAAACTTTTAAGAGTTAAATTATGGAGTATTGACCATATTTTCCCAAGTTTTTCTTCATAAAATTTGTGCAAAAGAATGATATCTCCATCTCCTTTATCAGACAGAGGTTACACTAAGGGTCCTCTCACCTGGTCTAATAGGCATGGTCTAACGTAGTAAGGACAAGTCAAATCCTCTTAAAGGTGTTATCCATCTCTCCACAAATCGAGTAAACAGGGGCTAGTTAGATCTCATCCTGGATAAAAAGAACACATACTATGATCTATCTATCTCTAAGCTCCATGTCAAATCTGTGTTGTTACTCGGCTTGAAAGGGAGAAAAAAATTGGATACCAACACTTGTGGTGCCGTTGTCGGGGACTCTTTGAAGTATTTGAACAAAGGTGTACACATACAAACCCTGGTAATTATTTTTATAGATTTTAAAGTGCTAATACATTTTTGAAACATAATTATCTATTCAGATCTGTAATAATTGTTCAAAGTTGTGAGTTCTAAGTAAAATATTTCCATCTTATACAATTATTGCACTAAGATTTGTATGATCATTGATAAATTTCGGTAAAAGAAGAGTAGATCTTGTAAGGTTTGCATGAATTTGTTATTGAAATACATTTGATAGGTCTTTCATAGTGCATTTTCACAAACTAAGGTGAAAATCCTTAATGGTGAATCATCTGTTTGAATTATTTATGAATATTAGTGTCTTAACATATATCAAGTAAGTTTTGTCATTAATATCTACAAATATGGAAGGAAGAATATATTTATTCACCAATGACCCTAGTAGAAGGTTGTTTCAAGAGTTGCAAAAGTATAATTTAGAAGGAAGAATAATTTGCAAGGCTATTCGAGATCAAGCATCAAGAAAAGAGATCTCCATTGGTGAAACTGATCAACCTATGATTGAAGATTATAGTACTTCCTCAATTGCTTCTGAATCAGGTAGTCTCTTTTTTGAATTGAATTATCCATCTGGAGATGGTCCTTCATCTATATTTGAAACATTTTCTTCTTAATCTACCCCTGTATTTTCAAAATCTAATAGATTTTTCTAAGAGACAGAGCCTTTATAGGGTAGTCATTCGAAACTTATATCCTTGTACCACATATACCCCTCGGTCCTCATCATTTTGTTTCTTCCGTAAGATCACCTCCTTAGAATAATATGGATTTTCTTCCACTAAGACCACCATTTGGCGTTAATACTTTAGGTCCCATCAATTTTAGAGGTATAGATGGCTATCCAAATTGTGCCACACAGGATGTAAGAAATAGATTGCCCAAGTTTCATGGAAATAATACAATCGGTTGTGATCATCATTTGAATCTCTTTTTCAATATGATGGATGACTTTAAAATAGAGTTTAAGGATGTATACATTAAATTATTTATTCATACTCTAGAAGAAGATGCAAGGGAATGGTACAAAATCTACGCGAGATAATTCCATTGACTCTCGAGATAGAGATGAAGAATTCTTTTAGAATGCATTATGGTGATAAAACATACCCTAGTTTTCTTTTATCAGTTTGAAAATATAAAAAATAATCCTAATGAATCAATGCATGATTTCATTACTAGATTTAAAAAATATTGAGAAGACTACCTCTTAATTTGAGGCCATGTGATGAATCATGTCTGATAAAGTATTTAGATGCATTTGATACGAAATATGCTTACTATTTTAGGGATAAGAACCCTAGGACTTTGAGTCAGGCCTTTACCATGGCACTTGTAAATTGATAATAACATTAAACTAGTTGTAAAACCTTCTAAAAGGGAGGGTGTTAAACTGATAAACCCCGAGAAGCCTCAATCAAGTAAGGTTATGGATCTTGAGGAACTTGTAAGGACTTTGGTTGGTGTTGTCAAAGAAATATCTTACAAGTGGCAAAGGGAGAAAGGAATTAGACAAGGTTCTCGGGGTCGGGATAGGCAACAAGGACAAGAAAAACTTGCAAATCATACTAGAAATGATCGAGTTTTGATGAAAGAGGTAAAGGATCTATGGGAGCTAGATAACCCCAAGCTATGGAAAATAGAGCGAGTGCCTAATCCTCTAAATGCCAAAGTTGTTGTTATTGAAGAGACAAATCAAATGGATTGGTGTGACAAATGCTTCTTACCCCACCCACCATGTGAAATATAAGAACAAGTTGAAGAAGTTGATGACGTTGATAACACTAATGATGATGCATGCATGGTGAAATTTTCTAGAAGCTCATAGTAAGGAGCAACATCAATTGAGGTAATAAGTGCAAAATCTGCTACAATTTTTGTGAATGCATTCATCGGGTACCTCTTCTTCCTTCCTCTCATGCTTTAGAAATATATATGGTACAAGAATTTGAACTTCCGATAATGATTTTGAGTAGCTAAGAGCTCTAATGATTAAGAAGTATGATGGAGGAATCCCATCAAAAGAGTATAAACAACTATTAATGAATGTCGTTGTTTCCCAAGAAAAGGATTATAACAAAATAAGTAAATCTATCAAAGGGGCAGGGCCTTAAGCCAAACCAAATACCCCAATTCTCACCAATGTCCCAAAAGAGGCACAAAATAAATATGCATCTGGAAAAGGCCTTGTTGTCTCAAGTAGAACTGGTGTTCCCACCCATGCCTAAAATGCTAAAAATCTTGTGCCATCTAATGAGTTTTTCAACCTTTCTCCAAATGCTTCTTTGCCCAAATACAGTCCCTATGACATTGCCTAAGTCTTGAGTCAAATCATTATTTATGTCCCAATTTTTTTACTGCTTAGGATTCTTGAGCACAAGAAGAGGGATTTAGAGTATTTGGGATTGGAGGAGGATACAAGTGCCCAAGGTAGAAATATAAATAATGTAAAACCTCCTCCTTCAACCATTACATACCTAGAAAAATCACAAGCATTGGAGGAGATAAAGAAACCACCTGAAGTTTACTTAGGAACATATTTGGTTGAGTGTCAATTAAATGTTGATCCATTTTTTTACAACAGTGATTATTAAGGACAGACTGTTGTATAATTGTATGTTTGAATTTGGAGCATGATGCAATGTTATGCCTCTGGAAGTTATGAATGAAATGAACATTAAAGTGACAACAACCTATGATAAGTGTACTGTAATGGATTCTAGAGAGGTTTCGTTGTAGGATGTGTAAAAGGTTTGGTGGTACATCTTGCAACTTATCCTGGTAAGAACCTAAAACTTGATGTTGTCATTGTTGATTGCCCTGGAAAATGGGGCATATTGTTATCAAGAAAGTGGGCTGAAAGTTTTGGTGGAATTGTTCAGATGGATATGTCTTTTTCCACCATTCCAATTGAAGGCAGCCTTGTAAATATGTATGGAGAGAAAAAGATGTTGCACCTCATTGAAGATCCCAATAATGTTTCTTATGAAGTGTTGTATGCTGATGTAGATGTTGATAAATTTTTGGGGTTTGCTGATGGCAAAGAGCATAAGATTGATCAATGTAAATGTATTGAACAAGTAGTTTTAGCTTGGACCTTGTTATTTGATGGATCTTGTTCCAAGTTTCCAATTTGTGTTGGCATTGTTTAGATTTCTCTAGACCAAGAAGAGTTTGTATTTTCTTTCAAACTTAACTTAGAATGGACTAAAAACATTACTTAATATGAAACATTGTTATTAGGCTTGATAATTTCATGGAAATATGGTATAAAGGATATCATTGTCAAAGGGAATTTAGAATTGATCGTCAAAAAATTAGAAACTTGTATGCTACTAAAAATTAGAGAATGAAATAATACAAGCATGCAATCTGGGATTTGATTGAAATGTTTGACTATTTTAATATTATGCACCATGATAGAAAGTTTAATGTTGTTGCAGACAAGTTAGCAGTGCTAGGATCTAGATTTGGGAATTGTACAATGTCTCCATTTTGTGAGTATGGTGTTGAAATACTAACAAGGCCATCTATCCTTGATAACGTTAAAAATTGGAAAGTGTTTGATGATGATGCCCAGGTGAAAGAGTTTCTGCAGAACCAAGGTGAGTTTTATGACCAAAATATATATTGGGAACCAATGGTTTGTGTTTCGAGGGAAAGGAAACATTATTTGGAAAAGAAATCATCTAGTGAAGACAAACACAATTCCCAGAGGTTCGGCGGCACTTGGAATTGAACTTTGATAACGTTGATTGCATTGTTATAATAAGTATGTTAGTTTCAAGAGATATGGAAGAGCATGACCTAGGAATAAAGGAAAAACCACGTAAAATATGGTTAGGAAGAAATCTCAGTAAGGAAGAGAAGTATTCCTATGTTCAATTCTTTGAAGAAATATAAAGACCGCCTAGCCTTGTCTTATTCTCGAGTTGAAGGAATACAGGAAGATCTATTCCAACATGAAATTCCTCTTGAATATAATGCCAAGCCTTTCAATAAAAACATAGGCCAATCAATCCACTCCTTTCTTTTAAGATGTAAGAATAATCAAGAAGTTAAGGGATGGAGGGATCATTCAACCCACAAGGTACTCATCTTGGGTTGCAAACCTAGTGCCTGTTAGGAAAAGAATTATGGTATAAGGCTATGCATAGACTTCAGGAACTTGAATAAACCATAATTGAAAGATCATTACCCTCTTCTAAACATGGATAATATGCTACAATTGGTAACTTGTTCTGAACTGTTATCCACTCTGGATGGTTTCTCTGGCTATAATCAAGTTGTTGTGAAGGAGTTAGAAAGAATAAAGACTTCCTTTACAACTACTTAGGGAACTTATGTCTAAATCAGGATGCTTTTTGGATTAATGAATGTTGGAGAAACTTTCCAAAGAGAAATGGATGTAGCATTTGCTAGTTATATTAATGATTTCATTTTTGTTTATCAAGATGATGTAACTGTGTTTTCTAGAAAAATAGATGATCACTTGCAACACTTGGAGAGAATGCTGATAAGGTGTAGAGAGTATGGCATATCATTGAATCCCAAGAAGTGCCACTTTGGAGTGCAAAAGGAGAAGCTACTTGGTCACATTGTATCAAAGGAAGGGGTCATGATTGATCCCAAGAGAGTGGAAGCCATCAACAAGGTTCTAATTCCAAGAACTAAGAAGGGAATTCAATCTTTCTTTAGAAAAATGAACTTTATCATAAGATTTGTGTCTAACTTTAGTAAGCTAACCATCCCCATTACTATCATGTTGAAGAAGGACCAAGTTATTAAATAGGAAGAAGCTTCCATTCAATCTTTCAATGAGATTAAGGAAGTAGTAAAGCATGCCCCTGTTTTGGCAGCTCCAAATTACAAAAATCCTTTTCAAGTGTTTTCTTTTGCTTCATAAAACACCATAGCATCTGTCTTATTACAGAAGGATGATGAAGGGGCTGAGAGACCAATTGCATTTTTCAGTAAGGCATTGCAAGGAGCTGATTTGAAGTACACCATCATGGAAAAGCAAGCATTTTCCTTGGTGTAAGTAACAAAGGTTTTTAGACCCTACATCTTGAGCTCTAAATTTGTTTCTTATATTCCCCACACCATTGTGAAAGACATCTTATCAGAGATGGAGGTCTCAAGAAAAATATGCAGATGGATGTACAAGTTGTAGGAATATGACATGGATATCCAAACCACAAAATTGGTAAGAGGTCCTGGGCCTAGCTAAGCTTATGGATGAGAGCAACTTTCAAACTATTTAGGTGAATGAAGTATGAGGAGAAAGGATGGATTTCGTTGAAAATTTGGTAAGCTATGAATGGTACAAGAATATAATATTTTATCTATGACATATATGCTGCCCTGAATATTTGAGTAAAATTCATAAAAGAGATCTTAAGTTATCCTCACAAAAACATGTCATTACTTATTTTGGGTTAGCTTGGAAGAACCCGAGGAGTTCTATTGAGATGCATTATTGATGATGAGGCCCCCAAAATAATTTCTTATCTCCATGGAGGAGTTTGTGGGGGACATTTTGCTAGAAGAGTTACAACACATAAAATATTGAGGGCTGGTTATTGGTGGCCAACTCTCTTCAAATATACAACTCTATTAATTAGGAAATGTGAAAGTTTCTAGCATTTTTTTGGAAGAATAAAAGCTTGAGCTCCCTTACTTTCCAGCCCGTGTCAGTTCAAGCCCCATTCAAGCAATGGGGAATGGATTTCATTGGGGAAGTTTCTAATCATTCAGTGCTAGTCATAAATGGATTCTTGTAGCCACATATTATTTCACTAAGTGGGTGAAAGTAATCCCCACCAATAAGGCAACACACCAAGTTATCATCGACTTCATGCTAAATAAAATCATATGCAGATTTGGAGTACTAGTTATGATTGTTACTAATAATGCCATGAATTTTGAGCCAAACCTTTAGTAGTAATGTGCAAAAAGTATGGAATCAATTTGACATATGCTTCTAACTACATTCCCCAACGAAATGGACAAGCTGATTCCAACAATAAAAACTTGTTGAAGATCATTAGAAGAACCTTAGAGCTAAACAAAAGGAAGTGGGGTGAGAAACTAAAGTTTGTTGTTTGGGATGACAAAATCACTGTCAAAAGAGCTACTGGTAAGAGCCCATTTGAGTTGGTATATGGAACTCAAGCTTCATTTCCCTTCATTTAAGTTTATTCAACAAATTGAAGATCAAGAAGTTAGTCCATATGATGCTTGAATCAATTAGATTATTGAGTTAGATGAAGAAAGAAGGGCATCCCATCAACAACATGTGAAGTTCAAACAAAATTTGAAGAAGTTATTTGACAAGAAGGTGACCCAGATCTTTCAGCATTGGGGATCTTGTGATTTTATGGGATAACAAGTATGAAGATAAGGGAAAGTATTGTAAATTTGATGCATTATGGATGGGCCCTTATTCAATTGATAATCGAATTGGTGAAAATATCTTCTTCCTAAAACACTTACATGGGGAACTGCTTGAATTTCCTGTTAATGACAGACATTTAAAACATTTCCTTGATTGATTTCTTAGAATCAAGGTATACTCCCTTTGTATAGTATATAGTTCTTTGTTTTCATTCTACTTTTGTGTTTTTATTCGTTCTGGTCCTTGGTGACCTGGTTTTGTTGGTTTCTCGATTCTTTTTTTGGAGGATGGTTATGGTTTCTCTTGTCTAAAAGATTATTCTTTAACTCCATTGCCCAATGGTCTATTTTTGGCTTTGGTCTGCTATTTGTTCTTGTGGCTCTCACATGGGGTCTCCATCCCCAAGTTGGAATCGATGTTGGTGCTCAAATTAGTCTCACCCTATTTGTCATTGAAATTCCTCAGTTTGCGGCCTCTCTCATGTTTTATATATCCCCGTATTGATACGTGAAGACTCTATCCTCCATTTTCTTGCCATGATACGTCCCTTCCTTGGTTGAGGATCACTTAAACATCTAGAATTTGTTTTTTCTTTCCTCTCTACGTGTGAAAGATTCTATAACTTAGGCGTAAAACTCAGTTTTTCCTTTCCTTTTGTTTTTCACATGATCACGTTTTGTTTTCCCCTGTCATTTTTGTCCCAAATACCTATGGAAACCTAATTAGATGTAACTCAAATGATCATATTTGAGCCTTATAACATTTCAAAATTATTTGTCCTTGACGAAAGATTGATTTCCGGTCTCGAGTGGTGATTTTCCTGCATTTTACGGTTTGACGGGTGTATTTTTCCCGGTCAAATTTACTTCTCAGCATCAATGGAAAAGTGGCACTTTAAAAACTCTAAGGCTTGCTTCAACCAAAACTTGTCCACATGGAGGAACCACACTCATTTGAAAATTCACCTTTTGGTTTGGCCTTGGAGTTGCGCCAAGGAGACACGTGGAGGTTTCTATTGCCTTACCCAGATTTAGAAAATTTTTCCATAAGGCCGGTATAGTTTTGGTGTACCATGCACACATGGAGGGTTGGCGCTCATTTAAGGATCCACCTTAGGGTCCCACCTTAACAATTGTGAAAGGGAGACATGTGGAGGCTTCCACCGGCTCTTCTTTGTTTTTAAAATTTTCAAAACAATTTTGAAAGGCTTAGGAAACATGGAGGGACCACACATATTTGGGGACTGACCCCTAGGTTTTATTTTGAAGAAGCACCAAGAGGACACTTGGAGGCTTCTGCTCACTCTGACCTTTGCTTGGACTTTCAACGGCCAAAGAAAAATTTCTCATACTAGAGAAACATGGCACCTTCCACTCGAACCTTCAAAATTTTTAACAAACTGTTTTAGAAATACACACGTGTTAATCTCGTGGTTTTTTAGGGTCTCTAATTTTGGGGACCATCTCAAAATGTACCATTGAGAAACATGGAGGCTTCAGTGCTGGCTCCTTTTTACACTGAGACTTTTCGAAGACCAAAAGATGTTTTTCTTGAGCCCAGGGCACATGGAAGGCCTGCACTTGTTTTGGACTTGCCTATGTGATTCACCTTTGTAGTTGCACTAAGGAAACACGTGGATGGCTATGATATAAAGTGGAAAAGCGTCAGAATCAACTATTGTTATGTATTGCATCTGTTTTTCAACCATTTTTTCTCCAAGACTCCTGGAGACATGAATACACACTATTTTTCATCGTTCTTTGATGAAATTCCTTATTGTCTCTATCTATAAAGTGCTATTTGATGGATTTAGAACTTAATTTGTGAGTCTAATGATCGTTAAGGTTGATATTTTGAAGTTCGAATTGCTCGTGCACTTGGAAAAAGGGAATTACCGGTGGAGATGGATGCGGGGTAGAATTGCAGAGGAAAGAGAGGAAAAATGATAAAATCATGAAAGTGTAGGTGTAAACTATGAAAAAGGTGTTTCCTTGAGAGAAAAAGGGATTACTTATCGGATCCGACTATGTAGAGGCTCAGGAAAATGATTAAAAAGGGGATTTCTCACATAAAATAATCATAATTATTAGAAGGATTTCCTAAAAATTGTGACATGGCATCCTAGTCATTAGTCGAGGCCCGAGAAACGTGATCATTCACAATTGGTCCACCTAATGACTTTGGATCTGAATTTGTTAAACATTGTCGTCTCGAAAAAAATTGGTAAAAATAAAACGTCCCTCAAATATTCTTCTCTTTTGGGGGGAAAAATTGAGTGATAAAAATGTATAAATGCAATGAGAATACTCTTGCAAATGGTCGGGGTTGAATTCTTAAGAGAAAATTTGAGAAAGTTGTCTTCCTGAGAGACCAAGCCAAGATAACCTGTTATTTTATTCTATGTTACATTTTCTATCATGTCAATTTTGTTGTAGATGTATAGCCATTAACAACCATTGAGATTGATAAGAAGTGACAACTCTTAAGAGTTAAATTATGGAGTATTGCCGTATTTTCCCAAGGTTTTCTTCATAAAATTTGTGTCTTCTTTGTTTCAAAATGTCCGCAAATAGTTTCTTTCATTCCTATTGGAATATTAGATTGAAATCTTTGTGAAATCACATAGGATCTTGTCCCTATGAAAGTTTAATCATATTTGTAATTTCATTGCAAGAATATCCTTCATCTTGGATGAGATAAAAAAAAATTAAAATCAATTCTTTGTCATTTGTTGATAAAATTTTTCTATAAGTCTCAGGGCATACCTTAGGCATGATTGATTAGAGACTTTGGTGTTTAATCGAGTCTTTCAATTCGAGCCTTCATGTTAGAGTCTCAAATATTATGTGAAAACATGATTATCTGGGCCTCCATTGAAGCACACCTTCTAGTTAAAGGAACATCTTAACTGTTATGAAGCTTATTGTTGTTCAGTTGTTCATTGTTGTGAAGTCCCTTTAAATATCTGGTATAATCAACTTCATCCTACTTCATCTCCCACCAAAATCATTCAAAAACCATGAATTCATCCTGAACTACCCTTGTTTTCCCTGTGTATCAACAAAGGAACAAAATCTACTTACTAAAATATGAAGAACAATCAAGATTTCTTAATGTCTTCAGTAACCTTAGCCTTGTGTTGAAAGTATCTTCATATTTTAAAAGTGATAACTTATAAGAGTTAAATTATGGAGTATTGACGGTATTTTCCCAAGGTTTTCTTCATAAAATTTATGTCTTCTTTGTTTCGTAATGTCTACAAATAGTTTCTTTCATTCCTATTGCAATCTTACATTGAAATCTTAGTGAACTCACACAGGATATCATCCCCGTGATAGTTTAATGGTATTTGTAATTTCATTTCAATAAGATCCTTCATCTTGGATGAGATAAAAAATTTAAAATCAATTCTTGTCATTTGTTAATAAATATTTTCTATAATTCTTTAGGTGTACCTTAGGAGTGATTGATCATAGACTTTGATGTTTATTTGAGTCTTGTAATTGGAGCCTTCGTGTTAGACTCTCAAATATTTTTTGAAAATGGGTTTTTCTAGGTCTTTATTGAAGCACACCTTCTAGTTGAAGGAACATCTTAACTGTTCTAAAGAATTTTTTTGTTGAGTTTTTCATTGTTATGAAGTCCCTTTGAAGATCTGGTATAATCAACTTCATCCTACTTCATCCCCCACCAAAATCATTCAAAACCATAAATCCATCCTGAACTACCCCTTTTTTCCTGTGTACCAACAAATGAAAAAAATATACTTACTAAAATATGCGAGAACAATCAAGATTTATTAATGTCTTCATAACCTTAGCCTTGTGTTGAAAGTATCTCCATCTTTTAGAAGTGACAACACTTAAGAGTTAAATTATGGAGTATTGACCGTATTTTCCCAAGGTTTTCTTCATAAAATTTGTGTCTTCCTTCTTGGAGAATGTCTCGCGAATAGTTTCTTTCATTCCTATTGCAATCTTACATTGAAATATTTGTTAAATCTCATCCCCGTGACAATTTAATGGTATTTACAATTTCATTTCTATAAGATCTTTCATCTTGGTTGAGATAAAAAAATTAAAATCAATTCACTGTCATTTGTTGATAAATATATTCTATAAGTCTTTTGATGTACCTTAGGCAAGATTGATCAGAGACTTTGGTGTTTAATTTATTCTTTCAATTCAAGCCTTCCTATTAGAGTCTTAAATATTATGTGAAAACATGTTTTTTTGGGTCTCCATTGAAGCAAACCTTCTTGTTAAAGGAACGTCTTAAGCTGTTCTAAAGATTTTTTTGTTGAGTTGTTCATTGTTGTGAAGTCCCTTCAAAGATATGGTATAATCAACTTTATCCTGCTTCATCTCCCACCAAAATCATTTAAAAACCATGAATCCATCCTGAACTACCCTGTTTTCCCTGTATATCAACAAAGGAACAAAATCTACTTACTAAAATATGCAGAACAATCAGGATTTCTTAATGTCTTCAGTAACCTTAGCCTTGTGTTTAAAGTATCTCCATCTTTTAGAAGTGACAACTCTTAAGAGTTAAATTATGGAGTATTGACCATATTTTCCCAAGGTTTTCTTCATAAAATTCGTGTCTTCTTTGTTTTAGAATGTATGCAAATAGTTTCTTTCATTCCTATTACAATATTACATTTAAATCTTTGTGAAATCACATAGGATCTCATCCCTGTGACAATTTAATGGTATTTTCAATTTCATTTCACTAAGATCCTTCATATTGGATGAGATAAAAAAATTAAAATCAATTCGCTGTCATTTGTTGATAAATATTTTCTAACAAGTCTTCGGGTGTACCTTAGGTGTGATTGATCATAGATTTTGGTGTTTAATTGAGTCTTGCAATTCGATCCTTCTTGTTAGAGTCTCAAATATTATGTGAAAATGTTTTTATCTCAAGGCCTCCATGAAGCACACCTTCTTGTTGAGCGAACGTCTTAACCATTACAAGCTTTTTTTGTTGTGTTGTTCATTGTTATGAAGTCCCTTCTTGAAGATATAGTATAATCAACTTCATCCTACATCATCTCCCACCAAAATCATTCAAAAACCATAAATCGACCACGAACTACCCCCTGTTTTCCATGTGTATCAACAAAGGAAAAAAGCCAACTACTAAAATATGCAGAACAATCGGGATTTCTTAATGTCTTGAGTAACCTTAGCCTTGTGTTGAAAGTATCTCTATCTTTTAAAAGTGACAACTCTTAAGAGTTAAATTATGGAGTATTGACCATATTTTCCCAAGGTATTTTTCATAAAATTTGTGTCTTCCTTGTTTCATAATGTCTGCAAATAGTTTCTTTCATTCCTATTGCAATATTACATTGAAATCTTTGTGAAATCACATAGGATTTCATCCCTGTGATAGTTTAATGGTATTTTCAATTTCATTTCTGAAGATCCTTCATCTTGGATGAGATAAAAAAATTTAAAATCAATTCACTATCATTTGTTGATAAATATTTTCTATAAGTCTTCGAGTGTACCTTAGGCATGATTGATCAGAGACTTTGGTGTTTAATTGAGTCTTTCAATTTGATCCTTCATGTTAGAGTCTCAAATATTATGAGAAAATGTCTTTATCTGGGCCTCTATTGAAGCACACCTTCTCGGTTCAAGTAACGTCTTAACTATTCTTAAGATTGTTGTTGTTGAGTTTTTCATTGTTGTGAATTCCCTTCAAAGATCTGGTATAATCAATTTCATCTTGCTTCATCCCCCACAAAAATCATTCAAAACCATGAATCCATCCCGAACTACCCCTGTTTTCCCTATGTATCAAAAAAGGAACAAAATCTAATTACTAAAATATGCATAACAATTAGGATGTCTTAATGGGTTCAAGAACCTTAGCCTTGTGTTGAAATTATCTCCATATTTTAGAAGTGACAACTTATAAGAGTTAAATTACGGAGTATTGACTGTATTTTCCCAAGGTTTTCTTTATAAAATTTGTGTCTTCTTTGTTTCAAAATGTCTCGCAAATAGTTTCTTTCATTCCTATTACAATCTTAAATTGAAATCTTTGTTAAATCACATAGGATGTCATCCCTCGATGCTTTAATGGTATTTTAAATTTCATTTCAAGAATATCCTTCATATTGTATGAGATAAAAAAATTAAAATCAATTCACCGTCATTTGTTGATAAATATTTTTGTAAGTCTTCAGTGTACATTTGGCATGATTGATCGAGATACTTTGGTATTTAATTGAATCTTTCAATTCGAGCCTTCGTGTTAGAGTCTCAAATATTATGTGAAAACGTGTTTATCTGGGCCTCCATTGAAGCACACCTTCTGGTTGAAGGAACGTTTTAAATGTTCTAAAGATTTTGTTGTTTATTTGTTTGTTGTTACGAATTCCCTTTGAAGATATGGTATAATCAACTTCATCCAACTTCATCTCCCACCAAAATCATCTAAAAACCATGAATCCATCCCGAACTACCCATGTTTTCCATGTGTATCAACAAACGAGAAAAATCTACTTATTAAAATATGTGGAATAATCAGATTTCTAATGTCTTCAATAACCTTAGCCTTGTGTTGAAAGTATCACCATATTTTAGAAGTGACAACTCTTAAGAGTTAAATTATGGAGTATTGACTATATTTTCCCAAGGTTTTCTTCATAAAATATGTGTAAAAGAAGGATATCTCCATCTCCTTCATCAAACAAAGGTTACACTAAGGGTCCTCTCACCCTAGTTGAAAACACATGACCTAAAGTAGTGAGGATAGGTCAAATCCTCTTAAAGGTGTTATCCATCTCTCCACAAATATGAGTAACAAAGGGCCAGTTAGATCTCATCCCGGCTACAAAATGACACACACTATGATCTATATGTCTTTAAGTTATGTCCAATTTGTGTTGTTTCTCAGCTTGAAAGGGAGAACAAATTTGGATACCAACATTGTCATGAATTTTTCTTGTGATCTCACGCCACCCTACCTGAATAAATGTAGGGAGGAAATGCTTTTTTTCCTCCAACTCTCACCACTTATACTATTTTAAAAAATATATATCTCTATATTGTGTTGGTTTTTGGGCCATCGGATTCCACTAGATAGAGAAGTGTATAGAGGTACACCCACTATTATCCCCAAGCCTCGTGAATCGATCGTAGAATTGCCGAAGGAAACTATGCCCTATTATACCCATTGTGTATGGATTTTGTAGACTTGTCTAAACTCACTCATTGTGTTTTAACTAGGTTAAATACCTTGTCTTAGTAGAAAACCACCCACAATGATGTGCCTCCTCTTTGGGGGCACATGCGATGAGCCAAACATGAGAATATGGCCCCAAAGAGGAATAATCACACTCGATTTTTAATGAAATCATTCTTGCAGGGGAAAATGGAAAGCATTTGGTAGATGCAAAGGTGCACACAAAAGGGATTACTTGCCAAAACAAGTGTTATTCTTTAAGCGTATGCATGTAATCGGTGTAAAAATAGAAATAGTGTAGAAAAACTACCAAGCACAATAGTGTAAACATGCAAGAAACAACAAGAACAATGCAAAAAGTGGGTTACAAGAAAGGGACATCATTCATGATGTCATAAGACACTCAAGTCCCTCATGGATGAAAATAGTAGAAAAGTGTGTACACAAGAAAAGGGTAAAGCCTCGCATACAATAGAAAACATATCGATAAGTAGAAACAAATAAGGATTCATGGAAACATGTAATAATGCAAAATACGTGTTGCACATGGAACACCCATTAGCATGTTAGAGTGATAAATGATATGTCAAAAACATGTCTAAACAATTATTATAAGATGCTAACTAGAAACTGAAACAATAACACTAGTATAAGATGAATTTGGATACTCCTAGCGACTAGTATAATAAGGGTAGAATATGAGCATCCATGTCGCATGTAAATGTCTTGCATCCATGATCACACTAAACAAAAATCATGATCACGCATGTGTGTATGATAATGACATATAAGAAATCAATCTAACATGTGTAGTAATGTGAACATGAAAAACACTAGTAAGAAAAAGTAAATGCCCCTAAGACAAAATAATATGTTGTGGATGGATGGAATGGAATGCAAGATGGAATGATAGGAGCGACATGCCCTCGAGTGTATGGAAGTGTAAGAAGTGAGGGTCAAAATTTTTCTCCTCAACATTCAAGAAGGAACCATAAATGAGAGTGTGTCATCGGGAAATGGTCGAGTAGTGTTGGTTGTGTCTAACGCACTATGATAAGTGTGTATATGTAATAATGATGAAATGTGACTTGGGGACAAGATGTGTGTGGACCTTATAGAGTAAGCATATACCATGAATTTTTGAATGGACGAGTGATGATTTATCCCTAAGTGTATCTACCTATGGGATGAGTAGTAGTAAGTGATGAAGTGTGTGATTGTATAGCGAATGTGCGTGAACCATATAGCCGAAGAATATATCATGACTTTTGAATGGGTGAGTGATGATTTTACCCTAAGCGTATTTCACTACATGACGAAAGAAGAAGGTGAGTATTTATCTTATAGCCTATGTCACTACGAGATGAGTGATGAGGGTGTATGAAGTGTATATGTGTATGTTGTGAATAGCGGAAAGTGGTGATTTAGTATGAAGCCTAGAATTCTATGTGATGAATAAGAATGAGGTGGTGAGTTAGCCTAAAGCATATACCACTAAGTGATGAGTAGGATAGATGATGATGTATAAGTATGAATTAGAATAGGAAAATAGAATAGGTGATGATAGGATATAAGAAGATAATGAAAAATTGATGAAAAGAGTGTTGACGTAACCTAAGGTGTATACCACTAGAATATGTGATAATATGTTTGGGTGAAGATATAGCTTATAGAATTGGCCAGTAGTAAGATGAATTTGGTATGATGACATGTCACATATAGGTAAGTTCTATTTGATTGGTAAACCCTCGACAGATCGACTATGGATCTAAGAACAAGAGTGTGTCATAGGGTCATGAGTGCAACATAGAATGATTAAGCGTAGGTGACCAAATGGTTAATAGTATGTGTAAATGTGCTAAAAATGTAGAAAGTGTGATGATAGGTGTAGATAGAAATAGAATATGTAGTTATACAATGTAAATCTATCCCCATGGATAATGTGACCTAGCATAAAAATAGAAAATGTATGAAAGAGATACAAAACTAGACGTGGGTGATATGATGACTAGTGTAGTGTGTATGATATAGATGATGTAAAACTTACTAGTAGATGAGGTATGTATAGGTTAATGTATGGTGTGTGGGGTTAAGTGTAATGGTAATCCTCAATACTCAAGTGTGAATCTGAAGCACAATATTCCATCATCGGGAAATGAGGGAGGGAAAATTCTTCAAGTACGATGTTTATGTATGATGTGTGACAAATGTACATGCTAGAATGGGAGAGTGAAATAATATGACCCTTGAACATGTTATATAGGAGGGGTTAACCAATAAGGTTTAGGGATGGAGGTCCAAAAATTTATGGCGAGGATGATGATACCTTAGGATGATGGTCTAGCAAGGGTGGTATGTGAGAAAAATGATGCATGGGGGAATGAAGCCGATATGAATGCGATGGGTGTACATAAGACCAATATCGAGGTGTAGTAAAGTGTGTGGGTGATGTCAAGACATGTAGGATCATACATGTAGAAGTAAACAATACATTTATAATAAAGGAATGTGGCAACCTTCGGTGGGAGGAAATAATAGTCCTAGGGATAGGCTTATAGTGGTGTATAGTACTAATAGAATGTGGGAGCATAGGGGTTGATTGAGACATTGGGGAAGGAATATTCGGTAGTGTATGTGATGTCGAGAGGAGTTGTGTGAGGGAGAGGCATAGGTGTAGGAGTAAGCGAAACTAGAATATGAAGATGATGGAGATGAATGAGCAATACCATCAATGGAGATAACTCGGTTGTCATAGATTAACTTAAGGCACAAGTGATTGATGAAGATAATATCTTGGGATTTAAAGATCCAATTTAAAATGAGAAGAAAGGCACATTGGTTAGCTTCTTGATTAATAAGGTAAGGGATGAGAAGAGTGAGAGGACCGAATTGGATAAGAAACTTAATGAAACTATAAGGTATTTTTAATGGAAATTGAATTTTCGAGGGAGGGTGTCCAATAGATCGTAAGAAAGATAATGAACATGAACTAATAGGGGAAGATGGATCAACCTTAGTGTTAATAGGATTTTAGGAGATAAAGGCTCGTATGTATAAATGGTTGAATGTGAATGTAGCCATTATTAGAAAAAGAAATAACGGTGGAGTCATATCAACATTGGAGAACAATAATTTGAGTGCTCCCACATCTGGAGGTGGTGTGGCATGGTATGTATGATTAGCTAAAGATTCTATGGCCTTTTTATTGCATTGGTTGGATTCTCTGTTAAAGAGTTTGACTTTACCCTTGTCCTTAGTGGGAGGAGGGCTAGTAGGTTCTGGGAATTCTAGTTGGTCATTGTCAATGAGATCTTGGATAATTACATGAAGTTTCATACAACAGTTAGTAGAGTGGCCTACACAATGATGATAATCACAACGAAAGTTTTCATTGTAATTGCATCCTTTGGGTCGTGATGTGTTTCACTTGATCGGTGGAACATGGGTGAGGAGGTTGATATAGATGATTTTTGTAATATGAGGTGCGGTGCCATATGGAGGTTGGTGAATATAAGCTTAGGTGGTTGGAAAGAAACTTCCTTAGAAGGAATAATGACATTTAAATTCAATTCCGTGTCGATGGGTTTAGATGAAGAGGGTTTGAATGGTTTATTATCTTGGGTCCAAGTAGAGGAGGAGGTTTGGACGTGATACTTGAGTTTTCCAATAGATATGAGCTTAGATTCGTGGAGCTTAAGGGTGTGAAAAAGTTAATCAAAAGAACAAAACATATCAAAGAGAAAACATTCCGTGAGAGGCGGTAGAAGAATTTGTATGAATAGGTCTAGTAGTTCAGTTTTGGCAAGGTTGTTAGTCTTTTTTCCATATTTTTTATATCTTAAGACATTGTTGGAAAATTTATCGTTGGATAATTTTTAAGTTGCACTAGTTGGGTGTAGGATATCTTGGAGTCGATGTTGATGGAGAATTACATGAGGAAAACATAAGCTAAATGGGTGAAAGAAGCAATTGAGTGAACAAGTAGATCATAAAAACAATGCATGGCGTAACCATGGAGGCTATGAGGAAATAGTTTATCTAGGAGGCATTGCTCAATATAAAAATAAAGACAAGCCACATGAAAGGCATTAAGATGTTCCTAAGAGTATCCATGTCCATTAAAAATGGGAAATTTGGTAATGACAAAATTAGGACGTAGAGAATATGTGGAGAGGATAGGAACAAAGGGAGTGTGTGGAAAAAAGATAGAATCTAAAGAGGGAGATGTATTGGCTTGTTGAAATTTGCCTATTTTGACTGGATATCATGATATAAAGAGGCTAAATCTATATTGATAATCGAGGAGGATTTTTGTGGATGTGAAACCAAAGGAGGAGTGAAGTCTTTGGTAGGAGTAGGGACTAAAACCTGGAATAGTAGATATAGGTGGAAGTCTAGAAGTAGGGGTTGAGTAGCTACTGTATGTGTGGAGAAACAAAATTATTGAGTTCACCAAGTTTGTGGCTTCTTCACGAGCCACATCAAGAAGTAAATCTAAATCTTGTGGGTTTCAGAAAGGTGATCACCGATAGCCTTCAATAAATTCCTCGGGAGGAGAAGCCATGGGAAAGGGATGCAAAAACCCTATAAGGTACATTAAAGAAACATGGGGTTCACCAAAATGATTAACAAAAATAGGGCCGAAGTGATCTAAATGTGGTATTAATATTCCTTAGGAGGACTAAAACACTTTATAAATGAACTATACTAGTATGGAATAATTACATTTAATTATTCTAAGTGAAAGGAAATGCTAACTATGCAAGAAATGGTAAAGAAATGACTTAGATTATTGGAGAAGATGGTTCAGGTTTGATTAAAAAATATAGATGTGCAGACAAACACGTAGGGACTATTATCCCAAATTTTCCCCTAGATAAAATTGGTCAACCACAACCCCACACAGAAGAAACTAGAGAAATAACATTTGAATCCTACAATCAAGCAACAAAGGGACTCTACAATGGAGTGGTAGGGCCTGCGAAATACCAAATGACCCCGTGTTGGAAATAAATTCAAAAATCAGTTCCGTCGAATGAGCCCATGCTTCAAATCCAATCAGAAAAGTTATAGGAAGGCTCTACAATGGAATAAGAAGGTTGGGAATGAGAAAACAAGTGTCAAACAACTAGAGGCTCGAAGGATAATAAATGGTGAAGGCTCAAATTATTAGGGCTCTACAAATGACTAAGAAGAAGCCCCAAAATTGGTTAAGTATGAAGGAGACAAGGGACGCTACCAAGTTTCCAAGCGGAGCATCTCCAAAGGTTAAATCCAAAAGGTAATCCTCAAACAAGTGCCAAGCCTCCACGTGTCCAGAGCCCCAAAAATTACACTGGCCATTGAAAAGTCTTCAACTCAGTGGAAGGTGCCAAGTGTCCGAATGATGCACATTAAAAAGTGGGATCCTCAGTGGAGACTCAAACTTGTGTCAGCCCTCCACATAGCTAATGGTCAATAAAGGTCAAAAGGAGAGTGGACCCAAAATGACTAAGTATAAAGGTGCACAAGAAGGTGCCACATGTCTTAACAATGCTCCTTCAAAGGTAAAATCTTGAGTGGGTTTTCAAATGAGCGCATGCCTTCCACATATCTCAGAGTCAAAAAAGGGATAGAGTCGGGGTTGAATATTTAAAGTAGAAGCAGGCCAATGGAAGGAGCCAAGTTTCAACATGGTGCTATTTCAAAAGTAAAATTTGGGGCGGGTTTCCAAATGAGCGCCAATGCACCACGTGTCCTAGAGTCCGAAGAGGTGCACTCGACCATTGAAAATTCCAAAAGAAAGTGGAGGCCTCCACGTGTCTCGACCGCACAACTTCAATGGTAAAATATAGGGGCTATTTTCAAACGAGTGCCTATCCGTCACGTGTCCAGGTAAGACTTTTGGCTCCATCAAGAAAAGGACTCAGAAAAATACAAAGGGGCATCGGGAGCCCGCGGAAGCCACCACATGTCATCCGATGCTATTTATGAAGTGAAATATAGGGGCCAAATCTCCAAGATGCGAAAGGCTACCATGTGGACTTGGTACAATAGACTCTTTCAAATATTGCATGCTCACGACCCAAATATTCAAATGGCCATATCTTTTAACTAAAAACTCATATTTTGGTGGGAGAAGACTGTTTGAAATGTCTCATTACCCTCTACGTGATGGAAACATAAAATATCATTTTGAATAGGCTTTAGTGGGTGAAAATGGGAAAAAATATTCTAGGGCATTAATGCAGAATCTATTTGCTCCAATAACCAGATCAGGTTTTCTTTTATCCACTGCTTTTTTTTCCTTGGCATGCTAAGTAGAAATAGGGAACCAGAATTGATAGATTATGGGAATATTTGAGAGCGGAATTGATTGACAGTGGTTGAGCTTTGTAATGGATTCAATGCATCTCAAGGTGGTTAAAGCAGGATTCAAAATTTTCCCTCATCTCTCTCTTATTCTTCCTATATATTGTAAAAGAGGGCATATTCAAATGTTGGTGGTTGTTTCTCTTCTTCCCCCTCTCTCTTTCTTCCTTAGGGTAGAATGTGGAGTCTAAGCCTCCTCCCATGGCTCTATAAAGGTGTTTCTTGCCTCTTTCCCACTAACAATGTACCGTGTAACTTTTTGGAGAAATAAAAATTTGTTTCGTGATTGATATATTGATCCTTGGATTATTTTGTTGTCTCTTCTTACCTCCAATTGTTGCAGGTACACTATGCATATTATTCGATGTTTTTGTAGGTCATGGGAGCTGTGTTTAATGGGTTTTGAAGTGGTGTCTGTGTGAAATCTATCTCTAGTTTGTGGTGCATCTTGTCCACCCTCTCCTCTACTCACCTCTCTCCACTTCAGGAAGTCGGGTCTATGATCATCCACTTCCTTTTCTAGTGTATCACCGCTTAGTGTAGGATATTTCACCCTCTCTCTCTCTCTCTATCCCCTTGGAATGGTTATATTAGGATAGAATAGGTTCTGCCTACACTGGAGTAGCTTGTGGCAGGTAGATTAGGAAGTAAGAACCGGATTTCTCCGGAGGTCCATCTCAAGTTTTGCAAGTCCCACAACTTGAGAGATGGTCCCATGTTGTGCAATCACACTAGATGCCCCACCTCACAATCGGCCATTTGGGGGTGTTGTGATTTTGTACTAAATATTTTTACATGCCCAATGGGATAGGTTTGAAGTACCTTACCACTTCATTTCATCAAGTAGATGTGTTCTTGGTGAGATTCAACCTTTTGAGGCACATTCAAAGCACATCTGGTGACTCCATCTGGTCAATAACCCATTCTCTAAGTTGCAGACCTTTTTCATCCATTTTCTTCTTCCATATCTTTCATTTTCTCCCATTCCATGAAGTTGTGCAATCATGACTTCATTCCCTTCATGGAACTCACACTTACAACAACAATGCAATTCACCTCCAATGCATTTCCCAACTCCTCCAAATCAACATTATAATCAGATCTAGGACCATTATGCTTACCCATATGAGCAGGGTCAAATTTAGTTTGGCCATGGAGCTTATCAAGAACAAGGGGATGCATACAATGGTGACAACTATGTGGAGAATGCTGGTTTTCTGGAGAAGATTCAAAAAATGGAGGTGGCATGGTTCATCAAGGGGCATGGCATAAATGAAGGCATTCAAGATTGGTTGCAAGAAACCTTGTCCATGGGGAAGCCCTTTTCCAAGACATTATAGCCCTCAGGAGAAACTTGACTTCATGGTTGAATTTTTACCTTAGCTTACACAATGGATTGAGGACATTGCTCATGAGTAAAGTGTGAGACAACCTTGTCAATAGGTAAGTAAATCACCAAATCCCTATCCTTAATTTTCTCTTTCTCAAACTTTATCATTTCAGCATGATCAAGTGTCAATCCCCTCCATCGCCTCGAGTTTTGATTTTTCTTCTCCATCTCCTAATCTTCCACCCCATTTCAATTCTTCTCATATTTTCTTTACCAAGAACTCATTCCCTCTAAAGAAACAGAAGTTCCAACTCCTCCCCACCAAAAACAACCATAAAGCTGGTTGAACCTTAACATGCCACTCCTCTTACTTTCCCAAGTCCATGTTGGGAAGAGACTCAAGAATCCAGTCAAGAAAAACAGCAAGAAGGGGATCCCAACAAAGAAGAAAAGACAGAAAATATGAAGATTTGGGATGCCAAATTTGGGTTTACAAAGATCCCCTTGATGGTTAAGCCAATAAAGGATATTAGAGTTGAAGAGCCAGTGGTGGCTAAGGCTAAGTTTGTAGCAGAAGAAGAACAAAAAGAAGAAGAAGAAGATCGTAGTCTTTCTAATCGAATGCAAAGTGTCACTAATGGAACTTAGTCTAAAGAGGATGCTGATCTGATCTAAGCTACACAACCAGTTGAGGAAGAAGAAAAATTAACTCTAAGTCCCATTGAATAGGAGTAGCTGGGAGAGATCAAATTAGAGTTGAAGCCACTCAATGAAGAAAGCATGATCGAAGATTTTTTTCTTTGGTTTTAAGGGCCTCGATATAATTGATGAACCCATGATGGAGGAGGATCATATAGTTTCAAAGGCCCCAAGTGTGGAGCATGCCACAAAATATCCTTCAGATTCTTCCTCCTCTTCATCCCCTCAAATATCGATGTTGAAGAAGAGTTTCATATTTAAAACTTCATGTTTGAGGATGAAGGGAACCAGTGGTGAGCTAGTTGTAGATCAAGAGGACACCATGAAGGAGGTAGAGCAAATACATTAGGACAACAAGGCAAAGCAGATTATCTGTTTGACTTGGAGAATTTCTTATATAGAGAGAAGCTTGAGGAAATTACATAATTTAGTCCTCTATCACCCACCTTCCAAGCAAATGAGCCTACTGCCATAAAGGAGGACATTCAAGAACAACAGCTTATGCCTCACAACAACCCTCTGAAACCAAGGTTGGAAGATATGAGTCTTCCATTTTCTTCATAGGGAAAGGAAGAAAAAAGGAAAGAGGATGTCATCATCCCTCTCACACCATCCATCTAAGAAGGTCCACAAAAGGACTCCATTTTTGGAGTTAAATTTCAGAGCAAAGGGCACATTCAAAGGATTAAACATTTCCCAATCAGATACTTTTCTTCATTGGAGCCAAGGGAAAATCCAAAACCATTCATGCCTACTTCAGGGCATGACGATGAGTATCAAAGTACCAAGGATCAGATGCAATTCCATTTCAGTCCAAATGAAGAGAAACTAAAAGAGGAATTTGTCTTGTTTCCACCTAACACCTTGATGATTTGGGTGGAGGACCGGCTTATAGTCAGTTTTTCACTCATACAAGAAGCCATATTCAGTGTTAAATCATTTGCATGGCTGCCCCTTTTGAGAAAGGGAATCTATTTCTCCCTACCTGTGGTAGGATTTTTTAAGCTTTTCTTTCTATCTAGTTATTATAAGAGTAGGAGTAGACTTTGTTTTCAGCAGAAGAAGTGCTTGTGCACACTTTGCATGTCTCATTTGAGGCATGTATGATTTTGTCTTTTTACATAAGTTTTTTTCGTATTGCTCCGAGAGGTGTTGAGGCCAGACATTCACTATTAATGAAGAAGACCCATAGTTTCCTGTAACAGTTGCTAATTTCAAAATAAAACAAATGTAGAGCAACTAAAAATTATTTTTTTTGAGGTAGTTCATTTAAGGATAGGTTCAGGTCACCAAGCGCAAATGGTCGGGCTCAGAGATCCGAGGTAGGATCAGTATCAAGCCATCATTCTTGACTCAATGCCCAATGGATGCTTCAAGGCTCTTTGGTCCCTTCATCTAGCAGGTAGATTCCCTTGAGAGTCACCAAATTGTTATCCCAATTTTTACCCCATGTAAAATTGGTCAGCCACAACTACGCATAGAAGAAACCAGAGAAATCACATTTGAATACTACAAGTAGGCAACAGGATCAGACAATGGAGTGGTAGGGCCTGCGAAAAACCAAATGACCCCATGTAGAAAATAAATTAAGAAACAATTCCATCAAAGAAGCCCATGCTTTAAATCCAAATGAGATAAGTTACATGTAGTTTCTAAAATGGAATAGGAGAGACAAGGAAGGATCAAATAGTGTCAAAGAGCCAGAGGCTCAAAGAAAAAAAAAGGGCGAATGATCAAAGTCTTCAGGATCTGAAAATGGCTTAGAATGAGCCCCAAAATTGGCTAAGCATGGAGGAGACAATAGAAGCTTGAGAGTGTCCAAGTAGTGCATCTCCAAAGGTTAAATCCAAAAGTTAGTCATTAAACAAGCACCAAGCCTCCACGTGTCTAGAGCCCCAAAAGTGACACCAACCATTGAAAAGTATTTGAATAAGCGAGAAGGTGTCAAGTGTTAGAATGACACACATTCAAAAGTGGGATCTTGAGTGAAGACTCAAACTTGCGCCAACCCTCCACATAGCTAATGGTCAATAGAGGTCAAAAAGAGAGTGGGCCTAAAATGAATTAGTATAAAGTGTGCAGTGGAAGGCGCCACGTGTCTTAATAACACTCCATCAAAGGTAAAATCTTGAGTGGGTTTTCAAATGAGCGTATGCTTCCACGTGTCCGAGTCTAAAAAGGGATAGAGTCAAGGTTGAATAGTCCAAGCAAAAGCAAGCCAACGGAAGGAGCCAAGTGTCAACATGACACTCTTTCAAAAGTAAAATTTGGAGTGGGTTTCTAAATGAGATCCAACCCACCATGTGTCCCAGAGTCCAAAGAGGTGCATTGACTATTGAAAATTCCAAAATCAAGCAGAGGCCTCCACATGTCTCGAATGCACAACTTCAAAGGTAAAATTTAAGGTTTGTTTTCAAACGAGCGCCAAGCCGCCACGTGTCCAAGGTTAGAATTTTTTCTCCGCCAAGCAAAGGACTCAAGAAAAATACAAAGGGTCACCGTGGAGACCTGCAGAATCCACCATGTGTCAATTCAACATTATTTCATAAGTGAAAGGCAGGGGATGAATCTGCAAGATGAGCGAGGATACCACGTGGACCCGGTATGAAAGACTCTTTCAAATATTGTGCGCCGGTAACCCAAATATTCAAATGACCATATATTTTCACTGGAAACTCAAATTTGGGTGGGAGAAGATGTTTTGGAAACATCTCGACACCCTCTATGCCTTGGAAGCATAAAATATCTTTCTTCACAGGATTTAGGAGGTGAAAAATGGGAAAACATCTTTGAGGCCATTAATGCAGAATCTATTTGCTCCAACAACCGGATCGAGTTTGATTTGATCTGCCATTCTTCTTCCTTAGCAAGTTGAGAAGCACATGGAACCAGAATCGGCAGTATGTGGGAAGATTTGAGAGAAGAATTGATTGACGGTGGTTGAGCTTTCAGAATAGGATTCAATGTGTCTTAAGGTGGTTGATGTAGGATTATAATTTTTCCCTCATCTCTCTCTTATTCTTCCTATATATTGTAAAATAGGGGCATATTCAAACATTGGTGGTTGTTTCACTTATTCCCCCTCTCTTTCTTCCTTAAGGTATAGTTTGGAGACTAAACCTCCTCTCACGGCTCGTAATGGTGTTTCTTTCCCTGTTTCCCACTAACGATGTATCATGTAATGTTTTAGAGCAATATAATTTGTTTCATGATGCATCTATCCATTCTTGGCTTATTTTGTTGTCTCTTCTTACCTCTCATAAGTGCAACGATGAGTACATATTCGATGTTTTTACAAGTCTTGGGAGTTGTGTTTAATGGGTTTCAAAGTGGTGTCCATTTGAAATCTATCTCTTGTCTGTGTTGAATCTTATTCACCCTCTCTAAGATGCTCACCTCTCTCCACTTCAGTTAGTCGGGCCTATGATCATCCACTTCCTTTTCAGGTGTATCACTACTTAGTATATGCTATTTCACCCTTTCTCTCTCTATCTCTCTCGTCCCTTGAAATGATTATATTAGGATAGAATATGTTCTTCCCGCTTTGGAGTAGCTTGTGGCAAGTAGATTAGGAAGCAAGAAGCGGCTTTCTCGGAGGTCCATCTCAAGTTTTAAAAGTCCCACATCTTGAGAGATAGTCCCATGTTGTGTAATCACACAGATGCCCCACCTCAAAATCGGCCATTCAGAGATGTTGTGATTCTCGCACTAATAAGGACCCCTGCAAAGGTTAGATATGATGAATTTGAGATGTGTGAGGTTCCCGGGAGTGTCTTGGGGTGCCTCGCGGTGCCGTGGTCTACAACATGGGTGCTCGAACACCGTAAAAGCTCAAAATATGAGTTTTTAAGTATCATGATTTGTCTCGAAACCCTACTAGTTTGTCACACTGGATCTATCGAATGAACCGGAAAATGACCTAAAATATAAAGAGAAGTATCAAAATCCTAGAAAAATAAAATATGTATATGAGTGGGTCGATGGCCTTAGCCACCAAACTAGTTGTCGTAACACCGAGTGCTATAATACATTTTGGACCGAATGTGGTTCTTGTGTGTGTGTGCATGTCGTGTTCTAGGTGCTCTCATTCCGGTTGCACTTTTTGAAGTAGCGAGTAAAAGAACTATAGAAAATTTAAGAAGAATGTGTGCATGGAATATAATAAAATCCCTCCCCTATGAAGTGTGCAAGATGTATATCTCCAAGCCTTGATGCAGCAAGAATTGATGTAAGTGATGTAATGGATGTAGCTCTAGATGGAGTGATAGTAATATGTGATGCTAGGGTCCTCATTATGGTCTTATAAGCTTTATATTTATAGGGCTCTCAAGTTTAATTTTGTAATTAATCCCGACAAGGCCGACTGAGGAAAAGATAAAGACAAAAAATGACTAGAAAATCCCCAAAAAGAAGTGGGAAAAGGATGTGCATAGACTAGGGTGCCCAGAAGTGGGACCGAGGTGACTCGAGGTAGACTGGAGTTCCTGAATATGAGCTAGAATGACAAGGAAGTTGTGAAATGGGTGGGTATGTGCTAGAAAATACATAGAAAGTATGAAATAAATATAATATACCTATGGCCAAAAGGTGGGATTAATTAGTACTTTAACCACTTGAGAACCTTCTAAATAGTAGTATAAGATCGGGCTAAATTATGTGTAAAGTGCATAATTTTGTGTCTACAAGATATGTTGTTTTGTAGTCATTAATGACACATTTTATAGTCTGATCACCTATTTTTTGGCCTTTATTGTTTATTTTGTTG
Organism: Taxus wallichiana var. yunnanensis; assembly: GCA_018340775.1. Lineage (NCBI taxonomy): Eukaryota > Viridiplantae > Streptophyta > Pinopsida > Cupressales > Taxaceae > Taxus > Taxus wallichiana. The sequence continues at coordinate 266,984,842 of CM031240.1, forward strand.
CACATTTATCTCTCATAAAGTCACTTTTGGTCAGATCTAAGGGATCCCTCTCTATTATTTCTCACTCAGTTCTCATCTCTAGTCTCGAACAATAACACTTTCACTTGGATGGGAGTGCTAGACACCCATGTCCATCCTAGGTGACCTTTTCCACTTTGTATTTGATTTTTATCTTCACACTTGAGGTCAGTATTTTCTATTTTCACATTTTCCCCGAGGTACTAGTTGACATGTAAGGTCATTAGTGTTGAAATTCAAACAAGAGATCCCTATATAAACACAACATGCATAATAACTTATGGGAAAACTATTATTTTCAATTTCTAGCTATCTGCATAGTGAAAAGGATTGCATTTGGGCATTCTTCTACATCACACACAACATATGAATGGGATTTCATTCTATTCCATCCATAATTTACATTTTACCCAGCTATTCCCCTCTATCTCTATGTCGTTGGTGATAGGAGACCTAGGAACATTATTGCACACATGGGAACACAAAAATACATTGGGTTTGAGATTTATTGCAATTATCAGTTGTAAGTCCAAGATTGTGGCAAATGAGAACACTCTAATCCCTCATTCTCGAATCTTTCATTTTAGGGTTTTATAGGTTCTTTATTGATTACGGATCTACAAGTACCTCGAAAAACCATGTGCGACATTCACATGGGACCAAAGATGAAGTATTATGAAGACCTACCAATGATATCGAATCAGATTCCTAGTTGTTCCAAAGACCAGAAATCTAGATTTTAGACCAGGTAATCCTAGGCACCCTCATCCTTACCCAAGCAACCTGGCCTCTGGCCGGATCTTCCTCTCGTTGTAATTTTCTAAGTTTCATTATGACGCTCTATTTTGTTGTTTCATCACATTTCATAGTCTAATGTCACCGTGAGGTAAATCAAATTTGTGTAATTCCCTCTCCCCTTTCAGTTCATTTCATTTATAATATTAAATAAATTACTTAGCATCTATATTCCATTATATGTCATTTATCATATTTGTACATTTCATATTTTTATTAAATTATTAGATTTTATTGAATCAGGGAGAAGCATATTCTAGAGAATATATGTAAAGAGAGGGATATAATACATAGAAATTTACTTTATTCTTGTGAATTTTTAGGTTTTTTATAATAAGAGAGAAGTGGAATGATTCAATGATTATTTGATATTCAAATGGGTGTATAGATACATAAGAAATTTCTTAGTGAAAAATGAATTCACTAACAAGTTTCCACACACACACTCTTTTGTAATCAATGATAGGTGACTTATGTTCAGGAATGTTCATATCATTCGTAATGTGACATAACAAATTTCTTTGTACACAAGTCCTCGTATGGTGTGATATTCTACCTCAATGAATGAGAGAGTAAAATTAGTTGTCTTTTTTATTATCAATGAGAAAGGTCCAAATTCGAGATGAAAAACATATTTTGACGTTGATTTCCTATAATTAACAAATCCATCATAGTATGAGTTGGTATATCCTTGTAAAAGAAACTTAGATTACTTCTTATATTCCAAACAATAATCAACTATACCTCAGACATATTTAATAGCATGCTTTGAAAGTACTCAATGAAAATGTTTATGTTCTTGAATGAACATGAAAAAATAGATAAAAGAAAAGAAAAGATCTAGTATGAAATATGTCGAGTAAATGAGACTCCAAAAAATTACCTCTAGTGATTAGCCACTACTTGAGGTGAATCTTTGAATCTAGAAATTTATGAAGCTTTCTCCATTGGATTGGACACGAGTTTACAATTAGACATTCCATACTTTTATAGTAGTGTCTTAACATATTGCATCTATGAGATAAAAATTTGATTCATCTTAAGTCATATCTAAAAGATAAGAAATGAATGACGTACCCCATATATTTCATATTTAAGGATTTTTGACATCGTATTTAGATATTTGAGAAAAAAATTCAGATCCCTATGATCACAAGATCATCCATATACAAAACAAGAATTAACATATTTATACCTATCTTATTAATATATAAATTTAAATCATAGGGTCTATGGGTGAATCCATGATGTAATAGGTGATCATATATTTAAATGTAGTATGGCTTGGGTTTTTTTTTCACCATAAAGAGACTTAATTTAATGATGTATCTTAATATGATGTTCCTCATCGAAAATCCTTTATGATTAGGTCATATATGGTGCTTTTTTAATATCATCATTAAATTAATCACTTTGTACATCCATATATCGAAGTTTCCATTCTTCTTGTGTTGCTAGTGCACATAAATATGATAATAGTACAAACCCTCAGATTGGGTAACAATGTATCCTTCTATTCAATTATGTATAACAAAGAATATCCTTTTGCAATAATCCACTCTTTATGCTTGAAGATAGATCCATGTGTATGCATGATAAAGATGTGTTTCATTATTTTGAACTATTAAATCATCTATTCGAAAAGCATATCAAGGAAACAAGTGGGAAATACACATGTACCAGAATATAATGGGTATACTAAAATGGGCTACAATGATTTCTAGGTTTTCATATATAGATGGAAGTAATCCCTATGCTAAGTCAACCAAGGATTTCAGTGGCCCACAAATCAATGTAGATGAAGGAACCCTACCTGAGATATTGATAGTTGGATTTGGAGAGGTATAAATCAATAGGAAAAATAGAATGACAATGATCATATCTAAGAAGATGATAATGGATAATAGTACTTTACTAACAAGAAAATAAAAATATCAAATACAAAGATAACATAGCACAATGAAGAAGGAAATTAACTTACCTATGTTAAATGAAAAGAGTTGGTTGTAACACTCACATTGTACTTCTTGGGTGGTAGCTGATGCACTTATCACTCTAGAGATGGAACACATCAAGAGATAATTTTTAATAGGTGGATGAGGGGAATATTTTTCATGTGCAATACTTTATATAGGTTACTTAATAGTGTAATAAACTATCCAAGAAGAAGAGTATCCAATCCAATATAAGAAATATGGAAGATGAACCAAGAGATAAGTGACTACATATGATGATGATGAAAAGAGAAGATTTAATGACAATTTAAATGATTCTAGATTAATTTTTAATTAATTTCAAATGAGGTAAAGGTTTATATAGGATTCAATTTCCTGTAAGTGGTGACATCAACCATGAGGAAATACAACACCAATCTTCATTCACAGGAAATTATGTCAGCCAAAGATGTTGAAAAGAGGTAAGGTATCACAAAATTTTAAAATATTGTGTAATAGATCATTAATGTAGATAAATAATGTGCTAAGTGAAGAGAGCCAAGAAAGAAATTATGAATGTTATGTACATGAGATCTATGAACACAATGATACCTAGTGCATGGAAAATTAAGGATGAGACTGAATAGTTAAAATATATCCATGTACTATCTCTAGAATTAGATCCATCAGTGACCCTTATCTTCACAATGGAAATTTTTAGTAACATGTATGTAATATTAAAAGTGAAAAATTAGCTCTATATATATATATGCCCCAGTTGTTGATCACTACATATCTCAATAGAGAAACATGGGGTGGTTAATGGAATGGAATAGTCCATAACATGTGATATTGAAAGTAGATCTTTGAAAGAATGCTGAAAGGACTAGTTGAAATTAAATATACCCACCAACATGTACCTTTTAGTGTCACTTTTCCTTGCATGTGTAGGCATAATGCAACAATAACCCCGAGAATAAAAATTAAAAGGAAACACTAAACTATCATTAGTAAAATAATACATAAATAACCTTGCTAGGGGCCCATAGGATGGATGTCGTGTCGAGATGTCAAGATATTGTGTTGATGATATGATGTCAAAATGGGTGAAAATTGAAGATCATAAAAAGTAGTCATGTAATATATAGAAATAAATGGCCTAAGATCATGGTCATAACATAACAAATTGAATGTGTTGTGGAGGTCCGAATTGAAAATACCAATCATTTTAAGATTTGGGTTGATTAGGAATAAATTTGAATAGAAATTTTGGGTTTTATATAGATATTTTTATTTTCCTATTATGTTTTTAGAAGTGAGAGAATTGAGCTTCGGAATTAAAAATTTTGGTGTATTTTTATGAAATGACATGACTATAAGGTGGTGATGGTGGACATCGAGGTGGAGCACATGCGAGGAGCGATCACATGTAAGTCATCACATTTAAATTTTAGAGTAGATTAGCAATTATTTAATAAATATTAATAATAAGGTGAAAAACAAGAATTATGGAATATGAATTTGGCTATTTTTATGACCACTAAAGTGACTACATTTTTCCCAAAATTCCATAATCAATAATTTGTCTCATGCAAATAGCCAAAAGATGGCCAATGTCAACGTATATCTTTTATTTAAATTCACGTCATCGAGAGGATAGGTTTTCGAAAATTATTGGATTACAAAGAAATATATAGAAACTTCCTTTTCATTTGGTATTTTAATTTTTTTTTATTAAATTCATCAAATATATATACATATACATATAAATATAGATATACATATACATATACATAAATCTAGAAGACCCGTAAAATTTAAAAGACTCTCGCTAACTACTTAAGATGTTGCTAAACCTTTTGATAAGTTTTATTAAATGAGGATTTGCTAAGTTTCACCCATTCTAAGAACATGAGTGTAAAGGTATTGTAAAGGATCTCCAAAGCTAGGAAATAAGTAATTGGTGGACGTATGGCATTATTTCTAGCCTCTTAAATGTAAAGGAATTCCCTGGTCTCCAAGACCTTGGAGTGAACCAATTAAATAAATTTTTGGGTCATTGGTGAGGTAAGGAAGAGTGAAAGTTAGGTGCACAAGTGAAAAATGCATTTACAAGTCAGATACCTCCATTTGGACTTAAAATGAGTTTTGTGCAAGATATATCCTTCATGCTAATGAATTATGCTTCATTCACCACCCAATCCATAGTTTCATTCAAAAAATATATCCTATTTCACTAATGTCATGAACATTAATTTTATATAATTTGGAAATGTAGAGAATCGTGTTTGGTCATTTTGGTCACAACTTATAAAAAAATTTTAGGTGGGTTACTTGAAATTTTCCCTGTAGTGGTTATTGTGTTAAATTTAGTGAAACTTGCATCATGGGGTAGCTTAGGAAAAAATGCATTTGGGAGGGATTCTAGGTGGATACCCACATACTAAGAATGGTCTCGAAATAGTTAGGGAAACTATCATCAACGGTGATATAACCATTTCCACCCTTTAAGAACCATTATGCTAGAGATTTTGCGGGAGTAAGGTCAAGGTAATAAAGCACTTCAACCCATAGGATATGATGACCAGGAACACATGGTCAAAAGCATTAGAGGCTAGGTGCAGATACTTAGGTCCCAACATAGATTCTATTCATCATTGGTTCAAAGGAGGGATCTCGATCGAGTATTTTTGGATACAAAGTTGCATGACCGAGTATGTCCAAGTACCATACAGGGGGATCTAGAAAACATGCACCATGCCTTGAAGAGAATTAGACGTAATGACTCTGGTGGAGGATTTCTTAAGCCAATTAGGGTATAGATGGTCAAAAAATTAAACAGATGCCTAGACCATAGTGCGAAGGAGATATGATCTTGATGCCCGAGATATGTTTTCTCAATATCTAAGAGATGGAAGTCGGTGTGATGTTGAGGTGGAGGTTTTGGATGGCCAAGAAGATGATGAGATTATCGTCGAAATGACAGGGTATACAGGCATGATTTATAGTATGTTACTTAGATTATTTTGATAGAAATATTTGATATTATTAGTCACATGTGATGTTTTTAGTTTTTGAAGAAAATGTGATGAAGTGGTACTCGTTAGTCAAGAATGCCCACCATGAGATCCTAGACATTGTGTTAGATGTTAAGATAGTGTAGCGATGGTGGATCTAGTTAAAACATTTGTTGGGGTTATTGTGATTTCATTTCATTTAGTAGGCATGACATCAAACACATTGATGATGTATTTATATGTACAAGTCTATGTTGTCACATATAACATATATTTGATGTTGTAGAGTCTATTGTAGTCATAATAAGTCCTTGTATATGAGTAATCATCTCAACTAGTAGACATTTAGAGAGCTACGACTTAGATTTTTCATAAGAGAACTTGACCTAAAGATCAAATCAGTAGAAAGGTTTTCCATAAATATCCCAAGATCATTTGAGTATGGTAAAAAAATCAAAGAGTTTTCCTTTTATTTTTGAATGTCTAAAATAGATTCTATTGGAACAACTTATCATCCGCAAAATATTTGAGTAGGATGAAAAAAGGAGAAACTAGCCAATCACGCTATGACAAGTAGTAAAATTAAATCAAGAAAAAGGAAATAAATAATGGTTTTGTGACCTGTGATCTTCGATTCTCATTTTTGGATTTGTGCATCATGTTATTTTACCTCTTGGGCCCCTTAGTCAAGGTCAACATACATTTTTATTAGTGGTTATTTTACTTCATTACTTAATTTATATATTGCCAAAATATTGTATATATTTGCTTCACATTGTATTTCAAGGATGCATTCCAGAAATATATTGCAAAGAATTTGAATGTGTGGGGATTAAGTTTCATTATTGGAAAAATTTTGAGGTTGGCAAGATGACGCATCACTAAACTCATCGCTCATGAACAACTCACCCTTACCCATGATTTTCCAAGCTAACGAAGCAAAATAATCACCCAAACAACTAACCGATCATCAAAACATAGTTTAGGTGACAAAACGTAGCCCAACAGATCCACCGACCACTATATACATGGCACCTTAACTTGGAAAAAATCCAACAGACTCCAATTTACCACATCAAGCTAAATACATTAGGCCAATAGCAACTTTACCCATCATATTTACTTGACATAAATAATCCAATCTCACATAACCTAAGCAATGTGGAATTTTTAACCATTTTTCTTAACAAAGAGATAGAGATGGTTAAAGTAGCTCAACCCCCACACATTTAGATTAGAAAAATTTAACCCTTCTACTATATTATTGGTAGTTTATAAGTTTTGTTGGTCTGAAAATCTATCGGTTAGGCCTATCATGGGGAAACAAACTAACAAAGTGTGCGTGGCGTGAGCCCCTCTTCGAGACATCCAAGTGAAATTGGTTTATTGTTAATCTATCAAGAAGAAATCTATTGAAATCTACACTATTCTAACTTCAACGGGTTTGGGATCTCATGCAAGTATAGGTAGTTCCAACTATGAACAGTAAAGGTAAGAGGGAAGGAACAGAGGAGGGAAGATTTGAAGGAAGAAAAGAAATTAATTCCAAGACATAAAGGTCGGAAGGTTTATGCTTTGGGCTAGTAGTAAACATAGCCAAACTTACTTCCATAAACAATCAAAGCAATATTGATGAACATATGAAAATATTAGAAATTAATCTAATAGAATAAAAACATAGATCTAACTTAAGAAAGATCTGATGCAAATAACACACACATTAAGCACAAAGTTTGAATATGTGTATTAATATTTCTTCTGTTGCAAGAAAACACAAAGTCTTTCTCTCCTCACTTCTCTTTTCATACAAAAATGTTCACCCCGAATACAACAAGTATTCTAGTATTTATAGAAGGAGAGGAGGAAAGAAGACAAAAGAAAACCCACTACTTACAAAATATCTTACAAGATATTTACAAAAGATCTAGAAAATATCTAAAAAGTCAATAGTTGACTTGGGAAATTTTTGGATGGCAATATCCCATGGTGCAACATGGATGAGGTCATCGTGTATGCCAAAGATGATTTTTAAAATATTTTACAAAAAAAATCAATGCATTCCAATGTAAAAGGGCGCACTTTTTTGCATGTCGACACACAAATTTCTCCCCTTTGTATAAGGGCGTAGTTTTTTACATGTCAACACACCAATTTCTCTCCTTTGTAAAAGGGCGCACTTTTCTGCATGTCGACACACCAATTTCTCCCCTTTTGAAAAGGGCACACTTTTCTACATGTCGACACACCAATTTCTCCCTTTTGTAAAGTGGTGCAACTTTACTCATGTCGACACACAAATTTCTCCCCTTTGGATAAGCAAAAAGTGGCTAGGTTCTGAAACAACTTGATTTTTCGAAAGGGAGTTTCGGGCTATTTCAGACATTGACAAAATTCCTTGGGGCCAAAATAAATTTTTTTGGTATAGTTACCGCAAATTGCCCCCTGTCAATTTTGCAGATAACACCTGCTCTTTCTAGGGACTATCTTTGAGTGAAACTTAAGGGTAGAGAATCCCAAATTTTTCATGTGCCTATCCATTGGGTTATAGAGAGTCAAAAACAAGGGTGACCAAGGGGCGAACAAAAAGGAAAATAAAGGGAACACACAACAAATAGAAAGCAAACACACAATGAACAAGAAAATTGTACAAAGAAGAGAGCAAGCTCTACTTCCTGAAGATCTTCAGGTGCTTCTAGCTATAGGGAAGCGGGAGTTTGGTTCCATCCAGATATGAGAGATAGAAACAATTCCCTTTGTTGAGCTGCTTGATCTTGTATGGTCCCCCTCCAAAGAGAGTCAAACTTCATGTGCATCCTTTCGGTTCTCTTCGTTTGTCCCACGTAAGAACAAGATCTCTTACTTGGAAATATCTTTGTTTAGATTTTTTGTTGAACAACCGCTTAACTTGATTCTGATGTTTAGTGATCTTTTCGACCACTTTCACTCACTTTTCTTCAAGTTCTATTAGGTATATAATCCTCTTTTCAAGAGAATTCTAAAAAGTTTCATCTTCAATTGCTCAAGCTAAGTACGAAAGGAGGAAGTTCTGTGGAGATAGGGATTTTAGCATCGATCCCATACAACACGTGGAAAGATGACATGTTGAGAGACCTCTTTGGAGTAATACGATCTCGCCCACAAAGCATCATATAATGATTTGTGCCAGATCGCTGGTTCTCATCAACTAGCTTCCATATGATAGTTACCAAGTTCTTGTTGCTGGATTCTTCCTGACCATTTCCTTGAGGATAATAATCAGGAACATGAGCCAAGTTTATTCTGTATCCATAACAAAAACCAATAAATTCCTGTGAAGATAAGTTTGAAGCATTATCATCAACTATTTTGTGTGGAATGCCAAATATCACAATAATATTCTCTTTGATGAAGTTGTAAACAACTTCAGAAGTGGCATGCTTGACAGGTATGGCCTCCACCCATTTCTTGAAGTAATCCATTGTTGTTAGGACATAACTATGCCTAGCACTAGATTGAGGATTGAGTGCTCTAATGAAATCAATTCCCCATTGTCTGAATGGTTCGGCCAATGATGATGGGCCCGAGGGGAAACGTAACCAGCTTTGGTTTACAAACAAACCTGTTGGCAAAGTTCACAATTCGCTATCCAGTGGTCGTATCTTGAAATAGCGTTGGATAGTAGTACTTGGCCCAAATGATTTTATGTGTTGCCATGGATGAGGAGAAGTGACCACCATAGGCTGAGTCATGAAAAATCTCCAACAATTTTACCTGCTGCGACTTATCAACACATCATAGAAAAACACCGTCAATTCCGCATTTGTATAATCCATCATCCCATATGACATATCTTGCGGCTCAGACTTTGACCGCTCACTTTTCCTTTATGGCTGAGTGAATTGGGAACTCACCATAGGTGAGAAAGAATGTGATATCGAATACCATTCATTGTTGGTTACAACAAACAGAACCATGGGCAAAGAAACCGCTTCTCCAATTCATTTTTTCTCCATCAACATGATCAACTTTCTCTTGGTACCTCTCGAGTCTTTATTTTCAGCCATTAGCCTGACACATGCCTTTACCTCTTACCAACTCAGTTGGTTTGATGTCTAGATTGTATTCATGGATCTTTTCGATCCAATTCCCTCATAAGCTCCCTAACTCATGTTGAGTCGGGATAGACTTAACAAGTCGTGTCGGGAACCAACACTACTATATGAGAATTAAGAATATAGTAACGGAAATTTTTTACTAATTTTACCATGGAAAAGACATGATTTTCAAATTTCAACATCTTCAGTTCATGAGGCTTAAGAGGAGAGCTCATGAAATAAATCAGGGATTCAATATCTTCAGAGTTCTTTTACATCAAGATAGTTGATACAGTATGCGCAGATGCATAACTGTATATGATGAAGTCTTTGTTGAAGTCAGGACACACCAGGACAGGAGCATGGGTGATGGAGGTTTTTACATATTCGAATGATGTCTTTCCTTCCTCACTCCATCGGAATGTTTGGGACCCTTTCATCATATTAGATATATGACAAGTCTTTTCAGGAAAATTGGGAACAAAGCGTCTAAGAAAATTTACCTTTCCAAAGAAAGAGTGAATGTTAGTCTTGCTTGTAGGAAAAGTAAGGATATGAATAGTCTTGACCCTTTCGACATCTATCTTAGTTTCTTCTCTCTGCTAATGACATATCTTAGCAGCTTTCTTTCGGTGACCCCAAAAATGACTTGTTGGGATTTAGAGAAATCTTGTGCTCTCGGCATCTTATCAAGACTTGTTCCAAATGATCGCAGTGATCATTTCATCTTTTAGAAAACATGGTCAGGTCATCTAGGTAAACTACGATGACTTTTCCCATCATACCTTTTAATTCAAAGCCCATTTCTCATTGGAAGGTGGCACCGGGCGTTGATCAAACCAAATGGCATTCGTTGTAGGTGAAGGTACCCCAAGGAGTGTTGAATGCTTTTTTGAACTGATCTTTAGGCGTGACTTCAATTTGATTGTAATCCAAAAAACTGTCAAGCATAGACAACATTTTTGAACCAGTTACTTCATGTATGACTTGATCCATTATCGGTAGTGGATAGTTATCTTTTAAGGATGACTAGTTCAAGTTGCAAAATTCCACGCATATGCATATCTCACCATTCTTCTTCCACAGCACAATATTTGTAACCCATGTACTGTGATGAATTGGAAAAATAATTCTTGCATCCAACATCTTTTGAATTTCAGCCTGGATGGTACCTAAGATTTTGGGGTTGTAATGCCTTTGCTTTTGATGAAAAGGCTTGACATCATCCTTGAGCGAGAATGTCATGCCGAATGTCCTTTGGCTTGAAAGACTTCAGATAAACATAAGACCATGCTAACACATCCATGTACTTTTTTAGCAACTTAACGAATTTTCACTTTTCCTCAGGTGTACAACACTTCCCGATATTCACGGAACGAGGATGTTCTGCAAAGTACCCAGATTGATGGATTTAGTTTCCCGAGAAGAGCAAGGATCATCCTGTCACTTTGTCTTGACAAAATGGTCATGATTATGAAATAATCATTCTAAGGAAACCAAACCTTTTAGAATATTATTTCCTTTGACATGTATCACCGTATCTTTTTCAAATTCATGTGCTTGGCCGGTGAGAGACTCATGACACATAGAAGTTGATCCATCGAAATGAAGTTCTTTGAAATTGTTAGCTTTCTCCAAAAAGGTGATAAGTTGGTTGTCATCATTAAACACTTGCTAGTGTTGTGAATTATCTGGTACACTTGGGAAAAAAACCACCTCAATGGTATATGTATCCATTTTTAACCCTGGGTGAGGGAGCATGAGAGAGGCTGAGATGGCCAATGAATCAACCATGTCATTTTGAGCTCGCAGAACTACTTTGATTGAGAAAGTGTCAAACTCTTCGATGTTATCCCATACCGCATTGCGGTAGTGTCTGAGCCGGTCATTCTTTACTTGATATATCCCTTTTACCTGATTGATAATTAGCTCAGCATCACCTTGCACTCTTAGATTCTTTATTCCCTTCTCTTTTGTAGCTTGCATGCCAAGTAATAAGGATTCATACTTAGTAGTATTATTCATATTGAAGAACTACAACTTGAAATAAAAAGGGAAAATATCCTCTTCAGGAGATATTAGAACAGCCCCAGACCGCATCCACTTGTCGCACAACTGCCATCAAATTGCAATGTCCATACTTTGTTGAGATCCTCTTTTTGGATGAGAATGTCCATTCTATCTGAGTCAGTGGATAAGAAATAGTTTCCCATCCCTGATGATTCAAAAAGAATATGAGCCTTAGGGTCATCAGAGTTGGTGACTAGATATTTCTTTTGTGATTTTGGTTCCAACGTCTACATCACCCCTTTGATAGGAATCCTAGCTTTGGACCAGTCCATATGAATTTCCCCACCAACTTCTTTACAAAAGCTCCTCCCTAGAAATATCTCGTATGCTGTTGGAATATCAGCTACGAGAATAGTCATTTTTACCCTTTTCTCAGGAAATGTCACGAATGCAAACTATGCATCCTTGATCTGACCAATCAATGGTACCTATTTGGTTTCCATGGAGTAACATCTACCAAAAGCTTTAGTAAGTTTGAGGCCCAAAGCATGGGAGACCTTTGCTAGAATAACATTGTAAGAAGCTCCGTAATCAATTATACGATTACTTAGTTTATGACCATTGATCGGAGAGATAGGTAAAAAGGTTTAATTTTCCTTGATGCGAAGTCGAGGCAACGTTTATTCGAGACGTAGGAGGAATGGAAAGAATTCCTTTTGGGGAAATGGGAGGGGGACGAAAGACTTACTTTGAATATATTTAGTTAACCTTATAAGCTGCTCTGGGTTGGATTGAAGGTACTCAACTTCTGATATCCAATCTTGGTATTTTTGGCATGATCAACTATATCGAATGTAACCAAGGGTTATACTAACGAAGGAATGAGTCCTTTGTTTAAATTTTTGTGGAGGAGGATTCTTTTGGGCTTTGTGGGACTGGAGGAAGGTTGAATTGGAGGAGAAACAGGAGGAAAATATTTCTTCACAAAAGGTTTAATAGGAGGTTGAGTAGGAAGGGGATTACCTCTTTTAGAGATCATGGCGGTGGAGTTACCACAACCTTTTCCTTTTATTTTTCAGCAGATAACTTTTACTTCTTTTCCTTGTGAGCGATTGTAAAACCACATATGATCTCCGCTCACATACCCTTGGGTACCCTCTTCTTCATCGATTCCTCATCTTCAAAGTTCATATACCAAGTAGTAGAGTCACCAGCTTGTTTCATCGACATCTTGATCATCTTTGCCTTGCGATGAAGGTTCTTCATAATTTGACTCATCTTCTTGATTTCAACCAAAGCATTGACTCGGAGGGGATTCAATTACTAACCTCGAGAACTAGTAGGAAAACATGGCCTTTGACGGCATTTTGGAGTGAATTTCCTTGTGGGATATATCGGTATGGAGTAGTAGACAATGTTTGAGCCAATTGCTTCTTTAATGAGAGCAAGTCATTCGCCATCTTCTAGAATGTTGGATCTGATGAGGTAGCTTGAGAAGAAGTTGAAGCCTTTGATTTTGACAGCTCTCATCTTAACTCACCGGATATAAGAAGGTTTTCTTCTATCCGAATGGCCATAGCTTGAGCAAGGGCCAAGGTGGGTATCTATTCCTATAAAAGTAAGAAACTTACTTTCGAACTCATTGCGTTCAAGAAGAAACACTTTTGATTCTCTAATGTCGGCATCATGGCAAGCAACACATGGTTGATCAGTGAATTGAATCAGGTGATAAAATCGTGCATGGTTTCATTGGTCTCCTTATTTATGTGAGTGATTTGTGATAATAACGCAAATGCGTCTTCTAAAGGTTTGTATCTGTCTTCAAATGCAGTCTGTAATGTGGCCCAACTGGTGATGGATCCAGCTAGTAAATGTTGGAACCATTCTATTTTTCACCCTGTAAGGTCTCCGTAAAGAGATATAATGATATGTCCTCATGAGTTACATCCTGAATGTTGCATGAAATAATAAACGAAGCTATATGTGTGTCTGTGCTTTGATTTCTGCTCCCATCAAATTTCAGGATTTTTTTGTGATTTTTGTGAGGGAGGGGGTGATTTGGATGTGGAAGTGCTAGAGGACCCATGGAATTTCCCATGGTACAAGAAGATTTGGTACCATTTGAAAAGCATGAAAATAACACGAGTAGGGAGTGTGATTCCAAGTAGTAAAAGAGCACCGCAAGCCGATATCAAGGCACCTTATGAGATCCGGCTCTTTCATGGAGGTGAGGCACTTCTTGTTGATCGATCTGCTAAGCTCGGTGGTGTGAATCATGCTAGAGTGATACTGAAATTGTGCCTTTGAAGTAGATCAAAAATTGGATCAAATTCCCCACAAGCTCTTCTGTTACGAGTAAATGGTTCACCCAATAGTGTATCCATTTAGATCGTACCAATCAAGAGTAGATTTACAACAATATTTTTGTTTATACTTCCTAATTTTTTAATTTTTCTTGCAAAATCAGCAGCATGTACTTTTTTCAATATTTAATTTTACCCTTTTAATAACAACTGATTGCAGTTTTCTGACAAAGATCAATAAGGATAAAAAGTGGGTCAATTTAGTAGGCTGATTTTCAGATCTTTGACTTGAATTTTGTAAGGTTTTGAAAATATCATAAAATGTCAGAATCTCAGATCTACTAAAATATACAAGTTTTTGTAAAAAATCAGCGAACTAAAAGTTTCTATCTGGTCCAGATCTATGGATTTTCCTAAGGAAATTTTTAGTTTTGATCACTTATGCAAAAATTTTGATTTTCAACAAAGGGTTAAAATTTGCAATCTGGTAGTGATTTTTTACAGTTTTTTAGTTATTTCCTTAGTTTGATCCCCAACATAGTCACCAAAAATTGTTGGTCCTGGGCGGCAGTCATGCGGAAATAGGCCAACATAGTCCAAGGCAAAGCCCTCTTCGAGACATCAAAGTGAAACTAGTTTATTGCTAATCTATCAAGTAGGAATCTATGCAAATCTACATTATTCTAACTTCAGGGTGTTTGGGATCTCATCCCAGTAGAGGTAGTTCCAACTACGAAAATAAAGGTAACAGGAAGGAATAGAGGGTAGATCTGAAGGAAGAAAAGAAACGAATTCCAAGATAGAAAGGTTAGAAGGTTTATGCTTTAGGCTGGTAGTAAATAGAGCCAAACTTACTTGCATAAACAATTAAAGCAATACTGATGAACATATGACAATATTAGGAATGAATCTAATAGAATAAAAACATAGATCTAACTTAAGAAATATTTGATGTAAATAACACACACATTAAGCACAAAGTTTGAATATGTGTATTAATATTTCTTCTGTTGCAAGAAAACACAAATTCTTTCTCTCCTCACTTCTCTTTTCATACAAAAATGTCCACCCCGAATACAACAAGTATTCTAGTATTTATAGAAGGAGAGGAGGAAAGAAGACAAAATTAAACCCACTACTTACAAAATATCTTACAAGATATTTACAAAAGATCTAGAAAATATCTAAAAGTCAATAGTTGACTTGGGCAAGTTTTTGGATGGCAACATCCCATGGTGCAACATGGATGAGGTCATCATGTATGCCAACATGCTTTTTAAAATATTTTACAAAAATGATCAACGCATTCCAGTGTAAAAGGGCACACTTTTCTGCATGTCGACACACCAATTTCTCCCCTTTGTAAAAGGGCGCAGTTTTCTGCATGTCGACACACCAATTTCTCCCCTTTGTAAAAGGGTGCAATTTTCTGCATGTCAACACACAAATTTCTCTCCTTTGTAAAAGGGAGAACTTTTTTTGCATTTCGACACACCAATTTCTCCCCTTTGTAAAGTGGTGCAACTTTCCTCATGTCGACACACAAATTTCTCCCCTTTGGATAGGCAAAAAGTGGCTAAGTTATGAAACAACTTGATTTTTGAAAGGAAGTTTTAGGCTATTTCAAAAGTTGACAAACTTCGTTGGGGCCAAAACATAATTTTTTGGTATAGTTACCTACAAATTTCCCTTCTCAATTTTGCAAGATAACAAGTTTTAAAAGGTAGAAAAATATATTTCAAGTAAGCTTAGTCCAATGACTATGATAATACGATAACGAGGTAGTTTTTAAAATCTACATTTTTATAGTACTTAAGTACAAAACTAGGTCTCAGTGTAAACCGAGAAAATGTTCAAAATTCGAGAAAAAATTAGTGGCATATTTATTGTACTAATTTGGAGTCTTTGAGATATTATTTTGCAAAATATAATTTACTAGAAGATAAAAATATTAAGGTAAGTTTTCCTTGGAGAGACGTGAACAAACACGGAGAGTGAACACTAATGTTTTTCAAAGGTCACAAATTCCCATAGTCTTACGGAAGGTTTATGAGATTCATTTTTAAAGATTTTTATATATAGTTTTAAATATGAACATTAATGCATTGATTCAAATTGAACCTAGGTACATAATAATTTATTAACCTTTGAATAATTCTTTCATCGTGTTATTCTTATTTTTCTTCCAATCTCATATTATTTATATTTTAGCTTTGTAAGAAAATTTAAATTTGCATGATAATTTATTATAAATTGATAAATTCAAGTAAATTGGAAATCTAAATAGTTTGAATGGATAACTTAAATGAATTATTAATATTTGTTTGAAATAATTATTTAAAAACATTTGGATCATATTTAAAAAATATTTTTAATTAGATTCAATTGATAAAAAGATTATTAAATTAAATTTTTAAAAGATTTTTGTTAAGATTTAAGAAGTGGTAGATTTATTTTGGTGTTTATGCATCATACTTTGGTATGAAAGTTCAATGATTCAGTTGATTACTTTCAGTTTCATTTTTATATCAGTTTGATTTTCTAATCCCATCATATTTTGTTGAATTTGTGGCTTGATCTTAAATTTTTTAAATTACGGTGTTGTGGAAGTACATGATGTTTGTAGATAGATATGTGCAAGGTATTGAAGAGACAAAGGTTGGAAGAGTAGGAAAGTATACACAAGAAATTTCAAGAAGAAAATACATTATTAAGATGAAATATCTACTCACTAGAAGAACAAGTTTCATGTTCAAGACCCAAGCTAGAACCCAAGGATGATCTCTTGATTCTATTACAATGTGGTGAACCGATAAAATAATTACCTTCAAATTAAGATGCAAAAACCATGAATGATGAGTTTATAGTAATTTTTCACCAAATTATTCCTCTTCTTCATCCCACTTGAATTTGGATTCGGGTAATCATGATTTTGGTTCTTTTGAGAAACATACTAAAGGCATAAAATATCGATTATTGTTGAAAATGTGATTTTATGGAAGAGGCCTATGTAAAAATTTAAAAGGTATTTCTAACCCAATGCAGGTTGAGGATCATCCTCATTTTGTAGGTTAGGGTTTTCCTAGTGTGGGAATGGATATTAGGAAAAGCGTCAAGCGCACTGAAGGAAGAGAATTTTCTCATAGAAAAGTGAATACCCCACTAGTACACTAGGATGGATTTATTATGAGATAAAATAGAAGAGGTATCGAAATACCACCTCCTTGTTCTTATCATATCAAAAAATAAATTATAAAACTTCTAATCCTCTCTTTTCATTTAAGAAATTTGGCTATCATATTCTTAAAATGTGGAATGATTTTCATTGTAATTTTGGTGGATTTTATAACCATTCTATTGTGAGTTGATGGAAGAGAAGGACATTTTTAAAGAAGTTAGTGCCTTTCATCAAGAACAAGGCATAAGAAGAAGATAAACCTCATTGTTCAAAGGAAATAAATGGAAATCATGTTTCCTCATCTAAAAATAAGAATAACTAGAATTTTAGCACTCATTGTCATATGAGTGGACATCGGGTGGAACATTTTAGAAAATTCATCCATCACACTATCAGAGTAATGATAAGACGAACATCAAATACATGCCTATTTCAAAGGTAAATGAAGGTTTAAATCCACCATTAGTGGATAAGATAACCCTAGATCATGTAATATTGGAAAATGAAAATCCATTTAAATGGGTTGGTAAAATAAATAAATTCTATATTATATACCTCTTTGCAATTAATTCAGGGAAGTTGGTTATTGGATTCCTATTGTATTCATGTAGTGAAATATTTTTCCATTTGTGTCGCTTTAATTATTTGGAGTTCATACTCAAAAAGGAAACTAAGAGACACGTTTACCATACTTGATGATTTTCTTACTTTTTTTTGAAAATATACCATTTACATCTCTTTATTTATATTTTTGAGTTCCTTGTATAGTTTGGGTATAAAATTAAACTCAGGTTTCAACTTTTGAGATTCGATAGTAGTTTATATAGGTTGATGGGAACAACAATAGTTTGAAGTTTCATATTTGTTTTGCAGAAGAATGGTTGTTTAGGAATATGGTTCTTACCATAATGAAGAATATCATTCTCACCATATTGAATATCACATCTGCATTCGAGTAGTAAATGTCATTTCCAAATATGGCAACAACATTAGAATGCATTATGATTACGATAACATATTGGTTTCTATATTATTCCTAGTGATATTTTGAGATGGATGACAGAGTTCACAATTTTTGGTATACAAATATTTTACGTATATCATATTTGGATTGAAAAATATTCTAAGATATATTTCATTCAAATTCATATGATTTGGTTTTGACTCTTAGATATTTTTTGGCATATGGTATTCTAAACAATCTAGATCGCTGACTTTGGTGATATTGAAATAATTGATAATTTCACATGTATAGTAGACACTAGACTATTATTGGTATGTAGGTGTCTTATAACTAATCTATTTTTGTAGAATTTTGTTTACATTAATCGGCCGTATCATAAAGTATAAGTTACCAACTGTGTCTTTTGGTCAACAATTGTCTATTTTTAGACTGATCAATTTTTGTGATGGTAGATACAGTCACTATATGGAAACATAAAATTTGTATCACAACTATTTATAGAGATTGGAAGAATCACATTGTATCGTGGGAAATTTTCCTCTCGGTGCCAAACAATTGTCTATTTTTAATCGATTTATTTTTTGTGATAAGCTACTCAACAATTTTTCAAGGTGATATATCCAATAATGTTATTCTATAGTTTTTTTAAGTTTTTTGATATGCGTAAGATGATTAAAAACATTTGTGGGTGAAATAAAAAATTTGTTGACCAAAATCCTTCTACACGGGGAGGAGTGATGAAGTGATCAAATAAATGGGTATGGTTTCCTAAATATCCTAGTATCATGATATTATTATAGAAGACTATGATATATTTTCGTAACCTATTTGAACATGAAATGTTTACTTGATTGGAGTAAATTACCATCCAATGAATATTCTAGTCAAAGGAGGAAAAATAGGAGCGAATGGCTAATCACACTGCAAACATGTGGCATGATGAAATAGATAAAAAGGAAAAAAATATTTTGTGACTCCGGTCTTCAATGCTTAGTTTTGGAAAGGAGGGCCCTCCTATTTCCTGGTGGGCACACTTCTTTATCGAGGGTTTCTTTTCCTCTGTTACTTAATTTATCTATTTCTATAATATTGTATATGTTTTTACACAATGTATTTACAAGATGCATGTGGGATATATTTCAAAGCATTTTAATGCATGGGGACCGAGTTTTATTATATGCTCAAGATACCAAACTTATCACATCAAATACACTCGACCAAATACATAACACCTCCACATGGTGAAACATCGTACACCGACCACTTTACAACATGAAGTTAAATAAAATGTAGTCCATAATAACTTTACCAACCTCCTTTTCTTAATATAAAAACTCCCACCAGCCATATCCCAAGAAATGTGGGATTTTTTTCGCATTTTTCGTAACAAAGAGATAGAGGTGGTCAACCCCCAAAGCTTTTGGTTTGTAAAATTTAACCTCGCCTTTATAACATGGGAAATTTATAAGTTATAAAGTACAGAAAAATATACTTGAATAAACTAAGTCCAATGACTATGTTAATCTTCGATGAGGATCATGTTTTGGAAATCAAAATTTTTGACAATTTAATGGAAATACAGGTCTCAAAGTGTAAACTAAAAAAATACTTAGAATTTAGAGAAAAATTTATTGATATAATTATTATTTAAATTTCAATTTTTATGATTTTATTTTACGTAGTAGAAGTCACTTGAAACAATAATCAAGGGAATTTTACCTTACATAGACAATAAAAACACAAAGAGTGAAAACTCGATATACTTTAGAGCTCATGATTTCTCAAATTCTTGGTAAGTTTTGGAGACTCATTATTTTATTTTTAAGTTTTACATGTAATTAAAACTATGAACATTAATGGATGGTTCAAAATGAACTCAAAGATTTAGTGTTTGTGTGTGTGTGTGATGATATTTTATGAAATTTAGATATTTGGTGATGTGTATGTGATGATTTACTTATCATTTTCCTAATTTCTACATGTATGTATGTGATAATACCATGGTACGTAGGAATAATGATAATGTTAGAGATAGGAAAATCAAGTGAGAACATGATCAAAAAGATATGGCTACTCATGTGATGTAAAGAATTTAAGAGCCATAATAAGGTGAAAAAATCCAATTGTTAGATATCAAGGTGTGGATGGTGATGAATCCAAGTGGAGAAAACAATTTGAATAAGGATGTAATGATATTTTGAGATTCCGTGATAAACCCGAGAGAGGATCGAGAGCCCAAGAAAGGATACATGATATCTATGTAAAACCCAAGTGGAAGATGAGATCCCAACCTAAGGCGACACGTCATGCCAAGGAAAGAAAATAAGATTTTTCCAAGGTGTTAAATATGAATAATAACTAGTGGAAAATATCACTAAGTATCGATGATGATATCGTCAATCGATTCGAATGTGGCTTACGGAATGGGTCATGAGGTCCTTAATGGAATTTTGTGTAATATATAATTTGTGATGGATTTGATACTATGTGATGCATAATCTATCATATATTTGATTATTCAATCTAGAGAGAATATTACCCATAATAACATATATAGCGGAAATAGGATCATAGGGATGTGGTAGTTCATAGGTAGGTTATGGTCTAGCTAATCTCAAGGAAGGTGGCTTGTTCTAAGAGGAATGGGATCCGCACTTCTTATTGTAAGAGGAACTTTTTGAATGGGATGCTTTCTACACAAAACTTGATAGTTGGTGTAGTGTGTTTGCATTTACTGTAATGAGTGCGAAGAAAATATCCAAAGAAAAAGGTTATGTATCCTTTCTCAATTTGTCACATTTGACGTTAAATTCAAGATTCTTCATGTGACATCGTAGGAGATGTAGTCAAAAATAACATTCCCCTGGATCATCATGTCATGTGCAAGATGGATCACTAGTAGAATATTGAGGATCCATAATGGAAAAATGTAACATGAGATGCAAAGGGATAGTTACAATATTTTAAGAGGGAACTAATTTGATCGGTGAGGATGCACCAGATAGATTAATGTGTCATTAAATCATCAAGGCATAGTAAATAGAATCATAACACATGAGATCATTGAATTCGTAATAAAAGTTGGTAACTCGATCTTCAGTGAAGGAGAATGGATCAATTAAGTCAATGTTAGTATGTGAGAGTGTGACCAGTGGAGCAACCGAGGCTCGGGAACCAGTTAGAAAGAAGTGTAAACTATGCTTGAAGGCTCCTCTTATATTATGATGACATTTACATCATGAATGAATTTGGTGTGAAGGGTTTGTAGTGAAAGATTTCGAAATAACAAATTTTGGCATAGACAACAGAATTGTGATTCTTTAAGGCATAACCTTCATCAAAATATTATATGGAAGAATCCACCATGCATGAGTTAGCTATGGTCTCAAGTTGGACTATAAAATCTTGTGGGGGATGTGGTTTTTATAAGATAACTCCTAAAATCGATGTCTTCTTCTTCCAAGGATATAAGGAAGGAGGTAAAATAAATATTATGATTTCAGGAATATAAGAATTATTTATTATAAGGGTGACTTCATTGGGTCCATCATCATACGATTCCAATAGATTGTTAAGCGTGTGCCCAAATAACACGGGATGATCGATATTTCTGCGAAGAGTATCTATAGGGTAGTTATAGTGCTAATATTACTAAAATGGAATTAGTGATAGTTTATAATTAATGTGGAGCTTATATGTACCCTTCGCTGATATGTATAATAATTTTAAGGGTTAGTATCCCCTTGAATTTTATAAATAGCTTCCTGGTGCATGCACATCAAAAATTGTCACACGAAATAAAAGATGATGCATATGCAATGAGCCTATGGCCACCCTAGGATAATTTTATACTTTAATGGAAAATTGAAAACCATAACCTTGATGTGGAAGGTCCTAGGGGAATTGTGGTCGGTAATAAAATACACCGAATAAGAGTAATTTTTTTGTGATCTTATCCTTGGAAATTAGTTTGTGTATATTTTAGATTATAGAAATAGTAATCGGGATTCTTGATGAAATATAATGAGGCCACATATGTCCCTACTCCTTCATCAATCGTAACATGCTTAACTTAAGTGTGAATGATTTGAAACAAAATTGAGGAGAAAATGATTGTCTCAGAAAAAGAAAGAGCTCATTCAAGATCATATAAATGATAGGAAAATGAATGTGTGAATGAGCATTAGTTTTGAGATCAATATGAAGGGAAAGTTCCTCATATTTCGAAATTATTTCTCCGAGTGATGCAATATAAGAATCTTCCCCAAAGAGGGAGGGAAAGAAATGTTCATGTCAAATAGTGCAGTCATGAGACACTTGCGATGGTGAGGTGACATACATATAATTTTAAAAAAGGTAATTTTTATCCCAATTTTTCCCTAGGAAAATTGATCAACCACGACCCCACACAGAAGAAAATTAGAACGTTTGGTTAGTCCTGTGGCTCACAATCGATCCCAAATCTGAGGGGAAGGTGGGATCAAAAATTGATAATCAAACAACATAAAAAGAGTCTAGAGCTTGACAGAGAAAATCGAAGGGCTCAAATTTTCAGAATTCACCGCATACAAGTCGACTCGGGGCTGAATAGCAGACTCACGGAAGGTGTCATGTGTCACCTTAGAGTAATTCCAAAATTCACATCAAATAGGCAGTCATAAATGTGTGTCATCTCTCCACATGGTAAGAGCCTCAAAAAGTTGAATTGGCCATCAAAAAGTCTAAGGCCAATGGAAAGAACCACGTGTCACTCAAGACAAATTTAAAGGTGTGAACCAAAGTGCAGACTCAAATGAATGCCAACACTCCACGTAGTCGATTCTCGAAAGGAAGCACTGTTCATTTGAAGATTCTAAGTAGAACAAAGAAAGTGGAAGCTTCCACGTGTCTCAAAGGAACACCTCTTAGGGTCAGGTCCAAATAGGGTCTCCAAATGAGCGAGAAGCCTCCATGTGTCCCAAGTCAGAAACAAATCCTTCATCAAATAGAAAGGATTTGGGAAGAACATGAGGAAGGTAGAACAGATCCATGGATGGTGCCATGTGCCTCATCGGCTCAATTTCAATGGCATGGCCCAAAGAAAGACCCTGAACTAGCGCTAGCCCTCCACGTGTCCAAGGTCCGAAAAGGGAACACCGACCATTGAAAATTAAAAACTTGGGACTAGCCGAAGGAATCCTCCACATGTCAACTTGGTGCATCTTCAAGGTTAAAATCTAGAGGTGGTCCCCAAACAAGCGCAGGCTCGCCACATGGCCAGAATTCAAAAGGGGGTAGAATCGATCATTGCATTGGCTAAGCATAAGGTGAACTATAGGAAGGAGCCACATGTCCCTTTGGTGCTCTTTCAAGAGGTGAATCCAAAAGTGGTCCCCAAACATGTGCCAACTCTCCACGTGTCTCAGTCAGGCATAATGTCTCCACTCACAAGTCATGCTTAGGAAAAGAACAAAAGAAACAAAGAAGGTCAATGGATGATGCCCCGTGTCATTCTAGTGTGAATTCTAGAGTGTAGAGGAGGGGGTGAAACCTTGAGGTGTATGGAACCACCACATGGATATGGAAAAGTAGATTGTAAATCTGAAGCACCTTCAGGCGGCCATATCTTTTAACTAGGAGAAGGAAATTGAGTGGGAAAGGACTTTTTGGAGAGCTCTTTGTGCCTGTTACTCACCTGCCACCATTAATGATCCGGTCTACCATTTTCAAGGTTGTCAAGTCTCCCACCTTCCGCCATGATGAAGAATGGGCCTCCTTTCTTGCCTAGTAAGGAAAAACACATGGAGGCATAGGTCTTGCAATAAAGCCCATCATTGTTGCAAGTAGATTTTAATGCTTTCGGCTGGTTAGAGTAGGTGGATTTAATACTATCGTAGGGGTGGTTGAAGCAGATTCGAATTCTTCCCTCATTTCTCTCTTATTCTTCCTATACATTGTAAATAAGGGGAATTCTTCAAAAGGTTGGTAATTTTTTCTCTTCTACCCCTTCTCTCATTCTTCCCTTAGGTTGAATGTGGAGCTTAAGCCTCCTCCAATTTCTCTCGTAATTGCATTTTCTTGCCTCTTTATCGCTAATGATTTATCTGTGTGAACTCATTGAGTAATAAAATTTGTCTTTTGATGCATTTTTTCCATCATTCCTTATTTTATTGTCTCTTCTTGCTTTCATCATTGCAGAGTATACTTTGCATACTTGATGTCTATTATAGGTTTTGGGAGCTATTTTTAATGGGGTTGAAGTGGTTTTCTATGTCAATTTTATCTTTGTTGTGTGGTGCATATTCTCCACCCTCTCCTTTTCTCACCCCTCTCCATTTCATACAGCCTAAGATCATGACCAACCAGCCCCTTTTCTTGGTGCTACCACCTCGTAGTGTAGGATTCCTTTATTTCATGCTCTCTCTCTCTCTCTCTCTCTCTCTCTTCCTAGTCCCTTAGAAGGTTAGATTAGGATTAGATAGTTTTATTACACTAGAGTATCTTGCAAAGAGGTTTTAGGAGTAGGAACCAACATTCTCTAGAGTTCCATCTCATGTTTACAAGTCCCACAGCTTGAGAGATGGTCTAATGTTATGCAGATCACACCGGATGCCCCACTAAGATTTGAGGCCATTCAGGGGGTGTTGTGATTTTACACTAATAGTTTTGGAACACTCGGTGGTACACTGAGGTTATATTTTTATCATATTTCCAAGGTCTCTCATTATCAAACAGAAAATATTAAGCCACTATGCGAGCACATTAATAGTTTTGGCACACCCGGTGGGACATGTCTGAAGCACCTTACAACTTCACTTCATCAGGTTCGATGTGCTCTTGGTGAATATTACATCCTTTGGAGGCACTTTCAAGAACATCTAGCGACTCCATCTAGTCATCAACCCATCCTTTTAGTTGTATACCTTCTCCCATCATTTTCATCCATTCATCTTTCCACATCTTCCATCTTCTTCCATTTATGAAGTTGTGCAGTCACGACTTCATTCCTGTCATACGATCCACACTTGTAGAAGGACATCGAAGAGTTTGATTTATTATTAGATTTGGAGGAAAGTTTTGATGAGGAGGGCCCCATAAAAATTACAAAAAAATTTGCCCCATCATTCATCCTTCAACCACAAGAACCTACCCCGAAGAGGAGAAGCTAGAAGAGATCAAATCGAGTTGAAGTCACTTGTTAAAGAAATCATTATTGAAGATTTTTGCTTTCATTTGAAAGGCCTGATTTGATTGATGAATCCATGGAGGAATTTCATACTACCATGGTAGAAGGAAAAGAGTACAAAGATCCCATCTCTCCCACACCATCCACCCAAGAAGGTCTGTGAGAAGACTCCATCCTTGGAGTCAAAATTTAGAACCATGGGAACAATTAAGGGACCATACCGTGGAAAATTAGGTACTTGGCTTCATCCGAGCCAAGAAAGTTACCATTGGTCATGCTCATTTTAGAGCATGAGGTTGAGCTACAAAGCATCAAAGGTCAGTAGTAGCGCCTCCCAAATCCAAGCGCAGAATAACTCTAGGAGGTGTACGATTTGTTTCTTGACACTTTGAGGAGGGTGAAACACCATCTGTGAGGTGGTTTTTTACTCTCATTTCCGACCATGTTCAGTGCCAAATCAACTACATGGTTGCAATTTATGAGGAAGGGGAGCTACTTCTCTCACTATTGCTGCAAGATTTGTTTGATTTCCTTTTCTTCTCGGTTAGCATAGAGTAGGTAGGTTTGCTCTCATCAAAATAAATTCTTTCACACACTCTGCATATCCCACTTGGGGTGTGTATGATTTTATTTTTATACATAGCAAAGTTGTTTTAGTGTTTTTTTGCTACAAGGTTGTATCATTCAAAATTTCGATGTGCCTCCAAGGTTAGTGTTGCTTTGGTGGCTCGGGAAGAGGTGAATCCTAAGGTCAAGACAATTTTCTACTCTAAGAGCTCCTCATTTCCATAATTTTCTTATGAAAATTGAGAGTACGGACAACGAGGCGAGTTTAGGGTCACCAAGTGCAAGTATTTGGGCTTAAGGTTTTAGGGACAAGATCATTACTAGGCTATCATTTGTGACACCATTTCCAATGGATACTTCAATGCTACCTGGTCTCTTCATCTAGTAGTAAGATGTCCCCATGAGTCGCCAAAATGTTATCCAAATTTCCCCCTTGAAAAAATTGATCAAACACGACCCCACACAAAAGAAAATCAGAAATCACAATTGATCCCAAATCGAGGGGAAGGTGGGCTTGATAATTGAGGATTAAACAACATAAAAGGATTCTAGAGCTAGACAAGAGAAAATCAGAGAAAGGGCTCAAATTTTTCAGACTTCATCACATACGAGTCGACTCAGTGGCTGAACAACAAACTTACGGGAATGAGCCATGTGTCGGCCAAAGTGTAATTTATAAAGGTGCATCAAAATGGAAGGTCCCAAATGTGTGCCATCCCTCTGGACATGGTCACCTCAAAAAGTTGAATTGGCCATCAAAAATTCTTATGCCAAATGAAAGAACCACATGTCACTCAAAGACAACTTTAAAGGTGCAACCTAAAGCAGAGACTCAAATGATTGTTAGCCCTCCATGTTGTCGAGTATAAAAGGAAGCACGGCCATTGAAGAGTCTAAGTATAATAGGGTAAGAGGAATCCTCCACATGTCTCAACAATGCACCTCCGAGGCTCAAGTCTAGAAAGGGTCTCCAAATGAGCGGGAAGCCTCCAAATGTCCCCGATCGACATAAAGCCTTTGTCAAAGAGAAAGGACTTGGGAAGAACACAAGGAAGGTAAAATAGATTTATGAAAGGTTCTATGTGTCTCATCGGCATAATTTCAAAGGTGTGGCCCAAAGAAAGACCCTGAAATAGCATCAACCCTCCATGTGTCCAAGGTCTAAAAAGGGGACACCGGCCATTAAAAATTCCAAGCTCGAGACAGGCCGAAGAAATACTCCACGCGTCAGCTCAGTGCATCTTCAAGGTTAAAATTTGAAGGCAGACCCAAACAAGCGCAGATTGCCACGTGGCGTAAGAAGTAAATAGGTGGCGAACTAGCCATTGAATTGGCTAAGCATAAGGTGAACCAACGGAAGGAGCCACGTGTCCCTTCGGAAGTATTTCAAGAGGTGAATTCAGAAGTGGTTTCCAAACATGCCCTGACTCTTCATGTGTCTTGGGTCGGTGCACAATGTCTTTTCCAACAAGGGGGCTTAGGTAAAGAACAAAAGAAATAGAGCAAACTCATAGACAACACAACATGTTGGTCGAGTGCAACTTTAATAGTTTAGAGGAGGGGACAAAACCTTGCGATGTGTGGGGCTACCACATTGATATGGGTAAGTAGACTCTAGATTCAAAGCACCTTCAGGCAGCCATATCTTTCAACTAGGAGCTCGGAATTGAGCAGGAAAGGAATTTTTTGAGAGCTCCCGGCGCTTGCTACTCACCTACCACCATTAATGATTCAGTCCAACATTTTCAAGGCTGTCAAGTCTCCCACCTTCCACCATGATCGAGAATGGGCATCTTTTCTTTGCCAACAAGGAACAACACATGGAGGCATGGGTCTTGCAGTAAAGAATCCGATCATTATTGCAAGTAGATTTTAATTCTTTTTAGGGTGGTTAGAGTAGGTGGATTCAATGCTCATGCAAGGGTGGTTGAAGTAGGATTTGAATTCTTCCCTCCTTTCTCTCTTATTCTTCCTATATATTTTAAGGAAGGGGAATTTTTCAAAAAATTGTCATTATTTCTCTTCTACCCCCTCTACCTTTCTCCCCTCGGGTTGAATTTGGGGTTTAAGCCTCCTCCCATTACTCTGTAATGGCATTTTCTTTCCACTTTTCTCGCTAATGATGTACTTTGTGAACTCATGGAGCAATAAAATTTGTTTTATGATGTATTTTGTGCATCCTTCCTTATTTTATTATCTCTTCTTTCCTCTCATCATTATACGGTATATTGTATATACTTGATGACTATTGCATGGTTTGGGAGTTGTGTTTACTGGGTTTGAAGTGGTTTTCTGTGTGAATTTTATCTCTGGTCTATGGTGCATCTTGTCCACAGCCTCCTTTGCTCTCCTCTCTCCATTTCAGGTAGCTGAGATCATGACCAACCACCCCCTTTTCTTGGTGTTATCACCTTTGTAGTGTAGGATTCCTTTATTTCATGCTCTCTCTCCCTGTCTCCTTGACATTGTTAGATTAAGAGTAGATAGTCACATTTCATTTCTTAGAAGTAGTTTAGCATTAGGATTAGGAAGAAGAACTCAGATTTATTCAATGGGACATCTCAATTCCGTATGTCCCGCAGCTTGAGAGATGGTCGAATGTTATGTAGATCACACCAAATTCCCTACTCAAATCTGAGGCCATTCAGTGGGGTGCCGTGATTTTGCATCAATAGTAGTTGGGCCAAGAATTTTTTCATGTTCTTTGAAAGGACCCCACTCATCGTGAATCAACTTTACAAAAGTAGGTTGGGAGTGTTGGAAGTACTCAAAACTTGTTCAAGAAGGAGATGGGGTAGATCGGGAAGGACTCTTGAAATTGATTTTTACTTAGTTCTTATGGAATTGGCCCTACAAGTTATATTTGCATAGGGTCTAAGGGAGTTTGTAGATAGGGATATACATAAAAAATAGGTTCTATAGGATAATTCTTGTAGTGGTAGATAGTGTCCGGAGGAGGTATTTTTACTCTAAGGAACTTAATTATGAGGTACAAAAGGACGAGATGACTATGTGAGTCAACATTTGGAATTGTAAGGGATATTCTTGTTCTACATAAGCTATGACACATTTTACATTATAAATTATAAATTTTTATCTAGGATGGTTATCCATTTTAGCTACACTATTTTAACCATTCTATTGCTTCTTATAAGTTTAAGTATAATCATGATTAGGAATATGGTTAGATAATATCTTTATCTTTTCATTACCTTTATTGATGGCTTTATGATAATCCTTGTCTTGACAAATGTCATGATCTTTGAACACTTTGGTAAAGTTCTTGTGAGTGATGCTCATTCATAATTAAAATTGGTTCCCAAGAATAATCTTATGGAATCCATTATGAGTGCACAAAAATTCTCATGTGAGTGACCCTAATTATTTTTGCACCCAAAAAAAACTTACTCTCATCATTCAAATGAGGAATAGGTTAAGAAGGATCTAGGATTGTAGCAAATGATTTAGGTAATCGAAGTTTCAATTTTTTCATACTCAAAGTGGTTGATACAAGCTAGGTTTGTTTTTGTTGTTGTTAGGTTTCGTTAAATATTAAAAATAATTCTGTTTTAAGAAGAAATTATAGGAAGAGTATCGGGACTCCATTATATGTCACATTCTTATTTTTAGAATGTTTAAGGATTTGGACTTGTTTGTTAGTTTATGTCTTGCATGGATCTTTCTCAAATTCCCTTATGATATAATTGTCTTTGGCTTATTCAAAGGCATCTTCTAGGAAGTAGAAGAAAAGGACCTCACCTTGTATTGAAATAAACGTTTAAGTGCTTATAATAAAATTTGAAAGAGGCTATCATTAGTATTGTTATTCTCTACCTACGTGCATAGGGTCATTCAACACTTAATAAAGGCTTATGATTATTTATTTTATAATATCGACAATTGATGAAAGCGTTGATTTTGTATTTAGATAGATCATTATATTGGAATTCATTTACAGGGGATGTCACTTGTGACTCTAGCTCTACTATAGAATTAGTAGGAAAAGAATGAAACCAATATAAATCATCTCCTTTAATTATATTTTCTAGGATTTTGTCGTGTTTTATGAATTTTTCTTGATCCATTCCTTGTAAAGATTACAAAAATCCATGATACAAAGGGTCGTATTAGTCAACTTGTTGTAAGAGATAGATAGAGAAATACAAAAATATCCATATAAGAAATATAGAGTTCTAATGGCTCTTCTTCAAGTTCTTGCAAGAATTTATTTTGAATGGAGGATGAGTGATGAGAACCCTAATAGGTCCACTTAGTGAAAGAGCACGCATGTAGCCTCGAGATCTTGTTACATAGTAATTAACTAACTGGTCCATGATGGCTTTCATTTAAAGAAATTGAAATATTTTAGCATATTTTTATTGGCTCATTTTGCACATAAATTATAGAATTAGGTTTGTAGGGAAAGAATTTTAGGGATTTTCAGAGGATCCTATTTAAGCAGATATCTCGTTTATGTCTTAAGGTAAATTTGTTCGAAAACAAACCGGACAAGGTTTTTTCCACGCATTTATTCTAATTCTTCCTTGTATTGAGGAAATTGAGATAGAAATTTATGAATCTTAGGAGGATGGTCAAGAATATCATCATTTTGGCTTTCTTCCTCCTCATACTCATGTGGGCCATTATAGAGCATACAAGGATTTATTCTAGGTGCTCCTATGATGAAACATTCCACTAAAAAGGGAAACTCATTGTTAAGATGAGATGTCTTAGAAAAAGTTTGCAAAACAGAATCAGATGAACCGAGCCCCACATAATCCATGGTGGAGTGATAATTTGGCTAAAAAAATTCAATTTTTAAGGATAAAGAAACAATCATTAATATAGAAGGATTTACACAAATTCTAAAGGTATATAAAGCTAGATATGGGAAGATAGCTAGGATCAACCCTATAGAATGATCTAAAAAGTAGCCAAGGATGTTCAAATGTGAGAAAACAAAGATATAAATGATCACCTAGGGCGATGGTGTTTTTCAAGATGGTATTTTAAGGTTTTTAAGAATTTTTTTATGCTTAAATGAATTGAAATTCATAGATTCATGCTTTTAATGAGTCATGCTTGATTATAAGGTATGTAACATTCACATCATGTTAACTAAAGAATATATGTTGAAAAATATGTGTCCCAATATCTTTCACTCTTACACTCATAAATCATCTGTTTGTCAAGGGTATTGAGGAGAAGAGTCATAAACAAACATGTACTTACATAGAGGCGGTAGACTTAAATGGGTTATAGTGAGTACTAGGGTTGTATATCTAAATTGGAGTAGTACCTATATTGGGTCAACCTAGGGCTTCTATGGCCCACAATCAAGATAGAGGAAGGAACCCTACCGAGATATTAGTATCTATATGTGGAGAGATATAGAGCAATAACAAAAATGCAAAATAAGACTGAAATGAAAGTAATAAAAACTAAGGAGCTGATAATGAATAAGAGTATTATACAAACTAACATCTAAACATATCAAATATTAAGGTAACATAGTACTATGAATAAGTAATGAACTTACCTATGCAAAATAACAAGAGAAGGTTAGAGAACTCAAGTTGTAACTTTAGGGTGATCACCAATGCATCTATCTCTCTAGAGAAGAAGCACTCCGAGATAGAATTTCTATTAGGTAGAGAAGGGGAAAATTATCTTGTCCTAAACACATTATAGGTGACCTAATAGTGCAAGCAACCATCCAATAAGAAGAGTATCAAATCCAATCTAAGTAAGACGCAAGATGAGTCAATAGTTAGGTGAGAAGATGCATAGATGGTGAAAAGAGGAGAGATAATGACAGTTAAAATTATTATTTTTCCCCTTTTATGAATATCAAATGAATAGAGGGTATATATAAGACGTCATTCCATGTGGGTAATTTTCATTCATCGTGAGAAAATAGAACACCAACACCATCATCCATGGGTGATGACATTGGCCAAAGTTATTCAAAGTAGGTAAGGTTTCATGTAAAGTGAAAATAGTGTTTCATAGATATTGAATGTGGAAAAAAAAGGTTTCATGTGACCATATACAAGCAAGAAATAGTGAATGTGATGTGCATAAGACCTAGGAAGATAAGGATAACTATTGTATCAAAACCAAGGCCAAGAGAAAATAATGAAACTTTCTTATTTTAGTGTCTCTAACCCATAATGGTTACATGAATAACCATTTCCCATTTCACATGCAAGACCCCTTAAGCCACTTACTCTTAAAAAGTATTTATTAGTGACCGCTATCTCGCACAAAAGAAAATTTTAATGAAAGGTATGAAAGGTGAAAAGTAAAAAAAGGTGTAAACACCATATGCCTTTTATTTTGTCTTAAAAATCAATTTTCAGCTAATGGATTTCTTTAATATAGGAAGATTGAATAATTCATATGTCCGATTCTTACATAAGTAGTCATATTCTCGCATTCATATCTTTTTCCGCTCTCGTTTACTAAGAGCCTCTCAAACTATAGCAATTTTAGTATCATCAATTATTGAAATCATGAGTTCAAAATTTACCTCATTTGTCACATTTGTTATTTTCCTCTATCTTGATGAAGCATCTGGGAGAGAGTTCAGAAGGGATACCTTGATGATGCTTTGAATATATTTAAGATGATTTTACTATCGGTAATGTACTTATTATCTACTTATTATCTTTGTACTTATTATCTTGAACTTGTTGAACTTATTTAAGATGATTGTACTTATTATCTAATCGTGAGATCAATGTAGTAAGTGGATGTTTATAACGACTCTTATTTATATGGGAATAAGTCAAATTATGTGTAATTCCTACAATTTTACCACTTAAAATTTCACGAGAAAACTAGAAATATTTTTATATTAATACATGAAACACCAAATAAACTAGCCTAACTCGACATGACACAAATAACACTACCACTTTCCTTTTGAACAAATCCATGTACCGAATTTGTACCTTAATACTTTTATATGCATCACATGCTATTCATTTAGTGGTAATATCCTAGAAAAAACATAGTTACACCCATCATGGCACTCAATACCTCACAAAAAAGGAGGTTTATTTTTCTCTAGGGTTTGATCGTGCATTACATTCCTTAATTTTTTCATTTTGCCTTTTTCCAATTGGATTGGAAAGACAAAGGTTGGTCAAAGTCAAGTAATAAAATCTGGTGTGACCCAACATGCACATTATATCTACAGAAAGTAGGAAATCATTCCTAAATTCCATGAAATATCCAAAACAATCCTCTATAAGATATCATTCACACAATTCTAACACACGTGAAAAGGTTGAAGAGAGGATCACTTACCTACCACAAGGATTCATATAGGACATCCTCTTGGGGTAAGACAAAACTTGGTTTACATTACCCTTCTCACATAATATTTTAATTCATTCCATAAAAATAGTTAATGAATAAAAACTCATCTAATAACATATACGTGTGTCGCCATTATTCGAGGTGTGTGACAAAACACTTCATGTAAATTTTAAAGGATAATTATTACAAAAACTATTGATAAGGAGGCTTAAATTCCTACTTAGGAGTATGAAAGTACTATCCCTTAATCCTTGAGGTGTCATTGTCACCCAATATTCTTTGCAACATTACAAACTTTACCTTGTTTGATCCCTCTTAAAGTGTGGCATAACAATTCCCTTAGGATGGTACACATATTAGGTATCTACCACCATTTTCCACTACGGTCACAAATAGTCCCATTAGTTAGATTC
The DNA here is from genome assembly GCA_018340775.1 of Taxus wallichiana var. yunnanensis. Lineage (NCBI taxonomy): Eukaryota > Viridiplantae > Streptophyta > Pinopsida > Cupressales > Taxaceae > Taxus > Taxus wallichiana. The sequence continues at coordinate 267,018,605 of CM031240.1, forward strand.
CTCAATTGATAAAGTTTTACTAGCAGCTATGAATTTCATACCATCAACGAAATAAAGTTAAGGCAATAAGAAAAACCTCAAAGAATAAATAAAATTTAATCCAACAATGACTATGCACCTATAACATGAGTAGATTTTTATTATTTTGATCCATTGGCAAGTAAAAGTGGTTAATGCTAAGCAAGCCTCATGAGTACATTCATTCTACAAATGAGATGACCTCGACAACTACAATCAATTATACAAGCATATTCTAACAAATGTAAAGATAACTACTAGAAGGAAATATTGAGTTTTTAACAATCATTCACCTAGGTCTAACAATCTATATTCTTCATTATATTTCCTCTTTTTAATACACCGTGTTGTCCCACTTATAATGATCATCAAAAATCCACCATCATTTACAATATATGATTTTCCTCATTGATTTTCCTCATTTGTTAGCTCATCAAGAGTAATTTCCTTTAATTTTATTCCTTTTAAAATCATGTTTGCATTATATTAACTAAATAAAATTGGGGTTCTTATGTTATAAGATACCATACATTTCTAAGGTTTTTCTCTTTAACTTGTATTCTTTCTACCTTTACATTGAGTAGTTAAGTATCCGATTAAGAGTGCTTAAAGATTAATGAAAATTGATGAAGAATTAGTTTCCTAATTAGAGATTTAGGATCTCCAAAGACAAAAATACCACATAATAAATTAATTAATATTTTACCACCCAAGGATGATTTAGGCAGAGCTTATGACAGTTGTATTATTTGATATGTTATTTTATGAGCGAGGATAAATGTTTGAGTGCCAACTGTAGACACCTATAATTACGCCCAAGCAATTTAAATACTTAAATTGCACTAATTATCCCCTTTCTCGAAAATCAATGACATATCGTCAAAAGCACTCATTTTCCCTCATATCATCATTAATTAATTACACTAAGCTAATTAATTAAGTTTTCCATCTAACAAATACCCTAATTAACGACCTTCCGTTAATAAATCACCTCTTCTATCTAGATTAATTAATTATTATTAATTAATTAGTCTTCCCCTTCATTTAACTAGTAAATCAATATTTAATTGATTTAATCCCTTTCTAATAGCCTAAATCATACTAATATTCCTCTAATTTGCTTCTATAAGCTCACATCTACCTATTAGTTAATCACATTTGATTAATTAAAACACCCCCAACTCCCATGACTTGCTAATCATAAATTAAATCCTTCTAAAGTAAGGTTACCTTTAATAAAGCAACCTTATCCATTCCTAATCATGTTTTACCTTTATCCCACATACAAAGGGATGAAGTGTTTCCTTTATCCATTGGGCTATATAAAGAGCCCTCCACCTACCTTTTTACTTACACCTAAACTCCTTAGAGAGCAAATGCAAAGCATATAGCAAAGAGACTAAGAGCTTGCACCTTGTTTTCTTAAGAGTTCATCATCTTGAAGAGTTAATCCTCTTTCTTAAAGTGCTTGGGTCATATGGGAGGTTTCAAAAGGGTCTTGTAGCCCAACTTTGATTAGCCCTCATTCGTAGGTTACTTGACATACTAAGGAAAACTATTTTGATAGCCATGGAGCTTACTTAGGTCCATTAATTTATTTTTGTTAGAGAATAGAGGAGTTTATATATTTAGAATTTTTAGTGTCAAAGTTTGTATTGATGAATGTTAGCATCTAACCCTTGTTTAATTCTTATCTTGATGGTGTTTAGTTTGTTGTTCAATTCTTGCTAAGTTAAGGCTATTTAGGTGTTAGTATTTACTCATATTAGTAGTATTTTGAAAAAAACACATGCACACATTTGGCACGCCCAGTGGGACTTACTCCATTGTCCTTTGCACTTAATTTCAAGTTTTTGTAGTTAAGTTTCATTTTTGGTTACTAACCCTCTTTTACACATGTTGATCTAACTTGTTTTTCTTAACTTGTTTTGTTGAGTTTTCATGTGTTGAGTCTTCCTTGTAGGTATAAAGGAGGTGAAGTGCTTTCAAAATTGGAATTGACGGGAAAATTTCAAGATTTCTCCATGTTTTCATTTTTAGAGCTTACTTTTTTAACATTCTACATGCTAGTTTTGTCAATTTATTGAAAATTTTAAACTCTTGAGCATGTAGGTTAGTGTTTGATAGTGTTGAGTATTATATTTACATACTAATGTGGTGGGTTTCTGTCAAATATTAATATTGGTGAGAAAATTTCAAGATTTCATCATGTTTTCATTTTTAGAGCTTACTTTTTCATCATTCTACATGCTACTTTTGTCAATTTCTTGAAAAAATTTCATTCTTGAGCATGTATGTTAATGTTTGATAGCGTTGAGTCTTCTATTCATATATTGATGTGATGGGTTGTTGTCAAAATTGAATCTTGGTTGGAAAAATTTGCCCATTTTGCAGATTAAGAGACATTTTTTTGACATTTTTTGAGTGCATGTCAAGTGCATACCCATGAGCATAAGAGCATATGCGTAACCCATCTTCCGAAGACCATAACTTTTGCTCTCGAACTCGAAATAAATCTATTTTTTTGCGTTGGAAAGGTATTGAAGTTAAATATGTAATGAAAACATAAATTCGTGGATTTATACTTACAGAAATTTTAGGTTTTTCTATTAGTTTAAAACTGGTCATTTTCTAAGATGTCTTATGTTTTGATGAATGTTGTATTTCCATGCTTCCTTGATTTAGACAAAAGCATGTGTATGCTCTTCTCTTGCATATTTTGGTGATCTTGAGAATCAAAAAACAACTTTGATCTATGTCTTTTTAACATTGGGATTAAACTTGGAAATTTGATTATTCATTTTGCTTAAGGGAATGAACCTTTTACAAAGCATTTTTCAATGGTGCTTTGATTTGAAGTTTTCCATTTCTATATACCTTAGGGTGATACTGAGAATCAAAAGCAAATTTAGTCTTCATTTTATAACATTTGGTAAATTGGAAACTTCATCTTTCACTTTTGGTTTAAGGGAATGAACCTTTTACAAAGAATTTTTCAATAGTCCTTTGATTTGAAGTTTTCCATTTCTATATAGTTGGGATAAAGTTTGTTTATGATCTTCTCTTTCACCTTAGGGTGATCTTGAGAATCAAAAAAACTTTATTCTTCATTTTATAACATTTGGTAAATTGGAAACTTCATCTTTCACTTTTGGTTTAGGGGAATGAACATTTATCAAGAATTTTGTATGGTTCATTAATTGAAAAGATTTTCTTTACTTTTTAGTTGGATTATTTTTTGTGTATGCTCTTCTCTTGCATCTTTGGATGATCTTGAGAATCAAAAGAAACTCTTAATCCTCTTTTAAATAATGTGATTTTCTTGGAGAACTACTAACGCTTGAGTGCAAGACCTGAAAACACTTGTAAAAGAAAGGAGGAATCAAAACGAAATAAAAACTACTAATGCGGTTGTTATACAGGTTGCTAAAAGGTGTTCAAGCAAACCACACCTAATTAAATAAGATAAAAAAAACAACATATTCAAAACATTGTATTACAGGTTTCATAAAAGGGTAAATCCCTCTCCGCTCAACTAGAACATAACCCCTTTAGCATAACGCCTTAAACTAAAAATGGGGGTGGTTCCAGAACCCCAAAGTAGTCCACACAAGAGGGAACCTTGTGGATGAAACGGGAAGTGCTCCACACTACCTACTTGACTAGTGATTTCATTGTGAGATAGCGTTACAAGTTGTCCGTTGTGGTGACCTCAGTGATAGTACACATAGATGCACTAGTTGCCTACTATTCTTGAAGGGGGTAAAGTAAAGCCAAGATACTCCCAAACTAGTCAGTGTGACTTTTTGGGTAAATCACGCTCGCTCATGGAAAATTTGTAACACCTAGGGCAAGAGAACCACGTAGGAGAATATACTTTTGCCAGGAGCCCACTTTGACCATTTTAAACCAGTGTTGAGTTGTGAACCTTATTTTTGAGAAACATGTGACTTATTACTTTCTCCTAGTTTTTACTTGCCTTAGGGCGAGGCAAAACTCTACCGAAGTGAGGCTAACATTTTTCATCATTTTTGTTGATTTATTTCCTTCATATTCTTTTGAAACTTTATTGATCAAAAGAGGTGTGATTACCTTTGTGTTTCCATTCGATTGTTTCTCTCACTTTTATGTCTGTTTATGCCCATCCATGTTTGCAGCTAGGTTAGTTAAACATCTAAAGTGAGCGGAGGCGTTTTCACATCATTTCGTAGCCATTGTGATCTTGATACCCACATCAAAATCGTCATTTTAGTTAGGCGTAGTTCATCACCGTGGACTTCCATAGAGGAGTTAGCTTGTTTGTCTCGTATCATTACAATTTTGATATTTACGTCTTGTTTCTTGTAAACTCGACATAAATACCTATATTATACGGTTACACTGCACAAATTCTTAACTATTCCTAGCTATACTTTGAGACTTTTTGTGTTCAGTTTTATTATTACCTCGATTTCAAAAGGTGTTAGGAACTACCATTTGTGCGTGTTATATCAATAACACCTCGATATCAATACTTCACTTTCTTGCAAAGTGGGTTAACATATCTTGGTGATATTGTTGTGTTATTCGCAAATCATAATTGGCACTTTTTGAGATATAGGTCTTAATCAGACTCGAGCTTGCTCGTTGTATATCGTCATTGGGAGATTGCATTTAACTTCATGTATTTACTTACATCTTTTTCATTCCTTTGAACTTGGCATAAGTGGAGACATCTTGTTAATCATCTGGCGTCGCAAATTACTTTGAAACGTAGTCTAGGAAGTACTTCATTTGATTAAGTTTTGGTACCAAACGATTGTTTCATTGGTGACTTTATCATTCTATCACATTGGTATTCTCACACTGTTAATTTACTATTAACACGTTCATCTTGTGTTTCACTTAGGGGTAGTCATTGAATTTTGAACAAATCTACAACTTACCTTAGTGAAACTTATCACGAAAACATGGCTCCCAAGATGCATCTAGGTTTAAAGAAACAAACATATGAGGAAAAATAGGCACAAGCTTGGGAAACCTCTAATAGACAAGGGTCAAACCCATTTATCAGACATGATCTAGGACCACTATTTTCTATAGAAAAGGAAACAGAAGAAATGGTTGACCATAGTGGAAACAAATTAGAGTCACCACGCGCGGACTTTGATTTTGACCCTACTCTACTAGATGAATTTCGCCTTAGAAACAAAGATGGAGTGTTGGAATGGGTCGTGGAATTAGGGGCCAAATTACCCACCGAGAATGAACCACTATTACCTACAAATGACACTACTAAGGAAGAACGCCCCCTTATCAATATGGAAGATATTTTAATAGGCGGGCATGCTTCCACTTCTTACACAAAAAATGATAAAGTGGTAGGGCATATAATACACCTCATCAAAGTGCCACAAAGAAACAAGATAGAACATGAGACAGGGAAGAACCTCCACAATACAAAGAGGAAGAACCTTTAGAAGATGAAGACACAAACAAAGTCATAATCCAACAACCGAGTAACCTAAGCCAACAACTAGCTTTGCTTACTTTCCAGGTACAAAAAGACACAAACAAGAATGTTCAAAAGTCAAGTCCTAAGTTTAGGATCCATGAACTCCATCGAGAAAACCAAGGAGAAGAAGACACGGGTATCATCATGTACACGTCCCCACTTCTCCCACTAGAGAACAATTGCTCGCACAAGAAGTGCAATCTATGAAAGAAACACTTGTGAGCATACAAGAAAGAAATATAGGGAGTATTAGGAAATACCAATATGAAGAACTATGCCCCTATCCTTTTGAAAATACAATGACCCTTCAACCCTTTCCAAAGAAATTTGATATGCCAAAGTTCAACAAATACAAAGGAAAGGGAGACCCAAGGGATCATGTTAAATATTTTTACATGGCATGTCAAGAGGTGTCTTATAGTGATAATTACCTCATCATACTTTTTCCCAAGAGTCTCGGAGGTCAAGCATTGGAATGGTTTATGAGCTTACCACGAGGATCAATTTTCACCGGCCATAATTGGTGGAAAGAATCGTGTGTCATTTCTTGTATAACATAGAGAGTGATGTCACCATGAAAACTTGTGTGGCGTAAAACAATGCCAAAATGAGACCTTCACCAACTTCCTTCAATGATGGAGAGGGTTAGCTAGTCACTTCCCTTGCGCTTTCCTTGAGAAGAAGTTGGTCAGTATTTTCGTCCCTAATCTCAACCAAGATATAGCTTTCCACCTCCAAATGCATTGTGTCCACACCTTTGAGGAGGTTATCGAGAAAGGGATTCAAATAGAAAAGGCTCTCATTGCCAAAGGCACCCTCAAAACCCAATCTAAAGACAACCAAAGTGTCAAACCCGCTGAAAATCAAGATATTTAAAAAAAAACATGGTGGGAGACGGAATCACCGATTCCAAATGTGTTCAAATGGTCCAAACCAGTCAACCTTTAAACTGACCAAGGGCCCAATTCAACCACCACCAAAGCGATGAACATTCACCTCCCTCAATGAACCATTTTCCATCATACTAAAACAGTTGGATGCGGCCCACATGATGACCTATCCTAAAACGCAACCGTTTGATGACAACGCTACTAAAACCTTCATGGTATAAGGAGCATGAATACTATGAAATGTATCACGTTAAATGTCGTAAGATAGAAAAATGGCTGCAGCTTCGCCACTATATTCAAGACCTCATCGACAATGGGGAGATAGAGGTGGATAACCCTATCAAAATGAAAACACCTAACGAGAAAATGGGGATTTATAAGGAACCATTCCCGAAGCATGATAAGTCGGAAAAGAAAAAGTCGGATCGGGAGAGTCATCCCAAACCTATAAATCGCGAATTACTTGTATACCAAAAAATATAACAATCATTATGATTCACTTATCGGATGTATTCACTCCCCGCCGATCGTGTCAATACCATCCGGATCAAGGGAAAGGACTGTGGTAACAAGGCATGCCCGCCTCGTGATTCCGGAACCCTCTCTATTGACCCTCAAACTGGTAAATATAACCTTTTAGAACAACTTGAGAGGACACCTACTAAGATCTCGATCTTAGATCTTCTCAAGATATCCAATGTGCATAAGGACATTTTGTATCAAACTCTTCAGGGGTCGGGAGTGCCTTTAGAAGTCGATCCTGCGTACCTTCAAGCCGTGGTGGCAAATATTGCACCAAGTGAGCATCTCACTTTCAACCATAGGGAGGTCCCTACCGAGAATCCTATAAATAATTTTCCTTTATACATTGAGGTAGTTGTCACCTGCAGGAAAATCAAACGGGTGCTTATGGATAATGGATCTAGATTGAACATCTACACGCTTAAATTAGTCAAACAATTGGGACATATGGAGGTAGATCTTGAGTCCCATATCATCACTATCACCACATACAACAACGTGGAAAGAGAGTCAACAGGCACCCTTACGCTGCCCATGGAGGTGGGCCCCACTTGCCATCAGACAAAGTTTCACATCCTAGACTTGGAACTTCCATATAATATGCTTCTAGCTCGACCATGGATTCATTCCATGCAGGCCGTGCCATCAACATTTCATCAATGCATCAAGCTGAAGCATGAGGGACATACAATTACAATACTAGGATAATCAGAGCCCTTTTCTCATTATAGAGCTCTAAATAGCTTTGCACAAAAGGGTACATATGCATGTCCCTCCGCAGATATAGTTGTCCCTCTTCATTCTAAGGCCATGGAATCTGGGTAGATTCAGATTCTCTTAGTTCTTGTGCTCATGGGGCATCTACTTCAACATCTCCATTTAATTCATGGGAGATGAAAATCCTGGAATATGGCTGTGGGGAGTATAATGTACAATAAGTGCTCCTAGTTTCAGACCTCTCTTTGTCACCCAAGACTAGAGGTCGACCCAACTACCATTTCAGGAGACCTAGAGAAGAACATGCTATTAGGTTTCCTACCTGGAGGCTTGTTAGCTGAGGAGAAATTGCTTGATCCACCTACTACTTGGGTCCCTGAGGACACTCAGCCATCTTGTTATCAAACCCCAAAATATGAAAAATCTAGCAGAATGATGTACTCCATGGGCTACAAAGGCCTAGGATGTGGTAAGAATGAACAAGGACAAAGGGAGCCAGTCCCTCTCCCCCATTTCAAAACTGAAAGATATGGCATCGGGATTCACCCTTATGGGAAACACCCTAACGATCAAGATGCAAGTCTTTCGAGTGTGATGACAGCTCGATTATCTAGACAACGATATGGATTCCTATTTTAACCAATATGAGGATCTGGCCTCCATGAACCTTTTCATGACTAATGCTGTCCTAACCATAACCCCAACTGAACCAATCCTTGACCTTGTCTACCCTTTCCTTGTTGAATGGGACCAACAACTTCATGTGCCACTAGATTTTTTCGAGAAGGACAAGGCTATTGCAAATTTCATGGGCATAAGGGATACAATTCCCATTGGAGATCACAAGAAGGGTTTCTTTATCGACTTAGACACCTATGCCTACTTCAGCGAGGAGGCTGAACTTCGTGGTCAAATTTTTTTAAAGAAAAGCGAGGGCAAGAGTTATAAAGAAAATCCTCGGAAAAAATCGAAGTCAAAGTCACACAGTGAAAACCTCTTTGAGACACTAGCCGACAAACAAATAAGAAAATCAACGGATAAACAAAGTGACCATGCCAAGGATGAAAATATCGTAGAGACATCCTTGGATGAAGATCTCAACCTACCTCTTGATCCTACGCATATGGAGGATTTATCAAAATTGTTAGTCAAGAAACCTTTGATGTCAATATTGGTATCAAGAAGATCCCAAGATAGTAAAATTGGAATCATCACTCGGCCGAGAACAAAAGACATTCACTATGCTCTTCGCGAGAGTTTATTGATGTGTTCGCATGGTCTTACAAAGACATGCCTGGCTTAGATCCAACTTTGGTCATGCACAACCTAGTTTTGCATGAAGACGCTAAGACTATCAAACAAAAGCTCTGAAATATGCACCCAAGAGTGGCCTTGTTAGTTAAAGAATATTTGGAAGGTTACTTGCAGCAGGATTCATCGTGCCAATTGATTATTCTGAATGGATATCAAACATTTTTCTTGTCCAGAAGAAACCTATCGGTATCTGAATCTACACTGATTTTAGGGACATCAATAAAGCATGCCCTAAAGATGAATTTTTTTGCCCAACATTGACATGATTGTTGACTCAACCACAGTGGTACGAAATGCTATCACTCATGGATGGATTTTTGGGTTATAATCAAATTAAGATCATTGAGGAAGAGTAACACAAAACAGATTTCACAACTCCTTGGGGATCTTTCGTTATCGTGTGATGCCATTTGGCCTTAAGAATGCGGGAGAAACTTATCAGCGGGCCATGACAGTAATATTTCATGATATGATTCATGACATCATGGAAGACTATGTAGATGACATCCTGGGAAAGTCCAAAACAAGAGAGGATCATCCGATCATTTTACGGCGTATCTTTAAATGCCTACGTGAATACAAAGTCAGGATGAATCCAAAGAAGTGTGTCTTTGGTGTGCTATCTGGGAAACTATTAGGATTCATCATGTCAAGATGAGGTATTGAAGTAGACCCTGCTAAAGTGTCCGCCATCACAGTAAATTCCTCCACACGAGAATATCAAGCAACTGCGAGCTTGCAGGGGAAAATTCAAGTCATTCACGCTTTATCTCCCCTTATAGATAAATGTCACTCATTCAATCATTTGCTTAAGAATGATGTCAATTTCATTTGGGACACGAGCAACAAGCAATCCTTTTCTTTGCTTAAATAGTACCTAGCTAATCCACTTATCCTCATGCCTCCCACTCCAGGAGAACCACTTTTTCTCTATATTTCCGCTACGCAATACGCTATTGGTGCACTGCTTGCCCAATATGACCTTAGCCATAAAGAGAAAGTAGTGTACTATTTGAGTTACACCCTCATCTCCTATGAACTTAATTATCCTCAGATTGAAAAGGCTTGCTTGGCCATTATTTTTACCTTCTGAGAAACTTGTCCATTACCCGCTAATTACTAAGACCAAGCTCATATCCAAGGTCAACCCAATCAAGTATTTTTTGTCCAAACCCACCGTCACAGGTAGAATGGATAATTGGATCATTCTACTCAGTGAGTTTGATATAGAATTTGTCCATCAAAAATCAGTTAAAGGACAAGTACTTGCCAACCAGCTAGTGGAAGCACCTTTGTAAAACATAGAACTTTTGAGTCTGGATGTGCCAGATGCATCCTTACTCTATATTGAAGAATCTATCATATGGCAGATACATTTTGATGGATCTTTTACGTTTCATGGTTCAGGTGCAAGAGTGGTCCTTATTACTCCTTTGGGTGATCCTATACCGCAATCTTTCTCGCCTGGCCTTCCCTTACATGAAAAACATTACAGAATATGAAGCACTCATTGCAAGGATGAAGCTAGCCATCAAGTGGAATATTCAACATGTTAAGGTTGTAGGTGATTTGCAGATACTCATCAAAAAGGTTAATGATGAGTATAAAGTTAAGGATGACAAGCTCATACCTTACAAGAAGTTGGTGGAAACTCTGAAGGAGTATTTTGTGCGCATTACATTTGAGTAGATCCCAAAAGCGTAGAACAGTTGGCAGATGCTGGCGGCAACGGTGGGATCTATTCTTCGTATGCCGCCTTGTGGAACAATGATATGCCATTTTTCATAGAAAATAGACACCAGCCTACGTATGACGTGCAGAATCTTTCCCGGCTTATGAGGTTGTTGGTCCCTATTCCCGTGGTATAAACCCATTTTCACCTTTCTTAAGGATAATAATTTCCCTCCCAATATCTCCCATTTTGAAAAGCAAATCTTGATTTTCTAAATAGCCCGTTACACCCTTTTAGGAGGTACACTTTATCTTCGTGGCTACGATGGGAATCTATTACGTTGTCTAGATGTGACAGAGTCAATCTAGGTAATTAAAGAAATACACGAAGGAGTATGCGAAGCACATACAAACGGAATGGTCTTGGCTAAGAAATTGTTAAGAGTAGGTTACTATTGGCCCACGATGGAAACTGATTGTTGTAATTATGTTAGAAAATGTGTGCTTTGCCAAAAGTATGGAAATTTCATCCATGCTCCATCGCAACCATTGCAAACAATCACTACCCCATGGCCATTGTCTAAGTGGGGACTTGATCTAATAGGGAAGCTTACTCCTACCTCATCTGATGGTCATACACATTTCATCACAACTACAAAATACTTTAACAAATGGGTGGAGGTTGTCCCTTTAACCTATGTCACAGGAGCATATATTTCTAAATTCATCATGAATCACATTATTTACCGATATGGTATCCCTGTAGCCATTGTCACAGATAATGGGAAGTCATTTAAGAACAAAAATGTGAAAGGTCTTTGCCAACGGTTCCAAATCAGATTGAAATGGTCCACGCCATATTACCCTCAGGGTAATGGACAAGCTGAGGCAACAAACAATACTTTGGTAAGGATAATGGAGAAGATGGTTAGCAAAACCGGTCGAAACTAGCACCTACAAATCCACCCAGCCCTCTGGGCCTACCGAACATCAATTCACACTCCTACGGGTGTGACACCATATTCCCTAGTGTTCGGGACATAATCTATCATCCCTTTAGAGATTGAACTCCCATCCTTGTGAATTTCTCTTCGGGACTATTTGGATAAGGATGAAGATTATCGAGTGGCAAGATTGGCTGAGTTAGAGCTCCTGGATGAGAGGCGCATTCACGCTCTTAATCACCTGAAGGTATATCAACACAGAATCTCCCGCAACTACAACAAGAGAATCATCCCTCACCAGTTTGAGGTGGGTGATTTAGTTATGAAGGAGAACCAGTTCAACACTAGAGCAGAGCGAGAAAAGAAAGGGAAGTTTGAACCACACTAGTTAGGACCCTATGTCATAGTTGCCAAGTACGGCACCGGGCATACAAACTGGCTCACCCCAATGGTGATGAGCTCCGAGAGCCAATGAATGCCATGCATCTTAAGAAGTTCTATGCTTGAACATGGCACAAAAATAAAAAAATACAAAAACATAAAAAAAAAATCAGAAAAAGAAAAAGAGAAAACAGGTCATCCACTAGTGAAAACCACACAATTGTGGCACTTTGGACAAGTCCTTGGGTGAAAATAATATAAAATTGTTTCGAGAAAAACACAAAAACAATAGAACATTGTTTCAAGAAAACACAAAAACAATAGAACATTGTTTTGAGAAAACACAAAAACAATAGAAAATTGTTTCACAAAACACAAAAACAATATAAAATTGTTTCACAAAAACCTAAACAATAGAAAATCGGTTTATGAAAACATATCTTACAAAAATATTTACTTGCATTGTCTTGTTTTCTTGCTTTGCTTGTTGCTTGTATAGTGTTTTGCGTGCTTGCTTTTGAGTTGTTTGTTGCTTGGGTGTACTTTGTCATAGTTTATCTTTTCTTGCTTAGAATAGATTCATTCTTTCTTGTGCATATTGTAGTGGGTTTCAACATGCTAGTGTGTTAATTATTTATTTCTTTCTTAATACATTTGGTTGTGTTTCTTACATGTGCTCTGCTTTTGTTATCATTCACATCACACTACCATCACTATCATCACATATAGCATCATCTATACATCATATATAAACAAAAATTCTAAGTTTTACATCATGCATGTATGCTAAGCTAATCATCATATATCATATCATCAATGGGATCAAGAGGGGTTACGCATAATCAAAAATCTATCCCCCATGCCAATATCAACATATCATCCCATCCATATACATCAAAATAACACTTGAAAATAACATTTGATATTGTCTACATATCTATCATCTACAATCTATAGCATGCCTCAAACGATCACATGTGATCACCATCTCTCCTGAGTGTTAGAGCCTCACGGTAAGTTTTCTAAACTGAGTGGTTAAAATGAACTGATTGCAATGTTTTTATCCCCCCGGGGGTATATTAACCTGTTTTTCACTAATCGGACGGCCAGGACACCCATTTAGCTCACTGTTTTCTCCTCTGTTCACTGTGGAATAATTATTTTTAATTAAATAATTATATTTCTCTTATTTTTCATTGTATTGGGGCATTTTTTTTCCAATACCCCTTTCTTCTCCCTCGGAAAATTTTATTGCTCCCTGGTGATTTTTATTCTTCTTCACACTCTTGTAAATAATTATTTTTCAAATAATTATTTTTTCTTAATTTTTCCACTAAACAAGGACATTATTTGTCGTTTGTTTCTCTTTTCTTCCACCTAGGGCACTTTCTGTTGCCCCTAGGCCCTTCTTTTTCTTCTTCTCCTTTCTTCTATTGTTTATCACGGTTCAGAAAGCCAAAACAATACAAACATTTACTATATCAAAAAATCCAAAAACAAGGCAAAATTTTTCAAAAAATTCCTAAAAAGTAAAACACCCTACAAAATGGTAACTTGCTTCTTACGGCTGAAACTTGTGTCTTGTGCATGGTATTTTCTCCATATCCTATTGGTTTGTCTCACATCTTCCCGATTAATATGACTCGCAGATCAACGGATTCACAACCATTCAAAAAAGCTAGCTACTTGCTTCATTTGTACTCTGGGGCACTTTTGGTTGCTGGTGTTGTTTCGTTGCACACAAATTCTTTTCATGGACCATGTGTCCATTTTCATTTCCCCTTGCATGTATCCTTGCTTGGGGAATCATTTTTTAACCCTTGTCATCAATCATGAACTTGTGGATCTCTCCAAAGACCGATAACAAAACATTTGTACAACTATCTTGACCATTGTTGGGTAGGATATGTACGTTCGTACTTTGTTTTCCTATTAGATGAGCTTATTTCCTTCTCGTATTGCATTGCATTTTTGTATGTTGCATTTGAGTTTGTATTTTCAGAAATGGGAAATTGTTTGTATTATTGTTTTTCATGTCATTCTACCTTTTCGTATGCTTATATTTTTCATAAGGACCGATGACGTAGTTCCTATGGCAATATGATGACATCCAAATTTTTTTCAAACAAATACGTGGCTATAGGCTAAGCTCTTCTCCCCCTTCTCCATATTTCTTCGCACCACTTCCCTTTCACCCTTAATTCTCCCTCTCATTAAGGAATCATGCCTTGTCCCCCTTCTTTTGCCTATATCTCACCCTTTTTGATCGTTGCTCGATTCTTCCATCACCCTATCAACACTCGAGGGGGAATCTCTCCCTCCTACTAATTTTTCTTCTATCCCTTCAAAATCTCTTTTGTCTACTATCTTTGAAGTGGCATCACTTACGCCACCCCAAAGAGGGGCAAATGTAGACACCTATAATTACGCCCAAGCAATTTAAATACTTAAATTGCGCTAATTATCCCCTTTCTTGCAAATCAACGACATATCATCAAAAGCACTCATTTTCCCTCATATCATCATTAATTAATTACACTAAGCTAATTAATTAAGTTTCCTATCTAAAAATACCCTAATTAACGACCTTCCGTTAATAAATCACCTCTTCTATCTAGATTAATTAATTATTATTAATTAATTAGTCTTCCCCTTCATTTAACTAGTAAATCAATATTTAATTGATTTAATCCCTTTCTAATAGCCTAAATTGTACTAATATTCCTCTAATTTTCTTCGTAAGCTCACATCTACCTATTAGTTAATCACATTTGATTAATTAAAACACCCCCCAACTCCCATGACTTACTAATCATAAATTAAATCCTTCTAAAGTAAGGTTACCTTTAATAAAGCAACCTTATCCATTCCTAATCATGTTTTACCTTTATCCCACATATAAAGGGATGAAGTGTTTCCTTTATCCATTGGGCTATATAAAGAGCCTTCCACCTACTTTTTACTTACACCTAAACTCCTTAGAGAGCAAATGCAAAGCATATAACAAAGAGACTAAGAGCTTGCACCTTGTTTTCTTAAGAGTTCATCATCTTGAAGAGTTAAGCCTCTTTCTTAAAGTGCTTGGGTCATATGGGAGGTGTCAAAAGGGTCTTGTAGCCCAACTTTGATTAGCCCTCATTCCTAGGTTATTTAGCATACTAAGGACAACTATTTTGATAGCCATGGAGCTTACTTAAGTCCATTAATTTATTTTTGTTAGAGAATAGAGGAGTTTAGATATTTAGCATTGTTAGTTTCAAAGTTTGTATTGATGAATGCTAGCATCTAACCCTTTTTAATTATTATCTTGATGGTGTTTACTTTGTTGTTCAATTATTGCTAAGTTAAGGCTATTTAGGTGTTAGTCTTTACTCATATTAGCATTATTTTGAAAACAAACACATGCACACACCAACAACTTGATGAGTACCCCATTGCTAGTTGTATGAGGACACATAGTTATTGTAATGTGTTATTTATCTATACGTATTTTATTCGTAATTTGATAATTATATCTTTTCATGGCACAACCAACAATTTTCTTGATTTATATGTTCTTATATTTTGGGCATTTTATTTGGTTTTTGGACTAACATGCGCATTTTTCCACTAAATATGGCTATTTAGCCATTTGTTTTGCTTAGTTTTAAATTTTGCTATCAAGATTAAATTTTGTTTATAGCCTAGACCAAGGCATGATATTTTTCCACTTGGCATTTGAAACATATTATTATGTTGGTTCTAATGTCATAATGTATTGGAATAGGGTCATGAGATTCACCATCTAGTGGTTCAACCTATGTACTCACTTGATTGTATTGGGATATGATGAAAGGAGTTACAAATAACTAGCGTGTTATTAAACCACAAGTTATTATGTAACTTATGTTAGAGGTGTTTGGACTCTATGTGCTTAGGGCTAAAGGGTGACTGGACTCTTTTGTGGAGGTATAAGAAAAAAATTAAAAATATTCTTGTTATATCGATGTGTATCTTTCTTGAGGGAGACATAAGACACTTGAGGGAGGCATAAGAGACTCGAGGGAGACATTAGAGACTTGTGTGTGTGTGTGATTAGTACATTTGGAAGTTTTTTTGTTTGTGATGCTTTAGGAGGCATATGTAGTTGTTTTGTGATGCTTTGGGAGGTGTATGGTGATGGTATTATGATTTATATGTACTCGTGTGATTCAATTATGTTTTTGATGTTGATGATTGATGCTCCTCATTGGGGTATGATTTGACACCCTTTTTGACACTATGTAACTACAATTATTGTCCCAAGTTGTGTGAAATATTTATATGTTTACATGTTGGGAATCCCATGTTGTAGTAGTCTTCTTATGTTACCAAAGTATTGATATCTCAAGGGAATGTGTAATAAGTACTATGTTGTGTGGGACATGTATGTTCTTTCCATGGTTTGGTTAAGTTCTTGTGATGTGACACAAGTCATGGAAACATGTAGAAATATGTCTTGTAGACCATTAGATTTGTGTTTGGTCTTTATGTGGTATCGGGATGTCGGTTTCTACTAGTCACGACCGAAACAAAAATAGGTAAACTAAAATCCTAAGAATGTCAATACTAAGAGATTGATTTTAGGGATACTATAAAAGAGAAATATTAACAAAGTAATAATGTAAACCAAAACCTACTAATCTTCACAGAACATTAAGAAATTATCAAACTTTTCCCTCTTTTGTAAGGTCACACTTTTGCAATAAGTACCTCTTATCATTGGTGGCATGAAATGCTGATTATTTTCCTCCTTGCTTATGAGCACCCTCTTCTAACCTTGGCATTGTGTCACATCGAGGATGATGCTCTTATAAGGGAAGGGAGATGTAGTGCATAAGAATAAAACAAAAAAATTAAAATTAAAACTTAAAATTAAAATTAAAAAAAAGAAATAAATGTAAGTTGAAAACCTAGGTAGGGGTGGTTGGATAGAATTGATGGAGTGGCATATGGCAGAGCAGGTTTAAGTGTGGTAGGGTGAGGGCATGGGCCTTCCTAGCAAGGAACTTGGGCTTCATAATGGCCTTACGACCTGTCATTTTCCTTGCATAATAATTTAACCACTTTATTTTAAATCAAAGGAATTTTACAACATTAGAATCCCATTAATGTTGTAAATTATAGTATTATTTTCTTAGTTGCATTGAGAGCGGTGTGAGATGGAGATTGGAGATGTATGGCATTAAATTTTGTGTTGTAACAACGTGTGAAAAAATGAAAGAATGAGGCAACCTATAATGAAGTATGATCATCACAATGAACGAGAAGACATGGGTTTCCTCACAAGACAGTCACATTGTTTCACCTATGTAATAAATAGGTCTCTAACATGATCAGTTTACATTTTCTATGTACACCTAGCTTGTTCCAAAATATCCATTCTAGAATAAGGTATGGACATCCAACAAAGCATAAAAGATAGAGGAATGTTTTCATATGTTATATTTGTAAATTATTTGGTAGACGTGGATGCAGAACACGGGACGATTCACATGGAATGTGAACTATTTTTCATAATGCCTCAAGTTAAGGTAGTCTCATGGAATGCACTAATCATTTGATATGCAAAAGTGGTTTTCCTGAAATGAATTTGGAAAATTTCAAGCAAATGCTTCCTATAAGTGTCGAAACTGATCCGTTTACTTTGGCCATCATCCTCCTTGGTTGTGTAAAAATAGATGCCTTGGGAAAGGGACTGCACAAAATGGTTTTTATGAAATGGCATGAGAAACTCTAAAGTAAATTTCATTGGCAAGTTTAAAACACAAATCCACAACCTTAAATAGCCTCTTCTCAAAGCGGATGTTATATGGGAGCTTAGAGTAGGGTATAGGTACCATCAATGAGTAAGTTTACAAAAGATGGACATATACCTTATAAATTCTCCCCCACTTTAGATGCCTATACCAAAATAAGAGCTTTGAAATCATTTTCATGTCTTGTTTTGGCTGTAAGTTTGTTGAGTACAAGGTATTAATAGGGATCGAACCCACTCCATTCCACTTGGATGCCTTTATTTCTTAAACCATGTGCCAAATAGGAACTATGAATTA
The DNA here is from genome assembly GCA_018340775.1 of Taxus wallichiana var. yunnanensis. NCBI lineage: Eukaryota > Viridiplantae > Streptophyta > Pinopsida > Cupressales > Taxaceae > Taxus > Taxus wallichiana. The sequence goes on from CM031240.1 coordinate 267,036,630, forward strand.
GTGAATTATGGATATGAGATCTTTGTTAAATGTTTTAGCTAAAAATATGCTCATGCAGAGTTGTATGTTAAATGTGGGAGTGTATCAAAGGTTAAAAAAATAATTTATAAAATGCCGAAAGAAATGTGATCAATGTATTGAGGGGATTTCAGGATATGGGCATTCCATACATGGATAAGGTTAGAGGAACATTGTTAGATGTTGCATCTACTCATTCTCTGGTAGACCATTATGCAAAGCATGGAAGATTATGCAAAGCCCGTGATCTGTTTAACAAAATGAAAAGGACATGGGGTCCCATCAAATGTGATGTTATGATTATGATTAAAGAAGGCATGGTCTTCTTACCTTCATCTTTTATAATTTTCATATTTCGGTTCTGTTCTCTCTTGAAAGTACATCCTATGTATGATTACATGCGGGGTTCAAATATTACTTTGGATCTCTCTCTTTCATAGATACAATGGAAATACCTTAGGTCCGTGGGTATACCTATTGTCAAGCGAGTCTCCGGTATCAAGGCCGGTTCCGCTTGATGTATCGTAAACTAATTTTTTTGGTGTTTTGATGGTAAAAAGATGACTCGTAAATGAATTGAAAGCTTGGGTAATACAAAAATTGGTTGAGGGGATTTGGTGAGTACATGCACAAATATTTGAGAATGGATTCTGAGTACACAAACCAATAGCTTTCAACAAAATATTAAGGAAAAACACTTGATGTATTGAGGGAATGATTCAAAACAATATTGTTTACGATAAGCATGCACACTAATATTATGAAGAAATTAATTATTTTTTGCAGCAAGTTAAGATGATCAATTAGGAATTTGAAATTCACAAGAAATAATAAAGTATACATGATGCTGCAAATAATTGGAAAGGTAGAAATCAATTATCATTCAAAGAGAAAAACTGGTAAAAAACTGCTTCAACACTCATGTATATAAAAAGTCCTCTCCCGTGCTTTACCAATGCACACAATATATAGAAAAATTCTTCATCCCACTCTTCCTAAAAATAGACTAAAATTATACTCGCCCATGCATCCTATTTTTATCCTTTATCATGAATAATTAAAGAACTAAAAATAAGCATGCTAATACAATGAGGCATTAATAGCCTTGTTTACAAAAATACAACTCAGTCAAACTATAGTTAAGCTGTTCTATTTTAAAAGAAGTTGTATGAATAATTTGGCTAATAATTGGCTTTGCACGATGAACAATTATTCTCCAATGCATGTAATTTATGTCTTCTATATGATGATGTGGCATCTGTAACTTGATCCACTTGCAATTGCAAAAATAGCATTTTAAACTACCCCTTGGATGCACATGCAAAAATTAATCTCCCTGCAAGTAAAAATAATGCCTTGTCTTTTACACTTAACAAAAATTATTCAATTCCATATCACCCATTGTGGGGACCACTGTGAGCACATGTGCAATAAAATAATACTCTTATTTTTGTGGAAAATAAGGTAATAGGCCTCAAAAAGGGCTCCTTGTACTCTGATGTTGACCTTTGCTTGTCTTCTAGTGGTCACATGAAGAATTGCACTTGTGCACACCATGCTTATTAATCCGGCTTATAAAATCCCCCCGTGTGGACCACTTGTGATGTGAACACTTTATCTTCATTCTAGATTTTGACCTCCTTTGTTGACTTGGCATATTATTATGATTTAAAGTAATCATGGGTTCATTTTTGAAACATTTCCACACTATAATACTTGGCCACGTTGTTTATTATGATTACCATAGTAATTTGTTGTTAGTATTATATTATTCTCGCATATTATTATGATACCTAAACCAAGGTCAATGCAAAGATTTCTTTTAAATGATGTGGACTGGCCCCCTCCCATGGTGACTCACCCCTTTGCATTTGTCGATGGCATTACTAACTTAGATAGAGTTACGGTTTCTACGGAGCTTGACAAGTGTATTAATTTTGACCGTGGTTAAGTAATCATTTATTTTGGTAGAGTTTGCATTGAATATATTGCATTGCTATGAAACGTTGATATTTGGTACTAGTCGATTTCACATTGTTGATCTTCACAGATTTTCATTAATCTTGACAAGTGCTCTACGGATTTTGATCTTGTGTACTATGATCTTCTCCTCTATCGACCTTATAATCCCTAATTGGCATAGTGGTTGGCTTGGGTGATTATCTGATATTTTTGATTTCTACACTTTTGGTTTAGTTTCGTCGATCTTTAAGTCAAGTGGGTTAGGTTTGTTTTAAAATATCGTTAAGCTTATCACTTGGTATTTATCATTTTCTCATCACTTGGCCATGGCAAAATTGCTCCAGGAAGCCATTGTTGTTCTTTCTTGAGCTTGGTTCCTCTACAAATCCATCTTCCGAGATCTCTTACATCTCTATTTTCATTTTTTTGCTCTATTTAGAGCTTTCGAGTGTGATTTGATTACATTGGCCACCATTGTTGATTCTTGATCTCAGTGCCTTGCATTATGTTAACTCTTATGAGGTTTTTTGAATGGATTTGTTTATTCTCTAAAATATATTTACTTGCTAATAGTATATTTTTGGAGCTCATCTTCTTTGTAGAGAAGGTAATTGTGAGTTTTGTGTCCGTATTTTTCTGAAGTGGCCGCAATTGAATTTCTTTCAAGCTAGTTCTAGAAGGCTTGTCTAGTTTCTTTGTTGGATTTTTGAGTCATTGTGCTTTTGCGGACTTAGAAAAACTATATAAACTCTAATGGAGGCCATTTTTTAAAGGTGACCCTTTGATTCCTTGGGTTGTAACTTGTTTCTCTCAGTCAGTTTTGCTTTGTTAGCACTAACACCTCGAAACCCTTGTGTTTCTTTGCATTTTCTTGTGAAAATTTGATCTCTAAGCTTGAAAATCATTGGGGTATTCATCATTTTATTATACACTTGATATTAATGAGGATTTTGTGGCTTTGATCATATTGTCATTGTTAATTCCATTACATTTTGATTATTCATGAAAATTCTCGGTAGATACGTATATCTCGTTGACGTGGGTATTTGATTTTTCGGCGTCATCATTGTCTTTTACTCGAATGTGCATATTTTCATTTTGAACTCTAAGGCCATTGGCACTAATTTATTTGTGAAGCTTTAAATTTTTAACTTTCAATTCTTTCCTTGAGTGTGGTTGTCGTTTTTATCCATTCTCGGGCTTTTAATTTTCCCGCTTGTAGTGATTTTTCGTGATTCCATGGGACTGGATTTTTTTGAGAAAAATATTTTGAGTCTTTCAATTTGTGACCTTACTCCAAGAATTTATTCAAATTAAATTAAACTGGTAAGTTTGAACTGGGTACTCTTATTCTCCTCTGAAAATTCATGGATTTGGAACTCTGTATGTTGTAATCTTTTGTGGTTTTAAGTTCATACTCCTCAAATTCCTATTCTTCCTTTTCTTGTGAAAACTTAGGATTTCACTATATTCTTCTACAAGAGATCATTCTGAAATAATTCATCTAGGTGTAACTTGGGCATCATTGAGAAGGTTCATGAGCTCTAATTTCTTATTTTTGTAGCCTCATGTTCGTCTTGTAGACACCATTGTTGAGGGTTGTTTGAGTTCTGATTCATTTTAGATTGTAATACTTTGATAATTTTAAATAACTTTGAAGTGGCACCTTGCTCGAGATACCCTTATTTGAGTCTTAGTTTATACTTGATATTTGGCCATGAAAGATATGATTCTTCCCATTTTATTGTGTTTTTATGATTATATAGAATCCTGTATATCTTTGGAGCATTCCATATAGCAAATGTCAAAATCTCTAATTTTCTTGCCAAAATAGTACATAATGTGATGAACTTTGAATTCATTTGATGACTTGGCTTGATGCTAGAAATTGTATTTATTTTCTTGACAAAAGTTAGGGAAAATAATGTGCATGTTCTCTCATGTTCTATTTCTCAGTATCTTGAAATTTTCAAAACTAGAACTTGATGATTAAAAAGAAAACAATGGATAGTCCTGTAGAGTTTTGATGCACTTTTACACATTTTAATATAATCTCTTTTCATATATCAATTCCATCAATCTACTCTTGTAATTTTCTTCCTGATTGTATTGATACTGAAATGATATACCTTATGTATGTTAAAATGTTTCTATACACTCTCCTTTTCATCTTATTCAGTTAAGAACAACAACATGTACTATACTTGTATATGTAGATTAAAGGACTCTTTCCTTTATTCAAGTGAAGATGAACGTAACTCTCTCTCTCTCTCTTCTCTCTCTTGGCTGCATCATAGTTTCTTATTTCATTCAATCTTGTTCATCTTTGATAGTCACAAGGATGTTCCAAAACCCTTGTTTCATTGTAGAAACATTCATTTAAAATTTTGAGATGACATCTTCAATGCTGAGCTCCTAGAGTTGAACTTGTAAAAATGTTGTGAACTATAACTCTTTTATTTGAGCTTGTATTATGATAGTTTCCAACACCTATCTCTGAATTTGATCATAAGTGAAAATGTTATTTTATAAGAACACTTTCTATGGTCTATAGTATGTAGCTTTTAGTGTGTTATGATGATCTAGAAACAACCTGCATCTATTAAATGTTGAACATTTTATCTTCTTCTGTACTATCATTCTTTTTTTTGCAATACTGAAATGAGACCTATGTAATAATGAAAACCTTGAAATCTGAAATGTGCTCATTACTTCGAATTTTCTCAGTTGAGAATATTAGCCTATACTTGAGCTGGTTACATTGTGTACTATATCTCTTCATCATGAATTACCCTTTGTATCCTTAGTTGTATTGTAACTGAAGTTGTTCTTTATCATGAAGTAACTTGTATTTATCTAAATTTGTAGCTTTGAATATACAATGTATTCTCTCATTTCTTGCATATTATTTTATTAGTATAGTAGTTTATCTTTTGTCATAGCTTTTAAGCATGTATTAGTCTTGAAATAACATGATGGAAAGATGTAAAATGTCCATTTTACATGGCGAAGCCCTATCAAATTTTTTTAGATTTCCTTTTCCATTATGTTTCAGCTACAATTTTATCTCATTCCATTTGTTAGAATCTATAGCAGTAAACCTACATTTATTTTATGGATTAATACAGGCACATCTTTGTGTATTTCATCCTTTAGTCTGAACTAAAATAAATGTACTTTTCTTATTCAAGTTACAGAATGTAATACTTCTTTCTTCTTACCTATACCTACACATTTAGATAAACTAGTTAGAAAACATTAGGCTTTTTGGCCTCTCTTATGTTCCATAGTTTTTCTCTTTATCTTTTCTCTGAAATGATTGTGAGAATCATATGTACTGATGTAGAATATTGTTGCTTGTCTGCTATGCATTTATCTTTTCTGTAATCATACCTCATGATATCAGGAGATTCATTTGCATGAAGATAAATAGTATAATAATATGAATTAATTATGAGATCATGACTCGATGGTCTCTTTTCTTGTTTTTTTTCAAGATACAAAGGTGCAATGTTGAATAACAAATATGAAGATGGAACAAAAAGATGGAGGAACAGGACAAAATAAATAAGGCAATGATGGATTTCTTCATATTCTTTTGCTTTTATTTTCATGCACATGCACCTTCTATTTCAGTAGTTATGATGTTTACTTGAGTCACATCCCACGACTTGTGTGGGAAGCATTTGAAATTCCTTATGAATAAAACATTGAATTTTGAAACTAATTTGTGTACTTCCTTTTGCATTTTAGCTTTGTATATGGATTGTATAATGAATTAAACAACTCAATAACATAATTGAATGTATTTAATCATGAAGGAAAGAACTTTAAAATACCTGTAACCTTAGTAATGAACTTCGATACATGGTTTAATCTCGACTTATTGTTCCAAAACTTTACACTTCATCTATTCTATATTTTTTTCTTTATCATAATAACACATCTATTTTTGGGGCCTTTGTGTTCTTTTGCTAAAGAAAAACATGAAATTGCAAACTATGTGATTTGTTATGTTTTGTAACAGCACACATAGCTACAAATTACATGTAGTAATTAATTAATCCAACATAACAAATATTAAATGAAATAATCTCCCCTAGATTAGGTTCACTTCACCAATGCCATCCATCGTAACGAAGTTTCTAGTTGCCCATTTTTGAATGAGTGTAAAACTTTTCAACATTTATGGCGATCCTACGGGGAAAGCTACCCACTAGCTTATAGACCAGTGCCTTGCTCTTGTCCATTGGGCATGAAGTCCAAGCATGTAATCAAAATATTCCTTTCTGAAGGTCCAACCCTTCTAAAATGAACTAAAAATAGGAAAGGATCTCGTAAACTAGACAATGTACAAATGCAATTTATTGAATTTGGAAACATTATAATGGAAGAACTACACTTATTGAAAAAGATAAATCATACTCTAAATAGACACCGTAGGATATTTTCAATAAGTGTTTGAGAAACATTCCATTCACGGAATGGAAATTTCCTCTCCATTTAGTCTTGAAAGTTGAAAAGCATTATATTCCTTGCAAGATGAAATCATATAAGGACCACTCAAAAGTGTGTCAAATTTTATGTTGTTTCCTAACTGGTTTTGCATGATCAACATCCCATTTCAACACAATGTCTCCTTCATTGAAGATTCTAAACTTAGCTTTCTTATCAAAAAATTTCTTCATTTTTTTTTATTATTTTCCATGTTTAAATGAGCTTGATCTCTCAACTCTTGTAATTCCTCGCATAATGAACCTACAATGGTTCATTCTCGAGAAGCTCCATCTGATGTAGCAAATATAAAGTAGGTAACTCAACCGAGATGGACATTATTCCTATCTTCCATAAATGATCTTTTACGGTGAATTTAACAATTGATCTTTTAGGAGTCACTCTGTCAGCCCAAAGTGTTGAATTCAACATTAGATGTCAAGCTCTATGGTTATCTTTGAGTGTTCTTCTTATGATCCTTAAAATATTCTTGTTAGTACTTTCAGAATAACTTATTACCTTATGGGTAATAATTAGATGACGTACTTAAATAAATTTCATGCTTTATAGCCCAATCTATTACCTTTACACCAAGAAACACTAAGCAATTATTTGAAATGATAGTTGTTGGAACTCCAAATCTACAAATTATACTTTCATAAAACGATAGTATTAAAGTTTCGTTAGCATCTTTCAAATCTATTACTTCATTCCAACGTGTAAAGTAATCTGTAGTCAGTCAAAATCCACTTGTGTCCTTATGATGAAGGTGGATTTATCATGCCAATAAAATCAAGACCCCATTGCATAAATGGTTGATCCATTGAAATAGGTTGTAGGGGTAAAGAAAGCTAAACATTCTTTTCCAACAAAGAAATTACATTTCTTACACTTTTTGATCCATTCAAAATAGTATTTGAATATGTTGGGCCAATAGTAACTAGATTTCATAATTTTTAAGGTTGTAGTACATGCTGAAAAATGACCTCCTATAGGTCCTTCATGGAATTCAGATAATAATTGCTGAATTCTATCATAATCAACACATCACAACAAGATTTTGTTTATATCTCTTTTGAATAACACACCATCAATGAAAACATAAGGTACAACTTGTAACCTAAAATACCTTCATTTTTTTTATCCATACCTTCTGGATAAGTGCCATGTTGTAGATAATTAACTAAATCAGTCATCCATCTTGATTCCTGAACTTCTTGAATAAGCTTGGGTTGTTGATTTCCTTATTACACCATGATATCTTATTGCTGATACGTAACTTCAACATACTGTTCTAGATCTTTTGATTCTATAGCATGTTGTTTTTCCATATCACAAATTAGATTTTCACACAAACCTTTACCTAAAACTATTTTTGCAACATGAATATTGACATCATATTCCATAACCTTCATTATCCAGCCTGCTCTCTTCTCATTCAAATATTTATTTAACAAGAAAAATTTTACACTTGGATGAGAAACAAGAACATGTATCTTATTGTTTGAAAGTGCGTCTTAAAATTATTTAGTCGTCTAAATGATTAAAGTACTTGTTTTCTAAGAAAAGTGTATCTTGTTTCATAGTCATGCAAACTTTGTCTAAAGAAAGCAATTGGATTCTCAATATTTTCATCATTAACTTGAGTTAATATAGGCTGAAATTATTTCATCTCCTACAAGTGCATACATTGTAAAATATTTATCAAAATTAGGATTTGTAAGAGTAGGAGCTTGAGAAATAGATGTTTTAATGGCTTTAAACCCTTCTCTCCCTTTTTTAGTCCAAGAGAAAGTCTTCTCTTTCTTTAAATAGTTGTCAATGGTTTAATCAATGGTATAAAAGTAAGGAAAAATCTTCTAACAAAGTTGATTTTTCCTAGAAATATATGTAATGCCTTCTTTTGATGAGGAAATGGTAGTTGTGATATGGATTTAATTCTAAAAGGGTTAATTACTAAACCTTATTTAGAAACAATATGAACAAACAATTTAACTTGATGTACTAAAAAGATAGAATTTTTGGGATTCAATGATATTCCAAACTGTTTGCATAACTAAAAAGTATGCCTTAAATGTATTAGATGTTCATCATAATTTTTAAAAATATGGTAACATCATCCAAATAAACCAATATGCATTTATTTAATAAGATACGAAAATCCATGTCCATTGCACATTGAAACATTGCACCAACATTGAAAGGCCAAAAGGCATTCTTTTGTAAGCATAAGTACCCCACTTGGTGGTAAAATTTGTTTAGTATCTATCTTCTTCTCGGAATAGAATCTGATTGTATCCACTATAACCATCTAAAAGAGATAGTCTATCTAGAACCAGAAACTATTCTCAAAATCTGATCCATGTTAGGTAGTGGATAATGATCTTTTAATGAAGCCTTGTTAAGATCTCTAAAATCTACACATAATATAATTTCTCCATTCTTTTTCTGAACAAGAACAAGGTTAGCTTCCCAACTTGAATGCTTGAATAGAAAAATAATGCTTGATTCAATTAACTTAGATAACTCTTTTCTCATTAATGGCTCAATTTTTTGGATTTATAGGCCTTTGCTTCTACCTAACTGAATTGGAATTTGGTTGTAACTCTATTGTATGTTGAGATAAAATTGGATCAAACCCTCTCAAATATTAGTACTTCTAGGAAAAAACATCTCTGAATTCTTTACATAATTTGATAAATGACTACTTTTCAGTTAAAGAACACACCTTCCAATAAGTAGCTTCTTGTCATCATCCACCAAGATTTCTTCATAGTTATCCATGTGAGTTAAATCTTACCTTTGTCTTTTCTTAACTGATCATCAGAACTGAAAATATCTTCTAGAGTGACTTATCCTTGAGGTAACATGTTTCTCTTTAACTGAACAATCTGATCACCATAGAAGTGTTGCAGTTTTCCTGATTTACTACAGAAAATTCAACCTCTTACTAGAAAAATCTGTAAATTTGTTTATCATCTTCAAAAACCTGCCAATTCTCTCCATTGTCAAGCATTGAAGGTCTGATAATTAATTTAATATGTGGTTGTACCTTGCTATTTTTGATCTGTTCTAATACATCAAAGCTAGCACCAACTGTTGCAAGTCTGTCTGCATGCTTTTTTTATTTCTTGGGATAGATTGAATGTTAATAGCATCAAAATCATCCATTAAGTCTAAAACTCTATGTTTGTAAGACTTTATAATGAATTCTTACACACATTAAATTTTTTCACTTGATTAATAACTAATTTTGAATCTCGAAAACTTGTAAAGTGTTGATACCTCTCTTTCTAGCCCATTGCAAGCCATGAATTAACACTTTGTATTCAACTACATTACAAGTACTAGAAAATTGTAAGCTTAAAAAGCGAAAAGTACCTTTCATTTGAAGGGAAAGTAAGCATTAAACCTGCACCTTATCCTTTCTTATTTTTGGCTCCATCAAAGTGAAGCTTCCATAGCCCTTTTGTTGTTTCTTTTGTTTTGGATAAGCAAGGGAATTTGTGCATTTTCTTCATATAAACAATAAACACAGAACAAATATTCTTCCACTTCCTTAAAAGGGTCATATGCATGTTCTTCTTGAGTCTAATTTCATCCATAAACATATTAGAAACACCATCAAGTGTGAAAACATGAGCTGTAACATCGAAATCACCCGATCTAAAATAGAATAATTTTTACGAGGATTTGAAGCATGAGGCTCAATATGAAATCTAGCCAGAGGATCTAAATTTACGGTAACCTTAGTTCCATATCATGTAGTAAAGAACAAAAATGACCAATCTGAAGAAAGATAACCTCCTATTTTTGCTATAAAATCTCGTGATAAACATAAGGAAAAATAAGGAGGCAAATCTACAACAGTCACATCTTGTAGAATAGTAACATTGGGACAAGCATGTAAAGTTACCTTCAAGTTTTCGTTTAAAAACCGTATTAGTTGTTGTCCCATCTAGTTGTAACATGCTTTTCTCTATAGGCTCATACTACAAGGCCCAACTTTTCTACAATTTCTTTTGGCATAACTGTGTTACTTGCACCACTATCAACCATGCAGTTATGAACTAAATGATCACCAATAATCAAAGATAAGTAAAATGGTGGTGGATTCTTGATATCATGAGAATTTAAGACCTTTTGAAACATCCATTTGAATTTTTAATGCGGTCTTGTTCTACTGTTCCAAGGACCATGTCTAGTTTCTGAACTTCCTTTTCTGTTATTTTTGAAGAAATATTCTGCTTAGCAAGTTCATGACAAGGAAACTCCTTCTGTCTTGAAATACATAGAGCATCCCATATATTGAGATATTAACATTATGATTTTTCATTACATCAACAATATTAAAAGAAGAAACAGTTTTGGAAACAGATTCTACTACCTTAGCATAGGCTTTGGAAAAAAATTACTCGATTCAATTGTTTTTGATATCTAAGGTATAAAAAATCTTCTTAGATCTTTTTGTAACTATTTTTGTTTTTATTTATCACCTAAAATGAAACACGATAAGAATATTGTTCCAAGCCATGAATATAGAGCTAATGGCAAACACCACAATTTATAAGATGGGAAAGTAATTCATTTTGAAAACTTTTACTTTAACACCTTTTTTGCAAATAAATGAGCAATAATATCATATTATTATGGAACTCAATACAATACATTGAGAATGCTTTCTCAACTTGAGTTAAATAGGCACCCAATCCAATCTAAGCAAACAATGTCTTAGATTAAGCCATAAATCAAGGAAATAATAGTCATCAAATGCAACTAGTCAAGACCATAGATTTAGGTTGAGAGAAATAGACATCAAGGATCTATTTAATACCATTAGAGATCAGGAAATAACTAGTCAATAGATGGATCAAGGAAAGAAATATACGTCAAATGCCTAGATAATATCTCCTAATATCTAAATAAGATAAAAGAAATATCCACACACGTAAGTTGGTTTTGAGGATAAGGATATAAGGTCTTAAAGGTAAATGTAAGTACCTAGGTGAACATGAGCTAAGGTAAATATTTACTCTAAAATTCCCCCTCAAGGTAGTTTTGAAGCATTAGGTCAAAATAGATGTGGTATGTCCAATTGTGAGTGCCCACAATCATGCTATGGGGGGCACATTTGGTACTCATTTCCCATAACTAGGAAAAGGAACACCGTAAGTTAGAAAAATTTGAAAAATCCAAAAAGTTAAAGTCGTAAAGACTTATTCTAAGGCATTACGAATCTCAGGCTGCGGATCATACTAAGGTTTGTCATACCAATGAAGAATTTTGGCATGTAAATCAATCACGTGTGCTCGATCACAAAACACAAAAACAATCTGACACGGACTAGGTTCCACCAAAATAGCTCCACATAAGGAGACTATAAATGATCGGAGTGATCTTGAAAGTGCAAAAAAACACCACACATAATTTGATCAGTTGGGATGAAAATAGGCATGCGGTACCCACGATCCAAGAACAATAACCAAAGCAACAAGGTAAGGACGGAAAACTTTAGAGTGTCACGATCCAAGAAAAGCCAATGTAACAAGTGAAAAGGACACAAAGGAACCATATGAAGTAGTGATCAACACCACATGGCCCTCATGGCCCTTAATTCAATGGTTCGTGTCGGGACAAGGAAGCCCGAAATTTGTATGAGTTGTCAAAACAACTAGGGACTCAAACACTTATGCCAAAATGCCACAATAAGAGAAAAGTCACATGTTCTATTTAAATAGGCACATAATGTGAAAGAGCAGCTCTATTCAATTAATGCTCTCATAGGTTTAGAAGCATCAAAAGTAGGTTCGGCCAAAAATAGACCGGCAAATCAATGTTAGTGGGTACAAGAGCAACAACTGCAAGTGGACTAGGAGCATGGATATGGTTGTCCCTAATATGATGGTGATGTTGTACTGTTGGAATCGTGTTTCGACTGACGAATAGAAATCAATAAATTTAAGATTTGATGAGAAATAAATGTATATTTTTCATAAAAGTGTTTTGATGATAGTGTTTTATTTGGTAGGGAGTGTATTAGGCATGGTATCGTTCTTATCATGAATGAGTGATTATGAGAGAATTTTTTTGAGTGATTTACAATCATTTAACTCCATTTTACCTCAATATCAGTTCTTGAAGTCCACATTTTGGGATATATCATTCTCTCTCTCTTCTTATTTTTGATAAATGCAAGTGTAACTCCCAAAATTTAGGACGTTTGCTTGGAAATTGCATCCACAATTGATTAGAATAATCCTCCAAATTGCACTTTATAATTATAGTTCATGTCTCAAAATAAATAAATCCCTTGGTGATCAAAAAAGGCAAGCATTTTGTAATAAAATGGCATCAAAATCAAGAAGCGATCAAAACATACAAGCTATTTTAATGTATCTTATTTATTTTACTTGCCACTTAAAATAAATAAATTGTTCTTTCCTTCACCACAAAAACAAAATTAAAGGGGGCTGAAGTTAAGCACCTACTAGTAATCACAAACTCTTTTAGCCCTTATGACCTTCATTGCCATATGAGAATATTGTGCTACAAATTTTAATGGGTGCAAACATTCATTAATTGTGCACTAAAACTAACCAAGCATTTTCTATTGTGGAACTTTCTAAACATGAGTTTCTTATTTGCCCACCCTTCATTTTTGAGGCATGAAAATACTCTCAGTTGACCCCTCCTTTGCAACAAGGCTTATATTCGTAGTGTGCATTTCATGTTTAGTTGACACTTCTCCTATGACATTGATTACAAGGTTAGGACACCATTATTTTTAGCCTATATTAATTGGGACTAAATCATTATATGTACTAGATTTAGGGTCAAACTGCCTTTACGGATATGGTCTATCTATAGTTTGAGTTTTTGATAAGGATTAACCTATTTATCCAATCGGTTTTTGATAAGGACCTTGATAAGGTTTGTAAAATGCAAGTCTAATTTCGGTGATAAAAGTTATCTTATTTCTCATAGTCTATAAAGTTTTAAACACATCATCTAAAATGGGGCTTCAATAACAAGATCTATAATGGTGATAGGTTGTGGGATATGTGAAAAATATTTTAAAAAGGAATTGAAGGCCTTGGTGCTAATTTTTTAGCTTGAATAAGACTATTTTCATCTCGGATAGCAATATCATAAGCTGCTGGGAGAGTCTTTCCTCCCATAGACTGAATCATAGTTGAAATATCATTTTTAGGGCTCTAAGATAATAAAGAAAAGCATGGTCAGCTTGAGGCTTGACACTTGTTGGAATTCTTTCCCAAGTTCTAGAAAAATAGATATTAAAATTGGCCATAAATTCATGAGGGGCTCTTTTAATTGTAGATAATTGTTCTATGAGGGATAAATGATTTGAATTATCTTGAAATTGTTTCATCAATTTACCACTAAACTCATCCCAATTTATTATTCTTCCAATCTCTAAATTTCTATACCATTGCAAGGCTTTCACTTTAAAGGATGCAGCTAAAAGTCTTAAAGCTACATCTTCATGTGTAATATTATGGACTGCACATAGGGCTGCAACATATTTTGATGTGTCTATAGGTGTAACCTGATTTTCAATAGTGAATTAAAAAAAATTTCATCATGGTAGCATTATGAATATCATGATAAACTGGAATTACTAATGGGTTTCCATTAGTAAAGGTCACAAAATTCCTAGGTGGTTGAATAGCCATTGGAAAAATTGGGATCTAAACAAATAAATTGATACGTGGTGAAGGAGGATTAGGAGGAGGAGGGTTGTTAAAACCAGACCTATTATAAGGTAGGGTGTTACCAACTCTTCTTCTTCTTGTAGAATTCAAAGGTAAAGAAATAAACTCAGAAGGAATTCCTCTTACCGATGATCTTGTAGTCACTTTAGGCATGGAAACATGTTGCAAAACTAGTTTGAAATAAGCCTTAAGAGTCACCAAATAAATATTTTAATCTTTAGAATAAATTTTTACTACTTGTTTCTAGAAAGTAAGTTTTCTTTGATCTGTAAATCTGTTTTGAATATGTTGTAAATTTTTTTAATTTGCTCCCAGATCTGATTTGTTGTCCCATTGGGCATGTCGAAAACATTTATCTCTCGAAAGTGCATCATGTAGAGAGATGACAATAGGGTTTTAAGCTTTCTGGATCTCTCTCTTTCATATATAAAATGGAAACACCTCATGTCTATGTGGGTATACCTATTATTGAGGTGAGTCTCGATATCAGAGGTTAGTTCCTTCTTGATGTATTCTAAAATTTTTTTGGTGTTTTAAGGGTAAAAGATGATTATAAATGAATTGAAAAATGGGGTGATACACGAAACTTGTTGAGGGCTTTGAATGAGTACATGCACAAATATTTAGAATGGATTATGAGTACACAAACCAATAGTTTTTTAATAGAATATTAAAGCAAAACACTAAATGTATTGAGGGAATGATTCACAACAATATTGTTTAAGATAAACATGCACACTAATATTATGTAGAAATTACTAAATTTTGCAGCAAGGTAAGATGATCAATCAAGGAATTTTTACATTCACAAGAAATAATAAAGTATACACAAAGCTGCAAATAATTGGAAATGTAGAAATCAATTCTCATTCAAAAGGGTAAAACTAGAAAAAAATGCTTCAGCACTCCTATATCTAAAAAGTCCTCTTATGCTTTGCCAATGCACACAATATATAGAAAAATTATTCATCCCACCCTTCCTAAAAATAGACTAAAATTGTACTCACCCATGCATCCTATTTTTATCCTTTATCATGAATAAATAAAGGAATAAAAATAAACATGCTAATACAATAAGGCATTAATAGCCTTGTTTACAAAAATACAACTCAGTCAAACTGTAGTTGATTGTTCTATTTTTAAAGAAGTTGGATGAATAATTTGGCTAATAATAGGATTTTCTTGATGAGAAAGTCTTCTCCAATGCATGAAATTTATGTCTTCTAGCTGATGATGTGGCATCTGCAACTTGATCCACTTGCAATTGTAAAAATAGCATTTTAAAATACCCCTTGGATGCACATGCAAAAATAATTTCCCTGTAAGTAAAAATAATGCCTTGTCTTTTACACTTAGAAAATGTTTATTCAATTCCATATCACCCATTGTGGGGACCACTATGAGCACATGTGCAATAAAATAATACTCTTATTTTTATGGAAAATAAGGTAATAGGCCTCAAAAAGGGCTCCTTGTACTCTAATATGACCTCTTCTTATCTTCTAGTGGTCACATGAAGAAATGCACTTGTGCACACCATGCTATTGTTTTCCTTATAAAACCCCCCACTGTGGGGACCACCTGTGATGTGAACACTTTTTCTTCATTCTAGATTTGACCTCCTTAGTTGACTTGGCATATTATTATGATTTAAAATTAATATGGGGTCATTTTTAAAACATTGCCACACTATAACACTTGGCCACCTTTTTTATTATAATTGACATAGTAATTTATTTGTCGGTATTATAGTATTTAGCATATTATTATGAGACCTAAACCAAGGTCAATGCAATGATTTTTTTAAATGATGTGGGTTGCCACCTCCCACGGTGACTCACCCCTTTACATTTGTCGATGGCATTACTAACTCGGGTCGAGTTAGGGTTTCTCTGGAGCTTGACAAGTGTATTACTTTTGACTATGGTTGAGTAATGATTTATTGTGGTAGATTTTGTTGAATATGCTGCATTTTTATGCTCGATGAGTACCGTCAATTTGATCTTCTTAAAATATTTAAATTGATCTTGACAACTACTCGAAATGTTGATCTTGTGTATTGTGATCTTCTCCACCGTGGATCTTTTAATCCCTTATTGGCATAGTGGTTGGCTTGGGTGATCATTTGATACCGTTGATTTTTGTACTGTTGGTTTAGTGCCATCAATCTTTAACTCAAGTGAGTTAGGTTTGTTTTAAAAGCTCATCGAGCTTATCACTTGTCATTATCATTTATTCATTCTGAGCGGCGAAGCCATGGAAAAATTTCTTTAGGAAGCCATTGTTGTTCTTTCTCGAGCTAGGTTCCTCTACAAATCGGTCTTCTTAGCTCTCGTGCATCTGTATTTTCATTTTTTTTCTTTGTTTGGATTTTTCTGAGTGTGATTTGATTATGTTCTCCTCCAATGTTTATCCTCATGCTTGGTGCCTTACATTCTGTTAACTCTTATGAGGTTTTGTGCATGGATTTTTTTATTCTTTGTAATATCTTGACCACCAATAGTGGAGTTTTGGAGCTCATTTTCTTTGTAGAGAAGGAATATGTGAGTTCTGTGTTCATATTTTTCTGAAGTGACCACCATTGAACTTCTTTCAAGCTAGTTCTGAAGGCTTGTCTAGTTTCTTTGTAGATGCCATTTGAGTTATTTGTTCTTCTATGGACTTAGAAAAACTGTGTAAACTCTAATGGAGGCTATTTTTTAAAGGTGATCCTCTTGTTCCTTGGGTTGTAAAATGTTTCTCTCATTGTCGGTTTGGATTTTTAGCACTAAACCTTGAAACCCTTGTATTTATCTACATTTTATTGTGCAAACTTGATCTATGAGCTCAAAAATCGTTACGATCTTCATTGTTTTATTCTACACTTGATATTAACAAGGATTTCATCTCTTTGATCATATTGCACTAGTAAGTTTATAAAATTTTGATTATTCATGAAAACTCTAAGAGTAGATCGTAAATTTGTTGATGTGGGTATTTGATTTTTTAGCTTCATCATTCTCTTTACTCTGAATGTGCATATTTTTGTTTCAAAATCTAAGGCATTTGGAAGCCATTTATTTTGAAGGTTTAAAGTTATAAACTTTAAATGCTTTCCTTGATATCATTGTCATTTTTATCCATTCGTGAGCTTTGAATTTTCCTTCTAGTAGTGATTTTCGTTATTCCATGGCACTATGGATTTTTTGAGAAAAAACTTTCCGAAGTCTTTGAATTAGTGACCTTACTCCAAGAATTTACTAAAATTTAAATTAAACTGGTAAGTTTCAACTAGGTACTCTTATTATCCTCGAAAATGCATGGATTTGGAACTTTGTCTATTGTAATCTTTTATGGTTTTGAGTTCATACTCTTTAAATTCTTGTTCTGTATTTTCTTGTGTAAACCTAGAATTTCTTTGTATTATTCTATAAGAGCTCAATCTGAAAAAATTCATCTAGGTGTAACCTCGACATCATTTATAAGGTTTTCGAGCTTTGATTTCATATTTTTGTAGCCCTATGTTCATCTTGTAGATACCGTTTTCAAGGGTTGATTGAGTTATGATTCATTTTAGATTGTAATACTTTGATACTTTTAAAGAACTTTGAAGTGGCACCTTGCTTGAGATACCCATATTTGGGTCTTATTTTATATTGGATATTCATCCATGGAAGATATGATTCTACCCATTTCCTTACATTTTTTTGAGCATATAGAATCTTGTATACTAGAGCATTCAATATAGAAAATGTTAAAATATGTAATTTTCTTGCCAAAATAGTACATATTGTGATGAACTCGAATTTGTTTGATGACTTGGTTTGATGATGGAAATTTATTTTTTTTCTTGAAAAAGATATGGAAAATAATGTGCATGTTCTCTTATGTTTTGTTTCTCGAATATTGAAATTTTCAAAACTAGAACTTGATGATTAAAACGAAAATCTAGGATAGTCCTATAGAGTTTTATGCACTTTTACACAGTTTAATATAATATCTTTTCACATATCAATTCCATCAATCTACTCTTGTAATTTTCTTCTTGATTCTGTTGATAATGAAATGATATACCTTATGTATGTTGAAATGTTTCTATACATTATCCTTTTCATCTTGTTTAGTTAAGATTAACAACATGTAATGCACTTGTATATGTAGATTAAAGGACTCTTTCCTTTATTCAAGTGAAGATGAACATAACTCTCTCTCTCTTGGCTGCATCATAGTTTCTTCTTTCATTCAAGATTGTTCATCTTTGACAATCACAAGGATGTTCCAAAACCCTTATTTCATTGTAGAAACATTCATTTAAAATCTTGAGATGATATCTTCAATGTTGAGCTCCTAGATTTGTACTGTAAAGATGTTGTGAATCTGTAACTTTTTATTTGAGCTTGTATTATGATAGTTTCCAACACCTATCTCTAAATTTGATCATAAGTGAAAATTTTTTTTCAAAAGCACTTTCTGTGGTCTATGGTATGTAGCTTTTAGTTTGTTATGATGATCTTGAAACAACCTGCATCTATTAAATGTTTAACATTTAATCTTATTTTGTACTATCATTCTTCTTTTTTGTAATATTGAAATCAGACTTGTGTAATAATGAAAACCTTGAAATCTGAAATGTGCTCATTACTTCCAATTTGCTCAGTTGAGAATATTAGCTCTGTACTTGAGTTGGTTGCATTGTGTACTATATATCTTCATCATAAATTACCCTTTGTGTCCTTAGTTGTACTATAAATGAAGTTGTTCTTTATCATGAAGTAACCTGTATTTATCTTAATCTGTAGCTTTGACTATATAATGTATTCTCTCCTTTCTTGCATACTATTTGATTAGTACAATAGTTTATCTTTTGTCACATCTTTTAAGCATGTATCAGTTGTGAAAAACATGATGGAAAGATGTAAGATGTCCATTTTACATGGAAAATCCCTATCAAATATTTTATTAGATTTCCTTTTCCATCATGTTTTATCTACAATGTTATCTCATTCCATTTGTTAGAATCTACAACATTAAGCCCGCATCTATTTTAATGATTAGTCTGAGACATATCTTTGTGTATTTCATCCTTTAGTCTAAACTGAAACCAATGTACTTTTTTTATTCAAGTTACCGAATGTAATACTTCTTCTTCATATACTGTACTTCTTCACATTTAGATAAACTAGTTAGAAAACATTAGGCTTTTTTTCCTCTCTTTGTTCCATAGTTTTTCTCTTTATATTTTCTCTTTGAAATGATTATGAGAATCATATGTACTGATGTAGAATATTGTTTCTTGTTTGCTATGCATTTATATTTTCTATAATCATACCTCCTGATATCAGGAGATTCATTTTCACAAAGATAGAAAATATAAGAATATGAATTAATCATGAGCTCATGATTAATTGTCTCTTTGCCTATTTGTTTTCTAGGTATAGTGCAGTGTTGAATAACAAGGAGGAAGATGGAACAAAAGATGGAGCGGAGATGGAACAAGCAGGACAAAATAAATAAGGAAATGATGGATTCCTTCATATTCTTTTGCTTTTATTTTCATGCACATGCACCTTCTATTTCAGTAGTTATGATGTTTACTTGAGTCACATCCCATGGATTGTGTGGGAAGTATTTTAAATTCCTTATGAATAAAACATTGAATTTTGAAACCTGATTTGTGTACTTCCTTCTGCATTTCAGCTTGTATATGGATTGTATAATGAATTAAACAAATCAATAACATAATTGAATGTATTTAATCATGAAGGAAAGAAATTTAAAATATATATAACCTTAGTAATGAAATTTGATACTACAGTCTACAACTCTAATTATCGTATTAAAACTTAACATTTCATCTATTCTATATTATTTTATCTTTATCAAGATAACACATCTGTCCTTTGGGGCCTTTGTGTTCTTTTGCTAAAGACAAACATGAAATTATAGACTATGTGATCTATTACATTTTGTAACAACACACATAGATATAAATTGCATGTAGTCATTAATTAATGCAAAAAAAAATATTAAACTAAAATAATCTCCCTAACTTAGGTTCACTTCACCAATGCCATCCATCATAATGAAGTTTCGAGTTTCCTATGTTTGCACTAGTGCAAAATTTGTCAACAAGTTATTCATTTGAAATATACAAGAAATAGTAAACTAGTGGTTAATTATACTTTATGATATTTAACAAAACTACATAGTTTAAAACAACAAAAATCCACCTTGATTTGCGTAACCATGTTACACCTTGACCATCAACCAAGATTTCTTCGCAACCTCATACATTGTTAACACATTTTGTAATATTTTGGCACTAATGTCTACCCATATTGGTGAGAGTTAACTGATTTCCTCAAATAACACATCCATTTTTTCTAAGAGGCAAAGTTAGAAAAACGTAATTTTTAGAGACTCACAAAATAACCTTCTGAACCCCGGAAAAGAGATGTCATCTTCCGCCTATGTTCCTTGTTATGTGGGAGTCATATTAAACCTTAGATTGACCCTGATTGACTATTGGTGCTCTCTTTTTCTCCCTTCTAGGAGCCGGTTACCTCATTTGCACATTTAAGAAGTTATTAAAACTAAAAAGTTTGGTTTCGTTTCAGCTCGCCATTTGAACCCTGAGCAACAAAATGCTTATCCACCTTAGCAAACCTCTAGTATTTTTAATTTTCAATAATTTGTAACGTTTATTTTAGGGAGAAACACTCTTCTAGATAGTTTGGCAAAGACATTTTGTAGGTCTCGGGTTGATTTTTTACTAGGTAAAACTGGCTCAACTACGACTTGGCTCTGGAAAATGCGTTGTTATTTTTAATCCATTTTCCAGGTCTAAGTTTTGTCAACTATGGTGAATTATCGATATATAGGAGAGTATGTACAAAAATTTACATTGTATTTTCATATATCAAAGGTTAGTTTTTGATAATATTTTATTAGCCCTCGACCTAAAATTGGTTTTTTTTGCAACTAGCCCAATTACGATCGATGGCCCCTTAAATCTAGCTTTCAATATTAAATTGTTTTCAGTTTTGAATTTTTTCAGTTCCTCTGAATTCTTGATATATAGGAGGACACGTAGAAATTTACCCATTGTTTTTTTCTCATCGGAATAAATTTTTCTAATGTGGTTTCTTAGCTTCCGAGCTAAAACAAGACATTCTCACAACTAAGAGAAAAATGTAGAATAAGATCACAAAACCATAGGGAAGATGCTAAACCATTGTGATTTTTTTTTGCAATGTACAAGTAAGTTTATGAAATGCTTTCATGTGGATTATGGTGTGGGATGTGACTTTTTGAAAAATAGTGTTTCTCTCTCTTCCCTATTTCCTTCTCTCTCCTTAGTTAAGAAATAAAGTGAAATGAAATGAATGTATGTCTCTAACCCTCTCCTTTCAAATGCAAATTATTATCATTACTATGTAAATGGGAAACTAAAAATGTTAATTATGCTAGATTTAGGTGGATGTCATGCCAGCGATTTATCGTTGATTTCATGCTCATATGGTTTTGTAGGATGCAAGTAAGATGGCAAAATGACATGGTTGTAATCCATTGTGTGTTATTGTAATTTATGTATGTTAAATATATAAATGTGTGTGTGTGTGTGTGTGTGTGTGTGTGTGTGTGTGTGTTTGTGTGTGTGTGTATGTATGTATTATTATGTTACTTTGAAGACTTATTATTGAAATTTGTCAATATGAAAGAGATGTTAGTTTTAGGTGTTCTTTGGGAAATGTGCATTTACCTACGGGTGTTCTTTTGATTCGATGTACATATGGTAATAAAGGGGTTGAATATATATGTTAACCGATATGTAGAGGATATTTCAACATTTTACAAAGTATTGAAAGGTTTATTAGTCACGTTTTTTATCATTTTAAGATGCTAGTGTTTAAGGAAATGTTCATCTAAACATGGGTGTTATTTTGATCTCAAGTTTGAGTTTTTCATCATAGCGTATATGCTTAATGACATTTTCATGAAACCAATAGTTAAGAATGACATGGTTAAAAATTTTCTTGGGTATTTGGTCCCATCCTAGGATTGACAATTGTGAGTGTACTAAGGAGAATGTGATTTCATTAAGGTGGTACTCTATGGGTAAAAAAACCCAACATATTGTAAACACCTCTTTGTCAAGAACACACGTAGAGTGAAGAGTGTTAGGTAGAACATATTTCCAACTACCCTTGGGAGTCACCTTTAAGAGTTGGGATCATAAATGAACTCACTACCCAATTTCTATTATCATTTTGAGTTATATCGTACAATCCTAAGAGTTAATTGTTAGACTTAACAACATTTTAATTTATGATTAGTTTTTGGTAATGTAACCATAATAAGGTGTGCTAGGAGAAAATTGGATATTATATCATTCATATAATGTGTCTAAACCATTATTTGGTGACGAAATAAATCCATGACATGTAATCCTCGGTGTGAACTGTAATACTTTAAACAAAGGAGTATTCCCCCTTATTTCCCACTTCTGCTATTGTGTAATGAATGTACATTATGAAACTAGGTAATCATGTTCTTAAGGATTTTCCCTAGGATGAGAGCTAGTAGTCCGATGAGCATGTAAATATATTTATTAATAAATGCATTACTAAACAAATTTCAAAATGCTTTTAAATCAAATTAAGTGAAATCATTTTAATATGAATGTAAATGATTCAAGCAGGTCCTATGTTTTAGTTACCTACACATGAGAATACTGAGTGTGAATCCCCTTTAACCCCTCTCAAACAAGAGTGTCAACTTGACAAGAAGTATCAAATGTACCTAGAGTTACAAGATGATTTTGGAGATAAGGGTGTTCAATCACTCTAATTGTGACCTTAGTAAGGTGTGTAAAATTTATAATTGAATGCCTCCTGGTAACATGCATCTAATACTTAATTTTCTAGGAATCCAACCTTGGTTGAGTGTGAATCATACTCCTTAGGACCTTGATGACTGAGCATTTAAATGAAGAAGATAGGATACATGGTTAGTTGTAATTACTTAAAACATGAATTGAGTAACCTTAGTAATTAAATGCTAATATGAAAAGAACGTGTAATATATTCACTCTTGAACTAATAAACCTCACTTGTTTCATGTGAACCTTCCTTGTGGAAACTGAGATAAATTGTAAAACCAAAAAAACATGCAACTTAAAAGAAAAACCCTTAGAAAAAAACAAGTGGCTCATGTGGGAGTATATGTTCCTATCAACAATCAGGCCATATATTTCTATTGCGATAGGGGAAACAAGCAAAATTAGAGGGAGTAACTACAAGTGAAATGTTAAGTAAAGTAAGGATAACATAGTATAGTTTTAAGAATAATGAAGGACCACATGATAAGTTATTTTTAACAATTAAGGACAATAACAAAAGATAGAGGTAATAAAATTGTAAACTAGGAAAATTTGGTGTCATGGATGGTAGCCTTGTGTGTATGTAAATAGCCTTATGTCTAACTAAATACCCTATTAACAAATGAGTGAATTAAAAAAGTAATTGAAATAATGTAGATAATCCTTATTCAATGAGTTACACCATAAGTTAAATGTTAAACAATATAAAAGGAAATCTAGAAATGGGAAAAGGAATGTGTGATTAATATATTATGAGCCTTTCTAGAAATTAAGTTAAATAATATCATTGTAATAACTATGAACTTCTAAAAGTATCGTGTCATGGGAAGACCCCTGTCTATAAGATTATACTATTGTTGAATAGTTATGTTGTGCCTATTCATCTAAAAAAAAAAGTGTCTTTTATGTGCATCATGTGGTTTCATGTCTGCATTGCCTAAAAAATAAAATCAAAAATCAAAAAATAAATAAAAATGAATAAAAGGATGGAATTGGAGGGTGGTGGAGTTTGGCATATGATGGCATGTAATATATGTGAAGCTATATAGGTTTCAGATATGTAAAATAACAAAAAAAATTAAAAAATAACTATCTCCCTTTCAACATGCATCATCCCATCTTATGTCAAATCATGATCTTTAAATAGGTAAGGGAATCCTATACAACCTAAAGACATTTCATTTTCCTCGCATCCTAATAAAATCACTTGATTAGATATCCAAAGGCATTCATCACGTTGAAATCAAGTTAACATTGTAAATTTAGCAATTTTTGATAATTTCAACTAAGGTGGAGGGTTTTCTTGGATACCATGATTGTTGGTAATGCACGTAAAACATGGGTTTCCTCATGAGATAGTAAAAATGTTTCATCTATGCAAAAATAGGTCTCCAACCTAATTCACTTTGGCACGGACTCCCATCCTGTGCAAAAATACAAGCCTGGAACAGTGGTATGGACATCAACCAAAGAAAAAGACACAAATTTTTCTACATGTTGTAGTTGCCATCACAATGATAGATGTGTATCTAATAATGTGGAATTATAGATAGAACCATGAATCTCTTGACAAAATGTATTAGGAAAAAAATGTAGTTTTATGGAATGCCTTTATAGCAGGATATGCATGAA
Organism: Taxus wallichiana var. yunnanensis; assembly: GCA_018340775.1. Taxonomy (NCBI): domain Eukaryota; kingdom Viridiplantae; phylum Streptophyta; class Pinopsida; order Cupressales; family Taxaceae; genus Taxus; species Taxus wallichiana. The sequence goes on from CM031240.1 coordinate 267,061,329, forward strand.
ATGGGTTTGTTGAAAAGGCTTTACAAACTTCAAAATAAGCGGATTGGTAGGCTACTCTCTACTCCAAGGATTTCGGTGTGTTTTAGGAAGGTACAAGGGAAGTATTTTGTTGAAAAACCATTGGCATGGGTGATATGTTCATGTCATCGTGGATGACCTATGTAAGCCTCGACTATAGTTGCATCGGTCAGTAAAATCAATATATATATATATATATATATATATATATATATATATATATATATATATATATATTATAGAGAAGGGATTTATTGGGATTTAATGAATAAAATTCTATGTGCATTTCACAAGCTTTTTCTTGTAGAATGGAGGTGGGGTTGTTATGGGAATGTTGGTAGTAGTGAGTATGGTGGTTGTATCTAGGATGTATTCTTATGATCCTTTTAGGCTCTATGAGAGAAACTCAAGAAACTCTCAACAACCAGGTGTCATCTCATAAAATGTTCGGTGTAGGTATTAAACCCAATCAGTTAATTTTTGTTGACATATTCCTCGCTTGGTCCAAAATTGCATACAACACTGTGGTATGAATATGAACTATATTCCCTAGCAATGACGCCACTTAGGTGTTGGTACCCAAATTGATTCTCCTTCAAAGTCTGAGTAGCATCACAGGTTTAACAGGAAGCTTAGAGACAAATAGATCATGATGAGTCATTTTGTAGCTAGGGATGGGATCTAACTGGCCCTTAGTCACTCAGATGTGGAGAAATGGATAGCACCCTCAAGAGGATTTGATCTATCCTCACTATTTTAGGTTGTGCCTTTCAACCAAGGTAAGAGAACCCTTTTGTAGCCTATTGTTTATGAAGGAGATGGAGATATCCTTCCTAATAAAGTTATCAAGAAGACCTTCAAGAAAATATGATCAATGCAACAAAATATAAATCTCACGAGTTGTCACTCTAGATAGTAGAGATATTCTCTAAGCAAGGTTTAGGCTACTAAAGACATTTGGAATCCTGATTGTTTCTACATGTTTTGGTAGTAAAATTTATCCATTTGTATACACACATGAAAAACAGGGGTAGTATGGGTAAGATTTGTCATTTTACATAAATTTTGGTGGGAGGCAAGGTAGAATGAACTTGATTTGCCAAATCTCTCGAGAACTCTTGCAAAATGGATAGTCTAGACAACAAAATACTTTAGAATATCTAAAATGTTCCTTTAACTAGAATATGTATTTCAATGGAGGCCCGGATTAGCACTTTTTCGGACAATCTATGATATTTAACATGAAGGCTCGAGTTAGAAGACTCAATAAAACATAAAAATCTAAGATCAATCATGCCTGAGGTACACCCAGAGGCTTACAAACAATCTTAGTCAATAAATGAAATAAAAGTGATTTTAAATTGTTTATTTCAGTCTCGGAAGAAAGCTCTTCTGAGAAATGAGATTACTGAGATGCCACTAAACTGTCACAAGGATTGAGACTTGTGTGATTTAGATAGATTTTTATACAAGATTGTAATAAGAACAATAAATACTATTTACAGACATTCAGAAATGAAAAAGTCACATTTTGCTCAAGATCAACACATAATAACTCAAGTTTGATTAAATTTATCATCGGGGAAATTTTCTAGAACAATATCAGAGCTTGTCAATGGCTGTACACTTGCAACCACCTTGACATGATCAAACTTAATACAAAAGAGATATACAGGCTTCTCATATGGCTTCTCAAAAGACAAGCTTTGTCAAATTTTCCTCTTGGGAATTTTCTTCGACCTCTAACACTCTAACCTCCAACCATTTGCGCAAAAATTGTGTCATTTATAACATTTAAAATAGAGCTCCTTTTTCCTCAAAAGACAAAAACATTTAATGTACAAGGTCTCGTCATGATCTTGATCGCGATTCTCGAGAATCTAATTTGTAAAAATTTGTCAAGTGCTCATGGAGCAGATATCTTCAAAAATATCGTATCAACTCCTTCATATGTTAGAACACTCCTCCAACTCGTCAACCAATTCGACCCTAATCTGTCAAATCTAGTTCCTTGCGTGCTCGGGAGAATAAAAGCGGACAATCATATCGATCCCAAGAGTCAGACTATTTTAATGGTGAAATACGTCTCCAGATTTTCTCCACCAAACTTAGATATCAAAATTAACTCTCCTCTCTATTTGGTGTGCAGGAAATACCAAGAAATCATGAAGACTCGCACTTCTATGCGTGTTTTAGTAAAATGGGGGTAAAATAAGATTTAGACACACAACTTTCATTGATCTTCACTTTGAATTTGGGCCATCCACGTGGAAGATTCAATTTTAAAACATGCTAAGAGGTTTCCTTTGACTATTTACAACCTTTTGAAAAAATGGAAAAATATTCCATTTTTCTTCGCACCTCTGCCTTTGAGAAATGACCCTAACATGTGTCCCGAGTTGGGTTCCAATGAAACTCGCGGCACAATTCTGCCAATTCACCTCCTTTTTGGAAAAGGGAAAATGTTACATGTTTTCCAAACAGCTCTGCCATTTAAAAATGGGCCTGACATGTGTCCTAATGTGGGTCCCAGCAAAACCGCACTTCCTTGTTCACTTTTAACTATTTTCTCCCAAAAGGAATTTTTTCCAAATTTCCCCCAAAATTCCACACCTCTCGCCATTGGTGAGCAAGATTTCACCTTTCCTTTATCGAGCTTGTGGGAAATTTTGATTTTTAATCATATGAATGTCGGGGAAAAAAATCCAAGTTACCCTCAATGGTCCGACTCCACGCCCCTTTTGACTTGAAAAAAAAATTGACTGATCCTTTATCGGGCTTACGGGCCTTTTTTGATATTTTAACCCTTTTGAGAATAAGAGGAAAAATTTATAAGTTTTTCTTGATGGTCTACTTCCCTACAGCTTTTGACTTTTAAAATTGCGAGGCGTCACAATGGCGCATCTTGAGATGGTTCCCAAAATTTGAGACTTTGAAAGAGCGTGGGCTCACCATGTGTCCTAGCTTGAAAAAAATTATGTAAAGGCTTGAAGCTCAGTGGAAGGCACCGTGTGTCATGCTCTGAGGTAGTCTCCTTTGGCCATTGAAAATTCCAAGAAAAATGCAAACTAAGTGGAGGCCTCCACATGTCCTCCTAGCGCTTCTTTAAGATGAAACGTAAGGGCCGGTCCCCAAACATTCACGGTTCTTCCACATGTACAGATCTCAATAAACATTTTGAAGAAAAAATGAAGTATGGGAAGACCCGGTGGAAACCTCCACATGTCTTCATGGTGCAATTTCAAAATGGTTCCCAAAGTTGAGACCGTGAATGAGTGCGGGATCGCCACGTGTCTCTGCTTTGCCAAACTATATTAGCTGCCGTATAAAAATTTGTCTAAGTCCAGCAAAGCAGCGGAAACCTCCACATGTCCTCTCAATGCTACTCCAAGGCCAAACCAAAGAATAGATCTTCAAATGAGTGTCATTCCTCCATGTGGACAAGTTTTGGGCTAAAATTTTACATAAAGTTTAGGAGTGACTCACTTGAGTGCGTCACACAAATAAAAATGAAAACATGGACACCCTCAGGGCAAAAATAACAAAATTTCCCTGAAACTTAAATTTTCTTTATTAAGAACCTAGCAGGTGTGGGGCAAGTTTAATTTTTTTCCAAAGTAGCAAAAAATAACAAGTTTCCAATACAAACCCTCCACGTTCTATCCAATCAAGAGAAACCACGTAAGCACTAAAAGAACCAATAAGAATTGAGTGGAGTCATGGGATCAAATTTTCCTTTTTCCAAAAAAAAAAATAAAAAATTGATAAGTTAAAGCATTTTTCCGCAATCCCTAACTAACCAAAAGAGGCCACATTCCCTGTCGATGCAAGAACGCAAATTTGACTGGGAGAAACACCCGCTAAACCGTAAAATGTAGAAAAATGACCATTTTGCCCAAAGATGAAAATGTCTCAAAGGACAAAGGATTTAGAATTTTTACGAGGCTCAAATACGCTCTTCAAAGCTACATCCATTCATTTTACTTCAAGTATTCGGTGGTAAAACGACAAGGTCGGGCCGTATCCTCGACTATGGAAAATGGAAAGAACAGGAAAGTATGAGCTTTTCAATGAACAGAGAACAGGAAACCCAAATTATAGACACCCTCAGAGGATCAGATAAAACAAGGAGATAAATATGGACCCATACATGATCATCGACTCAAGGAAAGATTAATTATGGCAGCCAAAGGAAAGTAGAGACTTCCTAGGCACAACATGGGGGATAAAATATGACAGAGGTCATAAAAGGATAGATTTCGGAGGCAAAATGGGGTGAGACTATTTTGAGCACCAACATTGGAACTGACTTGGGGATGGGCACTCCCTTTGAGTGACACAAGAACAATGCTAGACCAAGTTTCAAAAATAACCATTGGGAAAAGGATTCAGCTTGCAAAGTAGAGAAATAGAGCCATCTTCCAAAAACAAATAAAGAAACCAAGGACCAGAATGAGAAAAAAACACAAAAATAGGAAACAAACAAGTAGCTATGCACTTTACAAAATATGTTTACCTTGAATCATGGAATCAATCCAAGAAATGCTTCAAATTCCTACCATTAATAGGCAATTGAGAAACTTACCATCCAAATCCTTCAAGAAGAAGGTATGTTCACCAATCCTCGATATTAATGGAATAAGGGCCCATCCACAATGAGTCAAAGTTTCCATGCTTTCCATTATCTTCATGCCTGATATCCCATAGCAGCACAAGATCTCCAACATTGAAAGATCTTGGAGTGACCTTCTTGTCAAATAACTTCTTTATATTTTCTCTAAACTTTACATGCCTCTGGTGGGATTCCCTCCTTTCTTCATCAAGTTCAACAATCTGGTTAATGCGAGCATCATAAGGACTTACTTCTTGATCCTCCATTTTTAAAATGAAATGATATGAGGATAATTACATATGCAAGGGTAGAAGGGCCTGAGTTCCATACACCAGCTCAAATGGACTCTTTCCAGTGGCTCTTTTAACAGTGATTCTATCAGCCCAAACAATAAACTTCAACTGTTCACCCCATTTTCTCTTGTTCAACTCCAAGGTTCTTTTGATAATCTTCAGCAAGTTTTTATTACTAGACTCATCTTGTCCATTTCCTTGGGGGTTGTAATTAGATGCATATGTCAATTTGATCCCATATTCTTTACACATTGCCACCAAAGGTTTAGCTCTAAAGCTCATGGCATTATCAGCTACAATCTTGACTGGCACCCCAAACCTGTAGATGATGTTGTTTAGCACAAAGTCCATGACAACTTGGTGTGTTGCCTTCTTGGTGGGGATTTCCTCCACCCATTTAGTAAAGTAATTAGTGGCTACAAGAATCCACTTATGGCCAGCACTTCAAGGGTCTAAAATATCACCAATGAAATCCATCCCCCATTGCTTGAATGGGGCTTCAATTGATATAGGCTAAAAAGGAAGGGAGCCCGAAGCTTTCTGGGTCTTCCAGAGAAGAAGCGGAAACTCTCACATCTTCTAACTAAAATAGTTGTATCCTTGAAGAGATTTGACCACAAATAACCAGCCCTCAGGATATTGTGTGCTATGAATCTTGCAGCAAAATGCTCCCCACAATATCCTCCATGGAGATCAGTAATTATCTTGGGGGATTCTTCTTCAGTAATGCACCTTAAGAGGATCGCATCTAGATTCTTCAAAGCTAGCCCATAATCAATAATGACATATTTTTGGGAAGCCAACTTAAGGGTTATTTTCTGGTTCTTACTTAAATACTCAGGTCAATTCAGATGTCTGAGATAAAAAAATTACATCTTTGTACCACTCATAACTCATCAATGTTTGAACAACATCTACGCTACCTTCTTCAACCTCATTTACCTCAATAGTTTGCAAGTTTCTCTCACCATGAGCTTAGCCAAGCCCAAAGCTCTCACCAACTTAATGGTTTGGATATCCATGTCATATTCTTTCCACTTGTTCACCCACCTACACCATTTGCTTGAGACTTCCATCTCTAATAATATGTCTTTCACCATGGTGTGGGGAACATAAGCAACAATCTTAGAACTCAAAATGTAAGGCCTGAAAACCATTGTTACTTTTACCAAGGAAAATTCTTGTTTCTCCATAATAGTGTATTTCATCTCAACCCCCTCCAATGCCTTACTCAAAAGGAAATTGGCCTCTTAGCCCTTCATCATCATTCTACAGAGGACAAAAGCAATAGTGTTTTCTAAAGAAAAAGAGAACATTTGAAAAGGCTTTTATAATATGGAGTGTTAGAACAAAGTGTAAGCTTTAGTTCCTCTTTGATCCCATTAAAAGCTTCGATGGAAGCCTCCTCCCACTTGATGACCTGGTCCTCCTTTAACATGGAAGTGATTCGAATGGTCAACTCAACAAAATTCGATATGAATCTCCCGATGAAGTTTATCTCGCCCAAAAAGACTAAATACCTTTCTTGGTTCTTGGCATTGGGACTTTCTGATGGCCTCTACCCTTTTTGGATCAATCATCACTCCTTCTTGTGACATAATGTGACCAAGAAAATTTTCCTTCTACACTCTAAAATGACACTTTTTGGATTGAGTGAGATGTCATATTCTCTACATCTTATCAACATCTTCTCCAAGTGTAACAAGTGATCACTTCTCTTCCTAGAAAATACAGTTACATCATCTTGATAAAATGCAATAAACTCATTGATGTAACCAACAAAAGAAACATCCATTCATCAAACCGAAGGGCATCCTAACATGCACATACGTCCCACAAGGAGTAGTAAAGGTTGTCTTGATCCTTTTTGATTCCTTCACCAAAACCTAGTTATAACCAGAGAAACCATCTAGGGTGGAGAGAAGTTCAGAACCAGTCACTAACTGTATCATGTTTTCCATATTTGGTAAAGGATAATTATCCTTCATTGATGCTCTGTTTAGATTCCTCAAGTCTACGCACAACCTAATATCACCATTATTCTTTCTTACTGGTACTAGGTTTGCATCCCAAGAAGAATACATTGTGGACTAAATAATCCCTTCATCTCTTAGCTTCTTCAGTTCCTCTTGCATGTTAAGAGATAAGAGTGGATTGATGGGCTTTTTTTTCTACCTGAATCACTTTGCATTAAACTCCAAGGGAATATCATGTTGAAACAGGTCCTCTCTGTATGCTTTTAGTTCAGAATAGGTCCAAACCATGCAATCCTAATACTTTTTCAAAAATTGAATGTATGACTGCTTCCCCTCCTTGCTGAGATTACTACCTAAATAAATTTTCCTTGGATTCTCCCTTGTACCAAGATCATCCTCCTCAACATCCCTTGAGGCTACCATATATCTATTAACAATGTGATCAACATTATCAAAGTTGGACTCAAGAGCAAATAGCCTTCTAGGAATGGTATTACTCTTTAGCTAGATGATGCCCTTTCCAAACAATGTTTCCTTCGCCTCTGTGGAACATACCATTGGTTCCAAATCAATGCATTGATCAACAAACTCTCCCTTGTTCTGCAGAAATCGTCTGATCTAAATATCATCATCACATACCTGCAAGTGTTTGATGTTGTTAGGGACAGAGGGTCTTGTCAATACTTCCACATCATATTCACAATATGGGGACACTGCACAATTGTCAAAACGAGACCCCAACACTGCAAGTTTTTCTACCAAGTCATTGAACTTCCTATCATGATGCACAATGTTGAATGAATCAAACATCTCAATGAAATCCCAAACTACATGCTTGTATTGTTTCATTCGTTGATTCTTTGTGGCATATAGTTTTTTGACTTGTTTTATTATTAATTTTGAGTCCCCTTTGACAATGATGTCTTTGACACCATATTTCCAAGCAATTCTTAAACCCAACAATAGTGCCTCATACTCAGCAATGTTGTTAGTGCACTCAAAATCATGTTTGAAGGAAAAGAAAAATGTTTCCTAAACTAGAGAAAAGAACAACACCAAGCACCATTCCCAAACTTGGAGCAAGCTCCATCAAACAATAGAGTCCAAGGAGAGCCCATTTTTTCAAGGCATTTACATTCTTCAATCTTGTGCTCTTTTCCATCAGCAAATCCTACAAAGTTATCAGCATCAACACTTGTGTATAATACCTCATAGGATGCATTGTTGGAATCTTCAATAAGGTGCAACATCTTCTTTTCCCCATACAACGTAACAAGGCTTCCCTCAACTACGATGGTGGCATAGGACATGTCCATTTAGACACTCCCAAAAAACTTTCAGCCCATTTTCTACACAATAGCATGCCCCACTTCGTTGGGTAGTCAAAAATGACAACATCAAGTTTTAAATTTTTACCTGGGTAAGCTGTAAGATGCACCACAAAACCCTTCACACACCCCACTACTAGAATCTCTCTAGAGTCTAAAGCATTACACTTCCCATATGTTGTTATAACCTTAATATCCAACTCATTCATGACTTCCAAAGGCATGACATTGCATGATGCCCCTGAGTCAAACATGTAGTTGTGCAATGCTTTTCCTTAATGATTAAAGTGGTGAAAAATGGATCCACATTTAGTTAAGATTCCACCAAGGATGTCCCCAAATAGACCTTAGGTGGTTCACCTAATTCTTCCAATGCTGGTGGTGTTTATAACTCTTCAATGATTGGCGAGTCTCCACAATGTTTACATTTCTACCTAGGGTAGTCGTCTCTTCTTTCAATCCCAAGTATTCAAATTCTCTCTTCTCATGCTCAAGAATCCTAAGCAACTAAAAAATTGGAATAGAGACTTTGATTTGACTTAAAACTTGGGAAATGTCATATGGGACATTCTTTGGCAAGGCAGCATTGGAAGGAAGGTTGACACACTCATTAGATGGCATAGGATTTTTGACAACTTGGGCATGAGGAGGGGTATGATTTTTTTTCTGGGACAGCAGGCTTTTGGAAGATGCATCTTTCTTAGGAGCCTCTTTAGGAATGTTTTAAAGTAAGGGGGATTTTGGCTTTGCTTGAGGCCCTACCCCTTTGATATCCTTACTTCTTGTGTTATATTCCTTCTCTTGAGCAACAACGACATTCATAAATAATTGTTTATCTTCCTTACATGGGATTCCTCCATCATAATTCTTTATCATTAAAGCCCTTAAATATTCAAATTAATTATTGGGATATTCACAATCTTGTACAATATCTAATTCTAAATTATGAGAGGGACGAATAATAAGTACCCTATGAATGCAATCCCAAAAGGTGGCATGAGTCAGGGCACTTATCACCTCAATTGAAGTTGCCCCTTGTTGTGAGCTCGTGGAACAACACATCATGCATACATCATCATCATTATCATCATCAAATTCTTATTCTTCTTATTGATATTCTTCACAAGGAGCATGGGGCATGAAACATCTGTCACACCAATCAATGACATATGTCTACTCCACCACAACAACTCTAGTAGCTAAAGGATCGGGCACCATTTTGTTTTCCCTACCTTGGGACTGCCTATTTCTAAATCCAATAGGTCCCTTGCCTCTGTCATTAGATCATTGATGATTTGTGAACCTATCTTCTCTTTACTAATTTTGTTGACCTTGTGAACTTTTCCCAATTCCTTTCTCATCCCGGGCTAGTTTGTAGGAAATTTCTTTGACAACCCCTGCCAAAGTCTTCACAACTTCTTCCAAATCTACCATCCTTTCTTGTTTGGGGTTTTTTGGGTTAACCAGCTTCACACCATCCCTCTTAGGAGGTTTTCCAATTTCCTTGATATTGTTTTCAATTTTCAAATCCATAGTGAAGGCCTACCTCAAATTAGCAGGTTTTTGTCCCTCAAGTAGTAAGCAGCCTTTTTATCAAATGCATCTGAATATTTGATCAAACATGATTCATCACATGGCCTTATCCTAATAGGAAATCTCCTCAAGGTATTATTAAACCTTGTGTTGAAATCATGTACTGACTCATTAGGATTCTTTTTGATGTTTTCAAATTCTGTCAAAAGAAACCTAGGGTCAGTTCTATCACCATACTACAATCTAAATGCATTTCTCATCTCTATCCAAGAATCAATTGAATTATTTGGAAAAGCTTTATACGAATCCCTTATATCCTCTTCCAGAGTATGGATAAACAAATTTATATACACATCTTCATGTTCAATCTCAAAGTCTTCCATCATATTGATAAAAATATTTAAATTTTGATCACCAGTTATAGCATTATTTCCTTGGAACTTTGAGCTTTGTTCCTTACTTCATGAGGAACTGCATTTGGATAACCAGCCATCCCTACAAAATTTATAGTTCCAAAGGTATTCACAACAAATGGAGGTCTGGGTGGGGAAGGGCCATGATGTTTTGAGGGGGTGACCCTGGAGGGGAGAAAAATTGATGAGGGGTAGAAGGTCTTTGAAACACAGGGGTATAACTTTCAAACTGGATATCCCCTAAAGGCCTAGTTTCTTGGAAATCCCTATCAACTTCTAAAAAGATAGGGGTAGAATGAGAAGCAAAATTTTTAAAATCAAATGAAGGCCCTTCTCCAACTAGAGAATTCAATTCCATATAGAGGCTACCTTATTTAGAAGTTCTTGAATTGCAGCAGTCTTCAATAATAGGCCGGTCACTTTCATCCATGGATATCAACTTTCTTGTCTGCTGATTTCCCACAGCTCTCCATGACTTTCTTCCTTCTGATTTTGCTTTTCCTAGCTCTGGAAATAATGTCCTAGAAGGATCCCTAGCAAATAAATATCTTCTTCCTTCCATATTTACAAAGGTTAGTAACAAATCTCACATGACAGAGGTTAAGACACTGGTATTCATTAAGAATCAGATCAACAAGGAGTCGCCACTAAGGATTTCCACCTTAGTTGTGCAGATGCACTAAATATGATCTTTCAAATGTTTCCAACACTAGAATTTGAAAATGGAAAGAATCTAACCTTTCTTTACCCATATTTATCAATGAAAGCTAGTGAAAAAACTTGTAGAGACTATAAAATTTCATACAACACTGTGGTCCGAATATGAACTATATTCCTAAGAATGGCACCACTTAGGTGTTGGTACCCAAATTGATTCTCCTTAAAATTTTGAGCAACATCACAGGTTTAGCAGAAGCTTAGAGACAGATAGATCATGATGAGTCATTTTGTAGCTGAGGATGGGATCTAACTAGCCCTTAGTCACTCAGATGTGGAGAAATGGATAGCACCCTCAAGAGGATTTGATCTATCCTCACTATTTTAGGTTGTGCCTTTCAACCAAGGTAAGAGAACCCTTTTGTAGCCTGTTGTTTATGGAGGAGATGGAGATATCCTTCCTAATGAAGTTTTTAAGGAGACCTTTAAGAAAATTTGATCAATATAAAAAAATCTAATTCTCACAAGTTTTCACTCTATGGAGATATTCTCTAAGCAAGGTTCAAGCTACTAAAGACATTTATAATCTTGATTGTTTCGTATGTTTTGGTAGTAAAATTTATGTATTTGTATAAAAACATAAAAAAAAGGGTAGTATGGGTAGGATTGGTTGTTTTAAATAAATTTTGGTGGGAGGAGAGGTAGAATGAACTTGATTTTCCAAATCTCTGAGAAGTCTTACAAAATGGAAAGTCTAGACAACAAAATACTTCAGAATAGCTAAAATGTTCCTTTAACCAAAATATGTACTTCAATGGAGGCCCATATTAGCACTTTTTCACACAATCTATGAGATTTTAACACGAAGGCTTGAGTTAGAAGACTCAATAAAACATCAAAATCTAAGATCAATCATGCCTGAGGTACACCCAGAGGCTTACAAACAATCTTTGTCAAGAAATGAAAGAAAATTTATTTTAAATCATTTATTTCACTCCCAGATGAAAGCTCTTCTGAGAAATGAGATTGTAGATGCCACTAAACTCTCACAAGGATTGAGACGTAGGTGATTTAGATAGATTTTGATATGAGATTGTAATAAAAGCAAGAAAGACTATTTGCAAACATTAAGAAATGAAACAAACACATTTTTCTCAAGATCAACACAAAATAACTTGAGTTTGATTAAATTTATCAATAGGGAAATGTTTTAGAAAAATACCAGAGATTTTCAATGGCTGTACACTTACAACCACCTTGACATGATTAAACTTAATACAAAATAGATATACATGCTTCTTTGATACTTCTCAAAAGACTGGCTTTGTAAAATTTTCCTCTTTGGAATTTTCTTCGACCTCTAATACTCAAACCTCCAACCATTTTCATGAAAACATTGTGCCATTTATAACATTTAAAATAGAATCCCTTTTTTCCCAAAAGGAAAAAAAAATTAATGTACCAGTGTTTTCCATGATCTTGATTGCGATTCTCGAGAATCGATCGTAAAAAAATTTCAGTGTGCTCATTAGGTACATCTCTTCAAAAATCTCAACATTCAACTCCTCCTTCATCCGAGCAGTAACACCCTCCTTTAACTCACCAACCACTTCCACCCCTAATCTTTCAAATTTGGTTCCTTGCATGCTTGGGTGAAGAAAAACAAAAATCATATCGAGCCCAAGAGTCAAACTATTTTAATGGCGAAAGACATCTCCAAATTTTCTCCACCAAACTTAGATATCAAAATTAACTCTCCTCTTTGTTTGGCATGCAGGAAATACCAAGAAATCATGAAGAATCACACTTCAAGGCATGTTAAAGTAAAAATGGGGGAAAATTAGATTTAGACACACAAATGTCATTGATCTTCACTTTGAATTTTAGACGTCCACGTGGAGGATTCAATTTAAAAATAGGATCGGGGGTTTCCTTTGAATTTTTACAACCTTTTGATAAAATGAAAAAAAAAATCATTTTTCTCTACACCTTCGCCTTTGAAAATGAGCACGACACATGTCCTAAGGTAGGTCCCAATGGAACCATGGCCAAATTTTTCCATTTCACCTCCCTTTTGGAAAAGGGAAAATTTTCCAAGTTTTCCCTACAACTCCGCCCTTGAAAAATAGGCGCCATACACGTGTCCTAATGTGTTTCCCAGTAATGGTGCTTCCTTCTTTACTTTTAACTCTTTTTCCCTGAAAGTCCGTACCCATCCATTGATGGAGAAAGATTTAACCTTTCCTTTAATGGGCTAATGTCCATTTTGATTTTTTAATAGTTTGACTATTAGGGGTCAAAAATCCAAGTTACCTCGATGGTCCACCTCCCCGCCCCTTTTGACTTGAAACAAACTTTGACCGATCCTTTGTCGGGCTTACGGGTCATGTTTGTTAGTTCAACCCTTTCGATAATAAGAGGAAAAATTTCTAAGTTGACCCCAATAGTCCGCTTCCCACCCTTTTTGACTTTTCAAATTACCACGCATCACAATGGTGCATCTTTAGATGGTTCCAAAAATTTGAGACTTTGAAAGAGCACGGGCTCGCCACATGTCCCTGGCCTCGACAAAATTTATCTAAAGGCTTGAAGCTTAGTGGAAGGCACCATGTGTTATGCTCGAGGAGTATCATTTGGCCATTAAAAGTTCAACCAAAATGTGAAGTGAGTGAGGCCTCCATGTGTCCTCCTGGCACTTTTTTAAGACAAAACTTAAGGGCCGGACCCCAAACATGCGCGCGGTTCTTCCACATGTCCCAGATCTCAAAAACCTCTTGAACAAAAAAAAATAAGTATGGAAAGAACCTTGGAGGAAGCCTCCACGTGTCTTCATGGCGTAATTTCAAAATGGTGCCCAAATCGGAGACCCTAAATGAGTGTGGGCTCGCCATGTGTCTCTTTCTGCCAAACCGTATTCACTACATAAAAAAATTTCTAAGTCTAGGAAAAGTAGTGGAAACCTCCACGTGTCCTCCCGACACTACTCCAAGGCCAAACCAAAAAATAAATCTTCAAATGAGCGTCATTCCTCCACGTGGACAAATTTTGGGCTAAAATTTTCCACAAAGTTTAGGAGTGACCCGTTGAGCTCATCAAATAAAAAATGAACACGTGGACACCTTCAGGGTGAAGATAAGAAATTTTCCAGGACACTTTAATTTTCTTTATTAAATACCAGCAGTGTCTATGGGGCGAGTTCAAACCTTTTACCAAAGTAGCCAAAAAAACAATTTTCAAATACAAACCCATGCGCCCCATCGAATTAGGAGAAGCCACGTAAGCACTAAAAGAACCAATAAGAATTGAGTGGAGCCACGGGATCAAATTTTAATTTTTTCCAAAAAACTAAAAAGTGATAAGTTAAAGAATTTGTTTGCCATCCCCTAACCAACCAAAAGAGGCCATGTTCCCTATCGATGAAAGGATGTAAATTTGACTGGGAGAAACACCGTCAAACCGTAAAATATAGAAAAATAACCATTTGAGCCCAGAGATGAAAATTTTTCCAAGGACAGAGGATTTAGAAATGTTACAAGGCTCAAATACGCTCTTCAAATCTACATCCATTAATTTTTCTTCAAGTATTTAGGGCAAAAATGACAAGGGCGGTAAATTCGACTTTGGAAAATGGAAAGAATGGGAAAGCCTGAGCTTTTGAATGAACAGAGAATGGGAAACCCAAATAAAAACGAAGATAAATATGGACCCATACATGATCATCGGCTCAAGGAAAGATTAATTATGGAAGCCAAAGGAAAGTAGAGACTTCCCAGGCACAACATGGGAGGATAAAATATGACAGAGGCTGTAAAAGGACAAATTTCAAAGGCAAAATGGGGCAAGACTATTTTGAGCACCAAAAAAACCTTTAAGAATATTGTTAAAACCCAAAACGTTGAGTTTCAAAGTCGCTAGTCATTCAAACCATGAGCAAGCTTTGAAATGTTTTTCCACCTTTGCAAACCTCTAGTATTTCTACTAGAAAGTTTCCTGGAACCATCAATTTGGAAAAATAAATCTTCTCGGATAGTTTGGAAAAGGTATTTTGTAGGCTGCGGTCAAATTTTGACTAGTTCATATTGGAGAAATTACGACTAAAGTGGCTCTAGAAAATCTATTGCCATTTGAAAATAATTTGCTAGTTCTTAGCGCCGTTGACTCTGGTGAATTCTACATATATAGGTGAAATTGTAGGAATTTTATCATTGTGTGTTTGTACATTGAATGTCATTTTTGGGGATGGTTTGTTAAGCCCTCAAAATGAGTTTTGATCATTTAAAACTAGGTATATTATGATCGATGGCCTTGGAAAACCTGGTCGTCAATCGTAAATCATTAGCCGATTCTAAATTCCATCAGTTCTTGTGAATTATTGGTGTATAAGAGGTCATGCATAAACTTAATTGTGGTGTGTTTGCTCACTAATAGTCAACATTTGAAAGTGGTTTCTTAGCCTCCGAGCCTGAATTGAATGTTTTTGCAACTAGCAGGGAAAATATAAAGGAAAGTTGTAGGACCCTAGTCAAGTTAGCAAACCATCATGGAAACTTATTAACACTTGTAAATAACTATTTGGAACTCTATCTTGTGACTTGTTGCGTGGAATTGGAATTTCAGCAAAATAGTGTTTCTCTCTCTTCCCTATCTCTTTCTCTCTCCTTGGGGAAGAAATGAAGTGAAATGAAATGGAATCAATATGTGTCTCTAAACCTCTTCTTTCAGATGTAAATTATTATTATAATGTAAATGAGAAACTAAAAATGTTAATTATGCTAGATCTAGGTGGATTCCATGCCAACGATTTATCACTGATTTCATGCTCACATGGTTTTGTAGGATGCAAGTAGGATGGCAAAACGACGTGGTTGTAACTCATTTTGTATTATTGTATTTTATGTATGTTAATGAAATATACACACACACACACACATATATATATATATACACATGTATGTATATATATATATATATGCATTTCTATGTTACATTAAACACTTCCATTCGAAATTTTGTAATATGTATGAGATGCTAGTTTTAGGGTACTTTGAGAATTATGCATTTAACTATAGGTGTTCTTTTTTGATCCAAATTTACATATGGTAAAAAGGGAGGTTTGATATACATGTTAAGTGAAATGGTAGAGGATTACTCGAATATTTTGTGAAGTATTCAAGGGTTTATTAGAGAAATTTTGTAACATTCTTTTTAAGATGCTACTATTTAAGGGAAAAGTTCATCTAAATATGAGTGTTATTTGATTCCAAGTTAGGTATTGTAAAATTTTGATATTTTGGTAAATGAAATTAAACTTAATAGCTTATAGTGAAATTAAATGTGTGTAATTGATGAATAAATATTTAGTGTTGTGTTTCTTACTTTGAAAATGTAATAAAGAAATCCAACCAACCAGTCCACTCTAGTATAAAATCCATGTATAACTATTCTTCATATGTGATTCTTGTAACATAGAAAACTAAAACCTTAGGATGAACTAAACGATTCACATGTGATGAAACCTCCTAGAATAAATAAATGAGATCCCTAGTTTGACTTTCTTCATTGTAACCTATATGTTTAGTGGCATCATTGTGAACCTAACGAATAGGAACAATGTGGTCAAACATTATGTAGATATGGGTTTCCCTCCTAGGTTTGAAAATCGTGTTTCGTAAGGAGAATGTGATTTTATTAATGTAGTACTCTATGGGTAACCAAACCCCAACATAATGTAAGATCCTCTTGGTTAGGCACACATTTAAGTGAATACTATAGGTTGTGAAGATCGCTAACTAACCTTGGAATTCACATGTCATGTGTGAGGCAGAAATGGAGGAGAAAGAATAGAGATTGTATATCTCATATTATTCTATTCAACATAGAACTCACGTATAGTATTTATAGGAAAGGAATTGAACTAGACTCCCCTAAATGAATGGAGAGGTTACAAAATAGAAGGAGAGAATAATGGAATACACCTAGAAGGAGAAGATAAAGGGATAGAACAGAATATAGACTCCTAAAAATATAAATTATTCAACGTATGCTAACATTCCCCCCCTTATTACATTATTCTTGCAAATGTGACCCCTGAAAGATTCAAATTTCACTTTGCCAAGGGATTTAGTGAGAATGTCAGCAACTTGTGCTTCAGTAGGATAGTACTGGAGCTGAATTTGATGGTTCAAGACGTGCTCTCAAATGAAATGGCAGTCAATTTCAATATGCTTTGTTCGTTCATGAAAGACTGGATTTTGCACGAGCTTCAACACACTCTGATTATCGCAATAGAGAATAGGTGACTATTTTTCAGAATTCCCAGGTCATCCAAAATGTGACGTATCCATATCACTTTGCACACAACTCCTCGTGCGGTGCGATATTCTGCCTCTGTGGATGAGATAGAAACAACATTTTGCTTCTTGCTTATCCACGAGATAGGTCTAGATCCGAGATGAAATATGTATCCTGTAGTTGACTTCCTATCATCAACAGATCTAGCGTGGTCCGAGTCGACATATCCCTATAAGAAGAATTGATCATTCTTTTTATATTCTAGACCATAATTAGTTGTTCCTCAGACATATCTCAAAACATGCTTTGTTGCATTCCAGTGACATTTCTTTGGCTCTGCATGAACCTGGAAAGATAGCTGACAAGCATAGTAGAGATCTAGTCTGGTATATGTCAAATAGATGAGCCCTCCAACAAATTTCCTGTAGAGAGTAGCATCTACTTGAGGTGAGTCCTAGAATCTTGAAAGTTGCAAGCCTTTTTCCATGGGAGTGGATATAGGTTTAAAATCAGACATTCTATACTTTTTCAGAATGTCTTGGCATACTTTTTCTAGGAGACAAAAATGTGATGCTCCTTTTGCCATATCTCCAAGCTAAGACAGTAATGTAGTAGCCCCAAATTTTTCATGTCGAAGGTTCTTTTGAGATCATTCTTTACAATATCAACCTGATCTTCTGAACTACCAGTGATCACAAGATCATCTACATAAACAACCAGAATGACAATTTCTTTGCCTACCTTCTTTATATACAAATTTGAATATGAGGGGCTACGAGTGAACCCATGCTACAAAAGGTGATCATTGATCTTGATATACCATGCCCTGGGAGCTTGTTTCAGTCCAGTAAAGAGATTTGATGAGACGACATACCTTTTTAGGCTGATTTTCATCAACAAATCCTTCAGGTTGGGTCATGTATACTTCTTCTTTCAGATCACCATTTAGGAAAGCACTCTTGACGTCCATCTGCTGAAGTCTCCATCCTTTCTGTGCTGCAAGTGCGCAAACTACTCTGATGGTCTTCATCTTCGCAGTGGGTGCAAAGGTTTCTTCATAGTCGATGCCTTCTTTCTGAGCATATCCTTTGACTAAAAGTCGTGCTTTATGTTTTTGATGGATCCATCTGCCTTATATTTTGTCTTGAAAACCCATTTGCAGCCTATGGGTTTCTTTCCTATAGGAAGATCGACAAGTTCCCATGTCTGATTTTTCATGAGTGAGTCATATTCTGTATCCATAGCTTGCTTCCACTGAGTTTGACTGAGTTCTTCATGAACATTATCTGGCTCTGAGCTATTCATCAGTGAACTCATGAGTGCAAAGTTTACCTCATTTCTTGTTTGACTCCTTGTTTTGACTCGGATGATGTATCTGGGAGTTGTTGCAAATGTGAGTCCTTGATAGTGCTTTGTACCCACTTCAGACGAGAACTTGACTACTTTTGAGAAGAACTGTGTCGTTTCCATGAGGATTGATGTGGAGTCACATTCTCTAGTTCTCCAAGGTCAACAAATAGTTCTCTTGGCAACATTTCTTTTCTCTGAGTAGTCTCCTCTGGCTCATCATCTGATTCAGATACTAATTGGTGAGATGTGTTTGGAAGTGGATCTTCTATTGATATTATTGATTCAAAGGATGACTCGTCACAAACCACATCCCGACTCTCATATATTTTCTTTGTCTCAGGATCCATGAGACGATATGCCTTCGAGGTAGTACTGTAGCCAAGAAGGATACACGGGAGTGTTTTTGGCTCTACCTTCTTTCTCTTCTGAGCTAGGACATGCATGTATGTTGTGCAACCAAATACTCACAAATGAGAAATTGATGGCTTTTTACCACTCCATACCTCTTCTAGCGTCTTGTTCAGTAGAATATTTTTCGGTGCCCTGTTGAGAAGATATACAGCCGTTTGTACTGCTTCATCCCAATAGCATTTTGTTGTTGATGTAGGAGCCATCTCCATCAGTCAGTGATTGCTTAATGCCATTTTGATGGGGTGTGTGATGGTAATCGTGTGTTGGGAAGGCCAAGAATTATTTGATGTGAATTTCCCTTGATCTGAGCAGAGTAGAAGAAGTGGTTGTCCGGACTCTTTGACAACACGATGATAGAAGTTCTGCAAGTGTTGAAGAGCCTCACTTTTCTGCTTTAGGAAATATACCCACATCTTGCGAGAGTGGTCATCCACAAACAACTGGAAGTATTTGTATCCTGAAAATGAAGCAGGTAATGGGCCGTTCAGATCGGTATGAACTACCTCCAGACACTTCTTGGCATGGAAGGTGCTCGCTTGAAACGGATCTCTGTGTTGTTTTCCTACAAGACAGCCAGGGAAAATAGGCAAGGAACTGGACAATTTGGGTAGTCCATGGACCATTGCTTTTGAACTCATCTGGTGTAATGAACGACTCGACAAGTGTCCATATCTAAAATTCCATAAGGTAGTTGATTCTATTGTTGAAGCAGATAAAGCTACTACAGAAGATGAAATAGTATCTAAAGCAAATAACTTATCTTTTACAAAAGCTTTAGCAAGAACCATACCTTGTCGGGAGATTAAGCATGATTTAATGCCATTTTGAACAAGAAATTCTACCTTAAGGTGATGATTCAAGAGCTGAGTAACTGACAAAAGGTTGCTAGTCAAGCCAGGAACATATAGTACCTTTGTAAGTGTACATTTTCGTGGCCCCAGAGGAATGGTCACATTCCCTATTCCTTCTGCAATGTACTCTTTGTCATCCGCTATCCGAACTCGATCTCCAGTTGGCTCTTCGTGTAGTGAATCAAACAGCTTCTTGTCACCTGACATATGCTTTCTTGCACCAGAGTCTATCAACCAGACTTTCTTTGTGGGCTGAGAAGTTTGAGAGACGAGTACAAGATTCTTACTACAATGGGATCCTTTTGATGTCTCCTCATCAGAGTCATCATCTTCTTGTTGGGATGTGAGATGTCCCTTGTGCTTTCTCCAGCGGGGACGTCATTTGGACTTTTGAAAATCTTTGCACCCGGATGTGCTTGTATGGCTTGAAGGCCCTTGTTTCAAGCTATTGAAGTGTCGTGAGTATTGGTTCTGCAAATGTGACACCATCTCTTTGACTTTTGATCTTTCTGTTTGGGTTGTGCTAGATTTGGCTTCTCTAGGGACCTTTCCGATTCTTCTGGCCACGGTTAGGCTTTGAGAACAAGGATTTGTCCTGAGACTCCTCATGCGATGAAGTGATGGCCTCTTCCTGCTGCAGCAAATTCACAAGCTCTTTGAATGTCATTGTTTGTTTAGACACATTCAGTGTTGTAACAAACACTGAATTGAGAAGGGAGTGCTCTCAAGGTGATTGGGACGAGAAGTTTATCATCCACCGTTTCACCAAGTGCTAATAACTCGATCTCAGCTCAGCCACGCGATGCAAGAATTCCTCCACTTTCTCGTCAGACCCCATAGAGAGGGTGTGCAGCTTTGACTGAAGATGAAGTATCTTCGTCTGATTTTTGGCTTCATAAATGGTTGCCAACTTGTCCTAGGCCTCCTTGGGTTTCTCCGCATTCGAACATGTGGTTGCACATCATCACTGATACTGAGCATTATCAACATCAAGGCTTTAGCACTAGCCATGTCATATTTTATTAGTTCATCAAAATGTGGGAGTAGGCATGCACTTCGTAATATTCCCCATAATCCTTCAAACTGAAGGATTGTCTTTATTTTTGTCTTCCAGGCCACAAAATTAGACCCTTTGAAAAATTAGCATCAAACGAAGTAACTTCGGAGAAAACATCGTAATAAAAAAAATTATTTATTTGAAAAGTTATTACAATTTTGACTCACTGACGAGAATTACTGGCTCGTAGATGCTCGCGATATTCGCGTGTTGTGAGACGGCGACGCTTTGTAGGGCGTTCTTCTTCATCATCACAATTGGCATCGTATCGGCTTCTAATTCTTCCCGTACTCACTTTTCTTGGCTGACATCGAAAAGAAAGTATTCAAGAAGTCCTTCTCGAACTAGTTTGTCGAATGCAAGATTGCCGGAATTTCGAAGCTCGTTCAGCAAAGCAAAGTAGAACCCAGAGCTCTCAGGAGCTTCTCCACGGTGTTCTCTGGCTGGCGAGTTGATATTCTGGCTTTCAGCTGTGGCGACTGTGTTATTGACGCTCAATCGAGTTGTCTACACTCGACATTCGGCGTAGTGTTGAAGAAACTCCACGTTGCCAGTATCAAACTTCCTCGTAGAGGGTAAAAAAAAACTTCAGGCAGCAAGTGAGTTTCTTCTTGTCATTACACGTAGCTTTTGGTCTTACCACATAGGTTGTGGATTCTTTTACACAGCACCACATAGGTTGAAGATCTTCGGGAGAGTCCACTCTCTCTTCCTCCACGTGCGCAGGTAGAAAACTGTCAAGATTTCCCCTTAGCTATCTAAAACTGCAGGCTACTCCAAATTTTTAATGCCTCCACGCAAAGAAAAAAAAACAAATTAAATGCTTCCTTCCTTCCACGCAGGTTTTGAAGGACAACAACAACATACAAAGGAAACTTCCTACGCGGTGGAAATTCAATTTCCTATGCAGCAGACAAAGAAAACTTCACTTTTCCACGCACCTTCCTTGAATCCACGTGTCTTTTCTCCTTTTTTTTTTCTTCACGCAGGTTTATAAATACTCACGCTGAGTATGGTCTCTTCCACGTAGCATGAAAAAAAAAAGAAAATGGGGAGAGAGGCAGCTGATTCTTGTTTTTAGCACAAAAGAACAACAAAAAAATAGACGCAGGAAAAAAAAAAAGCAAAAAATGTCCATGTTTTAAAAAAACGTTTTCACTTTTCTTGCGCAGATTTCCTCTCCACGCACCTTACAGGCCGCTGTAGCCTCCTTCCACTGTAACTCTTCTTTCAGGATGCCTTTCAAGATTAATATTCTTCTTACATGCACAGTCAGAGATCAAGAAAGCTCTGATACCAAACTGTGAGGCAGAAATGAAGGAGAAAGAATAGAGATTGTATATCTCATATTATTCTATTCAACATAGAACTCACGTACAGTATTTATAGGAAAGGAATTGAACTAGACTCCCCTAAATGAATGGAGAGGTTACAAAATAGAAGGAGAGAATAATGGAATACACCTAGAAGGAGAAGATAAAGGGATAGAATAGAATATAGACTCCTAAAAATATAAATTATTCAATGTATGCTAACACATGTATGAGTTGGAATCATAAATGAACTTGATACCCCATTTCTATTATCATTTGACTTATATGGTGCAATACTAAGAGTTAATTGTGAAACTTAACCACATTTTAATTTATGATTACTTTTGAAAATATACCATAAGATGATGTGCTTAGAGAAAGGTGAAATGTATATCATTCTTATAACACGTTTATACCATCTTATGGTGAGAACGGAATCCACTTTGTGTAGACTTTAATTATATCTGTGAATCTTAACATTTTAAATGAAGAAATACTCCCTCTTATTATCCCCCTTGTCCTATTTTTGCATTGAATGTATAGTGTGAAATCATGTAATCATGTTCTTGACATGAACCCCTAGGGAAAGGACTAGTAGTCTCATGAGCATACCAATGTCCCTATTAATAAATGGGTTACTCAACAAATTTTTTTAAAAGTAATTAAATCAAATTAAATGAAACCATTTTAAGATGAATTAAAATGATTCGAGTGGATCCAATGTTTTAGTTAACCACACAAGAGAATATTGAGTGTGAACCCCCTTAAACCCCACTCAAACAAGAGTTCTAGCTTGACAAGATGTATCGAATGTACCTAGAGTTACATGATGATTGTTAGAGATAAGGGTGTTTAATCACTCTAGTTGTGACCTTAGTAAGGTGTGTAAAATTTATAATTGAATGTCTCCTCATAACACACATCTAATACTTAATTTTTTAGGAATTCAAACCTGCTGGAGTGTGAAGCCATACTCGTTTGTACCTTGATGAATAACAAATTAAGTGATGTAGATGGGATATATGGTTAGTTGTAATAACCTAAAAATAAATAGAATAGACTTAGAACTTAAATTCTAATTTGAAAGAATGCATAATCTATCTACGCTGAGTCAATAGAGTTTCTTTAGTTCATGAGAACCTCCCTTATTGCAACTAAGATGAATGGAAACTCTAATCGATCATGCAGCTTACAAAATTAATCCTTGGAACAAACACAAAAAGGATCATGTAGGTACATATCTTCATACCAATCAACTAGGATACATCATTCTTGTGTGATGAGGGAATCAAGCAAAATTAGGTGGGATAACTACAAGTGAAAATTTAAATAAATTAATGATAATACAAGTCTAGTTATAAAATAAATGAGAAGTGATTTCCAAGAAAATAAGGTCAATATCAAAATATAAATATAATAAAGATGTAAAATAAGAAAGTGTTGTCGTGGACGGTGCCTATACGAGAGTCATAATGTAGTTGAATCATTGTGTTGTGTATTATTGTTTACGAAAGGTTGGCCTCGAATTTCATCATGTATTATTCATGTTATCTATATGGGATAAGGTTTGTGCAAGCATCTCATTTTTTATCCGTTGTTATAAGATATACCTTACGTTGTCATGCGGTGTCATGTAAATAGTAATGTAAGTAAGAAAAAAAAGTTGTTCCAATATTTTTAGTGTTGTAATTGTGTGTGTAAATTGTGGGTGTTACGTTGTCATCTATGTGGATTAATGTGTCTGAAAACATTTCATGTGTTGTGTGTTTGATTAAGTGATCCCTTGTGTTATCATGTATCAAGCAATGTAAGTAACAAAAACATTATTTTAGTATTTTTTACTATTGTAATGTGTGTGTTTAAAGTGTGTGTGTAAAGGAAATAACTAAGAACGTGGTAATTCTAATAAAAAAGAAGTGATACAATTCCAAATCTACTTCTTCTAATAATGTTAATTTCTTGAACTCCACGTGTCCACTCTACGACCGCATGGACAATTTTTCGATCTCCCAACGACACTACTAGCCATCGCCACTTATATGCCCAAATTATATTTTCAAGACCCATGAATGCTATTGCTTTTGTATAATGTCCACATTTTACACACACAAATACAACAGTAAAAATACCGGAATAATTTTTTTTTTGACTTACATTTCTCACTACACAACACCACAAGGGCTCCAAGTAGAGAAACTCAACAACACATAAGACACTTACATAAACATGAACCCACTCATATAATAAGATAACATAGGGTACCCATCAATGTCATACTCAAATGACATAAACCAGGAAAATGACCCAATTACAGTAAGAAACACCGTTGGGTAGGCATACTCCACGACATGGCCTTTTTATGGTTTACATCTTCATTAAATTTAGGTTTCCATTGTATGACCTTATAGTTTTCAAGAGAATTAAACACATAAGGTTTAAAATTTCCTAGGTTACAATATTCAATTACATGCAGGAAATGGTATTCAAAAGAGAATGCACAATTGATTCCTTTATCGAATCCCATTAATTATCCATAGATCATTTGTTAATTAAATTCAATTTTAAGAAACTATGAGTCTCCTAATAACTTATTCTTACGTTAAAGGTTTGTTTCTCAAAGTATGTTTAGTTGACATTTAATTTTACATTGATTATGCAAGAGAACCATCCAAGTTTTCAAGGAAAATTATACGATTCAAAGGAGGTGAAGGTTCAAGTTATCCTTTCTATGACCTTCCTCCCATTAGATTCATGTTTGTTCTTATACTATGGTTTTTAGTTCTGAATTTAGTTTGAGTCAATCAAGTAATTAAATTCGTAATTTTTAATTATTTTTACTCTTGGTGGACTCTATATTGAATCAAATGCCTAGTCCCACCAAGAAAAAATTATATCCATTCTTTTAAAAATTCAACGCTTAAATAAACCATAAGGGCTTCAAGCAAAATTTTGTTCATAAACCATTATCACATATGTTGTTTTTATCTCGTGTACATTGTTGCTTATGTCTCTTATTGGCATCACTTTACAAAAAAAAGAGTTCAAAAGTACTTTTCTAACGTCTTGAAGAAGTACATGATTGGAAGAATGATAACTACACATGAACCACAAGTTAACCTTCTAATCAACTGAGATTTACTTTAATTAAAATATGCACTCGGGGTTCTTTGCCCAATTATAGATAAAATTAAGGTGTGAAAATATATTTACCCTTTAAATCCTCCAAAAACACCAAGGCATTATATCGCCACTAGCCAAGGTAACACATTTATTTGTGATGAAGTAAAGAGATCATTAACAAGAGTTTAAGTCATAGTACAACTATTTCACTAGCTCCATTTGTGTCATCTAGATCCCACAAGGAATTCATTCGATGATGAAGTTAATTTCTAGATCTAACTTCATAAGACTTGGTAGTCCACTAGGATACTAAGGAAGTGTTAGTTCTTCTTACTTCATATATAGTTTTATCATTTCATTCTTAACCATCAATTTTATGACAACATCGCTAAATGTACCGACTATGATGATAAACTCAATCTTGGGCTCTTATTTACCTAAAATAGGAGGTGCTATCGAGAGAAAATTTTAAGTTCATTCTACAGTTTCAATTTCTTCTATGCTAAGAAATATCATGCGATAAGGGTAGATATGCACTATTTTTAAACTAAGGTTTCTGTTGTGGTTAGATTTCTTTATTACACAATAGAGGTACAATATACAACTTGCTAATTATTAAATCAACTATTTCACACTACAAATGCACTATAAGATATTAAATTCAAATTCATTTAACATATATATCAAACCTTTTTACCATACGTAAATCTGAATTAAAATTACACCTATGATTAAATGCACATTTCCCAAGGCATCCTTAAAACTAACATCTCATACATATTACAAAATTTCAAATATAAACCTTTTTGTAACATGGAAATACAATATACATATATAATTTTTACAATGACCTATATAAATTACAATAATAAACAATGAATTACACCATGCCTTTTCACCTTCTTTCTTTCATCCTGCAAAACCATGTGAGCATTAAATTAGTAATAAATCAATTGCATGGTATCCACTTAGATCTAGCATAAATAATGTTTTTATTTTTCATTTACGTAATAATAGTAATTTTCATTCCAAAGGAAAGGGTTAGAGACATGTATTTTTTTCATTTCAATTCACTTTATTTCTTAACCAAATAGAGAGAAAGAGATACGGCGAGAGAGAAACACGATTTTTCTAGAAGTTCAATTTCACACAAAAAGTCACATGATAGGGTTTCAAAAATGTTTTAAAAGTGTCAACAAGTTTCCACGATGGATAGGTAAATCGACTAGTGTCCTACAACATTATTTTTACGTTTTCCTACTAGTTGTAAAAGCGTTCAATTTAGGCTCAGAGGCTAAGAAACCACTTTCAAATGTTGTCTTCCAATGAACAAACACACCACGGTAAATTTATACATGTCCTTATATACACAAGCAATTCACAAAACCGATAGAATTCGGAAGCTGGAAAATAGTTTAAGATAGGCATATAGTTTTCCAAGGCCATCTGTTATGATTTTCCTAATCACAAATGATAAAAATTTAGCTCAAGCATGACTCGTAAAACCACATCCACAACTAGCATTCAATTGTCAAATGGAATTCATGAAATTAGACAAGACTTAGAACTGACAAATGGGTTTCAACTAGAAATAGGTTTTCCAGAGCCATCCATCATAATTGGTCCAATTTGACCTAGTCAAAACTATGACCAAAGGCCTAAAAATGCCTTTTCTAATCTAATTAGGAGTGTGATTTTCCATTACTAAAGGTTCTAGGTAATTTTCTAGTAAAAATAATAGAGGTTTGCAAAGGTAGACAAGCATTTCCTTTTTCAGGGACCAAATTATGGGTCAAAACCAAATCCATCTTTTCAGTTTTAACTGCTCCTTAAAAGTACAAAATGAAGTAATAAGGATCCTATAAGTAGAGAAGACATCGTAAATGGTCAAGTGAGGTTGTGATAATGCTTTATGTGACTCTCTACATAACAAGGAACACATATGATGTTTGACATATCTTTTATGGGGCTCAGAGTGTTGTTTTGCAAGTCTCTAGAAATTATGTTTTTCTAACTTTACAAGGTAGACATAAAGGTTGTTTTAGTTAATGACTCATCTAGCTCTCACCAATACCAATGGACACGAGAACCAAATTTTGATACCCTAGGTCTAGTAGTGCATAAGGTTGTGGTTGCAACCATGGATGATGATCAAATTACAAGTTGGTAATGTAAAACATAAGGAGGAGTTTTGTTGTTTTAGCTTAATAGTCTTATTACGAAATTTTCCAGTTGTGTCCGAAGGAGGGCTTTAAGTTTATGCTTAGATAGAAAGTGCTATTTGGGTTGGATAAGTGTCATATTTCATTTTAATCTTTTACAAAAAAATTATATAAAATAATTTAATGTGAGATACTCCAAGGTTTTAGATTTATTTAGTTACAAATGTAAAACTAAAGTACGAGAATTATGAAGGACAAGGTGAGATGAACCATACCTAGGAATGATGAGAGAAATGGGTATGAGGGGCTCCAATTATTTTAATTTTTCAATCCGTTGATATCAACATTATTTCCACATGATGCTAGATAGTCACTTGAAAACCCAAGCCATTCATTTTGCACCCATGACTCATCAAAACACCATTTTGTGTTTTTCAAGTAGTCATCCCAATCCATGAGACCACATTTTCATTATGCAATATGTCAAATAGTTGGCAAGCCATTTGAATGCTTCCACATATTACATACATGTCCATCAGGGAACTTACAACTACAACATCTAACCAAAAACCAGATTCTATTGTTTGTACTATGTTCCAAAATTCTTATTTTTCCACGTGACAAGATTATGCTTGAAAATGTGTTTCTTTATCGCCATCTCTATAGTTGTCTTTGGAAAGCAACAAAGGGAAACAATCGTATAAGAAGAAACCCAACAAAAACTTGTCTCAATAGAAATGGGTGTGGGGTATATACCAGATGACACACTATAAGGGATGAATACAATGGGATAAGAAATGCCATTACATGGTTGAAACTAGTAGATTCAAGATCTGAAATTCGTGGATCTAAAAATAACAGCAGCTCCAACGAACAACACATAGGCATGGAAGTAATTTCATTTTTCTTCCATAGATTTTTCTTCTTCTTGCATTATATAAATCCTTTTCAATGAATCCATTTTCAACACATCCTGTAGTCATTTATACCCACATGGTCAAGATAAAGACATAGATCTTGGATAGACGTGGGATTACGAGAAAAGGGATATTTTTAATTCTTAATCAATGTAAAATCTACTCAAATAAAAGATAAAGGGGCAAGAAAACAAGGAGATTTCGTTCACCTATCATAAGAATGGTGTTGTAATATTTACGGTGCACACAACATGGATGCATAGAAGAAAATGAAACAAAAACAACAGTCAAATAATGTGCTCCTCCTAATCCTCAATCTTATTCTTATCCTCTACATACAAAAAATAAAATAGTGATAATAGAAAGTCCTCTCCGAGACATCGAACCTGATTCATCTACTGATACAAACCCAAATCAATCATTTTGTATAAAATAAAATGAGGATATATATACAAAGATAAATTTATCCTATGCGTAGGGATGATTTTGAATGGAAATGGGAAAGAGCTCTTTTCAACATATATTTTCAGTCTAAGAATTACTGAAACTATCGAATACTACTAAATTTATAATGTTAACTTGGTTTCACCATGGTCAAACCCTATGGATCTCAAATAAAGTGTGTGTATTATTTTCTTCCAGAAAATGATAGGTCTCTGATTCCATTAAGGATGATCATGTGCCTTCACATGGGGGGTCACCTACTCCATTCATGTCACTATAAAATAAATTATATCTTACCTAATACCACTAAAAATAATTGGGTCCAACTTTTCTTTTTGCTTTGTTTTTATTATTATTGTTTTTAAATATGGTGGGCACTCCATTTCCCTCCACTATAAAGAGCACCATCTTTGATGTGAAACAACACCAATTCTTGAGGAATACGTAAGAAAGAAAATAAATAATGACACATGTCACTAACAAAACAAATCGTCCATACAAAGCCACCACAAGGAAACAACTAATTTTGGTAATATCTTAGATTTTAATCTTCTGTGAATATTGGTAGTTATCTTTTACTTGATTACTTAGTTTTTCTTTAAATTATTTATCAATCTCAACTCTTAGTGTTTCATTGTTTAATATTTTATATGTCTTATGTTCGTGAGTTCCCAACATAACTAACATAGCAATAACACATCAAAGCCACAGACAACACTAATAGTTCACCCGAAATCATGATATGTACTTTCAGGACTATATCACATCACACGAACTCAAATGAACCATAGAAAAACATACATATATCGACAACATAGTACTTGTAACACATGTGCTTCGGACCCAAATGCACTCATAACATAAGCATACTACAACAACATGGAATTCCCAACATGTACACATATAGGGGTTTCATGTAACTCAAAACCATAATTGTAGCTATATAGGGTCAAGATGGAAACAACATCATACCAAAAATGAGGAGCATCAATCCTCAACATCACAAAACATAACTAGACTCACAAGAGTACACATAAATCATAACACCAACACCATACACCTCCCAAAACATCACAAAACAACTCCATATACCTCCCAAAGCATCACCAACAACTACATATGCCTCCCAAAGCATCACAAACATAAAAATAAAACTCCAAGTGCACTAATCACACACACACAAGTCTCTTATGTCTCCCTCAAGTCTCTTATGCCTCCCTCAAGTATCTTATGCCTCCCTTAAGTCTCTTATGTCTCCCTCAAGCCTCTTATGTCTCCCTCAAGTCTCTTATGCCTTCCTAAAATCTCTTATGCCACCCTCAAGTATTTTATGCCTCCCTCAACTCTCTTATGCCTCCCTCAATTCTCTTATATCTCCCTCAAATACGTCAGTCATCCTATGGCCCTAGGCACATAGAGTCCAGATATCCCTAACCCAAGTGACATAATAACTCATGGTTCAACAACCCGTTAGTTATCTGTAACTCCTTAGGAGTACCCCCATACAACGAAGTGGGTCCATAGATTCAACCACTCCATGGTGCATCCCATGAGCCTATTCCACACATTACAACATTAGAACCAACATAAAAATACATTTCAAATGCCAAGTGAAAAAATCCAAAGCCTTGTGGTAGGCTATAAAAGCTTTAAACATGAAAAGCAAATTTAAATATAAGTAAAGTAAATGACCAAATAAGCATAGTTAGTGCAAAAATATGCATGCTAGTTCAACAACCAAATAAAATTCCCAAATAATAAGAACCCATCAATCAAGAAAAATATTGGTTCTTATAAAGAAAAGGGAAAATGTTCAATTTATGAATAAAATACGTATAGAAAAATAGTACAACACAATAAGTATGTGGCCTTATAAGTCCACCAAAGTTGTACTCAAGGAGTTATTCGCACTCGGACATCGAGCCTCAACTCTTAAAATAAATATCTAATAATGTAATTTTCATCATCTTTATCTGAATCATCCATCCCTAATCCCACAAGGCTCAACATAGTCAAAATCACATAGGATTGTTCGATGGACAACCCAATAGGAGAGAGCATGGGACACTAGTTTGCATAAGTTGAGCCTAAGGTGGTGCGCATCCACAATATATTGAGCAAGCTCAAAGTATAATAAATAGATAGAAGTGGGTTTTCAGCCTATATAAGACTCCACTTCCGCAATCGTAATTGGCTCAATATTATGAAAACCTAGTCCATGCCTCCTCTTTCCACACATAGACTCTTAACAATTGTTTCCCCTTAGGTTCATCTAGTGTAAATTTCACAAACATAATACATGACTACATTACTAACACAATGGTGATTCACAAACATTAATCATAGCATCTTACGCATGGTATATATATATGGTACAACACAATCATTACTTTCATGGGTTACGATACATCACATTTCCACATAATACACCCAAGGAGCAAGTATTGCACAATAGGGGTAATACGATCACATATGCCTTGAATTCCCAATATGAACCATCATATATTATACGTATGATGAACACAATGACTAACATTACAACATATAGTGAATCAAAATACAATATGGTGACACATGTGATTCATCAAAATACGGTTGTGACATCATGATACAATCTAATTTACTATACACCAATCTTTTCATACAACAAATCAGCACACCTATATATCATATAATAAAAAGAAACTCCAACACTCCACAATCCAAAATAACATTTTTTTCATACACAATAAGGTGACACATCACATGTGAACTCCTTATTGATTCCATAAAAAGGAGATCCAATACTTTCACCATAAGCGCATCAACATGATAACAATTACACACTAAGTGACATGCACAACATGTGCATTCATAATATCACAATTACACGTTGTTCACATCGGGACATATATCACATTACTCTTTCAATATCTACCACCACATTACAAAATCATCACTACTCCAATTTGTCGTAGAGGTTCGAGATCATGAACCTCCACTCTAATACCAAATGTAACACCCACATTCTACACACACAAATACAACAGAAAGATAGGAATAAGGTTTTTTTGACTTACATTTCTCACTACACAAGGGATCCAAGAAGAGAAACTCAACAACACATAAGACACTTACATAAGCATGAACCCAACCATACAATAGAATAACATAGCATACCCATCAATGTCATACTTAAATGACATAAACCATGATAATTACCTAACTATAGAATTAAACGCCAGGTAGGCATACTCCATGACATGGTCTTTTTATGGCTTACATATTCACTAGATTTATGTTTCCATTGTATGAACTTATAGTTTTCAAGAGAATTAAACACATAAGTTTTAAAATTTCTTATGCTACAATCATCAATTACTTTACAAGGCAATGGTCTTTAAAGGAGAATGCACAATTGATTCCTTTATCGAATCCCATTAATTATCCATAGATCATTTGTTAATTAAATTCAATTTTAAGAAACTATGAGTCTCCCAATAACTCATTCTTACATTAAAGGTTTTTTTCTAAAAATATGTTTAGTTGACATTTAATTTTACCCTCATTATGCAAGGGAACCAACCTGAAGTTATTGAGGGAAAATAATATGATTCAAAGGAGATGAAGGTTCAAGTTGTCCTTTCCTATAAACTTCCTTCCATTAGAAGCATGTTTGTTCTCATACTATGGTTGTTTTAGTTCCAAATTTAGTTTGAGTCAATTAAGAATTTACCCATTATAATTTTTATTTTATTTTATTTTTAGTGGACTCTATATTGGCTCAAATTCCTAGTCCCACCAAGAAAAATTTATATCCATTCTTAACAAAATTCAATGCTTAAATCAACCATAAGGAATTCAAGTGAAATTTTGTTCCTAAGCCATTATTGCATATTCTCTATTTTTTAATCTCGTTAACATTGTTTCTTAGGTATTTTATCAAGGCGTCACTTTATAAAAAAACACTTACAAAAGTATTTGTTGAACATCTTGAAGAAGTACACGATTGAAAACATTATAACTACACATGAACCACAAGTTAACCCCCTAACCAACTGAGGTTTATTTTAATTCAATTATGCACTCATGGCTCTACGCCTAATTATAGATCAGATTAAGGTGTGGAAAACATATTTACCCTATAAAGCCTTTGAAAAAGACCAAGATGCTATATCACCACTAGCCTAGGTAACACATTTAGCTGTAAGGAACTAAAGAGGTCATTAAAAAGAGTTTAAGTTATAGTACAACTATTTCACTAGCACCATTTGTGTTCTCTAGATCCCACAAGGAACTCATACAATGATGAAGTTAATTTCTAGATTTAACTTTGTAAGACTTGGTAGTCCACTAGGATACTAACGAAGTGTTAGTTATACTTACTTCATATATAGTTTGACCATGTCTGTAACACCCACAAAAAACAACCCACTTGAGACCCAAACAACCTAGGATTAATTAGGAAAATTATGGAATTTTTTTTTTAAAAGAGTCCAAAACCAGGTTACAAGACAATAGTTGTCACTAACAAGTTCCAGAACAATTCTAAACCACTAGAATATACTTTTATTTTATTAAAAATTATTAGAGATCACAAGGTCCAAAATTTAGGGTTAGAAGGTTCAATTAGGTTCAGAGGGTAATTCCCCACCATACCCATTCTCTAACAGGATTAAATATTCAACTTCATTTTTCTCAAAATTAATGCATTTAAAATTTCCCTAAATCATTCCCATTGGATAGGAAATTTCCTCACCTTTTCATTGATATAAAGAAGTCCTCCTAACTCCTCATATTTCTCAAGTTATGGGCCAGCAGGCCTTGGGGTGAAAATTTTCCCCAAGAGTGGGCCTACGGGCCCAAGGGAGAAAATTTTCCCCAAGGGCGAGTTGCGGGACACGGGAGAAACATTTCTGGAGGAGAAGTCGGGTCGGCAGCAGGGCCACAGAAACTTTGGAAATTTTTCCGCGGGAGTGAAAAGTCACCTTTGCACCCATGCTCTCGCGATTCCACAAGGAACACATGGTGCCTCCTGCCACCCAAGGAAGCGGGGTGGTGGGGATAAAAGAGTTTTAGCGCCCCGAAGGGAAAAAGGTTAAAATTCACCTGCGCATCCACCGATGCCTCGCGATGCCATGTGGTAGCTCCTGATTGGATGCGGGCTGATAGGATGATGGTGAAACTTGAGAAAAACTTCCCAAAATTTTCTGAAAATGCCAAAGGAAAAAAGGAACCCGCTCCTTTGCCGATGCCTTGTGATGCCACATGGTAGCTCCTGATTGGCTACTCGCTGAAAGGGAAAATATAGAAATTTTCCGAAACATTTTTAAAATGCTAAGTTAAAAAGGGATCCGCCCCTCCGCCAACACCTCGTAGTGACATGTGGCAGCCTCTGATTAGCTGTGGGGCAGAGCGGCGGGAAAAATTAGGAAACTTTTCCCAAAATTTCTGAAGCGCTAAGCTTAAAAATGGATCCGCCCCTCCGCCAATGCCTCATGGTAACACGTCACAACCTATGATTGGCTATAGGTTGGTGGGGTAGAGGATAAAATAAGGATAATTTTCCAAAAACAATTGGAAGGACTAGGGGAAAAACTCGTGCCCGCGGACCCACCAAGGAAATTTTTCGAATTTGTTTTTACGCCAAGTGAAGAAAACCTTGAGGAAGGCCATAACTTCCGATAGAGAGCTCATTTTTGGGAAAACAAGGAATTTCGGAAATCTCTTGACGTCCTCTTTACTTAGGAATCAATACATTTTTATTTTGATAAGGTTTAAGGAGTTAATTTCAAGAAAATGATCTACATGCTTTTACAATGCAAACCGGTAAAATTTAACATATAAAATTTGTTTAGTTTGATCGCCTCTCTCTCAACATGTCAAATAGACATGGAGAATTGTTCTTAGATGGATTTAAGAAATGTTTCAAGATTCAATTTGTCTAATTGATTTACAATTTGAACATTTACATTTCTTGACAAAGAAAACGATCGTAAAGTGGTTTTGAGCCCAATTTTGCTAAGTTTTCTAAGAAAGTCCTTAAGTGTTAATGTCTAGATGAATTCATTTGCATCTTATTATGTCCAAATTAATGTTTCATTTGTTATTTCTTTGTTGAAGATTTGGTCTGTGTATTTTGGATTAAATAACTACCAGTTTGAAAATACAAGACATGGATCAAATTTTAAAAGGTTTATTTGCCATTTTCTTCTTTCAAGTATTATAATACGTTCCAATTCCAATATAATATATTTTTTTGATTCAAATAAAACTATTCAAGAGCTAAAATACATCTCTGATTTCCAATTTTCACATATTTCAAAAGACAATTCTCAGTATATTTCTCACACGTATTTCTTCCTTTCAAAAAGACACTTAAAATACATTGAAATGATTAGATTCAATACAACAATGCAATTGAAGAGAGGTAATACAATCATTTATTGATTCCAAATGACAAATTTACAACTTCCTTATTCCATTCTTCCATTTCATCATCATACGAACACAATTTCTTACTTTTAAAAGAATAGACAGAGTATGTCTCTTTCACATTTCAATTTACACTTTCATAACCACTACAAAATCTTTCCATTAAAAACATATACAATTTCATCCACTTCTAGTGGGAAAGGTTACAATACAATTTCATTTCACAAGGGACTCACAACCGTGTTTATCTCAGCTCTAGGATAGCAACATGCAGATTTTTATTCTTCCAAATTATGTTCACAACAATGAGTAGCGGAAAGGCAATGCTCTCCACCCAACCAAGACATCCTATTAAGAGGATAAGCCACCCTTCTTCATTGGCCCTGAGCCCCAACTAAAATGATAAAAGATGTGATCTAACACATAGCAACAACATGCTTCCACAAACACATAAGCAACACTTTCACAATAAAAACACATTCCAAAACAGAATGTAGTTTAAAACTACATTAAAGCATGACAATGATACTAAGGCTTCTAAAGCAAGCCAAAGGAGAAAGAAACTGTGGGGTATGCTTCTTATGCCTTCCAATAGGGGAAATGGGTATCACCACCTGAATTACAAACCACCAAAATATAGTATATCAAAGCCCGACATTCCTTATGCCTCCCCAAGTACCCCTTATTCCTCACATTACCTTATGCCTCCCCAACCTCTTATGGCACCCCATAGCTTGAGTAAGAAATGAAAGCTATTTCTTTGTAATGTGGAACCCAAATCCCAATTCCCTCCACCCTTATACCTCCCTAAAATACACTTGTGCCTTCCAAAAAATAAACCCCATAGTCTACTCCTACACCATTCCTAGGCCATCTACCCAACAGCCCACAGACATATCAAAACATTCATACATTAACATTTACATTCATAAAAGAACATTTCAAGAGCTGAGCTCATATCTCTCCATGATGGAGTTGTTTCAAGTTCGAAAATAGAAATCTTTATCCCAATACAAGCAATCCAAATCAACAAAGCACAACCATGTAACAATCTTCCAAAAACCTCTTCAAAGCAAGAGCTCCCAAAACAACAAGGAATTCACCCAAGAATAAAGTCTCTCAAAATGAAACAACCCAAAACAAGGAAAGGAATTCAAATTTTAGAGAAGAGGGAAGGGAAGAGGATGAGGTGGGTCCATGTAGGATGTCACATCATACATTCTAAATTCCAACCCCCAAATTCAAATTCATTCTTTAATACATAATAAATAGGTGGGTGAATAATATGACATTTTACTTACACACTCAAATCTTACCCACACCCCAAAGAACTGAAATTAAATCATGTAAGAAAAGTGCAATTAAAACCTACAATTTGCGTTGTCAAAAATCATTATAAAATACTAATCTCAACTTTCCAACCGTAGGTATGGTTGGTAATTAAATTTAAGAGGTATGGGACAAGTTTAAACTTGTCCCACAAGCCTCCAAAATTAGTCTCCAAGGACAATTTCAAATTTCCAAGAAGGTATAGTGTTTCACACTCAAAATTTAACTTACACATCTATTACAACACTTGAATTCATGTCCAACAACTCTATTAATTACTTTTTATGTCATATCTTAATTAATTAACTTAACAACATGATTTCTCACAAAATCACATACCATTTAATGAATAATGAAAGGGCAAAGGCACCACAAAATAAATGCATGTAAACATAAACAAAAGAACCAAAAAATAAATATACGTATACCCTTGGTCACATTTAAAGTTGATCCCCCCATGGGAATCCTTAACACACACAAACACACACAAACAAATACTAGTTTCCATGGTGACCTTATTGAATTCATATGGAATTCCAATGTGGTTGGTCTCAATCCCGATGTTTGTTGTGATATTTTAACCTCGCAAAACATAAATACCTTGTTTGGCCCCATTTCCATATCAGAACATCCAAAATAATATAAATATAATTCCCAAAATCATTTAGATATATGAATCACAACAACATCAACGTAATCTAACAATATCATTTATAGTTTTATCAAGAACTATATCAACATCCAATAATTTCCATTTCTAGAACTACTCACAATATCCAAATATCACAAGTCCACACAACATCCATAATATAACCATGTCAAATAGTATATAATCATCAATATCAAAAATGCCTATAATAATTATCATGCATCATAATCGAATCAAGTCAACCATAATTGATGATCTACATCTATCATCATACTATAATAAGGTCCATAATCATCTCTTAAATATAATCAGTAGTATCATGATTAGTATCAAAAAGGTGTCAAGGGAAGTGGACACTACATCCCCCTCCCCTTAGACTCGACTACCTCCGGAAGTCATGGAAAAAATGTAGAAGCTGAACTCGTAGCAAACTAACATCCCCAGTGTGGTGAAGTCTCATCATATCTACCCCCTTTGCACCCGGACTGATCAACCACTCTAAGTTGAAGGCTCGGGGTCCTATGATATGTGATGTGAACGGGCTCCACCATAAAATTCTCCTGATCCTACACCTACAATGATATCAAATCTAACACACGAGAATGATCTGTAACATATCTCCTGAGAACTGAAACATGAAACACATCATGTACATGACAAAAGCTAGGTGGCAATGCTAAATGGTAGGCCACAGGGACCGATATGCTCCAAGATCTCAAAAGGAACAATGAATCGAGGAGCTAACTTAGAACCATTTCCATAATGGATAGGGATCTTATGTGGTCTCGACACGAAGGAACACCTTCATGTCCACATCAAAACTACGGTCGTCTATGCTGATATGTGTACTTGTTTTTCCTATCATGTGCCTCTGCAGATTTGTCTAATCAAAACCACTTGCTACTCCATTTCATGCAAAAAAAGCTTGTCTAAGAGAAACCATGTCCTCTAACTTGTCCCAGCTAAGATGTGTCTGCACTCTCTACCATAAAAATCATGAAAAGGAGCTATGCCCTGTAGAACTCTAGAGACTATTATTGTAGGAAAAATCCACCAAGTACAGGTACTCCTCCCATCTACCTTGTTGATCCATCACGTACATCCTGAGCACGTCCTCTAAAATCTGATTCACTGCTCCATCTATCCATCTTTCTCATGGTGATATGCCATGCTAAAATTGATCTTTGTCTTGTGGGCATGTTGTATGGTAGTCAAAATGGGAAGTATACAAAGGATCGTGGTTATAAATAATCTTCTACGGGATCTCATGTTACCTAAAAATCTCATCTAAATATACCCGTGCCACTGTACTAGCTGCATAAGTGGTCTTCAATGGAAAAATGTGAGCCACTTTTATCAATATATCAATCATAACCATGATGGCATCGTGGTGATATCTCGACATCGGTATCCCAACAATGAAGTCCATAGAAATGGTATCCCATTTCCACTCGATATAGCATGAGGAAAGAGAAGGCCGGTTGGATGCTAATGCTCGGCCTTTACTTTCTAGCACTCTAAACATTGTGACATGGCTGGGCCATGTCTCTACGAAGTTGTCTCCAATGATACAAAATTGTCTCAAGGTGGCATACATCTTCTTCCCAGATGGGAATGACTGAATAGGGTGCACAATGTGCCTCTTCAAAGATATCTTGCCTCAAGCCTCCATCTCTGGGAACATAAATCTGGCCTTTATGCCTGAGAAGACAATCTTACTCTAAAGAAAAACCATCAAACTTCCCCTTAAGGGGTCTATGAGACTCAATCTCTTCTCGAAATGCAATGTAGAAGTTTTTAAGTGGAAGCTACTAAAGAATCTGCCATCACAAATATGTGCTCTTGAGGTGGCCATAGCCACATGTCTTCATCTACCGAGAGAGAGTGCCACCACATTCTCCTTCCCCTTCACATGCACTATCTCTATATCATACTCACAAATAAAATCCATCCAACGTTCATTGACGACGAGTGTTGAGATTGGGTTGTGTGAAGAGGTGGTGATGACTCGGGTGATCTATCTTGAGTGTGAATCTCGACCAAGCAGAAAGTGCCTCCATCAAACCAAAGCATGAACAACTGCCGTAAGCTCAAGATCATGAGTCGAATAATTAAGATAATAATATTTGAGTTTACGAGACTCAAAATCCACTACTCTACCCTCCTACATCAACACACCTCAAGCCCCGCTAAAGAAGCATACGTGCAAACAAAAACTCACCATGTTGATCGGCACTGCAAGAATAGGTGCTGCGGTGAGACATTCCTTGAGTATCTTTGAAGGCCTTCTGCACTTGTCTCGACAAAAAAACTTTGGCCCTTTCCTGCGAAGGGAAGTGATGGGGTGGGTAATTCGAGAGAAGTCTGAACAAATCTCCTGTAGTAACCCACTAGTT
Source organism: Taxus wallichiana var. yunnanensis (assembly GCA_018340775.1). Classification (NCBI taxonomy): domain Eukaryota; kingdom Viridiplantae; phylum Streptophyta; class Pinopsida; order Cupressales; family Taxaceae; genus Taxus; species Taxus wallichiana. The sequence goes on from CM031240.1 coordinate 267,100,863, forward strand.
CCATGAAGTTGCGCACCTCGGTCATAGTAGTGGGTATTGGCCAATCCATAATAGCTCTAATATTGGAAGGATCAGCGGTGATACCTTACCCATAAATGATATGACCCAAATATTGCACCTCGATCCGAAAGAATGCACTGCTTATTCAAGTTCCCGTAAAGCTGCTTTGCTCCCAAAGACACTAAAGAACATGGCGAAGGTGCCCCTCCGCTCCTCATGCATATGTGAGTAAGTTAAAATGTCATGAAGGAAGATGAGCATGAAGTGATCTAATAAGTTCCTAAATACCCCATTCATCAAACTCATAACCACTGTGGGGGCATTCTTCAAACCAAAAGGCACCACTGTGAACTCATAGTGGCCATATCTTGTATGGAAGGTGGTCTTATGAATCTCGCCTCTCGAAATCCTTAGCTGATAGTAACTGACTTAAGGTCTCTCTTAGAAAGTTGTGGCTCCCTTCATCGATAAAATAAATCATCAATGTGCGAAAGGGGATAATGATTCTTAATTGTTACTTTGTTCATTTGGTGGTAATCAATACATAACTGAGGATCCATCCTTCTTCTTCACAAAAATAACAGGTGCACCCTAAGGATATACTAGGATGGATAAGGTATTTCTCTAGGAGGCCCTCCATTTCTACAACTTGAGCTCGTAGAGCTCTCGGGTGGTCATCCGATAAGGTGCTCGTGAGATAGGCTCTGCTCTTGGAACAAGATCTATACGAAAATAAATATCACATGGGGGTGGTAACCTAGTAGCTCCCACGGAAAGACATCTACAAACTCTCTCAAAATGGGGTGATCATCTAGCGATGGTCCGCTAGACCCATCCTCTTATCTATCACTAACTTTAACATGCATACATCCGACAATGTTGTCCCACATACTGCTTAAGCTGCATAATAGAGATGGTGCGAATAGAAATGGGTCTCCTGACCCTTGAAATCACCAACTCAACTCCCAAATAATCTGCACAAGATATAATCTTGTTGTAACAATCTAGTCATTCCTGTGTGTAGACAACCAATCCATACCCAAGATGACTCCATATGAGCCCAAAGGAAGGATACAAAGATCTAAGGTAGTGGTGAAAGGTCCCAAATCTACCACACACTCCTTAACTAAGGAGTCTATAGAGATCTTGGCTCCAGAAGCCATCTCAACATCCCAACTATGACCCTACCTAACTGCCACTAGCTTGCATCACTCTACTAAAGATGGTGCAATAAAATAATCAAAAGAACCAGAATCAAATAGAATGGAGGTAGGAATACCACCAATGTTACCTACAGTCTCAATAATTGTACTCTGATGCTCTACCTAGTGGTTCTCGACCACTGTGTACATCCTATGACTACGCCCCATATCACCAATAGTAGGCTCTGAGATTTGTGTCTTACCCTTGTTATTAGGGTTATGTGGGTGGTATCTCCAAAAAATTTTCAGTAACACAACAACCAAAAAAACCGCATGATCCTCTACCCTATGTAGTAGGTCTGGTTGGTACTCTAGAGGTATGTGGTGTGGATCTTGATGATCCGGCTGCAGTCTACTAAGGTCTTTGCTAGAGAGCTCCTACACTCCGACCTCTCTATTCATCAAACCTTTGTGCAGGTCTATAAGGTGGGCGGGACTAATGTTTCTACTACTGTGGTCTAAAGGATGAGCGTGTGTTGAACCCTGTCCACCACAGTGAAGTGGTTCTGACCCCCTCGATCTGTTATCCTACATCTGCAGTATGCGGCTCCAAAATCATTCTCTAGCCTACTGGGTCTTTCCCTGAGTCTCATTTTCTATATAGGCCTTCTCAACGGCCTCGGCCAATGTCTGTGGATAATGGATCTGCATTATGCCTCCATTGTCTAGATGCATGCCCCAAATGAACCTATGGATCTGCACTGCTCATCACGTATGTAATCAACATAGTGGAGTAGATCCAAAATCTACTCTTGTACTCTTCCACTATAAGAGATGTATGTCGAAGGTCATATAACTCATCTATCATTTGTTGTATGAACCTTCATGACAAATATCCGCTCCGGAAATGCTCCTCAAATAGTTCTTTAGGTAACTATCTCATAATCAACATAGGACTTCTACTCATTTTTCCGCCACCGGACACCAGCTCCATCCTTGATAGATGGATCGCAACATGAGATTTCATGTTGCTAGAACAAGGACAGATCTTGAAGCATCCACTCAAGCTCACCAACCAAGCCTCTGCCTAAAATACACCTCTGTCACCAGAATAATGTGATGGCTGAAGCTTTGAGATCTCCCGATGTGATCTACAACTATGATCTAATGACCTCTACGCCTCTCTGTATGCTCATCCCTAAGCCTAGAGCTCCAAGACCTCTCTATGTCCTCGAAACTTAGTCACCATGTTCCCTCATGGTGATTCTACTTTGGTGACTATGCATGGAAGTTCTCTCCTCCATGCTCCTCTCCGGGTCGAGAAGATACGTGACCCTCGATGGAAGTGACTCTATCAATGGTAGAGTCTGCAAAATATGGGGTAGGATGGCTTCTATAGCATGATCTCAAAACCCCTCGTCCCATCTGTGCCTCTTGCATAGACCAGGGTGAGAGTTAGTTCATCTTTCTAAGTTTTATTCAGTTTCCATGTTTACTAAAATATGTAATTTCTAAAATAAGTTGTTTTATAGATTTAAAAGTATGTTAGGCTTAAGGTTCATGTCTCAAGTTTTCTAGTATGCCCAATGGCCCAAGATTTTGAACCACTTCTCTGATACCAAGTGTAACGCCCACAAAAAACAACCCACCTAAGACCCAAGAACAACCTAGGATTAGTTAGGAAAATTATGGAATAATGTTTTTGTTTAAAAGAGTGCACAACTAGGTTACAAGACAATAGTTATCACTAACAAGTTCCAGAACAATTTGAAATCATTGGAATATAATTTTCTTTTATTAACAATTATTAGAGATCACAAGGTCCCAAAATTTAGGGTTAGAAGGTTCAATTAGGTTCAGAGGGTAATTCCTCACCATACCCATTCTCTAATAGGCTTAAAGATTCAACTTGTTTTTCTCAAAATTAATGCATTCAAGATCTCCCTAAATCATTTCCATTGGATAGAAAATTTCACGACCTTTTAGCTGATATAAAGATGTCCTCCTAACTCCTCATATTTCTCAAGTAATTGGCCCAGTAGGCCTTGGGGTGAAAATTTTCCCCAAGATCGGGTCTGCGGGCCTAGGGGAGAAAATTTGCCCCAGGGGTGGGTCTGCGGACCGCGGGGAGAAATATTTCCTGGATTATTAGGAGACTTGTGAATATTTTCTACGTGGGGGTGAAATGCCACCTTTGCACCTACACTCCCGCGAGTTCGCAAGGGACACATGGCACCTCCTAAGCCATGCGGGAAAGCGGGGCGGCGGGGATAAAAGAGTTTTAACACCCCGAAGGGGAAAAGGGTAAAATTCATGTGCGCTGCTCCGATGCCTCACGATTCCACATGGTAACTCTTGATTGGCTGCAGGCTGGTGGGGTGGTGGGGAAACTTTAGAAAAATTTCCCAAAATTTTCTAAAAACACCAAAGGAAAAAGGAATTCGCTCCTCCTCCAATGCTTCACGACACCACGTGGTAGCTCCTGATTGGCTATGGGCCGGCGTTGAAAATTTAGTAAATTTTCCCCAAATTTTTCTGAAATTCTAAGTTAAAAATTTATCCACCCCTCCGCTAATGCCTCGCGGTGCCACGTGGTAGTCTCTGATTGGCTGCGGGGCAGCGGAAAAAATTAGGAAAATTTTCCCAAATTTTTTCCAAAGTGCTATGCTTATAAAGGGATCCACCCCTCCGCTAACTCATTTTGGTGACACATGGAAGCCTCTGATTGGCTCTGGGTTGACAGGGAAAATTAGGAAAATTTTCAAAAAAATTTTGAAGCACTAAGGGAAAAACTCGGGCCTGCGGGCTCACCAAGGAAATTTTTCCCAATTTTTTTGACGCTTGAAGTGAAGAAAAACTTCAGAAGGCCCTAACTTTTGATAGAGAGCTCGGTTTTGGGAAAACAAAGACTTTCTGGAAAGCTCTTGATGTCCTCTTTACTCAAGAATCATTAAATTTTTATTTTGATAAGGTTTAAGGAGTTAATTTCAAGAAAATGATCTGCAGGCTTTTACAGTGCAAACTGGTAAAAATTAACTTATAAAATTTGTTCAATTTGATCTTCTTCCTCTCTCAACATGTCAAATAGACATGGAGAATTTTTCTTAGATGGATTTAAGAAAGATTTCAAGATTCAATTTTTTTGATTGATTTGTAATTTGAACATTTACATTTCTTGACAAAGACAACATGGCGCAGCGGTTTGAGCCCGATTTGCTAAGTTTTCTTAGAAATTCCTTAAGTGTTAATGTCTAGATGAATTCGTTTAGATATTATTATGTCCAAATTAATGTTTCATTTTTTATTTCTTTGTTGCAGATTTGGTTTGTGTATTTTGGATTAAATAATTGCCAGTTTGAAAATACAAGACAAAGATCAAATTTTAAAAGGTCTATTTGCCATTTTCTTCTTCCAAGTATTATAATACGTTCCAATTCCAATATAATATATTTAGTTGATTCAAATAAAACTATTCAAGAGCTAAAATATGTCTTTGATTTCAAATTTTCACATATTTCAAATGACAAATTTTGTATTTTTCTCACACGTATTTCTTCCTTTCAAACAAAGACTTCAAATACAATGAAATGATCAGATTCAATACAAAAACACAATTTTAGAGAGGTAATACATTCATTTATTGATTCCAAATGAAAACTTTACAACTTCCTTCTTATATTCTCCCATTTCATCATACAGAACACAATTTCTTGCTTTCAAAAGAATAGATAGAGTTTGTCTCTTTCATATTTCAATTTACACTTTCATAACCACTACAATATGTTTCCATTACAAACATATACAAGTTCATCCACTTCAAGTGGAAAAGGTTACAATACAATGTCATTTCACAAGGGACTATCAAACTATATTTATCTCAGCTCCGGGACAACAACCTCGCAGATTTATCATTCTTCCAAATTGTGTTCACAACAAGAGTATGTGAAAGGTAATGATCTCCACCCAACCAAGACATCCTATGAAGAGGAGAAGTCATCCATCTTCATTGGCCCTTGAGCCCCAACAACAATACAATAAAATATGTGATCCAACTCATGGCAACAACAAGCTTCCACAAATTCACTAACAACACTTTCACAATAAAAACACGGTCAAAATAGAATGTACTTTACAACTACATTAAAGCATGAAAAACAATATTAAGGCTTCCTTAAGCAAGCCAAAGTAGAAAGAAACTATGGGGATGCTTCTTATGCCTCTCAAAAGGGAAATGGGTATCACCACATGAATTACAAACCACCAAAATATTGTATATCAAAGCCCTAAAATTCCATATGCCTCCCCAAGTACCCCTTATTCTTCACACTACCTTATGCCTCCCAAACCTCTTATGGCACCCATAACGAGTAAATAAATGCAAGCTATTTCTTTGTAAGGTTGAACCCAAATCCCAACTCCCTTCACCCTTATACCTCCCTAAAACACACTTGTGCCTCCCAAAAATAAACCCCATTGTCTTCTCATACACCATTCCTAGGCCATCTACCCAACAGCCCACAAACATATAAAAACATTCATACATTAACATTTACATTTATAAAAGAAGAGCATTTCAAGAGCCAAGCTCCAACCTCTCCATGATGGAGTTGTTCCAAGTTCCAAAACAACAAGTTTTATCCCAATGAAAAAATCCAAATCAGCCAAGCACAAGCATACAACAATCTTCCAAAACTTCTTTAAAGCAAGAGCTCCCAAAATAGCGAAGAATTCGCCCAAGAATAAAGTCTCCCAAAATGAAGCAACTCAAAACAAGGAAAAGAATTCGAATTTTGTAGAAGAGGGAAGGGAAGAGGATGAGGTGGTTCCATGTAGGATGTCACATCACACATCCTCAATTCCAACCCCCAAAGTCAACTTTATTCTCCAATGCATAATAAATAGGTGGGTGAATAATATGACTATTTACTTACACACTGAAATCTAACCCACACCCCGAAGGAATGAAATTAAATCATGTAAGAAAACTGGAATTAAAACCTACAATTTACCTTCTGAAAAATCATTATAAAAGTCTAATCTCAACTCTCCAACCATAGGTATGGTTGGTAATTAAATTTAAGAGGTATGGGACAAGTTTAACTTGTCCCACAAGCCTCCAAAATCAGCCTCCAAGGACAGTTTTGAATTTCCAAGAAGGTGGAGTGTTTCACACTCAAAAGTTAACTTACACATCTCTTACAACACTTTAATTCAAGGCCAAAAACTCTATTAATTACTTTCTTATGATATATTTTAATTAATTAACTTAACAACATGATTACTCATAAAATTACACACCATTTAATGAATAATGAAAGGGCAAAGGCACCACAAAATAAATGCATGCAAACATAACCAAAGGAACCAACAAATAAATACACATAACCCCTTGGTCAGATTTAAAGGTATCTCCCCAAGGGAATTCCTAACACACACAAACACGCACAAACAAATACTAGTTGTCTGGGTGACCTTGTTGAATTCATCTAGAATTCCAATGTGGTTGGTCTTCAATCCCTCAATGTTTGTTGTGATATTTTAACCTGCAAAACACAAATACCTCCTTTGGCCTCGTGGCCATATCAGAACATCCAAAATAATATAAATATAATTCCCAAAATCATTTAGATATATGAATCACAACAACATCAAAGCAATCTAACAATATAATTTATAGTTTTATCAACAACTATATCATCATCCAATAATTTCCATTTTTAGGTCTACTCACAATTTCCAAATATCACAAGTCTACACAAAATCTATAATATAACCATGTCAAACAATATATCATCATCAATATCCAAAATGCCTCTATTAATCATAATACATCATAACTGAATCAAGTCAGCAATAATCCATGATCTACATCTATCATCATACTATAATAAGGTCCATAATCATGTCTATAATATAATCAACAGTATCATGATTAGTATCAAAATGGTGTCAAAGGGAAGGGGGCACTACAATGTCATTCCTAACCGTCGAGGTTTATGAAATTGTCGCTAAACATACCGATTATGACGATAAACTAAATCTTGGGCTCTTATTTACCTAATATAGGAGGTGCTTATTGAGAGAAAAATTTAAGTTCATTCTAAAGTTTTAATTTCTTCTATGCTAAGAAAGAGCATGTGAAAAGGGTAGATATGTACTAGTTTTAAACTAAGGTTTCCTATTGTGGTTAGATTTATTTATTCCACATTAGAGTTACAAAATACAACACACTAATTATTAAATCGACTATTGCACACCGCAAATGCATGTTGTCTTCCAATGAGAAAACACACCATGGGTAAATTTCTTCATGTCCTCCTATACAACAAGAATTAAAAGGAAGGATAGAATTCAAAACTAGTGAATGGTGTACGATAGGTCATCAGTTTTCCTAGTCCATTAGTCGTAATTGACATAATCGCAAATGATCAAAAGTTAGCTCAAAGGCTCAAAAACCATATCCAAAACTAGTGTTTGACAAACGAATGTGCAACATTGAAATTTCCTATAAGTTCCCCTATATATGGGGAATTCATCGATTCGACGGACGGATCGAGAAGCTGAAAACGGGTTTCAAACGTGAGAAGTTTTCGGAGCCATAAGTCGTAATTTGTCCGGTTTGATTATGATTTTCCCGAACCGAAGGTTCCGAGAAAATTATCTAGTCAAAATACTAGAGGTTTGCAAAGGTGGATAAACATTTTGTTGTTCAAGGACCAAATGGTAGGTAAAAATGAAAGCCATCTTTTCAGCTTATAATTGCTCCTTGAAAGTACAAAATGGAGTAACAGGGCTCCTAGAGAAGCGACGAAGAGAGTGCAAATGGTCAAATGGGGTCGAGATAATGCTTGATGCAACTCTCTATATAATAAGGAACACATACAACACTTGACATCTTTTTACGGGGTTCGAGTGTTGTTTTGCAAGTATCTAGAAATTAATTTTTTTAACTCGCAATGTAGACAAAGGTTGTTTTAGTTGACTCATCTAGCTCTCGCCAATACAAACTGAGAAATGAGCACTAAATTGTAATATCGTAGGTCTAGTAGTGCATAATGTTGTGGTTGCAACCATGGATGATGATAAAATTACAAGTAATGTAAGACCTAAGGAGGAGTTTTTTTGTTTCGCGTTAATAGTATGGTTATGAAGTTTTCCAGATTGTGTCCAAAAGAGGCAACAAAGATAAGAAGCAACCCAACTCAAACTCGTCTGCAACATAAATGGGTGTGGGGTATATACCAGATGACACACTGCGGTGGATGAATAAGATGGGATTGGAAATGTCATTACATAGTTGAAACCAGTAGATTCAAGCTCTAAAATTCATGGATTTAAAAGAACAAAGAGCTCCGATGAACAAAAAGACAACATGGAAGAAATTTCAGTTTACTTCCATTCATTTTTCTTAAGCTTACAAGATAAAAAGCCTTTTCGATGAACCCATTTTCAACACATCCTACAGTCATTGCCGCCCACATGGTCAAGATGAGGAGACGGTTCTTGGATAGACATGGGATAACAGAGAAGAGCTCTTTCAAATTCTTAATCAATGCAAAATCTACTCGAAATAAAAGATAAAGAGGAAGGAAAACAAGGAGCTATCCTTCATCTCGCTATGAGAATGGTGTTGTAAAGTTACAATGCACACAACACGGGTGCATAGAAGTAAAAGAAACAGAAACAATAAATGATAATAGGTGCCTCCTAATCCTCAATCTTCTTCTTCTCCTCTGGATACAATAAACAAAACTACGACAATAGAAAGTCCTCTCAAGACATCAACCCGCTTCATACAGATACAAATTGATCTTTTTGTATAAAATAAAATGATGAGATATCTAGGGAGTATGATTTATCTGCATGAGGGGGATGATTTGGGATAGAAACTTTCTATCACCTTCCTCTTGTATTATTTTTGGCGGAAAATGAAAGACTTCCACATGAGCGCATGGCCATTCAACAAAGGGGGTATTTAGAGACATTAATTAGAGACAAAACTATAGTTTTGTCTCAAAAAAACATTCCCAAATTGTTTTGTCTCAAATAAAACATTCCCAAATCGCATCCCTAATATTTTTATATAAAAAATTATTTACTCCCAGGGAGGCGGCTTATAATAATGAAGGGAGAGTGTTTTATTGAGGTCCATAGAGTTGGTGCAGGATGCCAGGGAAAATGTAACGGCAAAGGGGATCTCATTGTCAATGCCCAGACCACCAGCAAGCAGAGCAAACTAGGCCACAGTAGCTTCCATGGGGATCCTAATCCAGACAACATCGTTGATTTACACATTTCCTTCGTTTCTGAGCACGGGAGTTTTGACAAGGGTGGGCAAATAGCTGGGTGCGAACAGGCCCAACAGGGCACGCAGGGCCATTCTCTTGCACTTCAGTATTGGGATTCATGGCAATGACCTTCGCAAACAACATGCGCTATGGCTGAACCCAATTGTTCACTAGAGATCCAAAAATTCTTACACTGACATACATAGCTCTGCATCTTTTAGGGCTCTGCGATTTGGGGAACTTACAATAGGATGGCCTGTTCGAAGGGGAAGTGCCCATCGCAACACCTTTGGGAATTTGACGCAAATGGTATTGCAAATTAATCCTTTTAGTGCAACTAGGAAAGGGTTTCCTCTCTTACACATATAATAGAGGAATGAAAGAGGGATGTTCCTATAATGAAGGGGTGTGCTCTGCTCCACCTGCAATGATGGTGAGGAGGTTATTTGCGAAAGGATCACTCAAATGGGCAGCCAGATTCTCGACAGGGCCCTCGCCTGTAACGTGTTCTTGCAAAAAGAAGCCAAGCATTGAGAACATGGCCAGTCTTCCATTCTTTATCTCCTTCACCTTCAACAAATCAAACTCATCTGGATCGTCGGCCAATCCCAGTGGATCAAATGTTCCCCTGGGTGAAGCTTGTCCTCCAACCCCTGATTTCAATTATTTGTTAACAACACTTCAAATGGGATCCTTCTATCTGATCGGAATGCCCGTGGCCATGGATGTGGGATTTCTTCTCAACATCTGATTTGCTAGTGGACCTTGGATGAGCGGAAGGAGGAACAGGTATCATCCATTTTTTCTATACTATTTTCTGATCTGCACCAAGTTGTGATTACGCTACTTTTTTCACGGATCTGGGTTCTGTATGTCTCCTTTGGAATTACCTTACACATTGGAATTTACCTAGTTTACCTATTAGATATTGTTTGGCGATCCTTTTCTTTCTCTAATACGCAATGGAAGGCGATGCATAGTTCTGCACAAAAAATAAGAATCCTTGGCAAATAGCCTTCACTAGGAAAAAAGCCCTGTTTAGCTCTGTAATGGACTGTAATTCTACTGTAGTGATCAGTTCCCAGCCTGCGCAGATCCATAGCCATATCCAATCCCAAACCTGTAAGAAACAAGAGATGGAACCAAAATAGTACAACTATTTCAGTGAATGAACAAGAGACTGGAGTGGTATTCGTGCATGCCTTCCATGCAATGCACTCGTTGCATCTTCTTACACTATGTGAATTTTCTACCCATGACAAAAGTTGTTTGTAACTTTTCAAAACTATAACTGAGTCCTTCCATAATGACATAATGCCATAGCTCAAAAACGTCTTTATTTTAAATTTCATGTTTCCTTCTACCAAATCCTCTATCATTTTAAGATGCCCGCTTAACAACTTAGTCTTGAAATGCTGGAGACATTTAAATCTATAGCCTGTGATAACAAAATTTGGCAGCTAAATATATAGTAGATGGGGATGAATTTTTTCCCTGCCAAATGTTTCTGTATGTGCTCTACTACATATGTATGTAAAATGTGCCCGAGCATGCAACTATCATGTGAACTGTTTGACAAAATGCCCAAAAAAATGTGGCATCCTGGACTGCAATGATGATAGGATATGTACAGAACGGGACATCTTATGCAATCAGAAGATGTAAAGTCATTTTGAACCTTCTGTCTCTGAGACTGACACCATGCCGCTTGATTAGTGCAAATATGGTTTTATAACTTTGATTCAAATAGATTTACCAATAATCCCTTCAAAGACAGTGACCATGTTTGAAATGATGGAATTAAATCACATACTCTAATGCAAGCTGCAACTTAACCTAGCATGCTTGCAGGCTGTATCCTCTATATGGAGTCCCAAATCAACAGTATCCTCTGCTCTGTTTCACTGAATCAAGAAGCAATGCAATTTCCAAAGAGCTGGAAGCAGTGGATCATTCACAGGATGGAGTTAAGATTCCAGTCTTCATGTGTCTGTGTCTAGCTTCTGACTCTTTCCATATTTCAATCTGTTTTGGGAGGGCATTCATTCAAGTAGTGTCTTAATTTTTTTGTTTTAAATTTATTGGAATGGTTTGTTGGATTAATCATTATGACTAGGATGGATTTAGTGTTTATTTTCCTATTTGGTTTTTCAATTTTAAGTTTTAAGGGTGTGGAGTGGCCCCAAGGTGTTCTAAAACATCTAGAAAACATGAATCCAAAATTCAAGATATTAAACAATCAAATTAATTTAGGTTTAAACAATTGCACAATCAAATTGTCAAGCCTGATTCTTAGCGCTAGATAAGTTACGATTCCTCTCATTTCTTTCATCAAAAGAGTATATATTCAAACTTTCGATTGTGTTTCATACAAATTATTTGCTTTGTTCCAAGATTATTGGCCGAGGGCAATGGAGTCATTGCTTTCCTGTTGTTATTTACATAGTTTGGAAAGAAAAATATTCTGTAATTTGGTGGATTATCTAATTTTTATGACCGCGCCAACCTTAATTGATAGAAAAAGGTGGCCTCTGGAGGCCTTTCACATTCCAGAATGGTGGCCTAAAAAAAGTGATAACGACACTAGATTTTGTTTTCTTTCAGAAATTTGCAAAGAAAAGTGAACAGATCCGTAAAATGTAGTTCTTACAATAAGATAGTATGACACTGAGTATGAACAAAATTATTACTTACAACTCCATCCGTGCTCTACTCAAGTTGTACTGAACTGAATATATTTCTATCATTTGCCTAGAGATAGATAATTAACATTGCTAATTCTACATTTATCAATGTAAATTATGAGCTGATTAGGAAACAATTTACTATTTCATTTTAAAACACGGGTCAAAAAGAGTAGCTGCTTTAAAAATGTTGTGAATAATGATTTTGTATTTTTAAATATGTGTTATGTTAATGTCTGCAACAAACTGAATAGTAATATAATTGATTCTCCTCGTTAGAAGTAGTCCTAATAAAGTGCAGGTGCAGAGAGAGTATGAACAAGCCAACACAGAAAGTAAGAGTCTTGGCTTTTCTGTAACTTAAAAGCGGATGTTTACATTTTAGTCTCTTGGGGAATTTCACAACAACAATACCGTGAACAATTTGTTTTTATGAAGTTATTCTTCATTATTGTACCTGATTCATTGAACCTTTACTTGTAAATGAGTAACTAGTTGCAAAGAATTTTGGAAGGATACAGGTACTGAAATAATTAGAAACAAGCCTGTTTGAGGCATCTGTAAGCTTCTGACGAACTCAGTTATGGAAAAATAAGCCGCAGCTGTGTAACTGTAATATAATTGGTTTAGTTTGGAAGCATGCTCAAAGTTAGAGTTTGTGAAGAAAATTTTCACGGCAGACTAGATACTGTTGCATGAAGGGACGTGACGGTATAAACAAGTCTGATTTACAGTAAAGTAGGGATTCAAATAATTCCATGGCTGCTAGCCTGCTACTGATTTGCATGATATATGTTGGGTGAGTGGGGCACAATCAACGCATACCCCACCCTATATAAGATATTGTCTCATGCATTGAACTAATTCCACGTTTTGAGTTTGATCACAGTTTTGGGTGAGCAAAAACAATAATGCCTTCCTCGTCCACCAACCTTTGTTGTGTAGGTCCAGTACAGATCTTAATAATAGTGACTATCCAACAACTCAAAAGTGGACGTTATAACTAATGCCATTAATTAAGGAGCTCCAAATCCCATGCCTCACAAATTCTAATTCTACCACACAGGTCTTTGAATTAGTCATGATGATGTTGCACTCTCCCACCCACCCATAAACTCAACTACCTTGCTGATGCACAATACTACTAGTACTTATTATTAGTAATCAGACTGTTAAATAGAGATGTTTCTCATCAATCTACCAACTGCGACCCATGATCCATCAAACACTTGATTTTTTTCAAAAATATAACATGCGGAATAAAAATAATTTCAATATGTTATTCCCACTGTATCTTTGATTAATCCACCTTTTACATCTGATTTAATGTACACTTAATCTTTACACAAAATTTTAAGTGTTTGAATTTGTATAGTTCGATAAGTTATCGATTGATATGGTATTACAAAATTTGGCTACTGTATATACTTCATATCTTCTCAATTGTAATAGTATTGTATTCTTTTCCAAATAGCTTATTTTATTTTTTATACAGTTCACTTACTTGGAAGTTATAGGTATCCTCCCTTGGGGATTTTTTCATGCATTAACTGTTGATGGAGAAGAGATTTACAGTTATAAGCACTTAAAACTTATAGGACTATGCCACAATGTATCAATTTAGTTAACCAAATTAATAAGCATTAGATAGCCTGGTTTAAGCAAATATAGTACATGGGTTACCAAACATGCACTTTACAATTTCAAAAAAATTTGTGGCACAATCCTCAACATTATGATTGGTTTTTTTAATGAATAATGCTACAATGTGACTGCATATTTTGTTTAGAAATTAGTTCTTGGTTACACTCGAAACAATCAAGAGGAAATGGATACGACCAAGGTTCGTATAACCATTGTCTGTAAAAGTTGTTTGCGGCTAACACTGGTAGAATCTACATGTGCGGGAAGATCACCGTTATTACAATGAACACAAAGATCACGCGTTCCTCCGTGTTTGATTCCACCCCACCGACAAAGAACTGGTAGATTATTATCTCGAAAGCAAGTTTCTTCTAAAAGGATTGACTTGGATGTTATCAGGGATATTGATCTCTACAAAATCAAGCCTTGGGATCTCCAAGGTACTTTTACTATACTACTAAAATGGTAATGTACTCCTCCTACAAAGTGTTAGAGATATTATCAATATTTGATATTGGTGTTTGTATGAGAAATGCAAGATAGGCTCTGAGGAACAAACAGAGTGGTATTTCTTCAGCCACAAGGATAAAAAATACCCAACATGCACTCGCACAAACAGGCTACAAAGAAACTGGTTTCGGAAGGCCACAGGTAGGGACAAGGCTATACATGCTAAGCTTCATCTCATTGGAATGAGAAAGAATTAAGTTTTCTACAAAGGCTGTGCTCCTAATGGATAGAAATCTGACTGGATCATGCATGAATACCGACTTGAGACAAATGAAAATGGCACTCCTCAGGCAAGTAAATTAACATTTTTTTTGTTTCAAGTTACAAAATATTTTAAGAAAATTCTCATTTAACCTACTTTGGTTATATAGCCATGTTCCAAATTAATATGAGTGCATCCATGTCTGTATCATCCATTACCAAGAATGACTAGAGGAGGTTAATGGGACTAGATAAGTACAGGTAGCTTAAAAAAAGACACTGGGAAAAATGTTGGAAAACAAAACGTTTCACATAACATGAGAAAAGTAATCTCCATTGTCTCCATATAAGAACAATAATCCCCGTTCGAAACCTGCAATAAAAAAGGCTTTGACATTTAGATTGCTTATTGTAGTGAAGTAGAAGACGATACCACACTAACAACTTATTTTCCCCGTACTAACCTTTTGAAAGTATTCACAGGAAGAGGGATGGGTTTTTTGTCATGTGTTCAAGAAGTGCATTACAAATCAGAGGAAATGAAACGAGCACGACTCAGCTTGCTGGTATGAAGACCAAGTCAGCTTGTTGGGTGAGATAGAGTCACCAAAGAAATATTCACAAGGAGAGAATCACATGGGTTATCAAAGCACGCATTCACTGTAAACAGAGCTTGAGCTCCACTACCACATGCCTCATGATACATTCCTTGCCTTCCCAGTGGAGAGAGCCGCAAAATAGCCCGCAATGCATCCTCAAGTAAATTAAGACCGAATGTACTTCAATGCCATATACTAATCGGGGAATGGAGACCATGGAAGGACACGCCAATCCTCACCAAACCAACAACTTAATAGTGCATACAACGAAGAGCGGTGTGACTCGATCGGAGAGGCTTGGATAAATTTGTTGCTTCACAATTAAGCCAAGATGATCATGGGTTCAAAGATACCAGGTTGTCTAATTACCGTTTCTCTAAGCTCTTCTGAGACATCAAAAGTGATTTCTCGTCGTCGAATGCAGCACCTTAAGGCCATAAGAGGAGATGATAGTGTAAGACGAGATAAACATGCTTCATCATAAGAAATAAATAACTAAACCAACTTAATTCACCTTCAACGCCCTCCTCTATATCTTCCAGATTGAATATGGGAATAGTGGAGTCAGTTTGCTTCAATGTGTTTTTGTTATCCGTGTGCTTTTTGTTCACTTTCTTGTTCTTCTTTCTATCTCCACCATAGCATGCAGAAAGACATGTTGATGCCCTGGACTTCTGCTTGAGGGGGGGATCATAACCATATAGTGTTGTTCTATTGAAAACACATCTTGTACCCACATACACATGCCCCTGAAGTCCATCCAAACCTGTCAGGTTGATCTGTAGAGTAAACCATACAGCTTATTAATTGTTCCTGATAATTCAATCATATGTGAGTGCGCACACACAAGCACACCTGTGTAGGGAAAGAAGAGCCCACACTGAAAGCAAACTATTTCTAGATAAGTTATATTTTGTTGTTTTATTATTAGTATCTTCTCATATATAGGCTCCTGTTTAAAGGGATTGACAACCAATCTAATTCCACACACCTTCACACATGCGCACACACATGCATGCAAACAAAATTAATATACATAATAATTCTCTTTTACAGTATCTATCTGCAAGGGGAGGTTCTCATAACACTCACATCAAAAAACATGGTGTTGTGATTGGCATACCGATCATTCCGATCAATACCATCAAATCTTTGAGGGAACTGAACATAACAAACTGACTTCCCAAGATTAGGATCCATCATAAAGCACATGACCAGCTGGTTAACAGGTAAAATAACAATGTTATCAATATTTTACTATAAATTTTGTGATTGTAGATGTTCTTTGTTATGAATTATATGTTAATTGATTTTTTCTATGTGCAGGGAGATATCTAATCACCCAAAAGCATATGTTAGAAGGCCGTCTCTTTTTTCACCATGTCGCATATTGATAGCTCTCCATCCATCATTTATAGAAAAATCTTTAAGTGGCGGTGATGCTGATATTGCTAAAGGGCTGGAATGGAATCACACTCGGGCTCTTCGTGTTGTGTAAGTTGAATCTGACTTTGAGTGTTATGCGGTATGTACCATATATTAAGTTTAGTGGAATTATTGATTAGTAAATGCTGGAAATTGTGTTATAGGCTTAAAATGAATTGTAGTCCAAGAGAGCTGCGAAGAATACTTACACAATCCATTTGTGAAAATATACCAATCTACTCAAAGTGCCCATTTCTGTTGGCCAAACGTTACACTTCATTTGCAAATTTTTATGCATTGGTGATTTTTTCAATACCTTTTCATCTTGATCTTGAACACCAATGCAAATGTCACGAGACTTTAATTAGTTTGTGACATGTGGGGCTAATCATAACGACTTGAATTGTTATATTCAAAAAATTGTAGACAAATGTATTGATCTCGTTTCAATAAGTCAGTAAGGTATCTGTTGAATCTTCCATTGCTAATCGTTTGCTTGCATTGATAGGTATGCAATTGCAAGTGCTCGTTCAGATGGTCTACTTTTGCTTTGTGGAGGAAGAGATGCAAGCAGTGTGGTAAGAATTATAATTTCTGACCTTTTATTACTGGAGAATCTATATGCTTAGTGTAGTATGGTGATTGTCATCCATAGTTAAATAATGGTATGGATGAATATTGCTATTATGATCTATATTAGACATTGTGTTTCAAGAGCTGATTTCTAAGAACAATGAGTTACTTCATCTTTGTGAATTTGTTATGTTAACAAAATGCTTAATGATGTTACCAGAAAATAAAATCAAGATAAACATAAGTCATCTACAGAAATATGGGATATACAAGTAGAATTATTGAGAGCACTGCTTAGACATATGGAGAACCCCAAAACATAAAGTAGTACTAGCAAGGTAAAATAATTGTGGTATGCTTGTCTTTCCCTAGTGAAGTTTGAATTTCTGTGCAAGTGACATGTCAAAAATGGTCACCATAGAATATTAATCCAGTACAGTGACAGTGCTTACTTGAGTAGAACGGTGAGATATATTGGGAATTTTCATCATTCACAAGGATGGTACTTACTACAGGACTTCATATTTCTTTGACCATTTTCCATTTAGTTCATCATTATGTACAGATAATCAGTTACTCTGCTTTCAGGCAAACCAAAATAATAAACTACAGTTTATGTCTTCCATAATTATTTGAAAATTAGAGCCAGCTTGTACCAGACGAGTGCTCAATATTTTACAGGTAAAATAACAATGTTATCTTCCAACCAATCTTATGCCAATGTTTATGTTGCCAATTAACCAGCTGGCAACATATCAATAACAATGTTATCAATATTTTACTATAAATTCTATGATTGTAGATGTTCTTTGTTATGAATTATATGTTAATTGGTTTTTTCTATGTGCAGGGAGATATCTAATCACCCAGAAGCATATGTTAGAAGGTCGTCTCTTTTTTCAGCATGTCGCATATTGATAGCTCTCCATCCATCATTTATAGAAAAATCTTTAAGTGGCGGTGATGCTGATATTGCTAAAGGGCTGGAATGGATTCACACTTGGGCTCTTCGTGTTGCGTAAGTTGATTCTGACTTTGAGTGTTATGCGGTATGTACCATATATTAAGTTTAGTGGAATTATTGATTAGTAAATTTTGGAAATTGTGTTGAGTTGGCAGCACATCTTAATATTGTATATAATATGTTTTACAAATACAATACAAACTTCAAGTTTTTAGTAAACAAGATTCTTTGATTTCAAATATCAACTCTAAATGCATACCAAATTAGCTATTACCATTAGCATTTGGTTTACTGGATTAAAATTCTGCCAGTTGTGGCTGTACCAAGCTGATAAGTGATACAATAGACATTGCATTACAATCCATTCCTGCAAGTGACTTTCTATAAGTAGATGACTTACAGTGGGAGTCCTAGGAGACGGAGGATGAACAGGTTGTGCTAAAGGATAGAGCTTGTATTTTTCAGAGAGGATGAGCTACCACAACATTCCCTGACTGTGGTGTAGATGCCATGTAACTTTCATCGCAAGAGCCTTATTAAACTTTTTGATATTTAGTCACCCATTAAGTTTCCCTATGGTAATCTGATCCCATGACACCAATGGATATATTAGGTGACATTTATCATGGATATCTAGATTTTCCATGTTCAAACTCATGGACTCATGGCAGCATGTGGGTGTTTTTGTTGTTTCCTTATCTCTGCTCACTGACTGTTTTTGTTTTCTCGCTGAGTTTGATATATGGCTCGATTCAAGCCTTGCTTGCTTCAGGGGTATTTTAAACTTTCCGAGTTTAGTGTTAACTTGGACCTTGTTGTTTTGTTGTATTGAAATGGCTCAGTTTTGTTACTTCCTTACTGTAGATCTATAAATTCATTTTTATAACTGGGTTTGCATTTACCACACCCAATCTTTTCGTTATATTCGTTCACGAACATTATTCTTCATTGTTGCTCAACTCATTATTTTCTACTCCTATACCTTGGTCTCTAGGCATTATCTTTGAGCTCTTACTCTGTTGTGTTTGTTGTTTTAATTTATAACCCTGCACATAGCTTCATTTTCTGATCTCAATGCACCACAACTTGCTGGTAACAGTGGAGAAAAGTAATGAATGAATCATCAGCAAAATGGAAATTTGAGTACCTTCTAGTTCCAGTGGCTGCAAGACTGCTGATATGGTTCACTTCTGCTGCCTGATGAAGGGATATTAAAAGAGTTTCACTCATAAGAATAAAGAGGCTCGGACTGAGTGGGTCTCCTTGTCGTAATCCTCTGGATGAGTGAACATTAATGCATGTTTCACCATTGAAAGTGACATTGAATGCAGGAGTGCTTATGCAGTTGCCTGTGCATTGGATTATATCTGTATGGAATCCAAATTTGGATAAAGTATAGAAATGGAACTGCCAGTTGCATCTGTCAAAGGCTTAGGAGATGTCCAATTTAATCATCAAGCCCAGTCTTTTTTCAGAATGCATAGAATGAAGAATATCTCGAACAGAAATAAAATTATCAGTGATTTGAGTCATTTGATGTCCTGGAAAATAATAGAAGGATTTGCTACCAGTTCCACTGCAATTGTTAGCTTCTTTCGTTTTTTTGTGGACAAACCATTAACTCCAGGCAGACCAACGAGTGCCCCTTTGAAGTTACTCAATTCTACAAGCTCCATAACTTCTTCCACAAAAATCTGTTCAAACATTGGATGTTAGATGTCTATCATGTCCAAACCAATAATTAAAATAACAAACAGATTGCAGGTTGAAGAATAAAATATATACCTCTCTTGTTTGAGTGTCGATTTCCTTAGGGAGGCAAAGCCAAGAAAAAAATAGGAGAGATTCATAGATGGTCATGTAGGGGGAATGGATATCATTTTGCTCGTAGTAACTAGAAACGCGAGCAAAAGTTTCTTGTCTCTTGGGAAAACCAGATATGGCAATGGAACCTTGGATGTAACCTCCAGTTTTCCTTCGAAATATCGTATTCTATTACTAGATGTATGGGAAGCCCATCTCTAGAAGTGGAGCAAAGCTTACAAAAATAATATTGCCAAGAACATTGCTGCCCATACCCTGCGCTGCAAGTTTTTACCACTTGCTGCTCTCTCTAATTGAACATTCGCAACTTTTTCAATTGCATTGCCCTTAGCCACATCAAGGCTTCTTTTGAGGCTCTCATGACATCCAACAATATGTGGTTCTATTTCTGAACCTGCAACACAAGGCATCATCATATTTGGCCGTAAGTTCAATCAATCCCAATTATGCAGATTGGTTTGCATGTAAAGCCTTTGAGAAGGGCACGGTTGGAAATTGAGAACCAAGAACAAATGCCCATCACTAAAAACCTATTTATTTAAAGATTATTTGGATGGGATTGGATTAAGAACCATTAAACATTACCGACCAGGGAAAACAAGAATAACAATTATGTACCCAATAGCGAAGGTGCCTTCGAATGCAAATTCCACAAAGAATAGGACTGCCAATTACACTCTGAAATCTTACTGTCAATGTACCATGTTCAGTAATTTTTTCCCTTGCATCCATAAGAATAAGTGGAGTGTTTGAACCCACATGGGCATATATATCTAGCTCGGACATAATCTGCCACAAACAAGGTCAGAAAATGAAACCATGATAATGCAGTGACACGGTGAGGGTTTATTTCAGGGAGGCATCATGTTCTCTTACCTTATGATGTTGTATAAGCACATCAAAAACCCTCATCCCAGGAGGCCCATTGGTAAACACTATCTCGGCAAAATGAAGGTCCATAAAATAATCTCCCGTAGTAAGGGATTCAATAATGTAACAGAACTCCCCATAGCGAGCAGACTAGTAGACACAGGGCCCCTCTTCTGCGATATTCTCCTCTGTTCTCAGCACATCTCCTCCAGAAAAGCACATATCATCTTCAAATGCCAGTCCCAATAAGTTGTCCCTCAGTGCCCGCACTCCAGCATTAATACTGAGAATGAAATCCTCTGCAATACATCTATTGATTCCCTACGATACATCTATTTGCCTACTTGCTTAAACATCTGCAAGTGATGCTCTTGTAGCTCTAAAATAAATGAAAGATTGGGTTTCAGATGCTTTCTTTGGTATTCTATGGAAATGAATCCACTTATGTATGCACTACAAATATAGTTGTAACCATATTTCTATACTTGTGAAATATAATTGTTTAGTGAACTGTGTGGGTCCTATTATACCCTGTTCCATCCCAGCAGTCATTCTAATCCTCCATAACTAGTCCTGTAAAGGGAGTTGTGAAATCATTTTTGATCATTGTATACATTCTGAACTGAGATTGAGGAAGCTTATAGAAATCTTTAGGGTCTGTCCATTCCATCCACTTCCCAAGTCTGTATAATTTATGATATATTTTAATTCCTTTATCAAACCAAAGGAGGGAAGAGCAACCTCTTGTCAAGGCAAG
Source organism: Taxus wallichiana var. yunnanensis (assembly GCA_018340775.1). Lineage (NCBI taxonomy): Eukaryota > Viridiplantae > Streptophyta > Pinopsida > Cupressales > Taxaceae > Taxus > Taxus wallichiana. The sequence goes on from CM031240.1 coordinate 267,122,344, forward strand.
GATTTGCAAGTGTTGCAGCTTGCTGTTAGGACCATTAGATGAGAATGAATAATTATGTATTTTTTAAGTGGACAGGTATCAGGGACACTGTGATGTCCCTCAATCATCACAAGGACATCAAAGCTTCCCTGACTCCTGAAAAAAAAAGTGGCACATCCTCGAAATGTCCCTTAAATTCAGAGGATGTCCCCTTTTTCTATTTTTTGACACATGGTGGGAATGTTTCCCTTTGTTCTCTGTCCCTTAAACATCCCGGACATCAGGGATGGCACTAGAATGGGGTAACACGTCCCGTGTAGCACTGTTTATGTCCCTCATACTCTAGAATGCCTTTTCCAGGCAGTTGCACAAATGTCCCTTTTTTATTTATTTATGACAGCTCTTACCCTTCTTTATCTGGATGGTTGAAATTTTCATATAAAAAAATACACCAGTGTTGAATACAAAGTCAATAGCTTGCGAAAATTGTGCTATCCTTTATATAGTTGTTTTGGAGATGTTTTATGTTCTATCCTTTCTGATTTTTGACTCTAAGAAAAACAAGGTATGTTACTATATGCCACTTATGAGATAGGTATTTTAAACATTTTGGACACATTTAATGGTTTCTTAGATTCTATACTTGGATCTATTATAATATTGTTGATACAAAGGTTTAAATCTATTCTTGGAGGTGATAACATTGGGGTTGATAATAACAATGATATTGGCTTTTGTCACGTTACTTGCAATTAATATTTTCTTGCTGCACATGTACAAATCCAGACAGTTATTGGTTGGAGTTTCATGCATGATCCTCTCCATTTTTATGTATGCCTCCCCAATGATTTTTTTGGTAGGTATTTATTCTTATTTTCTTTTTAGTATAGATTGCTATAAAATGTGTACAATGATTCTTTCAAGAAGGTTGGTGATTTCATTTCTTATTTTAGGTACTTGTTATCAGAACCAAAAGTGTTGAGTATATGCCATTTTTAACATCCTTATTTAACACCCTAAATGCACTTGTCTGGGATAGATACTCTCTAATCACTAGGGATATATTTTTAGCGGTACGCTTCTCTTGTTTTGCACTGCCATTTTAATTTATAGACTCAATTTTTTTCTGTAAGGACTATGAACAAAGAAACAAAAGTTTTTCTTGGATGGCGGGTACAAATGATCACCTGGATATTTATGTGTTGGGAATGACAGAAAACATGGATTTTATCATATAGGTATATGAGTGCACAACTTAGCTTATTAGTTTTGTGCGAGGTTTTAATTATTGTCCTAGTTTAAATGTAATTTGTGAATACTTTTCACATAACTAGAGTAAAATATGTGTTCTTAATATCTCAGAATCTAATGCACCTTTGTTGTTATCGATAATAGAGAATTGTATCAAAGTTGAGACAATCAAAGCGAAGAACATGAAGATGACAACTGTCAGTAGAGAGGCAATTGCTCAAAATAAAAGTAAAGAAAAAGAACCTCAAAGTAGAACCAGAGAAATAGACATATCACTTGAAGCTGGTGGTGGAGAGAAGGTGTTCATATTGTATGCGAAGGGTTAATGGCATTTAGGCACCTTTTTCTATTTTATCATTGTATTTAAAGGGTTAACCGCATTTAGACACCCTTTTGTATTTTATCTTATTTGATAATAATAAAATGTTTGTGGACCCATTTGTTGGGCACAAAATTCAAATCAAATTGTTTTTAATTTCTAATATTAATTATCATCCCATACGTTGACATCATAGACAATATGTAGCTGTCGATTGCACTATATGATATTTGATTATTATTTATTCTTGAAATTCAGATTTTTCATTCTTTAAATTCGTATCGTCTCTAGAGAGACAATAAAAATTGAAATTAGTATTGTCTCTAGAGAGACAAAAAATTAGTATTATGTATTGTCTCTAGGGAGACAATAATGATATTGTCTCTCAAGAGACAAAAATTATATCAATCTATAATGTCTCCGGAGAGACAATAATTAGAGACAATATTAGAGACACCCGCTTTGAGACAATAATAGAGACAATATACAACTTTTTTATTGTCTCTATTTGAGACAATTTGGTCAAGTATTGTCTCTATTATTGTCTCAAAACACCCCCTTGTAGTAGTGTGACTTCCTTTGCATAAACGTGATCCATTTCATTTTCACTCGCATACCTGGTTGGCCCAATCCCCTTCTCCAACTCCGCAAAGTTTCCCTCTGCACTGCCACCAACATTGAATCACATTTCTTGGCACTGAAATCTACATAAATGTATTATCAGAGCCCTGGTTTTGGCCTTCTGAATTTTAGGACATTTTCATAAACACTTTGTGTGCAAAATTCGTTCTAGTATGGTAACGACAGAGTTCATGTCTTTTGGCTTTTCTGATGTCACACTCATGGTGAAAATGAGGTCGAGGCCGTTGAATCTTGGAGCGCAGATCCCTGGAAGAAAAAATTCTTTATGACTTGACCAATATCATTAGCAGTAAAGGGGGATTAAAACCTATAAAAATTTCTATGCGGCTTGATGCATAGGAAACCACAATGAACTCTCCCATCATGAACTTTCGATTTGGTATGCGAACGGCTCGTTCATCATGCCAAACCCCTTTTGCTCCCCATCCAATGGTGTCGGATGCCTAGGAAAATCTCAGAACAGGTCTGGTTTATTTTCGTGGGAAGCCCGTGGGTACCATCGCTCCTCTGGATTCTACGTAAGAAGCTTTAAACTATAATACGGCAAGGGAAAAACAGAAACAAAAATGAGTTCACCGTTGTGTGGAAAGTTTTTAGTCACAGGATTTCAACGCAACCCTGCCAAACTCCTCTCCACCGTCCAATGTATAACAGTTTTCAAACTCAGCCATCCTCCCTCGTTAGGGAAAACGCTTTCCTACGTAAAAATTGTAGAAACATGTAAAGAACAAAGAAAAGTACCATAACATTAAAACTTGTCAAACAAAAAGGAATAAAAATATATTCAAACATAATATAAGAACATACTTTCAATACCAAGCAACACATAAAAGAGACACCCAAAACATTGTAATTTAAAGTAATCACCCTTATACAAAAATACACAAACACTGGCAATTAACCAGTTCAATAGAAAAATCAGTTATCTCAATATCTCAAAATAAGTAGCAATTGCTATTTTAGTTACTAGGGTGAGGATTAATGCTTTTAGCTAACCTAAATTTGGAAATTGTTTTTTTCAATTGAATAGATTGTGGTCCAAGGGTGAGTATGATGGTATAATTTTTTTAGCCAAACTATCCACTAAGGTTCCACTAATAAGAAATGATGCAGGATCGTACTCGGGTTCAATTTCATATTCAAATTAGAAAAAATGTAAGAAAATATATATGGAAATAATTTTGAGAATTTAAAATGCTATTAAAACGTTTTATTTATATTAATCAATCTTTTAATTTATTATCGAGGTTCATTAATGTTATATTGACATTTATAGTAGTGGTCACTCCGAGGGAGCAAGGTTACGTCGTGTTTGGGGCTGTTGGAGTTGTGAATGTGGTGCATGGTGTTTGCTTGGTAGTTACATGGCATAGTTCTACGTCGGAGGAGTGACAAGTTTGGTGTAAACTTTTTTGAATAATCTCAAGACATGTCAACAAATAAAATCTACTCTTTCATGTCAGTAGTTAACAGACTTTGTAATGTATCGTCCGAGTCCTTTCTCACAAGATTTTGCAAAACTTTATAGAGTCCTCTACCCCAAAAACATTTGCATCCCTAATTGGAGTATGAGTCTTATTAGACCACTAAAATGACCGCATCAAGAAAAAAGTAATATTATAAATTTATAAACATACATGTGATAAGATCCTAGATTCAAACAAGTAGCCATGTAAATGTAATTGATGTATTGAGAATGATCGATTTTAAATAGAATGCCATGTTTTTTCTTCTGCTCTCGTAGTAAATTTACATCCTTTTAGGTCACATCAGGAGTTGACCGAACTTGCAGGATGCCCATGTTAGTGCTAGTATACTACCGAGGTAACCATTTAATATCCTTTTTATTGGATTCAAGCATGATAGGAAAATTTTCTGTTAATATTTCATTACTCTTTGAGAGGTTACTTTGCACATTTTATATTTTCTATTGCATATACCATGAATTGATTTTAATTTATGTGTTTATCGTCTTTATTTAAACCCTACACCAACGGCCTTATGTGTCCTATAAAAACTATCTACCTCCACCCATAGTATAAGTTTCCTATGATCTTGTAAATTTGATATTCTCCTTAGTTAATTTATTTAACTATCGAACATGAAGTGCGGTGTTCTCCAATAGTGTGGATTTCATTCGGCTAGGACTGATTTATGCCATAGATCAAATGGGAGACTATATTTAATGATAATCACTGTTTTATTTATCTTATAATTACACAAGTTTGTGAACCACACTGAAATGTAAACAAATCACTAAATGACTCGGATGTAGATTTATTATGAGTTCTTTCAAAAACACATGGTTATTACATAAAATATTGAATTACATGCATTAATGCATTTCCGTAATAAGAACTTGTGTGTATAAGTGATTTACCATATAACTGGTCTCAAGTTTCACTATCATAATTTCAGCAACAGAGAATTGTGAGATCCTTTATTATTTTCAATATGAAAGTAGACATGTTCAATGAAAAGTTGCAAAAGCCATGGATTTGGGGTAAGAATCTCTAAAGAAACCCCAAAGGCTTTTAACAATCTGATCAAAGGACCATGTGATAAGAAATGAACAAGGTTTTCTTCTTTGCATACATTAATTTGAAATAAACATGCAAACTAAGCAAATGAAGTTAATCTCTATTCTTTGAAAGCTTGAAATAATGAACCTAAGAGGATCTAAGCATTCAGTTATGTGTTTAAGAGAAAGAGATCTCCCCATTAATGGCTTCAAGGCCAATGGATCTTCCCTTTTACTCCATGTTAATGCTATGAAATACAAAATCAAATTCTTTTAGCTCAAATGGAAGAAGATGAAATATAATCTAAAGCCTAAACAAATTGCTATAATCTATGCTAGGAAGAAGAGAGAATTCTTAGGAAATGAGGGAGGGGGTATAGCCCTATTTATAGTTTTTGGTTTGGAAGAAAAAGGAGATTTGGGTGCATGTGGGACAAAAGTCAAAGTGTGATATGACTATGTGTAAGGCATTTAACCTAGGTTAGACTAATTAATCTCTCTTAAATATTAATTAGGGTTTTGGAAGGAATTTAAGGAGCTTAATCAATCCAACGAAGTGGATTGATCTTCTAAGGACTAATAGAAGCAAGCTAGAAGGGAATAAGAAGCTAATGTATTTAGAATGAGGCTATAACGACCTATTTAAATGGTTTATAAGAGGAAAATGACCAAAAAGGTGTCGTGAGAGGGGAGATAGATAGGTCTAATTGGCATTGTGACATCAATTTGCAAAGGAAGAAGTGTTAGTGCACCATTAGAAATAATAGTGTATTGATAAAACTACAAGTGTCTACATTTTCCCCTCTTTGAGGTGACGTAAGCTACGTCACTTCAGAGAAAGTAGACAAATGTAATCAAGTAGAGAAATTTTTGAAGGGGTAGAAGAAAAATTAATAGGATTAAGGATGACGAATGTCCCCTCGAGTGTCGATGGGGTAACGAAGAAAATCGATCGACGATCGAAAAGCAACAGAGAGAGAAGTGGATAGAGAAGATGAGAAACTTAGAAAAAATGGATATTGAGCTATGCACAAATCAATTGCTATTAATAGTTAATCATCATAATGCTTAGAATCCTCCTCATGGGTCCTTATTAAAATGTGATCATGCGACAAAAGTGTAAAATGACATAAAAAGACAAGATGCAAACAACCGTCCTTTGCTAAAAATGACCAATGCCATGGAATATACACGAATGTAATGCAATACGAGAAATAAACAAAATCATCTAACAGGAAATAAGTACAATCACACATACTTAAACCAACAATGTTTAAGATAGCTGCACAAATATGTTGTTATCAAGAAGAATTCCCAAATGTTCTGATAAACGACAAGGGTGAAGAATGATGCCCCAAGAAAGGTGTATTATACAAGGGGAAAGATGGAGGACACTTGGGTCTAGTGAAAAAGTAATCTGCATGACAAAAACAATACCAGGTAACCGATAGTGCCCTAGAGTACAGATGAAGTAAGCAACATAGCTTGTGTAGGTGATTGAAGATTTCAAGCGATGCGTGAGTCATTGTTTCAAATGATTTGAAAAAATCGAAAGATCTCGGATGAGTGCCATGTAATAGACACAAATTTCAGCTGTAGATGATCGGTTTTAACCAATTTTGAGTCATTTTTGAAGTTTTTAATGTTTTTGGTTATTTTAGAATTTTTGAAATTTTTGAAATTTGTAATCGGTGGAAGAATTTCAAAAGATCTAAGATCTTCTAAAAATACACGAAAGGGTGACAGTTGGAAGGCAAAGCATTGTAAAGCTAGAATATATTCCCACAAGAAGAAAAATGGGTCGAGAATAATTTATTTAAAATAAATTAGTAAATAATTATCACGATGGGGAAAATAGAGGAAAATAGAGGAAAAGGAAGGAAAATGTGCTCGAATGGTTCGTGGAATTATTTCAAAGTGGGATGGAGAAGTGATCGTCGACGGCACGAAGTGCCCCAAAGATGTGAAAATTAGTAAAAATAATTATTTTAATACAAAAATAATTATCATAGCAGATAGAGGAAGGTTAGAATGATCACGACAGAGAAAACATGCAACAGGGGCATCGCGACGGGTTAATATACCCACCTGGGTCGGTAAAACAATCATGACCAATTCATTTCTACCAGAGCCTTTGCAAATTTTTACCGTGAGCGAAAGCGATAGCCCTAGAGTGAGATGGTGAGAATACCGAGGAGGACGAGGCATGTGGATCACATCCGAGAGTACATGCGGGACCCAAAGTGGATGGACCTTTCATGAGTGGCCTATCCCTCCCTATTAATTACACATTTATTACTTTTTTAGGGTTTTTCTAGGGTAGGTAGGATGGAATTTGACGCATGCGCGTGGGTTTATGTGTTGGTTTGATGGGTACACACATGCGCATGCATCGAAACGAACATGGATGCACATGTGCATCTGTTCGCGAGAGGCGGGACGTGTACATGTACCTATTTCGAAGAAGCGGCTACGTGCACGCGTATCCATTGGAATAAGTGAGCATGCACACGCGCACCCATAGAAAAAAACTTTGCTGACATGGGGGACACGTATGTGTCGGCCTAGGTTAAAATAGCCACATGCACATGTGCACATCGAAACAAAGCATAGGCGTCATATTGGGCGCGTATGTGTCATGTATGGCCCGAGCTAAAAGGAGAAGAAAGAGGTTTAGGGCATGTATGCATTCGTAAGGGTGCGTACACGTAGTTTAGGTGCACAGTGCAAAAGAGAGGCGCGTAGGCGCTAGATTTGAAGTGAGAAAAGATAACTGGCTAAAAATAGCCAAGTATAGAAAAATAATTTAGACTAGAGTAGATTAGAACAAAGGAATAATTTGTAAGTTAGATGTGTTAAAAGAATTATTTTTCCTTAGAAAAATATATAGAAATAGGTAAGTGCCTAACACTTGCATTGATTTTGCAGCATATGTTATCAAGTCTTCGACTCGTGAGTGCTACACAAATGACTAGTTAGCTATGATAGAGGCACGGTTTGACTATGATGATAGAACAACTCGGAGATCCTTTTGCACATGACAAGATTGTCTCATGTGGTGGAGATGCCATAGATTACATTAGATCATGGCCTTTTGACAGCCATAATAGAGCGATGGCATAGTAAGAGTCAGTGCTTTCACCTCCCGACTCGGGAGATTAGCATTACCTTAGAGGATGTATGGCGCATTATGCGGGTCCCGATTCGAGGATATATTATCAAGACTACGAGCCGTTGGACCGATATTGGTGACATATCATACATTTTTTCAAGTTGTCTCTACTATACCACGATGTGGGATATCCATTAGATTATCCTGATGTATAGATGATCTAGAGTTAGACTGAGTAGTGGTCTATATGATGGCTTTTTTCAAAGTGGATTTCTACTCCCGACAAGACCGGTGCTTTATTTTTGCTTGGACTCCACGGGAAGGATTATTGGTTTGGTGGAGGGAGAAACCTATTGCTAGGGTCAGTGCATTCTACCACACTTACACTCGGGACCTCCATTTGATCACTTACTACCGTCGAGAAAATGGTCGGGCCAGCCCATTTGCTACTGAGATCTGGGCATGGGACCACATTGCTATTGGTTGCCCTTTAGGTGTTCTCGAGAGTTCGGGCTCTTGACGATCCTTTTACAATGGGCTAGGTCCCTGCAGCGGACAATGTGCGACTGTTTATGGGAGTTACATACCATTATCGACACGAGTTGGATGAGCTGCGGTAGGATTCCATTGACGAGAGGCATTATAGAAATTTCCAAAGTGGCCGAGGATGGTTTAGAGCTCAACACTTTGCTATTGTTGAGCATTTTATGTTAGGCAACGACAACTATATGTGGGATTTATAAAGAGTAGATCGGTGCGAGGTAGTTTAGCCTTACTTACTGGGATGTTCCTGGGCGGATGAATGGTATGCTTGTAAAGCCGGAGAGTATTTTATATGGGTCCACAGATTTCCGTGATGACAAAGGTAATGGCCAATTTTTGACAAGTGGTACTGTTATGTGGGTACCACCGCATTAGATTAGAGATCCGGACACTACGCCGGAGTATAGGCCATGGTACCACGGTGTGCTTCCATGCCGTTTGAGTATTCCCAGAGCGGCATATGATGTCGGCGCGAGACCTCCTCCAGTGGGGCCTCCTAGTAGTGGTGAGGGTGGAGCAGATAGTGATGATGATGATGATGATTAGGGTGGGCCCAATGCACGCCAGTATGTTAGGGGTAGGGGAAAGGGTCCCATACCATGATAGCCATAGGGATAGGGCCCTAGGCGCAGCCGAGACAGGTATATAGGAAGTGGATATAGAGTTGCCCCTAGTGGGCATTCTAGTGGCGATATATATCCCTCTTCAAGAGATACTTCCAGAGGAGGGACCATCACTTGATTTTGTAGAGAGTAGAACACCTGGCGGGTAGCGGGATGCTCTACGGTAGTAGTTACAGTGGCTATTGCTATACTGATTACATGTGGTGTGGTGAGAGAGAGACGCAACTAGGGCAGACTTACAGCCCTCACAGAGAGCGAAATCGTGCACTCGCCAGTGCAGATTTTTGACAGGATCGGGCTCAGCTAGGCAAGTGCTACTCAAAGCTAGTTATAGTGCCTCATGGCAGAGTCAGATGTGAGAGATGGCCACACGTGGTGCCCAGATATTTATCCTCCTACACTAGTCCCAAACTCAAGTTTAGATGGTCATACTCGGAGGGACCATACACAGCACAATCACGGGGCTATTTTACATAGAGAGATCAGGCACCGGCCAAATTGTAGGTTATTACCGCAGACAAAGATCGAGAGGTTGCTACCTTAAGACAGATCAAGCAAATATTGGTAGGTTAACAGGCCAGCGAGATGCCGCCCTAGAGGAAACTCTACTACTAGAGATTCGGACTTGATACGAGATGCGATGAGATCCGGTGGTGAGGCCTTGTACTATAGCGCCGCGCTACTTGTGGCAGATCCATCGAGATCAACGAGTAGTATCATTTCAAAGTAGTCGATGCAAGTATGGTGGCTCCAGTCATGGAGATAAATTCATTCAACTAGATCATTTAGGAAGCCCATACCGGAGCAATCGGCCTTTGGAAAGGGGCCATCTATAAGTTTGGTGGTACCCTTAGTGTAGGTCCACCATAGCCACCATTGTTCCATAGACCGGGTGACAAACCCGGGAGCCCCTGGCAGCAAGGGTGAGAGCGTGGTTAAGCTCTATATTCTTTTTTTGTATAGATATCTTGTATCCATGCCTCTTATGAAGGCTGATTTTGATGTATAGCTGTGTATACCATTATGTTGATGATGCATCATGATGAAGGCTTGATTCTTTTTTATGTATGCCCCTTTTTGATGGCATATTGTATCGATGTTGTGTCATTTTGAGTATTGACCTGGACATTTATAAATGTATATATATGGAAATTTTGATGTGTCACATTATGCTGGATTTTTAATTTATGATTTGTTCTTTCCTTTATGTATGTGGCATACCTTAGATTCGAGAAATGTGTATATTTCCTACTTTCATTTTTATTGGTGTGGGAGGGATAGATTTGTGATAATGCGCAACCCCTCTTTCCCCATTGATGATACTATATGTGATTATTAGCTTAGGATATATGCATGATGTAATACTTAGCATATATATATATATATATACATACATACATACATATATATATATATATATATATATATATATATATATATATATATGATGTAGTGAATGATGTTAGAAATGTGATGCAATGATAGATGATAGATGTGATAAAAACAAGCTGTGCAAAACACACAAGAAAACGTTAAAAAAACTAAACAAATATACACATACAAACAACACAACAAACTAAAACTAAACAAACACATTCACAAGCTTAACAAGAGATTAAAACGAGATCTAATCTAAGAAAATAAAAATGAACTTAAAATAGATCCACATAACAAATAAAGAAGCATGTAACAATTGTTTACAAGCATGAGAGTTCCCAAATGTATGTAATGTAATACATAATTTTAAATCAAACAAGATTCAAAATCAGATAAGCAATCGATCCATTTAAAGAAAAAAAAATCCACGGACTAAGTACATAAAAACTATACGAACCAATAGTTAAAATTAATTAAAGCACTACTCTGTTTTTGTGGAACAACATTGACATATTTTCTAATGTTTTTGGTTTATCTAGAAAGATAAGTTTTCATAGCTGCGTTTGTCACGATTGTTCAGGTTTCTCTAAGATAACATTGTGAGATGCTGTAGCTTTATCCCTAAAAAGGGAAAATTTCTAGATGTTTAGATTTTTGTGTCTCATTTTCTAAATGTTTTTGTACTTTCAAGGTCATTTTTGAAAGCAATGTAGTAGAACAAAGAAGTGGATGCCCCAATGTGATGTGGGAATATACAAAAGGTAGAATGAAACGCGTGTATGTGTGAGAAGGTGGTGACAATACTTTCATGCTCGGCGTTAAATGGGAGTATACAAAGGTGATGTCCTCCATGAAGATATAAGAGAAAAAAACAAGATCATGGCAAGGCAAAGGTGGTCCTAGTAGGGTTCCTAGACCTAGCAGAAAAACTCGTATCAAAGAAAGTGGTAACGATTACTCGTCCTTCCATAGGATTAACTTGTGTTCGGTGAATCTTATTTGAGTGCCAAAAGATGTTTTTCACTCAAATACCTGCCCCTTGCACCAAAATTGTGTGGTTTTCAGATGAGGACGACCTACTTTTTCTTTACTATTTTTCTCGTTTTTCCATTTTTTCGCTTTTTTTTCTTTGTTTTTCTTTGTTTTTCTAGTTTTTAGTTCTTATTTGATATTCTCGTCATGCCTAAGCATAGAACCTCTTTAATTGCATGGCATTCATAGGTTTGGAATCTCTTCACCATCCGAGTATGTAACTTTGTAGGCTCCTAATCCATATTTTGCAATTACAACATAAGGACCTAACCAAAGTGAGCCTTGAACTTTCCTTTCTTTTTATCTGTCTTTGACGGTGTTCTTCTTATTTTCTATGAGAACTAGATCTCCTAAATAAAATTCCCAATGAATTATGGATTTTTATATCCTCTGGAAACTCTGTTTTGATAGACTTTTAGGTGATTGAGTGCTCGATACACCTTTCATCTAATATGTCTAACTCGCTAGGCTAGCAACTCGTAGTCTTCATCTTTATCAAGATAGTCTCGAGAGATATTCTAAGGGAGGTAAGATCCACTTCTAAAAGTATGATGGCTTCGAGTTCCATAGACAAGTGAATAAGTGGTTACACCGTAGGAGTGCAAGATGGAAGTACGATAGGCCCAGAGGGTAGGATGTATTTGTAGATGCCAATTACGGCCGGTTTTACTGACCATTTTCTCCATGATCCATACAATGGTCTTATTGGTGGCTTCTTCCTATCCATTATCTTAAGGGTAATAAGGGGTAGACAACTTAAATTTGATGTGGAAGTGTTGACATAATGTTTTAACCGTTTTATTTTTGAATTAATTACCATTATCGGTGATAATGGCCGAGGGATCCTATAACGGCATATAAGATGGTTCATGATGAATTTTGAAATCTACGCACTAGTGACATAGGTAATAGGGACAACCTCTACCCATTTTATAAAGTATTCGGTGGTAGTGATGATGTGAGTATGACCATCGATGAAGAAGGATGGAGCTTCCTTATGAGATCCAAGCCCCATTTAGAGAATGGTAAAGGTGCTGCAATAGGTTGTAAGGCTTGTGCTAACGCATGTATTAAATTTCCATATTTTTGGCATAGTTCACACTTCTTTATGAAGTTGAAACATTCAGATTCCATGGTAGACCAATAATAGACTATTCTCAATAGCTTTTTATCCAAGACCATGCCACTAGTGCGTGCTCCACAAATACCACTATGTACTTCCTTAATTGCGTGGATAGAATCAAGTAACATCCAAACAACAAAGAAAATTCCTATCGTATCCATGACAATAAAGGGTGCCTCATAGGAGGGTATAAGGGGCTATGCGGTGAATAAGGTATTTATTTTTAGAATGGGTGATGTCGGGGGAAGAGTGCCACTTATAGGTATTGAAAGATAGGGTCATACGAAGGGGATAGAGCACCAACAACTTCACATGCCAAACATGACTCGACATATCATATGCAGTACTGTAAATGTTCCACGAAGAAAGGAATCTTGCTTTCTTTAGCATCTATACATAAGAGAGACCCATTAATAGCCATAGCATCCACGGATCTATTATGCAACCTCGGTTTTTGTTCAAATATGACTTGTGTGAAATATTCCTTCAAATTTTAAACCATTTTCTTATACGAAATAAGCTTCTCATCTTTAACCTTGTACTCATCATTAAACTATTTTATGATAAGTTGGGAGTCCCCAATGACTCACAATTGTCGATGTTTCATGTAATAGCTAGCTTGACGCTAGCGATGAGTGCTTCATACTGTAATGTTATGTGTACACGGGAATCCCAACTAGAATGCTCATGGTATGACCTTGCCTATTGGAGTGATGAGCATTACTCCTGCTCCGGACCCATGGAAGGTAAAAGATCCATCAAAATGAACCTACCATTCCATGGATTCCTCAATACACATCATAGATGCATCTAGTAAATCCAAGCATAAACGTTCCATTCCTCGGAGAGGAGCTTCTGCCAACTGATCAACTAGTACCTATCCTTTTAAAGACTTTTGGTTCACAAACTCAATGTCAAACTCACTCAGGAGAATGATCCAATTAGCCATTCAGCCTATGAGGGCGGGTTTGGATAAAAGGTACTTGAGAGGGTCAACTTTGGATATGTGGTTGGTTTTATTATTCAGCAGATGATGGCAAAGCTTTGGGAATGTGAAGATAACTGCTAAGTAGACATTTTCTATTTGGGGATAATTCAACTCATATGTGATCAAGGTTTGGCTAAGATAGTAAAATTCTCTCTCTTTATGGCCTATGTCATCATGCAAGTAAGTAATGCACCAATGGAAAAATGGGTAGCAAAAATGTCTAAGAGGAGAGGTTCATTAGGGGTAGGTGGCACTCGACAAAGCGGGCTGGAAAAGTACTGTTTGAGTAGCGCAAAGGATTTATAATAGTCAGGTCCCCAATTGAATGTGACATATTTCTTGAGAAAATGAGTAAAGGGGTGGCGGTTATCCTCAAGCTATGAAATAACGCGATGGATTTCCCGAATCTTTCCTTGTAGACTCCTTAATTGCTTGTGAGTGGTAGGTGGTGGAATTTCGTGATAGCTGTAACCTTTGCGGGATCTACTTCAATCCCTCTTTGTGAAACAATAAACCATAGGATTTTTCTTGATAAAGTACCAAAGACACATTTCTTAGGGTTCAAACGAACCTTATAGTCTCTTAGACACTGAAAGATATGCCTCAACACTTTAGGGTGTTCTTTCCTACTTTTGGATTTTTCTAGGATATCATCAACATAATCCTCCATGATGTCACTTATCATATCATGGAAAATAACTGTCATGGCCCACTGATAAGTAGCCCCAACATTCTTAAGCCCGAAGGGCATGACTTTGTAGCAAAATGTTCCCCAAGGGATGATGAATGTTTTCTTATGTTGATATTCTTCCGCAATTCGTATCTGGTTATAACTTGAAAAACCATCCATCAAGGACAAATTTTCATAACCAGCTGTTGAATTTACTATCATGTCGATGTTAGGTATGGGAAAATAATATTTTGGACATGCTTTGTTGATGTCTTAGAAATCCATGCAGATTCTTATGTCAACAGGTTTTTTATTTACTGGGACTATGTTGGAGATCCATTCTGAATAGTCAATAAGTTTAATGAAATCAACATCTAACAGCTTTTCTAATTCTTCTTTGACTAAGAGCACCACCTTAGGATGCATCTTTCTCAAATTTCATTTGATTGGTTTGGCATCTAGGTGCACAATGAGTTTGTGCACAACTAGCTCCAGTGTGAAACCAAGAATATCTCAGCATATGTCCACGTGAATATGTCCACGTATTATTTTAAGAGCCTTACAAAGGTATTTTGTTCGAACTAAGAGTGAATCTCCCAACTTTACTATTTTAGGTTGCTCCTCTGAGCCAATGTTGACGTTGATTGTTTCCTCAATAAGAATTTTAGAAGCATCTTCCATCCACGTAGGATCAGGGGGAAGAGTAATATTAACCTCTTGTGGTGGTTCATGATCATCTTTGAATGGATAAATTACTTCATCTTTACTCTCTTCGTTCTGTTTGTCTATGAGTTTTTCAAAGAGTCTGTCACTATGGGATTTCCGTTGCACCTTCTTGCTTGGTTTCTCAAAAGTAGGAGTAAATTTTTTTACAGCCTTTTTATTCAACCATCCACACATCTTTTCTTCTTCCCCGAAGTAGGTGCAGGCATCTAGTTGAATTTTAAATCCTTTCTTGTGGTCTCCAACTGGAATAAAGTCCCTGAGTCCCATGAATTATGCGAATGCCTCATCATTTTTAAAGAAATCCGGGGGCACGTGAAGTATTTGATCCTAATCTATAAGTTTAAGGATATCTAAGGTCTACTAGATATTTATCTAGGGGATGGATTCAAATAAGGTAAGGACCTACGAATCTTGAAATAGGTTCATGGAGGAAAGATCCTCGTAAAGGATATATTGGGAATCTGCGTCACTATCAGAATGAGATGAAACATCCTCACGTTCGTAAGAGGTAGCGTCATTCTCGAAGGTAGAGTGTCTTGGGGTCTTTTCCAAGACCATGTTTATCGAGCTTTTAAAATGAGGGATAGGGATAGGCTCCAACCAGCCTTATGCATTAACACCATATCTAAACCCACTATAGCTCATGAAAAACATCATACGGGGACCTTTGATGTACCGAGGTTCTTTATTGCATGAAGCCATGGTGCCTTTCGGCACTCGCTAGTAGGGTCTTCTAACATCTTCTCCTTAGATAGGAGATAACTATGGATAAATTTTTCCAATGGTTTAGAACATTGCTCGTCGATGCTCTTGAACTAAAAATAAGGCTTACCCCTTGTCTTTGGGGATACTGATAAGTCTGATATCAACAGAGCCTGCTCAAGAGTGAATGGCTTACTTGGGCCATATTTTTCTGATGTGGCCTCCCATGAAGCAAATGGATTGACCAACAAGGGAAAATAATGATTGAAAGGCATGAGGGACTCAGAATGTATTTGGTTTTTTATAGCCTCCATTTGTAGAGTGATAACAACACTGGCATAAGGACATTCATAGGTTGCACGAGAAAAACTATGCAATTCCCTACAATGTGTGAAAGGTTCTAGGTTGCCCAAAATGGTAACCACCTACCCTTCATGACATAACGTGATGCGCTGATGAAAAGTTGATGAAACAACTTGCATGGCATGGATCCATGGGCATCCCAAGAGCATATTGTAAGGAAGGTCCAAGTCAAGGACATGAAACATTGTGTCATGACATGTTGGTCCTACCTCCTTGGGAACCACTATAGTCCCTACTGACTCTCTTTCTTCATTGTCATATGCTATGATTGTGATAGTCTTAGCACTGACCCTATTTCGAACAACCTAACTTCGCTTTACTAGCTTAAAGGTGCAAATATTCAGACCAGATCCCCCATCTACAAGTACTCTTTTGATTTTATGACGGGTAACTACCACTTTGAGATACAATGGTAAGTTATGCTCTCAGTTGTTATGCGGGATTGTAGTATGATCAAAAGTAATATTATCGTTGGTGTCTAAGTTTGTAATCATGGCTTAAAGGTTCGTGGGATTACCTTTGTGGAAACCCCTTGGTTTTGCAAAGTTTTGTACAATATGTTCTTATATGAATTAGATATCTTGAGGATATTAAGAATATATATCTTAGTAGGTGTTTTCTCTAACTGTTCTATTAAGTTATACTTATTCCTTGAGGCCTAGGCATAGGATCTAGTATGATTAAGTAGGCACGTCTTGTCCTGACTGTGCAACTCTTTTTCTAAAATCTGAATGGCTTTGATCTCTTCATTAGATGATTTAATACATATAATGATGGAATCATAAGGACTATCATTTGTAGGGTACACATAGGCGTAAGTCCTATAGCCATGGGAAGTTTTCCCTTGATCTCGGTTTCTTTTTCTTTTTATCTACATGGTTAGGAAAAGGTTCCTTGTAAATAAAAAAATTCATTTGAAATTTTACCAGTCTTAGGGGAGACTCTACTGAAATATCCCCTTCCTCTATGAGGTCTTGGATATAATGGCATAATGTGAAAAATCTATCTGTTTTGTGTCGTTTGACATGGTGGAAGTCACAATATTCATGGTCTTTGAACCAAACCGGTTTTGGAGCATGTTCAAGATATGGTACTGTTGTCATTGGATATTCTACCATTTTTGCACCATCTAATTGTTTTAGGATGGTAGATAAGGATTTTGTCAAAGATGTGAATGTACGTTTTGTAGGTGCTTTGTGACGAGGCCCTTGCGAAAGCTATTAGAGTGGGCGTATCTATATAGATTGGAATCTCTTGGAGTCTATAATGCCGTCACCAAAACCATGTTTATTCTTATTAAAGAATTTAGGTTGGTCTATGGATTTTGCTTCATGTTTGTTTTTAGTAACAGTTTAAGTGTTCCCTTGGTGATGAGAACTTTCTCAATTTGACTTCCTTTCTCTATGACTTCTTCAAGTTTGAGCCACAATGCATTTGGAAGTGGAAGGCTATTTCGGGTTTAAGTGAGGAAAAATATGCTCAAGAACTATTTTTCGGTAAGGCACAAGGGAAGCGACTAGCTAACCCATGTCATCATTGTAAAAATCCTCCAAATGTCTCATTGGGCTTTTGTTTTATGCTCCATAGATAATTTATTTTGATGTCACTCTCCATATTATAGGAGTAATTCCTTAAAGATTTCTCTGCCAACATGGGCAACGTTGTAATGTAGCCCTTGGGTACATGCTATAGAACCATTCCAATCCAATGGATCATAGGCTGCGAGGAAAATTCGTATTAAGAAATTATCGCTATACACAACCTCTTGGCAATCCATGTAAAAGTATTTTATATGATCATGAGGAGCACTTTTACACTTATATTTATCAAACTTGGGAATGGTAAAGTGTTTTGGGAAAGGTTGTTGTAACATGTCCTTATCAAAGGGGTAAGGACATAGTTCTTCATACGAATATTTTCTATTTTGGCCTACATTTCCCTGTTGTAATGTAGTAAGTGCATATTTTATAGATTTCAATTCTTCCTAAATGAGTTGCTCAAGTAGGCAATATTGACCTTTCACCTGAGTTTCCTTAAAGGTATACTCTATTTGTGGATCAAATTTAAACTCATTAGGTTTGTCTTTGTCTTTGTCTTTGCATATGTTTTTTTCTTCAAGAGCCTAGGTTTGCTATTTTTTGACTCAACATCAAAATCTATTTTTGGAGGATCTCCTCCTCAACTAGGGGGTCCTATTCTTCATCAAATTTAAGAGGAGGGGAAGCCTTGTTTAGTTTTCACTTACGCGAAGCCTTATAGTGATGTTTTGGTGATGGTCCACCTTCCGCATGGCCTTATATTGCCCAAGTGGAAGCGTACCCCAAATAAAAAGGATTATATGTGTCTAAGATGAATTTTCACTCTCCTAAGTTAGGGTTAATGACCTTTGTTTCTTCTTCACGCTTATGTGGAAGTTTAGCTCCTAAAGCTAAGACTCTTGCGAGTACTCTAGCTACTAAGACTCTTATGAGTACTTGATTATAATTTATAGGAGTTCATCAAATCTACTTAGGTCTAACCTTTTTTTTTCTTTGGAGGAGTTGAACTCTTCTCCACTATGATCAATTAACATCACCGTATCTTTGACTTGAGAGAAGAGTGGTCCTAAATTGTGACCACTGAATGGGAAGGTGTCGAAAGGGTTTTCTCCTATATCCTGCTCATTTGATTTGGCTACCATTTTTATGATTTTAGGCATTACTAGTAGATGTTTGTATGGATGGTTGTTGCTCGAGGGACCATGCAAGCGGGCATAATCACGGGGCTATTTTACATAGAGAGATCAGGCATGAGCCCAACCGCAGTCATTATGCAGAGACAAAGATCGAGAGGTTACTACCTTAAGACAGGATCAAGCCAATATTGGTATCTTAACAGGCCAGCGAGATGCCGCCCTAGAGGAAAATCTTGCTTCTAGAGATTCGGACTTGATACGAGATGTGATGGGATCTGGTGGTGAGGCTCTTGACTATAGCTTTACGCTACTTGTGGCAGATCCATCGATCAATGAGTAGTATCATTTCAAAGTAGTAAGATGCAAGTATGACCTGGCTCATGGTCATGGAGATTAAGTCATTCAATGAGATCATTTAGGCAGCCCATACCAGAGCAACCGGCTGGATGGGGGCCATTTAGAAGTTTGGTGGTACCCCTAGTGTAGGTCCACCATACCCACCATTGTTCCGTAGACCGGTGTGATGACACTAGGAGCCTTGGCAAGGGTGAGAGCTATGGTTGAGCTCTATATTATTTTTTGTATAGATATTTTGTATCCATGCCTCTTATGAAGGCTGATTTTGATGTATAGCTGTGTATACCATTCTTTTGATGATGCCTCATGATGAAGGCTCGATTCGATTTGATGTATGCCCCTTTTTGATGGCATATTGTATCGATGATGTATCATTTTGAGTATAGACCTGGACATTTATAAATGTATATATATGGAAATTTTGATGTATCACATTATCCTAATTTTTTAATGTATGATTTGTTCATTCCTTTATGTATGTGGCATACCTTAGATTCAAAAATGTGTATATTTCTGCTTTCATTTTTTATGATGTATCTGTATATAGCACCACATGTTTTGGATTCATGATTTGTTTCTAAGTATTTATTCTAGCACTTGGGATGATACTAGATGATATTGGTGTGGGGAGGGATAGATTTGTGATTATGCACAACCCCTCTTGCCCCATGGATGATACGATATGTGATTATTAGCTTAGCATATATGCATTATGTAATACTTAGATATATATATATATATATATATATATATATATATATATATATATATATATATATATATATATATGATGTAGTGAATGATTGTAGAAATGTGATGCAATGATAGATGATAGATGTGATAACAAACAACCGTGCAAAACACACAAGTAAACGTTAAAAACTAAACAAATGTACACATACAAATAGCACAACAAACTACAACTAAAAAAACACATGCACAAGCTTAACAAGAGACTAAAATGAGATCTAATCTAAGCAAATAAAAATGAACTTAAAATAGATCCACATAACAAATAAAAATCCTGTAACAATTTTTACAAGCATGAGAGATGCCAAATGTATGTAATGTAATACATAATTTTAAATCAAACAAGATTCAAAATCAGATAAGCAATCGATCCATTTAAAGAATAAACAAATGTACCTTGACTAAGTACATCAAAACTATACAAACCAACAGCTAAAATTAATTAAAGCACTACTCTATTTTTGGAACAACATTGACATATTTTCTAATGTTTTTGGTTTATCTAAAAAGATAAGTTTTCGTAGCTGCGTTTGTCACAGCTTGTCTAGGTTTCTCTAAGATAACATTGTGAGATGAATGTATCTTTATCCCTAAAAAGGGAAATTTTATAGATGTTTAGATTTTTGTGTCTCATTTTCTAATTGTTTTTGTACTTTCCAAGGTCATGTTTTGAAAGCAATGTAGTAGAACAAAGAAGTGTGGATGCCCCAAAGATGATGTGGGAATATAAAAAAGGTAGAATGCCATGTGTGTATGTGTGAGAATGTGGCTACACTACTTTCATGCTCGGCATTAGATGGGATTATACAAAGGGGATGTCCTCCATGCATATATAAGAGACAAGAAACTACATCATGGCAAGGTAAAGGTGGTCCTAGTAGGGTTCCTAGACCTAGCAAAAAAAAAAGTCGTATCAAAGAAAGTGGTAACGATTACTCGTCCTTCCATAGGATTAACTTGTGTTCGGTGAATCTTCTTTGAGCGCCTAAAAGATTTTTTTCACTCAAATACCTGCCCCTTGCACAATAATTGCATGGTTTTCACATGAGGACGACGTAGTTTTTCATTCCTATTTTTCTCATTTTTCCATTTTTTCCCTTGTTTTTCTTTGTTTTTCTAATTTTTAGTTCTTATTTGATATTCTCATCATGCCTAAGCGTAGAACCTCTTTAAGTGCATGGAATTCATAGGTTCTGGAAGCTCTTAACCATCTGAGTATGCAATTTTGTAGGCTCCTAATCCATATTTTGCAATTACAACATAAGGACCTAACCAGTGAGCCTTGAACTTTCCTTTCATTTGTCTCTCTTTGACGGTGTTCTTCTTATTTTATTTGAGAACTAGATCTCCTACGTCAAATTCCTAATGAATTATGCATTTGTTATCCTCTGGATACTTTGTTTTGATATAATTTTAGGTGATTGAGTGCTCGATACGCCTTTCATCTAATATTTCTAACTCTTCTAGGCTAGCAACTCTGTGGTCTTCATCTTTATCAAGATAGTCTCTGAGAGATATTCTAAGGGAGGTAAGATCCACTTCTAAATGTATGATGGCTTCAATGCCATAGACAATTCAATAAGGGGTTACACCTATAGGAGTGCGGATGGAAGTACGATATGCCCAGAGGGTGGGATGTATCTGTAGATGCCAATTACTGATCGGATTTTACTAACCATTTTCTCCATGATCCGTATAAGGGTCTTATTGGTGGCTTCGCCCATCCATTACCTTGAGGGTAATAAGGGTAGACCACTTAAATTGGATATGGAAGTGTTGACACAATGTTTTAACCATTTTATTTTTGAATTTATTACCATTATCGGTGACAATGGCCGAGGGGATCTGTGTAACGTTATATAAGATGGTTCATGATGAATTTTGAAATCTATGCACCAGTGACATAGGTAAGAGGGACAACCTCTACCCATTTGGTAAAGTATTTGGTGGTAGTGATGATGTGAGTATGACCATCTGATGAATAAGGATGGAGCTTCCCTATGAGATCTAGGCCCCATTTAGAGAATGGAAAAGGTGTTGCAATAGGATGTGAAGGCTTGTGCTTAGCGCAGGTATTAAATTTCCATATTTTTGGCATAGTTCACACTTCTTTATGAAGTTGCAACAATTAGATTCCATGGTAGGCCAATAATAGCCTAATCTCAATAGCTTTTTAGCTAAGACCATGCCACTAGTGTGTGCTCCACAAATACCACTATGTACTTCCTTAATTGCATGGATAGAATCAATAACATCTAACCAAGAAAGAAAATTCCTATCGTATCCATGATAATAAAGGGTGCCTCATAGGAGGGTATAAAGGGCTATGCGGTGAATAAGGGATTTCTTTTCAGAATGGGTGATATCAGGGGGAAGAGTAGCAGTTTGTAGGTATTGAAAGATAGGGTCGTACCAAGGGGATAGAGCATCAACAACTTCACATGCCAAACATGACTCGACATATCAAATGCAGGTACCTGTAAATGTTCCACGAAGAAAGGAATCTTGCTTTCTTTAGGGTCTATACATAAGAGAGACCCAATAATAGCCATAGCATCCATGGATGTATTCTGCAACCTTGGTTTTTGTTCAAATATGACTTGTGTGAAATATTCCTTCAAAGTTTCAACCATTTTCTTATACGGAATAAGCTTCTCATCTTTAACCTTATACTCATCATTAACCTATTTTATGATAAGTTGGGAGTCCCCAATGACTCACAATTGTCTGATGTTCCATGTAATAGCTAGCTTGAGGCTAGCGATGAGTTCTTCGTACTCTGCAATGTTATGTGTACACGGGAATCCCAACTAGAATGCTCATGGTATGACCTCGCCTGTTGGAGTGATGAGCATTACTCCTGCTCCGGACCCATGGAAGGTAAAAGATCCATCAAAATGAACCTACCATTCCATGTATTCTTCAATATACATCATAGATGCATCTGATAAATCCAAGCATAAAGGTTCCATTCCTGGGAGAGGAGCTTCGCAACCGATCAACCAAGACCTATCCTTTTAAAGATTTCTCGGTTCACAAACTCAATATCAAACTCACTCGGAGATTGATCCAATTAGCCATTCGGCTTGTGAGGGTGGGTTTGGATAAGAGGTACTTGAGAGGGTCAACTTGTGATGTGGTTGGTTTTATTATTCAAGTAGATAATGGCAAAGCTTTTGGAATGTGAAGATAACCGCTAAGAGACATTTTCTATTTGGGGATAATTCAGCTCGTATGCGATCAAGGTTCAGCTAAGATAGTAAAATTCTCTCTCTTTATGGCCTAAGTCGTCTTGGGCAAGTAATGCACCAATGGAAAAATGGGTAGTAGAAATGTCTAAGAGGAGAGGTTCATTGGGGGTAGGTGGCACTCAAACAGAAGGCTGGAAAATTACTTGTTTGAGTAGCACAAAGGATTTCTAACAGATTCGAGTCCCCAATTAAATGTGACATCTTTCTTGAGAAAATGAACAAAGGGATGTCGATTATCCACAAGATGTGAAATAAAGCGATGGATTTCTGAATCTTTCCTTATAGACTCCTTAACTACTTGAGAGTGGTAGGTGGTGGAATTTCTGTGATAGCCGTAACCTTTGTAGGATCTACTTCAATCCCTCTTTGTGAAACAATGAACCATAGAATTTTTCTTGATAAAACACCGAAGACACATTTCTTAGACTTCAAAGGAACCTTATAGTCTATTAGACACTTTCGAAAGATAAGCCTCAACACTTTAGGGTGTTCTTTCCTACTTTTGGATTTTTGTAGGATATCATCAACCTAGTCCTTCATGATGTCACTTATCATATCATGGAAAATAACCTGTCATGGCCCACCGATAAGTAGCCCTAACATTCTTAAGCCCGAATGGCATGAATTTGTAGAAAAATGTTCCCAAAGGTTGATGAATGTTATCTTATGTTGATATTCTTTCGCAATTTGTATCTGGTTATAAACTGAAAAACCATCCATCAAGGACAACTTTTCATAACCAATTTGTTGAATTGACTATCATGTTGATGTTAGGTAGGGGAAAATAATATTTTTTCATGCTTTGTTGATGTCTTAGAAATCCATATAGATCCTTATGTCAACAAGTTTTTTCTTTCTTTGGGACTATGTTGGAGATCCATGCTAAATAGTCAATAGGTTTAATGAAATCAACATCTAACAGCTTTTTCTAATTCTTCTTTGACTAAGAGCACCACCTTAGGATGCATCTTTCTCAACTTTTGTTTGATTGGTTTGGAATCTAGGTGCACAACTAGCTCTGGGTCCAAACCAAGCATATCTACATATGTCCACGCAAATATGTCCACGTTTTATTTTAAGAGCCTTACAAAGGTCTTTTGTTCTCCCGGTGAGAGTGAAGCTCCCAACTTGACTATTCTTGGTTGCTCCTCTGAGCCAATGTTGACATTGATTGTTTCCTCAATAAGAATTTTAGAAGCATCTTCCATCTACATAGGATCAGGGGGAAGAGTAAGATTAACCTCTTGTGGTGGTTCATGATCATATTTGAATGGATAAATTATTTCATATTTAATCTCCTCGCTCGTTTGTCTATGAGTTTATCAAAGAGTTTGTCACTATGGGATTTCCGTTGAGCCTTCTTGCTTGGTTTCTCAGAAGTAGGTGTACTTTTATTTACAGCCTTTTTATTCAACCATCCACACATCTTTTCTTCTTCCCCGAAGTATGTGTAGGCATCTAGTTGAATTTTAAATCCTTTCTTGTGGTCTCCAGCCGGAATAAAGTCCCTAAGTCCTATGAATTATGTGAATGCCTCATCATTTTTAAATAAATCTAGGGGAACGTGAAGTTGTTGATCCTAATCTATAAGTTTAGGGATATATAAGGGTTACTAGATAATTTTCTAGGGGATGGATTCCGATAAGGTAAGGACCTACGAATCTTGAAATAGGTTTGTGGAGGCAAGATCCTCATAAAGGATACATTGGGAATCTGCGTCACTATTAGAATGAGATGAAACATCCTCACGTTCGGAATATGTAGCATCATTCTCGAAGGTAGAGTGTCATGGGGTCTTTTTCCAAGGCCATGTTTATTAGTTTTAAAATGAGGGATAGGGATAGGCTCCAACCGGCGTTATGCATTAACACCACATCTAAACCCACTATAGCTCATGAAAAACATCATACGGGGACCTTTGATGTACTGAGGTGCTTTATTGCATGAAGCCATGGTGCCTTCTCGCACCCTACTAGTAGGGTCTTCTAACAAATTCTCCTTAGATTGGAGACAACTATGGACAAATTTTTCCAATGGTTTAGGACATTACTCGTGGGTGCTCTTGAACTGAAAATCAGGCTTACCCCTTTTCTTTGGGGATACTAATAAGTCCGATATTAACAAATCCTGCTCAAGAGTGAATGGCTTACTTGTGCCATATTTTTCTGATGTCACCTCCCATGAAGCAAATGGATTGACCAACAAGGGAAAAGATTGATTGAAAGGCCTGAGGGACTTTGAATGTATTTGGTTTTTATAGCCTCCATTTGTAGAGGGATAACAACACCGGAAGAAGGACATTCATAGGTTGCATGAGAAAAACTATGCAATGCCCTACAATGTGTGAAAGGTTTTGGGTTTCCCAAAATGGTAACCACCAACCCTTCATGACATAACTTGATGCGCTGATGAAAATTTGATGAAATAACTTGCATGGCATGGATCCATCGGCATCCCAAGAGCATGTTGTACGAAAGGTCCAAGTCAAGGACATGAAACCTTGTGTCATGACATGTTGGTCCTACCTCCTTGGGAACCACTATAGTCCTTACTGACTCTCTTTCTTTAATGTCATATGCTACGATTGTGATAGTCTTAGCACCTAGCCCTGTTTCTGAATGACATAACTACTTTACTAGCTTAAAGGTTAAAATATTCAGACTAGATCCCCATCTACAAGTACTCTTTTGATTTTACGACGGGTAACCACCACTTTGAGATACAATGGTAAGTTATGCTCTGGGTTGTTATGCGGGATTGTAGTATGATCAAAAGTAATATGATCATTGGTGTCTAAGTGTGTAATCATGGCTTGAAGGTTCGTGGGATCTACCTTTGTGGAAACCCCTGAATTTTGCAAAGTTTTGTACAATATGTTCTTATGGGCATTAGAGATCTTGAGGAGATCAAGAATAGATATCTTAGTAGGTGTTTTCTCTAACTATTCTATTAAGTTATAATGTAGTAAGTGCATCTTTCATAGATTTCAATTCTTCCCTGAATGAGTTTCTCTCGAAGTAGGTGATATTGACCTCTCGGCTGATTTTCCTTAAAGGTATACTCTATATGTGGATCAAATTTAAACTCGTTAGGTTTTTCTTTGTCTTTGTCTTTGCATATTTTTTTTCTTGAAGAGCCTAGGTTTTATATTTTTTGACTCAACTTCAAAATCTATTTTGGAGGATCTCCTCCTCAACTAGGGGGTCCTCTTCTTCATCAAATTTTGGAGGGGAAGCCTTCCATTTAGTTTTCACTTTACGCGAAGCCTTATAGTGATGTTTTGGTGATGGTCCACCTTCCGCGGTGGCCTTATGTTTACCAAAAGTGGAAGCGTACCCCAAACCAAAAGGATTATATGTGTCTAAGATGAATCTTCACTGTCCTAAAATAGGGTTAATGAACTTTGTTTCTTCTTCACGCTTGTGTGGAAGTTTAGCTCCTAATGCTAAGACTATCATGAGTACTCTAAGCGAGGTAAGACTATTGCGAGTACTTGATTATAATATAGGATTTCATCAAATCTACTTAGGTATAACCTTTGTTTTTCTCTAGAGGAGTCCGACTCTTTCCACTATGATCAATTAACATCTCCGTATCTTTGACTTGAGAGAAGAGTGGTCCTAAATTGTGACCACTGAATGGGAAGGTGTCGAAAGGGTTTTCTCTTATATCATGCTCATTTTATTTGGCTACCATTTTTATGATTTTAGGCATTACTAGCAGAGACGTTTGTATGTAACTACCGTAACCTCTAAGTGTATGGTTTTTTTGCAAGCCCTTCGGGATGTTGCTTTGGAATTATACTAGTGTATCTTAGATGTAGTTTTATGTAATTTTCTTTATCAAGAAACACTCATAGGCACACCTAAATGTTATGATCACTTAATTCATCGTTACAAGCCTATGCCCTAAAAACAGATACAAGCAACAATGATGTATCGGTATGCAACTCAAGTTAGAACCTCAACAAGGTCTAAGCACTAATGTGATGCTGCCGTAGTCCATCGATAAGGTATACCTAAAAATAGTTGTCGATGAAAGCCAAACCTTCTGAAAAATGGAATTCGCGAATAGATATAGCATAATAACGTCACCATGATACATTAACCGAGCAAGAAATGTGTTAGTAGCATGAAAAATTATTATGATATATGTAAGGTGTTATTGACATTTTTCAAGAAGACTCGGATGACGTCAAAACTGAAACCAAGTGATAAGTATAACAAGGAGTTTTTAATCGTGTGAGTATTGTAACCATGTAATAAGGGGACTTATACCATCTTCTCAAAAAAATGAGAATATGATGTAACTACCGAGATTGTACGTCTAGGATGCTAACAAAACTATTAACTCAAGAAGATACAAAAGTTGGACCGGACTTATAGCGGTGAAGATGATCTTGAAATCAAGATGGACAAACTTTTATCAAAGATATGAAAAGCATATCTACACACTTTAGACGTTTAACAACCCATCCGTAAACATGGATTGGCATAAATGGACAAAAATGTGGCTAGCACTATCCACGATAAAATGTGCAATGTATGCACCTTTCTCACGCTAAAAATGGGTGATGAGAATGCAAGGGTATTCAAACAAAAGATGAAAAAAACCAAACACCACTTAGGAAAAGCTTCACCTTGTCCGAAGATAAGAATAAAAATAAGAAAAAGTGGGACGTAGTTTAGTTTCGTGATGAAAGACAATTAGATCCAACTCACAAGGGTTCTTTTCCTTGTTTGACAAACAAGGTTCAGATTCCAGATGATTTGTCACTTCATGATGGCTTGACACAACGAGGACTAGTAAATTGGGCTCCAAGAAAAAATGGCTTTCCTAATAAGTTCTCTTAACTAGGTGTTACAAAGTTATCCACGAGTGGGGCGATTTACCTAAAAAGTTAGAATGACTAATTTGGGAGTATCTCGGCTTTTCCCCCTTCAAGGATAGTGGGCAGTAAATGCATCCACCGTGTACTTTTAATAGGGTCACGATAGGGAAAACTTGTAACTATATCTCACAAGGAAAACTAATCAAGTGGGTAAGCAGAGTGCTTCCTATTTCATCCACAAGGTTACATAGTGGTGGACTACTTTAGAGTTCTTGGAACCACCCCCATTGTTGTAGCTTAAGGCATTATGCCAAAGGGGTTATGTTCCAGTTGAGCGGATAGGGATGTACCCTTTTCGAAACCCGTAATACAATGTTTTTAATATGGTGTGTTTTTAATCTTTCTTAACTTAATGTGATCTTAAGTAGCACACCATTTGGCAACCCGCAAGAAAAATGTGTATTAACGGGTTTGTGTTTTGTCTTTGAAGCCTTTCTTCGACAAGCGATAGGTCCTATAGACAACAAGTTTTTAGTAATTTTTCTATTTTATAGGTTGATGTCAAGAACAAGAGTTTTTCAATTTGCTTTTAATTCCTAAGATTGCTTAAAAGGCATGAAGGAAGAGCATACGCAACATGAAAAATTCTCTGAAATCACATGAAAGTTTTATTTCAACCTTTATAAAACAAGTGTTTCTTCAAAAAATTATATGATTTTTGTATAATTGTCTTTGATCTCCAAGATCACCTTGGAAGACGCAAGGAAAGAGCATACACGCTTCTATAAAGCTACCGTTGATGGAAAATCACAAAGACTTCGAATGTCTACAACTCAATGGGTTGAGACTCTCAGTGTGATTGCATAACATGGAGCTTTTCCCAAGTGTGGGACCTTGTGAATCGGGAAAGCTCTCCGGATGAAGGCCGGTTCCTATTCCTCTATTTAGATGCACACATAAAAATGCAGAGGGTTTAGACACAAACCTAATCTAAGTTTCCAAGAGACACAAGTAAGAAGATGCATAAAAATAAACCTAAACTAACAAAGGTGATGCACCGAGGAATGAAGAACACATGTCTTGCCAATAAACATAAACCATTAAAATGCAATGCAAGATCATGCACAGATAACTAGATTTGCAGTGAAAGATCAAGAGGATGCAAATGAACACAGAGAGGGTTGAGAATCATCCACAGACATGCATTATTTTCTCCAAATATTGACACAATACACTACAAAATGCCAAGAGGAAAAATGTCAACACTCTTTGACGTGCGCCTTCTACCTGTGCCTTGGCGCAAACTTTTTCATGTCAACACTTTTCTACCTGTGCCAGGGCACATCCATGTTCATGTCGACACTCTTTGACATGCGCCTTCTACCTACGCCTTGGTGCGAACTTTTTCATGTCGACACTTTTCTACCTGCGCTAGGGCACATCCATGTTCATGTCGACACTCTTTGACGTGCGCCTTCTACCTGCGCCTTGGCGCGAAATTTTTGTGTCAACACTTTTCTACCTGTGCCAAGGCACATCCATGTTCATGTCGACACTCTTTGATGTGTGCCTTCTACCTACACCTTGGCGCGAACTTTTTGTGTCGACACTTTTCTACCTGTGCAAGGTGCATCCATGTTCATGTCGACACTCTTTGACGTGTGCCTTCTACCTGTGCCTTGGCGTGAACTTTTTCATGTCGACACTTTTCTACCTACGCCAGGGTGCATCCATGTTCATGTCGACACTCTTTGACGTGTGCCTTCTACACCCGTGCCTTGGGTGCGAATTTTTGTGTGTCGACATCTTCTTACTTGCGCCATGGGTGCATCCATTTTCATGTCGACATATTCTTACCTGCGCCATAGGCACGACTTTTTACGTGTAGACATCTTCTTACATGCACCATGGGCGCATCCATTTTCATGTCGACATATTTTTACTTGCGCCCTTAGCCTGCGTGACACAATAAAAGTTAGGGGTTTGAGTTTCTTTGATTTCTATATTCTTCTGCTTCTCCATATTTACCGGGGAGGGAGATATATACAACAGCTACTTATAAGCCAACAACAAAACACTTTTAATCTATGAAAACTGAAATGTTAAGAAAGAACCTTGTTTTTCAAATTATTAGTCTTAAAACCTGTAGTAATGGATAAGAGAAAAATACTTTGCAAACTGTAAAAATTTTGAATTTTTAATACAGACACCTACATGCCTATACGGACACCAACGCTTCCCAACCGATGGATATGTGCCACACTTAACAAGTACGCCTGCAGTAAAAAATTAATGAAACCTTATGTTGTAAAATATAGATGCTTGCAACATGATAGATACGTGCCCATATTGACATGGACACTTATGTTCTGACGTGTACGCACCCAAGCTTGAAACAAGACACTGTAAAATTTTTACACAGTTAGATCATTTACGCATACACGGCTAGAGAGGCGGATACGTGCCCCAGATGTCGGAGACATGTGTGCATCTCTGTAGAGAGAAAATGTGTAAATGATGAAGTCCTCCTGACATGTACGCAACATATCCGACGGGTATGATGGGGTTTCGACATGTACACGCCCCTTGTTTGACACCTACGCGCACCCTATGAAAAACCTGTAAAAACATGGATTTTCAAATTTTCAAGAGAAAACAAGTTAGTTGTTAGTCAAAGTGTCCTATTTCTATATCAAACCCATAAAATGTATATAAATGAAGGTCATTTATCTAGGGTTAGAAACATAAATGAGGAATTAACAAGTGATTTGACCAAAAAACTTGAAAATGAACTTTGAAAAACCTAAAATACCTCCATTAATGGAGGATGGACATAAGTGTCCCACCGGGCATGCCAAATGTGTTCAATGAAAAGTTGAAAAAGCCATGGATTTGGGGTAAGAATCTCTAAAGAAACCCCAAAGGTTTTTAACAATCTGATTAATGGACCATGTGATAAGAAATGAACAAGGTTTTCTTTTTTTCATACATTAATTTGAAATAAACATGCAAACTAAGCAAATGAAGTTAATCGCTATTCTTTGAAATCTTATAATAATGAACCTAAGAGGACCTAAGCATTCGAGTTATGTGTTTAAGAGAAAGAGATCTTCCCATTAATGGCTTGAGGCCAATGGATCTTCCCTTTTACTCCATGTTAATGCTATGAAATACAAAATCAAATGTTTTTAGCTCAAAAGGAAGAAGATGAAATATGATCTAAAGCTTAAACAAATTACTATAATCTATGCTAGGAATAAGAGAGAATTCTTAGGAAATGAGGGAGGCGGTATAGCCCTATTTATAGTTTTTGGTTTGGAAGAAAAGGGATATTTGGGTGCATGTGGGACAAAACTCAAAGTGTGATTTGACTATGTTTAAGGCATTTAACCTAGGTTAGACTAATTAATCTCTCTTATAGATTAATTAGTGTTTTGGAAGGATTTCTAAGGAGCTTAATCAATCCAACGACGTGGATTGATCTTCAGAGCTAATAAAAGCAAGATAGAAGGGAATAAGAAGCTAATGTAGTTAGAGCGAGGCTATAACGACACTGTTTAAATGGTCTATCGGAGGAAAATGACCAAAAGGTCTTGTGAGAGGGGAGTTTGATAGGTATAATTGGTAGTGTGCCATTAATTTGCAAAGGGAAGAAGTGTTAGTGCACCATTAGAAATAATAGTGTATTGATCAAACTACGGTGTGTCTACGAGTAGGCACTATTGTGATACGATTATGTAAATCACCCCAATCAGACCCATAAACTGTGAAAGCAAAAAGTGAGTATTTGAAGCTAATAGAAATGTAAAAAGAAGCCATCTGGGTCCAATGTATGGAAATTTTTCTACTTAAAAAGACTCCTCTAAAACATAAGAATCTTAAAACAATTTTTTTATAATTTATGAACATTACTTGTTCAATTAAAGAGTAAAGAAGAATGTCCTCAATTTATTAGCAATTATTATTCATATGAGTACCAATTAATTCAAATCTTGAATGGCATAACATTAGTTGTTTATGTTCATCTTCATTCTTACGTGAACGCTTTCCACTTTAGGTGGTTGTAATTTCTAACATGTCCTGTAAATTTCTCTCCATAAATGTAGGTGTATTGACTGGAATAATTCACAAATGATTTAGCCTATTTGGTGTTTTCCTTTTTGTGTTGGAGTTAGGAATTTTTTGAAAACATGTGTCTATTTTTTAATTAATAGGAATTAACCACGTATTCTGCATTTGAAAAACAAAATAACCTAAATAAGTGAAGGATTCTCATAAAAGAAGACTATGAAAACAAGTTTTGAGTGATATTAAATTTAAAATATGGGACTAGGAAAAATCACTTATTATGAAGTACTATAATGGGAAGTGGTTAATTTGAAAAGTTAAAACAAAAACAATCTAATAAGCCGAATTTATTTCTCTTAAAGGATAAGCGTGAAATGTATGCAACCAAGAAAATGTGTTCTAATGTTTAGCAATTCTAAATCAGTCATTAGAACTGACAAATAACCTACAAATAAACACAGTCTTCCTAACAACTTTACCTTTCATTGGTTTATTTCTTAGGGGTTTTAGTCATTTGTTTGTGGATATGGCTTATTTTTCTTTAATATTTTTTTAGAATACATTTTTATGTTTTTGTTGATGCGTAATCACAACACCCCTAAATCTTTGTAACTCGATGGGTTAAGACTCTCAGTGTGATTTCATAACATTAGTATTTTCCCAAAGTGTGGGACTTTGTAATTGGGAAAGCTCTCAAGATGAAGGTCAGTTCCTATTCCTCTATTCAGATGCACATATTCATATTGTAGAGGATATATCCTAAAATCTACTCTAACTTTCCAAGGAGATAGGGTTAAGAAGATGCAATAAATTAAACCTAAACTAACGAAGGTGATGCACAGAAGGAATGTTGAACTCTGCTTTGTAATCAAACACAAACCATAAAATGTAATATAACCACCATGCCATGAGATATCCAAGATTGCAATGAGAGATTAGGAAGATGCAATGAACATTAGAGAGGGTTGAAATCATCCACAGACTTATTTTATTGCTCTAAAAATTTGATACATTCCATTACAATGGCCAAGAGACAAGATTACATTTACAATTTAGATGGGAACTTTGAAATCCACAAGATCACTTATAGGAAGAGAAGAATGGAGGGTGCAAAGCCAAAAAATGTCCAACCTTTAGAAAAATGCCTCTCCTTACAATATATATGAAGAAAATGAGAGAAGGGCACAGATAATAATTTGAATTCTTTCTTCAACCACCAAAAATACATTGAATTCACTGCAAAAATGATGGGTTTCATTCTGCAAAACCCATGTCTCCATGTACTATTCCTTGTTTGACAAGAAAGGAAGCCCATACCTTCATTATGGTGGTAGTTTAGAAACCCCTAAAACCTTCAAAAATGGTGGACTGTATTTCTTCTTTTTGACTAACTTAGTATCACTAATATTAAGATATCAAGAGGTTTCAAAAAGTCCTTTCTTGTGTAAATACGAGATCCCAGTCAAATGTTATAGCCATTTGAAGATTGAGGTGTCATTTCACAAAAATGGCGGGTTCTTGATCTATCATTTGTTGGAGTCTAAAATGCATGCAACCTTTGAAATCCCAAAATTCAGACTTTCAGACATTTCCATTTCGGAGATTGAAACATTGTTCATCGATAACTTTTCTTCGAGTTTCGAAAGTCCGAAACTTGAACCTCTAAAACCTTGAAACACGAAAGTCTGAAATTTCGGACATTTAGGCTTTTAGATATTTACCCTTTTCAAAAAAAATTATTATTCATCTCCCAAATCTCCTCGAGATTTCTAAAATCCCAAAACCCAAAGTTCTGAAACTATGAAACACAAAGCTGTCATTTGCTTTGATCCTAAACCTGCTTTGAATTTTGAAGTCTGAACCATTTCGGGATTCAGACTTTTAGGATTTAAGACATTTTTAGTCACTTTTATGATTTTTCCACTGGAGACTCTGAAACCTTGAATCCCAAACCTCTAAAACTCCAAAACCCAAAATTCTAAAATTATAGACTTTCAGAATTTTGGATTTCGAGCATTTTGCACTCACCGAGATCCCCAAAACATGAAAGTTTGAATTTTTAGACTTTTAGAGTTTCAGGTTTTAGGACTTTTCCTCCATTTTTCCAAATTCACACTTCGAGATATCTGAAACCATGAAACCTGAAAGTCCAAAATTTATATTTTCAGAATTTCACGTTCGAAACATTTGACTCGCCTAGATCTCTGAAAAGGTCCACCTCCAAAGTCTGAAACCTGAATTTCAGACTTCTTCCTTTCCCAAAATATCTACAACTAACTCAATCCCGATTTAACTTTATTTTCCTAAATCTAAAATGCAAGCCTCCATGAATGAATCAAATCCTCTATATTCTCCGTGCAAGCTCTTGTTTGTCCAATTTTTCCCAAGGCCAAAATTTGATAACAATTTTTGGGTAATTATTTTTGAAATGCTAGTTTTTTCTTAATTGTCAAAAACATACTCACAAATGGCTACGGTGGTGTGGTTCCTCTTTGGTTTTAATATAGATGTAGCAAGACCGTCTAGGTTGTATCGTGCCCATTTTTGGTTTTTTTCACAGGATTTACAAATATCTCGGTACATTTCATATCCCTATAGGTACCTTTCCCTGTCATACTTGTTTTTGCGCTTAATGATAATACTTACCTATGAAATACATGTATGTTTTGTCAAGAAGTTATTGCATGCTTCTAGAGGAAAAAAATCTTAGACATTATTCTCTTGAAGTTTTGTTTTAAATATCATGCTTGTGAATCATATTTGATTTCGGCTTGAAATTTTAGTATTTGACTCTACAGACACCTAAATATGACTAATTCAGATTTCACATGTTATGTTTGGAACTATAAGCACTTGACCATTTATAAAATTTTGGTAATAGTTTCTCTTTAAACATCTAATGAAATTTCCATGGGGAGGACAAGACATGATGTTTGTAATACTAAATCTTGGGGCAAAGCATTCAATGTTTGACATTTTATAGCTCACACCTTCCTAAGATGAGAAAACTTAAATCTGATGTTCTCTTTGAGCTTCTCATTCCATTTACAAGTATAGGAGGTGACATGATGTTTGTAATGCTAGTGCTTGGGGCATACAATTAAATGTTTAGACTTTACATCTCCATTTTAGTTTTTTACGTGGAAGTTGTCAATTTTGTAATACATTTATTATCATATAAATGTGTATGTAATAATAAGACATATTTATAAATATTAATTCCAAAAAAATCTAGCAATGACAACTACTAAATTTTTATGATAATGTAAAATCTATGTAAACTAAATATAAATACACATTTGATGAGAAAAACACATTCCCAAATAATCATACTTAAACAAGAAAAAAACTATCTAGTTGTAGGCCAACCATCATTGCGTGGTTTTTATGGTTAGCCCACTAATTTTGTGACTATAGCATCAAGTCGAGCATTTAGATGTTAGGATAGTTGTAATTGGTTCTGTTATCACCGAATCACAACACCCTATGGTTTGCACAAGTGTGTGTGTTTGAGCTCACAATGTGATTGTATAACATGGGTATTGTTGGTACCCAAATTTAATCTCCTTCAAAGGCCAAGCAACATCATGGTCTGGCAGGATGCTCAAAGGTAGAGAGATGATCATGTTTTTCATTTTGTATCCATGGAAGCAATCTAGCTAACTTTTAGGTACCCAGGTTTTGAAGAGAAGTGGGTAACACCTTGAGAGGATTTGACCTATCCTCACCACTTTATGGTTTTTCCTTTCAACCAAGGTGAGAGAATGTTTTTGTAACCTGTTATTTATGGAGGAGATGGAGATATCCTTCCTAATGAATTTGTTAAGGAGACCTTGAAGAAAATATGATCAATGCAACAAAATCTAACTCTCACTAGTTGTCACTCTAGATAGTGGAGATATTCTCTATGCACGAGGTTCGTGCTACTAAAGACATTTGGAATCCTGATTGTTTTTGCATGTTTTGGTAGTTACATTTGTGCATTTGTATACACACATGACAAAAAGGGGTAATATGGGTAGGATTAGTTGTTTTTAAATAAATTTTTGTGCGAGGTGAGGAAGAATGAACTTGATTTGCCAAATATCTCAAAACTCTTACAAAATGGAAAGTCTAGACAACAAAATACTTCAGAATAGCTAAAATTTTCCTTTAACTAGAATATGTACTTCAATGGAGACCCATATTAGCACTTTTTCACACAATCTATGAGATTATAATAGAACGTCTCGAGTTAGAAGATACACTAAAACATCAAAATCTAAGATCAAGCGCACTGAGGTACATGCAACACCCAGAGGCTTACAAACAATCTCTGTCAACGAATGAAAGAAAAGTGATTTTAAATCATTTATTTCATTCCCAGGTTGAAAGCTCTTCTGAGAAATGAGATTACAGATGCCACTAAACTGTCACAAGGATTGAGACCTATGTGATCAAGATAGATTTTGATAGAAGATTGCAGCAGCAACAAGGAAAACTATATACTGAGACATTCGGGAGTAAAATGAACACATTTTTCATAAGATCCACAGAATAACTCGAGTTTGATTAAATTTATCAAGCAGGGAAAGTTTCTAGAACAATCTCAGATCTTGTCAATGGTTGTACACTTACAACCACCTTAAGTTAATCGAAGGAGATATATAGGCTTCTCAAACAGCAGGCTTTGTAAAATTTTCCTCTTGGGAATTTTCTTCGACCTCTAACACTCCAACAATTTTCATGAAAAATGTGTGCCATTTATAACATTTACAACAAAGCCCCTTCTTCCCCAAAAGACAAAAACATTTAATGTACCAAGATTTGCCATGATCTCAATCACGATTCCCCGAATCGATCTCGTAAAATTTTTCAAGTGTTCATGGGGCAGATCTCTTAGAAAATCTTAGAATTCAACTCCTTCATTTGGTATAACACCACTCCTTCAACTCTCCAACCACTTCGCCCCTAATCTATCAAATCTGGTTCCTTGCATGCTCGGGAGAAGAAAAATGGAAAATCAGATTGAGCCCGATAGTCAGACCATTTTAATGGTGAAATAAGTCTCCATATTTCTCCCACCAAACTTAGATATCAAAATTAACTCCCCTCTTTGTTTGGCATGTAGGAAATACTAGGAAATCATGAAGAATCTCACTTCCGGGCATGTTTCAAAGTAAAAATGGGGGAAATTTAGATTCGAGACTCACTATTACCATTGATCTTTACTTTGAATTTGGGCCATCCATGTGGAAGATTCAACATTCATATAGGCTCGGGGGTTTCCTTTGGCCTTTTACAACCTTTTGAAAAAATGGAAAAAAATTCCATTTTGTTCTGCACCTCCGCCTTTCGGAAATGAGCCTGACACATGTCCCAATGTGGGTCCCAATGGAACCACACTTCCTTTTTCATTTTTAACCTTTTTCTCCCAAAAGGAAAATTTTCCAAATTTTCCCCAAGATTCTGCACCTCCATCGTTAGCTTTTCCACGTGTCCTCCTGCGGGGTCAAAGTGAGACTTTTTCCTTGCCTCTTAAATTTGCTCCAATCAGAGCCTGGTGGGGTCGTGGGGTAGGTTCAAACTTTTTATCAAAGTATAAAATAATAAAAAATTCAAAAATAGATCCTCCATGCCCCATCCAATTAGAAGAATCCACGTAAGCACCAAAAGAACCAATCAGATTTGGAACTGGGGCCACCGGACCAAATTGACCTTTTTGCCAAAAAAGCAAAAAGCGATAAGTTAAAGCATTTTCCCATCGTCCCCTGAACAACCAAAAGAAGCCACGTGACCACCGAATGCTGAGGAATAAATTTTATAGGAAAAATACACCCATCATACCGTCAGAATACAAAAAATCACCATTCATGCCCAAAACCCAATTTTGTGGATTTGAAGAAATTAGGGAAAAAACAGGGCAGAATCAGAGACTTCTTCAAGGAGGGACATGATAATGGATTTTACAAACAACTCGAATCATCTCAAAATGAAGTAAAATCTTTCAAAAAAACCCACATCGAGAGACAAAAAATTCCATAATATGTAAATTAGTTGAAAATAATGGCAAATGGGGCAAGATAGATCTGAGCACCAACATCAGCTCTAACTCGGGGATGGGAACTCCCTATGAGTGCTACAAGAACAACGGTAGACCAAGTGCCAAAAATATCCATTGGGAAAAGGATTCATCTTGCAGAGTAGAGAAACAGAGCCATCTCTCAAAAACAAACAGAGAAACCTAGCAAAAATAGGTCACCAAGGACTAGAGCGAGCGAAAACACAAAAGACAAGAAACAAACAACAAACTATACACTGTACAGATGATTTTCACCTTGATTCTTGTGACTCAATCCAATTAATACTTCAAATGCCCACCATTAACAAGCAATTCAAGTAATTCAGCATCAAATCCTTCAAGAAGAAGGTATGCTCACCAATTCTAATATCAATGGAGTAAGGGCCCATCCATAATGAGTCAAACTTTCCATGCTTTCCCTTATCTTCATGCCTACTATCCCATAGCAACACAAGATCTCCAACATTGAAAGCTCTGGGAGTGACCTTCTTGTCAAATAACTTCTTTAGCTTTTCTCTGAACTTTACATGCCTCTAGTGGGATGCCCTCCTTTCTTCATCAAGTTCAACAATTTGGTTAATGCGAGCATCATAAGGACTTACTTCTTGGTCCTCTAGTTGTTGAATGAACTGATATGAAGATAATTGCATATGCAGGGGCAACAGGCCTGAGTTCCATACACCAACTCAAATGGACTCTTTCTAGTGGCTCTTTTAACAATGATCCTATCAGCCCAAACAACAAACTTCAACTGTTCACCCCATTTTCTCTTGTTCAACTCCAAGGTTCTTCTGATAATCTTCAGCAAGTTTTTATTATTGGACTCAGCTTGTCCATTTCCTTGGGGGTTGTAATTAGAGGCATATGTCAAGTTGATCCCATATTCTTTACACATTGCCACCAAAGGTTCAGCTCTAAAGCTCATGGCATTATCAACTACAATCTTGACTGGCACCCCAAACCTACAGATGATGTTGTTTAGCACAAAGTCCATGACAACTTGGTCATTACGTTTTTTGGTGGGGATTTCCTCCACCCATTTAGTAAAGTATTCGGTGGCTATACGAATCCATTTATGGATAGCACTTGAATGGTTTGAAATCTCGATGATGAAATCCATTCCCCATTGCTTTAATGGGGCTTCAATTGATCTGATTTGCAAAAGGAAGGGAGCCTAAAGCTTTCATCCTTCCAGAGAAGCACCGACAACTCTCACATCTTCTAGTCAAAAGATTTGTATCCTTGAAAAGAGTTTGCACCAATAACCAACCCACAGGATCTTGTGTGTTGTGACTCTTGCAACAAAATTCCCCCACAAACTACTCCATGGAGATCAACAATTATCTTGGGGCTTCTTCTTGAGAATGCAACTTAAGAGGACCCCCTCTATATTTTTCCAAACTAACCCATAATCAGTAATGACATATTTTTGGAAAGCCAACTTAAGGGCTCTTTTCTGGTTCTTACTTAAATACTCAGGATAGTTCGGATATGTCTCGAGATTAAAAATTACGTCTTTGTACCACTCAGAACTCATCAATGTTTGAAAAATATCTACCCTACCTTCTTCTACCTCATTTACCTCAATAGTTTATAGGTTGCTCTCAGCCATAAGCTTATCCAGACCCAAACATCTCACCAGCTTCATGGTTTGGATATCCATGCCATATTCTTACAACTTGTTCACCCACCTACACCTTTTGCTTGAGACTTCCATCTTTGATCAAATGTCCTTGACCATGGTGTGGGGAACATAAGCAACAATTTTAGAACTTAGGATATAAATCCTGAAAACCTTTGTTTCTTTTACTAAGGAAAATGCATGCTTCTCCATAATAGTGTACTTTAACTCAGCCCCTGCAATGCCTTACTGAAAAAGGCAATTGGCCTTTCAACCCCCTCATCATCCTTGCAGTAGGATAGAAGAAACAGTGTTCTCTGAAGCAAAGGAAAACAATTGAAAGGGCTTCTTATAATTGGGAGATGCTAGAATAGGCACATAATTTAGTGCCTCTTTAATCCCATTGAAAGCTTGGATGGTATCCTCCTCCCATTTGATGGCCTGGTCCTTTTTTAACATGGAAGTGATTGGAATGGTCAACTCAGCAAAGTTTGATATAAATCTTCTGATGAAGTTTATCTGCCCAAAAAAGGAATAAATTCCTTTCTTGGTTCTTAGGATTGGA
Source organism: Taxus wallichiana var. yunnanensis (assembly GCA_018340775.1). NCBI lineage: Eukaryota > Viridiplantae > Streptophyta > Pinopsida > Cupressales > Taxaceae > Taxus > Taxus wallichiana. The sequence continues at coordinate 267,162,493 of CM031240.1, forward strand.
ACCTTGTTGATGGCCTCTACCCTTTCTAGATCAATCATTACTCCTTCTTGTGACACAATGTGACCAAGAAATTTTGCCTTCTACACTCCAAAATGGCACTTTTTTGGATTGAGTGAGATGCCATATTCCCTACATCTTATCAGCATCTTCTCCAAGTGCAGCAAGTGATCACTTCTCTTCTTGGAAAATACAGTTACATCATCTTGATAAACTGCAATAAACTCATTGATGTAACAGAAAAAGCAACATCCATTGCTCTTTGAAAGGTGGCTCCAACATTCATCAAACCAAAGGGCATCCTGACATATACATAGGTTCCCCAAGGAGTAGTAAAGGCTATCTTGATCCTTTCTGATTCCTTCACCACAACTTGGTTATAACCAGAGAAACCATCTAGGGTGGAGAGTAATTCAGAACCAGTCACTAACTACAACATGTTTTCCATATTTGGTAAAGGATAATTATCCTTCATAGATGCTCTATTCAGATTCTTGAAATCCACACACAGCCTGATGTCACCATTCTTCTTTCTGATTGGTACTAGGTTTGCAACCCAAGAAGAATACCTTGTGGGTTGAATAATCCCTCCATCCCTTAGTTTCTTCAGCTCCTCTTACATCTTAAGAGATAGGAGTGGATTGATGGGCCTCTTTTTCTTATGAATGGCTTTGCATTAGATTCCAAGGGAATCTCATGTTGAAACAGGTCCTCTCTATATGCTTTTAGTTCAGAATAGGTCCAAGCCATGCAATCCTGATACTTTTTCAACAATTGGATGTATGACTGCCTCTCCTCCTTACTGAGATTGCTGCCTAACAAAATTTTCCTTGGCCTCTCCCTTGTACCAAGATCATGCTCCTCAACATCCCTCGAGGCTGCCATATGCCTATTAATAATGCAATCAACATTATCAAAATTGGACTCAAGAGCAACCAGCCCTCTAGGAATGGTATTAGTCTTTAGCTGGATGATGCCCTTGCCAAACAAGATTTCCCTCCGCTTTGTATTGATCAAAAAATTCTCCCTTGTTTTGCGAAAACTTCCGATCTCGAGCATCATCATAAAATACCCGAGTGTTTGACGCGTTGTCAGGACGGAGAGGGTATTATCAACACTTCCACATCATATTCAAAATATGGGACACCGCACTGTTTCACAAAACGAGACCCCAACACCGCAAGTTTGTCTCGAAAAGTCATTAAACTTACTATCATGGTGCACAATGTTAAATGAATCAAAGATCTCAATGAAATCCCAAAATGCATGCTTGTATTGTTTCATTCTCGTGATTCTTTGTACCATACAGCTTTTTCGACCTATTTTACTATTAATTATGAGTCTCCTTTAATAACGATGTCCTTAAAACCATATTTCCAAAAAATTATTAAACCCAACAACAGTGCCTCATACTCAGCAATGTTGTTAGTGCACTCAAAATTGAGTTTGAATGGAAAAACAAATTTTTCCTAGCCTGGAGAAAGCAGAACAACAACACCACCATTCCCAAATTTTGAGCAAGCTCCTTCAAGAAATAGATTCCAAGGAGAGCCCATTTTTTCAAGGAATTTGCATTCTTCAATCTTGTGCTCCTTTCCATCAACAAATCCTACAAAGTTATCTGCATCAACACTTGTGTACAATACCTCATAGGATGCATTGTTGGGATCCTCAATAAGGTGCAACATCTTCTTTTCCCCATACAAATTGACAAGGCTTCCCTCAATTGGAATGGTAGCATAGGACATGTCCATTTGGACACTCCCACCAACACTTGTAGCCCATTTTCTAGACAATAACATGCCCCACTTGGCTGGGCAGTCAACAATGACAACATCAAGTTTTAAATTTCTACCTAGATAGGCTGCAAGTTGTACCACCAAACCCTTCACACATCCCACCACTAGCACCTCTCTAGAATCCATAGTAGTATGGTTCCCATATTCTATTGTTACCTTGATGCCCAAATCATTCATGACATCAAGGGGCATAACATTGCATGATGCCCCTGAGTTAAACATGTAGTTGTGTAGCAATCTATCTTTAATGATTAGAGTGGTGAAGAATGGATCCACATTTAGTTGAGAGTCTACTAAGGATGTCCCCAGATAAACCTCAGGTGGTTCATCTAGCTCTTCTGATGCTGGTGGTGCTTCTGGTTCTTCAATGACTGGTGGGGTCTCCACAATGTTTATGTTTCTACCTAGGGCAGTCTTCTCCTCTTTCAATCCAAAATACTCCAATGCCCTCTTCTTGTGCTCAAGGACCCTAAGCAACTCAAAAATTGGAACTGAGATCTTGATCTGACTCAAGACTTGGGCAATATCATAAGGGACAAACTTTGGCAAGGTGGCATTGGAAGGAAAACTGACACACTCACTAGGTGGTACAAGATTTTTGATAGCTTGGGCATGAAGAGGGGTATGATTTTTGTTTGGAACTACAGGGATTTTGACAGATGTATCTTTTTAGGAGCCTCTTTAGGGATGTTTGAAAGAAAGGAGATTTTTTTCTTGGCTTGAGGCCCTGCCCCTTTGACAAGCCTTACTTTTTGTGTTATATTCCTTCTCTTGAGCAACCACAACATTCATCAGTAATTGTGTATCTTCCTTAGAGGGGATTCCTCCATCATACTTCTTTATCATTAAAGCCCTTAAGTATTCAAATTCATTATTGGGAAATTCAAAAGCTTGTACATTATCTACTTCTAAAGTATGAGAGGGAGGAATAATAGTTACCCTATGAATGCAATCGTAGAAATTTGCAGTAGTCAGGGCACTTATCACCTCATTTGAAGTTTCCCCTTGTTGTGAGCTTGTGGAACAACTCATCATGCAAACATCATCATCAGCTTATTCTTCTTCCTGCTGATCTTCCTCACATGGAGCATGGGGCATGAAACATCTGTCACACCAATCAATGACATCTGTCTCCTCCACAACAACAACTCTAGCAGCCAAAGGATCAAGTACCGTTATGTTATCCCCGGCTTGGGACTGCTATTTCATAATCCAACACATCCATTGCCTCCATTATAATGTCTTTGGTGATTTGTGAACCTATCTTTGCCTTGCTTCTTGTGTTGACCTTGTGAGCTCTGCTCAATTCCTTTCTCATCCTGGGCTAGTTTGTAGGAAATATTTTTGACAGCCCCTACCAAAGTCTTCACAACTTCTTCCAAATCAACAACCTTGCTTGTCTGAGGTTTTTTTGGGTGAATCTTCTTTACACCCTCCCTTTTTGGAGGATTTCCAATTGTCTTGATATTGTTTTCAATTTGCAAGGCCATAGTGAAGGCCTACCTCAAATTAGCAGGGTTTTTGTCCCTCAAGTAGTAAGCAACCTTTTTATCAAATGCATCTAAATATTTGATTAAACATGATTCATCACATGGCCTTATCCTAACAGGAAATCTCCTCAAGGTCTTGTTAAACCTTGTGTTGAAATCATGTACTGACTCATTAGGATTCTTTTTGATGTTTTCAAATTCTTTCAAAAGAAACCTAGGGTCATTTTTATCACCATACTGTAATTTAAATACATTCCTCATCTCAGTCCAGGAATCAATAGAGTTATCTAAAAATATTTATACCAGGTCCCTTGCATCCTCTTCCAGAGTATGGATAAATAGCTTGATATACACATCTTCATGTTTAATCTCAAAGTCTTCCATCATATTGATAAAAATATTTAAATGTTGATCACTAGTTATAACATTGTTTCCTTGGAACTTTGGTAATCTGTTCCTTACTTCTTGAGGAACTACATTTGGATAACCAGCCATCCCTACAAAATTTATAGGTCCAAAGGTATTTACGACAAATGGAGGAGTCTGTGGGGAAAGGCCATGTTGTTTCGGGAGGATGATCGGGAGGGGTGAAAATTTGATGAGGGGAAGAAGGTATTTGAAACACAAGGGTATAAATTTCAAAATGGGTATCCCCTAAAGGCCTTGTCTCTTAGAAATCCCTATCAAATTAAGAAAAAACAGGTGCAAAATGAGAAGAAATTTTCAAAAATCAAATGAAGGCCCTTCTCCATTTTGATAATTCAACTCACAAAGTGGCTACATGATTCGAAGCACTTGAATTGCAAATTCGATAATAGGCCAATCACTCTCATCAATAGAGATCCCCTTTCTTGTATGTTGATCTCCAAAAAATCTCTAGGCTTTTCTTCCTTCTAATTTTTCTTTTCCTAGCTTTGGAAATAATGTCCTAGCAGGATCCTTGGAAAAGAAAGACCTTCTTCCTTCCATCTTTGCAAAGATTAGTAACAAAACTCATTTGACAGAGGTTAAGACACTGGTACTCTTCAATAATTAGATCAACAGGGAGTCACCACTAAGGATTTCCACCTTAGTTGTGCAAATGCACTAAATATGATCTATCAAATCTTTTTCAACACTAGAAACTTGAAATGGAGAGACTCTAACTTTTCTTTACCCAGATCTATCAATGAAAGCTAGTGCACTAGGTGTAGAAACTAAAATAATTACACTAGGCACTTGGAGTATATAAGAAGTGTTTTACCAAGGTTTGAATATGAAATGCAATCACTATGTCCCATGACAATGGTGCCAAGAGCGTTTTGATGGGCTAAATAGATATGAACTGGAAGTAAATCAAGAAATAGTCTCAACAACTCAAATAAGTCCCCGGAAATGGCACGAAGCTGCTAGTGCCCAAATTTAATCTCCTTCAAAGGTCGAGCAACATCATGGACCTAGCAGGATGCTCGAGGTAGATAGACAATCATGTATGTTGTTTTGTAGCAGGGGAAGAAATCTATCTAAATTTTAGGTACACAGGCTTTGAACAGGAGTGGGTAACACCTTAGGAGGATTTGACCTATCCTCACTACTTTATGGTTGTGGCTTTCAACAAAGGTGAGAGAATCTTTTTGTAACCTGTTATTTATGGAGGTGATTGAGATATCCTTCCTAATGAAGTTGTTAAGGATACTTTGAAGAAAATATGATCAATGTAAAAGAATATAACTCTCACGAGTTGTCACTCTAGATAGTGGAGATATTTTCTAGGCAAGGTTCGTATACTAAAGACATTTGGAATCTTATTTGTTTTTGCATGTTTTAGTAGTAAAATTTGTGCATTCGTATACACACATGAAAACGGGGGGTAGTATGGGTAGGATTAGTTATTTTTAAATAAATTTTGGTGGGAGGTTAGGTAGAATGAACTTGATTTTCCAAATATCTGAGAACTCTTACAAAATGGAAATTCTAGACAAAAAAATACTTGAGAATAGCTAAAATATTCCTTTAACTAGAATATGTACTTCAACGGAGGCCTAGATTAGCACATTTTCACACAATATATGAGATTCTAAAACAAAGGCTCAAGTTAGAAGATCCAATAAAACATAAAAATCTAAGATAAATCATGCCCGAGATACACCTAGAGACTTACAAACAATCTCTATATATGAATGAAAGAAAAGTGATTTTAAATCATTTATTTCATTCCCTAATGAAATATCTTCCGAGAAATGAGATTGTTGTTGCCACTAAACTATCACAAGGATTGAGACCTATGTGATCATAAGATAGATTTTGATAAAAGATTGCAACAGAAACAAGGAAAATTATTTGTAGACATTTAGGAGTAAAACAAACACATTTAACATAAGATCCACAATGAATAACTTGATTTTGATTAAATGTAAGAGGAGGGGAAATTTTCTAGAACAATCTCATAGATTTTTAATGGCTGTACACTTGCAATCACCTTGATACGATCAAACTTAATACAAAATAGATATACAAGGTTCTCGGATGTTTTCTCAAAAGACAAGCTTTGTCAAATTTTCCTCTTGGTAATTTTTTATACCTATAACACTCCAACCATTTGCACAATTTTTTTTTTCCATTTATAACATTTACAATAGATCCCCTTCTTCCCCAAAAGACAAAAACATTTAATGTACCAGTGCTTACCATGATCTCGATCACGATTCCCATAATCAGATCTGTAAAATTTGTCAGGTGCTCATGGGGTAGATCTCTTCAAAAATATCAGCATTCAACTCCTTCATTTAGTAGAACACTCCTCCTTCAACTCGCCAACCACTTCCACCCCTAATCTATCAAATCTGGTTCCTTGCGTGCTCGGGAGAAGAAAAATGGAAAATTAGATCGAGCCTAATAGTCAGACCATTTTAATGGTGAAAGATGTCTCCAGATCTCTCCCACCAAACTTAGATATCAAAATTAACTCCCCTCTTTGTTTGGCATGTAGGAAATACCAAGAAATCATGAAGACTCGCACTTCCAGGCATGTTTCAGTAAAAATGGGGAAAATCATATTCCAGACTCACTATTGCCGTTAATATTTACTTTGAATTTGGGTCCTCCATGTGGAAGATTCAACTTTAAAACAGCTCCAGGTTTCCTTTGACCTTTTACAACCTTTTGAAAAATGGAAAGAAATTCCATTTTCTCTCGCACCTCGTCCTTGGGAAAATGCGTCTAACACGTGTCCCAATGTGGGTCCCAACGGAACCACGCATCCTTTTTCATTTTTATCTTTTTGTTCCAAAATTATTTTTTTACAAATTTCCCCAAGAGTCCGCACCTCCACCATTAGCTTTGCCACATTAATAAGGAAAGGACACGAAACCTGAGGGCAAGAACATGAAACCCAATGAACCAAAAGATCAACACCATACCCTCCCATACCGCTTTGAATGGGTAGAGTGACACCTTAGATCTCTATGAGTTGCCAAAATGAACTACTCAAACACTGACAAACTAACACCGGGATTCACCAGAATACCTCCCTCACAAGAGAGACTGTCAACATGCAAAAAAATAAAGTGTCAAAAATACAAACCCAAAATATGTCAACAAAAAATAGATATAAATGCATACACCCATATATACAAGAATATAATGAAACACACAAAATTTTAGGATGTTGGGCTCAACCAAAATTACATCCATAAGTGATTACAACAGCCTCCCAAATTTGGCACCTTATAATTGAGTGCGTGTAAACATTACATTGAGAAAAATACCTTTTAAATTTTAAATATATGTTTAAAAATGTCACCAATGTGTAGGTCTAAAAATACACAATTTCAAAGAAAATATCACCTTCATCCGAGCTACGAGATAAAAAAGTTATGAGCTCTAGAAGGGTTTTACTATTAAAATAATATTTTAATGTTGATATGTTTTTAAAAGGTACACATGACAACCAAATGTCTAAAAGGTAAAAGAAGCGCATCCACACAATATGGGCTTGTGACCAAAGGATAAAATCTTGTGTCCAAAACCTAAAATGTTCAGGGGTAAATTATTGTATCTAGAGGGTACACGTCAATATCCAATGGATAAAAGAATGCACTCGGGCACGAATCTACGTCCAATGGATAAAAGATTACATCCAAAACAAAAATATCCAGAGGGTAAAATAATACATCCACAAGGTACATGCTTATATCTAATGGATAAAAGAATGCACCCATAGGGTACATATCTGTGTCCAATGGATAAAAGACTGCATCCAAAACTAAAATATCCAAAGGATAAAAGAATGCATCCGGAAGGTACACACTTATATCCAATGGATAAAATAATGCACTAAGAGGGTACAAATTTGCGTCTAATGGGTAAAAGTCTGCACCCAAAACCGAAATATCCAGAGGGTAAAAGAATGCATTCGGAAGGTAAACGCTTATATCTAATGGAAAAATAACGCACCTAGAGGGTATAGATCTCGTGTCCAAATAAAATACTCGCATCTAAAACCGAAATGTCTAGAGGGTAAAACAATGCATCGGAAGGTACACGCTTATATCCAATAGATAAAAGAATGCACCCGGAGGGTACATATCTCGTATCCGCATTTAATTGTCTCAAAACATGGTGAAGTTTATAGTTGATTCTAGGGTTTTGGCACCTTCCAAATCCAATTTCGTACTTTGTTTTGCATGAAAATTCATGCTACAAAAATATATTAAAAATTCCAAATACATGAAAATAATAAACCCTTTCTTGTAAAGAAAAACTTACAGATGGATGTCTACATCATCTATAGCTCTGATACCATGAAAGGAATGATAAGAAGATTGTTCCAAGCCATGATCTTAGATGATAATAGAGAACCACATTACATTTGCAAAATAGGAGAGCTAAAATACCATATATGGAAATCCATCATAATCCATAATGCTCAATACATTACAATACAATGACTTGAATTACTAAATGAGAAATATGTACATATAGGAGGAAGGAAGTGCATTAACTACTACTTAAATCAGTGGTGAAGAATTTCCATCAACTAATACTAGTTAAGTTAACTCCAAAAGACTAGTATGCTAACTCCACATAACTAGTACACCTAAACAAGCTAACCCAACAAGTGTAGGGGCAACACAATGTAAAAATTATCTTAATAAATAAATAAAAGGATAAATAATAACTAACATTAACAGATAATTCAAGGGATAGAGATGGATAATCTCTCATAAGAAAACTTAAGTATGATAAATAAGGAGAGAGAGGTGGATTAGACAAAGATAGAAAAATCGGGAATGATGTCAAACAAGGAATATATTATGTAATTAAGAAATAAGGAGAATAAAACAATACATGTTTTTTTGGTGTGGATTTAAGGTATTTCTTGCAGATAGAAGATTTCAATAGTGACAGTGAGGTTTGAATGAAGTTTTGTATGAAAAGAAACTTTGTTTTTCTATACATTTCTTCTACATGTCCGACAAGACCGTGTGTAAAAGTTTCTATTGGGACCTCGAGCTACAAAATCCACATTAAAGAAAACCATCTTCAAATTTTCTACCTGTCAGTAACTCAAAGTTGAAGGGGAGGTCAAAACCTATGTAATTTTACTAGATATTTTGATAGTTTAATATACGAGTTTTACAAGTAATTACTAACACACATGCCCAATTTAGGGCATACGATAAAAACAATTCCGCCAAATGGAATTGGATGATTTTCTTATAATATCTCTACCTGGAAAAGGAATAGGTCCACGAATTTTAAGCTATTGAGAGTACATAAAGGGAGAGAAATTAATAAATGAATTTCCCATGGTGTATATGTAAAGACGGGGTATAAATTTGTATGTTTTATTTGTATTTCTTTTATAAATTTGATTCTCAAGATCTTAGTTCAATGGAATCTACTCCTAGAGATAATTAGTAAGTAGTCATGATGATTTTAGATTGAAATCAAAGAAATTTCACATTTTTGTTATTAATAACTAACTAAATTTGATCTAGTAAGATAATTTTGACATTTTTTTGGTGAATTCATGTAAAGAAATCTTATCTACATCTTGCCACTAATACTTCACATGGAGAAGGGGAATTTAGATTGATGATTTGAAACTAATCATAATCATTTCATAAAGAATTTTAGTCACTATTCTCTAACCTGTTAAGGCCTAAGAATTATCTCGATTATAGGAGAAAAACTAGATTTCCTAATAAAATTAAAGAAAGTGAAATAAATTGATGCATAAGGGCTAATACTTGGTAAACTAGGGTGTGAGTAGTGATGTCTATATCATTGAGACCTAAGGGTGATAAGGTGGTGATTTCATAATAGGAGCACAACTAAATCCCTTATATGGTTGATATAGTAAGAGAGCATGAAACTAAAAGTTGCATTTATAGGGAACATCCGATTTCCGGGTATTGTGAATAGTATGATTTTTGAATGTTGGTAAGTGGATCCAAAGGTAGGTAATACACAAGAATACATTGTTAAATTAAAGTGGATGAATCAAGCATAGACATAATAGCATGAAGGAGTAAGGTGCACAAGATAGTCAATGCAAGAATATGAGTTAAGAATTATTTCATATCTAGCCATCACTTAGTCATGCATGCATTGCATCCTCGAAATGGCTAATGTATATTGAGGATCCCACCAAAATTATGTTGTATTGGTCCTAACCTTTTTATGTCCTAGAATTGAAGTGGACATGTATGGTTCAAAATAGGTAATGAGCAAAAAATATGAAATTTTATCATTGGAATGGATCTAGAAGGAAATGAACCCCGTTTGAAAAGTGAAATGATGTGTCATAAATGCTTTCTTCTGCTCCTAGTTTAATATGAATCCTAAATAAAAAAATGAAATATATGCAAAAGTTAATCAATAAATAGTGTGTTCACTAAATTTGTATTATGTGTCTTGTGATCGGCAACCATTTTCTCATGTTACATCAAATAGTATTAAAAAATTACCAAAATTTTTAGTTACGTTTGATGTAGTAGTGTAATGTTTCTAGAAGCTATATAAAATCTCAATTAGGAGTGATGTTTTCGAACTCTTTGATATACAAGGTCCTTGGTTACAATATTGTCTTTGAAAAAACTGCTAGAATATCTCCATCTTTCATCTTTTTGTCTTTGAAAAATATGTACCCTATTATATTAACATCCCATATAATTTTAATAATTTCAATAGAATTACCTATATAGTAGAATTATTTTAATTAAAATTTAATTTATATTATTTAAAACATTTTTTTATTTTAAAATAAAACATCTCATTGAATAATAATAATTTGAATAATAATAACTTAAATTAAGTAAAACAAAAATATTAATAGAAAAATATATAACCTATGTAAATATATATTTTAGAAATCTTTACGTTGCATGTATTGGATTGCACTTGTATAATAAATATACTATTTTTAACTAAAGAAGTTAAATCGTAATATTTTTGTTTTTTATGTTTTTAATATTGGAGTTCATCTATATATAATATTCATAAAATAAAATTTACAACAAATAATTATAAAAGTTAGGAATAAATGCGACAAAAAGAATGGCCGAATATATTTTTGTATATATTAAAAAATGATTATACAAATTACAAGGAAAGAAATTTAGATACGGTTGTCAACAACAAATCAAAGTGGTCGCGACTCCCAAATTAACCTCCTCTATACAAAAATAAAGGATATGAGACTGCCCACCGCTCCCCATCATAAACGCTGAGAACCATTAAAAAAAAACAAAATTTATTTTAAATAATCAATAATTAAACAAATCTTTATTAAATAAAAATAAATTATTATTCTTTTATAATTTAAGTACGCCGAAGGCGTGTTTTTACCTGAGAGAGATCCTTACAACGATGCTCACTTGCTCCAAGTTCTTGTAACCGTTTATACACCACCACTCACATGTTCAAGAAGGTGTCATGCTTGAGGTGCTTGTCATGAGTGATTTCCCCCTGCTCGGCACCTCCTGCTTCTATTCTCTGTCGGTGGTTGCCTGAGTGGCATGCTTTGTTGTTGCGGTGGCTCTCCTGGTTAGGGATTTTTTAGATGGAATTCATTGTTTTCTTGGTCATTTTGTTCTTGGCCTCATCGACCTCTGCTGCCACTGCTCCCTGGAAGCTTCCTCTACACCGCGCCCACCAGTTTAGGACAAGTTTGTCTTGTCTCCTTCAATTTGTTGAATGTGGATTGGTAGTGCATGGGATAGCCGTCGTTGAAATGCAAGCTCTTAGGTCTTTGGTGGGCATTAAAACAGGGTGTTAGTTCGTTGTAGTTTGATGCTCCCTTATCTCTTTATGATTGCTTTCGTGAATCTGTTTTGGAATGAACAGTAGTCATCCCCAATAAGTGAAGAGCAGGACCATATTTTTGTGTTTTGTGGAAAGCAAATAGGCTTCAACATGCCAAAATTGGGGTATCCTGTAGCCACATATATCAGGGACCCAGGAGACTTGCAAACAGGATTTGAGTACTATTTTATATACAGTATTATAAGATCCATTCATTTTTTTGTAAGAAACCAAAGCCTTTTGATTTTGGATGTAACTATATTTGCAAGGTTCTAGGATTCCTGGTGAGAATACCCAAATATTCGCATGTTTGTTTATATTATCTATTTTTAATGTTGAATAATTTTTCTGGTGCTTACTTCCCAAATCAATTAACGTAATCGCATATTACTGTTTCAGTTGCATATTAAGGGATCTAAAAAGTTATTAATTGCAACATAACGAGAAAAACTATTTGGAGGATTTCTGCAATTGCACTAGGGACTTATAGGCTCCAGTTCACTTCAGCAGCAAAGCATCATGTTTCCCTTGTTCTGTAATTTTCCCCTTCTTCACCACTACTATCAGATCTGCATCTTTAATTGTGGAAAGACGGTGTGTGCCAACAATAGTAGACCTGTTTACGCCACCAAACTCTTTCTCCATTCTCATTTCCATTTAAGATCATGGCTCCAAATTCTTGATTTACCTCAGTAAGCCTTCCCACACACAGTCATGCTTATGCTTCAATTCAATTGTTTTTGTGACCACACGAAATCCTCCTCTACTCATAAAAATCCGTTGCAGAAAATTGGTTGAATGACTATTTCCACTATGAGACATTTGCTATCTGTTATTAATGTTTTTACTTTGCCACTTAGCAGCATCAAATAGTTTCTGCCATAAAACATCACATACTTTATCACATTTGGGGCCACATTATTTCGACATAATTCATCATTTAACACCCACTTGATGTGGTCAGGTAACTCTACTTGCTGCTCTAAGGGTTTCTTCAATACTTTTTGGTACTTCATTAGTTTTGGAATGTCTCTTGCTTAGTTTCAGTTTGTTGTGTTGTATTTTGTTACTGTGTTTTGTTATTCAAGTACATCGTCGGTCGTGTAATGATCATTTACATGTTCCTTTATATTGTAAAGTTATTGTGACCGAACTTTTGACATTTTTTATTTTAGATTTGATATATCAATTAAAAGGGTAGTCATGTAAAGAATTATTTTTTAATCTTAGTGACTGGTACATTATTTTGCAACATACTATTTGGATATTAGTTGTCTTGAGTATTTAACAAAAAATAAATATATAGTGAGCCTAATGCCCGCTAGGTTATGCCCTAATAACATATTATGGGCTAATGAAGGCTCGTTGCAAATACACCATGCCTATGGTCTAATGAAAAGCAAAGATAGGATGTAGGTTTTTTTTTGTCCACATAGGTAGGAACTACTAGCTGAATATAATAAGGCTACTTCCAGAGGAATTACTTTCCTATGTAGTTCGTATGTCCCGATCTGGGTTAGCCACTCAACTTGTACCATTAGTGTTATGCTCATGATTGTTTAGAGACAAGTTCAAGTTATATCTATGGCAAATCCTCATTCACAGCCTAGGGTATCTCAAATTTGAGTCAACAGTGCATTTACATTACAGGTTTTGTCCATACTTGTTTTACAATTTTTGTTTGTTGCTTCATTTTTCACATTCCTTGTTGTGTTAAGCTCTATATGACTCCTCACCATTTTACATACCCCCCTCTTCCTCCTATTTTTTATTCTGTTGCATCAGATCTTGCTAATTTTCATGATTCCACACATTATTTGTATCACATTTTTTGTTGTAAATCTTACTAATTTACTTTTACAGTTTGTTGATTTCTTAATATATTGAGTGTTTTCTTTCTTACATACCATTCCACATTGTTTTGACATATTTAATCATTTAACATCTATTTCAAGTGTTTACGTAGCTCTTCTTGTTTCTTAAATGCTTTCTTGATTCTTCTTTGTGTTATTTTTAGTTTTGTGTTTTGTTTACGCTATTTAATCATCGATTACATGTTACTTTCCACTTGTATCCCATGTCCTTTTTCATCTACATGTTGATGTAGAGATTGTGTAAAAGATTATAAAGTTGTTCGAGATAATTTTAAGCATTTCGATTCATGGATTCAATATATAAATTAAAAGGGTTGTCGTGTATGTCTTATTCTATTCGATAATACCAAAGTAGTTTCACTTTTCATTACTTGGATTACTTTGTAACAAACGAGTGCTACTTTTATTATGACCTACTCAAAAAATATCATTCGTGTTTGCATTCAACATACATTTGAACTGAAATGTAAATGTTAGTTTTTATCATTGCTTCTATTCTTGTTTAACATCCATTTTCCATTTTACCCAATGCCATACTACCCTTATAACTATGCATACACTACAGTTCCTAGCTTCACTTAGCACCACCTGATAGCAATGGCAACTAGTGCTGAAGTAGTACAACCTGGCCTGACAACAAGCATTACTAAATTGCATCCATACCATATGTCATGGGTGCTTGAGTGTAGGGTCATTCGCAAAGGAAAAATACATGCCTACGGAAATGAAAAAGGTGAGGAAATGGTTTTAATTTCAATGTGATCGACACTCTTGGTGGTGACATGAATGTATACTTCAGCAATCTTGCTACTTATTACTATAACAAACTCCGGGTAGATGAAACTTATTCAATATCCAAGGGTACCCTGAAGTATGTGAAGACGATGTATAAATACTCCAACAACTTGTGGAGGTGATTCTTAATATGGACTCTATTTTGTAACAATTTTCACACCTAACCCTCCAATAGTAAACTATGCCTTTCGGTTCACCAAGTATCCATGTAGTAGAACAGGGTTCTGTTGCGGCTATAGTAGATCTTGTTGGTATCTAGGCATAACTTCACTCAACATGTAGATTGTAGCTATCAGAAAACAAAGGAAAAAATTTACGAGAGTAACAAGCACTAAACACAAGGCCTAATACGCAATTATTTTTACACTGCGGTAGTAGAGGTGGAAGAACTTCACTTTGGTTAACCACCCTAGAGGCAACAACTATCTTGGATGCACTCACTACGGAGATACAAGTGGAACAAACTATTAGTGAGATCCATGCATGTGCTACCTCAAACCCCAATCACTGCTAGCCACTATTGGTACCATTATACACCTCAACATGGATAACTATTGTTATCCTGCTTGTTCCCATATGGTAAATGGTAAGCAATGTCATAAAAAAAAAAACATCCAAAGTAGCCTCTTCTTGGTAATTTACAAGATACAACTTGGACTCAGCTGCATACAAGTACAAATATTCCTTACAAATGATGATTGACAAACCTAATGGTACTATATGGGAAAAAATGACCATGCGACAAAAATGCATATGAGTTTACCTTCAGTGCCCTAAAAGAACAACACCAAACAACTAATTATGTGTGGACAATTATTAAAAAAATTATTTTCCACACATACAAATGTATTCTCTCCATTTGATGAGCTACCTATAATGGCAAGGAATAACTATCTTGTACCATACAGAGTACAACAGTCACCAACCAAGATTTGGACCATGCAGAATTGGTTGTAGCTCTTATGAAATCCTCTCAATAAAACCCCACATAATAATTATGAGACATATGTATATGTTAGAGAGAGGCCCCTTGTAATATGTTGTACACATTATCAACAATGCTACCTTTCCTTGTAATACAGTGTACAAGTTGCTAATTTTTTTGCCAATAGTAAAATACGTGTCGGGAAGGGTAAAAAATAGACCTTAACCTTTAAATGGATCATATTTTATATCTAGATTTAGTTTCATAAATTAGCTAGCTACATGGGAAATCACATTTTCTAATTTTATTAGTGTTATCAAATATGTGCACCAAATATTTGGAATTGTTATCCCAAATTCACCCCTCAAGGTGAATTGGATAACTTACATGATTCTTCAGGCTCAAGCAGGTTGAAATGGATCAAGGAAAAAATTAGGTTTTGGAGCTCCCTTTGGCTCTTTTCTAACCCCTCCATCCAAGGAAAAAAATTCAAGGAGTTAGACAAAATTGAGAAAATCAAAAAAAATTGGCTTCAGACAGTGTATTGCGGGTAAATCGGGTATTTTTTCCCCTGCATCACGCATGGTATGTGTGGGACACTTGGGACTTGAAAACTTGGAATGGCCACATTCCTTTGTTGTTCAGAGAAATCAAACATTTTTAACCCGCGCGGTCCAAGGGACATCGGGATAGCCGAGATGTGTATCGCCGAAATCGCCACGGGTAAAGGAAATAAAACAAAGTGGAAACTTTTGTATCGCGTGGTCCATGGGACATCTTGGACATAGGTACGTGTGGGACATGAAAAGCCAATTTTTTTGCAAGTTAGTGGATTACGGATGGCAGGAGAGAAATGTTTCCGAGACGCGAGGGACATCGGTACGTGTCGAATGCAAAAAGTTAAAATATCGCGAGAAGAGGAAAGTTGGGTCGAGATCGGTGCGGATGAAGTAGGTATCTCTATCCCAAGTCACACAAGGGACATCCGAGACACCAAAACCTGATTTTGCTGAAATATCTGCAATACAATGAAAAAGTCAACATTTGACTCCCGAACTTCAAAAGGCCATAACTTTTGATCTGCGAGCTCTAATTTTCACAAAATTTGAAAATTTCAGAATAGGCACAATGTCCTCTGTCTCACAAAAATGGATTTCTTAATTTTGATGAGGGTAGATATATAAAAAATAAAGAAACATCTTCAGCTCTAGTTAATTAAAACCCAGTCCCGTCAAATGACAAAAATGCCTGGCAGACCCAAAATAGCTACCCACACTCAGAAGGCCATAACTTTTGTGTTTCTCAATGAAAATGCACAAATTTATTACCATTGCAATCATGTTTCTGAGCTTGATAGAAAAAATTAATAAATCTAGTAATTTGATGAAAAATTAATGGAGATTTTGTAGAAAACATGCCCAGTTCAAAACAATGTTTTATTTGGTAGTTGGGATGCATTCAATGGAGCATGGGCTGACATTTCTCACTACTACAAGTCATGGGATAGTATGGGGAGCCTTTTGCAAGAAACAAAACATCATTTCACTTCATTTACTACATCTTGCAAGTGGTTGAAGGATAGATTTCAGGATTTCATTTTTTCCTCTCTCTCTTTCTTCTCAAATTTCTATAAATTAGAGTGTTGGGATCATTGTAAGGGGGATAGTTTTGAGTAGTAAAAATCTATCAAAATTGTTTTGTGAAACCAATGTGCTGCAGGCCATTGTAGTGGAATCCTTACATGGTGATCCAAGCCCTTATCTTCTAATAGATTGAATTGTGCAAACTTATGAAGCAATAGATGCAAGTTTTTGGATGTATCTTCCCTGATATGTTTGTTTGCATTCCTCTTTCCCTTTCAATATCATTTCATATATATTGTGTCTATCTTATGATATTTCAGGGATCCATTATCATTACATGTGTATGAAATATTGTTATGAATGCCGTTACTAAATTGTGGAGAACTATTATCACCCCTTCTAGTTTTAATTTTGCTTCTAATTTTCACACATTGGAAATCTATTCTCATTCCCTCCTTTTCTGGTGTATCACCACTTTAGTGTAGGCTTTGTTTTTATGCACTCTCTCTCCTGGTCCCTTGAAAAGTTAGATTAGGATAGATAGTTTTTCCTACATTAGAGTAGATTGTGGCAGGTAGTTTAGGAGAAAGAACCAACTTTCTCTAGAGGTATATCTCAAGAAACAAGTCCCACAACTTGGAGATAGTACTATTGGTGCTCAGATTTGTCTCACCCCATTTGCCATTATTTTCCTCTAATCTTCGTATTGTTAAATTTTCTATCTCTCAATGTGGGTTTTCTTAAATATTTTATTTCATTTTGAGATACTTCGATTTGTTTGGAAAATCCATTGTCATGTCCCTCCTTGAAGAAGTCTTTGAGTCTACCCTGCTTTTTTCCCAAATTTCTTCAAAATTTACAAAACCAGTTAAGGAGTGAATGGTGATTTCCTATATTCGACTATCTAATGGGTGTCTTTTTCTTGTCAAATTTATTCCTCAACATTTTGTGGTCATGTGGCTTCTTTTGGTTGGTTAGGGGACAGTGGGAAATTTCTTTAACTTATCACTTTTTGCTTTTTTGGAAAAAAGGTGAATTTGGTCCCGTGGCCCCACTCAAATCTGATTGGTTCTTTTGCTACTTATGTGGCTTCTTCTAATTAAACAAGGCATGGAAGGTCTATTTTTGAACTTGTTATTTTTGGCTACTTTGGCAAAAATTTTGAACCCACCTGCGGCAAATGCCCCACCAAGATCTGATTGGAGAAAATTTAAGAGGCATAGAAAAGTCTCACTTTAACCCCGTAGGAAGACATGTGGCAAAGCTAATGGTGGAGGTGCGGACTCTTGGGGGAAACTTGGAAAAAAATCCTTTTGGGAGAAATAGGTTAAAAATGAAAAATGAATCGTGGTTCCATTGAGACCCACATTGGGACACGTGGTAGGCTCATTTCCCAAGGGCGAGAGGTGTAGAGAAAATGGATTTCTTTTCCATTTTTTCAAAAGGTTGTAAAAGGTCAAAGGAACCCCTTAGCCTATTTTAAAGTTGAATATTCTATGTGGATGGCCCAAATTCAAAGTAAATATTAATGGCAACAATGACTCGAATTTGATTTTCCCCATTTTTTCTTGAAACATGATTTGGAAATCTGATTCTTCGTGATTTCTTGGTATTTCCTACATGCCAAATAAAGAGGGGACTTAATTTTGATATCCAAGTTTGGTTGGAGAAATATGGAGACATCTTTCACCATTAAAATGCTCTGACTATCGAGCTCGATCTGATTTTCCATTTTTCTTCTCTCGAGCATGCAAGGAACCAGATTTGATAGATTAGGGGTGGAAGTGGTTGGCGAGTTGAAGGAGGAGAGTTCTACCAAATGAAGGATTTGAATTCTGATATTTTCAAAGAGATCTAACCCATGAGCACTGACAACATTTATAGATCGATTCTTGGAATCACGATCGAGCTCATGTGAAACCTTTGGTACATTAAATGGTTGTTTCTTTTGGGGAAGAAGGGGATATTTTTAAATGTTATAAATGGAAAAAAAAATTGTGCAAATGGTTGGAGTGTTAGAGGTCGAAGAGGAAAATTTGACAAATCTTGACTTTTGAGCAAACGTCTGTGAAGCCTATATATCTCTTTTGTATTAAGTTTGATCATGTCAAGGTGGTTACAAGTTTATAGCCATTGACAAGCTCTGAGATTGTTCTAGAAAATTTCCCTTGCTAATAAATTTAATCAAACTCAAGTTATTCTATCTGGATCTTATCCAAAATGTGTTCTTTTTACTCCTAAATGTCTGCAAATAGTTTTCCTTGTTTCCTGTTGCAATATTGTATGAAATTATATATTTATCACATAGGTCTCAAACCTTGTGATAGTTTAGTGGCATCAGCAATCTCATTTCTCAGAAGACCTTTCATCCGGGAATGAAATAAATGATTTAAGATCACTTTTCTTTCATTCATTGACAGAGATTGTTTGTAAGCCTCTGGGTGTCCCCGAGGCATGATTGATCTTAGATTTTGTTGTTTTATGGATCTTCTAACTTGAGCCTTTGTGTTAGAATCTCATAGATTGTGTGAAAAAGTGCCAATCTGGGCCTCCATTGAAGTAAATATTTTGGTTAAAGGAACATTTTAGCTATTCTGAAGTATTCTATTGTCTAGAATTTCCATTTTGTAAGAGTTCTCAGAGATTTGGAAAATCAAGTTCATTCTGCCTAACCTCCCACAAAAATTTATTTAAAAACAACTAATCCTACCCATACTACCCCTATTTGTCATGTGTGTATAAAAATACACAAATTTTACTACCAAAACATGTAGAAACAATCAGGATTCCAAATGTCTTTAGTAGCCTAAACCTTGCCTAGAAAATATCTCCATTATCTAGAGTGACAACTCGTGAGAGTTAGATTTTATTTCATTGATCATATTTTCTTTAAGGTCTCCTTAACAACTTCATTAGGAAGGATATATCAATTTCCTCCATAAATAATAGGTTACAAAAAGGTTCTCTCACCTTGGTTGAAAGACACAACCATAAATTAGTGAGGATAGGTCAAATCCTCTTAAGGTGTTACCCACTCCTGTTCAAAGCCTTGGTGCCTAAAAGTTAGATAGATTGCTTCCCCGGCTACAAAACGGAATACATGATTATCTATCTACCTTTGAACATCTTTCGGGTCCATGATCTTGCTCGACCTTTGAAGAAGATTAAATTTGGTTACTAGGACGCTTCTCGGCGCCGTTTGTGGGGACTTATTTGAGTTACTGAGACTATTTGTTTATTCACTACCAATTCATATTTATTTAGCCCGTCAACACACTTCGGCACCATTTCTAGGGACATAGTGATTGTAGTTCATATTCAGACCCTGGTAAAACACTTCTTATATACTCCAAGTGCCTAGTGTAATTCTTTCAGTTTCTACACCTAGTGCACTAGCTTTCATTGATAGATCTAGGTAAAGAAAATTTAGAGTCTCTCCATTTCCAGTTTCTAGTGTTGACAAACATTTGACAAATCATATTTAGTGCATCTACACAACTAAGGTGGAAATCCTTAGTGGCGACTCCCTGTTGATCTAATTATTGAAGAGTACCAGTGTCTTAACCTCTGTCAAGTGAGTTTTGTTACTAATATTTGCAAAGATGGAAGGAAGAAGGTATTTCTTTTCCAGGGATCCTGCTAGGACATTATTTCTAGAGCTAGGAAAAGAAAAATCAGAAGGAAGAAAATCCTGGAGATTTGTTGGAGATCAATAGACAAGAAAGGGGATCTCCATTAATGAGAGTGATTAGCCTATTATGAAGACTGCAATTCAAGTTCTTTTGAATCAATTAGCCTCTTTATGGAGTGGAATTCTCCAACTAGAGAAGGGCTTTCATCTGATTTGTAAAATTTTCTTCTCATTTTGCACTGTCTTTTCTAAATTTGATAGGGATTTCCAAGAGACAAGGCCTTTAGGGGATACCCATTTTGAAAGTTATACCCTGTGTTTCAAATACCTTCTACCCCTCATCAATTTTTCACCCCTCTAGGATCACCTCCACAAAACAACATGGCCTTACCCCACACAAACCTCCATTTGTTGTAAATACCTTTGGACCTATAAATTTTGTAAGGATGGTTGGTTATCCAAATGTAGTTCCTCAAGAAGTAAGGAACAAACTACCAAAGTTCCAAGGAAACAATGCTATAACTGGTGATCAACATTTAAATCTTTTTATCAATATGATGGAAGACTTTGAGATTGAACATGAGGATGTGTATATCAAGCTATTTATCCATACTCTGGAAGAGGATGCAAGGGACTGGTATAAATCTTTTCCAGATAACTCTATTGATTCTTGGAATGAGATGAGGAATGCATTTAAATTACAGTATGGTGATAGAACTTACCCTATGTTTCTTTTGAAAGAATTTGAAAGCATCAGAAAGAATCCTAATGAGTTAGTACATGATTTCAACACAAGGTTGAACAAGACCTTGAGGATATTTCCTTTTAGGATAAGGGCATGTAATGAATTGTGTTTAATCAAATATTTAGATGCATTTGATAAAAGGGCTACTTAGTAATTGAGGGACAAAAACCCTGCTAATTTGAGGCAGGCCTTCATTATGGCCTTGCAAATTCAAGAAAATATCAAGGCAATTGGAAAGCCTCCAAAAAGGGAGGGTGTAAAGAAGATTAAACTAGAAAAACCTCAAACAAGCAAGGCTGCTGATTTGGAAGAAGTTATGAAGAATTTGGTAGGGGCTGTCAAAAAAATTTCCTACAAACTAGCCCAGGATGAGAAAGGAATTGGGTAAAGATCACAAGGTCAACACAAGCAACAAGGCCAAGACAAGTTCACAAACCACCAAATATCTTATGATAGAGGAGAGGGACATGTTGTATTATGTAATAGGTAGTCCCAGGCCATGGAGAACAGAATGGTACGTGATCCTTTGGCTGTCAGAGTTGTTGTTGTGGAGGAGACAAATGTTATTGATTGGTGTGACAGATGTTTCATGCCCCATGCTCCATGTGAGGAAGATAAATAGGAATAAGAAGAAGCTGATGATGATAATGATGATGATGTCTGCATGATGGGTTGTTCCACAAGCTCACAACAAGGGGCAACTTCAACTGAGGTGATAAGTGCCTGGACTGCTGCCACTTTTTGGGATTGCATTCGTAGGGTAACTATTCTTCCTCCCTCTCATACTTTAGAGGTAGATAATGTACAAGCTTTTGAATTTCCCAATAATGACTTTGAATACTTAAGGGATTATTGATAAAGAAGTATGATGGAGGAATCCTCTGAGGAAGATACAAAGTTACTAATGAATGTTGTGGTTTCTCAAGAGAAGGAATATAACACAAAAAGTAAGGTTGTCAAAGGGGCAGGGCCTCAAGCCAAGCCAAAAGCTCCCTTACTTTCAAACATCCCTAAAGAGGCTCCTAAAAAAGATACATCTGTCAAAAGCCTGCAGTTCCAAACAAAAATCATACCCCTCTTCATGCCCAAGTTGTCAAAAATATTTTACCACCTAGTGAGTGTGTCAGTTTTCCTTCCAATGTCACCTTACCAAAGTTTGTCCCTTATGATATTGCCTAAGTCTTGAGTCAGATCAAGATCTCAGTTCCAATTTTTGAGTTTCTTAGGGTCCCTAAGCACAAGAAGAGGGCATTGGAGTATTTTAGACTAAAAGAGGAGAAGGCCCCTAGGTAGAAACATAAACATTGTGGAGACCCCACCAGTCATTGAAGAACCAGAAGCACCACCAACATCAGAAGAGCTAGATGAACCACCTGAGGTTTATCTGGGGACATCCTTAGTAGACTCTCAACTAAATGTGGATCCATTCTTCACCACTCTAATCATTAAAGATAGATTGCTACACAACTGCATGTTTGACTCAGGGGCATCATGCAATGTTATGCCCCTTGAAGTCATGAATGAGCTAGACATCAAGGTAACAATAGCATATGGGAAGTGTACTACTATGGATTCCAGAGAGGTTCCAGTGGTGGGATGTGTGAAGGGTTTGGTGGTACAACTTACAGCCTATCTAGGCAGAAATTTAAAACTTGATGTTGTCATTGTTGACTGCCAAGCCAAGTGGGGCATGCTATTGTTTAGAAAATGGGCTGGAATTATTGGTGGGAGTGTCTAAATGGACATGTCCTATGCTACCATTCCAATTGAAGGTAGCCTTTTCAAGTTGTATGGGGAAAATAAGATGTTACACCTTATTGAGGATCCCAACAATGCATCCTATGAGGTATTGTACACAAGTGTTGATGTAGATAACTTTGTAGGATTTGTTGATGGAAAGGAGCACAAGATTGAAGAATGAAAATGCCTTGAACAAACGGGCTCTCCTTGGACTCTATTGTTTAATGGAGCTTGCTCCAAGTTTGGGAATGGTGTTGGTGTTGTTCTACTTTCTCCAGGTCAGGAAAAATTTGTTTTTTCCTTCAAACTCAATTTTGAGTGCACTAACAACATTGTTGAGTATGAGGCACTATTGTTGGGTTTAATAATTGCTTGGAAATATGGTTTCAAGGACATCGTTATTAAAGGAGACTATGAATTAATAGTAAAATAGATCAGAAAACTGTATGGCATAAAGAATCACCGAATAAAACAATACAAGCATGTAGTTTGGGATTTCATTGAGATGTTTGATTCATTCAACATTGTGCACCATGATAGGAAGTTCAATGACTTGGCAGAAAAACTTGCAATGTTGGGGTCTCGTTTTGATAGTTGTGTAGTGTCCCCATATTGTGAATATGATGTGGAAGTGTTGACAAGACCCTCTGTCCCTGACAACATCAAACACTGGCAGGTATTTGATGATGATGCTCAGATCAGAAGATTTCTATAGAACAAGGGAGAATTTTCTAATCAATACATTGATTTGGAGCCATTGGTATGTGCAACAGAGGGGAAGGAAACCTTGTTTGGCAAGGGCATCATCCAGCTAAAGAATAATACCATTCCTAGAGGGCTGGTTGCTCTTGAGTCCAATTTTGATAATGTTGATTGCATTATTAATAGGCATATGACAGCCTTGAGGGATGTTGAGGAGCATGATCTTGGTACAAGGGAGAGGCCAAGTAAAATTTGGTTAGGAAGTAATCTCAGCAAGGAGGAGAGGCAGTCATACATCTAATTGTTGAAAAAGTATCAAGATTGCATGGCTTGGACCTATTCTTAACTAAAAGCATACATATAGGAACTGTTTTAACATGAGATTCCCTTGGAATCTAATGTAAATCCATTCAGGAAGAAACAGAGGCCCATAAATTCACTCCTATCTCTTAAGATGAGAGAGAAGCTAAAAGCGAGGGATGGAGGGACTATTCAACCCACAAGGTATATTCTTCTTGGGTTGCAAACCTAGTACTAAATCGAAAGAAGAATGGTGACATTAGACGTGTGTAGATTTCAGAAATCTTAATAGAGTATCTATGAAGGATAATTATCCTTTACAAAATATGGAAAACATGTTGCAATTAGTGACTAATTCTGAATTACTCTCCACCCTAGATGGTTTCTCTGGTTATAACAAAGTTGTGGTGAAGGAATCAAAAACGATCAAGATAGCCTTTACTACTCCATGGGGAACCTATGTATATGTCAGGATGCCCTTTGGTTTGATGAATGTTAGATCCACCTTTCAAAGAGAAATGGATGTTGCTTTTGCTAGTTATATCAATAAGTTTATTGCAGTTTATCAAGATGATGTAACCATATTTCAAGAAGAGAAGTGATCACCTGCTGCACTTGGAGAAGATATTGATAAGATATAGGGAATATGGCATCTCACTAAATCCAAAGAAGTTCCATTTTGAGTGCGAGAAGGAAAAATTGTTTGGTCACATTGTGTCACAAGAATGGATAATGATTGATCCGAGAAGGGTATAGGTTGTTGGTATCCAAGTTTTTCTCCTTTTCAGTCTGAGCAGCACCATAGATATGTCATGAAGCTTAAAGACATATTAGACCATTTTGTATGTCATTGGTAGCTGGGGATATGCTCTAGGTGGCACTCAAGTTTGTGCGAGAAATGGATAGCGCTCCAATAGGACTTGATCTTGTCCTAGTTGTTTTAGGTTGTGCCTTGTAACCAAGGTAAGAGGACCTATTTTATAACCTTGTAATGGTGAAGGAGATGAAGATGCACTTATCTTTGCTTGAAATTCTATGATGGAGACCTTAATGAAAACATGATCAACACCCTGATTTAGACTCTCACAAGTTGTCACTTCTCAAAACATGGGTATGTTCTCAAAACAAGGCAAAGGTTACTAGAGACATTGGAAATCCTGATCTGTTATGCATACTTTTGCAAATGGATTTTGATCTTCTGTGGGTATACAAATGCAAATCAAGGATAGTACATGATAGGATCTTTTTTGTTTATATTGATTTTGGTGGGGGATTGACAAGACAAACTGGGATATATCAGATCTTTGACAACCTCTACAATACTTGAAATAACTATCAGATAAAATGCTTCAAATAATCAAGACATTCTTTCAACCAGAAGAGGCATAAATGGAAGTCCAGAAACACTGTTCACACAATATTTGAGAATTCACCACAAAATATTAAAGTAAAGAACTCAATTAAACACAAAAATCCATGATCAAACCACGCCTAAGGTACCCCCAAAGGCTTACAAGAAATCTCTGCAATCAAGGAAGGTAAAGTGATTTTAAATTTGTTTATCTCCTTATCAAATGAAGGCACTTTGGAATATGAGATTGTAAATGCCACTAAACTATCAACAAGAAATGGAGATCCTGTGTGATTTCTAAAGACTTTCAATGCAAGATTGCAACAAGAACAATAAAATTTATTTGCAGGCATTTAAAAATGATAACAAACACCATATTGCCCAAAGAAAACATAGATTTAATTCAAAACTTGTTAGATTCAATAGTAGGGGAGAGTTACATGAACAATATTAGAGCTGTGTGATGGCTATACACTTGTAACCAACTCACATACATGAATTTCCAACACATGAGACATTAATCTAGTTCTTCGGTGGATTTCTCAGATAATGAGATTTCTCTCGAATTTTCTTGTGATTTTCAACTCTCAACCCTTCACAATATCTCCAAAATGAATTAAATACCTCATGCTAGATTGGAATCTTCGCTCCCAAGCAAATAATATGCTATGGGATCAAATTTGTTACAAAAATTCTTCATGACTCAATGAAAATGCCATCAAATAGAAAAACACTCGCATGTTGCCAGGTGTGCCAAAAAGATTGAATCATTACAAATGTTTGGATCATTATCCATCTTGGAGGCAGGTTTTTTATCATTGAAGCATGCAAACACCCTTCCATTCATAATTTCACCTTTTAAAACTACCTCTGCAATTTTTTATTTTGTCATTTAACGTGTTTGCTTGTGCTGGGGCAAAAAAATTTCAAAACCACCTCTAATCAAGGAATTAGGTCATGAAAATGATGCCAATGTTCCTAGAAGGCCAAGATGACACAAAATCACAATAAATTTGATGAATTTTGATGCAAAAATCATGATTCCAAGCTTTGGTGCTCCCATGGAGGTCAAAACAAATGAATTCACATCAACCGTCGAACTTATCCATCTTTGTCCTTTAATTTGGGCCCTCCACATGTCAAAAAATAATTGGGACCGAAATTGGGATCATTTTTTACTTTTCCATATTTTTTGAAAAAATGGAAAAATTTGCGCCTTTTCTCCACCCCTCCGCCCTTGAAATTTGGAGCTGACACATGGAAAATGGTGGGTCCCATTGAAATTACACTTTAATTCTGCCCATTTTGACCTTTTTTGGAAATTGGGAAAATTTTCACTTTTTGCCCCATGAGCCCGCACCTCTTATTTTTTCCTTCACCACGTGTCTCCTTGTGATTCGCTAGCGGGCTAGCACATCAAATTTTGATTTTGAGTGTTTTTGGAAAAAGGGAAGAACTTTCTTCCATCATCTACCTAATGCGCGCCGATCCACCTTGCCCTCAGCCACGCATCCATCTCTCATTTTCTAAGGACCCACGGGCTTAATCTTCATTTTACTCCCTTTAAGCCAAGGAAAAAATTTCCACTTTTTCTCCACAGGCCTGCACCTCTAAAACTATGCCCGCCATGTGGCGCTCTTCTATCTTTGTGGATCCAAGTCTTCCTTTCTTCCTTCAAATCCCCCTCATAAATTTTTGAAAATTCACAAACTTCAACGTTGACCCGTGCCCTTTTGACCCTTAAAATGTTACACATGTCCACTCGTTATTGGCCATGGGCTTTTGGGCCAAAAATTTTACTTTAACCTTTTTGTGAAAAGGGAAAAATCCCCTTTTCCCTTTGCCACCACCAACCCACTCTGCGCCGCCGTGCTGCAATGTGTCCTCCTCTGATTGAAGCGGGGAAAAATTGGTTTTGAAAATTTATAAAATTAGAACCCAAAAATCTAAGCCCTCCTGCCACTGCATCCCTCGGCCAATGAAAACATGCCAAGTAGGAAATTTGGAAAAACAGGGCCTTTGGCCCGAAAAATGCCCCATTTGCTTGAAAAGGTGAAAAATGAAAAGTTAGAGCACCTCCCGTCTTTCCTCACCAAAGTCTGCAAACCTACCACGTTGCCAATACCTTTTGAGGATGAATTTTATAGGAAAATGATGCCCATCTAACCATCAAAAAGAAAAAAATTCGAAGGAAGCTCTAAAATTGAATTTTTTCACCAAGGATGGTAGATTTTTGATTTTGAATCAACTCAAGCATGATTTTACAACATTTTTGACCTTGAGATTGGATTTTCAAATACAAATAAGTATGAATTGATCAAATTTGATTTTTTGCATGATTTGGCAAAGGGAAAATGACACAACCCAAAAAATTGGAAAAACCTAGGGCACAAATAAGAGCACACATGGATTTTTCTTTTAAACCAGGGTAAAACAAAATGTTTATGGGCACTTTTGAAGCATCCAAATGGAGTGGAATAATTAAAGACCATCAATTCAAAGGTTAAAACGTTTTGATTAAATATAGATTTGGAAAAATTAGGGCAACATGGTGTAAGCTCAAAAATGGCACCAACATCAGCTCTTGCTTGGGGATGGACACTCCCAGTGAGTGCCATAAGGAAAAACGTAGACCAAGTTACAAAATATCCATTTTGCAAAGTAGTCACAAGCTAAAATCACCAAATACCAGTTGAGAATCTAACAAAAATGGCTGCCACACAGCAAGGCAAACCACAAAACCAACAAAACACCAAAAACAAAGCAAAAACAAAACACTATACATTGTACAAGCTGTGCATACCTCAAATTTGGGGATTAATCCAAGAAATGTTTCAAATGTTTGCCATTAATAGGTAGCTCTAGAAATTCCCCATCTAAGTCCTTGAGAAAGAAAGTATGTTCACCAATTATGATATTAATGGCATAAGGGCCCATCCATAATGCATCAAATTTTCCATGCTTTCCCTTGTCTTCATGCCTACTATCCCACAACAAGACCAGATCTCCAACATTGAAGGCTCTAGGAGTGACCTTCTTGTCAAACAATCTCTTCAATTTTTCCCTAAATCTGACATGCCTTTGATGGGATGCTCTTCTCTCCTCATCAAGCTCAATAATCTAATTGATTCTTGATTCATATGGGCCAAGCTCTTGATCTTACAATTGTTGGCAAAATAAAATTAAGATAATTGCATATGTAAGGGAAGCAAAGCCTGAGTTCCATACACCAATTCAAATAGGATTTTACCAGTTTCCTTTTAGGAGTTATTATATCAGCCCAAACTGCAAATTTCAATTGTTCTCCCCACCTTTTCTTGTTCATTTCCAAGGTTCTTCTAATGATCTTCAGCAAGTTCTTATTATTGAACTTAGCTTGTCCATTCCCTTAGGGGTTGTAGTTTGAAGAATAACTCAGATTGATTCCATATTCTTTGCACAGTGCCATTAAAGGTTTGTCTCTAAAGCACATGGAATTATCAGATACAATCTTAACTAGAAATCCAAATCTACATATGATATGATTTAATAATAAGTCCATTACCACTTGGTGTGTTCCCTTTTATATGGGATTGCTTCAACCCACTTCATAAAATAATTAGTGGCTACAAGAATCCACTTCTAACCAGCACTAGAAGGATCTGAAATCTCACCAATGAAGTCCATTCCCCATTGTTTGAAATGGGCTTCAATTGACACAAGCTACAAAGGAAGGGAGCCCGAAGCTTTCAGTCTTCCAGAGAAACGCTGACAACGATCACATCTTCTAACCAGCTGGGTCACATCTTTGAAGAGAGTAGGCCACCAATAACCAGCTCTATAAATCTTATGTGTTGTTACTCTTTTAGAAAAGTGTCCTCCACACACTCCCCCATGAAAATCAGAAACTATTTTTGGAGCTTCATCTTGAGTTATGCATTTCAAGAGGATACCTTGGGTGGTTCTTCCGAGGCAGCCCAAGGTCTGTTATGATATATTTTTGAGAAGCCAGGTTGAGGGAATTTTTTGATTTTTATTTAAGTGACTAGGGTAGAATAGATGTCTGAGGTAGAAGATCACATCTTTGTACCACTCAGAACTCATCAATTTCTCAAGAAGATCTGCCCTTTCTTCCTCTAGCTGATTCACTTCTACATTTTGTAAGTTGCACTCAGCCATGAGCTTAGCAAGACCTAGACCTCTTACTAGTCTTGTAGTTTGGATATCCATATCATTCTCTTGTAATTTGTTCACCCACCTACATATTTTTCTTGTGAACTCCATCTCGATAAGATGTCTTTCATTATGGTGTGGAGAACATAAGAAAACAAATTTGAACTCAATATATAAAGCATAAAAATATGTGTTGCTTTCACCAAGGAAAACGCTTGCTTCTCCATGATTGTATACTTCAGCTCAGCTGCTTGTAAATCCTTGCTAAAGAAGGCAATAGGCCTCTCAGCTCCATTCTCATCCTTTTGTAACAAAACGAAGCAATGGTATATTCAGAGGAAAAAGAAAAGATTTGGAAAGGCCTCTTATAGTTTGGTGCTGCTAGAACAGGTGCATGCTTAAGTGCATCCTTTATTCCTTCAAAATCTTGAATGGCAGCCTCCTCCCACTTGATAACTTGGTCCTTTTTCAACATGCTTGTGATTGGAAGAGTCAGCTCAACAAATTTGGAAACAAACCTTCTAATAAAATTGATTTGGCCAAAGAAAGATTGGATGCCTTTCTTGGTTCTTGGGATAGGTACTTTTCTTATTACTTCCACTCTCTCCGGGTCTATCATAACACCATCTTTAGACACAATATGTCCCAGCAGCTTGGATTTTTACATGCCAAAATGACACTTCTTTGGATTAAGATAAATTCCATACTCCCTACATCTGATCAACATCTTCTCTAAGTGTTGTAAATGGTCACCTCTCTACCTTGAAAACACAGTCACATCATCTTGGTAAAGTGCAACAAACTCATTGATGTAACCAGAAAAACCAACATCCATTGCTCTTTGAAAAGTAGCACCAACATTCATCAATCTAAAGGGCACCCTAACAAAATCATATGTCCCCATGGAGTAGTGAATGTTGTCTTAAGTTTTTCTGGTTCTTTAACAACCACTTGATTATATCCGGAGAAACCATCCAAAGTAGAGAGCAACTCAAACCCTGTCACAAGATGCAACATATTTTCCATGTTTGGCAAGGGGTAGTTGTCCTTCATGGATGCTTTTTTTAGATTCCTAAAATCCACACAAATTCTAATGTCTTCGTTCTTCTTTCTAACTGACACAAGGTTTGTAACCCAAGATAAATATCTAGTGGGCTGGATTATACCTCCATCTCTCACTTTCTTCAACTCTTCTTGCATTTTCATTGAGAGAAGTGGATAAATAGTCCTTTTCCTCTGTCTAAATGGCTTAGTATTGGCTTCAAGGGGGATCTTATGTTGGAACAAGTCTTCTCTATATGACTTTATCTTGGAATAGGACCAAGTAAGGAAGTCTTGATATTTCTTCAAAAGTTGGGAATAGGACTGTTTTTCCTTTTTGCTGAGATTTTGCCCAACCAAATCTTCCTTGGTTTATCCTTGGTGCCTAAGTTATGCTCTTCCACATCCCTTGAGGAAAACATGTTCCTATTGATGATGAAATTAGCATTGCTAAAATTTGACTCAAGTGCAACAAGACCTCTAGGAATGGTGTTTGTTTTCAATTGTATAATATCCTTCTCAAACAAAGTTTCTCCCTTCATTCATGCATACCATTGGCTCCCAATCAATATTCTGATCTGCAAAATCACCTTGTATTTGTAAGAACCTTAAAACTTGAGAATCATCATTAAAAACATGCCAATGCTTCACATTATTAGGGATAGCTCGCCTAGTCAACACTTCAACATTGTACTCACAATAAGGTGAAATGGTGAAAACTCCAAATATTGACCCCAACATTGCCAACTTTTCAGCAACAACATTCAAACTTTTATCATGGTGCATAATATTTAAGGAATCAAACATCTCAGCTAGATCCCAAACTACATGCTTGTATTGCTTCTTCCGCTGATTTTTTATATCATACAATTTTCTTATTTGTTTGACAACTAGCTCTGAATCTCCCTTTGTAATGATGTGCTTGACACCATACTTCCATGGAATTCTTAGACCCAACAAAAATCTTCATACTCAGCAATGTTGTTAGTACATTCAAAATTAAGCTTGAAGGAAAAAACAAATTCTTCCCAGCTAGGAGAAATCAGAATTACACCAGCACCATTTCCAAATTTGGAGTAAGCTCCATCAAATAGCAAGGTCTGAGGATAACATACCTATTCAAGGAATTTTGACTAACCCATTTTATTTTCTTTTCCATCAGCAAAACCAATGAAATTTTCAACATCTACATCAACAAACAACACTTCATAGGAATCATTATTGGGATCTTTAATTAAGTGCAACATTTTCTTTTCACCATAAAGTTTGAGAAGGCTGACCTCAATGGGAATAGTGGCAAAAGACATGTCCATATGAACACTCCCTCCAACACTTGCAGCCCACTTTCTTGACAAAATCATACCCCATTTGGCAGGGAAACCAACAAGCACAACATCCAATTTTAAATTCCTCCCGGGATAAGATGCAAGTTGCACAACCAAACCTTTTACACAACCAACTACCGACACTTCTCTTGAGTCCATAGTAGTACACTTTCCATAGGCTGTTGTCACTTTGATATCCAACTCATTCATGACTTCTAGAGGCATGACATTCCATGATGCACCGGAATCAAACATACAATTGTGAAGTAGCCTATCCTTTATAAGAAAATTTGTAAAGAATGGATCAACATTAAATTGGGAATCAACCAAGGATGTTCCAAATATACCTTAGGAGTCTCCCAAGATCCTGCAATGTTGGTGGTGTTTAAAGGTTAGTAATGATTCGAGGATTGAAAAACATTTACATTTCTTCCTGGAGAGATCTTCTCTTCCTTCAACCCCAAGTACTTAAATGTTGTCTTCTTATGCTCAGGAATTCTAAGCAACTCAATGATTGGAACAATCACTTTAATTTGGCTCAATACTTGGGCTATGTCATAGGGAACACTCTTTGGTAGGACAACATTAGAAGGGTTACAAGAAGATTCACTAAATGGCAATGGATTCTTGGCAGCTTGGGCATGAGGAGGACTGAGATTTTTGCATGGGACAACAGGGTTCTTGGCAAGTGTTTCCTTCTAGGAGTTTCTTTTGGAATGCTTGTGAGTAAGGGTGTCTTAGGCTTGGCTTGAGGACCAGCTCCTCTAACAACTTTACTTCTAGTATTATACTCTTTCTCTTGACCAACAACAACATTCATTAATAACTATTTGTCCTCCTCCGAAGGGATACCACCATAATATTTCTTGATCATCAAAGCTCTTATATATTCAAAGTAATTATTAGAAATTTCAAAGACTTAAAATACATCTACATCATGAATTTGAGAAAATAAAGAATTGGTACCCATTATATGTAATCCCAAAAGTTGCAGCAGTCCTTGCACTTATTATATTTGTTGATGTGGATGCTTGTTGTGAACTTAAAGAGCTTCCCACCATGAAAATTTCATAATGAGTTCAATCTTCATTATCATATTCAACAAATTGCTGGTCCATTTCACATGGAGGATGAGGAAGAAAACATCTATCACACCAATCCATATCAGCAATTTCTTCAACAACAACAAACTTGACAGTTAGAGGGTCAGGAACCAATCTACTTTCATGTGCTTGGGGTTGTCTACTTCCCCCACCAATAAGTCCTTTACCTCTATCATCTTGTCTTTGATCACCCCTAGGATGATTGCCAAATCTATCATGGTTTTGAGCTCTTTGCTGACCTTGTGAACTTTGGCCAATTCCTTTCTCAGCCCAGGCTAATTTGTAAGAAATTTCTTTGACAGCCCCTACCAAAGTTTTGACAACATCTTCCAAATCAGCACCCTTGCTAACTTGAGGTTTCTTAGGGTTTACTAACTTTACACCATCCCTCTTGAGAGGTTTACTAATGGCTTTAATATTGTTTTCAATCTGCAGTGCCATGGTAAAAGCTTGCCTCAAGTTTGTAGGGTTTTTACTCTCAAGTAATAGGCTACCTTTTTATCAAATAACAAAAGCCTTCTCAATGTTTTATTAAACCTTGTATTGAAATCATGAACTGTTTCATTTGGGTTCTTCTTGATATTCTCAAACTCAGACAAGAGGAATCTAGGATCAGTCTTGTCTCCATATTGCAATCTAAATGCATTGTTCATCTCTACCCATGAGTCAATGGAATTATCAGGTAGAGCCTTGTACCAATCCCTTGCATCCTCCTCTAAGGTGTGGATAAACAATTTTACATACACATCCTCAAACTCTATCTCAAATTCTTCCATCATGTTAATAGAAAGTTTGAGATGCGTTGATCTCTAGTTATAACATTGTTACCTTGAAACTTTGGTAACCTATTTCTCACATCTTGTGGGACAACATTTGGATACCCAACCATTCCTCTAAAATTGATAGGACCAAAGGTGTTAACAACAAATGGAGGTCTAGGTGGAGGGTGAGCCATATTTGTTTGTGGTGGTGATCTTGGAGGAGAAACAAAATGATGAGGATTGGGAGGTCTTTGGGGAATGGGAATGTGGCCTTCAAAAAAGATCTCTCTTAAGGGATCTTCTTCTTGATGGTCTCTAAAAAATTTAGAAAATATAGGAGCAGATTTAGGAGAAATATTTTAAAATGCGCAAGAAAGTCCTTCACCTAATGGGGAATGCAAATCAGTAGTAGGATTGTCTGAATCAGATCCACTTGAGGTAGAATTGTAATCTTCGACAATAGGTTGCTCACTTTCAAATTCAACAATAGGGATCTCTTTTCTTGCAGTCAAGTCTCCAAAGCAACCTTCCACACCTTTTCCCCTCTAGCTCGAGTTTCTTGAATCTGTAAACAACTTCTTAGTAGAATCCTTGATGAAGAGGGATCTTCTTCCTTTCATTTTTCTAGGGATTAGCAACACAAAATTCAATGACAGAAAGGTAAGACAACTGGTATTTTCAATATCAAATCAACATGGAGTCGCCACTAAGGAATTTCACCTTAGTTGTGTGAATGCACTAAATAAATCTGTCAAATGTTTTCTAGCACTTGAAAATCTTGCAAGGATTTATAAATCATACCTTCTTCTTAAATCAACCAAACACAATGCAACAAAAGTGTCTAAACTGGTAGGAAATGAAAAAGGGGATGAGCTCGAAACCTTTACTTTAAAACTTGCAGATATGAAACATAGGATGATATTTTGACAATGCAGCAACTCAAATACTTGAATACATAAATTCTCAAACCCTTCAAACACTCCAAAAACACCAAGACATCCCAAGAAGTCCCCGGCAATGGAACCACTCGTGTTGGTTTCCAAATTTGTTCTCCTTTTCAGTCTGAGCAGCGCCATAGATATGTCATGAAGCATAAAGAAAAATTAGACCATGTTGTATGTTATTGTTAGTGGGGATATGGTCTAGTTAGAACTCGTGTTTGTAGAGAAATGGATAGTACTTCAATATGACTTGATCTTGTCCTTGTTATTTTAGGTTGTGCCTTTGCAACCAAGGTAAGAGGACCTATTTTGTAACCTTGTAATGGTGAAGGAGATGAAGATGTCCTTCTCTCTACTTGAAATTCTATGATGGAGACCTTGATGAAAACATGATCAACACCCCGGATCGAACTCTCACAAGTTTTCACTTCTCAAAACATTGGTATGTTCTCAAAACAAGGCAAAGGTTACTAGAGACAATGGAAATCCTAATCTACTATGCATACTTTTGCAAATGGATTTTGATCTTCTGTGGGTATACAAATGCAAATCAGGGATAGTACATGATAGGATCTTTGTTGTTTAGATGAATTACGGGTTGGGGATTGACAAGACAAACTAGGATATATCAGATCTTTGATAACCTCTACAATACTTGAAATAACTATAAGATAAAACGCTTCAAATAATCGGGACATTCTTTTAACCGGAAGAGGCATAAATTGAAGGCTAGGAATAACTCTTCACACAATCTTTGAGAATTCACCAAAAATATTAAAGTAAAGAACTCTATTAAACACGAAAACCATTATCAAACCATGCCTAAGGTACCCCAAAGGCTTACAAGTAATCTTTGAAATCAAGGAAGGTAAAGTGATTTTAAATTTTTTATCTCCTTATCGGATGAAGGCTCTTCGAATATGAGATTGCAAATGCCACTAAACTATCAACCGAATGGATATTTCAGGTGATTTCTAAAACCTTTCAATGCAAGATTGCAACAAGAACAATAAAATTTATTTGCAGGCATTTAAAAATGATAACAGACACCATATTGCCAAAGAAAACACAGATTTAATTCAAAACTTATTAGATTCAATAGCAGGGGAGAGTTACATGAACAATCTCAGAGCTGTGTGATGGCTATACACTTGTAACCAACTCACATACATGAATTTCCAACACATGAGACATTAACTTGGTTCTTTGGTGGATTTCTTAGAAAATGAGATTTCTCTCAAAATTTGCTCATGATTTTCAACTCCCGACCCTTTATAATTTCTCCAAAATGCATTATATACCTCATGCCACATTGGAGTCTTCCTTCCCAAGCAAAGAATATGCTATGGGATCAAATTTGTCACAATAATTCTTCATGACTCAATGAAAATTACATCAAATAGAAAAACAATCACATGTTGCCATGTGTGCCAAAAAAGATTGAATCATTACAAATATCTGGATCATTATCCATCCTGGAGGCATGTTTTTCATCATTGAGGCATGAAAACACCCTTCCTCTCATCATTTCACCTTTTAAAACTACCTCTGCAATTTTTGATTTTGTCATTTCACGTCTTTGCTCAGTCGGGAAAACATTATTTCAAAAACACCTCAAATCGAAGAATTAGGTCATGAAAATGATGCCAATGTTCGGAAGGTGAAGATGACACAAAATCAATATAAATTTGATGAATTTTGATGCAAAAATCATGATTCCAAGCTTCCTGGAGCTCCCATGGCGGTCAAAACAAATGGATGCATAACAACCGTCGATCTTATCCATCTTTGTCCTTTAATCTGGGCCCTCCACGTGTCAAAAAACAATTGGGACCGAAATTGGGATCATTTTTTACTTTTCCATATTTTTTGGAAAAATGGAAAATATTGCCCTTTTTCTCCTCCCCTCCGCCCTTGAAATTTAGAGCTGACACATGGCATATGGTGGGTCCCATTGAAATCACGCTCAATTCCTTGGATGTGCGGCAGTGCATTTTGACCTTTTCGGAAATTGGGAAAATTTTAACTTTTTGCTCCACGGGCCCGCACCTCCTATTTTTTCCTTCGCCACTGTCTCCTTGTGATTCTTTAGTGGGCCAGCACATCAAATTTTGATTTTGAGTGTTTTTGGCAAAAGGGAAAAATTTCCTTCCTGCCTCCACCAGCCTACCGATCTGCGTTGCCCTCTGCAATGCATCCATCTCTCATTTGTTGAGGACCCATGGGATTAATCTTCATTTTACTCCCTATAAGCCAAGGGAAAATTTTCCATTTTGTCTCTGCGGGCCCACGCCTTCGAAACTATCCCCGTCATGTGGCACTCTTCTATTTGCTGCGGATCCAAGTCTTTCTTCCTTCCTTCAAATGTCCCTTACAATTTCTTGAAAATTCACAAACTTCAACGTTGACTCGTGCCCCTTTGACCCTTAAAATGTTGCACGTGTCCACTCGTTATTGGCCACAAGCTTTCAAGAAAAAAAATTTACTTTAACCTTTTTGTGAAAAAGGGAAAAATCTTGTTTTCCCTCCGTTGACCCGCTCTACGTGTGGATGCTTTGCCATGTTTCCTCCTCGATTGGGGTTGGGAAAAATTAGTGTTGAAAATTTATAAAATTAGAGCCAAAAAACTCTAAGTCCCCCCACCACCCACATCCCCTTAGCCAATGAAAACATGCCACGTAGGCAATTTGGAAAAAATGGGGCCTCGGGCCCGAAAATGCCCCATTTGCTTGAAAAGGCAAAAAATGAAAAGTTAGAGCACCTCCCCACCTTTTCTCAGCCAATGCAAACCCGCCACATTTCCAATACCTTCTGAGGATGAATTTTATGGACAAATGATGCCCGTCTAACCGTCAAAACGTAAAAAAATTCCAGGGAAGCCCTAGAATTGAATTTTTTCACCAAGGATGGTAGATTTTTTATTTTGAATCAACTCAAGCATGATTTTACAATAGTTTTGACCTTGAGATTGGATTTTCAAATACAAACAAGTATGAATTGATCAAATTCAATTTTTTGCACGATCTGGCAAAGGGAAAATGAC
This sequence comes from Taxus wallichiana var. yunnanensis, assembly GCA_018340775.1. Lineage (NCBI taxonomy): Eukaryota > Viridiplantae > Streptophyta > Pinopsida > Cupressales > Taxaceae > Taxus > Taxus wallichiana. Next base: position 267,200,080 of record CM031240.1, read on the forward strand.
TCAACCTAAAAAATTTGAAAACCTAGGGCACAAATAAGAGCACACATGGACTTTTCTTTTAAACTAGGAAAACAACAAGTTTATGGGCACTTTTGAAGCATCCAACTGGAGGAAGAATTACTGGACCATCTATTCAAAGGGTAAAATGTTTTCAGAAAATATAGATTTGAAAATATTAGGGCAACATGGTGCAAGCTCAAAAATGGCACAAACAGAGGTCATCAAAGCAAGGTTCCAATCCTAAGAACCAAGAAAGGAATTCAAGTGCTTTTTTGGGTAGATAAAATTCATCAAAAGATTTATATCAAACTTTGCTGAGTTGACCATTGCAATCACTTCCATGTTAAAAAAGTACAAGGCCATCAAATGGGAGGAGGCTACCATCCAAGCTTTCAATGGGATTAAAGAGGCACTAAAACATGCACCTGTTCTAGCAGTTCCGGATTATAAGAAGCCCGCTCAATTGTTTTCCTTTGCTTTAGAGAACACTCTTCCTTCTATCCTACTCTGCAGAAGGATGATGAGGGGGCTGAAAGGCCAATTACCTTTTTCGTAAGGCATTGCAGGGGGCTGAGTTAAAGTAGACTATTATGGAGAAGCAAACATTTGTCTTAGTAAAATAAACAAAGGTTTTCAGGCCTTACATTCATAGTTCTAAAATTACTACTTATGTTCCCCACACCATGGTCAAGGACATCTTATCAAAGATGGAAGTCTCAAGCAAAAGGTGCAGGTGGGTGAACAAGTTGTAAGAATATGACATGGATATCAAAACAATGAAGTTGGTTAGATGTTTGGGCCTGGATAAGCTTATGGCTGAGAGGAACTTGTAAACTATTGAGGTAAATGAGGTAGAATAAGTTAGGGTATATGTTTTGCAAACATTGATGAGTTCCGAGTGGTACAAAGATGTAATTTTTAATCTCAGACATCTAAACTATCCGAGTATTTATGTAAGAACTAGAAAAGAGCACTTATGTTGGCTTCCCATAAATACGTCATTAATGATTATGGGCTAGCTTGGAAGAATCTATAGGGGCTCCTCTTAAGGTGCATTACTTGAATAAGAATCCCCAAGATAGTTGTTTATCTCCATGGAGTAGTTTGTGGGGGAATTTTGCTGCAAGCAGTCACAACACAAAAATCCTGAGTGCTAGTTATTGGTGGCCAACTCTTTTCAAGGATACAAATCTTTTGGTTAGAAGATGTGAGAGTTTTCAATGCTTCTCTCGAATACTAAAATCTTCACGCTCCCTTTCTTTGCAACCTGTATCAATTGAAGGCCTATTCAAGCAATGGGGAATGGATTTCACCAGTGAGATTTCATACCCTTCAAGTGCTAGCCATAAGTGGATTCTTGTAACCACTGATTACTTTACTAAATGGGTGGAGGAAATCCCCACCAAAAAGGAAACACACCAAGTTGTCATGGACTTTGTGCTAAACAACATCATCTGCAGGTTTGGGGTGGTAGTCAAGATTGTAGATGATAATGCCATGAGATTTACAGTTGAACATTTGGTGGCAATGTGTACAGAATATGGGATCAACTTGACATATGCCTCTAATTAAATCCCCCAAGGAAATGGATAATATGGGTCCAATAATAAAAACTTGCTGAAGATTATTAGAATAACCTTGGAGCTTAACAAGGCAAAATGGGGTGAACAGTTGAAGTTTGATGTTTGGGCTAATAAGAACACTATTAAAAGAGCCACTCAAAAGAGCCCATTTGAGTTGGTGTATAGAACTTAGGCCTTGATTACCCTACATATGCAATTATCTTCATATTGGTTCATTCAACAACTAGAGGACCAAGAAGTAAGTCCTTATGATGCTCATATAAACCATATTGTTGAAATTGATGAAGAAAGGAGGGCATTGCACTAGAGGCATGTGAAGTTTAGAGAAAAGCTAAAGAAATTATTTGAAAAGAAGGTCACTCCAAGAGCTTTGAATGTAATCGATCTTGTGTTATTATGGGATAGTAGGTATGTAGATAATGGCAAGCATGGCAAGTTTGAGTCATTATGGACGAGCCCTTACTCCATTGATATTAGAATTGGTGAGCATACCTTCTTCTTGAAGGATTTGGATGGTGAATTTCTTAAATTTCCTGTTAATGGTAGGCATTTGAAGCATTTCTTGGATTGATTCCCCATAATCAAGGTGAACATCATCTGTACAGTGTATAGTTTGTTGTTTGTTTCTTGTCTTTTGTGTTTTCACTCGCTCTAGTCCTTATTGAGTTGTTTTTGCTAGGTTTCTCTGTTTGCTTTTAAGAGATAGCTCTAATTATTTGCTCTACAAGCTGACTCCTCTACCTAATGGATATTTTTGGCACTTGGTCTATTGTTGTTATTGTGGCACTCAGGGAGTTCACATCCCCGAGTCGGAGCCGATGTTGGTGCTCAAATCTGTCTCTCCCCATTTTCCATTATTTTCAACTAATCTACATATTGTGAAATTTTTTATCTCTCGATGTGGGTTTTTGAAATATTTTATTTCATTTTGAGATGCTTTGAGTTATTTGTAAAATCCATTATCATGTCCCTTCTTGAAGAAGTCTTTGATTTTGCCTTGTTTTTACCCCAATTTCTTCAAAATCCACAAAATTAGGTTCTGGGCGTGAATGGTGATTTTTTGTATTCTCATAGTCGATGGGTGTATTTTTCTTATCAAATTTACTCCTCATCTTTCTTTGGTCACATGGATTCTTTTGGTTGGTCAGGGGATGACGGGAAAATGCTTTAACTTATCGCTTTTTTCTTTTTTGGAAAAAAGGCAAATTTGGTGTCCCTGGCACCACTCAAATTTGATTGAATATTTTGGTGCTTACGTGGCTTCTTCTAATTAGATGGGGCACGGTGAGTCTTTTTGAAATTTTTCTTTTGGCTACTTTGGAAAAAAGTTTGAACCCGCCCGTGGCTCCGTCAGCTCTGATTGGAGCAAATTTAAGAGGCGGGAAAAAGTCTCACTTTGACCCCGTAGGAGAACACATGGCAAAGCTAACTATGGAGGTGTAGAATATTTGGGGACATTTGGAAAAAATTCCTTTTCGGAGAAAAATATTAAAAAATAAAAAGGAAGTGCGGTTCTGCTGGGACCCACATTGGGACATGTGTTAGGCTCATTTCCCAAGGGTGGAGGTGTAGAGTAAAATGGAATTTTTTTCCATTTTTTCAAAAGTTGTAAAAGGTCAAAGGAAACCCCGAGCCTGTATGAAATTTTAATCTTCCACGTAGACTGACCCAAATTCAAAGTAAAGATCAATGGCAACATTGAGTATGGGTCCAATTTCCCAACATTTTTTGAAATAGGCCTAGAAGTGCGAGTCTTCATGATTTCTTGGTATTTCCTACATGCCAAAAAAAGAGGGGAGTTAATTTTCATATCTAAGTTTGGTGGGAGAAATCTGGAGACATCTTTTGCCATTAAAATGGTTTGACTATCGGGCTTGATCTGATTTTCCATTTTTCTTCTCTCGAGCACACAAGGAACCAAATTTGATAGATTAGGGGCAGAAGTGGTTAGTGAGTTGAAGGAGGATTGTTATACCACATAAAGGAGTTGAATGCTAATATTTTCGAAGAGATCTACAAAATGAGGACACGAAAATTTTACGAGATCTAATTCAGGAATTGCGATTGAGATCATGGCGAGAAATCTTGGTACATTAAATATTTTTGTCTTTTACGGAAGAAGGGGCTCTATTGTAAATGTTATAAGCGCTGCACAAATTTTTCATAAAAATGGTTGGAGTGTTAGAGGTCAAAGAAAATTCCCAAGAGGAAAATTTGACAAAGCTTGTCTTTTGAGAAGCCGTTTGAGAAGCCTGTATATCTCTTTTGTATTAAGTTTGATCATGTCAAGGTGGTTACAAGTGTACAACCATTGAGAATATCTAATATTTTTCTAGAAACTTTCCCTATTTGATAAATTTAATCAAACTCAAGTAATTCCATGTGGATCTTATCCAAAATGTGTTCGTTTTACTCTTGAATGTCCTGCAAATAGTTTAACTTGTTTCTGTTGCAATCTTGTATCAAAATCTGTCTTGATCACATAGGTCTCAATCCTTGTGACAATTTAGTGGCATCTGGAATCTCATTTCTCATAAGATATTTCTCATAAGATATTTTGTAAGAGTTCTTAGAGATTTGGGAAATTAAGTTCATTCTACCTCACCTCCCACCAAAATTTATTTAAAAATAACTAATCCTACCCATACTACCCCTTTTTGTCATGGGTGTATACAAATGCACAAATTTTACTACCAAAACATCTTTGAAACAATCAAGATTCCAAATGTCTTTAGTAGCTGAATCTTGCCTAGAGAAAATCTCCACTATCTACGGTGAAAATTAGTAAGAGTTAGATTTTGTTGCATTGATCATATTTTATTCAAGGTCTCCTTAAAAATTAATTAGGAAGGATATCTCAATCTCCTCCATAAATAAAAAGTTACAAAAATGTTCTCTCACCTTGGTTGAAAGGAAAAACCATAAAGTAGTGAAGATAGGTCAAATCCTCTCAAGGTGTACCTTACCCACTCTGTTCAAAGCTTTGGTGCCTAAAAGTTAGATAGATTGCTTCCTTGGCTACAAAATAACATACATGATCATCTCTCTGTCTTTGAGCATCCTATCAGGTCGTGATGTTGCTCACCTTTGAAGGATATTAAATTTGGGTACCAACAAGTACCCATGTTATCCAATCACTTTGTGAGCTCAAACACACACGGTTGTGCAAACCATAGGGTGTTATTATTCAAAGTGATAATAGGAACCACTTACAACTATCCTAACATCTAACTATTATGAATTGATGCTATAGTCACAAAATTAGTGGGCCAACCATAAAACCACGCAATGATGGTTGGCCTACAACTAGATAGTTTGTTTCTTATTTAAGTATGATTATTTGGGAATGTCTTTTTCTCATCGAATGTGTATTTATATTTAGTTTACATAGATTTTACATTGTCATAAAAATTTAGTATTTTTATTTGGTAGGATTTTTGGTATTAATATTTATAAATATGTCTTATTATTACGTACACATTTATATGATAATAAATGTATTACAAAATTGACAACTTCCACATAAAAAACTGAAATGGAGATGTAAAGTCTAAACATTTAATTGTCTACCCCAAGCACTAGCATTACAAACATCATGTTGCCTCCTACACCTGTAAATGGCATGGGAAGCTAAAAGAGAACATCATATTTAAGTTTTCCCATCTTAGGAAGGTGTGAGCTATAAAATTTCAAACATTGAACCCTCCGCCCAAGATTTAGCATTACAAACATCATGTCCCCTCCTCCCCATGGAAATGGCATTGGAAGTTGAAAGAGAAACCATCACCCAACTTTTATACATGGTCAAGGGCTTATAGTTCCAAACATAACATGTGAAATCAAAATTAGTCATATTTAGGTGTCCGTAGAATCAAATACTAAAATTTTAAGCCGAAATCAAATATGATTCATAAGCATGATATTTACAAAAAATATTCAAGAGAATAATGTGTAAGATATTTTTCCCTCTAGAAGCATGTAGTAACTTCCTGAAAAAACATCCACGTATTTCATAGGTAATTATTATCATCAAGCTCAGAAACCAGTATGGTAGGGGAAAGGTACCTATAGGGATACAAAATGTACCAGATACTGGTAAATCCCACGAAAAAAACCAAAAATGGGCAAGATACAGCCTGGAAGGTCTTGCTACATCTGCAGTAAAACCCAAGAGTAACCACACCATCCCAGCCATTTGTGAGTATGTTTCTGACACCAACAAAAAAATAGCGTTTCAAAAATAATTACCAAAAAGCTGTTATCAAATTTTGCCCTTGGGAAAAATTGGACAAACAGGAGCTTACACGCAAGAAATGGAGGAATTGATGTCGTCATGAAGGCTTGCATTCTAGATTCAGGAAAATAAATTTAAAGTAGGCCTAAGTTAGTTGTAGAGATTTTGGGAAAGGAAGAAGTCCAAAATTCGGGTTTCAGACTTCGAAGGTGGAGCTTTTTGGAGATCTCGACGAGTCAAATGTTCCAAAACCTGAAATTTTAAAAATCCAAATTTTGGACTTTCAAGTTTTGGGGTTTCAGATATCTCGAGAGAGTGAATTTTGAAAATGGAGGAAAATTTCTGAAACCGAAACTCTAAAACTTTGAAAATTCAAAATTTCAAGTTTTGGGGATCTCGGTGAGTGTAAAAGCCCGAAATCTGAAATTCCAAAATTTTAGAATTTTGGGTTTTGGAGTTTCGAGTGGTTTGAGATTTAGGGTTTCAGAGTCTCTAGTGGAAAAATCAGAAAAGTGACCAAAATGTCTGAAATCCTGAAAGTATGAATCCCGAAATGGTTTAGACTTTGAAATTCAATGCAGGTTTTGGGGTCAATGCGGTGGTAGTTTCGGGTTTCATAGTTTTGAAACTTCAGCTTTCAGGGTTTCAGAACTCTTGAGGTGATCTGGGAGATGAATAGTAAAATTTTTTCAAAGAGGTAAAATATCTGAAAGCTTGAAAGTTTGAAATTTCAGACTTTTGGGTTTCGAGGTTTCAGAGGTTCAAGTTTCAGACTTTTGAAACTCTCAAGAAAATTTTGCGATCAACAATGTTTCAATCTCTGAAATGGAAATGTTTGAAATTATAAATTTCTAGATTTCTTAGGTCGCATGCATTTCAAACACCAAAAAATGATAGATCTAGAACCTGCCATTTTTGCAGAATGACACCTCAACCTTCAAATGGCCATAACGTTTGACTGGGATCTCGAATTTTCACAAGAAAGGAAAATTTGGAAAGCTCTCGATATCTTAATATTAGTGATACTAAGTTAGTCAAAATCAAGAAATACAGATCCGCCATTTTTGAAGGTTTCAAGGGTTTCTCACCTACCACCATAATGAATGTATGGGCTCCCTTTCTTGTCCAACAAGGAATAGTACATGGAGACATGGTTTTGCGGTGAAACTCATCATTTTTACAAGTGAATTCAATGTATTTTTGGGTGGTTGAAGAAAGAATTCGAATTATTCTCTACCCCCTTCTCTTTCATTCTTCATATATATTGTAAGGAGGGGCATTTTTCTAAAGGTTGGACATTTTTGGCTTTGCACCCTCCCTTCTTCTCTTCCTGTAAGTGATCTTGTGGAGTTCAAACCTCCCATCTAAATTGTAAATGTAATCTTGTCTCTTGGCCATTGTAATGGACTGTATCAAATTTTGGAGCAATAAAATAAGTTTGTGGATGATTTCAACCCTCTCTTATGTTCATTTCATCTTCTTGATCTCTCATTGCAATCTTGGTTATCTGTGCATGGTGGTTGTATTACATTTTTATGGTTTGTGTTTGATTGTAAAGCAGGTGTTCAACATTCTTTCGGTGCATCACCTTCTTTAGTTTAGGTTTAATTTATTACATCTTCTTAACCATGTCTCCTTGGCAAGTTAGAGTAGATTTTAGGATAGATATTCTACAATATTAATATGTACATCTCGAACAGAGGAATAGGATGTAACCTTCACCTAGAGAGCTTTCCCGATTGCAAAGTCCCACACTTTGCGAAAATATCAATGTTATGGAATCACACTGAGAGTATCAACCCATCGAGTTACATAAATTTAGGGGTGTTGTGATTATGCATCAACAAAAACATAAAAATGTATTCTAAAAAATTATTAAAGAAAAATAAGCCATATCCACAAACAAATGACTGACACCCATAAGAAATAAACCACTGAAAGGTAAAATTGTTAGGAAAATTGTGTGTGTTTGTAGGTTATTTGTCAGTTCTGAATGGATGATTTAGAATTGCTGAACATTGGAACACATTTTCTTGGTTGCATACATTTCAGGCTTATCCTTTAAGAGAAATAAATTCTGCTTATTATATTGTTTTTGTTTTAACTTTTCAAATTAACCACTTCCCATTATAGTACTTCATAATAAGTGATTTTTTCTACAGTCCCATATTTTAAATTTAATCTCACTCAAAACTTGTTTTCACAAATTGCTTTCAGGAGAATCCTTCACTTATTTAGGTTATTTTGTTTTTCAAATGCAAAATACGTGGTTAATTCCTATTAATTAAAAAATAGACACATGTTTTCAGATAATCCCTAATGTCAACACAAAAAGGAAAACACAAGATAGGCTATAACATTTTTTATTTATTCCAGGTCAATTCACCTACATTTATGGAGAGAAATTTACGTAACATGTCGAAATTAGAACCACCTAAAGTGGAAAGCGTTCACATAAGAATGAAGATGAATATAAACAACTAATGTTATGCCATCCGAGATTTGAATTAACTCATACTCATATGAATAATAATTGCTAATAAATTGAGGGCATTCTTCTTTACTCTTTCATTAAACAAATAATGTTTTCAAAAATATAAAAAAATTGTTTTAAGATTCTTATGTTTTAGAGGAGTTTTTTCAAGCAGAAAAATTTCCATACATTGGACCCAAATGGTTTTTTTTTACATTTCTATTAGATTTGAATACTCGTTTTTTTCTTTCACAGTTTATAGGTCTGATTGGGTTGATTTAAATAATCGTATCACAATAGTGGCTGCTGTAGACACCTGTAAATTGATAAATACACTATTATTTCTAATGGTGCAATAACGTTTCTTCCCTTTGTGAATTGATGGCACACCACTAATTAGACCTATCTAACTCCCCTCTCATGACACTCTTTTGGTCATTTTCCCTCTTATAAACCATTTAAACAGGTTGTTATAGCCTCATTCTAACTACATTAGCTTCTTATTCCCTTCTAGCTTGCTTCTATTATCTCCCTGGAAGATCAATCCACTTCGTTGGATTGATTAAGCTCCTCATAAATCATTCCCAAATCCTAATTACTCTCTAAGAGATATTAATTAGTATAACCTAGGTTAAATGCCTTAAACATAGTCAAATCACACTTTGATTTTTGTCCTACATGCACCCAACTTTCCCTTTTCTTCTAAACCAAAAATATAAATAGGGATATACCCCCTCCCTCATTTCCTAAGAATTCTCTCTTCTTTCTAGCATAGATTATAGCAATTTGTTTAGGCTTTAGATTATATTTCATCTTCATCCATTTGAGCTAAAAGCATTTGATTTTGTATTTCATAGCATTAACATGGAGTAAAAGGGAAGATCCGTTGGCCTTGAAGCCATTAATGGGGAGATATATTTCTCTTAAACACATAAGCTCGAATGCTTGGATCTTCTCGGGTTCATTATTTCAAGATTTCAAAGAATAGAGATTAACTTCATTTGCTTAGTATGTATGTTTATTTCAAAATAATTTTATACAAAGAAGAAAACCTTGTTCATTTCTTATCACATGGTCCATTGATTATATTGTTAAAAGCCTTTGGGTTTTATTTAGATATTCTTACCCGATATCTATGGATTTTGCAACTTTTCATTGAACACATTTGGCATGCACGGTGGGACACTTATGTCCATCCTCCATTAATGGAGATCATTTAGGTTTTTCAAAGTTCATTTTCAAGTTTTTTTGGTCAAATCACTTATTATTTCCTCATTTTTTTCTAACCCTAAATAAATGACCTTCATTTATATAAATTTTGTTGGTTTGATATAGAAACATGACACTTTGGCTAACAATTACCCTATTTGCTTTTGAAAATTTGAAAATACATGTTTTTTACTGAGTTTTTCATAGGGTGCGCGTATGTGTCAAATAAGGGGTGCGTACACGTTGAAACCCAGTGTACTCGTCGGATCAAGCACATACATTACGTGGACTTAATGATTTGCACATTTTCTCTCTAAAGAGATGCACACGTGTCTCTGTAATCTGGGGCACGTATCTCGCCTCTCTGTGTGTATGCGTAAAGGATCTCGACTGTGTAAAATTTGTACAGTTTCTTATTTCAAGCTTGGGAGCATACATGTCAAAACACGAGTGCGCATGTCAATATGGGTACGTCTCTATCATGTTATGAGTGTCTATGTTTACAAAGACATTAGGTTTCATTAATTTTTGATAACGAGGCATACTTGTTAAGCTGGAGCGCGTATCCATCGGTTGGGAAGTGTTGGTGTCAGTATAGGTGCGTAGGTGTCTATATTAAAAATTAAAATTTTTACAGTTTGCAAAATATTTTATGTTGATCCATTATTGCAGGTTATAAGACTAACAATTTGAAAAATAGGTTCTTTCTTAACATTTCAGTTTGCATAGATTAAAAGTGTTTTGTTCTTGCCTTAGAAGTAGCTTTGTAGAAGTGTGTATGCTCTCTCCTCACGTCTTCCAAGGCAATCTTGGAGATCAAAAACACTTATACAAAACTCATATAAATTGTTTAAAGAAACACTTGTTTTATAAAGGTTGAAATAAAATTTTCATGTGATTACATTAGAATTTGTCACGTTGTGTATGCTCTTCCTTAGCATATTTTGGCAATCTTAGGAATCAAAAGAAAAGTGAAAAATCTCTTTCTTAACATCAACCTATGAACTAGCAAAATTGCTAAAAACTTGTTGTTTACAGGACCTATCACTTGTCGAAGAAAGGCATCAAAGACAAAACAAAACCCGCTAATACACATGTTTCTTGCGGGTTGCCAAACGGTGTGCTACTTAAGACCACATTAACTTAAGTAAGATAAAAAACATAACATATTCAAAACATTGTATTACAGGTTTTAGAAAAGGGTATGTCCCTATCCGCTCAGCTAGAACATAACCCCTTTGGCATAACACCTTAAGCTACAACAATGGGGGTGGTTCCAGGAACCCTAAAGTATTCCACTGCTATATAACCTCGTGGATGAAACACAAAGCACTCCACTTACCCACTTGATTAGTTTTCCTTGTGAGATAGAGTTACAAGTTTTCCGATCATGACCCTATTAAAAGTACACGATGGATGCATTTACTACCCACGTGCTTGAATCGGGAAAAGCCGAGATACTCCCAAATTATTCAATGTAACTTTTGGGTAAATCACCTCACTCGTGGATAACTCTATAACACCTAGTTGAGAGAAATTATTAGGAAAGCCATTTTTCTTGGAGCCTACTTTACTAGTCATTGTTGTGTCAATCCATCATGAAGTGATAAATCATTTGGAATCTGAGCCTTCTTTTTCGAATAAGGAAAAGAACCCTTGTGATTTCGATCTGAGTTTATTTCATCATGAAACTAAACTATGTCCCACTTTTTCTTAGTTTTATTCTTGCCTTGAGATGAGGTGAAGCTCTGCCTAAGTGGCACTTGGTTTGTTTCCATCTTTTGATTGAATACCCTTGCATTCTTATCACCCATTTTTTGGGGTGAGAAAGGTGCATACATTGCGTATTTTTATCATGGATAGTGCTAGCCACTTTTTGTCTATTTACACCCATCCATGTTTGCGGCTGGGTTGTTAAACATATAAAGTATGCGAGATACGCTTTATGTATCTTTGATAAAATTCTGCCATCTTGATTTCAAGATCATCTTCATTGCTATGTGTCTAGTTCAACTTTTGTCTCTTCTTGAGTTGATAGTTTTGTTCACATCCTAGATGTACAATCTCAGTACTTACATCATATTCTCATTTTTTTGAGAAGATGGTATAAGTCCCCTTATTGCATGGTTACCCTGCTCACACGATTAAAAACTCCATGTTATACTTATCACTTGGTTTAAGTTTTTATGTCATCTGAGTCTTCTTGAAAAATGTCAATAATGCCTTACATATATCATAATAAATTTTTCATTGTAATAACACCTTGCTTAATCAGTTAATGTATCATGTTGACATTATCATGCTATATCTATTTGTGACTTCCATTTTGAAGGTTTGGCTTTCATTGGCAATCAAACTAATTTTAAGTATCCCTTGTCGAGAGATTGCGCTGACATCACATTAGTGCTTAGACCTTGTTGAGGTTATAACTTGACTTACATATTGATACATCATTGTCACTCTATGTTTTTAGGGCATAGGCTTGGTAATAGCAAATTGAGTGATCATAACATTTAAGTGTGCATATGAGTGTTTCTTGATAAATACGATTGCATAAAACTACATCTAAGATACACGTAGTATAAATCCAACATCATCTTGACCAGATTGCATAAAACCATACACTTAGGGATTACGGTAGCTACGTACAAATGTCTATTAGTAATGCCTAAAATCATAAAAATGGTAGAAAAATCAAATGAGCATGATATAGGAGAAAACCCTTTCGACACCTTCCCATTCAGTGGTCACAATTTAGGACCACTCTTCTCTCAAGTCAAAGATATGGAGATGTTAATTGATCATAGTGGAGAAGATTCATACTCCTCCAGAGAATAAAAAGGTAGGACCTAAGTATATTTGATGAAATCCTATATTATAATAAAGATCAAGTACTTGTAATATTATTAGCATTAGGAGCTAAACTTCAACATGAGCACGAAGAAGAAACAAAGGTCATTAACCCTAACTTAGGAGAGAAAATTTTCATCTTAGATATAGATAATCCTTTTGATTTGGGGTACGTGTCCACTTACGGGCAACATAAGGGTGTTGCGTAAGGTGGACCATCATGGAAACCTCACTATAAGGCTTCACATAAAGTGAAAAATGAAAGGAATGCTACCCTTCCTCTGAAATTTGATGAAGAAGAAGACCCCCTGGTTGAGGAGGAGATCCTCCAAAAATAGATCTTGAAGTTGATTCAAATAATAACAAACCTAGGTTCTTCAAAAAAACATATGCAAAGACAAAGACAAAAAAACCTAACGAGTTTCAATTTGATACACATACAGACTATACCTTTGAGGAAACTCAGGCTCAAAGGTCAATATCACCTACTTAAGAGTAACTCATTGAGGAAGAATCGAAATCTATGAAAGATACACTTACTACATTACAACAAGGAAATGTAGGCCAAAATAGAAAATATTCGTATGAAGAACTATGTCCTTACCCGTTTAATAAGGACATGTTACAAAAGCCTTTCCGAAAACACTTTACCATTCCCAAGTTTGATAAATATAAGTGTAAAAGTGATCCTTGTGTTCATATAAAATACTTTTACATGGCTTTCCAAGAGGTCACGTATAGCAATAATTTCTTAATATGAATTTTTCCTTGCGCAGCCTAGGAGTGTGGGATTGGAATGGTTCTATAGCATACCCAAGGGCTCCATTACAATTTGGCCCACATTGGAAGAGAAATTTTTAAGGCATTACTCCTATAAGATGGAGAGTGTCATCAAAATGAATGATCTATGCAACACAAAAAAAAATCCCAATGAGACATTTGCAGGATTTTTACAACGATGGCGTGGGTTAGCTAGTTTCTTTCCTTGTGCCTTACAAGAAAAATAGTTAGTAAGCATATTTGTTCCTAACTTAAAACCAGAAATAGCCTTCCATTTGCAAATGCATTGTGGATCAAACTTTGAAGAAGTCATAGAGAAAGGTAGTCAAATTGAGAAAGTTCTCATTGCCAAGGGAACGCTTAAACCTATTACTAAAAACAAACATGAAGCCAAATCCAAAGACAAACCTAAATTCTTCAATAAGAATAAACACGTTGTTGGTGATGGCATTACAGGCTCCAAGGAGTCAAGCCGTATAGATAGGCCCACTCCTAAATATTTCGCAAGGGCCTTGTCCCAAAGCGCCTACAAAATGTACGTTCACATCTTTGATATAATCCTTATCTACCATCCTAAAACAATTAGATGGTGTAAAAATGGTAGAATATCCAATGGCAATAGTACCATACAGCTTGAGAATATGGTCTAAAATTGGTTTGGTTCAAAAACCATGAATATTGTGACTTCCACCATGTCAAATGACACAAAATAGATAGATGTTTGAGATTACGCCATTATATCCAAGACATCATAGAGGAAGGGGAGATTGTTGTGGATTCTCCCCGAGTGCGGTAAAAGTTCAAATGAAAAATAGGTGTTTACAAGGAACCTTTTCGACCATGAGATAAAAAGAAAAAGAAACTAGATCAAGGGAAAACTTCCAACAACTATAGGATTTGTTGCCTATGTGTACCTTATGAATGATAGTCCTTATGATTCCCTCATTGGATGTATTAAATCATCTAATGAATAAATAAACACCATTAAGATTTTAGAACAGAGTTGTGCGGTTGGGACAAGACGTGCTTTCTTAATCATACCAGATCCTGTGCCTAGCTCTCAGGAAAGTCGGTATAACTTAATAGAGTAGTTAGATAAAATGCTTGCTAAGATATCTATTCTTGATCTCCTCAAGATCTCTAATGCCCATAAGAACATATTGTACAAAACTTTGCAAAATTTATGGGTTTCCACAAAGGTATATCCCATGAACCTTCAAGCCATGATTGCATGCTTAAACACAAATGATCATATTAATTTTGATCATAATACGATCCCGCATAACAACTCAGAGTAGAAATTACTATTTTATCTCAAAGTGGTGGTTACCCATCACAAAATAAAAAGAGTACTTATAGATGGGGGATCTAGTCTGAATATTTTCACCTTGAAGTTGGTAAAGCAGCTAGGCCATTTAGAAATAGATCTGGGTGCTAAGACTATCACAATCATAGCATATGATAATGAAGAAAGAGAGTCAACATGCACTATAGTGGTTCCCATGGAGGTAGGACCAACATGTCACGACACAATGTTTCATGTCCTTGACTTGGACCTTCCGTACAACATGCTCTTGGGACGCCCATGGATCCATCCCATGCAAGTTGTTCCATGAAATTTTCATCGAGTGTATTAAGTTATGTCATGAAGGGCAGGTGGTTACCATTTTGGGTGACCGGAACCTTTCACACATTGTAGGGAATTACACAGTTTTTCTCGTGCAACTTATGAATGTCCTTCTACGAATGTTGTTGTCCCTCTACAAATGGAGGCTATAAAAAAATGAATAGATTCAGAGTCCCTCATGCCTTTCAATCAATATTTTCCCTCATTGGTCAATCCATTTGCTTCATGGGAGGCCACATCAACAAAATATGGCCCAAGTAAGCCATTCACTCTTGAGTAGGCTCTGTTGATATTAGACTTATCAGTATCCCCAAGACAAGGGGTAAGCCTTATTTTTAGTTCAAGAGCACCTACGAGCAATGTCCTAAACCATTGGAAAAATTTGTCCATAGTTGTCTCCTATCTAAGGAGAATATGTTAGAAGACCCTACCAACAAAGTGCTAGAAGGCACCATGGTTTCATGCAATCAAGCACCTCAGTACATCAAAGGTCCCCACATGATGTTTTTCATGGGATATAGTGGGTTTGGATGTGGCATTAATGCACAAGGCTGGTTGGAGTATATCCCTATCCCTCATTTTAAAACTAATAAACATGGCCTTGGAAAAATACCCCATGACACTCTACCTTCTGAGAATGATGCTACCTCTTTCGAACATGAGGATGTTTCATCTCATTCTGATAGTGACACATATTCCCAATGTATCCTTTACGAGGATCTTGCCTCCACGAACCTATTCCCAAATTCTTCGGTCCTTACCTTATCCGAATCCATCCCCCTAGATAAATATCCAATAGCCCTTGTATATCCTAAACTTATAGATTGGGATCAACAACTTCACGTGCCCTGGATTTCTTTGAAAATGATGAGGCATTTGTAGAATTCATGGGACTCAGGGACTTTATTCTAGTTGGAGACCACAAGAAAGGATTTAAAATTCAAGTAGACACATGTGCCTAATTCGGGGAAGAAGGAAAGATGTGTGGATGGTTGAATAAAAAGGATGTAAATAAAAGTACACCTACTTATGAGAAACCAAGTGAGAAGGCACAATGAAAATCCCATAGTGACAAACTCTTTGATAAACTCATAGGAAAAAAATGAAGAGTGTAAAGATGAAGTAATTTATCCATTCAAAGATGATCATGAACCACCACAAAAGGTCAATCGACTCTTCCCCGATACTATGGGGATGGAAGATGCTTCTAAAATTATTATTGAGGAAACAATCAACGTCAACATTGGCTCAGAGGAGCAACCTAGAATAGTCAAGTTAGGAGCTTCACTCTCAGCTTCGGAACAAAATACCTTTGTAAGGCTCTTAAAAGAATACATGGACATATGCGAGATATGCCTAGTTTGGACTCGGAGCTAGTTGTGCAAATCCTCGTTGTGCACCTAGATGCCAAAACAATCAAACAAAAGTTGAGAAAGATGCATCCTAAGGTGGTACTCTTAGTCAAAGAAGGATTAAAAAGATATTAGATGTTGATTTCATTAAACTCGTTGACTATTCGAATGAATCTCCAACATAGTCCCAATACTGAGAAAAAACTGTTGGCATAAGGATCAAGTACAGATTTTTGTGACATCAACAAAGCATGTCCAAAAGATGATTTTCCCCTACCTAACATTGACATGATAGTCAATTCAACAGTTGGTTATGAAATGTTGTCCTTGATGGATGGTTTTTCAGGTTATAACCAGATACGAATTACGGAAGAAGATCAACATAAGACAACATTCATCACCCCTTGGGGAAAATTTTTCTACAAAGTCATGCCCTTCGGGCTTAAGAATGTTGGGGCTACTTATCAGTGGGCCATGACAGTTATTTTCCATGATATGATAAGTGACATCATGGAGGACTATGTTGATGATATCCTAGCAAAATCCAAAAGTAGGAAAGAACACCCTAAAGTGTTGAGGCATATCTTTTAGTGTCTAAGAGACTATAAGGTTTGTTTGAACCCTAAGAAATGTGTCTTCGGTGTTTTATCAGGAAAACTCCTAGGGTTCATTGTTTCACAAAGAGGGATTGAAGTAGATCCTGCAAAGGTTATGGTTATCACAGAAATTCCACCACCTACCACTCTCAAGTAGTTAAGGAGTCTACAAGGAAAGATTCAAGCAATCCATCACTTTATTTCACAACTTGTGGATAAGTGCCACCCCTTTACTCATTTTCTCAAGAAAGATGTCACATTCAATTGGGGACTGGTATGCCGTAAATCCTATGCGCTACTCAAACAATACTTGTCCAACCCACCTCGCACTAATGCCACCTACCCCTGGTGACTCTCCTCTTATACATTTCCGGCACCCATTTTTACATTGGTGCATTACTTGCACCTAGTATGCCTTAGCCCATAAAGAGAGAGTAGTTTACTATCTTAGCCACACCTTGATCGCATACGAGCTGAATTATCCCCAAATAGAAAATGCCTGCTTAGCGGTTATCTTCACATTCCAAAATCTTTGATATTATCTCCTGAATAATAAAACCAATTTCATATCCAAAGTTGACCCTCTCAAGTACCTTTTATCCAAACCCACCCTCACAGGCCGAATGGATAATT
Source organism: Taxus wallichiana var. yunnanensis (assembly GCA_018340775.1). Lineage (NCBI taxonomy): Eukaryota > Viridiplantae > Streptophyta > Pinopsida > Cupressales > Taxaceae > Taxus > Taxus wallichiana. Next base: position 267,217,417 of record CM031240.1, read on the forward strand.
GGATAATTCTCTTGAGTGAGTTTGACATTGAGTTTGTGAATTAGAAATCTTTAAAAGGATAGGTACTGCCTGATCAGTTGGAAGAATATCCTCTCCTAGGAATGGAACCTTTATTCCTGGATTTACCAAATGCATCTATGATGTATATTGAGGAAACTATGGAATGGCAGGTTCATTTTGATGTATCTTTTACCTTCCATGGGTCCAGAGTAGGAGTAATGCTCATCACTCCAATAGGGAAGGTCATACCATGAGCATTGTAGTTGGGATTCCCATGTACACATAACATTGCAGAGTACGAAGCACTCATCACTAGCGTCAAGCTAGCTATTACATGAAACATCGACAATTGTGAGTAATTGGGGACTCCCAACTTATCATAAAATAGGTTAATGATGAGTACAAGGTTAAATATGAGAAGCTTATTCCGTATAAGAAAATGGTTGAAAATTTGAAGGAATATTTCACACAATTCATATTTGAACAAAAACCAAGGTTGCATAATAGATTCGTGGATGCTATGGCTATTATTGGTTCTCTCTTATGTATAGACCCTAAATAAATCAAGATTCCTTTCTTCGTGGAACATTTACAGTACTGCATATGATATGTCGGAGTCATGTTTGGCATGTGAAGTTGTTGGTCCTCTATCCCCTTGGTATGATCCTATCTTTCAATACCTACAAGATGGCACTTTTCCCCCTGACATCACCCATTTTGAAAAGAAATCCCTTATTCACCACATAGCCCATTATACCCCCTAGGAGGCACCCTTTATTGTCATAGATATGACAGTAATCTCCTTCGTTGTTTGGATGTTCTGATTCTATCCATGTAATTAAGGAAGTACATAGTGGTATTTGTGGAGCACGGACTAGTGGCATGGTCTTTTTGCTAAAAATCTATTGAGAGTAGGCTATTATTGGCCTACCATGGAATCTCGATTGTTGTAACTTCATAAAGAAGTGTGAACTATTCCAAAAATATGGAAATTTAATACATGCACCAAAGACAAGCCTGCAACCAATTGCAACACCTTGGCCATTCTCTAATCGGGGCTTGGATCTCATAGGGAAGATCAATCCTTCTTCATCATATGGTCATACTCACATGATCACTGCCACCGAATACTTTACTAAATGGGTAGAGGTTGTCCCTCTTAGCTATGTCACTAGTGCATAGATTTCAAAATTCATCATGAACCATCTCATATGCCATTACAGGACCCCCTTGACCATTATCACCAATAATGGTAAATGATTAAAAAATAAAACTATTAAAACATTGTGTCAACACTTCCATAGCTAACTTAAGTGGTCTACCCCTTACTACCCTCAAGGTAATGGATAGGAGAAGCCGCCAATAAGACCCTTGTACATATCATGGAGAAAATGGTCAAGTAAAACCAGCCGTAATCGGCATCTATAGATACATCCTATCCTCTGGGCCTATTGTACTTCCATCCGCACTCCTACATGTGTCACCCATTATTCACTTGTCTATGGCACTTGAAGCCATCATACCTTTTGAAGTGGAGATTCCCTCCCTGAGAATATCTCTTAGAGACTATCTTGATAAAGATGAAGACTATAGAGTTGCTTGCCTAGCAAAGTTAGAACTATTAGATGAAAGGTGTATTGGAGCACTCAATCACATAAAAGTATATCGAGAATAGAGTTTTAGAGGATATAAAAACACATCATCCATCAGAATTTGATGTAGGTGATCTAGTTCTCAAATAAAATAAGAAGAACTGTCAAAGACAGAAAATAAAGGAAAGTTTGAGGCTCACTTGTTAGGTCCTTATGTTGTAATTGTAAAATATGGATCAGGAGCCTACAAAATTACATATTTAGATGGTGAAGAGCTTCTAAAACCTATGAATTCCATGCACTTTAAGATTTTCTATGCTTAGGCATGACAAGAATATCAAATAAGAACTAAAAATTAGAAAAACAAAGAAAAAACAAGCGAAAAATGGAGAAATGAGAAAAATAGTAAAGAAAAAGAAGGTCGTCCTCATGTGAAAACCACACAATTATGGTGTAAGGGGTAGGTCTTTGAGTGAAAACCATCTTTTGGTACTCAAAGAAGATTCACCGGACACAAGTTACTGCTTGCTGCTGGAAGGACGAGTAATCGTTACCACTTTCTTTGATACGACTTTTTCTACTAGGTGTAGGAACCCTTCTAGGATCACCTTTGCCTTGCCATGATCTGGTTTGTTTGCTCTTATATATAATGCATGGAGGACATCACCTTTGTATACTCTCATCTAACGACGAGCATGAAAGTACCATTTTCACCTTCTCACACATGCATGCATGGCATTTTGCCTTTTGTATATTCCCACATCACGCTGGGGGCATCCACACTTCTTTGTTCTTGTACATTGCTTTCAAAACATGACCTTGGAAAATACAAAAACATTTAGAAAATGATACACAAAAATCTAAATATACGGAAAATTTCCTTTTCAAGGATAAAGCTACATTCATCTCATAATGTTATCTTAGAGAAACTTAGACAATAGTGACAAATGTATCTATGAAAACTTATCTTTTTAGATAAACCAAAAAACATTAGAAAATATGTCAATGTTGTTCTGCAAAAATAGGGTAGTGCTATAATTAATTTTAGTTGTTGGTTTGTATAGTTTTGATGTACTTAGTCTACGTGGATTTGTTTGTTCTTTAAATGGATCATTTACTTATCTCGATTTTGAATCTTGTTTGATTTAAAATTATGTATTGCATTACATACATTTGGGAACTCTCATGCTTGTAAACAATTGTTATAGGCTTCTTTATTTGTTATGTGGATCTATTTTAAGTTCATTTTTACTTGCTTAGATTAGATCTCATTTTAATCTCTTGTTAAGCTTGTGCATGTGTTTTTTAGTTGTAGTTTGTTGTGTTGTTTGTATGTGTATATTTGTTTAGTTTTGTTAAATTTTGCTTACATGTTTTGCACAGTTATTTCTTATCACATCTATCATTTATCATTGCATCACATTTCTAACATCATTCACTACATCATATATATAAAAAAATGCTAAGTATTACATCATGCATATATGCTAAGCTAATCATCACATATCGTATCATCAATGGGGGCAAGAGGGTTTCGCATAATAAAAATCTATCCCCCACTCCAATATCATCTAGTATCATCCCAAAGTGCTAGAATAAAAACTCGAAACAAATCATGAATCCAAATCATGTGGTGTTATATACAAATACATCATCAAAAATGAAAGCAGGAAATATACACATTTTTAATCTAAGGTATGTTGCATACATAAAGGAAATAACAAATCATTCATCATAAATCCATCATAATGTGATACATCAAAATTTTCACATATATACATGTATAAGCTCGTCCGTGTTAGTACTCAAAAAAATACATCATTGATACACTATGCCATCAAAAGGGGCATGCATCAAAAATAATCTAGCCTTCATCATGAGGCATTATCAAAATAATGGTATACACAACTCTACATCAAAATCAGCCTTCATAAAGGCATGGATACAAGATATCTCTGTAGAAAAAGAATATAGAGATCAACCACAGCTCTCGCCCTCACCAGGGCTCCCAGCTCTGTCACCTGGTCGATGAAACAATGGTGGCTATGGTGGACCTACACTAGGTGTACCACCAAACTATCTAGATGGCCCCTGTCTAGCCGGTTGCTTTGGTATGGGCTGCCTAAATGATTTATTTGAATGACTAGATTTCGTGACTTGGAGCGGTCGTGTACTCGCATCTCGACTACTGAAATCATACTACTCGCCGATCTGATGGAACTGCCTTGAAGTATGTAGTCCTATAGTACAAGGCCTCACCACCCAATCTCATCGCATCTCGTATCATGTCCGCTTCTCCAGAAGCAAGAGTTACTTGTAGGGTGACATTTCACTAGCTTGTCAACCTACTAATATCATCCTAAGCCTGTCCTAAGGTAGGAGCCTCTCGATCTCTGTTTGTGGTAATAACCTGTAGCATTTGGTCTCATGCCTGATTTCCCTATGTAAAATAGCCCGTGATTGTGCCTATGCATGGTCCCTCTAAGCAACAACCATCTGCACCCGAATTTGGGACTGGTGTAGAAGGCTCAATATCTAAGCACCTTGTGTGGCCATCTCTCGCATCTAACTCTACCATGAGGCACTACTGCTGGCTGGGTAGTATGTGCCCTACCTACGATCCTCTTCGCTATCAAAATCTACACTTGGGCAAGTGCTTGGTCTTGCTCTTTTGTGAGGTCCTATACCTATGCCCTAGCTTCTTCTCTCTCACCAGCCACATGTAACTGTACATCAATAACCACCTATAACTAATGCTGAAAAGCAGCCCACTGCCCACCAGTGCTGCTACTCTCTGGAATATCAAGTGATGGCCCCTCCTCTAGAAGTACCTGCTGAAGGGGGGTATATATCCCCGCTCGAATGCCCACTAGGGGAAAATCTATATCCACTACCCTGTATACCTATCTTGACCTAGGTCTAGGGCCCTATCCCTATGGCTACCATGGTACGAGACCCTATCTCCTACCCCTAACATAATCGGGCCCACTCTCATCATCGTCATCATCACTATCAGCTCCACCCTCACCACCACCGGAGGAGGTCTCACACCAACATCATATTCCACTCTAGGAATACTCAAACGATATGGAAGCACACTATGGTACCATGGCCCGTACTCCGACATAGTGTTTGGATCTCTAATCGCCACAACGTATCCACATAACAGGTACCACTGTTAAAAACTTGATTGCTCTGTCAAGGGAAATCTTTAGACCCATATCAAAATTCTCTCTGTATTTGCGAGTATACCATCTATCTAGCCAGAAAAATCCTCGATAAGGCCAAGCTACCTATAGCACCAATCTACTCTTTATAAACCCCACATATAGTTGCATCTACCCAAGATAAAATTCTCAATCGTAGCAAAGTGTTGAGCTATAAACCATCCTCTAGCCACTTTGGAAGTTTCTATAAGGCTCCATATAATGGAAGCCTACCATAGCTCATCCAACTCACATCGATAATGGTATTTAACTCCCATAAATGGTCACACATTGTCCCCTACCGAGACCTAGCCTATCGTAGAAGGCTCGTCGAGAGCTTGAACCCTCAGAACAACTAAAGGGTGACCAATATCAATGTGGTCCCATGCCCAAATCTATAGAAAATGAGTTGGCCCTACCATCTTCTTGTACTAAGTGATCAAATGGAGGTCCCAGTGTAAGTGTGCTAGAATGCACTGACCCCAGTAGTAGGTCTCTCCCTACACCAAACCAAGAATCACTCCCGGGATTCCAAGTGAAAATGAAGCACCAGTCTTGTGAGGGAGTAGAACTCCACTGACAAAAGCCATCATATAGACCACTACTCGGCCTAACTCTTGCTCATCTATACATTATGATAATATGATGGATATCTTGCACCATGGTAAAGTAGTGACACCGAAAAAATGTATGATATGTCGCGTAATATCGGTCCGGTGCTAGTAGTCTTGATAAGTTGTCCTTGAATTGGGACCCACATAATGCGCCATACATCCTCTAAGGTAATGGTAATCTCTAGGTCGGGAGGTGAAAGCACCGACTCATTTGTGCCATCACTTTTTATGGATGTCAAAAGGTGTGATCTAATTTAATCTATGGCATCTCCACCACATGAGACAATCTTGTCACATGTAAAAGGCTCTCAAATTGAATCTATAATCATCGTGAAACTATGCTTCTATCATAGCTAATCGGCCGTAGCGCCACGAGTCTAAAGAAGCTGCAACATATGCTACAAAATCAACACAAGTGTTAGGCACTTACGTATTTTTATATTTCTTTTTCTAAGAAAAATAATTCTTTTAACACATCTAACTTACTAATTATTCCTCTCTTCTAATGTACTCTAGTCTAAATTATTTTTCTATACTTAGCTATATTTAGATTATCTTTTCTCACTTCAAATCTAACACCTATACACCTCTTTTGGCACTGCGTGCCTAAACAATGTGTATACACCCTTACAAATGCATACACACCATAAACCTCTTTCTTCTCCTTTTGGCATAGGCTATAAAGGACACATACGCACCCAGTATGACACCTACCCACTGTTTCGATGCGCACACATGCACATGACTATTTTAACCTATAACGATGCATACGCACCCCCAACTATCAAGAAATTTTTTTTTGTACGCAGTACGCGTGTGCATACCCACCTCTTTAAATGGATACGCGTACACATACCCGCTTCTTCCAAATAGGTGCGCGTACATGGCTTGCCTCCCATGAATGGATGTGCATGTGCATCCATGTCCATTTTTATGCATGCACATGCATGTACCCATCAAACCGATGCATACGCCCACGTACATGCATCAAATTCCATCCTACCTACCCTATAAAACCCTAAAAAGTAATAAATGTGTAATTAATAGGGAGGGATAGGCCACTCACGAAAGGTCCATCTGCTGGGTCCCGCATGTACTCTTGTATGCAATCCACATGCCTCATCCTCCTTGGTATTCTCACCATCTCACTCTAGGGCTATCACTTTTGATCACGGTAAAAATTTGCAAAGGCTCTGGTAGAAATGAATTGGTTGTGATTGTTTTACCGACCCTGGGTGGTATATTAACCCGTCACGATACCCCTGTGGCATGTTTTCTTTTCCATGATCATTCTAGCCTTCCTCTATTCGCTATGATAATTACTTTTGTATTAAAATAATTATTTTTACTAATTTTTAGTTGCTGGGGCACTTCGTGCCATCCAACTTTCACTTCTCTGTTCCATTTGAAATAATTTACAAAAGCTGTTAAGGCAGCTTTTCAAGTCTTTTCCCACCTTTTCCTCTATTTTCCCTATCGTGATAATTATTTACTAATTTATTTTAAATAGATTATTTTCGACCCATTTTTCTTCTTGTGGGAATATATTATGGCTTTCTGACAGCTTTGCCTTCCCACTATCGCCCTTGCGTGTATTTTTAGAAGATCTTAGATCTTTTGAAATTCTTCTGACTGATCAAAAATTCAAAAAAATCAAAAATTCCAAAAAGCCAAAAACATTAAAAACTTCAAAAATGGCACAAAAATTGGTTAAAATTGATCATCTACGACTTAAATATGTGTCTATTACATGGCACTCATTATAGATCTTTCTTTGACATTTTCAAATCATTTGAAACAATGACTACGCATCGCCAAAATCTTCAATCACCTACACAATCTAAGTTTCTTACTTTGTCTATATACTTTGGGGCACTAAAGGTTGCTCGGTATTGTTTTCGTCATGCACATATCTTTTCTCCGGACTCCAAGTGTCCTCCATCTTTCCCCTTGTATAATACACCTTTCTTGGGGCATCATTCTTCACCCTTTTCGTTTATCAAAACATTTGGGACTTCATCTTGATAACAAAATATTTGTACAACTATCTTAAACATTGTTGGTTTAAGTGTGTGTGATTGTACTTATTTCCCTGTTAGGTGATTTTGTTTATTTCTTGTATTGCATTACATTCATGTATATTACATGGAGTTGGTCATTTTTAGCAAAGGGAAGTTGTTTACATCTTAGCTTTTCATTTCATTTTACGCTTCAAGTCGCATGCTCACATTTTAATAAGGACCCATGAGGAGGATTCTAAGAATGATGATGATTAAGTATTAGTAGCAATTGATTTGTGCATAGCTCAATATCTCTTTTTTCTAAGTTTCTCATCTTCTCTATCCACTTCCCTCTTTGTTGCTTTTCGATCGTTGATCGATTTTCTTCATCACCACATCGACACTCGAGGGGACATTCATCATCCTTCATCCTATTAATTTTTCTTCTACCCCTTCAAAAATTTCTCTACTTGTTTACGTTTTCTACTTTCTTTGAAGTAACATAGCTTACATCACCTCTAGGAGGAGGGGCAAGCACTAAAGATTCTTCCCTTTGCAAATTGATGGCACAAAGCCAATTAGACCTATCTAACTCCCCTCTCACGACATCCTTTTAGTCATTTTCCCTCTTATAAACCATTTAAATAGGCTATTATAGCCTCGTTCTAACTACATTAGCTTCTTATTTCCTTCTAGATTTATTTTATTAGCTCTAGAAGATCAATCCACTTCATTGGATTGATTAAGCTCCTTAGAAATCCTTCCGAAACCCTAATTACTCTCTAAGAGAGATTAATTAGTCTAACGTAGGTTAAATACCTTAAACATAGTCAAATCAAACTTTGACTTTCTAAAAGTGCGTTTTGGACTTTAGCCTTTGTCCCACATGCACCCAAGTCTCCCTTTTCTTCCAAACTAAAAACTATAAATAGGGCTATATCCCTCCCTCATTTCTGAGAAATCTCTCTTCTTAAGCATAGATTATAGCAAATTGTTTAGGATTTAGATTTTATTTAATCTTCTTCCATTTGAGCTAAAAGCATTTGATTTTGTATTTCATAGCATTAACATGGAGTAAAAGGGAAGATCTATTGGCCTTGAGGCCATTAATGGGTAGATCTCTTTCTCTTAAACACATAACTGAATGCTTAGATCCTCTTAGGTTCGTTATTTCAAGCTTTCAAAGAATAGAGATTAACTTTATTTTCTTAGTTTGCATGTTTATTTCAAATTAATGCATGCAAAGAAGAAAAACTTGTTCATTTCTTATCACATGGTCCATTGATCATATTTTTAAAAGCCTTTGGGGTTTCTCTAGAGATTCTTCCCGAAATTCATGGCTTTTGCAACTTTAGACACTTGTAGTTTAATCACTACACTATTATTTCTAATGGTGCAAGAACGCTTCTTCCCTTCGCAAATTGATGGCACACCACCAATTAGACTTATCTAACTCCCCTCTCATGACACATTTTTGGTCATTTTCCCTCTCATAAACCATTTAAATAGGTCGTTATAGCCTCGTTCTAACTACATTAGCTTCTTATTCCCTTCTAGCTTGCTTCTATTAGCTCCCTGGAAGATCAATCCACTTCGTTGGATTGATTAATCTCCTTATAAATCCTTCCAAAACCTTAATTACTCTCTAAGAGAGATTAAATAGTCTAACCTAAGTTAAATACCTTAAACATAGTCAAATCACACTTTGACTTGCTAGAAGTGCTTGTTGGACTTTAGCCTTTGTCCCACATGCACCCAAATATCCCTTTTCTTCCAAACTAAAAACTATAAATAGGGCTATACCCCCTCCCTCGGTTCCTAAATTCTCTCTCTTCCTAGCATAGATTATAATAATTTGTTTAGGCTTTAGATTATATTTCATCTTCTTCCATTTGAGCTAAAATCATTTGATTTTGTATTTCATATCATTAATATGGAGTAAAATGGAAGATCCATTGGCCTCGAAGCCATTAGTGGGAGATCTCTTTCTCCTAAACACATAATCTGAATGCTTAGATCCTTTTAGGATCATTTTTTCAAGCTTTCAAAGAATATAAATTAACTTCATTTTCTTAGTTTGCATGTTTATTTCAAATTAATGTATGTAAAGAAGAAAACCTTGTTCATTTCTTATCACATGGTCCATTGATCGGATATTTAAAATCCTTTGGGGTTTCTTTAGAGATTCTTACCCCGAATCCATGGCTTTTGAAACTTTTCATTGAGCCCACCTACTTTCATATGAAACTAATAAAGGATCTCACAATCATCTGGTTGCCGAAATTATGACTGTCAAAGTTGAGATCAGTAGATAGTAAATCACTTATACACACAAGTTCCTATTACGGAAATGCATTAATGCATGTAATTCAATATTTTATGTAACAACCATGCATTTTCGAAAGAACTCATAATAAATCTACATCTGAGTCATTTGGTGATTTGTTGGCATTTCAGTGTGGTTCACAAACTTGTGTAATTATAAGATAAATAAAACAGTGATTGGCATTAAATATAGTCTCTCATTTGATCTATGGCATAAATCGGTCCTGGCCGAATGAAATCTAGGTTATTGGAAAAACTTGCTTTCCACATTATTGGAGAACTTGCACTTCATGTTTGATAGTTAAATAAATTAACTAAGGAGAATATCAAATTTACGAGATCATAGGAAACTTATACCGTGGGTGGAGGTAGATAGTTGTTTATAAAACACATAAGGCTATTGGTGTAGGGTTTAAAGAAAGACGATAAACAAAGAAATTGAAATCAATTCATGGTTTATGCAATAGAAAATATAAAATGTGTTTGACACAATGTGCAGTAACTTCTCAAAGAGTAATGAAATATTAATGTAAATTTTTTCCTATCGTGCTTGAATCCAATAAAAGGATATTAAATGGTTACCTCGGTAGTATGCTAGGACCAACATGGGCATCCAGGTGCAGGTTGGGTCAACTCTGATGTGACCTAAAAGGATGTAAATTTACTACGAGAGCAAAAGAAAAATCATGGCATTCTGTTTAAAATGGATCATGCTCAATACATCAATTACATTTACATGGCTACTTGTTTGAATCTAGGATCTTATCATATGTATGTTTATAAATTTATAATATTACTCTGTTCTTGATGCGGTCATTTCAGTGGTCTAATAAGAACCATACTCCAATTAGGGATGCAAATGTTTTTGGGGTAGAGGAATCCATAAAGTTTTGCAAAGTACTGACAGAAAAGGACTCAGACGATACATTATAGTGCAACTGCAACATGGAAGAGAAGATTTTATTTGTTGACATGTCTTGAGATTACTCGAAAAAAAAGTTTACAGCAAACTTCTCACTCCCCTTAAGCGGAACTACGGCGTGTAACTACCAAGCAAACACCATGCACCACATTCCAAATTCCAACTTCCCCAAACACGACGTAACCTTGCTCCCCTCGGAGCGGCCACTAGTATAAATATCAATATACCATTAATGAACCTCGATAATAAATTAAAACATTGATTAATATAAATATAACGTTTTAATAGCATTTTAAATTCTTAAAATTATTTCCATATATATTTTCTGTTTTTTTAAATTTGAATTTGAAATTGAACCCGGTACAATGCCTGTATCATTTCTTATTAGTAGAACCTTAGTGGATAGTTTTTCTAAAAAAACTATACCATCATACTCACCCTTGGACCACAATCTATTCAATAAAAAAAAACAATTAGTGAAACTGAAATATCTTCTATTAATGGAACTGGAGTATTAGGCTTTTAATATTTCATCCATATACAAAAATTAAAAAAACAATTAATTTGAACTGGAATATCTTTTACAAAGTCCTTCAAAGATTCACATTTTCAATGGAGTATCCTATTGTATAACGGACTGGTCGGTTGCCAAACTGAAGAATCCGCCTACAGAAGGTTCCTAAAAACAAACCAAAGCGTAGAATACGCAGAAATTAACAATTTATAAATCTCATCTTGGCATGCATGGAGTTACCAGAGTCCTCATTTTGTGCTCGAGTTTTAGTCTTTAGAAGATATGAATAAATTGAAATGGTTTGTTTCGGTGGTTCTGTGCGCGGTGATTTCATTGCCAGGTATCAGATCTGTTTGTATGTTTAATCAGCTTCTATTTTTGACTAAAGCTAGTTTTCTACACAAAATGTACCAAATGTTTTCGTTACTTAAAGTATTACTAATTGAGAGGTACTTATTCTATGGAATAAGATTACAATACAGGTTCATTTTTGTTTAATCTTTTAAAATTTAAAGTTTATTTGATAGGTACCCACTTGATCTTCAACCAAATTGCGGTAACAATTAGTAATCATTGAATTGATTTTCTTCCTAAATTTTCATGGTTCCTACAAAGTTTCTTAATTTATTGGATAAGTACCCACTTGATCTTCAACCCACTTTATCTATAACCAAAATGAGGTAACAATTCGTATTCATTGAATTGATTTTTTCTCAATTTTTCATCATTCATGATTCCCAAAAAGTTTCTTAATTTATTGGATAAGTACTCACTTGATCTTCAACCAAATTTCCGTAAGAATTCAGAATCGTTGAATTGATTTTTTTCCCACATGTTCATTGTTCCTAAAAGTTTCCTAGATTTTTTTAAACACAACTCTGTAAAATATTCTTTGTTCTTAAAAAGTTTCTTGAATTTTACAGGAATGGAGATGTGTTACGCAGCTATAACGGTGAAGAACAACAAGCTTCAGCAATTCCCAGCATATGAAAACAAATTTATACCATTGTATGCAGGGAAAAGGTTTTCGCCGTTCAAAAAATGTTCGAGTTGTAAGTGTTGCAATGCAGGGAATAAAAACTGCGTTCAGACGTCATGTTGCTATGTAATTGATTGTAATCAGCCGAACACTAAATACGGTACATGCATGTTTAAGCCAATTTCATGTGGCTGCAACGGTTGTAATTAATCACTGTTTCCACGGGGTGCGACTATGGTTATTGATTAGATATAAATTTAAGATGTGGATCTTTCCTATTTTTTTGGCTGTAATGGTTGTAGTTAATCATGGTGTTAACTTTATAGATTTACAGTTTCGACGGTGCCGCACGCCTGGGATTTGATGGTCTGTGAATTTTTTTTGCATATTTTAACTGTAATTCATAATTTAATAAAATTTTAGAGTAGTTGCTTTTCCAAACAATAATTTATTTATTTTTGTAAATCATAGCTAGAAAAATCTAATATATTCAAAAATATTAATTTAGAAATATAATATGAGTATGATCTTTTCTAAAAATAAATTTAAAATCTAGCTGATTTATTTTCAATTATTATTTCTAAGTTATTTGAAACTACAAGATATTTCATAATGATTTTTCGCATTTTAAAATGTATTAATCTAATTCCACTTTAAGTAAATTTAGAATGATTATCTCCATCCGGGGTTGGATTTTGCAAGGCGTTTAGACGTTTTTAGTCATTTTAGATGTCAAAATACAGCCACTTTTAAAATATGACCGTCATGATTGACATGTAAAAATATAATTTAAACGTCAAAATGACATGTATATTACAAATTTGACATATATATATATATATATATGTACATATATACATATATATACATATACACATACATACATACATACATATATATATATATATATATATATAAAGTTAATAAATTAAATATTAATTCTTTTTGAGATTCATGAAAAATACAATATAAATAAAAATAGAAATTTTCAGATATAAAGAAAATAAAAATAATAAAATCTTAATATCTTATTAATGATTATGAAATAGAAACATCTATTAATTTTGATTTTCAATTAGTTTTGTTTGATTTCCTTTTTAGTTTTATTTGATTTTTTGTTTAGCTTTTTCTATTGATTTTTGATTTGTAATTGTTTGTTTTATTGTTATTTGTTTGATTTTTTACAAATAAAGATTGGAAACTGCAATTATTGCAATAAATGTGAAATTTGAGAACTTGGATGTAAGAAGATAGCACTCATTTTATAATTATTTATTTCAATTTAATTTTAGAAAGTCATATAAATTTATTGTTTCAATCTTGTGGATGTAAAATTTTACTCAATTTTTGTATTTTATAATAGTTATTATAAAAATAAATTTGACGTGCATATTATATTTTGAACGTCAAATGACATCCATATAATTTTTAGACCATCAAAACATGTAACATTGAACATCAAAATCTAGCACTGTCTCCATCCAATCTAATTTTCATTTATTTTCAATGTAAATTTCATTTTAATTTCAAGTAGAAAGAAGTTTAAAATATTAATCTAGTGTTTAATTGTTGTATTATTTCTTGTTTTTTTCTTTTTAATACATATTATAAATTTGGTCGATTTTTACATTTAGAGGTTTATTTTCTTTTCATATTAAATGGACAAAAGAAATAACTCGATATTATACAAGAAGTACTAATGAATTTCTATTTTAAAACAAAATTTTAGTTTAAGTTAATGGCGGTAACTTTGTCCTCAAACTTGAACCCAATGTGTAGCCATGTAGCGATATGTGATAACATGTTTGTTCGAATTGACCTTGCATTCCATTCATAGATAATATTGAAAAGATAAATTGAAAAATGTATATAAATCAAGATCTGTTATATATTTTCTTTTAACAGCAGAGGTGACCATCAAATTCCAAGCTTGAACGATGGTTATTGAAAAGATATTAATTACAGCTATGAATCTATTGTTTTTATGAGGCAATAAATGTGGATTGAAGGTTGTGGCTGTCATGTCACGTGATTTATATATAGAATGGTTGAATGTATGTTTCTTTATCACTAGGTTATTCAAATTTAAATTATTACACAAAAGAGATAGGATGAAAATTCACACCATAAAACAAATTAAGATATATAAATTGTTTTTAAATTCTTTAGCTAAATAAATTCCTGTTAATGTCCCGAATTTAGGGAATTCTTATTTACAATTTATAAATGTGGTGATTAATTTTAATTATTATAGATAAATTATTAAGATGAGATAAAAATTTACAACATAAGGTAAATTAAGAAATTTAATTTCTTGATTTCAATAGTAGAAATATAAATTCTTTTCGAGATTTATTTAACTTAAAAATTCTTCTAAACACCCCAGACTTTTGGGAATTATTATTCCACATTTCCAAATTGAAGTCAGCTAAAAGCATTAATCCTCACCCTAGTAACTAAAATAACAATTGCTACTTATTTTGAGATATTGAGATTTTTCTATTGAACTCGTTAATTGCCAGTGTTTGTGTATTTTTGTATAAAGGGTGATTACTTTAAATTACAATGTTTCGGGTGTCTCTTTTATGTGTTGCTTGGTATTGAAAGTATGTCCTTATATTATGTTTGAATATATTTTTATTCCTTTTTGTTTGACAAGTTTTAATGTTATGGTACTTTTCTTTGTTCTTTACATGTTTCTACAATTTTTACGTAGGAAAGCATTTTTCCTACGAGGGAGGATGGCTGAGTTTGAAAACTGTTATACATCGGACGGTGGAGAGGAGTTTGGCAGGGTTGCGTTGAAATCCTGTGACTAAAAACTTTCCACACAACGGTGAACTCATTTTTGTTTATCTGATTTTCCCTTGCCGTATTATAGTTTAAAGCTTCTTACGTAGAATCCAGAGTAGCGATGGTACCCACGGGCTTCCCACGAAAATAAACCAGGGAGCAAAAGGGGTTTGGCATGATGAACGAGGCATTCGCAAACCAAATCGAAAGTTCATGATGGGAGAGTTCATTGTGGTTTCCTATGCATCAAGCCGCATAGAGATTTTTATAGGTTTTAATCCCCCTTTACTGCTAATGATATTGGTCAAGTCATAAAGAATTTTTTTCTTCCAGGGATCTGCGCTCCAAGATTCAACGGCCTCGACCTCATTTTCAGCATGAGTGTGACATCAGAAAAGCCAAAAGACATGAACTCTGTCGTTACCATACTAGAACGAATTTTGCACACAAAGTGTTTGTGAAAATGTCCTAAAATTCAGAAGGCCAAAACCAGGGCTCTGATAATACATTTATGTAGATTTCAGTGCCAAGAAATGTGATTCAATGTTGGTGGCAGTGCAGAGGGGAAACTTCGCGGAGTTGGAGAAGGGGATTGGGCCAACCAGGTATGCAGTGAAAATGAAATGGATCACGTTTATGCAAAGGAAGTCAACAGAATGGAAACGCAATGGATTGGGAAGTCGGCTTTACTTCAGATATAAATGCAATGGATGCAAAGGCGGCAAGGACAGTAGCAGCATGTTCTGCCCACAATATTTAAAAACAATAATAATAAAAAAGGGAAAAGAAAAGGATGAAAGAATTGTTTTCACTGGTATTAGGTAACAGGTAATTTATTTGGTAGAGACGTGAATGGATTACGTGAGCCCCGGCGCGCCCCCATGTGAAGGCACATGGGCATCCTCAATGGATCTGCAGACAGGTCATTTTCCTGGCAGAAAATAATACAAGCACTTTATTTGAGATCCGTAGGCTTTGACCAAGGTGAAACGAAGTTAACATTGTAAATTTAGCAGAATTGGATAGTTCCAGCGATTTGGAGATTACTAGTCCGTGTTGAAAGGAGATCTTGCCCATTGCCATCCCAAATCATCCCTGTGCACAGGATAAATCTGTACCCTAGATATCTCATCATTTTATTTTATACAAAATGATCGATCTGGGGTTGTATCTGCAGATTAAGCGGGTTCAATGTCTTTGAGAGGACTTTCTATTGTCGTAGTTTTGTTTGTTGTATCCAGAGGAGAAGAAGAAGATTGAGGATTAGGAGGCACGTATTATCTGACTGTTGTTTCTGTTTCTTTTACTTCTATGCACCCATGTTGTGTGCATTGTAACTTTTACAACACCATTCTCATAGCAGATGAAGGATAGCTCCTCGTTTTCCTTCCTCTTTATCTTTTATTTCGAGTGGATTTTGCATTGATTAAGAATTTGAAAGAGCTCTTCTCTGTTATCCCACGTCTATCCAAGAACTTTCTTCTGGTCTTGACCATGTGGGCAGCAATGACTGCAGGATGTGTTGAAAATGGGTTCATCGAAAAGGCTTTTTATCTTGTAAGCTTAAGCAAAATGAATGGAAGTAAAATGAAATCTCTTCCATGTCGTCTTTTTGTTGATTGGAGTTGCTGTTCTTTTCAGATCCATGAAATTCAGAGCTTGAATCTACTGGTTTCAACCATGTAATGACATTTTTGATCCCATTGTATTTATCCCCTGCAGTGTGTCGTCTGGTATATACCCCACACCCATTTATGTTGGAGACGAGTTTGGGTTGGGTTGCTTCTTATACTGTTGTTTCTCATCGTTGCTTTCCAAAGATAGATGTAGAGATGACGATAAAGAAACACCTTTTCCAGCATAATCTCAGCCCGTGGCAAAATAAGAATTTTGGAACAGGGTACGAACAATAGAATCTAGTTTTTGGTCATATGTTGTAGTTGCAAGTTCCCTGATAGACATGTATGTGAAATGTGGAAGCATTCAAATGGCTTGCCAACTTTTTGACTACTTGAAAAACCTAACATGGTGTTTTGATGAAGCATGGGTGCACAACGAATGGCTTGGGTTTTCACATGACTATCTGACATCATCTCGGGAAAATGGTTATCTCAATGGATCACGAGTGTAAACCACCTAGAGCCGCTCATACGCAGTTTACTCATCGTTCCCATGCATTTTTCATCTCACCTTGTCCTTCATAATTCTCATACTTTAGTTTTACATTTGTAACGAAATAAATTTAAAACCTTAGAGTATCTCACATTCAATTATTTTATATAAACTTGTTTTGCAAAACATTAAAATGAAATTTGGCACTTATGTAACCCAAATAGCACTTGGTAGCCAAGCATAAACTTAAACCCCTCCTTTGGACATAATCTGGAAAACTTCAGAACCATAGTATTAACGTGAAACAAAAAAACTCCTCCTTATGTCTTTCATTACTTACTTGTAATTTTATCATCATCCATGGTTGCAACCACAACATTATGCACTACTAGACCTAGGGTATCAAAATTTAGTGCTCAATCTGTTTGTATTGGCGAGAGCTAAATGAGTCAACTAAAACAACCTTTGTCTACATTGCAAAGTTAGAAAAAAATAATTTCTAGATACTTGCAAAACAACACTCCGAGCCCCATAAAAAAGATGTCAAGTGTTGTATGTGTTCCTTATTATGTAGAGAGTTGCATCAAGCATTAGCTCGACCCCATTTGACCGTTTGTACTCTCTTCGTCGCTTCTCTAGGAGCCCTATTACTCGTTTTGTACTTTTAAAGAGCCTTTATAACTAAAAAGATGGCTTTGATTTTTACCCACCGTTTGGTCCTTGAACAACGAAATTCTTATCCGCCTTCATAAACCTCTAGTATTTTTACTAGATAATTTTCTTGGAACCTTCGGTTCGGGAAAATCATATTCCTAGTTAGTTTGGCAAAGGCATTGGGTAGGCCTCTAGTAGCAGTTTTGACTAGGTCAAACTGGACCAATTACGACCGGTGGCTCCAGAAAACCCATCACCATTTGAAGCCCATTTCCCGTTCTTAGTGCCTTTGAATTTGATGAATTCCCCATATATAGGGGAACTTATAGGAAATTTCGTGTTGCGCATTCGTCCATCGAACACTAGTTTTGGATATGGTTTTATGATCCTTTGAGCTAACTTTTGATCATTTGCGATTATGTCAATTACGACTAATGGCCTAGGAAAACTTACGAGTCTATCGTAAACCATTTGCTAGTTTTGAATTCTATCCTTCCTCCGAATTCTTGTTGTATAGGAGGACATGAAGAAATTTACCCATGGTGTGTTTTCTCATCGAAGACAACATGCATTTTGCGGTGTGTAATAGTCGATTTAATAATTAGTGTGTTGTATTTTGTAGCTCTAATGTGGAATAAATAAATCTAACCACAATAGGAAACCTTAGTTTAAAACTAGTACATATCTACCCTTGTCGCATGCTCTTTCTTAGCATATAAGAAATTGAAACTTTAGAATGAACTTAAATTTTTTTCTCGATAGCACCTCCTATATTAGGTAACTAAGAGCCCATAGTCGAGTATGTTTAGCAGAAATTTCATAAACTTGATTGTTAGGAATGACGTTATAGTGCCCCCTTCCCTTTGACACATTTTTTATACTAATCATGATACTGTTGATTATATTATAGACATGATTATGGACCTTATTATAGTATGATGATAGATGTAGATCATGGATTATTGTTGACTTGATTTAGTTATGATGTATGATGATTATTAGAGGCATTTTGGATATTGATGATGATATATTGTTTGACATGGTTATATTATGGATTCTGTGCAAACTTGTGATATTTAGAAATTGTGAGTAGACCTAAAAATAGAAATTATTGGATGATGATATAGTTGTTGATAAAACTATAAATTATATTGTTAGATTACTTTGATGTTGTTGTGATTCATATATCTAAATGATTTTGAGAATTATATTTATATTATTTTGGATTTTCTGATATGGCCACAAGGCCGAAAGAGGTATTTGTGTTTTGCAGGTTAAAATATCACAACAAACATTGGGGATTGGAGACTAACCACATTGGAATTCTAGATGATTTCAACAAGGTCACCATGGCAACTAGTATTTGTTTGTGCGTGTTTATGTGTGTTAGGGATTCCCATGGGGGAGATACCTTTAAATATGACCAAGGGGTTATGTGTATTTATTTGTTGGTTCCTTTGTTTATGTTTGCATGTGTTTATTTTGTGGTGCCTTTGCCCCTTTCATTATTCATTAAATGGTGTGTAATTTTGTGAGTAATCATGTTGTTAAGTTAATTAATTAAAATATGTCATAAGAAAGTAATTAATAGAGTTGTTGGCCTTGAATTAAAGTGTTGTAAGAGATGTGTAAGTGATGTGTAAGTTAAATTTTGAGTGTGAAACACTCCACCTTCTTGGAAATTTGAAATTGTCCTTGTAGGCTAATTTTGGAGGCTTGTGGGACAAGTTAAACTTGTCTCATACATCTTAAATTTAATTACCAACCATACCTACGGTTGGAGAGTTGAGATTAGACTTTTATAATACTTTTGAGAAGGAAAATTGTAGGTTTTAATTCCACTTTTCTTACATGATTTAATTTCATTCCTTTGGGGTGTTGGATAGATTTGAGTGTGTAAGTAAACTATCATATTATTCACCCACCTATTTATTATGCATTGGAGAATGAAGTTGACTTTGGGGGTTGGAATTGACGATGTGTGATGTGACATCCTACATAATCCCACCTCATTCTTTTCCCTTCCCTCTTCTATAAAATTCAAATTCCTTACCTTGTTTTGAGTTGCCTCATTTTGGGAGACTTTATTCTTGGGTGAATTCCTTGTTTTTTTAGGAGCTCTTGCTTTGAAGAAGTTTTTGGAAGATTGTTGCATGCTTGTGCTTGGCTGATTTTGATATTTTGCATTGGGATAAAGCTTGTTGTTTTGGAACTTGGGAACAACTCCATCATGGAGAGGATGGAGCTTGGCTCTTGAAATGCTCTTATTTTATGAATGTAAATGTTAATGTATGAATGTTTTGATATGTTTGTGGGTTTTTGGGTAGATGGCCTAGGAATGACGTAGGAAAAGACAATGGGGTTTATTTTGTGGGAGGCACAAGTTTGTTTTAGGGAGGTATAAGGGTGGAGGGAGTTTGGATTTGGGTTCAACCTTACAAAGAAATAGCTTGCATTTATTTACTCATTATGGGGTGCCATAAGAGGTTTGGGAGCCATAAGGGGTACTTGGGAGGCATAGGAATTTCTGGGCTTTGATATACTATATTTTATGGCGGTTTGTAATTTAGGTGGTGATACACATTTCCCCTTTTGGGAGGCATAAGAAGCATCCCCATAGTTTCTTTCTCCTTTTTCTTGCTTGAGGAAGCCTTAGTATTGTTTTTCATGTTTTAATGCGTTGTAAATTACATTCTGTTTTAGACCGTGTTTTTATTGTGAAAGTGCTTGCTAGTGAATTTGTGGAAGCTTGTTGTTACCATGAGTTGGATCACATCTTTTATTGTATTATGGTTGGGGCTCAGGGGCCAATGAAGAAGAATGAATTCTCCTCTTCATAGGATGTCTTGGTTGGGTGTAGAGCGTTTCCTTTCCCCTACTCTTGTTGTGAACACAATTTGGAAGAATGAGAAATCTGCATGTTGCTATCCTAGAGTTGAGATAAAGACAATTTAACGATCCCTTGTGAAATGAAATCGTATTGTAACCTTTCCCACTTGAAGTGGATGAACTTGTATATGTTTGTAATGGAAACATGTTGTAGTGGTTATAAAACTATAAATTGAAATATGAAAGAGACATACTCTATTTGTTCTTTTGAAAGCAAGAAATTGTGTTCTGTATGATGAAATGGAAGAATGAAAGAAGGAAGTTGTAAAGTTTTCATTTGGAATCAATAAATGAATGTATTACCTCTCTCAAATTGCATTGTTGTATTGAATCTGATCATTTCAATGTATTTGAAGTCTCTGTTTGAAAGGAAGAAATACATGTGAGAAAAATATAGAATTTTGTCTTTTGAAATATGTAGAAATTTGAAATCGGGACGTATTTTAGCTCTTGAATAGTTTTATTTGAATAAAATAAATATATTAGATTGGAATTGGAACATATTATAATACTTGAAAGAAGAAAATGGCAAATAAACCTTTTAAAATTTGACCTTTGTCTTGTATTTTCAAACTGGCAATTGTTTAACCCAAAATACACAGACCAAATCTGCAACAAAGAAATAACAAATGAAACATTAATTTGGACATAATAAGATCTAAATGAATTCATCTAGACATTAACACTTAAGGAATTTCTTAGAAAACTTAGCAAAATCGGGCTCAAACCATTTTGCAGTCATTTTGCTGTTAAGAAATGTAAATGTTTAAATTGCAAATCAATAAGACAAATTGAATCTTGAAATCTTTCTTAAATCCATCTAAGAACAATTCTCCATGTCTATTTGACATGCTGAGAGAGGAGGAAGATAGAATTGAACAAATTTTATAAGTTAAATTTTACCAGTTTGCAATGTAAAAGCTCTCGAGATCATTTTTTGAAATTAACTCCTTAAACCTTATCAAAATAAAAATTTAATGATTCTTGAGTCAAGAGAACATCGAGATATTTCCAGTAAAGTTTGCGTTTTCCCAAAAATGAGATTTATATAAAAATTTATGGCCTTTTGAAGTTTTTATTCACTTGGCATAAAAAAAAAAATTGTGAAAAATTTCCTTGGTGGGCCATGGGCCCGAGTTTTTCCTTAGTAGCACTTCAGAAATATTTTTGCAAAATTTTCCTAATTTCCTACCGACCCGCATCCGATTAGAGGATACCATGTGGCACCACAAGGCGTTAGCGAGAGGCGGATCCCTTTGTAAGCATAGCACTTCGGAAAAATTTTGGGAAAATTTTCCTAAGTTTCTCCACCGCCCGCCGCCTTGACGCCTAATCGTAGATCGCCATGTGGCACCATGAGGCATTAGCAGAGGGGTGGATCCCTTTTTAACTTATCATTTTAGAAAAAAATTAGAAAATTTTCTAAATTTTCCCCACCACCCCATAGCCAATCAGGAGGTGCCATGTGGCATTGTGAGGCATTGGTGGAGGAGCGGGTTCCTTTTTTCCTTTGGCGTTTTGAAAATTTTGGGAAAATTTTCTAAAGTTTCCCACCACCCCGACATCCCGCATGCCCAATCAATCATGAGGCGTCAACGGAGGTGCACATGAATTTTACCCTTTTACCCTTCGGGACAATAATCTCGTTTTATCCCCACCCCACTGCTTTCCCCGCGTGGCTTAGGAGGCACCACATGTCCCTTGTGGACTCACGGGAGCACATGTGCAAAGGTTGATTTTCACCCACACGTGGAAAATTTTCAAAATTCTCCCGCGCCCTATCGACCGACTAATCCTCCAAGAAATATTTCTCCCCACGGCACGCAGACACATCGCTTGGGTAAATTTTCTCCCCAGGCCCGCAGCCCGCTCTTGTGGAAAATTTTAACCCCAAGGCCCACGGGCCCATAACTTGAGAAATATGATAAGTTAGGAGGAATTATTTATATCAATGAAAAGGTGAGGAAATTTCTTATACAATGGAAATGATTTAGGAAAATCTTGAATGTGTTAATTTTGAGAAAGAGCAAGTTGAATCTTTAAGCCTATTAGAGAATTGGTATGGTGAGGATTTACCCTCTGAACCTGATTGAACCTTCTAACCCTAAATTTTGGGACCTTGTGATCTCTAATAATTTTTAATAAAAAAATTATATTTCAGTGGTTTCAATTGTTCTCGGAATTTTTAGTGATAACTATTGTCTTATAACATAGTTGTGGACTCTTTTAAACAAAAAAAATTATTCCATAATTTTCCTAACTAATCCTTGGTTGTTCTTGGTTCTCAAGTGGGTTGTTTTTTGTGGGTCTTACACTTGGTATTAGAGCGGTGGTTCAAAATATTAGGCCATTGGGCACACTAGAAAATTCAAGATATGAACCTTAAGCCTATCATACTTTTAAATCTAGAAACCAACTTAGTTTAAAAATTACATATTTTAGTAAACATGGAAACTGAATAAAACTTAGAAAGATGAACTAACTCTCACCCCTGGTATGTGCGGGAGGCACGAGAGACGGGACGAGGGTCTTTTCACATAGACCTAGACTTACGGCGCCGATTCATGATGTAGAAGCCATCCTACCCCAGATTTTGCAGACTCTTCAGGATGTTAATGTTGGTCTACGCGGAGGATCGAAAGGAGGATATGTAGCCGGACATGATAGAGTCACTTCCATTGAAGGTCATGTATCTTCTTGACCCAGCGAGGAGCATGGAGGAGATAACTTCCATGTAGATTTAGCTAGAGTAGAATCACCATAGAGGGGACAGGGTGACTAATTTTCAGGACATAGAGAGAGGTCTCGGAGCCCTAGGCTTAGGGATGAGCATATAGAGAGGCCTAAAGGCCATCAGACCATAGCTACAGATCACATCAGGGAGATCTTGAAGCTTCGGCCATCACATTATTCTAGTGACATAGGTGGATTTCAGGAAGAGGCTTGGTTGGTGAGCTTGAGTGGATGCTTCAAGATCTGTCCTTTTTCTAGTAACATGAAAGCTCATGTTGCGATCCATCTACTAAGGGATGGAGCTGGTGTCGGTATGCAAAAAGGAGTAGAAGCTCCATGTTGATTCTGAGACAGTTACCTGAGAGCTCTTTGAGGAGTGTTTCCAGAGTAGATATTTTTCATGAAGGTTCATATAACAGTGGATAGATGAGATCTATGATCCTTGACATACATCTCTTACGGTGGTGAGTACAAGAGTAGATTTCTCGGATCTACTCCGGTAAGTTGATTACATGCAGGATGAGCAGTGCAGATCCACAGTTCATCCGGGGCCGAATCTAGACATTGGAGTTGCAATGCAGATCCATTGTCCACAGACATTGGGTGAGGCCATCAAGAATGCCTATAGAAAAAATGAGACTCGGGAAAGACCCAAAGAGGCTAGAGAATGATTTTGAGAGACGCATACAATAGATGTGGGATAACGAGATCAAGGGGGTCGAGTACCACTTCCTTGTGGTGGACAGGGTTCAGCACAGTCATCATTTAGACCACAGAAGAATAACATCATTCCCTCCCACCTTATAGACCTCCACAAAGGTTTGATGCACAGAGATGTCAGAGTATGGGGCCTCCTCCTAGGGGTCCCATCATGACACAGGGTGTCTAGAGAGCTCACTCAGTAGGAGCTCGCTAGTAGAGACCTCAACAAACTGCAGCCGGATCATCAGGATCCACACCACAGACCTCTAGAGTACCAGCTGGACCTACTACACAGGGTAGAGGATCATGCAGTTTTTTTGGTTGTGGTGTTACCAAACATTTTTAGAGATACTACCAATGAACCCTAATAATAAGGGTAAGATACAAATCTCAAAACCTACTATTGGTGATATGGGGTGCAATCATAGGATGTACGCACCTTTGGTTGAGAACCACCACGCAGAGCATCGTAGTACAATTATTTGGAGCTGCAGGTAACATTGGTGGTATTCCTACCTTCATTCTATTTGATTCTGGATCTTCGATTCTTTTATTTGATATGTCCGTGGGCTGTTGGGTAGATGGCCTAGGCATGGTGTAGGAGAAGACTATGGGGTTTATTTTTGGGAGGCACAAGTGTATTTTAATGAGCTATAAGGTGGAGGGAGTTGAGATTTGGGTTCCACCTTACAAAAAAATAGCTTGGATTTCTTTACTCATTATGGGGTTCCATACGAGGTTAGGGAGGCATAACATAATGTGAGGAATAAGAGGTACTTGGGGGAGGCATAAGGAATCTTAGGGCTTAGATATACTATATTTTGGTGCTTTGTAATTCGGTGGTGATACCCATTTCCCCTTTTAGGAGGCATAAGAAGCATCCTCATAGTTTCTTGCTCCTTTGGATTGCTTGAGGAAACCTTAATATTTTTTTCATGCTTTAATGTAGTTTTAAACTACATTCGTATTGGAATGCGTTTTTATTGTGAAAGTGTTGCTTGTGTGTTTGTGGAAGCCTGTTGTTGCTATGAGTTGGATCAAATATTTTATTTCATTGTGGTTGGGGCTTGGGGGCCAATGAAGAATGATGGCTTCTCCTCTTCATAGGATGTCTTGGTTGGGTGGAGAGCGTTGCCTTTCCCCTACTCTTATTGTGAACACAATTTGGAAGAATGGAAAATCTGCATGTTGTTGCTCGGAGCTAAGATAAAGAGAGTTTGACAACCCCTTGTGAAATGAAATCGTATTGTAACCTTTCCCACTAGAAGTGGATGAACTTGTATATGTTTTTAATGGAAAGATGTTGTAGTGGTTATGAAAGTGTAAATCAAAATGTGAAAGAGACATATTTTCTCTATTCTTTTGAAAGCAAGAAATTGTGTTTTGTATGATGAAATGGAAGAATGAAAGAAGGAAGTTGTAAAGTTTTCATTTGTAATCAATAAATGAATGTATTACCTCTTTTCAATTGCATTGTAGTATTCAATCTGATCATTTCAATGTATTTTAAGTCTCTGTTTGACAGAAGAAATACAGGTGAAAAATACAGAATTTTGTCTTTTGAAATATGTGAAAATTTGAAATCGAGATGTATTTTATCTCTTTAATAGTTTTATTTGAATAAAAAAACTATATTATATTGGAATTGTAACGTATTATAATACTTGAAAGAAGAAAATGGCAAATAGACCTTTAAAAATTTGACCTATGTCTTGTATTTTCAAACTAGAAATTGTTTAATCTAAAATACAAACACCAAATCTGCAACAAAGAAATAAAAAATGAAACCTTAATTTGGACATAATAAGATTTAAATGAATTCATTTCGACATTAACACTTAAGGATTTTCTTAGAAAACTTAGCAAAATTGGGCTCAAAGCTTTGCTTTGTAGTTGTTTTGATGTCAAGAAATTTAAATTTTCAAATTAGAAATCAATCGAGATAAATTGAATCTTGAAATATTTCTTAAATCCATCTAAAAACAATTCTCCATGTCTATTTGACATGTTGAGAGAGGAGGAAGATCAAATTCAAAAAAATTAAAAGTAAAATTTTTCCAGTTTTCACTGTAAAAGCATGCAGATCATTTTCTTGAAATTGTTTCCTTAAACCTTATCAAAATAAAAATTTAATGATTCCTGAGTAAAGAGGATTTCTAGAGATTTCCAAAAATTCCTTGTTTTCCGAAGCAGAGCTCTCTATCGAATTTATGGCCTTTTGAAGTTTTTCTTCACTTGGCGTAAAAAAAAAATTCAGAAAATTTCCTTGGCGGGTCCGCGGGCTCGCTCGAGTTTTTCCTCTAGTCCTTCAAATTTTTTTTGGAAAATTATCCTAATTTTATCCTCCGCCCGCCAACCTATAGCCAATTAGAGGTGTGACATGGCACCGCGAGGCATTGGTGGAGGGGCGGATCCATTTTTGAGCTTAGCGCTTCGGAAACTTTTTGTGAAAAGTTTCCTAATTTTCCCAGCCACCTCGCTGTCCCGCAGCCTATCGAGAGGCTACCACGTGTCACTACGAGGTGTGGGCAGAGGGGAGGATCCCTTTTAACTTAGCATTTCATAAAAAAATTTGGGAAAATTTCTAAAGTTTCCCATTGGCCGGCTGACCTAACTGGAGCTGCCACATGGCGTCACAAGGCATCACCAGAGTGGGTTCCTTTTTTCCTTTGGCATTTTTCGGAAAATTTTCTGAAAATTTTCTAAAGTTTCTCTGTTGGCCTATCAGCCTGCATCCAATCAGGAGCTGCCACATGGCATCGTGAGGCATCAGCGGATCCACAGTGAATTTTACCGTTTTTTCCCTTCAGTCTCTAAAAATCTTTTATCCCCGCCGCCTTGCTTTTTGCGCGTGGCTTAGGAGGTGCCACGTGTCCCTCTCGGGAATTGTGAGAGCGTGGGTGGAAAGGTTTCTTTTCACCCCCACGCGGAAAATTTTCAAAAGTCTCCCACGGCCCCACCGACCTAACTACTCCTCCGGGAAATATTTTTCCCGTGGTCCATAGACCCGCCCCTATGGAAAATTTTCTCCCTTGGGCCCGTAGGCCCACTCTTGGGGAAAATTTTCACCCCAAGGCCCACCGGCCCATAACTTGAGAAATATGAGGAGTTAGGAGGACTTCTTTATATCAATGGAAAGGTGAGGAAATTTCCTATCCAATGGGAATGATTTAGTGAAATCTTAAATGACTTAGTTTTGAGAAAAATCAAGTTGAATCTTTAATCGTGTGAGAGAATGGGTATGGTGAGCAATTACCCTCTCGAACCTAATCGAACCTTCTAACCCTAAATTTTGGGACCTTTTTGTCTCTAATAATTGTTAATAAAATAAAAGTATATTCCAATGGCTTAGAATTGTTCGGAACTTGTTAGTGACAACTATTGTCTTGTAAACTGGTTGTGGACTCTTTTAAATAAAAAAATTATTCCATAATTTTGCTAACTAATCCTAGGTTATTTGGGTCTCAAGTGGGTTGTTTTTGCGGGCATTACATACATGGTCAAACTATATATGAAGTAAGTAGAACTAATACTTCGTTAGTATCCTAGTGGACTACCAAGTCTTATAAAGTTAGATCTAGAAATTAACTTCATCATCATATGAGTTCCTTGTGGGATCTAGAGAACACAAATGGAGCTAGTGAAATAGTTGTACTATGACTTAAACTCTTTTTAATGACCTCTTTAGTTCCATACAACTAAATGTGTTACCTTGGCTAGTGGCGATATAGCAGCTTGGTTATTTTCGGAGGCTTTATAGGGTAAAAATGTTTTCCACACCTTAATCTAATCTATAATTGGGTATAGAGCCATGAGTGCATAATTGAATTAAAATAAACCTCAATTGGTTAGGAGGTTAACTTGTGGTTCGTGTGTAGTTATAATGTTTCCAATCATGTACTTCTTTAAGATGTTTGACAAATGCTTTTGTAAGTGTTTTTTATAAAGTGATGTCGATAAAATACCTAAGAAACAATGTTAACGAGATGAAAAAATAGAGAATATACAATAATGGTTTAGGAACAAAATTTCACTTGAATTCCTTATGGTTTATTTAAATATTGAATTTTGTTAAGAATGGATACAAATATTTCTTGGTGGGACTAGGCATTTGAGCCAATATAGAGTCCACCAAAAATAAAATCAAATAAAAATCATGACGGGTAAATTGTTAATTGACTAAAACTAACTTTGTAACTAAAACAACCATAGTATGAGAACAAACATGCTTCTAATGGACACAAGTTCTTAGGAAAGGACAACTTGAAGCTTCATCTCGTTTGAATCGTATTATTTTCCCTCAAAAACTTCAGGTTGGTTCCCTTGCATAATGAGGGTAAAATTAAATGTCAACTAAACATGTTTTGAGAAAAAAACCTTTAACGTAAGAATTAGTTATTGGGAGACTCATAGTTTCTTAAAATTGACTTTAATTAACAAATGATCTATGGATAATTAATGGGATTCAATAAAGGAATCAATCATGCATTCTCCTTTAAAGACTATTGCCTTGCATAGTAATTGAATATTGTAACATAAGAAAATTTAAAACTTATGTGTTTACTTCTCTTGAAAACTATAACTTCATACAATTGAAACATAAATCTAATGAATATGTAAGCCATAAAAAGACCATGTCGTGGAGTACACCTACCTAGTGTTTTGTTCTATAGTTGGGTAATTGTCATGGTTTATGTCATTTGAGTATGACATTGATGGGTATGTTATGTTATTCTATTATATGGTTTGGTTCATGCTTATGTAAGTGTCTTATGTGTTGTTGAGTTTCTCTTCTTGGAGCCCTTGTGTAGTGAGAAATGTAAGTCAAAAAAACCTTATTTCGATATCTTTACTATTGTATTTGTGTGCGTAGAATGTGGGTGTTACATTTGGTATTAGAGTGGAGGTTCATGATATCAAACCTCTCGGGACATGATTGGAGTAGTCATGATTTTGTAATGTGGTGGTGGATATTGAAAGAGAAATGTGATATATGTTTTGATGTGAACAACATGTAATTGTGATATTATGAATGCACATGTTGTGCATGTCACTTTGTGAGTAATTGTTATCATGTTGATGTGCTTATGGTGAAATTATTGGATCTCCTTTTTTTGAATCAATAAGGAGTTTACGTGTGATGTGTTACCTTATTATGTATGAAAAAATGTTGTTTTGGATTGTGGAGTGTTGGAGTGCATTTTTATTCTATGATATATAGGTGTGCTGATTTGTTGTATGAAAAGATTGGTGTATAGTAAATTGGATTGTATCATGATGTCACTACAGTATTTTTATGAATCACGTGTGTCACCATATTGTATTTTGATTCACTATATGTTGTAATTTTATTCATTGTGTTCATCATACGTGTAATATGTGATGGTTCATATCGGGAATTCGAGGCATATGTGATCGTATGACCCCTATTGTGTAATACTTGCTCCTTGGGTGTATTATGTGGAAATGTGATGTATCATAACCCATGAACATAATGATTTTTTTGTGCCATATATATATACCATGCGTAATATGCTATGATTAATGTGCGTGAATCACCATTGTGTTAGTAATGTAGTCATGTGTTATGTTGTGAACCTTACACTAGATGAACCTAAGGGGAAAAAATTGTTAAGAGTCTATATTTGGAAAGAGGAGGCATGGAATATGCTTTCATAATATTGAGCCAATTATGACTATGGGAGTGGAGTCTTATATAGGCTGAAAACTGACTTCTACCTATTTAGTATACTTAGAGCTTGCTCAACATATTTTGGATGTGCACCACCTTAGGCTCAACTTATGCAAACTAGTGTCCCCTGCTCTCTCCTATTGGGCTGTCCATCGGAAAATCCTATGTGATTTTGAATATGTTGAGCCTTGTGGGAGTATGGAGGGATGATTCAGTAAAGATGACGAAAATTACATTATTAGATATTTATTTTAAGAGCTGAGGCTTGATGTCCGAGTG
Source organism: Taxus wallichiana var. yunnanensis (assembly GCA_018340775.1). Classification (NCBI taxonomy): domain Eukaryota; kingdom Viridiplantae; phylum Streptophyta; class Pinopsida; order Cupressales; family Taxaceae; genus Taxus; species Taxus wallichiana. The sequence continues at coordinate 267,247,423 of CM031240.1, forward strand.
CCAATAACTCCTTGAGTACACCTTTGGTGGACTTATAAGGCCACATACTTATTGCGATGTACTATTTCTCTATACGTATTTTATTCATACCTTCATTCTATTTGATTCTGGATCTTTCGATTCTTCCGATTCTTTTATTTGATATGTCCGTGGGCTGTTGGGTAGATGGCCTAGGCATGGTGTAGGAGAAGACTATGGGGTTTATTTTTGGGAGGCACAAGTGTATTTTAATGAGCTATAAGGTTGGAGGGAGTTGAGATTTGGGTTCCACCTTACAAAAAAATAGCTTGGATTTCTTTACTCATTATGGGGTTCCATAAGAGGTTAGGGAGGCATAACATAATGTGAGGAATAAGAGGTACTTGGGGGAGGCATAAGGAATCTTAGGGCTTAGATATACTATATTTTGGTGGTTTGTAATTCGGTGGTGATACCCATTTCCCCTTTTAGGAGGCATAAGAAGCATCCCTCATAGTTTCTTGCTCCTTTGGATTGCTTGAGGAAGCCTTAATATTTTTTTTTCATGCTTTAATGTAGTTTTAAACTACATTCGTATTGGAATGCGTTTTTATTGTGAAAGTGTTGCTTGTGTGTTTGTGGAAGCTGTTGTTGCTATGAGTTGGATCAAATATTTTATTACATTGTGGTTGGGGCTTGGGGGCTAATGAAGAAGGATGGATTCTCCTCTTCATTGGATGTCTTGGTTGGGTGGAGAGCGTTGCCTTTCCCCTACTCTTGTTGTGAACACAATTTGGAAGAATGGGAAATCTACATGTTGTTGTCCTAGAGCTGAGATAAAGACAGTTTGACAGTCCCTTGTGAAATGAAATCTTATTGTAACCTTTCCCACTTGAAGTGGATGAACTTGTATATGTTTTTAATGGAAAGATGTTGTAGTGGTTATGAAAGTGTAAATTGAAATGTGAAAGAGACATACTCTGTCTATTCTTTTGAAAGCAAGAAATTGTGTTCTGTATGATGAAATGGAAGAATGAAAGAAGGAAGTTGTAAAGTTTTCATTTGGAATCAATAAATGAATGTATTACCTCTCTCAAATTTCATTGTTGTATTGAATCTGATCATTTCAATGTATTTTAAGTCTCGTTTGACAAGAAGAAATACGGTGAGAAAAATACGAGAATTTTGTCTTTTGAAATATGTGAAAATTTGAAATCGAGATGTATTTTATCTCTTTAATAGTTTTATTTGAATAAAAACTATATTATATTGGAATTGAACGTATTATAATACTTGAAAGAAGAAAATGGCAAATAGACCTTTAAAAATTTGACCTATGTCTTGTATTTTCAAACTAGAAATTGTTTAATCTAAAATACAAACACCAAATCTGCAACAAAGAAATAAAAATGAAACCTTAATTTGGACATAATAAGATTTAAATGAATTCATTTCGACATTAACACTTAAGGATTTTCTTAGAAAACTTAGCAAAATTGGGCTCAAACCGCTTTGTAGTTGTTTTGATGTCAAGAAATTTAAATGTTCAAATTAGAAATCAATCGAGATAATTAATCTTGAAAGATTTCTTAAATCCATCTTAAAACAATTCTCCATGTCTATTTGACATGTTGAGAGAGGAGGAAGATCAAATTGAAAAAATTAAAAGTAAATTTTTTCCAGTTTTCAATTTGTAAAAGCATGCAGATCATTTTCTTGAAATTGTTTCCTTAAACCTTATCAAAATAAAAATTTAATGATTCCCGAGTAAAGAGGATTTCTAGAGATTTCCAAAAATTCCTTGTTTTCCTGAAAGAGCTCTCTATCGAATTTATGGCCTTTTGAAGTTTTTCTTCACTTGGCGTAAAAAAAAATTGTAAGAAAATTTCCTTGGCGGGTCCGCGGGCTCGCTCGAGTTTTTCCCTAGTCCTTCAAATTTTTTTGGAAAATTATCCTAATTTTATCCTCCACCCCGCCAACCTATAGCCAATTAGAGGTGTGACATGGCACCGCGAGGCATTGGTGGAGGGGTGGATCCATTTTGAGCTTAGCACTTCGGAAACTTTTTGTGAAAAGTTTCCTAATTTTCCCACCACCTGCTGTCCCGCAGCCCTATCGGAGGCTACCACGTGTCACTACGAGGTGTGGGCAGAGGGGAGGATCCTTTTAACTTAGCATTTCATAAAAAAAATTTGGGGAAATTTCTAAAGTTTCCTGTTTTGCTGCCAGCCTAACTGAGCTGCCACATGGCGTCACAAGACATCGGCCTAGGAGTGGGTTCCTTTTTTCCTTTGGCATTTTTCAGAAAATTTTCGAAAATTTTCTAAAGTTTCTCTGTTGGCCTATCACCTACATCCAATCGTGAGCTGCCACATGGCATCGTGAGGCATCAGCGGATCCACAGGTGAATTTTACCGTTTTTTCCCTTCGTGTCTCTAAAATCTTTTATCCCCGCCGCCTTGCTTTCCTCGCATGGCTTAGGAGGTGCCACGTGTCCCTCTCGGGGTGTGAGAGCGTGGGTGGAAAGGTTTCTTTTCACCCCCACGCGGAAAATTTTCAAAAGTATCCCACAACCCCACCAACCTGACTACTCCTCCGGGAAATATTTCTCCCCATGGCCCATAGACCCGCCCCTAGGGAAAATTTTCTCCCTTGGGCCCGCAGGCCCACTCTTGGGGAAAATTTTCACCCCAAGGCCCACCGGCCCATAACTTGAGAAATATGAGGAGTTAGGAGGACTTCTTTATATCAATGGAAAGGTGAGGAAATTTCTATCCAATGGGAATGATTTAGTGAAATTTTTAATGACTTAGTTTTGAGAAAAATCAAGTTGAATCTTTAATCGTGTGAGAGAATGGGTATGGTGAGCAATTACCCTCCGAACCTAATCGAACCTTCTAACCCTAAATTTTGGGACCTTTTTGTCTCTAATAATTGTTAATAAAATAAAAGTATATTCCAATGGCTTAGAATTGTACGGAACTTGTTAGTGACAACTATTGTCTTGTAACCCTGGTTGTGGACTCTTTTAAATAAAAAAATATTCCATAATTTTGCTAACTAATCCTAGGTTATTTGGGTCTCAAGTGGGTTGTTTTTGCGGGCATTACATACATGGTCAAACTATATATGAAGTAAGTAGAACTAATACTGCGTTAGTATCCTAGTGGACTACCAAGTCTTATAAAGTTAGATCTAGAAATTAACTTCATCATCATATGAGTTCCTTGTGGGATCTAGAGAACACAAATGGAGCTAGTGAAATAGTTGTACTATGACTTAAACTCTTTTAATGACCTCTTTAGTTCCATACAACTAAATGTGTTACCTTGGCTAGTGGCGATATAGCAGCTTGGTTATTTTCGGAGGCTTTATAGGGTAAAAATGTTTTCCACACCTTAATCTAATCTATAATTGGGTATAGAGCCATGAGGGCATAATTGAATTAAAATAAACCTCAATTGGTTAGGAGGTTAACTTGTGGTTCGTGTGTAGTTATAATGTTTCCAATCATGTACTTCTTTAAGATGTTTGACAAATGCTTTTGTAAGTGTTTTTTTATAAAGTGATGTCGATAAAATACCTAAGAAACAATGTTAACGAGATGAAAAAATAGAGAATATACAATAATGGTTTAGGAACAAAATTTCACTTGAAGTCCTTATGGTTTATTTAAGCATTGAATTTTGTTAAGAATGGATACAAATTGTTCTTGGTGGGACTAGGCATTTGAGCCAATATAGAGTCCACAAAAAAATAAAATCAAATAAAAATCATGACGGGTAAATTGTTAATTGACTAAAACTAACTTTGTAACTAAAACAACCATAGTATGAGAACAAACATGCTTCTAATGGACACAAGTTCTTAGGAAAGGACAACTTGAAGCTTCATCTCGTTTGAATCGTATTATTTTCCCTCAATAACTTCAGGTTGGTTCCCTTGCATAATGAGGGTAAAATTAAATGTCAACTAAACATATTTTGAGAAAAAAACCTTTAACGTAAGAATTAGTTATTGGGAGACTCATAGTTTCTTAAAATTGACTTTAATTAACAAATGATCTATGGATAATTAATGGAATTCGATACAGGAATCAATTATGAATTCTCCTTTAAAGACCATTGCCTTGCATAGTAATTGAATATTGTAACATAAGAAAATTTAAAACTTATGTGTTTACTTCTCTTGAAAACTATAACTTCATACAATTGAAACATAAATCTAATGAATATGTAAGCCATAAAAAGACCATGTCGTGGAGTACACCTACCTAGTGTTTTGTTCTATAGTTGGGTAATTGTCATGGTTTATGTCATTTGAGTATGACATTGATGGGTATGTTATGTTATTCTATTATATGGTTTGGTTCATGCTTATGTAAGTGTCTTATGTGTTGTTGAGTTTCTCTTCTTGGAGCCCTTGTGTAGTGAGAAATGTAAGTCAAAAAAACCTTATTTCGATATCTTTACTATTGTATTTGTGTGCGTAGAATGTGGGTGTTACATTTGGTATTAGAGTGGAGGTTCATGATATCAAACCTCTGGGACTGATTGGAGTAGTGATGATTTTGTAATGTGGTGGTGGATATTGAAAGAGAAATGTGATATATGTTTTGATGTGAACAACATGTAATTGTGATATTATGAATGCACATGTTGTGCATGTCACTTTGTGAGTAATTATTATCATGTTGATGTGCTTATGGTGAAATTATTGGATCTCCTTTTTTTGAATCAATAAGGAGTTTACGTGTGATGTGTTACCTTATTATGTATGAAAAAAATGTTGTTTTGGATTGTGGAGTGTTGGAGTGCATTTTTATTCTATGATATATAGGTGTGCTGATTTGTTGTATGAAAAGATTGGTGTATAGTAAATTGGATTGTATCATGATGTCACCGCCGTATTTTTATGAATCACGTTTGTCACCATATTGTATTTTGATTCACTATATGTTGTAATTTTATTCATTGTGTTCATCATACGTGTAATATGTGATGGTTCATATCGGGAATTCGAGGCATATGTGATCGTATGACCCCTATTGTGTAATACTTGCTCCTTGGGTGTATTATGTGGAAATGTGATGTATCATAACCCATGAACATAATGATTTTTTTGTGCCATATATATATACCATGCGTAATATGCTATGATTAATGTGCGTGAATCACCATTGTGTTAGTAATGTAGTCACGTGTTATGTTGTGAACCTTACACTAGATGAACCTAAGGGGAAAAAAATTTTTAAGAGTCTATATTTGGAAAGAGGAGGCATGGAATATGCTTTCATAATATTGAGCCAATTATGACTATGGGAGTGGAGTCTTATATAGGCTGAAAACCGACTTCTACCTATTTAGTATACTTAGAGCTTGCTCAACATATTTTGGATGTGCACCACCTTAGGCTCAACTTATGCAAACTAGTGTCCCCTGCTCTCTCCTATTGGGCTGTCCATCGGAAAATCCTATGTGATTTTGAATATGTTGAGCCTTGTGGGAGTATGGAGGGATGATTCAAGTAAAGATGATGAAAATTACATTATTAGATATTTATTTTAAGAGCTGAGGCTTGATGTCCGAGTGCCAATAACTCCTTGAGTACACCTTTGGTGGACTTATAAGGCCACATACTTATTGCGATGTACTATTTCTCTATACGTATTTTATTCATAAATTGAACATTTTCCCTTTTCTTTCTAAGAACAAATAGTTTTCTTGATTGATGGATTCTTATATTTTGGGAATTTTATTTGGTTGTTGTACTAACATGCAGATTTGGTCATTTACTTTGCTTATATTTAAATTTTCTTTTCATGTTTAAAGGTTTTATAGCCTAGCCCAAGGATTTGGATTTTTTCCACTTGGCATTTGAAATGGATTTTTATGTTGGTTCTAATGTCGTAATGTGTGGAATAGGGTCATGGGATGCACCATGGAGTGGTTGAACCTATGGACCCACTTCATTGCATGGGGTACTCCTAAGGAGTTAGAGATAACTAACAAAGTTGTTGATCCATGAGTTATTATGTCACTTGGGTTAGGGGTGTTTGGACTCTATGTGCCTAGGGCCATAGGGTGACCGACCTCTTTGAGGGAGACATAAGAGAATTGAGGGAGGCATAAGAGACTTGAGGGAGGCATAAGAGACTTGAGGGAGGAATAAGAGACTTTAGGAAGGCATAAGAGACTTGAGGAAGACATACGAGGCTTACGGGAGGCATAAAATACTTGAGGGAGGCATAAGAAACTTGAGGGAGACATAAGAGACTTGTGTGTGTGTGATTAGTGCACTTGGAGTTTCATTTTTATGTTTTTATGCTTTGGGAAGCATATGTAGTTGTTGGTGATGCTTTTGGAGGTATATGGAGTTGTTTTGTGATGTTTTGGGAGGTGTATGGTGTTGGTGTTATGATTTATGTGTACTCTTTTGAGTCTAGTTATGTTTTGTGATGTTGAGGATTGATGATCTGGATTTTTAGTATGATGTTGTTTCCATCTTGACCCTATATAGCTACAATTATGGTTTTGAGTTGCATGAAACCCCTATATGTGTACATGTTGGGAATTGCATGTTGGTGTAGTATGCTTATGCTATGAGTGCATTTGTGTCAGAAGCACATTTGTTAGAAGTACTATGCTATCAGATATTTGTATGTTATGTCCATGGTTCACTTGAGTTTGTGTCTTTGTGATATAGTCCTGAAAGTACATATCATGATGTCGGGTGAACTATTAGTGTTGTGTGCAGCTTTGATGTGTTATTTTTATGTTAGTTATGTTGGGAAATTCCCAAACATAAGACATTTACAATATTAAACAATGAAACACTAAGAGTTGAGATTAATAAATAATTTAAAGAAAAAACTAAGTAATCAAGTAAAAGAGAACTACCAATCTTCACAGTAACATTAAAGTCTAAGATATTCTCAAAATTAGTTGTTTCCATGTGGTGGATTTTTACGGATGAGTTGTTTTGTTAGTGACATGTGTCATTATTTATTTTCTTTCTTATGTATTCCTTGAGAATTGGTGTTGTGTCGCATCGAAGATGATGCTCTTATAAAGGAGGGAAATGGAGTGCCCACCATATTTAAAAACAATACTAATAAACAAAAAGAAAAAGAAAAGTTGGACCCAAATATTTTTAGTGGTAGTAGGTAAGATATAATTTATTTTATAGTGATATGAATGGAGTAGGTTACCCCCCATGTGAAGGCACATGAACATCCTTAATGGAATCATGTAGACCTATGATTTTCCTGGAAGAAAATAATAAACACACTTTTTTGAGATCCGTAGGATTTGACCATGGTGAAACCAAGTTAACATTATAAATTTAGCAATGCTAGATAGCTTCAGTAATTATTAGATTGCCAATCTATGTTGAAAAGAGTTCTTGCCCATTGCCATCAAAAATCATCCCTACACATAGGATAAATTTATACTGTAGATATATCCAAATTTTATTTTATACAAAATGATTGATTTGAGTCTGTATCTACAGACGAAGTGGGTTCGATGTCTTGTAGAGGAATTTCTATTGTCATTGTTTTGTTTGTTTGTTGTATGCGAGAGGATAAGAATAAGATTGAGGATTAGGAGGAACACATTATTTGAATCTTGTTTTGGTTTCATTTTCTTCTATGTACCCATGTTGTGTGCACCGTAAATTTTACAACACCATTCTCATGATAGGTGAATGACACCTCCTTTATTTCCTGCCCCTTTATCTTTTATTTCGAGTAGAATTTGCATTTATTAAGAATTAAAAAGATTCCTTTTCTGTAATCCCGCATCTATCCAAGAACTATCTCTTTATCTTGACCATGTGGGAAGAAATGACTACAGGATGTGTTGAAAACGAGTTCGCTGAAAAGGATTTATATCATGCAAGAAGAAGAAAAATCTATGGAATAAAAATGAAATTACTTCCATGCCTATGTGTTGTTCATTGGAGCTGCTGTTATTTTTAGATCCACGAATTTAAGAGATTTAATCTACTAGTTTCAAACATGTAATGGCATTTCTGATCCCATTGTATTTATCCCTTGTCGTGTATCATCTGGTATATACCCCACACCCATTTCTATTGGAGATGAGTTTCGGTTGGGTTGCATTTTATACGAAACACATTTTCAAGCATAATATTGTCACACGGAAAAATAAGAATTTTGGAACATAGTACGAACAATAGAATCTAGTTTTTTCTCATATGTTGTAGTTTTAAGTTCCTTGATGGACATGTATGCAATATGTGGAAGTATTCAAATGGATGGGAAACTTTTTGACATATTGTACAATTAAAATGTGGTCTCATGGATTGGGATGACTACTTGAAAATCAAAAAATGGTGTTTTGATGAACCATGGGTGCACAATGAATGGCTTGGGTTTTCAAGTGACTATTTAGCATCATGTGGAAATAATGGTGATATCAATGGATTGCAAAATTAAACTAATTAGAGCCCCTCATACCCATTTCTATCATTGTTCCCAAGTATGGTTCATCTCACCTTGTCCTTCATAATTCACGCATCGTAGTTTTACATTTGTAACGAAATAAATATAAAATCTTGGAGTATCTCACAAGAAATTATTTTATATAATTTTTTTGCAAAACATTAAAATGAAATATGACACTTATGCAACCCAAATAGCACTTTCTATCTAAGCATAAACTTAACCCTCCTAAGGACATAATCTAGAAAACTTCGTAACAAGACTATTAACGTAAAACAACAAAACTCCTCCTTATCTCTTACATTATTGACTTGTAATTTAATCATCATCCATGGTTGAAACCAAAACCTTATGCACTAATAGACCTAGGGTATAAAAATTTGGTGCTCGTGTCTATTGGAATTGGTGAGAGATAGATTAGTCATTAACTAAAACAACCTTTCTATCTACCTTGCAAAGTTAGAAAAACATAATTTCCAGATAGTTACAAAATAACACTACGAGCCCCATAAAAGATATGTCGAACATCATATGTGTTCCTTGTTATGTAGAGATTCTCTTAAAGCATTATCTCAACCTCATTTGAACATTTGCACTCTCTTCACCACTTCTCTAGGAGCCCTGTTACTTCATTTTGTACTTTTAAGGAGTGGTTAAAACTCGAAAAGATGGATTTTGTTTTTACCCATAATTTGGTCCCTGAAAAGGAAATGCTTGTTTGCCTTCGCAAACCACTATTATTTTTACCATAAAATTACCGGAACCTTGATAATGGAAAATCACACTCTTTATTAGATTCGAAAAGGTATTTTTAGGCCTTTGGTGACAGTTTTGACTAGGTCAAATTGGACCAATTATGACGGATGGTTCTGGAAAACCCATTTCCATTTGAAACCCATTTGTCAGTTCTCGATCTTGTAATATTTCATGAATTCCGCATATATTGGGAAATTTTAGTAAATTTCTTATTTTTCGTTTGACCATCGAATGCTAGTTGTGGACGTGGTTTTCTCGAGATGTCAAGATAACTTTTTATCATTTGCGATTAGGACAATTATGACAGATGGCCTTGGAAAACTAGATGCCTATCTTAAACTATTTTCCCGTTTCTGAATTCTATCACTTTTTGTGAATTTCTTGTGTATATAAGGGCACATATAAATTTACCGGTGGTGTGTTTGTTCATTGGAAGACAACATTTGAAAGTGGTTTCTTAGCCTCGAGCCTAAATTGAATGCTTTTACAACTAGTAGTAAAACGTAAAACTAAAGTTGTAGGACGTTAGTCTATTTACCAAACCATCATGGAAACTTGTTGAAACTTGTAAGACATTTTTGAAACTCTATCATGTGACTTTTTGTGTGAAATTGAACTTCTATAAAAGTAGTGTTTCTCTCTCACCCTATCTCTTTCTCTCTATTTGGTTAAGAAATAAAGTGAAATGAAATGAAAAAATACATGTCTCTAACCCTATCCTTTCGAATGCAAATTATTATTATTACGTAAATGGAAAATAAAATTTTTAATTATGCTAGATATAAGTGGATACCTTGTAATTGATTTATCACTAATTTAATGCTCACATGGTTTTGCAGGATGAAAGAAAGAAGGTGAAAAGATGTGGTGTAATTCATTGTCTATTATTGTAATTTATGTAGGTCATTCTAAAAATTATATATGTATATTGTATTTCCATGTTACAAAAAGGTTTATATTTGATATTTTGTAATATGTATGAGATTTTAGGTTTAGGGATGCCTTGGGAAATGTGCATTTAATCATAGATGCAATTTTAATTCAGATTTACATTTAGTAAAAATGTTTGATATATATGTTAAATGAATTTGAATTTAATATATTATAGCGTATTTTTAGTGTGCAATAGTTGATTTAATAATTAGTGTGTTGTATTTTGTACCTCTATTATTTAATAAAGAAATCTAACCACAATAGGAAACCTTAGTTTAAAACTAGTGCATATCTACCCTTGTCGCATGCTCTCTTTAAAGCATAGAAGAAATTGAAACTTTAGAATGAACTTAAACTTTTCTCTCGATTTCACCTCCTATATTAGGTAAATAATAGCCCAAGATTTCGTTTATTGTCATAGTCAATATGTTTAATGACATTGTCATAAAACTGACGATTAGGAATGACATGGTAAAACTATATATGAAGTAAGAAGAACTAACACTTCCTTAGTATCCTAGTGGACTACCAAGTCTTAAGAATTTAGATCTAGAAATTAACTTCATCATAGAATGAATTCCTTGTGGGATCTAGACGACACAATGGAGCTAGTGAAATATTTGTACTTGTGACTTAAACTCTTGTTAATTATCTCTTTACTTCATCACAACTAAATGTGTTACCTTGGCTAGTGGCGATATAATGCCTTAGTGTTTTCGGAGGCTTTAAAGGGTAAATATATTTTCACACCTTAATTTTATCTATAATTGGGCATAGAGCCCTGAGTGCATATTTTAATTAAACTAAACCTCGTTGATTAGGAGGTTAACTTGTGGTTCATGTGTAGTTATCATTCTTCCAATCATGTACTTCTTCAAGACGTTAGACAAGTACTTTTGTAACTCTCTTTTTTGTAAAGTGATGCCAATAAGAGACATAAGGAAAAATGTAAACAAGATAAAAACAACAAGTATATGTGATAATGGTTGATGAACAAAATTTTACTTGAAGTCCTTATGGTTTATTTAAGCATTGAATTTTTAAAGAATGGATATAAATTTTTCTTGGTGGGACTAGGCATTTGATCAATATAGAGTCCACCAAGAGTAAAAATAATTAAAAATTATGAATTTAATTACTTGATTGACTCAAACTAAATTTAGAACTAAAACAACTGTAGTGTTAGAACAAGCATGCTTCTAATGGGAAGAAGGTCATAAGAAAGGATAACTCAAACCTTCACCTCCTTTGAATCGTATTATTTTCCCTAGATAACTTTAGGATGGTTCTCTTGCATAATTAGTGTAAAATTAAAAGTCAACTAAACATATTTTGAGAAAAAAACCTTTAACGTAAGAATAAGTTATTAGGAGACTCATAGTCTCTTAAAATTGAATTTAATTAACAAATGATCTATGGATAATTAATGGGATTCGTTAAACGAATCACTCCTTTGAAGACCATTTCCCTACAATCTAATTGAATATTGCAATGTAGGAAATTTTAAACCTTGTGTGTTTCATTCTCTTCAAAACTATAAGGTCATACAATACAAACCTAAATTTAATGAAAATGTAAACCATAAAAAGGCCATGTCGTGGAGTATGCCTACCCAGTGTTTCTTACTATTATTGGTTCATTTTCCTGGTTTATGTCATTTGAGTATGACATTGATGGGTACCCTATGTTATCCTATTATATGAGTGGGTTCATATTTATGTAAGTGTCTTATGTGTTGTTGAGTTTCTCTACTTGGAACCCTTGTGGTGTTGTGTAGTGAGCAATGTAAGTCCCAAAAAAAAATTATTCGGTATTTTTACTTGTGTTGTTTGTGTGTGTAAAATGTGGGTGTTATACAACAATAATGGTCATGGGTCTTGAAAATCTAATTTGGGAATATAAGTAGTGATGGCTAGCAGTGTCATTTGGGAGCACAAAAATTGTCCATGTAGTCATAGAGTGGACACATGGAGTCCAAGACATTGACATTATTGGAAGAAGTAGATTTGGATTTGTATTTCTTCTTTTTTATTAGAATTACCACATTCTTAGTTGTTTCCTTTATGCCCACACTTTAAACACACAATTACAATAGTAAAAATACAAAAATAATGTTTTTCTTAATTACATTGCTTGATACATGATAACACAAGGGATCACTTAATCAAACACACAACACATGATATGTTTTCACACACATTAATCCACGTAGATGACATTGTAACACCCACAATTTACACACACAATTACAACACTAAAAATACCAGAACAACTTTTTTTTCTTACTTACATTGCTATTTACACGACACCACATGACAACGTAAGGTATCTCTTAGAACAATGGATAACACATGAGATGCTTGCACAAACCTTATCCCATATAGATAACATGAATAGTACATAATGAACATCGAGGCCACCCTTTCCTAAACAATAAGACACAACACAATGATTCAACTACATTATGACTCTCTTATAGGCACCATCCATGACAACACTTTCTCATTTTACATATTTATTATATTTATATTTCGATATTGACCTTATTTTCTTGGAAATCACTTATCAATTATTTTATAACTAGACTCGTATTATCTTTACTTTATTTAACATTTCACTTGTAGTTCTCCCACCTATTTTTCTTGATTCCCTCATCACACAAGAATGATGTATCCTGGTTTATTGGTATGAAGATATGTACCTACATGATCCTTTTTGTGTTTTTTCCAAGGATTCATTTTCTAAGTTGCATGATCGATTGGATTTTCCATTTATCTTAGTTGCAACAAGGGAGGTTCTCATGAACCAAAGGAAGTCTATTGATTCAAGAGTAGATAGATTATGCATTCTTTCAAATTAGCATTTAAGTTCTAAGGCTAGTCTATTTATTTTTACATTATTACAACTAACCATATATCCCATCTACTTCACTTAATTTATTATTCATCAAGGTACAAATGAGTATGACTTCACACTCCACCAGGTTTGAATTCCTAGAAAATTAAGTATTAGATGTGTGTTATGAGGATACATTCAATTATAAATTTTACACACCTTACTATGGTCACAACTAGAGTGATTGAACACCCTTATCTCCAACAATCATCATGTAACTCTAGGTACATTCGATACATCTTGTCAAGCTGGAACTCTTGTTTGAGTGGGGTTTACAGGGGTTCACACTCAATATTCTCTTATGTTGTTAACTAAAACATTGGATCCACTCGAATCATTTTAATTCATCTTAAAATGGTTTCATTTAATTTGATTTAATTACTTTTTTTTAAAAAAATTTGTTGAGTAACCAATTTATTAATAGGGACATTGGTATGCTCATGAGACTAATAGTCCTTTCCCTAGGGGTTCATGTCAAGAACATGATTACATGATTTCACACTATACATTCAATGAAAAAATAGGACAAGGGGATAATAAGAGGAAAAATTTCTTCATTAAAATTTTTAACCTTCCCATTAAAGTCCACGCAAAGTGGATTCCATTCTCACCATAAGATGGTATAAACGTGTTATAAGAACAATATACATTTCACCTTTCTCTAAGCACATCATCTTATGGTTACATTTTCACAAAGTAATCATAAATTAAAATGTGGTTAAGTTTCACAATTAACTCTTAGTATTGCACCATAGAAGTCAAATGATAATATAAATGGGGTATCAAGTTCATTTATGATTCCAACTCATACATGTGACTTCCAAGGTTAGTTAGTGATCTTCACCACCTACACTCTTCACTTACATGTGTGCCTAACCAAGAGGATCTTACATTATGTTGGGGTTTGGTTACCCATAGAGTACTACATTAAGAAAATCACATTCTCCTTACGACACATGATTTCCAAACCTAAGAGGGGAAACAGATACTCTAGATAATGTTTGACCACATTGTTCCTATTTGTTAGGTTCACAACAATGACACTAAACATATAGGTCACAATGAAAAAACTCAAACTAGGGATCTCATGTACTTATTCTAGTAGGTGTCATCGAGTTTGAATAGTTAAGTTCATCCTAAGGTTTTAGTTTTCTATGTTACAAGAATCACATATGAAGAGTAGTTATGCATGGATTTTATACTAGAGTGGACTGGTTGGTTAGATTCCTTTATTACAATTTCAAAGTAAGAAACACAACACTAAATATTTATTCATCAATTACACACTATAATTTCACTATAAGCTATTAAGTTTAATTTCGTTTAACAAAATATCAAACTTTTACAATAGCTAACTTGGAATCAAATAACACCCATATTTAGATGAACTTTTCCCTTAAACACTAGCATCTTAAAAATAATGTTACAAAATTTCACTAATAAACCCTTAAATACTTCACAAAATATTGAAAAATCCTCTACCATTTCACTTAACATGTATATCAAACCCCCCTTTTTACCATATGTAATTTTGAATCAAAAGAACACCTATAGTTAAATGCACAATTCTCAAAGTACCCCTAAAACTAGCATCTCATACATATTACCAAATTTCAATAACAAGTCTTTACTGTAACATAGAAATGCATATATATATATATATATATATATATATATATATATATTTCATTAACATACATAAAATACAATAATACACAATGAGTTACAACCACGTCATTTCGCCATACTACTTGCATCCTGCAAAACCATGTGAGCCGAAATCAGCAATAAATCATTGGCATGGAGTCCACCTAGATCTAGCATAATTAACATGTTTAGTTTCTTGTTTACATTATAATAATAATTTGCATATGAAAGAAGAGGTTTAAAGACACATATTGATTCCATTTCATTTCACTTCATTTCTTCCCCAAGGAGAGATAAAGAGATAGGGAAGAGAGAGAAAAATTTTTCGGAAAGTCCAATTCCATGTAATAAGTCATAAGATAGAGTTAAAAACAATTATTTACAGGTGTTAATAAGTTTCCATGATGGTTTTCTAACTTGACTAGGGTCCTAGAACTTTCCTTTATATTTTCTTGTTAGTTGCAAAATGTTCAATTCAAGCTCGGAGGCTAAGAATCCGCTTTCAAATGTTGTCTATCGGTGAGAAAACACACCACAAGTAAGTTTATACATGACCTATTATACACCAATAATTCACAACTGATGGAATTTAGAATTGGTGAATGATTTATGATTGACAACCACTTTTCCAAGGCCATCAATCATAATTGACCTAGTTTTAAATGATCAAAACTCGGTTTGAGGGCTCAACAAACTATGCCCAAAAATGACATTCAATGTATGAACACACAACGAGAAAATTCCTACAATTTCACCTATATATGGAGAATTCACCAGAATCAATGGCGCTGAGAACTAGAAAATGATTTTCAAATGGCAATAGGTTTTTCGGAGCCGCTACTCGTAATTGATCCAGTTTGAACTAGTCGAATTTGACCACGAGGCCTACATAATGCCTTTACCAACCTATCCAGATGATTTATTTTTCCAAATTGATGGTTCTAGGAAAATTTCTAGTAGAAATACTAAAGGTTTGCAAAGGTGGAAAAGTGTTTCACCGCTCATGGTCTAAATGAGGAGCCATTACAAAACTCAACTTTTCAGGTTTTAACAATATTCTTAAAGGTTCTATTGGTGCTCAAAATAGTCTCACCCCATTTTTCCTTCAAAAATTTTCCTTTTACGACCTCTATCATATTTTATCCCCCCGTGTTATGCCTGGGAAGTCTCTACTTTCCTTTGGCTGCCATAATTAATATTTCCTTGAGCGGATGATCATGTATGGGTCCATATTTATCTCCTTGTTTTATCCGATCCTCCGAGGGTATCTATAGTTTGGGTTTCCCATTCTCTGCTCATTCAAAAGCTCAGCATTCCCGTTCTTTCCTTTTTCCACAGTCAAGATTTGCTGCCCTTGTCATTTTTGCCCCGAATACTTGAAGGAAAATTAATGGATGTAGATTTGAAGAGCATATTTCAGCCTTGTAACATTTCTAAATCCTCTGTCCTCGGAGAAATTTTCATCTTCGAGCTCAAATGGTCATTTTTTTGTATTTTACGATTTGACGGGTGTTTCTCCAGGTCAAATTTGCATCCTTGCATTGACAGGGAACATGGCCTCTTTTGGTTGGTCAAGGGATTGTGGACAAATGTTTTAACTTATTACTTTTTAGTTTTTTGAAAAAAAGTAAAATTTGCTCCCGTGGCTCCGCTCAATTCTGATTGGTTCTTTTGGTGCTTACGTGGCTTCTCTTGATTGGATGGGGCACGACGGGTTTGTATTTGAAACTTGTTCTTTTTTTCTACTATGGTAAAAGGTTTGAACTCACCCCACGGACCTGATAGGTTCTTAATAAAGAAAATTAAAGTGGCCTAGAAAATTTCTTATTTTCACCCCAAGGGTGTCCACGTGTTCATTTTTTATTTGACACGGCTCGGTGGGTCACTTCTAAACTTTGTGGAAAATTTTAGCCCAAAACATGTCCACGTGGAGGAAGGACACTCATTTGAAGATCTATTCTTTGGTTTGGCCTTGGAGTAGCGAAAGGAGGACACGTGGAGCTTTCTGTTACTTTGCCCGGCCTTAGACAAATTTTTATGCAGCGAATAAAGTTTGACAGAGAGACACGTTGCAAGCCCACACTCATATAGGGTCTTCGATTTGGGCACCATTTTGAAATTACACCATGAAGACACATGGAGGCTTCTTTTGGGTCTTCCCATGCTTAGTTTTTTGTTCAAAAGGTTTTTTGAGATCTGGGACACGTGGAAGAACCGCGCATGTTTGGGGACCGGCCCTTAAGTTTTGTCCTAAAATTTTCCAGGAGGACACATGGAGGCCTCCGCTCACTTTATATTTTGGCTGGACTTTTCAATGGCCAAAGGAGACTTCCTTAGAGCATAACACATGGTGCCTTCCGCTAAGCTTCAAGCCTTTAGACAAATTTTTTCGGGCCAGGACACGTGGTGAGCCCCTCGCTCTTTCAAAGTCTTAAATTTTTTGAACCATCTAAAGATGCACCATTGTGACATGTGGTAATTAGAAAAGTCAAAATGGGCAGGGAAGCGGACCATTGGAGGCAACTTAGAAATTTTTCTTCTTATTCTCAAAAGGGTTAAAATAACAAATATGGCCCGCAAGCCTGAAAAAGGATCAGTCAAAGTTTGTTTCAAGTCAAAAGTGGCGGGCATGCGAGACCATCGGGGTAACTTGGATTTTGGTCCCCTAATAGTCAAAAGATTAAAAAATCAAAATGGACTACAAGCCCGTTAAAGGAAAGGTCAAAGCTTGCTCCAGTTAATGGAAAACGTGCGGACTTTCTGGGAAATTTGGAAGAATTTCCTTTTGGTAGAAAAGAGTTAAAAGTAAAGAAGGAAGCATGGTTCTGCTGGGACCCACATTAGGACACGTGTCAAGGTTGTTTTTCAAGGGCGGAGCTGCAGGGAAAACTTGGAAAAATTTCCTTTTCCAAAAAGGAGGTGAAATGGTAGAATTTGGCCGTGGTTCTTTTGGGACCCACCTTAGGACACGTGTCAGGCTCATTTCTCAAAGGTGGAGGTGCGGAGCAAAATGTGATTTTTTTTCCATTTTCTCAAAAGGTTGTAAAAATTCAAAGGAAACCCTTAAGCCTATTTTTGAAATTAAATCCTCCACGTGGACGGCTAAATTTCAAAGTGAAGATCAATGACATCTGTGTGTTTGAATCTTATTTTCCCACCCTTTTACTAAAATAAGCCGGGAAGTGTGATTCTTCATGATTTCTTTGTATTTACTTGCATGCTAAATAGAGAGGAGAGTTAATTTTGATATCTAAGTTTGGTGGATAAAATCTTGAGATGTCTTTCACCATTAAAGTAGTCTAACTCTCGTGCTCGATATTATTTTCCATTTTTCTTCTCCCGAGCACGCAAGGAACCAGATTTGATAGACTAGGGGTGGAAGTGGTTGGCGAGTTAAAGGAGGGTTGGTCTACCAAATGAAGGAGTTGAACGCTGAGATTTTCGAAGAGATCTAGCCCATGAGCACACGAATTTAATTTACATATCGATTCCGAGAATCATAATTGAGATCATGGCGAGCACTGGTACATTAAATGTTTTTACCTTTTGGGGAAAAAGGGGCTCTCTTGTAAATGTTATAAATGGCACAATGTTTTCATGCAAATGGATGGAGATTGGAGTATTAGAGGTTGAAGAAAATTCCCAAGAGGAAAATTCGACAAAGCCTGTCTTTTGAGAATCCATCTAAGAAGCTTGTATATCTCTTTTGTATTAAGTTTGATGATGTCAAGGTGGTTGCAAGTGTACAACCATTGAAAAGCTCTGATATTTTTCTAAAAAAATTCCCCTGCTGATAAATTTAATCAAACTCGAGTTATTCTGTGTTGATCATGAGAAAAATGTGTTTGTTTCATTTCTGAATGTCTGTAAATAGTCTTTCTTGTTCTTATTGAAATCTTGTATCAAAATCTATCTAAATCACATAGGTCTCAATCCTTGTGAGAGTTTAGTGGCATCTACAATCTCATTTCTCAGAAGAGATTTCATCTGGGAGTGAAACAAATGATTTAAAATCACTTTTCTTTCATTTGTTGACAGATATTATTTGTAAGCCTCTAGGTGTACCTTAGACGTGATTGATCATCCATATGATGTTTTATTGAGTCTTCTAACTTGAGCCTTCGTGTTAAATATCATAGATTGTGTGAAAAAGTGCTAATTTGGGCCTCCATTGAAGTACATATTCTAGTTAAAGGAACATTTTAGCTATTCTAAAGTATTTTGTTGTCTAGCCTATCCATTTTGCAAGATTTCTTACAGATTTGGCAAATCAAGTTCATTCTACCTTGCCTCCCACCAAAATTTATTGAAAACAACAATTATTACCCATACTACACCTATTTTTCATGTGTGTATACAAATTCATAAATTTTACTACCAAAACTTACGTAAACAACCAGGATTCCAAATTTCTTTAGTATCTTGAACCTTTCTTAGAGAACATCTCCTCTATCTAGAGTGATAACTCGTGAGTGTTATATTTTGTTGTATTGATCATATTTTCTTCAAGGTCTCCTTAACAACTTCATTAGGAAGGATATCTCCATATCCTCCATAAACAACAGGCTACAAAAGGGTTCTCTTACCTTGGTTGAAAGGAACAACCTAAAATAGTGAGGATAGATCAAATCCTCTTGAGGGTGCTATCCATTTCTCCACATTTGTGACTAAGGGCCAGTTAGATCCCATCTCTCGGCTACAAAATGGATCATCAAGATCTATCTGTCTCTAAGTTTCTGCTAAACCTGTGATGCTTCTCAAACTTTCAAGGGGAATCAATTTGGGTAGTGACACCTAAGTGGTGCCATTTCAAGGAATATAGTTCATATTCGGACCACTGGTTTTGTATGAAATTTTTCCAGTGTCTACAAGTTTTTGCACTAGATTTCATTGATAAATCTAGGTAAAGAAAGGTTAGATTCTTTCCATTTTAAGTTTCTAGTGTTAACAACATTTGAAAGATCGTATTTAGTGCATCTGTACCACTTAGGTGGAAGTC
The DNA here is from genome assembly GCA_018340775.1 of Taxus wallichiana var. yunnanensis. Taxonomy (NCBI): domain Eukaryota; kingdom Viridiplantae; phylum Streptophyta; class Pinopsida; order Cupressales; family Taxaceae; genus Taxus; species Taxus wallichiana. The sequence continues at coordinate 267,267,078 of CM031240.1, forward strand.
CTTAGTGGTGAATCCCTATTGATCCGATTCGAATAAATACTAGTGTCTTAACCTCTGTCAAGTGAGATTTATTACTAACCTTTTCAAAGATGGAAGGAAGAAGATCTTTCTTTGCTAGGGATCCCTCTAGGACATTATTTCCAGATCTAGGAAAAGAAAAATCAGAAGGAAGAAAATCCCGGAGAGCTCGGGAAATTAGCGAGACAAGAAAGGGGATCTCCATTGATGAAAGTGACTAGCCTATTATTAAAGACTGTAATTCATGCACTTGTAAATTAGGTAGCCTCTTTGTGGAATTTAATTCTCTAACTGGACAAGGGCCGTCATTTGATTTTGAAAAGTTTGCTTCTCATTCTGTCCCTCTGTCTTTTCATAAGTTAATAGGGATTTCAATAAACTAGGCCTTTATGGGATATCTAGTTTGTAAGTTACACCCCCTGTGTTTTGAAGACCTTCTTCCCCTCATCAATTGTTCTCCCCTCCGTGGTCACCCCCTCGAACAACATGGCCGTTCCCCACCCGCGGACCTCCATTTGTTGTGAATACCTTTGGACCTATAAATTTTGTAGGGATGGCTGGTTATCCAAATGCAATTCCTCAAGAAGTAAGGAACAAACTGCCAAAGTTCCAAGGAAACAATGCTATAACTAGTGATCAAAATTTAAATCTTTTTATCAATATGATGGAATAATTTGATATTGAACATGAATATGTGTATATCAATTTTTTTATCCATACTCTGGAAGAGGATATAAGGGATTGGTATAAAGCTTTTCCAGATAATTCCATTGATTCTTGGACAGAGATGAGAAATGCATTTAAATTGTAGTATGGTGATAGAACTGACCCTAGGTTTCTTTTGACAAAATTTGAAAACATAAAAAAGAATCCTAATGAGTCAGTACATGATTTCAACACAAGGTTTAATAATACCTTGAGGAGATTTCCTATTAGGATAAGGCCATGTGATGAATCATGTTTGATCAAATATTCAAATGCATTTGATAAAAAGGTTGCTTACTACTTGAGGGACAAAAACCCTGCTAATTTGAGGCAGGCCTTCACTATGGCTTTGCAAATTGAAAACAATATCAAGGAAATTGGAAAACTCCTAAGAGGGATGGTGTGAAGCTGGTTAACCTAGAAAAACCCTAAACAAGAAAGGCTACTGATTTGGAAGAAGTTGTGAAGACTTTGACAGGGGTTGTCAAAGAAATTTCCTACAAACTAGCCCGGGCTGAGAAAGGAATTGGGAAAAGTTCAAAAGGACAACATAAGCAAAGTAAAGCCAAGATAGGTTCAAAAATCACCAAAGATCGATGATAGAGAAAAGGTACCTATTTGATTTCGAAATAGACAATCCCAAGGCAGGGAATACAAAATGGTGCCTGATTCTTTGGCTGCCAGAGTTGCTGTGGTGGAGGAGACATATTTCATTGATTGGTGTGATAGATGTTTCATGCCCCATGTTCCTTGTGAAGAATATCAACAAGAAGAATAAGAATTTGATGCTGATAATGATGATGATGTCTGCATGATGGGTTATTCCATGAGCTCACAACAAGGGGAAACTTCAATTGAGGTGATAAGTGCTCAGACTACTGCCACCTTTTGGGACTGCATTCATACGATACTTATTCTTCATCCTTATCATACTTTAGAAGTAGATACTTTGCAAGCTTTTTAATTTCCCAATAATTAATTTGAATATTTAAGGGCTTTGATGATAAAGAAGTATGATGGAGGAATCCCATCTAAGGAAGATAGACAATTATTAATGAATGTCATTGTTGCTCAAGAGAAGGAATATAACACAAGAAGTAAGGATGTCAAAGGGTAGGGCCTCAAGCCAAGCCAAAATCCCCTTACTTTCAAACATTCCTAAAGAGGCTCATAAGAAATATGCATCTACCAAAATCCCTGTTGTCCCAAACAAAAAACATACCCCTCCTCATGCTCAAGTTGTCAAAAATCATGTGCCATCTAATGAGTGTGTCAACCCTCCTTCTAATGCTGCCTTGCTAAAGAATGTCCCATATGACATTTCTCAAGTTTTAAGTCAAATCAAAGTCTCTGTTCCAATTGTTGAGTTTCTTAGGATTCTTGAGCACAAGAAGAGAGAATTTGAATACTTTGGATTGAAAGAAGAGATTACGCCCTAGGTAGAAATGTAAACATTATGGAGACTACGCCAATAATTGAAGAGGTACAAAACCACTAGCATTGGAATAATTAGGTGAACCACCTAAGGTCTATTTGGGGACATCCTTGGTGGAATCTTAGATAAATGTGGATCCACTCTTCATCACTTTAATCATTAAGGACAAATTGATGCACAACTACATGTTTGACTCAGGGACATCATGCAATGTCATGCCTTTGGAAGTCATGAATGTGTTGGATAGTAAGGATACAAAAACATATGGGAAGTGTACTGCTATGGACTCTAAAGAGGTTCCGGTGGTGGGGAGTGTGAAGGGTTTCATGGTGCAACTTGCAGCTTACCTGTAAAAATTTAAAACTTGATGTTGTCATTATTGACTGCCCAGCCAAGTGGGGCATGCTATTATCTAGAAAATGGGCTGAAAGTTTTGGTGGGAGTGTCCAAATGGACATGTCCTATGCCACCATCCTAGTTGAGTTAAGCCTTGTCAGGTTGTATGGGAAAAACAAAATGTTGCACCTTATTGAAGATCCCAACAATGCATCCTATGAGGTATTGTACACAAGTGTTGATGCTGATATCTTTGTAGGATTTTTGAAGGAGAAGAGCAGATGCATTGAGAAAATGTGCTTTCCTTGGAATCTATTTTTTGATGGAGCTTGCTCCAAGTTTGGGAATGGTGCTGGTATTGTTCTGCTTTCTCCAGTTCAAGAAACATTTGTCTTTTCCTTCAAACTTAACTTTGAGTGCACTAACAACATTATTTAGTATTTCCTTAGAAATATGGTGTCAAAGACATCATTATCAAAGGAGACTCGGGATTAATAGTAAAACAAGTCAGAAAAATGTATGCCACAAAGAATCAACAAATGAAACAATACAAGCATGCAGTTTGGGATTTCATTGAGATGTTTGACTCATTTAACATTGTGCATCATGATAGGAAGTTCAATTACTTGGTAGAAAAAAATTTAGTATTGGGGTCTTGTTTTGAAAATTGTGCAGTTTCCCCATATTGTGAATATGATGTGGAAGTATTGACAAGACCCTTTGTCCCTGAAAACATTAAACATTGACAGGAATTTGATGATGATGTTCAGATCAGACAATTTCTACAGAACAAAGGAGACTTTGTTGATCAATGCATTGATTTGGAACCAATGGTATGTTCTAAAGAGGGGAAGGAAACCTTATTTGGCAAGGGCATCATCCAGCTAAAGACTAATACCATTCCTAAAGGGCTAGTTGCTCTTGAGTCCAATTTTGATAATGCTAATCACATTGTTAATAGATATATGGTAGACTCAAGGGATCTTAAGGAGAATGATCTTGGTACAAGGGAAAAGCCAAGGAAAATTTTGTTAGGCAAAGTAATCTCAGCAAGGAGGAGAAGCAGTCATACATCTAATTGTTGAAAAAGTATCAGGATTGCATGGCTTGGACCTATTCTGAACTAAAAGCATATAGAGAGGACCTATTTCAACATGAGATTCCCTTGGAGTCTAATGAAAAGCCATTCAAGCAGAAACATAGGCCCATCAATCCACTCTTATCTCTTAAAATGCAAGAGGAACTGAAGAAGCTAAGAGATGGAGGGATTATTCAGCCCACAAGGTATTCTTCTTGGGTTGCAAACCTAGTACCAATAAGAAAGAATAATGGTGATATCAGGTTGTGTGTAGACTTTAGGAATATAAATAGAGCATCAATGAAGGATAATTATCCTTTACCAAATATGGAAAACATGCTACAATTAGTGACTAGTTCTGAATTGCTCTCCACCCTAGATGGTTTCTTTGGTTATAACCAAGTTGTGGTGAAGGAATCAGAAAGGATCAAGACATCCTTTACCACTCCTTGGGGATGTATGTGCATGTTAGGATGCCCTTTAGTTTGATGAATGTTGGAGCTACCTTTCAAAGAGCAATGGATGTTTCTTTTGCTGGTTACATCAATGAGTTTATTACAGTTTATCAAGATGATGTAACTATATTTTCTAGGAAGAGAAGTGATCACTTGCTGCACTTGGAGAAGATGCTGATAAGATGTAGAGAATATGACATCTCACTCAATCCAAAGAAGTGTCATTTTAGAGTGCAGAAGGAAAATTTTCTTGGTCACATTATGTCACAAGAAGGGGTGATGATTGATCCAGAAAGGGTAGAGGCCATCAACAAAGTCCCAATTCCAAGAACCAATAAGGGTATTCAATATTTTTTGACATGATAAAATTCATCGGGAGATTCATATTGAACTTTGTTTTGTTGACCATTTCAATCACTTCCATGTTAAAGAAGGACCAGGTCATTAAATGGGAGGAGGCTTCCATCCAAGATTTCAATGGGATCAAAGAGGCAATAAATCTTACACACCTGTTCTAGCAGCTCCAGATTATAAGAATCCCTTTCAACTGTTCTCTTTTGCTTCAGAGAACACTATTGCTTTTGTCCTGCTACAAAAGGATGATGAAGGGGCTGAGAGGCCAATTGCCTTTTTCAGTAAGGCATTGCAGGGGTTGAGTTGAAATACACTATTATGGAGAAACAAGCATTTTCCTTGGTAAAAGTAACAAAGGTTTTCAGGCCTTACATTTTGAGTTCTAAGATTGTTGCTTATGTTCCCCACACCATGGTGAAAGACATCTTATCAGAGATGGAAGTCTCAAGAAAAAGGTGTAGGTGGGTGAACAAGTTGCAAGAATATGACATGGATATCCAAAAATGAAGTTGGTGAGAGGTTTGGGCCTAGCTAAGCTCATGGCTAAGAGCAACTTGCAAACTATTGAGGTAAATGAGGTAGAAGAGGATAGGGTAGATGTTGTTAAAACATTGATGACTTCTAAGTGGTACAGAGATTTAATTTTTATCTTAGACATCCTGAATTTCCCTGAGTATTTAAGTAAGAACCAGAAAAGAACCCTTAAGTTGGCTTCCCGAAATATGTTATTACTGATTATGGGCTACCTTGGAAGAATCCAGATGGAGTCCTCTTAAGGTGCATTACTGAAGAAGAATCCCCAAGATAATTGATGATATCCATGGAGGAGATTGTGGGGTGCATTTTGCTGCAAGAGTCACAACACACAAGATCTTGAGGGCCGGTTATTTGTGGTCAACTCTCTTCAAGAATACAAATATTTTTGTTAGAATATGTGAGAGTTGCCAGCACTTCTCTGGAAGACTTGAAGCTTCAGGCTCCCTCCCTTTGCACCATGTATCAATTGAAGCCCCATTCAAGTAATGGGGAATGGATTTCATTGGTGATATTTTAGACCCTTCAAGTGCTGGCCATAAGTGGATTCTTGTAGCCACTGATTACTTTACTAAATGGGTGGAGGAAATCCCCACCAAGAAGGCAACACACCAAGTTGTCATGGAATTTGTGCTAAACAACATCATCTGCAAGTTTGGGGTGCTAGTCAAGATTGTAGCTGATAATGCCATGAGCTTTAGAGCTAAACCTTTGGTAGTAATGTGTAAAGAATATGGGATCAACTTGACATATGCATCTAATTACAACCCCCAAGGAAATGGACAAGCTGAGTCTAGTAATAAAAACCTGTTGAAGATTATCAGAAGAACCTTGGAGCTGAACAAGAGAAAATGGGGTGAACAGTTGAAGTTTGTTGTTTGGGCTGATAGAATCACTGTTAAAAGATCCATTAGAAAGAGTCCATTTGAGTTGGTGTATGGAACTTAGGACCTTCTGCCCTTGCATATGCAATTATCCTCATAGCAGTTCATTCAACAACTGGAAGATCAAGAAGTAAGTCCTTACTATGCTCGCACTAACCAGATTGTTGAACTTGATGAAGAAAGGAGGGCATCCCACCAGAGGGATGTAAAGTTTAGAGAATAGCTAAAGAAGTTATTTGACAAGAAGGTCACTCCCAAATCTTTCAATGTTGGAGATCTTGTGCTGCTATGGGATAGCGAGCAAGAAGATATGGGCAAACATGGAAAATTTGACTCATTGTGGATGGACCCTTATTCCATTAATATCAAGATTGTTGAACATACCTTATTATTGAAGGATTTTGATGGTAAATTGCTTGAATTACTGTTAATGGTAGGCATTTAAAGAATCTCTTGGATTGATTCCCTAGAGTCAAGGTAAACATATTTTGTACAGTGTATAACTTCTTGTTTGTTTCTTGTTTTTGTGTTTTTTTCTTGTTTCGGTCCTTAATGACCTATTTTTGTTGGTTTCTCTATTTTTTTTTGGAAGATGGATTTGTTTCTTTACTTTGCAAGTTGACTCCTTTACCCAATGGATATTTTTGAATCTTGGTCTAGCGTTGTTCTTGTGGCACTCAAAGGGATTGCCCATCCCCGAGTTATTGCTAATGATGGTGCTGAAAAATAGTCTCGCCCCATTTTTCCTTTGAAATTTGTCCTTTTACGACATCTGTCGTATTTAATCCCCCATGTTGTTCCTGGGAAGATTCTACTTTTCTTTGGCTTCCATAATTAATCTTTCCTTGAGTTGATGATCATGTATGGGTTTATATTTATCTCCTTATTTTATTTGATCCTTTGAGGGCATCGTAATTTGGGTTTCCCATTTCTCTGTTCATTAGAAATATTAGGCTTTCCCGTGCTTTCCATTTTCCACAGTCAGGATTTGCTGCCCTTCTCATTTTTTCCCTAAATACTTGAAGAAAAATGAATGGATGTAGCTTTGAAGAGTGTATTCAAGCCTTGTAACAATTATGAATCCTCTATCCTTGGAGAAATTTTCATCTTCAAGCTCAAATGGTCATTTTTCTACATTTATCGCTTAACGGGCGTTTCTCCTGGTCAAATTTGTGTTCTTGCATCAATAGGGAATGTGGCCTCTTTTGGTTGGTTAGGGGATGGCGGAAAAATTCTTTAACTTATCACTTTTTTCTTTTTTGGCAAAAAGGAAAATTTGATCCCATGGCTCCACTCAATTCTGATTGGTTCTTTTGGTGCTTACGTGGCTTCTCCTGATTGGATGGGGCATGAAAGGTTTGTATTTGAAACTTGTTATTTTTGGCTACTTTGGAAATAAGTTTGAACTCACCCCAGACCCCGCCAGTTCTTAATAAAGAAAATTTAAGTGGTGGGGAAATTTTCTTATTTTCACCTTGAGGGTGTCCACATGTTCATTTTTGATTTGACATGGCTTAGCAGGTCACTCCTAAACTTTGTGGAAAATTTTAGCCCAAAACTTTTCCACGTGGAGGAATGACACTCATTTGAAGATCTATTTTTTGGTTTAGCCTTGGAGTAGCACCAGGAGGACACGTGGAGGTTTCTGATGCTTTTCCCGGACTTAGAAATTTTTTATGTAGCTAATATAGTTTGGCGGAGCAGAGACACGTGGCGAGCCCGTGCTCATTCAGGGTCTCTACTTTGGGCACCATTTTGAAATTGCACCATGAAGACACATGGAGGTTTACACTGGGTCTTTCCATATTTTTTTGTTCAAAAGGTTTTTTGAGATCTGGGATACGTGGAAGAACCACGCATGTTTCGGACCTCCCCTTAAGTTTCATCTTAGCGCTGGGAGGACACAAGGAGGCATCTCGCTTAGTTTGAATTTTTCTTGGAATTTTAAATGCCCAAAGGAGACTACCTCGGAGCATGACACATGACACCTTCCACTGAGCTTCAAGCCTTCAGACAATTTTTTTTGGGCCAGGACACGTGGTGAGTCCGCGCTCTTTCAAAGTCTCAAATTTTGGGAACCATCTCAGGATGTGCCATTGTGACGCATGGAAATTTGAAAAGTCAAAAGGGATAGGAAAGCAGACCATCGAGGGAAACTTATAAATTTTTCCTCTTATTCTCAAAAGGGTTAAAATATCAAAAATGGCCGGTAAGCCCGACAAAGAATCAATCAAATTTTGTTTCAAGTCAAAAGGGGCAGGAGGTGGACCATCGGGGGTAACTTGGATTTTTTCCCTTGACATTCATATGATTAAAATATCAAAACTTCCATCAAGCTCGATAAAGGAAATTTCAAAGCTTTCTCTAGTCAATGGCAGAGGTGCAAAATTTTGGGGGAAATTTGGAAAAAATTCCTTTTGGGAGAAAATAGTTAAAAGTAAAGAAGGAAGCACGGTTCCACTCAAACCCAGATTAGGACACGTGTCAGTCCCATTTTTAAAGGGTGGAGCTGCAGGAAAACTTGGAAAATTTTCCCTTTTCCAAAAAGGAGGTGAAGTGGCAGAATTTGGCCACGGTTCCGTTGGGACCCAACTGAGGATATATTTTAGGCTCATTTCTCAAAGGCGGAGGTGCGGATAAAAATAGAATTTTTTTCCATTTTTTCAAAAGGTTGTAAAAAGTAAAAGGAAACCCCCGAGCATGTTTTTGAAATTGAATCCTCCACCGGAAGGATGAAATTCAAAGTGAAGATCAATGAAATCTATGTGTCTAAATTTGCTTTTCCTCCCATTTTACTCGAATCACGTCCGGAAGTGTGAGTATTCATGATTTCTTGGTATTTCCTACATGCCAAACAGAGAGGAGAGTTAATTTTTATATCTAAGTTTGGTGGAGAAAATCTTGAGACGTCTTTTTCCATTAAAATAGTCTGACTCTCGGGCTCGATATGATTTTCCACTTATATTCTCCCGAGCATGCAAGGAACCATATTTAATGATTAGGGGTGGAAATGGTTGATGAGTTGAAGGAGGGGTGTTATAATAGATGAAGGAGTTGAATGCTTTGAGATTTTGAAGAGATCTCGCCTTGAGTAGTTGACAAATTTTTATAGATATGATTCTAAGAATCACGATCAAGATCATGACGAGCACTTGTAAATTAAATGTTTTTACCTTTTGGGGAAAAAGGGGCTCTGTTTCAAATGTTATAAATGACACAAAGTTTTCTTGTAAATGGTTGGAGGTTGGAGTATTAGAGGTCAACTAAAATTCCCAAGAGGAAAATTTGACAAAGCCTATCTTTTGAGAAGCCATCTGAGAAGCTTGTATATCTCTTTTGTATTAATTTTGATCATGTCAAGGTGGTTGCAAGTGTATAGCCATTAACAAGCTTTGATATTGTTCTAGAAAATTTCCCTACTGATAAATTTAATCAAACTCGAGTTATTATGTGTTGATCTTAAGCAAAATGTGTTTGTTTCATTTCTGAATGTTTGTAAATAGTTTTTCTTGTTCTTATTACAATCTTGTATCAAAATCTATCTAAATCACACAGGTCTCAATCCTTGTGATAGTTTAGTGGCATCTATAATATCATTTCTCAGAAGATATTTCATCTGGGAGTGAAATAATGATTTAAAATCACTTTTATTTCATTTGTTGACAGAGAATTTTTGTAGGCCTCTGGGTGTACCTTAGCCGTGATTGATTTTAGATTTTGATGTTTTATTGAGTCTTCTAACTCGAGCTTTCATGTTAAATATCATAGATTGTGTGAAAAAGTTCTGATTTGGGCCTCCATTGAAGTAAATATTCTAGTTAAAGGAAAATTTTAGCTATTCTAAAGTATTATGTTGTCTAGAATATCCATTTTGGAAGAGTTCTTAGAGATTTGGAAAATCAAGTTCATTCTACCTTGCCTCCCACCAAAATTTATTTAAAACAACCAATCCTACCCATACTACCCCTATTTGTCATGTGTGTATACAAATGCATAAATTTTACTACCAAAACATGCAGAAACAATCAGGATTCCAAATGTCTTTAGTAGCTTGAACCTTGCCTAGAGAATATCTCCACTATCTAGAGTGATAACTCGTGAGAGTTATATTTTTTGCATTGATCATATTTTCTTCAAGGTCTCCTTAATAACTTCATTAGGAAGGATATCTCCATCTCCTCCATAAACAACAAGCTACAAAAGGGTTCTCTTACCTTGGTTGAAAGGCACAACCTAAAATAGTGAGGATAGATCAAATCCTCTTGAGGGTGCTATCCATTTCTCCACATTTGAGTGACTAAGGGCCAATTAGATCCCATCCCCACTATAAAATGACTCATCATGATCTATCTGCCTCTAAGCTTCGGCAAAACCTATGATGCTGCTCAGACTTTGAAGGAGAATCAATTTTGATACCAACACCTAAGTGGCGTTGTTGCCACGGAATATAGTTCATATTCATACCCTAGTGTTGTATGTAATTTTGGACCAACAAAGTGAATATGCTAACAAAAATTAACTAATAGGGTCTACTACCTACACCCAAACATTTTTGAGATGACACGTGGTTGTTGAGAGTTTCTTAAGTTTTTCTCATAGAGCCTAAAAGGATCATAAGAAGACATCCTAGATACAACCACCATAGTTACTATTGCTAACATTCCAATAACAACCCCGCTTCCATTCTACAACAAAAACCTGGTTAAATGCACATAGAATTTTAATCATTAAATACAAGTAATTCCCTTCTCTATATATATATATATATATATATATATATATATATATATATTGATTTTTATAGCCAATACAACTGTAGTCAAGCTTACATAGGTCATCACCTAATGACAAGAACATATCACCCATTCTAATCATTTTCTCAACAAAATACATCCCTTGTAGTTTCCTAAAACACACCGAGAATCCTTGGAGTAGAGAGTAGCCTACCAAATCCACTTATTTTTAAGTTTGTAAAGCCTTTTCAACAAACCCATTTCATGCATATCCTGATATAAAGGCATTCCATAAAACTACACTTTTTCCTAATACATTTTGTCACGAGATTCTGGGTCTGTCTATAATTCCACATTCTTAGATACACATCTACTAGAGTGATGGCAACTGCAACATCTAGAAAAATTTGTGTCTTTTGATTTGGTGGATGTCCATACCTTGTTCTAGGCTCGTATTTTTGCACAAGTTGGGAGTGCGTGGCAATGTGAATTATGTTAGAAAACTATTTTTTGCATATATCAAACACTGTTACTATCTCGTGAGGAAACCCATGTCTTCTGTGCATTTCCGACAATCATGGTATCCAAGAAAACCCTCCCTGCCCCCATTAAAATTATCCAAAAATTTTAAATTTACAATTTTAACTAGGTTTCAACGTGATGAATGACTTTGGATATGTAAGGAAGTGATTGTATTATAATGCAAGGAAAAATGAAAGGTATTTATGTCGAATAGGATGCCCTTACCTATTTGAATCTCGTGATTTGACACAAGATGGGATGATGCATGTTGAAAGGGAGATAGTTATTTTTTTATTTTTTTCTTTGTTTTACATATCTAACACCTATATAGCTTCACATCTATTGCACACCATCTTCTGCCAAACTCCACCACACTCCAATTACATCCTTTTATGCATTTTAATTTATTGTTTAATTTTATATTTTATTTTTTAGGCAATGTAGACATGAAACCACGTGATGCACATAAAGGACCTTTTTTTAAGATGATTAGGCGTAACATAACGATTCAACAATAGTATAATCTTATAGATAGGGTCTTCCCATGACAAGATACTTTTAGAAGTTCACAGTTATTACAATGATGATTCAATATTTAACTTAAGTTCTAGAAAGGCTCATAATATATGAATCACACATTCCTTTTCCTATTTCTAGATTTCCTTTTATACTATTTAACATTTAACTTATGGTGTAACTCATTGAATAAGGATCATCTATATTATTTCAATTACTTTTTTAATTCACTCATTTGTTAATAGGGTATTTAGTTACACACAAGGCTATTTACATACACATAAGGCTACCATCCATGGCACAAATTTTTCCTAATTTACAATTTCATTACCGCTATCTTTTTTTATTGTCCTTAATTGTTGACAATAACTTATCATGTGGTCCTTCATTCTTCTTAAAACTATACTATGTTATCCTTACTTTACTTAACATTTCACTTGTAGTTACTCCCTCTAATTTTTATTGTTTCCCCTATCGAAATAGAAAGACATGTTCTTATTATTGAAAGGAACATATACTCCCTCATGAGCCACTGGTGTTTGTTCTAAGGGTTTGTCTTTCTAGTTGCATGTTTGTTTGGTTTCACAATTTATCTCAGTTTCCACAAGGAAGGTTCACATGAAACAAGTGAGGTTTATTAGTTCAAGAGTGAATATATTACATGTTCTTTTCATATTAGCATTTAATTACTAAGGTTACTTAATTCACATTTAAATTAATTACTACTAACTGTGTATCCTATGTTCCTTACTTAAATGCTCAGTCAGTAAGGTCCTAATGAGTATGATTGAAACTCAACTAAGGTTGGATTCCTAGAAAATTAAGTATTAGATTTGTGTTACCAGGAGGCATTAAACTATAATTTTTACACACCTTACTAAGGTCACAACTAGAGTGATTGAACACCCTTATCTCCAAAATCATCTTGTAACTCTAGGTACATTCGATAATTATTGTCAAGCTGACACTCTTGTTTTAGAGGGGTTAAAAAGGATTCACACTTAGTATTCTCATGTGTAGGTAACTAAAACATAGGACCCGCTCGAATCATTTACATTCATATTAAAATGATTTCACTTAATTTAATTTAAAAGCATTTTGAAATTTGTTTAGTAATGCATTTATTAATAAAAATATTTGCATGCTCATTGAACTACTAGCTCTCATCCTAGGGAAAATCCTTAAGAACATGATTACTTGGTTTCATAATGTACATTTAGTAGGCAATAGGACAAGTGGGAAATAAGGGGGGAATAATCCTTTGTTTAAATTATTACAGTTCACACTGAGGATTACATGTCATCGATTTAGTTCGTCACCAAAGAATGGTTTAGACACATTATATGAATGATATAATATTCACTTTTCTCCTAGCACACCATATTATGGTTACATTACAAAAAAAAATCATAAATTAAAATGTTGTTAAGTATAACAATTAACTCTTAGGATTGTACGATAGAACCCAAAATGATAATAGAAATTGGGTAGTGAGTTCATTTATGATCCCAACTCTTAAAGGTGACTCCCAAGGGTAGTTGGAAATCTTTGCTACCTACCACTCTTCACTCTACGTGTGTGCTCGACAAAAAGGTTTTAACAATATGTTGGGTTTTTCTACCCATAAAGTACTACCTTAATGAAATCACATTCTCCATAGTACACTCACAATTTTCAATCCTAGGATGAGACCAAATACCCAAGAAAAAATGTAACCATGTCATTCCTAACTATTGGTTTCATGAAAATGTCGCTAAGCATATACGCTATGATGAAAAACTCAAACTTGAGATCAAAATAACACCCATGTTTAGATGAACATTTCCTTAAACACTAGCATCTTAAAATGATAGAAAACTTGACTAATAAACATTTCAATACTTTGCAAAATGTTGAACTATTCTCTACAATATCAGTTAACATATATATTCAATCCCCTTATTACCATATGTACATCTGAATCAAAATAACACCTATAGGTTAATGCACATTTTTTGTAATACACCCCTGGGCATTGGAGTCTTTTTCTACTCGCCACCATGGCCGACCTGGCAAGTCTTATGGCACATGGGTGCATTTGGTCACCTCCCAACCACCCTACCTACCGTCGGCTTGACTGTCTTGCTTCTGTCCTTGCGTGAGGAGATAGGAGTGGGTGGAGTCGTGTATTTTTTCTGCACCTAGATCTTGTTTTGGATCCTCATTCATTGCGTATGGTTGGAAGGCACGTTTTTCCTTGGGCTGCAGGCGTTGGAAGAAGAGAAAACGTGTTTGAGTGCTGTTCTTTCCTTGCTGCGTTGTTTTGTTCCTATTTTCTGCTAAGCGAACCCTCTTCTTTTTTTTTGGTTGTTTCTCCTCTTTCCTAGGGCGCTGCGAGGTATGTTCTTGTCTGGGATCCGCAGCAGCCACCCACAGCAGGAGATAGCCAGGCAACAGGCGTGGGCAGTACAGTAGATGCCTCTTTGAGCGCAGCCAACAAGCAGACTGTCCAATAATGTTGTTTTTTGTTCAGTTCTAACTGCATCCTCAGTTTCGGATTTCTCCTTCAAGATCTGTTTCTCAAAATCGACTAAGTGACAGTGAGAGTAGTAGGTGCGGCAATGAGTGAATGGCGAGCCCAAGAACCGTTGGTGCCAAACTTGACGTTCTAGTTGCACGTGACCACAGTCACGATCAGTTGTTGCAAGATCTTGCAGCTGTAGCGGAAAAACAAGATAAAGTTTTTGTTGAGCCACTGTCCCTTTAGCCGGTCCGGTATCCACTCTTAAGAGCTCAACTGGGCGGTTTTGTTTCTTAGTGATAGCTATAAGATGATGTTCTCTACTAGCACAAAGGGGAAAACGAATTACGTCTCATTGAAGGTTAGATTTTTAGAACATGTTTAAATCCGAAGTCTGGCTGAAAAATTCGTTTTCTTCTCTTACTTCCGAGACGGGATGTGGGTGTTAATTGTTGGTTTGTTCCTTCCTGAGTGGTCATTTTATTGTCGGAATACTTGTGTATCTGTAGCAGGAAAATATATAATGTTCCTTTGTTTTTCATCCCTGTTTGCGTTGTTGTATATGTCGTTCTGCTTGTGCGCTCCAAGTTCATTGTTAGTAAAAATGTTAATGGAGGAATTCTTTTTCATGGCTAATGAATCCACGCTCACATGACTCAGACGGGTATTATAAAAGGCAGGCTTGTGGAAAATACGTTGATAAACATGTATGTCAAGTGCGGAAGCCTGGTAGATGCTCGGAAAGTGTTTGACAAAATGTCTGAAGGAGATGTCTGCTCATGGACTCTGATGATTACAGGGTTTACACAGAATGGATATGTTGATGAAGCCTTGCAGCTGTTTAAGAAAATGCCTCAATCAAATGTTGTGTCTTGGGAGATGAAGGTAGCAGGATATTCCTCAGATCCAGAGCTTGCACTGAGTCATTTCTCCAAAACCGATTCGTGACAGTGAGGGTGTTACCAACAGGCCTGATGAAATTTATTTACAAAGAGTCTCTATTGAGATCTTACTTGTTGTAGGATGTAACTCATGGAAGAGAATCTGTTAGGGGCGGATCTGTTTCATATCAGAGTATTCATGAAGCACAATTTGCCTTGCAACTATATGAGCATCTTCTACGAGTCACTATGTTGGCAGGCATAAAGGGTGTTGTTGGAATTATCACACCTTACAAGCTACAGCTGTAATGTTTGCACCGAGAGTTTGATGGTGTCCCCAAATATGATGAAGGAAAAGGTTTGTGTATCAATACGGTAGATGCCTTTCAGAGCCAGGAGCTCTGCTATCTTTCTTGCCTTTTTGGGTTGTCGTCAAATCTACTTTTTATGGTGCCCTTGACGCTGGGCTATAGTTCCATGCTGCTGTGCAGAAGTCCTTGTGGGCGTATCAATTTTGTGGCTACTTTTGCCTATCTCTTTGGCTGCCATGTTGTTATATGAGTGGGGATGCTTGGAAGGAAGGAGGGATTGGTGGAATTGGGGCTCTTATGGTCTGGACACTCAAGTCTTTTCTTGTGCGGTCAACTACCAAGATGGGTCGTCAAAAGCAGAGGATAAAGTGGAAGGCGTGTGGTCATGTAGCAGCTCCTGCTTTGGATGTTCACGACCGGTGGATGTGTTAAAACAGGCAAGATAGACTAACCATATACATAATATGCTAGTATCTAATAAACCTCTTGAAATGAAACTTTCTCCTTCTAGAAATTGGTTTAAATCTGTGATTATGTGGTTTTGTGTTTCAATATATGGTTATGATTTGTTACTTCCGGATTGCCTCTGTTGGTTGTTCTTGTTGATGTGATCAAACCCATTTATATATATATAAAACAAACAAAGGTTCCCAGTGTATGCTTTGATTGATCATATGAAAAATATACGTGTATATATATATATATATATAATTTTAAAGTTACTTCCTTCTGCAAAAATGTCGTTGTTTCTTTTGTGAACCTGGGTATGTAATCGCCCCTAGAACGTTGCAGCGTTGACTAGTATTGGTTTCCTGTTATGTTGTTGCCCTAGAGGAAAACATACAGTTAAATTATTATTATATTTCTTTTTTATGATAAGCGTGATTATGCACTTCGTGTATTGTGCAAAGTATTAGGGCTTTTGAAAATTAGAAGTTCAATTTATATGCTTGTTAAGAAGGAAGTTTTGGGCCGAAAATATGTCCTGGGTTGATAGAAGGGCATAAATTATTGATAGAACCCCATTTTGATTCTACTCTTTCGATGAGTAAAATTTGATAAAATTAATGACCTTTATGGTGTTAAGATATGGTATGTTGATGATTCCTTGTGTGATCGATTTAATCATGTATCGACATAATGCCTTGATGGAGTAAGGTAATATCTTTCACGGTTCGTGAAGGTTAAGGTTTTCATCAACTGCTTAAGGTAACATGAAGTTCCTTAATTTAGTCAAACTTGTTTTGTACTTCCTTCTTGATAAGTGACCTTTCATTGCAAATTTAGAATGATTGTGATGGAAGGTCGTGAATATATTTTGTTGTCAAAAAGGGAAAGAAGCTCTGGAATAGTTTGTTTATGTGTCGAGTGTAATAATTGTAATTACATCGTTATAGAAGTTAGTTATTGGAGGATATCTATCTTCAATGGTATATTGTGTGTTTAATCTCTGCATAGGTTACTATAAACTTAGTGTTGAGATGTAAATTAAGGAGAGTTGAGAGACCTTTTCCTTTGTTTACATCGTTTATGATATTAGGAAGTGAGTTGATGTCGGAAAATATCAACCAAGTCTAGATTCATGGCTATGTTCCTCTAGAACAGGAGGGTTATAAATATAAGGTATTATGAAAATTGCAAGGATGTGTTTAGAATGCTAGATTGCCTACTCAACTTGGGTATTAATGAGGCTTGTCGCTATTCCAGCCCTGGTTATGTTCAGTAGGTAAGCGGTTAGGCAATACCTATTCCGGACATTCTTACCGTCCTTTCCACTCATCCTTATTAGCTATGAAGTCACTTATTACCTAAGATATAATGGTTGTGGGTTTGAATATAAGATTTTTCATCCTTTAAACCTTTTTGATTACATGATGGAACTTTGTTTTTACCCTTGTTGTTCGTTTATAGCCTATTAGGCCTATGGCCTACGGAACGATTCCAAAACTATACTCTTTTGGGCAGCTAAGAATCGGGTCTGGTTTTAATCTCTTGACTTCTCCTTGAGAATGTGGATTGATGGGTTACACCTTAGATTTCAATCACGTAATCTATGGGATCACATAATTGAAATCCTAATACTCTCAACTCTTGTGTCTAATCATTTAAATTTCATAGTCTTGCGTATTTGGTTGTCAAACTTTTGTAGTTTTAGAGGTATCTTCATAACTAAAACTTATGGTTTTCTTCTTAGTTGATATGTTGAAAATTACATCTTGTTTCAAAAGGTTGTTAGAGGTTAGAACTTTGATCCATTTCCTGAAATAGAATGTTTCCTTTCATGATATTGTTAGCTAGTAGCTTATTGTTGCTATGTATAGTCTTATCTTGCTCAGTTCTCGCGAACTGACTCAGGTTATTAATTGTTGCAGATGGCTTATGTGGTTAGATGATGGAAAGACTTGTAGATTATTGCATCAATCTTGGTTATGATGTTCCTTTGTACGAATGTGTATTATGTTATAAAATTTGGAAAGGGCCTTTGGACATTTTAGAAGAAGGGTCAGTGCCTAGTAAATGTATTGTAAAGTATTGTTGTTGTAACTGTTGAAACTTTGGCTTGTTTGGTTATCATGTGAAAGATGAAATTTTGATTACCGCTTGGTTATGTGATATTCTAGTGAAATTTAACCCTTAGTTTAGTAGGGGCATGTCCCATGTTATTACTCTCTTGCTCCCTAGTCATGGTTCAATAGAGATGGTATGTCCCTTTGATTTGTGCATCATGTTGGAATGAATTGATATAACCTTGTTTTGTTTCCGCAAACGAGTACTGTTAAACTTTGCTCTTGAGTTAAAATGTTGAGTTGTAAATCCTCCTAAGGCATAGTAGTGATGAGTTTGTAAACACTATAAAGTGAACTGGATATTCCTTATAAAAGTTAAACGAAAATTTATGTATATGAGCATATTAATGTAGATGTGATCCACTTGAAACCTTTGAGACCTGGAACAATCAAGAGGAATCTATCTTTTGTAACGAAATATGATTACTTATTTCTTTCCCGAGCCAAACCAATAAACACTATCCTTTTCGGTGAAACCTTAAATGATCTCATGGTGAAATCAATGGTTAGATTTTAGAAAATGATAGGATTTAATAAGTAGGAGTGAAAGTGATTAATAAAACCTTAAATATCTCTTTATCGTTTGAAATGTTCCCCTTTGTCAAACTTAATTAAGTAAAGTCTAGATGGAACACTTAACCAATCTTGATAAACTCTTAACTTCAATGAAAGTTTGATAGTAAACAATGTGACCCTGAAGCTAAATTGCTGTTGTCTCATTCGTTAATCCTTGCCTTGATTCATGGTGATATTCTTAAGCAAGGTCAAAATTCAATCTTTAAACAAGAAGGCTATTGTTATGAACCCTAAGCGGTACTTTCCACTCAATCGGAGCTTATGCCTTCACCTGTGCAATAGAGGTGTGGAACATGTGTTTGTAAATTGAATAAGATTAATTAACCTTGTAAGAAATGGAAAATGTTCTAAAATCAAATGAATAAGAAAGATTTGGACATCAAATTGATGATCCCGGTTTAGAAAGCGTGACCTTAAGCTATTTGGTCAACCGTTGAAAAGAAAGAAGTTCTCCCTTGTGAAAAGAATTGTGTGAATCATTACATAAAATTTTATAAGAACGTAAGTTAAGAATGAAGAGACACTTTAGTAAACAATAAAATTTAACAAGAAATTCCTCATGGGATGCCCTAGCTGTGAGTGTGTCATGTGGTCTGGACTTTCATGGTGTCTTGTCAAAAGAAGAGTACATTGTCCTTGATAGGTGTGAACGTCTCCGTGCTGACCTTGTGGTCTTCCCCGTAACAAGTGGTTCCAAGTGTTGGTTGTAACCTTGTGATGACATGTTGTGTCGTGTTGAGTCAAAGCAAGTAAAAAAAAAAAATTATCCTGTATTTCACTGTGTTGTTCTTGTGTGTGTGTTTTCAGGTCGTTACATTTTGGTATCAGAGCGTAGGTTCATGCTCTCGAACCTATGGGCCGGATTGGTGTTGTATGGTGATGTTGCATGGTGGTGGTGGTGTTACATGATGATACTGATGATGATGATGATGTTGCATGATGATGATTTATATTGGAAGAGTAATGTGCTTTAAGCGTGATGTGATTATTGTCGTAATTGTGATATTGTGAACGCACGTGATGTGTATGTCACTCAGTGCGTATTTGTCATCATGTTGATGTGTTGGGGATGAGAGTATTCTCTCTCCTTCTTGTGGATTCTAGGAAGAATTCACGTGTAAATTATTGTTTGTGATGTGTGAAAAGAATTCTAATGTGGATGACGTAGTGTTGGAGCATTGTGGCATATTGTGATATGTGGGTGTATCAATGTGTTGTATGACTAGTTGATGTTAAAAGAAACGAGTTGTATCATGATGTTTTTACCATGTTCTGAAGAAATGTGTGTACTACCTTGTTATGAAGCAATTATTGTTATGTTGTGATGTTATTATGTTCATCGTATATATGAGTTGTGCAATATGTAATGCCTCATGTCGTGAATTAGGGTCATACGGTGAGTGTATGAACCCTATCGTATTGTGATTGCACTTTGGGTGCAGAATGTAGTAAAGTGATGTATTGTGCCCTGTGAATGTATAATTGTGATCTACCCCGTATACCTACCATACGTGAGACGTTATGGTAGCTATGTGTGTACCACCATGGTGTTAGTGATGTAGTTACATGTTATGTTGTGAGCCTTACACTAACCGACCCTGAGGGAGATCGGTAGAAGTGTATGTTGAGAGTGAGGAATGGTGTACCATGGGTCAATAACTTGAGTCAAAACTCGGTTTAGTAGATTACATGTGACTCTTTCTCTCTCCCTATGTGGTTGTATGTATGCAACCCTAGTGTATCTATGACTATGTTTAGCCTTGTCGAAGGGTGGCGGGATTGATATATATATTTTACGAGCTGAGGCTCGATGTTCCGAGTGCCAGCAACTCGTTGAGTACCCCTTTGGTGGCCAGATAAGGCCACACAGTTATCGTAATGTGACATTATTATAAGTTGATTTTATTCGTAAATTGAGCTTTTTATTTTATTTTGCAAGGACCAGCATCTTTTCTTGATTGCAATGCTTTACAATTTTGGGCATTTCCGTGGTTTGTGGCACTAACATGGGGATTTGATACTAACTTTGGCCATTTGGTCATTTTTTTTTGCTATATTTTGGGGTCTCCTTTTAAATTGGGAATTTTTACCGCCTTGCCCAAGGCTTGTACTTTGCCACTTGGCACTTTGACTGGATTGTTGTGCTGGTTCTAATGTCGTGATGTGTGGAATAGGGTCATGGGATGCACCATGGATTGGTTGGACCTATGGACCCGCTTCGTTGTATGGGGGTACGCCCCAAGGGGTACATATGACTAGCGGGTTATGGAGAACTACGCGTTATTATGTCACTTGGGTTAGGAGTGTCCAAACTCGATGTGCCTTGGGCACAGAGAGACAACCGGCCTCCTTGAGGGAGGCAAAAGAGTTTGAGGGAGGCATAAGAGTTTGAGGGAGGCATAAGAGACTTGAGGGAGGCATAAGAGTTTGAGGGAGGCATAAGAGACTTGAGGGAGGCATAAGAGTTTGAGGGAGGCATAAGAGACTTGAGGGAGGCATAAGAGTTTGAGGGAGGCTTATGATATTTGTCTGTATGGTTGATGTTTCAGGATATATGTTGAGTTATTGTGATGTTTGGTAGTGGTCTTTTGATGTATGTGTTACTCATGTCAGATGGATATGTGTTGTGATGTTGTGGACATGTCATTGATTCCCTTGTGGACACTATGTACCTGTAGCATGGTTTGTTGTTATGTGAGTCTTTCATTGATGAAAATTGAGGAAATGTCTGGTGGATTGTAGTACTCTTTTGTTTGAGTATTTGGTATGTCAGTCATTGATGTGTGATGAGTACCTATGTTATGGGAAGTGTGCCTATTCTATTCCGTAATTGTGTAACCTTTTGTGGTGTAATACAATCTTGAAGTATATACTTGTGTACTTGTGAATCTGTAGTGTCTTGTGAGCCTGATAGGGTTTGCGTTAGCAGTCCATGTTGGGCACCCACAATAAAGAATAAACCAAAACTCTTCAATGATGAAATTTTAAAAGGAATTAAACTAGGAATAATGATAATGGAAAGAGACTAATGAAATAATGAACAAGAAAGAACTGCCAATTTTCACAGAACATTGAAAGTTAAAAATTCTACCAAATGTTCCTAAGGCTACCTTGTGACCGTGTTTTAATCAACTAAAATTTTGAACCATAGGGTGTACTTTCCCCTTACCTGTTCTTGATTGCGAACCATTTCTTTTTCTGCTGTGTTATGTCGCATCGAGGACGATGCTTTTCTTAAGGGGAGGAGAATGTAATGCCCCGGGCATTGGAGTCTTTTTTCTACTCGCCACCATGGCCGACCTGGCAAGTCTTATGGCACATGGGTGCATTTGGTCACCTCCCAACCACCCTACCTGCCGTCGGCTTGACTGTCTTGCTTCTGTCCTTACGTGAGGAGATAGGAGTGGGTGAAGTCGCGTTTTTTTTTCTGCACCTAGATCTTGTTTTGGATCCTCATTCATTGCGTATGGTTGGAAGGCACGTTTTTTTTTTTTCTTTTCTTGGCTGCAGGCGTTGGAAGGAGAGAAAACGTGTTTGAGTGTTGTTCTTTCCTTGCTGCGTTGTTTTGTTCCTATTTTCTGCTAAGCGAACCCTCTTCCTTTTTTGCTTGTTTCTCCTCCTCTTTCCTAGGGCGCTGCGAGGTATGTTCTTGTTTGGGATCCGCAGCAGCCACCCGCAGCAGGAGATAGCCAGGCAGCAGGTGTGGGTAGTACAGTAGATGCCTCTTTGAGCGCAGCCAACAAGCAGACTGTCCAACAATGTTGTTTTCTATTCAGTTTTGACTGCATCCTCAGTTTCGGATTTCTCCTTCAAGATCTGTTTCTCAAAATTGACTAAGTGACAGTGAGAGTAGGTGCGACAGTAGCTGAATGGCGAGCCCAAGAACCGTTGGTGCCAAACTTGACGTTCTGGTTGCACGTGACCACAGTCACGATCAGTTGTTGCAAGATCTTGCAGCTGTAGCGGAAAAACGAGATAAAGTTTTTGTTGAGCCACTGTCCCTTTAGCCCGGGTCTGGTATCCACTCTTAAGAGCTCAACTGGGCGGTTTTGTTTCTTAGTGACAGCTATAAGATGATGTGCTCTACTAGCACAAAGGGGAAAACGAATTACAGTCTCATTGAAGGTTAGATTTTTAGAACATGTTTAACTTCAGAAGTCTGGCCTGAAAAATTCGTTTCCTTCTCTTACTTCCGAGACGGGATGTGGGTGTTAATTGTTGGTTTGTTCCTTCCTGAGTGGTCATTTTATAGTCGGAATACTTGGGTATATGTAGCAGGAAAATATATAATGTTCCTTTGTTTTTCATCCCTGTTTGCGTTGTTGTATATGTCGCTCTGCTTGTGCGCTCCAAGTTCATTGTTAGTAAAAATGTTAATGGAGGAATTCTTTTTCATGGCTAATGAATCCACGCTCACATGACTCGACGGGTATTATAAAAGGCAAAGCTTGTGGAAAATACGTTGATAAACATGTATGTCAAAGTGCGGAAGCTTTGGTAGATGCTCGGAAAGTGTTTGACAAAATGTCTGAAGGAGATGTCTGCTCATGGACTCTGATGATTACAGGGTTTACACAGAATGGATATGTTGATGAAGCCTTGCAGCTGTTTAAGAAAATGCCTCAATCAAATGTTGTGTCTTGGGAGATGAAGGTAGCAGGATATTTCTCAAACCCAGAGCTTACACTGAGTCGTTTCTCCTAAAACCGATTCGTGACAGTGAGGGTGTTACCAACAGACCTGATGAATTTTTTTACAAAGAGTCTCTATTGAGATCTTACTTGTTGTAGGATGTAACTCATGGAAGAGAGTCTGTTAGGGGCGGATCTGTTTCATATCAGAGTATTCATGAAGTACAATTTGCCTTGCAACTATATGAGCATCTTCAACGAGTCAATATGTTGGCAGGCATAAAGGGTGCTGTTGGAATTATCACACCTTACAAGCTACAGCTGTCATGTTTGCACCGAGAGTTTGATGGTGTCCCCAAATATGATGAAGGAAAAGGTTTGTGTATCAATACGGTAGATGCCTTTCAGAGCCAGGAGCTCTGCTATCTTTCTTTCCTTTTTGGGTTGTCGTCAAATCTGATTTTTATGGTGCCCTTGACGCTGGGCTATAGTTCCATGCTGCTGTGCAGAAGTCCTTGTGGGCGTATCAATTTTGTGGCTGCTTTTGCCTATCTCTTTGGCTGCCATGTTGTTATATGAGTGGGGATGCTTGGAAGGAAGGAGGGATTGGTGGAACTGGGGCTCTTATGGTCTGGACACTCAAGTCTTTTCTTGTGCGGTCAACTACCAGGATGGGTCGTCAAAAGCAGAGGATAAAGCGGAAGGCGTGTGGCTGTAGCAGTCCCTGCTGGATGTTCACGACTGGTGGATGCGTTAAAACAGGCAAGATAGACTAACCATATACATAATATGCTAGTATCTAATAAACCTCTTGAAATGAAACTTTCTCCTTCTAGAAATTGGTTTAAATCTGTGATTATGTGGTTTTGTGTTCAATATATGGTTAACAGTTTGTTACTTCGGATTGCCTCTGTTGGTTGTTCTTGTTGACGTGATCAAACCCATTTATATATATATAAAACAAACAAAGGTTCCCAGTGTATGCTTTGATTGATCATATGAAAAAATATATATATATATATATATATATATATAATTTTAAAGTTACTTCCTTCTGCAAAAATGTCGTTGTTTCTTTTGTGAACCTGGGTATGTAATCACCCCTAGAACGTTGCAGCGTTGACTAGTATTGGTTTCCTGTTATGTTGTTGCCCTAGAGGAAAACATACAGTTAAATTATTATTATATTTCTTTTTTATGATAAGCGTGATTATGCACTTCGTGTATTGTGCAAAGTATTAGGGCTTTTGAAATTAGAAGTTCAATTTATATGCTTGTTAAGAAGGAAGTTTTGGGCTGAAAATATATCCTGGGTTGATAGAAGGGCATAAATTATTGATAGAACCCCATTTTGATTCTACTCTTTCGGTGAGTAAAATTTGATAAAATTAATGACCTTTAGGGTGTTAAGATATGGTATGTTGATAATTCCTTGTGTGATCGATTTAATCATGTATCGACATAATGCCTTGATGGAGTAAGGTAATATCTTTCACGGTTCGTGAAAGTTAAGGTTTTCATCAACTGCTTAAGGTAACATGAAGTTCCTTAATTTAGTCAAACTTGTTTTGTACTTCCTTCTTGATGAGTGACCTTTCATTGCAAATTTAGAATGATTGTGATGGAAGGTCGTGAATATATTTTGTTGTCAAAAAGGGAAAAGAAGCTCTGGAATAGTTTGTTTATGTGTCGAGTGTAATAATTGTAATTACATCGTTATAGAAGTTAGTTATTGGAGGATATCTATCTTCAATGGTATATTGTGTGTTTAATCTCTGCATAGGTTACTATAAACTTAGTGTTGAGATGTAAATTAAGGAGAGTTGAGAGACCTTTTCCTTTGTTTACATCATTTATGATATTAGGAAGTGAGTTGACGTCGGAAAATATCAACCAAGTCTAGATTCATGGCTATGTTCCTCTAGAACGGGAGGGTTATAAATATAAGGTATTATGAAAATTGCAAGGATGTGTTTAGAATGCTAGATTTCCTACTCAACTTGGGTATTAATGAGGCTTGTCGCTATTCCAGCCCTGGTTATGTTCAGTAGGTAAGCGGTTAGGCAATACCTATTCCAGGACATTCTTACCGTCCTTTCCACTCATCCTTATTAGCTATGAAGTCACTTATTACCTAAGATATAATGGTTGTGGGTTTGAATATAAGATTTTCATCCTTTAAACCTTTTTTATTACATGATGGAACTTTGTTTTTACCCTTGTTGTTCGTTTATAGCCTATTAGGCCTATGGCCTACGGAACGATTCCAAAACTATACTCTTTTGGGCAGCTAAGATCGGGTCGGGTTTTAATCTTTTGACTTCTCCTTGAGAATGTGGATTGATGGGTTACACCTTAGATTTCAATCACGTAATCTACGGGATCGCATAATTGAAATCCTAATACTCTCAACTCTTGTGTCTAATCATTTAAATTTCATAGTCTTGCGTATTTGGTTGTCAAACTTTTGTAGTTTTAGAGATATCTTCATAACTAAAACTTATGGTTTTCTTCTTAGTTGATATGTTGAAAATTACATCTTGATTAAAAAAAAGTTGTTAGAAGTTAGACCTTTGATCCATTTCCTGAAATAGAATGTTTCCTTTCATGATATTGTTAGCTAGTAGCTTATTGTTGCTATGTATAGTCTTATCTTGCTCAGTTCTCATGAACTGACTCAGGTTATTAATTGTTGTAGATGGCTTATGTGGTTAGATGATGGAAAGACTTGTAGATTATTGCATCAATCTTGGTTATGATGTTCCTTTGTACGAATGTGTATTATGTTATAAAATTTGGAAAGGGCCTTTGGACATTTTAGAAGAAGGGTCAGTGCCTAGTAAATGTATTGTAAAGTATTATTCTTCAGAATGTTGAAACTTTGGCTTGTTTGGTTATCATGTGAAAGATGAAATTTTGATTACCGCTTGGTTATGTGATATTCTAGTGAAATTTAACCCTTAGTTTAGTAGCGGGGCATGTCCCATGTTAGTACTCTCTTGCTCCCTAGTCATGGTTCAATAGAGATGGTATGTTCCTTTGATTTGTGCATCATGTTGGAATGAATTGATATAACCTTGTTTTGTTTCCACAAACGAGTACTGTTAAACTTTGCTCTTGAGTTAAAATGTTGAGTTGTAAATCCTCCTAAGGCTTAGTAGCAATGAGTTTGTAAACACTATAATGTGAACTGGATATTCCTTATAAAAGTTAAACAAAAATTTATGTATATGAGCATCTTAATGTAGATGTGACCCACTTGAAACCTTTGAGACCTGGAACAATCAAGAGGAATCTATCTTTTGTAACGAAATATGATTACTTATTTCTTTCCCGAGCCAAACCAATAAACACTATCCTTTTTCAGTGAAACCTTAAATGATCTCATGGTGAAATCAATGGTTAGATTTTAGAAAATGATAGGATTTAATAAGTAGGAGTGAAAGTGATTAATAAAACCTTAAATATCTCTTTATCGTTTGAAATGTTCCCCTTTGTCAAACTTAATTAAGTAAAGTCTAGATGGAACACTTAACCAATCTCGATAAACTCTTAACTTCAATGAAAGTTTGATAGTAAACAATGTGACCCTGAAGCTAAATTCTGTTGTCCTGTTCTGTTAATCCTTGCCTTGATTCATGGTGATATTTCTTAAGCAAGGTCAAAATTCAATCTTTAAACAAGAAGGCTATTGTTATGAACCCTAAGCAGTACTTTCCACTCAATCGGAGCTTATGCCTTCACCTGTGCAATAGAGGTGTGGAACATGTGTTAGTAAATTGAATAAGATTAATTAACCTTGTAAGAAATGGAAAATGTTCTAAAATCAAATGAATAAGAAAGATTTGGACATCAAATTGATGATCCCGGTTTAGAAAGCGTGACCTTAAGCTATTTGGTCAACCGTTGAAAAGAAAGAAGTTCTCCCTTGTGAAAAGAATTGTGTGAATCAGTACATAAAATTTTATAAGAATGTAAGTTAAGAATGAAGAGACACTTTAGTAAACAATAAAATTTAACAAGAAATTCCTCATGGGATGCCCTAGCTGTGAGTGTGTCATGTGGTCTGGACTTTCATGTTGTCTTGTCAAAAGAAGAGTACATTGTCCTTGATAGGTGTGAACGCGTCTCGTGCTTGACCTTGTGGTCTTCCCCCGTAAGAAGTGGTTCCAAGTGTTGGTTGTAACCTTGTGACGACGACATGTTGTGTCGTGTTGAGTCAAAGCAAGTAAAAAAAAAAAAAGTTATCTTGTATTTCTTTGTGTTGTTCTTGTGTGTGTGTTTTCGGGTCGTTACACATTTCCTAAAGAATGCCTAAAAGTAACATCTCTTTCATATTGCCAAATTTCAATAATAAGTCTTCACGGTAACATAATAATACACATACACACACACACACACACACACACACACACACACACACACACACACACACACACACACACACACACACACACACACACACACACATCATATATAAATTACAATAACGCACAATATATTAAAACCACGTTGTTTCATCATCTTACTTGCATCCTGAAAAACCATATGACCATGAAATCAATGATAAATCGATGGAATGACATCCACCTAAATCTAGAATAATTAACATTTTTAGTTTCCCATTTACATAGTGATGATAATAATTTTCATTTGAAAGCACAGGGTTAGAGACATACATTCATTTCATTTCACTTCATTTCTTAACTAAGGTGAGAGAAAGACATAGGAAGAGAGAGAAATGCTATTTTTTAAAAAGTCACATCCCACACCATAATCCATATGAAAGCATTTCATAAAATTACTTATACATTTCAAAAAGTTTTTGCAATGGTTTAGCGTCTTGCCTATGGTTTTGTGACAATATTCTACATTTTTCTACTAGTTGTGAGAATGTCTTGTTTTGGCTTGAAAGCTAAGAAACCACATTAGAAAAATTTATTCCGATGAGAAAAAACAATGGGTAAATTTCTCCGTGTCCTCCTATATATCAACATTTTAGAGGCGACGAAATTCAAAGCGTCAGAAACGGTTTACAATTGGCGGCTAGCTTTCTGGGGCCATCGATCGTAATTGGGATAGTTGCAAAAAAACCAATGTTAGGTCGAGGGATAATAAAATTTCATCAAAAACTAACCTTTGATAGATGAAAATACAAGGTACATTTTTGTACATACTTGTCCTATATATCGGTAATTCACCAGATTCGACAGAACTTAGAATTGGAAAATGGATTAAAAATAGTGATGCGTTTTCTGGAGCCAGGTCATAGTTGAGCCAATTTTACCTAGTAAAAAATCAACCCGAGGCCTACAAAATGTCTTTGCCAAACTATCTAGAAGAGTGTTTCTCCCTAAAATAAATGTTACAAATGATTGACAATTAAAAATTCTAGAGGTTTGCTAAGGTGGATAAGCATTTCATTGTTCGGGGTTCAAATGGTGAGTGAAAAAGAAACCAAAATTTTTAGTTTTAATAACTTCCTACAAGTGAAAAATGAGTTAACCAGGCTCCTAGAAGGGAGAAAAAGAGAGCATCAACAGTTGATTAAGGTCAATCTAAGGTTTAATATTACTCCCCACATAATAAGGAACACAGACAGAAGATGACATCTCCTTTCCAGGGTTCTGAAGGTTATTTTGTGAGTATCTAAAGATTACATTTTTCTAACATTTCCTCTTAGATAAAAATGGTTGTTTTATTTGAGGAAATCAGTTAACCCTCACCAATATAGGTAGACATCAATGCAAAAATATTACACTTTGTGTTAACAATGTATGAGGTTGCGGAAGAAATCTTGGTTGATGGTCAAGGTGTAACATGGTTACGCAAATCACAAAGTGGAGTTTTGTTGTTTTAAACTATGTAATTTTGTTAAATATCATAAAGTATAATTAAACACTAGTTTACTATTTCTGGTATATCACAAATGAATAACTTGTTGACAAATTTTGCACTCGTGTAAAAAATGGGAAACTTGAAACTTCATTATGATGGATGGCATTGGTGAAGTGAACCTAGGTTAGGGGAGACTATTTTAGTTTAATATTTGTTCTGTTGGATTAATTAATGACTACGTGCAATTTATATCTATGTGTGGTGTTACAAAATGTAGCAGATCACATATTCTATAATTTCATGTTTGTCTTCAGAAAAAGAAAACAAAGGACCCGAAAGACTGATTTGTTATCTTAATAAAAATAAAAAATATAGAATAGATGAAGTGTTAAGTTTTAATACAAGTAATCAAAGTTATAGATCGTAGTATTAGCTTTCATTACTAAGGTTATATATATTTTAAATTTCTTTCCTTCATGATTAAATACATTCAATTATGTTATTGAGTTGTTTAATTCATTATACAATCCATATACAAAGCTGAAATGTAGAAGGAAGTACACAAATCAGTTTCAGAATTCAATGTTTTATTCATAACGAATTTCAAATACTTCCAACACAATCCATGGGATGTGACTCAAGTAAACATCATAACTACTGAAATAGAAGGTGCATGTGCATGAAAATAAAAGCAAAAGAATATGAAGGAATCCATCATTTCCTTATTTCTTTTGTCTCTGCTGCTCCATCTCTGCTCTATCTTTTGTTCCATCTTTGTCCTTTTTATTCAGCACTAGACTATACCTAAAAAAAAATAGGAAATGAGACCATTAGTCACGAGCTCAGCATTAATTCATATTCTTATGTTTTCTATCTTCACGTAAATGAATCCCCTGATATCAGGAGGTATGATTATAGAAAATATAAATGCATATCAAATAAGAAAAAATATTCTACATCAAGTACATATGATTCTCACAATCATTTCAAAGAGAAAAGATAACGAGAAAAACTATGGAACAAAGGAGAGGGAAAAAAGCCTAATGTTTTCTAACTAGTTTATCTAAATGTGAAGATACAGGTAATAAGAAGGAAGTATTACATTCTGTAACTTGACCAAGAAAAGTACATTTATTTCATTTCATACTAAAGGATGAAATACACAAAGATATGCCTATAGTAATCAATAAAAAAAATGCAGGTTTAATGTTGTAGATTTTAAAAAATGGAATGAGATAAAATTGCATCTGAAACATAATGGAAAAGGAAATCTAATAAAAATTTGATAGGTATTTGCCATGTAAAATGGACATCTTACATCTTTCCATCATGATTTTTTACAATTAATACATGCTTAAAAGCCATGACAAAAGATAAAGTACTGTACTAATCAAATAGTATGCAAGAAAGGAGAGAATACATTGAATAGTCAAAGCTACAAATTTAGATAAATACATGTTACTTCACGATAAAGAAAAAATTCATTTATAGTACAACTAAGGATACAAAGGGTAATTTATGACGAATATATATAGTACACAATGCAACCAACTCAAGTACAAAGTTAATATTCTCAACTAACCAAATTGGAAGTAATGAGCACATTTCAGATTTCAAAGTTTTCATTATTACACGGGTATGATTTTAGTATTGCAAAAAATAAGAATGATAGTACAAAATAAGATAATGTGTTAAACATTTAATATATGCAGGTTATTTCAAGATCATCATAACACACTAAAAGTTACATACCATAGACCACAAAAAGTGCTTCTAAAAATAACATTTTCACTTATGGTCAAATTTAGAGATAGGTGTTGGAAACTATCATACTACAAGCTCAAATAAAAAAGTTATAGTTCACAACATCTTTATAGTACAAATCTAGGGGCTCAACATTGAAGATGTCATCTCAGGATTTTAAATGAATGTTTCTACAATGAAATAAGGGTTTTGGAACATCCTTGTGATTATCACATATGAACAAGCTTGAATGAAATAAGAAACTATGATGCAGCCAAGAGAGAGAAAGAGAGTTATGTTAATATTTACTTGAATAAAGGAAAGAGTCCTTTAATCTACATATACAAGTGCATTACATGTTGTTATTCTTATCTGAATAAGATGAAAAGGAGAATGTATAGAAACATTTCAACATACATAAGGTATATCTTTTCATTATCAACTGAATTAAGAAGAAAATTACAAGAGTAGATTGATGGAATTGATATATGAAAAGAGATTATATTAAACTATGTAAAAGTGCATCAAAACTCTACAGGACTATCCTCTATTTTCTTTTTAATCATCAAGTTCTATTTTTGAAAATTTCAATATACTGAGAAACAGAACATGAGAGAACATGCACATTATTTTCCATATCTTTTGTCACGAAAAAAATTAAATTTCTATCATCAAGCCAAGTCATCAAACAAATTAAGAGTTCATCACAATATGTACTATTTTGGCAATAAAATTACATATTTTTACATTTGCTATATGGAATGCTCTAGCATACAAGATTCTATATACTCGAGAAAAATGTAAGGAAATGGGAAGAATAATTTCTTCCATGGACGAATATCCAGTATAAAATAATACCCAAATATGGGTATCTCGAGCAAAGTGCCACTTCAAAGTTCTTTAAAAGTATCAAAGTATTACAATCTAAAATGAATCGAACTCAATCAATCCACGGTGTCTACAAGATGAACATAGGGCTAAAAAAATATGAAATCAAAGCTTGAGAACCTTATAAATGATGTCAAGGTTACACCTAGATGAAGTTTTTCAGATCGAGCTCTTATAGAATAATACAAAGAAAGCCTAGGTTTGCACAAGAAAAGGCGTAAGAAGAAATTATGGAGTATGAAATTAAAACCACAAAATATTATAATAGACAGAGTTCCAAATCCATGGATTTTTAGAGGAGAATAAGAGTACCTAGTTGAAAATTACTAGTTTAATTTAAATTTGAGTAAATTCTTAGAGTGAGGTCAAAAATTCAAAGACCCAGAAAGCGTTTTCTCAAACAAATCCATAGTGTCGTGGAATCAAGAAAATCACTACTAGAAGGAAAATTCAAAGCTCACAAATGGATAAAAAATGATAACCATAGTCAAGGAAAGCATTTAAAGTTCATAATTTAAACCTTCAAAAATAAATGGCTATAAAATGCCTTAGAGTTTGAAACAGAAATACACACATTTAGAGTAAAGAGAATGATGAAGCTGAAAAATCAAATACCCACGTCAACAAATTTATAGATCTACTGAGAATTTTCATGAATAATCGAAATATAATAAACTTACCAGTACAATATGATCAAAGAGACAAAATCGTTGTTAATATCAAGTGTGGAATAAAAAAAGAAGACCCTAATGATTTTTGAGCTTAGAAATCAACTTTGCAGGATAAAATGTAGATAAATACAAGGGTTTCGAGATGTTATTGCGAACAAAGCCAAATTGGCTGAGAGAAACATGTTATAACCCAAGGAACGAGAGGCTTGCCATCATAAAATAGCCTCTATTAGAGTTTACACCATTTTTGTAAGTCCACGGAAGAACAATAACTCAAAATTCCAGCAAAGAAACTAGAAAAACCTTCAAAACTAGCTTGAAATAAGTTCAATTGTGGTCACTTCATAAAAATACAAACATATAAGTCACTGATTCCTTCTCTAAAAAGAATATGAGCTCCAAAACTCCACTATTGGCGGCCAAGATATTGCAGAGAATAAACAAATCCATGTAAAAAACCTAACAAGAGTTAACATAATGTAAGGCACTGAGTGCGAGGATAAACAATGCCAGCGAACATAATCAAATCACACTTAGAAAAATCCAAATAGAGAAAAAAAAAATACAGATGCACGAGAAGTGAGAAGACTAATTTGTACATGAACCTAGCTCAAGAAAGAACAACAATGGCTTCTTGGAGCAATTTTTCCATGGCTTGGCC
Source organism: Taxus wallichiana var. yunnanensis (assembly GCA_018340775.1). Taxonomy (NCBI): domain Eukaryota; kingdom Viridiplantae; phylum Streptophyta; class Pinopsida; order Cupressales; family Taxaceae; genus Taxus; species Taxus wallichiana. The sequence goes on from CM031240.1 coordinate 267,299,915, forward strand.
ACTCAGAATGAGAAAATGATAGTGACTAAGTGATAAGCTTGACGAGATTTTAATAAAAACCTAACTAACTTGAGTTAAAGATTGTCGGCACTAAACCAATAGTACTAAAATTAACGGTATCAGATGATCACCCAAGCCAACCACTATGCTAATCAGGAATTTAAATATCCATGGTGGAGAAGATCACTGTGCATAAGATGAACATCTGCAGAGCAGTTGTCAAGATCAATTTAAATCTGTGAAGATATATGGTGTGAAATTGACAAGTACCACAGATCGAAAGTTCATAAAAATTCAACATATTCAATGCAAACTCTAACACAATAAATCATTACGCAACCATAGTCAAAATAAATACACTTGTCAAGCTCTAGAGAAACCCTAACTTGACCTAAGTTAGTAATGCCACCGACAAATGGAAAGGGGTGAGTCACCGTAGGAGGGGGCAGCCCACATCATTTAAAATAAATCATTGCATTGACCTTGGTTTAGGTCTCATAATAATATGCCAAAATACTATAATACCGACAAAAATTACTATGGCAATGATAATAAAAAAAGGTGGCCGAGTATTATAGTGTGGCAATGTTTCAAAAATGACCCCATGATTATTTTAAATCATAATAATATGCCAAGTCAACAAAGGAGGTCAAATCTAGAATGAAGACAAAGTGTTCACATCACAGGTGGTCCCCATAGTGGGGGTTTTAGAAGGAAAACAATAGCATTGTGTGCACAAGTGCAATTCTTCATGTGACCACTAGAAGATAAGAAGAGGTCAATATCAGAGTACAAGGAGCCCTTTTTTAGGCCTATTACCTTATTTTCCACAAAAATAAGAGTATTATTTTATTGCACATGTGCTCACAGTGGTCCACACAATGGGTGATATGGAATTGAATAAATATTTTCTAAGTGTAAAAGACAAGACATTATTTTTACATACAGGGAAATTAATTTTTGCATCTTCTATTTTTGTAATTACAAGTGGATCAAGTTGCAGATGCTACATCATCAGCTAGAAGACCTAAATTGCATGCATTGGAGAAGACTTACTCATCAAGAAAATCCTATTATTATCCAAATTATTCATCCAACTTCTTTAAAAATATAACAGTCAACTGCAGTTTGATTTAGTTGTATTTTTGTAAACAAGGCTATTAATGCCTTATTGTATTAGCATGCTTATTTTTTATTCCTTTATTTATTCATGATAAAGGATAAAAATAGGATGCCTGAGTGAGTAAAATTTTAGTCTAGTTTTAGGAAGGGTGGGATGAATAATTTTGCTATATATTGTGTGCATTGGCAAATCACAAGAGAGGACTTTTTAGATATAAGAGTCTTTGAAGCCGTTTTTAGCCGCTTTTTCCCTTTGAATGAGAATTGATTTCTATCTTTTCAATTATTTACTGACTTCTGTGTATACTTTATTATTTATTGTGATTATCAAAATTCCTTGATTGATCATCTTACCTTGATGCAAAAATTTAGTAATTTCTGCATAATATTAGTGTGCACGCTTATCTTAAAAAATATTGTTTTGAATCATTCCTCAATACATCAAATGTTTTTCCCTAATATTCTATTGAAAACCATTTGTTTGTGCACTCATAATCCATTCTCAAGTATTTGTGCATGTACTCACCAAATCCGTCAACAATTTTGGTGTATCACGTAATTTTTCAATCCATTTACAAACATATTTTTACCCTTAAAACACTAAAAAAATTAGTTTAGAATACATCAAGAAGGAACTGACCTTGATACTGAAGAATCACCTCAATAATGGGTATACCCACATACCTGAGGTGTTTCCATTTTATCTACGAAAGAGAGAGATCTAGAGAAATCTTATAACCCCCGTGGTCATGTCTCTACATGATGCACTTTCGAGAGATAAAAGTTTTTGACATGCCCGATGGGACAACAAATCAGATCCGGGAGTAAATTACAAAAATTTACAACATATTGACAACAAATAAAACTTACTTTCTGAGAAATAAGCTACAAAAATTTATTCTAAAGATTAAAATATTTGTTTGGTGACTCTTTAAGGCTAATATCATACTATTTTTGCAGCATTCTCCATGCCTAAAGTGACTACAAGATCATCCGTAAGAGGAATTCCTTCTGATTTTATTTCGTTATCTTTGAATTCTTCAAGAAGAAGAAGAGTTGGTATCACCCTACCTTATAATAGGTATGGTCTTAACAACCCTCCTCCTCCTAATCCTCCTCCACCACGTGTCAATTTATTTGTTTAGATCTTAGTTTTTCCAATGGCTATTCAACCACCGTGGATTTTTGTGACCTTTACTAATGGCAGCCCATTAATAATTCTAGTTTATCATGATATTCGTTATGCTGCCATGAAAATTTTTCCTTCATTCATTGCTAAAAATTAGGTTACACCTACAGAGCACATAAAATATGTTGCAGCACTATGTGCAGTCCATAATATTACTCATCAAGATGTAGCTTTAAGACTTTAGCCGCATCCTTTAAAGCGAAAGCCTTGCAATGGTATAGTAATTTAGAGATTGGAAGAATAATAAATTGGGATGAGTTTGGTGGTAAATTGATGAGACAATTTACAAATAATTGAAATCATTTATCCCTCATAGAACAATTATCTACAATTAAAGGATCCCCTCATGAGTTATGGCTAGCTTTAATATATATTTTTCTAGAACTTTGGAAAGAATTCCAGCAAGTATCAAGCCTCAAGATGACCATGCTTTTCATTATTATCTTAGAGCCCTGAAAAATGATATTTCAACTATGATTTAGTCTATGGGAGGAGAGACACTCCTAGTAGCTTATGATATTTCTATCCGAGATGAAAATAGTCTTATTCAAGCCATAAAATTAGCACCAAGGCCTTCAATTCCTTTTTAAAATATTTGGCACATATCCCAAAACCTATCACCATTATAGATCCGGTTATTGCAGCCCCACTAGATGATGTGTTTAAAGCTTTGAAAACTATGAGAAACAAGATAAATTTGATTCAAATTAGACTTACATTACCTGACAGACCTTATTAGCAAAACCAACAAAATAGGAAGCCTTATCAAAAAAATTAGAACTATAGATAGCCATATCAGCAAAGGTAGTTTGACCCGAAGGCTCCTAGTACATTTAATGATTTAGTCCCAGTTAATATGGCTACAGAAGAATGGTGTCGACCTTGTAATCAATGTCATACAAGTGTGAACTAAACAAATGCGTTACTGAATATAAGCCGTGTTGCACAACCTCAACCTGAGACATTGTTCATGCCTCAAATGAAGGGTGGGAAATAAGAAACTCATGTTTAGAAATCACCTGAATAGAACTTGGTCAATTTTAGTGAAGATGATTTTATTGCAGTTACTACTAGGGCCCAAGAAAAGGCCCAGGAAAGTCAAAAGTTTCAAAATAGACCTGTTTTTCCCACAATCAAAGAAAAAAAAACTACTGGCCAACAATTAGCTAACAATTCTATTGTTCGACAAAAAATTGTTGGTGTTTTAGGTGGTAAAGAACAAAAAAAATAGTTACAACTAGATCTAATAAGATTGTTTATACCTCAGATATCAAAAACAACTAAAGAAGAGTAAATTTTTTCCAAAGCCTATGTTAAGACAATAGAATATGTTTCCAAAACTATTTCTTCTTTTAGTATTGTTGATGTAATGAAAAATCATAATGTTAATATCTCAATATGGGATGCTCTATGTATTCTAGGAAATAAGGATTTGCTTTCTCATGAACTTGCTAAGCAAGAGAAGATTTCTTCAAAAACAACGAAAAGGAAGTTCGAAACTAGACATGGTCCTTGGAAGAGTGGAACAAGACCGCACTAAAAATTCAAATCGATGTTTCAAAAGGTATTAAATTCTCATGATATCAAGAAGCCACCACCATTTTACTTATCTCTGATTATTGGTGATCATTTAGTTCATAACTGAATGGTTGATAGTGGTGTAAGTATTAGAATTATGCCAAAAGAAATTACAAAAATGTTGGGTTTGCATAAAGATGAGCCTATAGAGAAAAGCATGTTACAACTAGACGAGACAACAACTAATACGGTTATTTTTATCAGAAACCTAGAGGTAACTTTACATGCTTGTCCTAATGTTACAATTCTACAAGATGTAACTGTTGTAGATTTTCCTCCTTATTTTTCCTTTTTTTTATCACGAGATTTTATAGCAAAAATAGGAGGTTATCTTTCCTCATTTTGGTCATTTTTTTTATTTACTACGTAGTATGGAACTAAGGTTACATGAAATTCAAAGCCTCTGGCTAGATTTCATATTGAGCCTCATGCTTCAAATCTTGCAGCAAATTATTCTATTCTAGATCATTCTGATATCAATGTTACAACTCATGTTTTCACACTTGATGGTGTTTCTAATATGTTTATAGATGAAATGAATCAATAATAACATGTCTATGACCATTTTAAGGAAGTGGAGAATATTTGTTTGGTGTTTATTGTTTGCATGAAGAAAATGCACCAATTCCCTTGTTGTCCAAAACAAAAGAAACAACAAAAGGGCTATGAAAGCTTCACTTTGATGGAGCCAAAAATAAGAAAGGATAAGGTACAGGTTTAATGCTTTCTTCCCCTTCAAATGAAAGGTAGTTTTCAGCTTTAAGTTTGCAATTTTCTTGTACTTGTAATGTAGCTGAATACAAAGCATTAATTCATGGCTTGCAATGGGCTAGAAAGAGAGGTATCAACACTTTACAAATTTTCGGAGATTTAGAATTAGTTATTAATCAAGTGAAAAAAATTTAATGTTTGTAAGAATTCATTACTAAACTCTTACAAATATAGAGTTTCAGAATTAATGGATGATTTTGATACTATTAACATTCAATCTGTCCCAAGAACTGAAAATAAACGTCAAACTAACTAACTTTGCAACGGTTTGTGTTAGCTTTGATGTATTAGAGCAGATCAAAAAAAGCTAGGTACAACCACATATTATATTAATTATCAAACCTTCAGTGCTTGAAAATGGAGAGATTTGTCAGGTTTTCAAAGATGATAAACAAATTTGTAGTTTTTATAGTAAGAGGTTGAATTTTCTGATAAATTAGGAAACACTACAACACTTCTATGGTGATCAGATTACTCATTTAAAGACAAACAGGTTTGCCTTAGGAATTAGTCACTCTAGAAGACACTTTCAATTTTGATGATCAGTTAAAAAATACAAAGGCAATATTTTAATTCACACGGATAACTATGTAGAAATCTTGGTGGATGATGAGAAGAAGCTGCGTATTGGAAAGGTATGTTCTTTAGTTAAAAAGTAGTCATTTATCAAATTATATAAATAATTCAAAGATGTTTTTTTCTAGAAGTACCAATACTTGAGAGGGTTTGATCCAATTTTAACTCATCATACAATTGAGTTGCAGCCAAATTCCAATTCGATTAAAGTAGGCGAAGCAAAGGCCTATAAATCCAAAAATTGAGCCATTAATTAGAAAAGAGTTATCTAAGTTAATAAAATTAGGAAATATTTTTCTAGTCAAGCATTCAAGTTGGGTAGCTAACCTTGTTCTTTTTTGGAAAAAGAATGGAGAAATTAGATTATGTGTAGATTTTAGAGATCTTTACGAGGCTTCATTGAAAGATCATTTATCCACTACCTGACATTGATGAAATTTTGAGAACAAGTTATGGTTCTAGTAGACTATCTCTTTTAGATGGTTATAGTGGATACAATCAGATTCTATTCCGAGAAGAAGATAGATACAAAACAACTTTTACCACCAAGTGGGGTACTTATTCTTACAAAAGAATGCCTTTTGGCCTTTCGAATGTTGGTGCAACGTTTCAACGTGCAATGGACATGGATTTTTGTAGCTTATTAAATAAATGCATATTGGTTTATTTGGATGATGTTTCTTGTATTTTCAAAAAATTATGATGAACATCTAATACATTTAAGGCATACTTTTAGTTATGCAGACAGTTTGGAATATTATTGAATCCCAAAAATTCTATCTTTTTAGTACATCAAGTTAAATTGTTTGGTCATATTGTTTCTAAACAAGGTTTAGCAATTGACCCTTTTAGAATTAAATCCATATCACAACTATCATTTCCTCATCAAAAAAAGGCATTATAGAGCTTTATGGGAAAAATCAACTTTGTTAGAAGATTTTTCCCAGATTTTTTACCATTGGTTAAACCATTGACAACTATGTTAAAGAAAGAAAAGACTTTCTCTTGGACCAGAAAAGGAGAGAAGGGTTTAAAGCCATTAAAAAATCTATTTCTCAAGCTCCTACTCTTACAAATCCTAATTTTGATAAATATTTTGCAATGTATGCACTTGCAGGAGATGAAATAATTTCAGCCATATTAACTCAAGTTAATGATGAAAACATTGAGTATACAATTGCTTTCTTTGGAAAAAGTTTGCATGACTACAAAACAAGGTACACTTTTCTTAGAAAGCAATTACTTTAAGTAGTCAGAGGACTAAAGAATTTTAATACACTCTTTCAAACAATAGGAAACATGTTCTTGTTTCTCATTCAAGCATAAAATATTTCTTGTTAAATAAATAATTGAATGAGAAGAGAGCATGCTGGATAATGAAGGTTATGGAATACGAAGTCAATATTCATGTTGCAAAAATAGTTTGAGGTAAAGGTTTTTGTGAGCATCTAATTTATGATATGTAAAAATAGTAGGCTATAGAATCAGAAGATCTAGAGCAATATTCTAAAGTTACGTATCAGCAATCAGTTATCATGGTGCAACAAGGAAATCAACACCCGAGCTTATTCAAGAAGTTTAGGAATCAAGATGGATGACTGATTTAGCTAATTATTCACAACATGGCACTTATCCGGAAGGTATGGACAAGAAAAAATCAAGGTTTTTAAGGTTACAAGTTGTACATTATGTTTTTCATTGATGGTGTGTTATTCAAAAGAGATATAAACAAAATTTTGCTATGACGTGTTGATTATGATAGAATTCAACAATTATTATCTGAATTCCATTATGGACCTAAAGGAGGTAAATTTTTAGCATGTACGACAACCTTAAATATTATGAAATATGGTTACGATTGGCCCAACATATTCAAATACTATTTTGAATGGATCAAGAAGTCTAAGAAATGTAATTTCTTTGTTGGAAAAGAATGTTTAGCTTCACTACCCCTACAACCTATTTCAGTGGATCAACCATTTATGCAGTGGGGTCTTGATTTTATTGGCATTATAAATCCACCTTATTCATAAGGACACAAGTGGATTTTGACTACTAAAGATTACTTTACACGTTGGACTAAAGAAATAGATTTGAAAGATGTTAAAAAAACTTTGATACTATCCTTTTATGAAAGTATAATTTCTGATTTGGTGTTTCAACAACTATCATTTCAAATAATTCCTTAGTGTTTCTTGGTGTAAAGGTAATAGATTGGGATATCAAGCACAAAATTTATTTAAGAACATCATCTAATTATTACCCATAAGGTATTAAGTTAGTTGAAAGTAATAATAAGAATGTTTTAAGGATCATCAGAAGAACACTCAAAGATAACCATAGAGCTTGGCATCTAATGTTGAATTCAACACTTTGGGCTAACAGAGTGACTCCTAAAAGATCAGTTGGAAATTTACTGTACAAGATCGTTTATGGAAGAAAGGAATAATGTTCATCTTAGTTGAATTACCTAATTTATATTTGCTACATCAGATGGAGCTACTCGAGAGTGAACCATTGCAGGTTCGTTATGTAGAGTTCATGGAGTTACAAGAGCTTAGAGATCAAGCTCATTTAAACATGGAAAAGAATAAAAAGAAAATGAAGAAAACTTTTGATAAGAAAGCTAAGTTCAAAATATTCAATGAAGGTGACATTGTGTTGAAATGGGATGTTGATCGTGCAAAGCTAGGGAAACCATATGAAATTCGACACACTTTGGAGTGGTCCTTATATGATTTCAGCTTGCAAGAAACATAATGCTTTTCAACTTTTAAGGCTGAATGGAGAGGAATTTCCAATTGTTGTGAATGGTATGTTTCTCAAACATCTTTGTTATAGAATATCCTACAGTGTCTATTTAGAGTATGATTTATCTTTCAATAAGTGTAGTTCCCACACATTAAAATGTTTCCAAAATCTATAAAGTGCATTTTGCACATGCTCTAGTTTACCATATCCTTTCCCAGTTTTAGTTCACTTTAGAAGGGTTGGACCATCAAAAAGGAATATTTTGATTACATGCTCTGGACTTCATGCACAACGGACGAGAGCAAGGCAATGATCTATAAGCTAGCAGGTAGCTTTCCCGTAGGATTGCTAGAAATGTTGAAAAATTTTGCACTCATCTAAAAATGGGAAACTAGAAACTTCATCATGATGGATGGCATTGGTGAAGTGAACCTAATCTAGGGGAGATTATTTCAGTTTAATATTTGTTCTGTTGGATTAATTATTCACTACATGTAATTTGCAGCTATGTGTGCTGTTATAAAACCTAACAAATCACATAATCTGTAATTTCTTGTTTTTCTTCAGCAAAAGAACACAAATGCCCCAAAAGATAGATGCGTTATCATGATAAAGACAAAACATATAGAATAGATGAAGTGTTAAGTTTTGGAACAATAATCAAAGTTACAGACTGCAGTATCAAAGTTCATTACTAAGGTTACAAGTATTTTAAAGTTATTTCCTTCATGAGTAAATACATTTAATTATGTTATTGAGTTGTTTAATTCATTATACAATGCATAAAAAAATGAAATGTAAAAGCAAGTACAAAACTCAATTTCAAAATTAAATGTTTTATTCATAAGGAATTTCAAATGCTTCCCACACAAGCCATGAGATGCGACTCAAGTAAACATCATAACTACTAAAATAAAAGGTGCATCTGCATGAAAATAAAACCAAAAGAATATGAAGAAATCCATCATTTCCTTATTTATTTTTTCCTTTTTCTACATCTCTGCTCCATCTTTTGTTCCATCTTCATCCTTGTTATTCAACATTGCATTATACCTGCAAAAAGAAAAGAAAAGGGACCATCAGTCATTAGATCAGGATTAATTCATATTATTATACTATTTATCTTCATGCAAATGAATCTCCTAATATCATGAGGTATGATTACAAAAATAAATAAATTCATAGCGAATAACCAACAATATTCTACATTAGTACATATAATTCTCACAATCATTTCAGAGAGAAAAGATAAAGAGAAAAACTGGGAATGAAGAGAGGCCAAAAATCCTAATATTTTCTAACTAATTTATCTAAATGTGTAGGTACATGTAAGAAGAAATAAGTATTACATTTTGTAACTTGAATCAGAAAAGTAAATTTATTTTAGTTCAGACTAAAGGCTGAAATACACAAAGATTTTCTGTACTAATCCATAAAAGAAATGCAGGTTTAATACTGTAGATTCTAACAAATGGAATGAGATAAAATTGCAGCTGAAACAGAATGAAAAAGGAAATCTAAGAAAAATTTGACAAGGCTTCGCCATGTAAAATGGACATTTTACATCTTTCCATCATGTTATTTCAAAACTAATACATGCTTAAAAGCTATGACAAAAGATAAACTACTGTACTAATCAAATAATATGCAAGAAATGAGAGAATACATTGTATAGTCAAAGCTACAAATTCAGATAAATACAAGTTACTTCATGATAAAGAACAACTTCAGTTATAGTACAACTAAGGATGTAGAGGGTGATTCATAATGAAGAGATATAGTACACAATTCAACCAACTCAAGTATAGGGTAATATTCTCAACTAAGTAAATTTGAATTAATGATCACATTTCAGATTTCAAGGTTTTCATTATTACACAGGTCTCATTTTAGTATTGCAAAAAAAAGAATGCTAGTACAGAAGAAGATAAAATGTTCAACATTTAATAGATGCAAGCTATTTCAAGATCATCATAACACACTAAAATCTAAATACTTTAGACCATAAAAAGTTCTTCTAAAAATAACATTTTCACTTATGGTCAAATTTAGAGATAGGTGTTGGAAACTATCATAATACAAGATCAAATAAGAAAGTTACAGTTCACAACATTTTAACAATACAACTCCAAGAGGTCAGCATTGAAGATGTCATCTCAAAATTTTAAATGAATGTTTCTATAGTGAAACAAGGGTTTTGGAACATCCTTATGATGTTAAAGATTAACAAGCTTAAACGAAATAAGAAACTATGATGTAGCCGAGAGAGAGAGAGAGAGAGAGAGAGAGAGAGAGAGAGAGAGAGAGAGAGAGAGAGAGAGAGAGAGAGAGAGAGAGAGAGAGAGAGAGAGAGTTCATCTTCACTTGAATAAAGGAAAGAGTCCTTTAATATGCATACACAAAGTGTAGTACATGTTGTTGTTCTTAATTGAATAAGATGAAAAGGAGAAGGTATAGAAAAATTTCAACATACAGAAGGTATATCATTTCATTACCAATAGAATCAGGAAGAAAATTACAAGACAAGACTGATGGAATTGATATATAAAAATATATTATATTAAACTGTGTAAAAGTGCATCAAAACTCTACATGACTATCCTTTGTTTTCTTTTTATCATCAAGTTCTAGTTTTGAAAATTTCAATATACTGAGAACAGAACATGCACATTATTTTCCCTAACTTTTGTCAAGAAAATAAATACAATTTCCAACATCAAGCCAAGTCATCAAAGGAATTCAGAGTTCATCACAGTATGTACTATTTTGGCAAGAAAATTACAGATTTTGACATTTGCTATATGGAATGCTCCAGTATACAAGATTCTATATAATCATAAAAATGTAAGAAAATGGGAAGAATCATATCTTCCATGGCCAAATATCAAGTATAAAATAAGACCCAAATATGGGTATCTCGAGCAAGGTGCCACTTCAAAGTTATTTAAAAGTATCAAAGTATTATAGTCTAAAATGAATCAGAACTCAAACAACCCTCGACAATGGTCTCTACAAGATGAACGTGAGGCTACAAAAACAACAAATTAGAGCTCATGAACCTTCTCAATGATGCCCATGTTACACCTAGATGAATTATTTCATAACAATATCTTATAGAAGAATACAAATATATCCTAGGTTTGCACAAGAAAATGTAGAACAAGAATTTTAGGAGTATGAACTCAAAACCACAAAAGATTACAACATAAAAAGTTCCAAATCCATGAATTTTCAGAGGAGAATAAGAGTACCCAGTTGAAACATACCAGTTTAATTTAAATTTGAGAAAATTCTTGGAATAAGGCTGCAAATTTAAAGACCTGAAAAGATTTTCTCAGAAAAATCCACAGTCCCATGGAATCACGAAAAATCACTACGAGCAGGAAAATTAAAAGCTTGAGAATGGATCAAAAACGACAACCATAGTCAAGGAAAGCATATAAAGTTAACAATTTAAAGCTTCACAAATAAATTGCTGCCAAATGCCTTAGATTTAAAAACTGAAATATGCACATTCAGAGTAAAGAGAATGATGATGCCAAAAAATCAAATATCCACGTCAAAAAATATATATATTTATTGAGAATTTGCATGAATAATCAAAATGAAATAGACTTAACAGTAAAATATGATCAAAGCCACAAAATCCTCATTAATAACAGGTGTAGAAAAAAATGATGAATACCGCAATGATTTTCAATCTCAGAGATCAAATTTTCACAAGAAAATGTAAACAAACACAAGGGTTTTGAGGTGTTAGTGCTAAAAAAGCAAAACTGACTGAGAGAAACAAGTTACAACCCAAGGAATCAAAGGCTCACCTTTTAAAGATGGAATCCATTAGAGTTTATACAGCTTTTTCTAAGTCCACAAAAGCACAGTGACTCAAAAATCCAGCAAAGAAACTAGAGAAGCCTTCAGAACTAGCTTGAAAGAAGTTCAATGGTGGCCACTTCAGAAAAATATGAACATAGATCTTGCAGATAATTTCTCTACAAAGAAGATGAGCTCCAAAAATCCACTATTGGCATCCAAGATATTTTAGAGAATAAACAAATCCATTCACAAAACCTCATAAGAGTTAACAAAATGCAAGGCACCGAGATCGAGGATCAAAAATGGTGGCCAACGTAATCAAATCACACTCAGAAAGCTCCAAAAAGAGTGAAAAAAATGAAAATAGAGATGTAAGAGAGATCAGAAGAGGGATTTGCAGAGGAACCAAACTCGGGAAAGAAAAACAATGGCTTCCTGGAGCAATTTTACGATGGCCAAGTGATGAGAAAATGATAAAGACCAAGTGATAAGCTTAACGGTATTTTAAAACAAACCTAACCCACTTGACTCAAAGATTGACGATACTAAACCAACAAGATCTGAAATCAATGGTATCAAATGATCACCCAAGCCAACCACTATGCCAATCAAGGATTATAAGGTCCACGGTGGAGAAGATCATATTACATAAGATCAACATCCACGAGCACTTGTCAATATTAATGAAAATCCGTGAAGATCAATAGTGTGAAATCAACAGGTAAAAAATATCGATGGTTCATAGCAACGCAATATATTCAACGCAAAATCTACCACAATAAATCATTACTTAACCATAGGAAAAAATAACAGACTTTCCAAGCTCCAGAGAAACCCTAACTGTACCAAAGTTAGTAATTTGCCACTAACAAATGCAAAGGGGCGAGTCACAATGGGAGGGGGCCAACCCACATCATTTAAAAGAAATCATTGCATTAACCTTGGTTTAGGTATCATAATAATATGCCAAAATACTATAATATTAACAACAAATTACTATGGCAATGATAATAAAAAAGGTGGCTGAGTATTATAGTGTGGCAATGTTTCAAAAATGACCCCATGATTATTTTAAATCATAATAATATGCCAAGTCACTAAGGACTACGAGGTCAAAATCCGTAAAGAAGATAAAGTGTTCACATCACATGTGGTCCCCATGGTGGGGGATATTAGAAGCCAAACAATATCATGGTGTGCACAAGTGCAATTCTTCATGTGACCACTAGAAGACAAGAAAATGTCAACATCAAAGTACAAGGAGCCCTTTTTTAGGCCTATTACCTTACTTTCCACAAAAATAAGAGTATTATTTTATTGCACATGTGCTCAAAGTGGTCCCCACAATGGGTGACATGGAATTGAATAAATTTTTGTGAAGTTTAAAATAGAAGACATTACTTTTATTTACACGGAGATTAATTTTTGCATGTGCATCCAAGGGACAGTGTAAAATGGTATTTTTGGAATTGCATGTGGATCAAGTTGCAAATGCCACATCATCATATATAATACAAAAATTACATGCATTGGAGAATACTTTCTCTTCAAGAAAAGCTTATTATTAGCCAAATTATTCATAAAACTTATTTTAAAATAGAATAGTAAACTACACTGAATGAGTTGTATTTTTGTAAACAAGGCTATTAATGCCTTATTGTATTAACATGCTTATTTTTGATTTATTTAATTATTCATGATAAATGATAAAAATAGGATGCATGGGTGAGTACAATTTTAGTCTATTTTTAGGAAGAGTGGGATGAAGAATTTTGCTATATATTGTGTGCATTGGCAAAGCACAGGAGTGGGCTTTTAGATACATGAGTGTTGAAGCAGTTTTTAACCAGTTTTTCTCTTTGAATGAGAATTGATTTCTACCTTTCCAATTATTTTCAGCGTCATGTATACTTTATTATTTCTTGTGAATATAAAAATTCCCTAATTGATCATCTTAACTTGCTGTAAAAATTATTAATTTCTTCGTAATATTAGTGTGCATGCTTATCTTAAACAATATTGTTTTGAATCATTCCCTCAATACATCAAGTGTTTTGCCTTAATATTTTTTTGAAAACTATTGGTTTGTGTACCCAGAATCCATTTTCAAATATTTTTGCATGTACTCAGTCAAAGCCCCTCAACAATTTTTGTGTATCACCCCATTTTTCAATTCATTTACAGTCATCATTTTACCCTCAAAACACGAAAAAATTAGTTTAGGATACATCAAGAAGGAACCGGCCTTGATACTGAGAGAATCACTTCAACAATAGGTATACCCATAGACCTGAGGTGTTTCCATTGTATCTATGAAAGAGATAGATCCAGAGAAAGCTTAGAACCCCTGCAATCATCTCTCTATAGGGTGCACTTTCGAGAGATAACAGAACTAAAATATGAAAATTATAAAATACGAAGGTAAGAAGACCATGCATTCTTTAAGCAAAATCATAACATCACATTTGATGGGAGCCCATGTCCTTTTCATTTTGTTAAATAGATCATGGGCTTTGAATAATCTTCCACACTTTGCATAATGGTCTACCACAGAATGAGTAGATATAACATCTAACAATGTTTATCTAACCTTATCCATGTATGGAATGCCCATATCCTTAAATCCCCTCAATACATCGATCATATTTCTTTCGGGCATTTTATAAAATATTTTTTTAACCTTTGATACACTCCCACATTTAACATACAACTCTGCGAGCATATTTGTAGCTAAAACATTTAACAATGATATTATCTCCATAATTCACTAATTCATAGTTCCCATTTGGCACATGGTGAAAGAAATAAAGGCATCCAAGTGGAATGGAATGGGTTTGATCCCTATCAATACCTTGTACTCAAAAAAACTTACAGCCAAAACAAGACATGACAATGATTTCAAAGCTCTTATTTTGGTATAGACATCTAGGGGGAGAATTTCTAAGGTATCCATCCATCTTTTGTAAACTACCTAATTGATGGTACCTATACCCTACTCTAAGCTCCCATATAACATCAACTCGAGAAGAGGTTGATTAAGGTTGTCGATTTGTGTTTTAAACTTGCCAATGACATTTAGTTGAGAGTTTCTCATGACATTTCATAAAAACCATTTTGTGCAGTCCCTTTCCCAAGGCATCTATTTTTTCACAACCAAGGAGGATGTTGGCCAAAGTAAACAGATCAGTTTGGAAACTTGTAAGAATCGTTTGCTTGAAATTTTCCAAATTCATTTCAAGAAAACCACTTTTGCATATCCAACGATTAGTGCATTCCATGAGCCTACCTTATTTTGAGGAATTAATAAAAATAGTTCACATTCCATGTGAATTCTCCTATGTTTTGCATCCATGTCTACCAAAGAATTTACAAATATAACATATGGAAAAATTCCTCTATCTTTTATGCTTTGTTGGATGTCCATACCATATTCTAGAATGGATATTTTGGAACAAGCCAGGTGTACATAGAAAATGTAAACTGATCATGTTGGAGACCTATTTGTTGTATAGCGAAAACAATATGACTGTCTCATGAGGAAACCCATGTCTTTAGTACATTTTCATGATCATACTCCATTATAGGCTGCCTCATTCTTTCATTTTTTCACACGTTGTTTCAACACAAAATTTAATGCCATACATCTCCAATCTCCATATCACACCACTCTCATCGTAACTAAGTAAATAATACTATAATTTACAACATTAATGGGATTCCAGCATTGTCAAATTTCTTTGGATTTAAAATAAAGTGGTTGAATTATTATGCAAGGAAAATGATAGGTCGTAAGGCCATTATGAAGCCCACGTTCCTAGCTAGGAAGGCCCATGCCCTCACCCTACCACACTTAAACCACTCCTTCCATATGCCACTCTATCAATACTATCCAACCACCCCTACCCGAGTTTTCAACTTACATTTATTTATTTTTTTAATTTTAATTTTAATTTGTTAGTTTATTTTTGTTGGTTTTATTCCTATGCACTACATCTCCCTTCCCTTATAAAATCATCATCCTCGATGTGACACAATGTGAAGGTTAGAAGAAGATGCTTATAACCAAGGAGGAAAATGATCATCATTTCATGCCACCAATGATAAGAGGTAATTATTTCAAAAGTGTGACATTACAAAAGAGGGAAAGGTTTGATAATTTCTTAATGTTTTGTTAGGATTAATAGGTTTTATTTTAAATTATTACTTCATTAATATTTGTCCTTTATAGTATCCCTAAAATCAAGCTCTTAGTATTGACATTCTTAGGATTTTAGTCTACCTATTTTTTTTTTTCAGTCATGACTAGTAGAAACCGATATCCCGATACCACACAAAGACCAAACACAACTCTAATGGTCCACAAGACATATTTCTACATGTTTCCATGACTTTATCACATCACAAGAAGTCAACCAAACCATGGAAAGAACATACATTTCCCACACAACATAGTACTTATCACACATGCCCTTGAGATATCAATACTGGTAACATAAGAATATCACATAACATGGGATTCCCAACATGTAAAAATATAAATATTTCACACAACTTGGGACAATAACTGTAGTTACATAGTGTCAAAAAGGGTGTAAAATTATACCCCCAAAGAAGAGCATCAATCATCAACATCAAAAAACATAATCAAATCACACGAGTACATATAAATCATAATACCATCACAATACACCTCCCAAAGCATCACAAACAAAAAAACTTCCAAATGCATTAATCACACGCATACAAGTCTCTAATGTCTCCCTCGAGTCTTTTATGCCTCCCTCAAGTGTCTTATGTCTCCCTCAAGAAATATACACATCGATATAACAAGAATATTTTTATTTTTATTTCTTATACCTCCACAAAAGAGGCTGGTCACCCTTTAGCCCTAAGAACATAGAGTCCAAACACCTCTAACCCAAGTTACATAATAACTTGTGGTTCAATAACATGCTAGTTATTTGTAACTCCTTTCATCATACCCCAATACAATGAAGTGGATACATAGGTTCAACCACTACATGGTGAATCTCATGACCCTATTCCAATACATTACGACATTAGAACCAACATAATAATATGTTTCAAATGCAAAGTGGAAAAATATCATGCCTTGGTCTAGGCTATAAACAAAATTTAATCTTCATACGAAAAACTTAAAACTAAGAAAAACAAATGGCTAAATAGCCATAGTGCAAAAATGCACATGTTAGTGCAATGTCCAAATAAAATGCCCAAAATATAAGAACACGTAAATCAAGAAAATTGTTGGTTGTGCCAAGAAAATAGATAATTATCAAATTATGAATAAAATACATATAGATAAATAACACATTACAATAACTATGTTTCCTCATACAACTAGCAATGGGGTACTCATCATGTTGTTGGCACTCAAACATTTATCTTTAACTCATAAAATAACATATCAAATAATACAACTGTCATAAGCTCTGCCTAAATCATCCTTGGGTGGTAAAATATTAATTAATTTTTTATGTGGTATTTTTTTCTTTGGAGATCCTAAATCTGTAATTAGGAAACTAATTCTTCATCAATTTTCATTAATCTTTAAGCAATCTTAATGGGATACTTAACTACTCAATGTAAAGGTAGAAAGAATATAAGTTAAAGAGAAAAACCTTATAAATGTATGGTATCTTATAACATAAGAACCCCAATTTTTATTTAGTTAATATAATGCAAACATGATTTTAAAAGGAATACAATTAAAGGAAATTACTCTTGATGAGCTAATAGATGAGGAAAATCATAAATTGTAAATGATGGTGGATGGTTTGATGATCATTATAAGTGGAACAACATGGTGTATTAACACGAGGAAATATAACGAAGAATATAAATCGTTAGACCTAGGTGAATGATTTATAACAACTCAATATTTCCTTCTAGTAGTTATCTTTACTTTTGTTAGACTATGCCTGTATGAGTGATTGTAGTTGTCTAGGTCATCTCATTTATGGAATGAATGTACTCATGAGGCTTGCTTAGCATTAACCACTTTTACTTGCCAATGGATCAAAATAATAAAAATCTATTCGTGTTATAGGTGCACAATCATGGTTGGATTAAATTTTATTTATTCTTTGAGGTTTTTCTTATTACCTTAACTTTATTTCATTGATGGTATGAAATTCATAGGTGCTAGTAAAACTTTATCAATTGAGGAATCTAACTATGGGACTATTTGTGACCATAGTGGAAAACTGTGAGATACCTTATATGTCTTTCATCCTAAGAGAATTTTATGCCACCCTTTAAGATGGTTGAAACAATGTAAAGTTTTTAATGTTGCAAAGAATATTGGATGACAATGACACCTCAATGATTAAGGAATAGTACTTTCATACTCCCTAGTAGGAATTTAAGCCTTCTTATAAATAGTTTTTGTAATAAATATCCTCTAAAGTTTACGTGAACTATTTTGTCGCACACCTCAAATAATGGCACATGTATATGTTATTAGATGAGTATTTATTCATTAGCTATTTCCGTTGAATGAATTAAAATATTATATGAGAAGGGTAATGTTAACCAAGTTTTGTCTTACACCAAGAGGATGTCCTATATGAATCCTTGTGGTAGGTAAGTGATTCTATCTTCAACCTTTTCACGTGTGTTATAATTGTTTCAATGACATCTTAAAGAGGATTGTTTTGGATATTTCATGGAATTTAGGAATGATTTCCTACTTTGTCGATATAATGTGCATGTTGGGTCACACCAGATTTTATTATCGACTTTGACCTAACCTTTTTCTTTCCAATCCATTGGAAAAAGGAAAAATGAAAAAAATTAAAGAATGTAATGCACAATCCAATCCTAGATAAAAATAAACCTCCTTTGTTGTGAGGTATTGAGAGACATGATGGTTGTAACTATGTTTTTCCAGGATATTCTTGTTGAGCGAATAACATGTGATGTGTATAAAATTATTATGGTACAAATTCGGTACATTGATTTGTTGAAACGGAAAGTGGTAGTGTTATTTGTGTCATCGAGATGGGATAGTTTATTTGGTGTTGCAAGTATTAATATAAAAATATTTCTAGTTTTTTGGTGAAATTTTAAGTGGTAAAATTGTAGGAATTACACATAATTTGACTTATTCCCATATAAATAAGAGTCATTACAAACATCCATGACTACATTGATCTCACAATTAGATAATAAGTACAACCATGTTAAATAGGTTTAATAAGTCCAAGATAATAAGTAGATAATAAGTACATTACCACTAGTAAAATCATCTTAAATAGATTCAAAACATCATCAAGGTATCCCACCTAAACTCTCTCCCAGATGCTTTTTCAAGAGTCAGAAAAAGAATGAATGTGAAAAATGAGGTAAATGTTGAACTCATGATTTCAATAATTGATGATATTGAACTTGCTATAGTTTAAGAGGCTCTTAGTAAACAGAAGCGGGACAAAGCTATGAATGCCGAATATGACTAATTATGTAAGAATCATACATATGAATTATTCAATCTTCCTATAGTAAAGAAATTCATTAGCTGAAAATGGACTTTTAAAACAAAATAAAAGACATATGGTGTATAGACCTTTTTTACTTTTCATCTTTCATACGTTTAATTAAAAATTTCATTTGTGCAGATAAAAGTCACTAATAAATATTTTTTAATAGTAAGTGGCTTAAGGGGTCTTGTGAGAAATGAGAAATGGTTATTCATGTAACCATTATGGGTTAGAGACACTAAAATAAGAGAGTTTCATTATTTTTTCTTGGCCTTGGTTTTTGATACAATATTTATACTTATCTTCCTAGGTCTTATGCACATCAAATTCACTATTTCTTGCTTGCATATGATCACATGAAACCTTTTTTTGACACACTCAATATATATGACACACTATTTTCACTTTACATGAAACCTTACCTACTTTGAATATCTTTGGCTAATGTCATCGCCCATGGATGATGGTGTTGGTGTTGTATTTTCTCACGATGAATGAAAACTACCCACATGAAATGACATATTATATATACCCTCTATTCATTTTATATTCATAAAAAGGGGAAGAAAAATAATTTTAATCTGTCATTATCTCTCCTCTTTTTCACCATCTATGCATCTTCTCGCCTAACTATTGACTCATCTTACATCTTACTTATATAGGATTCAATACTCTTCTTATTGGATGGTTGCTTGCACTATGAGGTCACCTATAATTTGTTTAGGACAAGATAATTTTTCCCCTTCTCTACCTAATAGCAATTCTATCTCGAGTGCTTCTTCTCTAGAGAGATAGATGCATCGGTGATCACCCAAAAGTTACAACTTAAGTACTCTAACCTTCTATTGTTATTTTTCATAGGTAAGTTCTTTTCCTTCTTCATGGTACTATGTTACCTTAATATTTGATATGTTTAGACGTTAGTTTATATAATACTCTTATTCATTATCAGCTCCTTAGTTTTTATTACTTTCATTTCAGTCTTATTATGCATTTTTGTTATTTCTCTATATCTCTCCACATATAGATACTAATATCTCAGTAGGGTTCCTTCCTCTATCTTGATTGTAGGCCATATAAACCCTAGCTTGACCCAATATAGGTACTACTCCCGTTTAGATATACAACCCTAGTGCTTACTATAACCCATTTAAGTCTACCGCTTCTATGTAAGTACATGCTTGTTTATGACTCTTTTCCTCGATACCCTTGACAAACAGATGATTTATGAGTGTAAGAGTGAAAGATATTCGGACATATATTTTTTCAACATATATTCTCTAGTTAACATGACATGAATGTTACATACCTTCTAATCGAGCATGACTCATTAAAAGCATGCATCTATGAATTTCAATTCATTTAAGCATAAAAATCCTTAAAAACCTTAAAATACCATCTTGAAAAACACCATCGCCCTAGGTGATCCTTTATATCTTTGTTTTCTCACATTTGAACATCCTTGGACACTTTTTAGATCATTCTATAGGGTTGATCCTTGTTATCTTCCCATATCTAGCTTTAGATACCTTTAGAATTTGTGTAAATCCTTCTATATTAATGATTTTTTATTTATCCTTAATTTTTGAATGTTTTTGGCCAAATTATCGCTCCACCATGGATTATGTGTGGGGCTCGGTTCATCGACTTCTATTTTGCAAATTTTTTCTAAGACATCTCATCTTAACAGTGGGTTTCCCTTTTTAGTGGAATGTTTCATCATAGAGGCACCTAGAATAAAGCCTTTTGTGCTCTGTAATGGCCCACATGAGTATGAGGAGGAAGAAAGAAAAAATGATGATATTCTTGACCATCCTCCTAAGATTCATAAATTTCTATCTCAATTTCCTCAATACAAGGGAGAATTAGAAGAAATGCTTGGAAAAAACCTTGTCGAGTTTGTTTTTGAACAACTTTACCTTAAGGCATAAACGAGATATCTGCCTAAATAGGATCCTTTGAAAATCCCTAAAATTCTTTCCCTACTAACCTAATTCTGTAATTTATGTGCAAAATGAGCCAAGAAAAATGTGCTACAATAGTTCAATTTCTTTAAATACAAGCTATCATGGGCCAGCTTAGTTAGTTACTTTGTAACAAGATCTCTAGGCTACATGCCCGCTCTTTCACTAAGTGGAGCTATTAGGGTTCTCAACACTCATCCCCCATCCAGAATAAATTCTTACAAGAACTTCAACGAGAGCCATTAGAGCTCTATATTTCTTATATGTATTTTTTTTGTATTGCTTTGTCTATCTCTTACAACAAGTCGACTAATACCACCCTTCGTATCATTGATTTTTGTAATCTTTACAAGGAATGGATCAAGACAAATTCATAAAACATGACCAAACTCCTAGAAATTATAATTAAAGGAGATGATTTATATTGGTTTAATACTTTTCCTACTAATTCTATAGTAGAGCTAGAGTCACAAGTGACATCCTTGGTAAATGAATTCCAATATAATGATCTATGTGAAAAAAATATCAACGCTTTCATCAATTGTAAGAAATTATAAAATAAATAATCATAAGCCTTTATTAAGTGTTGAATGACCCTATGCATGTAGGTAGAGAATAACAATACTAATGATAGCCTCTTTCAACTTTTATTATAAGCTCTTAAACATTTATTTCAATACAAGGTGAGGTCCTTTTCTTCTACTTCCCTAGAACATGCCTTTGAATAAGCCAAAGACAATTATATCTCATAAGGGAATTTGAGAAAGATCCATGCAAGACATAAACTAACAAACAAGTCCAAATCCTTAAACATTCTAAAAATAATATTGTGACAGATAGTGGAGTCCCCGATACTTTTCCTATAATTTCTTCTTGAAATAGAATTATTTTAAATATTTAATAGAAACCTAACAACAACAAAAACAAACCTAGCTTGTATCAACCATTGAGTATGAAAAATTGAAACTTCGGTTACCTGAACCGTTGTGAAAATCCTAGATCCTTCTTGACTTATTCCTCATTTGAATGATGAGAGTAAGTTTCGTTGGGTGCAAAACTAATTGGGCTCACTCACATGATAAATTTTGTGCACTCATAATGGATTCCATAAGATTATTCTTGGGAAACACTTTTAATTATGACACCATCACTCACAAGAACTTTACCAAAGTGTTCAAAGATCATGACATCTGTCAAAATAAGAATCATCATAAAGCTATCAATAAAGATAATGAAAATATAAAGATATTATCTAACCATATTCCTAATCATGATTATACTTAAACTTATAAGAAGCAATAAAATGGTTAAAATAGTATAGTTAACATGGATAACCCTCCTAGATAAATATTTATAATTTATAATGTAAAATGTGTCATAGCTTATGTACAACAAGAATATCCATTACAATTCAAAATGTTTACTCTCATAGTCATCTGTCCTTTTGTACCTCATAATTAAGTTCTTTAGAGTAAACAATACCTCCTCCAGACACTATCTACCACTATAGGAATTATCCAATAGAACCTATTTTTTTAATGTATATCCCTATCTACAAACTCCCTCAGACCCTATGTAAATATAAATTGTAGGTCCAATTCCATAAGAACTAAATAAAAATCAATTTCGGGAGTCTCTCTAACTACACCATCTCCTTCTTGAACAAGTTTTGAGTACTTCCAACACTCTCAACCTACTGTAAAGTTGATTCATGATGAGTGGGGTCATTTGAAATAAAATGAAAAAATTCTTGGCCCAACTATTATTGATGTAAAATCTTAGCACCCCCGAATGGCCTCATATTTGAGTGGGGCATTTGGTGTGATTTGCATAACATTATACCATCTCTCAAGCTGCGGGAATTACGGAATTGAGATGGCCCTCCAGAGAAATATGACTTCTTCTTCCTAATCCTAATGCTAAACTACTTATAAGAAAGTAAATTCGACTATCTACTTCTAATCTAACAATGTGAAGGAGACAGGGAGAGAGAGAGAGAGAGAGAGAGAGAGAGAGAGAGAGAGAGAGAGAGAACACGAAATAAAGGAATCCTACACTACAAAGTTGATAGCACCAAAAAAAAGGGGGTGGTTGGTAATGATCTCAGCTACTTGAAATGGAGAGAGGTGAGCAAAGGAGAGGGTGGACAAGATGCACCATAGACTAGAGATAAAATTCACATAAAACACCACTTGAAACCCAAAGTAAAAACAACTCCCAAAACTTGTAATAGACATCAGAACTATGTATAGTATACCCTGTAATGATGAGAGACAAGAAGAGATAATAAAATAATGAAAGATGGACAAAATGCATCACAAAACAAATTTTATTGCTCCATTATTTCACAAAGTACATCATTACTGAAAAAGAGGAAAGAAAATGCCATTACAGAGAAATGGGAGGAGGCTTAAGCCCTAAATTCAACCCAAGGGGAGAAAGAGAGAGGGGGTAGAAGAGAAAAAATGACCAACTTTTTGAAAAATTCCCCTTATTTACAATATATTGGAAGAATAAGAAAGAAAGGAGGGAAGAATTTAAATCCTACTTCAACCACCCCTGCATGAGCATTTAATCCACCTATTCTAACCACCCCAAAAAGAGTTAAAATATACCTACACCAATGATTGGCTTTACTGTAAGACCCATGCCTCCATGTGTTGTTCCTTACTGGGAAAGAAACGAGGCCCATTATTCATCATGGTGGAAGGTGGGAGACTTGATAGCCTTGAAAATGGTGGACTTAATCATTAATGGTGGTAGGTGAGTAGCAGGCACTGCGATCTCTCTGAAAAGTCCTTTCCTGCTCAATTCTGAGCTCCTAGTTGAAAGATATGGTTTCCTGAAGGTGCTTCGAATCTAGAGTTTACTCACCCATATCAATGTGGCAGCCTAACACATCTCAAGGTTTCGTCCCCTAATTTCAACTATTAAAGTTGCACGAGACCAATATGTGGTGTCATCTATGGGCCTTCTCTATTTCTTTTGTTCTTTACCTAAGCCCCCTTGTTGGCAGACACATTATGCCTAACCCGAGACACATGGAGAGTTGGGGCATGTTTGGGGACCACTTTTGTATTCACCTCTTGAAAGACTTCCGAAGGGACACGTGGTTGCTTCTACAGGTTCACCTTATGCTTAGCCAATGTAATGGCCGGTTCTACCCCCTTTTAACTTCTAGCCACGTGGCGAGCCTGTGCTTGTTTGGAGACCGCCTTCGGATTTTAACCTTGAAAATGCGCCGAGATGACATGTGGAGGATTTCTTCAACCTGTCTCAAGCTTGGAATTTTTAATGGCTGGTGTCCCCTTTTTACACGTTGGACACATGGAGGGTTGATGCTATTTCATGGTCTTTCTTTGGGCTGCACCTTTGAAATTATGCCGATGACGCACGTGGAACATTTCCCAGATCTATTTTAACTTCCTCATGTTCTTCCCAAGTCCTTTCTCTTTGAAAAAGGCATTATGTCAAATCGGGGACACGTGGCGGATTCTTGGTCATTTAGAGACCCTTTCGGACCTCGACCTCGAGAGGTGCATTTTGAGACACGTGGAGGATTCCTCTTACCCTATTATATGTAGACTCTTCAATGACCATTGCTTCCTTTCAGACTCTGACCACGTGGAGGGCTGGCGCTCATTTGAGTCTCCACTTTAGGTCACACCTTTAAAGTTGTGCCAAGATGACACGTGGTTCTTTCTGCTGGCCTAAGAATTTTCGATGGCCAATTCAACTTTTTGAGGCTCTTACCACGTGGATGGATGGCACACATTTGGGACCTTCCATTTTTATGCGCTTTTGAAATTACACCGAGCTGACATGTGCTTCTTTCTGCAAAACTATTGTTCAGCCCTGAGTTGACTTGTATGCGGTGAAGTCTAAAAAATTTGAGCCCTTTCTCCGATTTTCTCTTATCGAGCTATAGAATTCTTTGATGTTGTTTGATCCTCCATTTTCAAGCCTACTACCCCTCGATTTGGGATCAATTTTGATT
This sequence comes from Taxus wallichiana var. yunnanensis, assembly GCA_018340775.1. NCBI lineage: Eukaryota > Viridiplantae > Streptophyta > Pinopsida > Cupressales > Taxaceae > Taxus > Taxus wallichiana. Next base: position 267,325,178 of record CM031240.1, read on the forward strand.
TTCAATTTTCTTTTGTGTGGGGTCGTGTTTGATCAATTTTTTGGGGGAAAATTTGGATAACATTTTAGAAACTCACGGGGACATCTTCCTACTAGATGAAGAGACCAGTAGAATTAAATTATCCATTGGAAATGGTGTCGTAAATGATATCCTAGTACTGATCTTGTCCCTAAAATCTTGAGCCCAACTACTTGCACTTGGTGACCCTGAACTCGCCCCGCTATCCGTACTCTCAATTTTCATAAGAAAATCATGAAAATGAGGTTCTTAGAGTAGAAAATTTTCTTGACCTTAGGATTCACTTGTTCCTGAGCCACCAATGCAACACTAACCTTGGAGGCCCATTGAAATTTTGAATGATACAACCTTGGAGAAACAAAACACTACAACACTGCTATGTATAAAATTGAAAATCATACACACCCCAAGTGGGATATGTAGAGTGTGTTAAAGAACTTATTTTGATGAAATAAAACCTACCTACTCTATGCAAACTAGAAGAAAATGGGAATCAAACAAATATTACAACTGGCAGGGAGAAGTAGCTCCCCTTCCTCACAAATTACAACCATGTAGTTCATTTGGTACTGAACATGGTCAGAAATGAGACTACAAAACCACCTCACGGATGATGTTTCACCCTCCTCAAAGTGTCAACAAACAAAATGTACACCTCCTGGAGTAGTTCTGCGCTTGGATTTGGGAGGAGCTGCTACTAACCTTTGGTGCTTTGTAGCTCAACCTCATGCTCTAAAATGACCATGAACAATGGTAACTTTCTTAGATCTAATGAAGCCAAGTCCCTGATTGGCCATGGTATGGTCCCTTCAATGTTCCCATGGTTCTAAATTTAGACTCCAAGGATGGGGTCTTCTAGAAGACCTTCTAGGGTGGATGGTGTGGGAGAGATGGGATCTTCGTAGTGTTTTCCTTCCACCATGGTAGTATGAAATTCCTCCATGGATTCATCAATCAAATCAGGCCTTTCAAATGAAAGCAAAAAACCTTCAATAATGCTTTCTTCATCAAGTGACTTCAACTCTGATTTGATCTCTTCCAGCTGCTCCTCTTTGGTGGTAGGTTCTTGTGGTTGAAGGATGAATGATGGGGAAATTTTTTTGGTGATTTCTATGGGACCCTCCTCATCAAAACTTTCCTCCAAGTCTAATAATAAATCAAACTCTTCGATGTCCTTCTGCAAATTTTGATCGTATTATGGGAATTAAGTCGTGACTGCACAACTTCATAAATGGAAGAATATGGAAGATGTGGAAAGATGAATGGATGAAAATGGATGGGAGAAGGTCTACAACTCAAAGGATGGGTTGTTGACTAGATGGAGTTGCGAGATGTGCTTGAAAGTGCCTCCAAAGGCTGTAATCTTCACCAAGAGCACATCAAACTTGATGAAGTGAAGTTGTAAGGTGCTTCAAACTTGTCCCATTGGGTGTGCCAAAACTATTGATGTGGTCACAAGGTAGCTTAATATTTTCTATTTGATAAAGAGATACCTTGGAAATATGATAAAAATCTAACCTCAATGTCCCATCAAGTGTGCCAAAACTATTAGTGTTAAATCAACACACCCCCTGAATGGCCTCAGATCCGAGTGGGGCATCCGATGTGATTTGCATAACATTAGACCACCTCTCAAGCTATGGGACTTGCAAACTTGAGATGGAACTCTAGAGAATGTTGGTTCCTACTCCTAAACTACCTACCACAAGATACTCTAGTGCATGAAAACTATCTAATCCTAATCTAACCTTCCAAGGGACTAGAGACAGAGAGAGAGAGGGCATGAAATAAAGGAATCCTACACTACAGAGATGATAACACTAAGAAAGGGGTGGTTGGTTATGATCTAAACCGCATGAAATGGAGAGAGGTGAGAAAAGGAGAGGGTGGACAAGATGCACCACAGAACAGAGATAAAATTTGACAAAAAACCACTTCAAACCCATTAAAAACAGCTCCAAAACCTACAATAGACATCAGAAGTATGAAAAGTATACCCTACAATGATGAGAGGCAAGAAGAGACAATAAAATAAGGAAGGATGGACAAAATGCATCACAAAACAAATTTTATTGCTCCATGAGTTCACAAAGTACATCATTAGCGGGCAAGAGGCAAGAAAATGCCATTACAGAGAAATGGGAGGAGGCTTAAGCTCCACATTTAACTTGAGGGAAGAAAAAGATAGGGGGCAGAAGAGAAACAATTACCAAGATTTTGAAACTTTCCCCTTATTTAAAATGTATAGGAAGAATAAGAGAGAATAGAGGGAAGAATTCAAATCCTACTTCAACCACCCTTGCATGAGCATTAAATCCACCTACTCTAACCAGCCCAAAAAGAATTAAAATCCCCCTGCAATAATGATGGGATTTATTGCAAGACCCATGCCTCCATGTGTTTTTTCTTATTGGGAAAGAAAGGAGGCCCATTCTTCATCATGGTGGAAGCTGGGAGACTTGAAAACCTTGAAAATGGCATATCAGATCATTAATGGTGGCAGGTGAGTAAAAGGCGTTGAGAGCTCTCCAAAAAGTCCTTTCCCGCTCAATTTCGAGCCTTGGTTAAAAGATATGGCCACCTGAAGGTTCTTCAGATTTAGATTCTACTTGCCCATATCCACGTGGTGGCCCCATATGCCTCAAGGTTTTGGCCCCCTCCTCTACACTCTGGAAGTCACGTCAGACCGACACGTGGCATCATTCATTGATCTAATTTGTTTCTTTTGTTATTTTCCTAAGCCTTGCTTTTGAGAAGAGACATTGTGCCTAACCCGAGACACATGGAGAGTTGGCACATGTTTGGGGACCTCTTTTGGATTCACCTCTTGAATGAGAACCAAAGTGACACGTGACTCCTTCCGTTATTTCACCTTATGCTTAGCCAATGTAATGATCGGTTCTATCCCCCTTTTGACTTATGGCCACGTGGCGAGCTTGTGCTTGTTTGGGGACCACCTCTAGATTTTAACCTTGAAGATGAATTGAGATGATGTGTGGAGGATTTCTTTGGCCAGTCCCAAGTTTTTATTTTTCAACGGTCGGTGTCCCCTTTTTGGACCTTTGACATGTGGAGGGCTAGCGCTAGTGTAGGGTCTTTCTTTGGGCTGTGCCATTGAAATTAAGCCGATGAGGCATGTGGCACCATCCACGGATCTGCTCTTCCTTCCTTGTGGTCTTCCCAAGTCCTTTCTATTTGACAAAGGCTTTGTGTCTGACTTGGGACATGTGGAGGCTTCTCACTCATTTAGAGACCCTATGTAGACAGGTAACCCTCGAGAGATGCACCATTGAGACACGTGAAGGCTTCCACTTTCTTTTTCTACTTAGAATCTTGAGTGAACAATGCTACATTTCAGAATCGACTACATGGAGGGTTGGCATTCATTTGAGTCTCCACTTTGGGTCACACCTTTAATGTTGCATCGAGATGACACGTGGTTCTTTTCGTTGGCCTTACTCTTTTCGATGGCCAATTCAATTTTTTGAGGCTCTGACCACGTGGAGAGATGATGCACATTTATGACCTACCTATTTGATGTGCCTTTTGGAATTTCTCTGAGCTGACATATGGAACCTTTCGTGAAACTGCTATTCGGCCCTGAGTCGACCCGTATGCATAAAATTCTGAAAAATCTGAGCCCTTTCTCCTATTTTCTCTTGTCGAGCTCTAGACTCCTTTTATGTTGTTTGATCCTCCATTTTTGAGCTTTCCTGCCCCTCATATTTGGGATGGATTGTGACCCATAGGACTGAACCGAACTTTCCAATTTTCTCGTCATGCGGGGTCTGTTCGATCAATTTTTCCTGGGGAAAAATTTGGATAACAATTACCTTTTTAAAATTATATGTACGTCACCTGACTATCGCAAGTGTGTCATGACTACACTATTTGACATGAACATTTCTTTCCATCCCTCTTTTGGGAATATTCTTATATTGCATCACTCAGGAGAAATAATTTTAGGAAATATGAGGAAATTTCCCTTCATATTGATCTCAAAACTAATGTTCATTCATGTACATTCATTTTCCTATCATTTATATGATCTTGGATGAGCTCTTTCTTTTTACAGATAATCATCGTATCGTCAATTTGTTTCAAATCGCTCACACTTAAGTTAAGCATGTTCTCATTGATGAAGGAGTAGGGAAATGTGTGGCCTCATTATATTTCATCAAGAATCCCGCCATCAGATCGATAATCTAAAATATACACAAACTAATTTCCAAGGATAAGATCACCAAAAATTACTCTTATTGGGTGTATTTTATTACCAACCACCGTTCTCCCTAGGACCTTCCACATAAGAGTTATGGTTTTCAATTTTCTCTTAAAGTATAACATTATCCTAGGGTGGCCATAGGCTCATTGCATACGCATCATCTCTTATTCCGTGTGACAATTTGTGATGTTCACGCACCAGGAAACTATTTATAAAATTAAAGGGGATACTAACCCTTAAAATTATTATACATATCAATAGAAGGGGACATATAAGCTCCCCATGAATTATAAACTATCACCAATTCCATTTCAATAATATTTGCACTATAACTACCCTATAGATACTCTTTGTAGAAATATCAATCATCCTAAGTTGTTTGGGCACATGCTTAACAATCTATTGGAATCGTATGATGATGGGCCCAATGAAGTCACCCTTATAATAAATAATTCTTATATTCCTAAAATCATAATATTTATTTTACCTCCTTCGTTACATCCTTTGAATAATGAGATATTGATTTTAGGAATTATCTCACAAATACCACATCCCTCACAAGATTGTATAGTCCAACTTGAGACTATAGCTAACTCGTGCATGGTGGATTCTTCCATATAATATTTTGATGAAGCTTACACCTTATACAATCCCAATTTTCTTTTCTATGCCAAAATTTGTTATTGCGAAGTCTTTCAATACAAACCATTCACACCAAATTCATTCATGACGTAAATTTCATCATAATATAAGAGGAGCCTTCAATCATAGTTTACACTTCTTTCTAACTGGTTCTTGAGCCTCAGGTTGCTCCATCGGTCACACTCTCACATACCAACATCGACTTAATTAATCCATTCTCCTTGAATAAAGATTGAGTTACCAAATTTGATTACAAATTCAATGATCTCATGTCCGATGATTCTATTTATCATGCCTGATGATTTAATGACACATTAATCTATCTATTTCATCCTCACTGATCAAATTGGTTCCCTCCTAAAATATTGTAACTATCCCTTTGCATCCTATGATGCCTCTCATGTTACATTTTTCCATTATGGATCCTCAATATTCTACTAGCGATCCATACTGCACATGACATGATGATCCATGGAATGTTATTTTTGACCACATCTCCTACTGATGTCACATGAAGAATCTTTAAGTTAACGTCAAATGTGAAAAATAGAGAAAGGATACATAACCTTTTTCTTTGGATATTTTCTTCTACACTCATTACAGGTAATACAAACACACTGACACCAAATATCAAGTTTTGTGTATAAAGCATCCCATTCCAAAAACTTCCTCTTGCAATAGGAAGTGTGGATCCCATTCCTCTTAGATTGAATAATCAAATATATGATAGATTATTCATCACATAGTATCAAATCCATCACAAATTATCTATTACACAAAATTCCATCAAGGACCTCATGACCCATTCCTGAAGCCACATTCGAATCGTTCACGACATCATCACTCGATACTTAGTGATATTTTTCCACTAGTTATTATTCATATTTAACACCTTGGCAAAATCTTATTTTCTTTCCTTGGCATGACGTGTCACCTTAGGTTGGGATCTCATCTTCCACTTGGGTTTTACACAAATATCATGTATCCTTTCTTGGGCTCTCGATCCTCTCTCAGGTTTATCACACAAACTAAAAAATATCATTACATCCTTGCTTAAGTTGTTTTCTCCACTTGGATTCATCACCATCCACACCTTGATATCTAACAATTGATTTTTGGCCTTATTCGCTCTTAAAATCTTTACATCACATGAGTAGGGATATCTTTTTGATCCCGTTCTCACTTGATTTTCCTATCTCTAACATTATCATTATTCCTACGTACCATGATATTATCACATACATACATGTAGAAATTAGGAAAATGATGAGTAAATCATCACATAAAAATCACCAAATATCCCAATTTCATAAAATATCATCACACACACACATATATATATATATATATATATATATATATATATATATATATATAAAATTAATGTATTTTATATGTTCAAAAAAATCATACAAAATGATTCTCGCCCATATACAATATGACTCGAGCACCTTCACCCCCGAAACTTGGGGTATGCGATTTCCTTGGGATGTTGGGGCCATGCTATCTACTCTCACTCAATTAGAAAGGCTTACCACTATATAGGGCTTGAGAGGCCTCTCCATGCACTTTGGAAAACTAGGTATGATCGATAAACACCGGTAGAAATCTAGTAATTATTAACTATTTACAAGGATTTTCAAAATTTTCATAATCTAACATTTATATCAACTAAATCTATTTAAAACTATGATTTAAATATGATCCAAATCTGTATAAAAATACGTTCCAAACTGAATTTAATAATTCACATAACTTATCCATTCAAACCATTCAAATTTCCAATTTACTCGATTTTATAAATTTATCCTAATTTTTCCTACTAATTTTTATTTACTTACAAAAATGAAATCTAAATTAATTGTTTTTAATAATCTAAAATTGAAAGCAAATATGATAAACACAAAATATGAATTTATTAAAGGGTTTGGAAAATCCTACTTCTCTCGAGTTCATTTCGAACCATCCATTAATGTTCATAGTTTTAATTACATGTAAAACCGTAAAAATAAAATAACGAATCTCATAAACTTACCAAGAATTTGAGAAGTCATGAGCTCTAAAGCATATTAATTTTCACTCTTTGTGGTTTTTACCGCCTATGTAAGGTAAAATTCCCTTCATATTATCATCTTCAAGTGACTTCAACTACGTAAAATAACATCACAAAAAATTGAAATTTAAATAATAATTATATCAATAAATTTTTCTCTAAATTCTAAGTATTTTTTTAGTTTACACCGAGACCTGGTATTTCCATTAAGTTGTCAAAAAATGTTGATTTCCAAAACACGATCCTCATCAAGTATTAACATAGTCATTGGACTTAGCTTATTCAAGTATATTTTTCTCGCATTTTATAACTTATAAATTGCCCATGTTATAAAGGCGAGGTTAAATTTTACAAACCAAAAGCTTTGGGGGTTGAGCACCTCTAACCACCTCTATCTCTTTGTTAGGACAAATGCGGAAAAATCCCACATTTCTTGGGATATGGGTGCTTTGGGAGTTTTTATATTAAGAAAAGGAGGTGGTAAAGTTATTATGGACTACATTTTATTTAACTTCATGTGGTAAAGTGGTCGGTGTAGGATGTTTCACCATGTGGAGGTGTTATGTATGTGGTCGGTGTATTTGATGGGATAAGTTTGGTATCTTGAGAATATAATCAAACTCGGTCCCCATGCATTAAAATTCCTTGAAATATATCCCACATGCATCTTGTAAATACATTGTGTAAAAAACATATACAATATTATAGAAATAGATAAATTAAGTAACAGAGGAAAATAAACCCCTCTGATAAAGAAGTGTGTCGACCCTGACTGAGGGCCCGCCCATTGCCAGGAAATAGGAGGGCCCTCCTTTCCAAAAATAAGCATTGAAGACCGGAGTCACAATTTTTTTTTTTCCTTTTCTCTATTTCATCATGCCACATGTTGCAGCGTGATTGGCCAGTCGCTCCTAATTTTTCCTCCTTTCACTAGAATATTCATTGGATGGTAATTTACTCTAATCGAGTAAATGTTTTGTGTTCAAATAGGTTCAAAAATATCTCATAGTCTTCTATAATACTATCATGATACTAGGATATGTAGGGAAACCATACCCATTTTTTATCACTTCATCACTCCTCCTTGTGTAGAAACGATTTTGGTCAAGAAATTTTTTATTTCACCCACAAATGTTTCTAATCATTTTTTATTGGATATATCACTGAAAAATTGTTGATTAGCTTATCACAAAAAAATAAATCAGTTAAAAATAGACAATTGTTCGGCACCAGAGGAAAATTTCCCACTGATACAATGTGATTCTTCCAATCTCTAGATATAGTTGTGATACAAATTTTATGTTTCCATATAGTGACTGTATCTACCATCAAAAAAATTGATTTGTCTAAAAATAGACAATTGTTGACCAAAAGACATAGTTAGTAACTCATACTTTATGATGCAGCCAATCAATGTAAACAAAATTCTACAAAAATATATTGTTATATAAGACACCTACATATCAATAATAGTCTAGTGTCGACTATACATGTGAAATTATCAATTATTTCAATATCACCGGTGCGATCTAGATTGTTTAGAATACCATATGCCAAAAATATCTAAGAGTCAAAACAAAATCATGTGAATTTGAATGAAACATATCTCATAATATTTTTCACTCCAAATATGATATACATATAATATTTGTATACCAAAAATTGTGAAATGTCATCCATCGCAAAAGATCACTAGGAATAATCTAGAAACCAATATGTTACTATAATCATAATGCATTCTAATGTTGTTTCCATATTTAGAAATGACATTTACTACTCGAATGCACATGTGATTTTCAATATGGTGAGAATGATATTCTTCATTATGGTAAGAACCATATTCCTAAACAACCATTCTTCGCAAAACAAATATGAAACTTAAAACTATTGTTGTTCCCATCAACCCGTATAAACTATCTTGTTAAATCTCAAAATTTGAAACCTAAGTTTAATTTTATACCCAAACTATACAAGGAACTCAAATTCTAAATAAAGAGATGTAAATGGTGTATTTTAAAAAAATTCAAAGTAAGAAAATCATCGAGTATGGTAAACTTGTCTCTTAGTTTCCCTTCTAAGTATGAACTCTAAATAATTAAAGCGACACAAATGGGAAAATATTTCACTACACGAATACAATAGGAATCCCATAACCGACTTCCCTGAATTAATTGCAATTTTATTCAACCATCAAGAGGTATATAATATAGAATTTATTTATTTTTCCAACCCATTTAAATGGATTTCCATTTTCCAATATTACATGATTTAGGGTTATCTTATCCACTAACGGTGGATTTAAACCTTCATTTACCTTTGAAATAGGCATGTATTTGATGTTCGTCTTACCATTAGTCTGATGGTGTGATGTATGAATTTTCTAAAAATGTTCCACCCAATGTCCACTCATATGACAATGAGTGCTAAAATTCCACTTATTCTATATTTTTGGATGAGAAAACATGATTTACATTTCTCTCCTTTGAATAATGACGTTTATCTTCTTCTTATGCCTTGTTCTTGATGAAAGGCACTAACTTTTTTAAAATGTCCTTCTCTTCCATCAAATCATGATAGAATGGTTATAAAATCCACCAAAATTACAATGAAAAGCATTCCACATTTTAAGAATATGATAGCCAAATTTCTTCAATGAAAAGAGAGGATTAGAATTTTTATAATTTATTTTTTGATTATGATAAGAACGAGGAGGTGGTATTTCGATACCTCCTCTATTTTATCTCATAATAAATCCATTCTAGTGTACTAGTGGGGTATTAACTTTTCTATGAGAAAATTGTCTTCCTTGTGCGTTTGATGCTTTTCCTAATATCCATTCCCACACTAGGAAAACCCTAACCTACAAAATGAGGATGATCCTCAACTGCATTGGGTTAGAAATACCTTTTCAATTTTTACATAGGCCTCTTCCATAAAATCACATTTTCATCAATAATCAATATTTTATGCCTTTAGGATGTTTTTAAAAAAGAACCAAAATCATAATTACCTCGAATCCATTCAAGTGGGATGAAGAAGAGGAATAATATGGTGAAAAAATTACTATGCACTCATCAGTCATGGTTTTTACATCTTAATTTGAAGGAAATTATTTTATCAGTTCACCACATTGTAATAGAATCAAGAGATCATCCTTGGGTTCGAGCTTGGGTCTTGAACATGAAACTTGTTCTTCTAGTGAATAGATCTTTCATCTTAATAAAGTATTTTCTTCATGAAATTTCTTGTGTATACTTTCCTACTCTTCCAACCTTTGTCTCTTCAATGCCTTGCACATATCTATCTACAAACATCATGTACTTCCACAACACTATAATTTCAAAATTTAAGATCAAGCCACAAATTCAACAAAATATGATGGATTAGAAAATCAAAGCTGATATAAAAATGAAACCGAAAGTAATCACTGAATCATTCAACTTTCATACCAAAGTATGATGCATAAACACTTAATAAATCTCACTTCTTAAATCTTAACAAAAATCTTCTAAATTTTTTATTTTATAATCTTTTTATCAAATGAATCTAATTAAAAATATTTTTGAATATGATCCAAATGTTTTTAAACAATTATTTCAAACAAAAATTAATCATTCACTTAAGTTATCCATTCAAACTATATAGATTTCCAATTTACTTGAATTTATCAATTTATAATAAATTATCATGCAAATTTAAATTTTCTTACAAAGCTAAAATACAAATAATATGAGATTGGAAGCAAAAATAAGAATAACACGATGAAATAATTATTCAGGCGGTTAAGAAATTCCTATGTACCTAGGTTCAGTTTGAATCAATCCATTAATGTTCATATTTAAAAGCACATATAAAAACTTTTTAAAAAATGAATCTCATAAACCTTCCAGAAGACTATGGGAACTTGTGAGCTTTGAAAAACATTAGCGTTCACTCTCCGTGTTTGTTCACGTCTCTGCAAGGAAAACTTACCTTAAGATTTTTATCTTAGTAATTTATATTGTGAAAATAACATCACAAAGACTCCAAATTAGTACAATAAATATGCCACTAATTTTTTCTCTAAATTTTGAGCATTTTCTCAGTTTACACTAAGACCTAGTTTTTTAGTTAAGTACTGCAAAAATGTAGATTTTAAAAACTACCTCCTTATTAGTATTATCATAGTCATTGAAAAAGCTTAACTAAATATATTTTTATACCTTTTAAAACTTATAAACTACCAATAATATAGTAGAAGGGTTAAAATTCTCTATTCTAAATGTGTGGGGGTTTAGCTACTATAACCATCTCTATCTCTTTGTTAATAAAAATGGTTAAAAATCCCACATTGCTCAAAGTTATGTGAGATTGGATTATTTATGTCAAGTAAATATGATGGGTAAAGTGGCTATTGGCCTAATTTTTTTGGCTTGATGTGGTAAATTGGGTCTGTGTTGGATTTTTTTCCAAGTGAAGGTGCCACGTATATAGTGGTTAAGGGATCTGTTGGGCTACATTTTGTCACCTAAACTATGTTTGGATGACTGGTGAGTTATTTGGGTGATTATTTTTCTTCATTAGCTTCAAAATCATGGGTAAGGGTGAGTTGTTCCCGAGGGATGAGTTTAGTGATGCTTCATCTTACCAACCTCAAACGTTTTACAATAATGAAACTTAAATCCCCACGAATTCAAATTCTTTGCAATATATTTCCGGAATGCATCCTTTAAATACAATGTGAAGCAAATATATAGGTAAATTAAAAATTCATAGGAAAACACTTTGAAAATGAGCAACATTAACTTTGCATCTGCGCAACTTGCATAAGAATTTGAATATGAGGTTTCTTTTAAATTCAATCAAAACTTGTAAGTTCCAATATTGTAGGAGATGAAGAACTATTAATAGTCTAACCATCTTGTTATGGCTAAATTTTGTACGTTTTTTTGTGTTTAGTGTATTATGTTTTTAGATAGCTTGATTTTCTAGAAACGCATCGAGTAAGGTAAAGCCTAGTATCAAGGCTCTAGAAGCTTAGAAACGGTTCTTTAAATTCATCCAAAAGTTGTTTTTTATATTGTGTTGAAGTTTTTTTCGGTATAATAAAATTCTTGAAACTAAGTTGTTATTCTTTGGTGGTTGTGCATCATTTTTGTGATCAATCATAAAAGGAATGATATAGGAAAGTTTAGAAATGGTTAAAAATATGTTTTGAATTGGATCCAAAAAATTGATTTATAGTCTATAAAATGTAATAGTTGAAGGGTTGTGAAATAGATTAATAGGTTTCATGGTTTATAGTTGTAAATGTTTTTTTAATGTTGAATCACCTATTTGCACGCATGTATTTATTTGGTACATTAGGCGAATGTAAGTTGAAGTATGGGGCATTTTACTATTGGCTGTTTTTTTTTTTTTTGGTATTCGTTGTACAGTTTGTGGTATGTACATGTGGACGCTGGCAGTGTCTTACATTGGTGCTTGCTCGTTATAGGGGAGTGGGGTTATAATATTATGTGTAAAATTGTTCCCTAAGGATCTGGATGGTATCTTCACTAGAAATGGTTGTTTGTTGCAGTGTCTTTTTTTATTGTTCTAATTTCTGTTGTGTAACCAGCGTTGCATAGATTATATCACTGTCTACAGGCGTGGTGTCCATATTGTGTTCTTGTGTGCATTCAAATAGTAGTTGTTGTATACGGGTACATTCAATTCAAATACGGTTTGCTACGACGCCAAATTTGTTTGTCGTCTTTGTAGTGCCTACAAAGAGGTGGATAAACAATGTATTAGAGGCATAGCTTTGTAAATTTGAATGGGTGAATGGTCTACGGGTTCTCCAATAAACTGGTATTTGTTTGAATAGTATGGATCTATGTTATAGATTAAATGGGTGTTTTTTATTGAAGAGAGACAAGGGTTCATTACAAATAAGAACTTTGCTACATACATCATATTAGATCATATGTTTTCAGTTTTTTTTTGGTTCTTCTAGAGGTACAAAAAATTAAACCTTTATCTTTACTTGTATACAGTTAGCTCTTTTTACATAAAGCATGAAATTACATTTATTGACGCATTTTCTTAATAGGAAATTGTGTGCGAAGTGGGTTTACTATCTATTGAAGTCAACTATGACAATCATTTGTCCAACTAGTTACTGATGTCCACAAATTTGTTTTATGCAAAAGGAATGTAAACATCTCTAAACTTTATAATTATATCTTAATTTAGTTTTCAAGAACTTATAGACTAATGTAAAGTTCTATAAAAACTTATATTACATTTTAGACAGTCATGAAATCGGGGTTGTAATAGTTTCCCCATGCCTTATAATTCAATGAGCAACAATAAATTTTGTATTGGAAGTGGAAGATGTGAAATGAAACATGATTGTGTAATTCATGGATGTTATTCATGCTCTACATAGTCAAGGTGATGTGGTTTTAAATACTTTTAAATAGTTGAAATTGGTAGATGCACAATCCAACTGAATCATTCTTATTGGTTTTATACGTGTGTATAACTAAGAGTTCTATAATATAGAAATAAAATACATGTTGATAATTGGGTAGAAAATTTACATTTACTATCCTAATACAACTTTTATGGGATCAAAAGTTGAAAACCAACCAAAGGTTTATACTGATAAAATGTCCTTCTCTCTTGAAAGAATTGCCTCCATGTTAGTTTGGATCCAACAGTTACAGGCAAGTACAAAATGTTAGATGTGAGAAAGCTATGCAACGTTTACATAGCCGTTGTTGTGCAACAATATAGACATCAGTCAATCATAGGATGCTGAAGTGTTGACGAGTTGCAATCCATATGTTGATATCTGTCGAGGAAATATTGCCAGCAAATCAAAAATTATGGAAAGATGTTGCATCCCAGGAAAAATCCAATACTTGAAAGTGTGGATCTTGACTACCTGTGCTTACATTGGAATTTGATTGGGTGGCCTTATCATTCTATGGATAAATGTGGGGTTATTTTTATTTTCTTCTTCTTTTAAGAAACACTATGTCAGTATTGTACAATATTATAGGTGAGATGGCATATCTTTTGATGACATCTAAGGTATCTACAAACTAGACATTAATGAAGTGTGAACAAGTGACAATAGTTGAATCCTTCCATAACTGTCATCAAAATTTTGTTAGCCTTGTCATACACTTTGAGACATCCTGCATATCAGGACACAAAATTTGAAACTGAAAGTGTATATTTTGGTTAGCACTCATCAGATTGGGGAATTAAGAAAGAAATTCAAAACAAAGAGCTCCATTTCATGTCAATACATCCATTTATTCTTAAGAGTTTAGGATATGAACTTCAACGTAATCTCTCTTTTCGACCTCCCGACAATTGCATTTCATCCCTCTACTTATTGAAGTATGTTTGTCAAACATACTACACAAGACTGTCACTGATTACCTAAGACTAACATTAAACTTAGATGCTCTCAAAGGTTGATATCCATAATTCATGGTGTTGAATTTTAGCCGTTGTTTATTGAAGTCTTTGTTTGTATAACATTCTACTTAATGTTGTCACTAATTATGCGGAACCTAAACTTGTAGTGTATGATATCACTACCCATAGGGAAGGTAATTAACACCATTATCAAATTTGTAAGTTTGTTGCTTGTAAGAATGCAAACCCCATAGCCACATGACCTTTTGTGATAATTCAAAAATAATGTAGAGTATTATGGATAGGTTTTCAGATATTCACTACTTTTTCATCCAATTAGGGCTTTGAGTAGTCGTGCAGAGGTTTTGGCTACCAAGAATATGACATAAATAAATCCAATAGTGTTAGGGTTTGTAGGGGCTTTGCGATAAATGGCCAAAAACTGTGTACAATGTAAGCGTAGGTACATGATACTGTCTGAAGATCAGATGAGGCTTTTGGTATGAAACACGATAGTTCTAAGAAAGTTCCAACATCCATGAATCTGACGCATTGTAGACTCAGAAGAGTTCAAAATATATTGAAGAAATTCTTTCCTACAAGTTACCTAAGGAATCAATAGGTTGGGAATACCTTCAATAGAATTAGAATGAGCTTGTAGATGCCTTTACCATTCACCCAAGGGTTGCAGATAAGGAATATTTACTAATATTGCGTATACAATGGAAGATTGTAAATGACAATAGACAAGGAGCTTGAGAAATTGTCAGATATACCTGAAGAAGTATAACAACTGGATAGATAAGACTTTAATGAATAACGATACCTAAATCTATCTTAAAAGTATGAAAGAGAGCAGGAAAAACTTAGTCATCCCCAAACAAGTAAAAATAAAAGATGAAATGTTTCAGGTACTGTTGAATACCAGGACATATATCAATGATGAATGTTAGAAGCTAAGTTAGAAAAGAAAACTTCAATAGGAATAGATCCGATGATCTAGCATGCTTGAGAAAGAGTTGGAGACTTCAATAGTGGCAATTTGATAGCAGGATATTAGATTTCCACAAGCCAATGAAAAACTCTCATATGAGCACCATCTGAGAAGGTTGTGGATATTTGTACTCTCCATGTTAGTTTTATGGTCTGTCAAATTTTCAGTGTTGCTTTAGAATGATAGGTATTTCAAGGAGGTTAAATTACATCCAACTTGTTATAAATGATAGCCAAAATGCTACATGCTACATATATGGTAAGAGGATACAATTCTTTGCAATTAATCTCTCAGCAGCTATCAAGAAAAGAAAGCAAGAAATCATATCAATGTCCACAAATGACCAAATCAGGTCAATGGGAGTCAATTGTACAATAAGATACAATAGTTAATCAGGAGTGTTGAAAGGACTCCAACAGCCTAAAAAATAATATAAAAGTAAAAATTATATCTAAATCTACGAAGCAATAGAACCCAGAGGTTATTTTGGTCAGCCCTTGTTTTGAAATCTAGCCTCTAGGAAACTAATATCTGTTAATAGTAAATACAGAGCTCTGGATGTTGGGAATTTCAATTTATCTATACAAAACATTTAATAATTCCCAAATCCTTTTATTTTTTCACCAAATTTATAGAACGATATAAAAAAGAAATTTAATATTATCAGACTTAGCATGGATGACAGTCGAAGTGCAACGTATTTCGCAATGTTGTTATTTGCACCTGATCAGCTTCTGCTTCCTTCTTTGCCAGTGCATTCTTTAAATTCGCAATCTGCGATGTTCAAGAAAGATCAAGAAAAATATTCTCGGTATCCTTGACAAAAGAAGTATACCAATTTCTAGCTGCTCTGAGATCCTTGAGACACAAAAAACACCATTATTTGAAGCCAATCCTGTTAATGAAAAGTGATAAGCATTATTCCTAGGCACATACAAACCTGCTCTTTTAGCTCCCGAATCTCGCCACTCTCTTTGTTGGATTTTGCAGCTCCAAGTTCAACAGTGGCAACTCGCTCTGCAAACTTGAGTGTGCTCATTGTCTCCCCATATGCGTCTACTTCAGGACTTATGTGCACAAACATGAGAGTTTTTGCCTGTCCGCCTGAAGAATGAATTCGACAATTGTTACTGGCTTAGACTGAAGAAAAGCAATGGGTTTCTTCTATACACAAAGAATGATTTTTTTACCTAGTGAATCCTGAAGCAACTGTGTGAGCTTGCTATTTCGGTAAGGAACGTGTGAGTTCTTTTGTGCAAGAGCAGCAATCACGTCCCCTAAAGCTGACAAAGATTTATTGATATGTTGTGCTTCCTTTAATCTGTCCCATGTGGCCTCAGATTTATCAACCCTCTCACTTCCGGCAAGGTCCACCAGATGAAGACATCCCCGAAGAATCATTCCAGAGGTAAGATCTTTGCCTTGGACATGGACAGTTAACACACTGCAAACAAAATAATATTTCAATTTTTAAGTAATGACCTCATGGCAACAAATAATTTGGAATCATAAAGTTGTTTGCATTTCAACCTGTGTGAACGGCTACTGCGATCATTCAAAGTTGTTGCCCCCACAGCACGATTCTTGTGCCCAAGGTTCATTAATTCAATCACAACAGATGTAGATGCAACAGGTATCAGATTTGCATCTGGAACATTGAGTCCTTTCTGCTGGGAATTATTGCGGATTTCCAATGTGCTAGGAGTGAAGGACTGTCAACTGTTGAAGAAACTAAAATCCAAAATAAAATAAGATAAAAAAGCTTCATAAATAGAAAAAAGGATATCTCTTATTCAAACCATCAGAAACAAGAAGATCTCGGACTTGTTCATTGTATATTTCAATCATTTGAACAACAACATCATATGTGAATACATCCTTTCTTTGCTCTGAAATTTGGAATAAGTCATTCAGTGCTCAATAGTTCACACCCCAATTCTCCTCCGTAATCACCCTAGGACCAGCCTGCACAAATGAAGCATTAATTTACAGATAAATTCTAGCCATGAACTCAACTTATTTTATCAATGTCGTATTGTTGTCTTTTGAAATTATTCACAATTTAGAATATTATTGTGATTACCATTGTGTATGTCTTTCCAGAACCCGTTTGTCCATATGCAAAAATGCAAACATTGTATCCATCTAGAACAGATCTAATCAATGGCTGGGTATCCAGAAACACTTGCTCTGAAATTCAACATGGATTACAGCTTAACATATGCCATCTTACAACATTTTAAGTAACCAAAACATATTTCAAGAAACCAAATAGGGATGATATAGGGATCCAACCTTGAGTTGCAGCTGATTTAAATACTTTGTTGAATGCAAATGTTCTACGTGCATCCTTCCCTTGCTTTGTAGGATTTACAATGGTGAGATTGCCATCCTCTCCAATGTAATCCATTGTACTTTGACAGTGGGCTTGGCCAGGTAAGAATGGTCTCACTCGGAAATTGGCAATTTAGAATTGAGGGCCACTCCACTCGCACTACATGAAACGCAAGAGATCGGGATAAGATTAAAAGCAAGTAGATGCAGAGAATGGTCTCGATGATTGAGTGGATCATCTTAAAGATGTAAACTTAAGGACAACAAAAGTTCAAATAAAATTAAAACCCAACATTCCAATCTGAATTTTTGCCAGACCATGGTAGGCACACTAAATAAAATCAAAACATACAGAATTGAAAACCAAATTCTTTGGGATACCAAGCCAAACAATTACATTTACTTATTTATGATTTGGCACACAACGAACAATGAACCTAATTGAGGCATATGAATGTGTTCCACAGAACATAGTTTTAAGTGATCAATATGAATACTCTTGAGCCAAAATAAGCCAAAATAAGATAGAAGGGAATTAGTTCTTACCTTGAAATCGCACACTTTGAATGTTGGACTAAGAATAGCACACTGTAGAGCACACCCTCGAGCAACGCACTCGCTAGCATTCATGGTCTCCTCGGTTCCTTGCCAAAGAGCTCTGTTAATATTTTCATTATTGAAGGGACTCGCGAACCAGAACCCACAAGCTCAACAGCGTGGATCTTATCTGCAGTAAGCTCCGCTTCCAACAGAGCCCTCAAACATGGGATTCCATGAGATGACATCAGGTTGAGGCATTTCTTTGAAAAACAAGGAGTGCATTCATTCTGACAGGCAAATGTCTTAAAGTGCTTTTGTGTTGCAGAGCAAATTATCTAAAGTAATTACAGATGTTTTGTGGTAGGATTTCATTGCTTTTATATGGAATCTTTTGCGGATACAATCCGAAGATTCCAATGCTCTTTAGGAGTTTATTACCATTCAGCAGGATTTTACCTATCATACGGATTGTGAATGTTTTTTATTCCAGAGACTGCCCTTAATCTTTGCACGTCAAAGGAAGGGTACCTAATGCTTTTAAATTTTATAATTCATTTGTTTTTATAGGCACTAATTTGAAGAAATCATTGCTCTTACTCTGCCAATTCACAAGTTGATTTCCAAAGGGCCATTTCACACTACAAGAAGATTTGGTGCTTCCAACCTATACAGTACATGGCACATGGGAACAAGATGGGGGAAGAATAAATACCCAAGAGACAAGGACACCTTTACCTAGAGGTCTATTCATGTCCACAGGCACACGACCAGTTAAAAGCTCTAGAAGCACAATGCCAAAACTGTATACATCTGATTTTGTAGTCAAGTGTCCTATCAAAGCATACTGCGATAAATCTTGCAATTGGTGAACAATGGTCTGGAAAGTAAAACTTACTGAAATTTAGTCCTTGTGTTTTGATAAGAAATATTAGTTTGTTAAATGTTAAGAAACTTACTCAGGAGCAACATATCCTGTAGTTCCTAGAACCCGAGTTGATATTTCACCATTAAGCTTATCAGAGCCAAGCTTTGCCAACCCAAAATCAGACACTTTAGCTTTGAAACATTCATCAAGCAGGATGTTGCTGGCCTTAAAATCACGGTGTATCACTGGGTGAGTGACCCGCTCATGAAGGTATTCTAGACCTTTAGCTGCATCCAAAGCTATTCTCAACCTTGTTCCCTAGTCTAATAAAGGTGGATTTCCCTGTGAACCTGTAATGAAACAATCAAACAATTAAATTCCAATTTTCAAAGCAGTGTTGCTTAGTTCTTCCATCATGGGAGAGCAAATTAAACCCTGTAAAGCTAAATGATGCCAAGTTGAATATAATACGAGATTCATCAACTATCTTATCCTCAAGCAGATCAAATGCTTTAATGCATAAAGAAATAAAAAACCTCAATGAGACCCTTTTCCCTTAATACAGATCATAGATATGATCTGTGAGGCTTTTCTCTAGTAGAACAATTATAAACTTCACATTTAAGAAAAACAGAATTTTGCATGTGCCCACGTGGAATGCGGTCCTTGTTGGGTTGTCTATTTTGATGTAAAAATAATTTCTTAATCAGCGTGAGTGACAGAACACAGATGATTCTATCCAACCTGAAAAGGTGCTGAGATACAACATTGGCCATTATCTGGGCTGATCTGCAGGGGGTAGACTTGCCTAGGGATTACTAAGGTCCATCAAAACATTTCCAGACATAGTAGACGGGGTTAATGCCTAAGCTCATCTTCAACAATAACATAGAACGTGGTTTGGAAACAGATGAGTCTCTCTGTGCAGCTGCATTTGAAAACCTCATTTGTTAAAGATAAAACCCTTAAGAAGTATGTAACCTTGGTGTGTTGAGGTCAAGAAAAAGTGCTTACATAGAAGAGGCACCATAGAATGAAGTTGCTACCTTGTCACATAGATCCAGATTGGTTATCTGTTAAGAACCCAAAAGAGTATAGTTTTCTCTACCATCCTAGAAACATCAGAGTATGTAGGCCTTAGACAAGTCTTATGTTTGTTCATGTATACAACAATTGGAATAAATAAAAAATTTGGACTCACCATCAGAGTAAAGATGTTCCTACAAATTCCCATTAGACATGTACTCATACACAAGAAGGCGGTGGTCTTGATCTGCACAGTAACCTATCAGCTCAAGAAGATATCGCGAATGCAAACAACTCAGAAGATCCACCTGTTGCAAGATCAAATGCATGATTTTCATCGGCTTGAAAAGAAAAAACAAAGCACATTCCCTCTATTGAAGGAACCAATTCAGGGCAAAAATGCAGACCTCGACTCTAAATTCATGTTCTCCTTGCTTGCCTCCTCTATCAAGATGCTTGATTGCCACTATTCTGCCATCAGGTAGGACACTCCTGTACACCGACCCAAATCCTCCATTGCCAATAACATTAGCAGGGGTAAAATTGTTTGTAGCAAATTGGAGCTCTCTGTAAGTGAACACCTGGGCTTCCTTGTGTGTTATTACACGGATGGCGGGGGTTGGAGGATTTAGGTGATCCACTGATGAACTTTTCCTCAAATCTGCACTAGAGATAAACCAATTCCTTAAGCAGCCGAATCCTACATTTACACAAAGTGATTTTGAATACAGCCCAGTTCTTGCTTTAGGCTATATACTGACTGTACATGGCACCCAAGAAAAAAGGAAAACTATCATGGGTATGGGTGCTACTGAAATAGAAAAAGTGTGGGTATATAAACAATGAAGATATCCGATCGAAAAGGAAAAATTATGGGGGTACATAAACAAGGAACATATAATCTGGAATGTGGGTGGAGTTCAAAAGGAAATATAGAAAGTGTGGGTATCATTTTCAGTACCATTGAAAAAGAAAACTTATGTGAACATATAGTTTGTGGGTGCAATTGAAAAAGGAAAACTTGGTCGGCATATATACAATGCACATTTATCAATCTGGAATGTGGGTGCCATTGAAAAGGAAAACTTATGTGAACATACAGACAATATAGTTTGTGGGTGCAATTGAAAAAGGAAAACTTGGTCGGCATATACACAATGCATATATCAATCTGGAATGTGGGTGCCATTGAAATCGGATGCAAGGGTGTGTGTGTATACATGTCTATGAAGGCATTCACAGCTATGACATCTGATAAAAATCCACTTTCGATTATGCTCTGATGGATGCCCGCACCCTGGTATAAAGCTCCTGTGTTGGCACATGCTGGGGGGATGATGGCAAAGGTTGTGGAGTTCGGTTTTACACCTGCCAACTACATTTGCTTAAATACTCCAAGGCCTTCTCAAAGAACCCATTTTGTGCATATCTTGCAACCATGGCACTCCACGAGATGACATCTAGTTGAGGCATTTCTTTCTCTTAAAATCCTTAAAGCGTCATCAAGAACATTGTTTTGTGCATATCCTGCAATCATCGCATTCCATGAAATCACATTTTTTAGGAATTTTGTCAAACAGTTCGCGTGCCTTGTGTATTCTTCCACATTTTGCATTATACTCTTATGGATGTGCACACCCTATCCCCACATTTCTTTGAGGCAAGAATTATTAAGCTCTGTTGAAACTCCACACAATTTCCTGATAAATTTAGCACTGCATCTGCTCACAAAATATTGTTGAAAGCAGGACGCAACGATTCTATAGCAGGGCATTTGAAGAAGCTCACTGAAGAACCTCATGTGGCCGACACTCCGGAGAATTTTGCGACTGCAAATTATGTTTATTCAATTTTCGAGAGGTCTGGTTTGGATGCTCATTACACCGACTACGAAGTGCTGCTCACTTATCCTCTCTCGAGGTCTCTGTCTCTATATCTTCCTCGGGGGGAAGCCCTTGATCTTAAGCTGAAGGAACAGCCTCTAGAGAGCGTTCCTTGTACCCTAAACCCCAAAGTCATTCCCACCTTCCATGCGTACTCTCCATCTGGAAACATTTCTGCACAGATAGTCTTTGCTAACTATGGAGGCAACATAACAGAGGAATACTATCCACATTCTAGATGGTTGCCTCCCTCTGGAGTTCAGCAGGGCTCAATTTATGGGGAAATTGGGGATTCTTTAACACTGGATGGCCCAGTGTAACAGATGCAGAGCAATTATCGGTGGATGATCCTCGGATTAAATTACCTCGAATACCATTTTCCCAATATCTGCAAAGGATGCAACGTTCATTATGAAGTCTCTGGATGGAGCACTTGCTCCTCACTGGCATGGCGCTTTGGACTTGGCCGACTAAAAACATGCAAGCGGGAAGGAGGTCGGTGGTGGACCGTGGTGAAGCTGTGAAAAACAACTCAAGCAGGCTGGCGACAGGAGACAGAAGGAGGATGGAGCGGGTAGGTGGAAACATTACTACTTGTCGTAGCGTGATTGGCTAGTTGCTCCTATTTTTTCATCCTACTCAAATATTTTGTAGATGATAAGTTGCTCCAATAGAATATATTTTAGACATTCAAAAAATCAAAGGAAAGCTCTCTCGAGTTTTTACCATCTTGTAATGATATTGGGATATTTAGGGTAAACCTTTCTACTGATTTGATCTTTGGGTCAAGTTCTCTTATGAAATAATCTAAGTCATAGATCTCTAAACGTCTACTAGTTGAGATGATTACTCATATACAAGGACTTCTTATGACTGCAATAGACTCGCAAAATCAAATATATGTTATATGTGACAACATAGATTTGTACATCTAAATACATCATCAATGTGTTTGATGTCATGCGTACTTAAATGAAATGAAATCACAATAACCCCAACAAATTTTTTAACTAGATCCACCATCGCTACACTATCTTTAACATCTAACACAATGTCTAGGATCTCATGGTGGGCATTCTTGACTAAAGAGTACCACTTCATCATATTTTCTTCAAAAACTAAAACCAACACATGTGACTAATAATATCAAATATTTCTATCAAAATAATCTAAGTAACATACTATAACTCATGCCCTGTATACCCTATCATTTTGACGATAGTCTCATCATCTCCTTGGCCATCCAAAACCTCTACCTCAACATCACACCAAGTTCTATCTCTTAGATATTGAGAAAACATATCTCGGGGCATCAAGATCATATCTCCTTCACACTATGGTCTAGGTCTCTGTCTAAATTTTATGACAATCTATACCCTAATTGGCATATGAAATCCTCCTCTAGGTCATTACATATAATGCTCTCTAAGACATGATGCATGTTGTCTAGATCCCCCGATATGGTACTTGGAATTACTCGGTCATGCAACTCTATATCCAAAAATACTCCATCGGATCCCTCCTTTGAACCAATGATGAATAGAATCTATGTTGGAACCTAAGTATCTACATGTAGCCTCTCTTGCTTTTGACCATGTGTGCCTAGTCATCATATCCTATGGGTTGAAGTGCTAGCACCCGACCTTGCTCCTATGCAAACTCTCTAGCATAATAGTTCTTAAAGGGTGGAAATGGTTATATCACCATTGATGATAGTTTCCATAACTATTTCGAGACCATTCTCGGTACATGGGTATCCACCTAAAATCCCTCCCAAATGCATTTTTCCTAATCTACCCCATGATGCAAGTTTCACTAACTTTAACACAATAACTACTACGGGGAAAATTTCAAGTAACCCACCTGAAAATTTTATATAAATCATGACAAAATGACCAAACACGATTCTCTACATTTATAAATTGTATAAAATTAGTGTTCATGACATTGGTGAAATAGGATATATTTTTTGAAGGAAACTATGGATGGGGTGGTGAATGAAGCATAATTCATTAGCACGAAGGATATATCTTGCACAAAATGCATTTTAAGTCCAAATGGAGGTCTACAACTCATAAATGCATTTTCCACTTGTGCACCTAACTTTCACTCTTCCTTATCTCACCAATGACCCAAAAATTATTTAATTTGTTCACTCCAAGGTCTTGGAGATGAGGGAATTCCTTTACATTTAAGAGGCTGGAAATCATGCCATGTGTCCACCAATTACTTATTTCCTAGCTTCGGAGATCCTTTACAATAACTTTACACTCATGTTACCTGGAATGGATTAAACTTAGCAAATCCTCATTTACTAAAAGTTATCAAAATGTTTAGAAACTTCCTAAGTAGTTAGCAAAGTCTTTTAAATTTTACGGGTCTTCTAGATTTATGTATATGTATATGTATATGTATATGTATATATATGTATATGTATATGTATATATATGTATATATATTTGATCTAATTTAATCAATTTTTTTAAAAATACCAAATGAAAACGAAGTTTCTATATATTTATTTGTAATCCAATAATTTTCAAAAACCTAGCCTCTCGATGATGTGGAAATCTTTCAATAAAAGATATAAGTTGACATTGGACATCTGTTGGCTATTTGCATGGGACAAAGTATTGATTATGGAATTTTGGGAAAAATGTAGTCACTTTCGTGGTCATAAAAATAGCAAATTCATGTTCAATAATTCTTGTTTTTCACCTTATTATTAATATTTACCACTATTTTTCCTATGAATGACTCCAAAATGTCAAAAATACTAAATAGCTGCTAATCTACTCTAAAATTTAAAAGCTTTGACTTACCCGTGATTGCTCCTCGTGTGTGCTCCACCTCAATTTCCACCATCACCACCTTATATTCATGTCATTTCATCAAAATACACACAAATTTTTAATTCAAGCTCAGTTCTCTCATTTCTAAAAACAGTAATAAGAAAATCAAAATCAAAATACCCAAAATTTCTATTCAAATTTACTCCTAATCAACCCAAATCTTAAAATGACTGGTATTTTCAATCTGGACCTCTGCGGCACATTTGATTTGTTACGTTATGACCATGATCTTAGGCCATTTATTTCTATATTACATGACTACTTTTATGATCTTCAATTTTCACCTATTTTGACTTCATATCATCATCACAATATCTTGACATCTCAACATGACATCCATCCTATGGGCCCCTAGTAAGGTTATTTATGTATTATTTTACTAATGATTGTTTAGTGTTTCCTTTTAATTTTTATTCTCGGGGTTATTGCTGCATTGTGCTGCACATGAAAGGAAAAGTGACACTAAAAGGTACATATTGGCGGGTATATTTAATTTCAACTAGTCCTTTCAGCATTCTTTCAACATCAACTTTCAATATTAGTGTTATGGACTATTCCATTCCATTAACCACCCCATGTTTCTCTATTGAGATATGTAGTGATCAACAAGTGGGGCATATATATAGACCTAATTTTTCACTTTTAATATTACATACATGTTACTAAAAATTTCCATTGTGAAGATAAGGGTCACTTGATAGATCTGCTTCTAGAGATAGTACATGGATATATTTTAACTATTCGGTCTCATCCTTAATTTTCCATGCACTAGGTATCATTGTGTTCATAGATCTCATGTACATAACATTCATAATTTCTTTCTTGGCTCTCTTCACTTAGCACATTATTTATCTATAGTAATGATCTATTACACAATATTTTAAATTTTCGTGATACCTTACCTCTTTTTAACATATTTGGCTGGCACAATTTCTCATGAACAAAGAACGGTGTTGTATTTCCTCAAGGCTGATGCCGTGACTTACAAGAAATTGAATCCTATATAAACCTTTACCTCATTTGAAATTAATTAAAAATTAATCTAGAATCATTTAAATTTTCATTAGATCTTCTCTTTTGCATCATCTTCATATGTAGTCACCTATCTCTTGGTTTGTCTTCCATATTTCTTATATTGGATTGGATACTCTTCTTCTTGGATGGTTTCTTACACTATTAAGTAACCTATATAAAGTATTGCACATGAAAAATATTCCCCTCACACACCTATTAACAATTATCTCTCGATGTGTTCCATCTCTCGGAGTGATAAGTGCATCAGTTACCACCCAAGAAGTACAATGTGAGTGTTACAACCAACTCTTTTCATTTAACATAGGTAACTTAATTTCCTTCTTCATTGTGCTATGTTATCTTTGTATTTGATATTTTTATATTCTTGTTAGTAAAGTACTATTATCCATTATCATCTTATTATATATGATCACTTTCATTCTATTTTTCTTATTGATGTATACCTCTCCAAAACCAACTATCGATGTCTCAAGAGGGTTCCTTCATCTACGTTGACAGTGGGCCCTGAAATCCTTGGTTGACCTAGCATAGGGTTTACTTCCGTCTATATATGAAAACATAGAAATTATTGTAGCCCATTTTAGTATACCCATTATATTCTGGTACATGTGTACTTCCCACTTGTTGCCTTGATATGCTTATTGAACAAATGATTTAATAGTTCAAAATAATGAAACACATCTTTATCATGCATACACATGGATCTATATTCAAGTATAAAGAGTGGATTATTGCAAAAGGATATTCTTCATTATACATAATTGAATAGAAGGATACATTGTTACACAATCTGAGGTTTTGTACTATTATCATATTTATGTGCACTAAAGCAACACAAGAAGAATGGAAACTTCAATATATGGATGTACAAAGTGATTCCTTTAATGATGATATTAAAAAGAACCATATATGACCAAATCATAAGGGATTTTCAATGAGCAACATCATAATAAGATACATCATTAAATTAAGTCTCTTTATGGAAAAAAACAAGAACCCAAGCCATGGTACATTTAAATATATGATCACCTGTTACATCATGGATTCACCAGTAGACCCTATGATTTAAATGTATATATTACTAAGATAGGTATAAATATGTTAATTCTTGTTTTGTATTTGGATGATCTTGTGATCATAGGAATCTCAATTTTTTTCTCAAATATCTAAAGAATGATCTCAACAAATCCTTAAATATGAAATATATGGGGTACTTCATTACTTTCTTATCTTTTAGATATGACTTAAGATTAATCACATTTTTATCTCAAAGATGCAATATGTTAAGACACTACTATAAAAGTATGGAATGTCTAATTATAAACTCATGTCCACTCCAATGGAGAAAGGTTTGTAACTTTCTAGATTCAAGGATTCACCTCAAGTAGTTGCTTAATCACTACTTGACATATTTCATACTAGATCTTTTCTTTTCTTTTATCTATTTTTTCATGTTCATTCAAGAACATAAAATTTTTCATGAGTATTTTCAAAGCATGTTATTAAATATTTCTGAGGTATAGTTGATTATTTTTTGGAATATAAGAAGTAATCCAGGTTTCTTTTACGGGGATATACCTACTCATACTATGATAAATTTCTTAATTATAGGAAATCAACGTCAAGATATGTTTTTCATCTCAAATCTGGACCTTTCTCATTGATAAGCAAAAAGACAACTATTTTTACTCTCTCATCCATTGAGGTACAATATCCTACCATACAAGGACTTGTGCATAAAGAAATTTGTTATGTCACATTATGAATGATATGAACATTCCCGAACATAAGTCACCTATCATTGATTACAAAAGCATGTGTGTGTGGAAACTTGTTAGTGAATTTATTTTTCACCGAGAAATTTCTTATGTATCTATACACCCATTTGCATATCAAATAATCATTGAATCATTCCACTTCTCTCGTATTATAAAAACCTAAAAATTCACAAGAATAAAGTAAATTTCTATGTATGATATCGATCTCTCTTCACATATATTATCTAGCATATGCTTCTCCTTGATTCAATAAAATCTAATAATTTAATAAAAATATGAAATGTACAAATGTGATAAATGACATACAATGGTATATAGACGCTAAGTAATTTATTTAATATTATAAATGAAATGAAATGAAAGGGGAGAGGGAATTACCTGAATTTGACTTACCTCACAGTGATGTTAGACTATGAAATGTGATGAAAGAACAAAATAGAGCGTCACAATGAAACTTACAAAATTACAACGGAGGAAGATTCGGCCGACCGGGTTGCTTGGGTAAGGATGAGGGTGCCTAGGATTACCCAATCTAAAATATAGATTTCTTGGTCTTTGGAACAACTTGGAATCTGATTCGATATCATTGGTAGGTCTTCATAATACTTCAGCTTTGGTCATGTGAATGTCGCACATGGTTTTTCGGGGTACTTCCGGATCCATAATCAATAAAGCACCTATAAAACCTTAAAATCACATCAAACCCTAAAATGAAAGATGTAGAATGAGGGGTTAGAGTGTTCTCGTTGCCACAATCTTGGACTTACAACTAAGAATTGCAATAAATCTCAATCCCAATGTATGTTTGTGTGCCCGTGTGTGCAATAATGTTCCTAGGTCTCCCTAGCACCAACGACAAAGAGATAGCGGGAAGAGCTAGGTAAAATGTAAAATTATGGATGTAATAGAATAAAATCCCATTCCTATGTTGTGTGTGATGTAGAAGAATTTGAAATGCAATCCTTTTCACTATGCGAGATAGCTAGAAATAAAAATAATAGTTTTCCCATAAGTTAGTATGTATGTTGTGTTTATATAGGGATCTCTTGTTTGAATTTCAAAACTAATGACCCGACATGTCGACTAGTACCTCAGAGAAAATGTGAAAATAGAAAATACGACCTCAAGTGTGAAGATGAAAATCAAATACAAAGCGAGACACATGCACCTAGGATGGACATGGGTGTCTAAAGCACGCCCATCCAAGCTAAAGTGTTATTGTTAAGAGACTAGAGATGAGAATTGAGTGAGAAATAACAGAGAGGGATCCCTTAGACTTGAACAAAAGTGACTTGATGAGAGATAAATGTGTAACAAAAATAACAATAAAGGCCAAAAAAATAGGTGATTGGACTATAAAATGTGTCATTAATTACTACAAAACAACATACCTTCGACACAAAATTATGCACTTTACACATAATTTAGCGTGATCTTATACTACTATTTAGAAGGTTCTAAAGTGGTTAAAGTACTAATTAATCCCACCTTTTAGCCATATGGATACTATAATTTATTTCATACTTCCTATGTATTTTCTATCACATACCCGCCCATTTCGCAACTTCCTAGTCATTCTAGCTCAGTATTGTGGCACCCCTGACCTACCCCGAGTCACCTCGGTCCCACTTTTGGGCACCCACTTTATGCAAATCCTTTTCCCACTTGTTTTTAGGTATTTTCTAGTTTTTTGTTGTCTTTATATTTTCCTCAATCGGCTTTGTTGGGATTAATTACAAAATTAGACACGAGAACCCTATAAATATAAAGCTTATAAGACCATAATGAGCACCCTATCTCACATATTACTATCACTCCATCTAGAGCTACATCCATTACATCACTTACATCCATTACTAGCCTACATCAAGGCTTGGAGATATACATCACGCACACCGCATAGGGAGAAGGATTCTATTATATTCCATGCACACATTATACTTAAATTTTCTATAGTTACTATTACTCGTTACTTCACAAATTGCAACTAGAAGGAGAGCACTAGAGCACGACATGCACACATACGAGAAGAACCACATCGGGTCTAAAATGTATTGTAGCACTCGGTGTTAAGACTACTAGTTTGGCGGTTGAGGTCGATCGACCCATTCATATACATCTTTTATTTTTCTAGGATTTTAATACCTCTCTTTATATTTCAGGTCATTTTCCAGTTCATCGATAGATCTAGTGCCATAAATTGGTAGGGTTTTAGACAAGTTACGATACTTCAAATCTCATGTTTTGATATTTTACGGTGTTCAAAGGACCCATGTTGTAGACCACGCCACCTAGAGGCACCCCATTACTCTCCTAAGAACCTCACACATCTCAAATTCATAATATATAAATTTGTAGGGTCCATGTTAGTGCAAAATCACAACACCCCTGAATGCCCCGATTATGAGGTGGGGCATCAGTGTGATTGCACAACATGGGACCATCTCTCAAGTTGTGGGACTTGTAAAACTTGAGATGGACCTCTGGAGAAAGTTGGTTCTTGCTTCCTAATCTATCCGCCACAAGTTACTCAAAGTGTAGGAAGAACATATTCTATCCTAGTTTAACCATTCCCTGGGGAGACGAGAGAGAGAGAGAGAGAAAGGGTGAAAGAGCCTACACTAAGCATTGATACACTAGAAAAGGAAGAGGATGATCATAGGCCCGACTAACCGAAGTAGAGAGAGTTGAGTAGCTCGAGAGGGTGGACAAGATGCACCACAGACAAGAGATAGATTTCAAACAGAAACCACTTCAAAACAAATTAAACACAACGCCCAAGACCTGAAAAAATCATCAAAATATGCACCGAGTATGTTGCCGATGAGAGGTAAGAAGAGATAACGAAATAAGACAAGAATGGACAGATGCATCACGAAACGGATTCTATTGCTCCAAAACATTACATGGTACATTGTTAGTGGGAAATAGGTAAGAAACACCATTACAAAACCATGGGAGGAGGCTCGGAATCCGCATTATACCTTAAGGAATAAAGAGAGAGGGGGAATAAGTGAAATAACCACCAACATTTGAATATGACCCTCTTTTACAATATATAGGAAGAATAAGAGAGAGATGAGGGAAAAATTATAATCCTGCATTAACCACCTTGAGATGCATTGAATCCTATTTTGAAAGCTCAACCACCTTCAATCAATTCTTCTCTCAAATCTACCTACATCTGCTGATTCTTGTTCCCTATGCTTCTCAACTTGCGAGGAAGAAGAACAACAGATCAAATAAAACTCAATCCAGTTGTTCGAGAAAATAGATTCTCGCATTAATGGCCTCAAATATGTTTTCCCATTTTTCACTGCTAAATCCTATTAAGAAAGATATTTTATGTTTCCATGGTATAGAGGGTGTTGAAAATTTTCTAAAATGTCTTCTCCCACCCAAATCTGAGTTTCTAGTGAAAAGATATGGCCATTTGAATATTTGGATCACAGGTGCACAATTTTGAAAGAATCTATCATATCAGGTCCACATGGCAGCCTCACACATCTTGGAGATTCATTCCATACCTTTAACTTCTGAAATAATGTTGGATTGACACATAGTGGATTCCACAGGCTCCACAGTGCCCCTTTGTATTTTTCCTGAGTCCTTTGCTTGGAGGAGCCAAAATTCTAACCCTAGACACGTGGCAACTTAGCGCTCGTTAGAAAAAATCCCTAAATTTTACCTTTGAAGTTGTGCAGTAGAGAAACGTGGAGGCTTACGCTGATTTTGTAATTTTCAATAGCCGATGCACCTCTTCGGACTCTGGGACACATGGTGGGTTGGCGCTCATTTGGAAACCCACTCGAAATTTTACTTTTGAAAGAGTGTCATGTTGACACTTGGATCCTTCCACTGGCTTGCTTTCGTTTTGACTGCTCAACCCCGACTCTATCCCTTTTTAGACTCTTGACACGTGGAAGGCATGTGCTCATTTGAAAATAACTTAATATTTTACCTTTGATGGAGCATTTGTCAAGACACATGGCACCTTCCACCTACACCTTTATACTTAGCCATTTTGGGCCCGCTCTCTTTTTTACCTCTATTAACAATTAGCTATGTGGAGGGATCACACAAGTTTGAATCTTCGCTGAAGATCCCACTTTTGAATGTGTGTCGTTCGACACTTGCCACCTTCTCGCTCAGTCAAATAATTTACAAAGATGGTGTTAATTTTGGGGCTCTTGACATGTGGAGGCTTGGCACTTTTTTCATGACTCGCCTTTTGGATTTAACCTTTGGAGATGTGTCGCTTGGCCACTTGGAATCTTCTCTTGTCTCCTCCATACTTATAAATTTTGGGCCTCGATCCGATTCATTTTCACATCCTGGAGACTTTGATCCTTCACCATTTTTTTCATTTGAGCCTCTATCTCTTTGATACTATTTGATCCTTCCCTTTCCCTATTATTCCATTTTAGAAACTGCATGTAACTTGTCTATTTGATTTTAAGCATGGGCTGGTTTGACGGAACCGTTTCTTGAATTTATTTTCTACATGGGATCATTTGGTCTTTCGCAGCCCTGCTACTCCCTTCCCCTCAAGTCCTTTCATTACTGATTGTAGGATTTAAACATGATTTCTCTGGTTTCTTCTATGCATGGTTGTGGCTGACCAATTTTACTAGGGGAAAAATTGGGATAACAATTTGGTGACTCGTAGGGGCATCTACTTGCTAGATGAAGGGACCCATAGCCTTGAAGCATTCATTAGGTGTGGAGTCAAGAATGATGACCGATCACTCGATCCTACCTTGGATATGCAAGCCTGACCATTTGCACTTGGTGACCCTAAACCTGTCCCAGAAATGGACTACCTCAAAAACATTTTTAGTTTCTCTACATTTGTTTTATTTTAAAATTAGGAACTGTTACAAGAAACTATGGGTCTTCTGCCATTAATAGTGAAGGGCCTGACCTCATCACCTCTGGAGCAATACAAACAAAACTTATGTATAAAGACAAAATAATACATGCCTCAAATGAGACATGCAGAGTTTACACAAGAACTTCTTCTGTTGAAAACAAAGTCTACTCCTACTCCTATACTAACTAGAGAGAAAGAAAAGCTTAAAAATCCTACCACAGGCAGGGAGAAATAGCTTCCCTTTCTCAAAATGGGCAGCCATGCAAATGATTTAACATGAATATAGCTACCTATATGAGTGAACATTTGACTATAAACGAGTCGTCCACCCAAATCATCAAGGTGTTTGGTGGAAACAAGACAAATTCTCTTTTAGTTTCTCTTAATTTGGATTGAAGTGGCATTGCATCTGATCCTTGGTACTTTGATACTCATCCTCATGCCCTAAAGTATGCATGAATGGTTTTGGCTTTTCCCTTGGCTCCAATGAATCAAAGTATCTGATTGGGAAAGATCTAATCCTTTGAATGTGCCCTTTTCTCTAAAATTTAACTCCCAAAATGGAGTCCTTTTGTGGACCTTCTTGGATGGATGGTGTGAGAGCAATGATGACATCCTCCTTCCTTTTCTCTTCCTTTTGTTGTGAGGAACATGAAAGACTCATATCTTCCAACCTCGGTTTTAGAGAGCTATTGTGAGGCATATGATGTTGTTCTTGAATTCCCTCCTTTATGGAAACAGGCTCATATGCTTGGAAGGTGGGTGATAGAGGACTAAATGATGTAATTTCATTAGGATCCTCTCTATATAAGTAATTCTCAAG
Source organism: Taxus wallichiana var. yunnanensis (assembly GCA_018340775.1). Classification (NCBI taxonomy): domain Eukaryota; kingdom Viridiplantae; phylum Streptophyta; class Pinopsida; order Cupressales; family Taxaceae; genus Taxus; species Taxus wallichiana. The sequence goes on from CM031240.1 coordinate 267,358,517, forward strand.
TTAGACAGATAATCTACCTCCTTGTTGTCCTATTGTATGTTCTCTACCTCCTCCATGGTGTCCTCCTGATTTGCAACTAGCTCACCATGGTTCCCTTCATCCTCAAACATGAAGTTTGAAAGATCAAAATCTTCTTCAAAATCATATCTTGAAGGGGATGAAGTGGGAGGAAGAACTAAAAGTTCTTCTATGCCATGCTCCACACTTGGGGCCTCTAAAACTGTGTGATCTTCCTCCATCATGGGTTCATCAATTATATCAAGCCCTTGAAACCAAAGAAAAAATATTCAATCATGCTTTCTTCATTGAGTGGCTTCAACTCTGATTTGATCTCTCCTAGCTGTTCCTCTTCAATGGGACTTGGAGCTGATTATTCTTCTTCCTCAACTAGTTGTGTAGCTTGGATCAGATCAACATCATCTTTAGACTAAGTGCCATTAGTGACACTACATTCAAAGTAGAAAGACTACTGATATTCTTCTTCTTGTTGTTGTTCTTATTTTTCTACAAACTTAGCCTTAGCCATCACTAGATCTTCAAATCTGATCTCCTGTATTGGCTTAACCATCAAGGGGATCTTTGTAAACGCAAATTTGGCAGCCCAACTCTTCATATTTTCTGTCATTTCTTCTTTGTTGGGATTCCCTTCTTGCTATTTTCTTGACTAGATTCTTGAGTCTCTTCCCGACATGGACTTAGGAAAGTAAGAGAAGTGGTAGTTTAGGGTTCAACTAGCTTTATGATTGTTTATGGTGGGGGAGGAATTGGAACCTCATGTTTCTTTGGAGGGAATGAGTGCTTGGTAAATAAAATGGGATAAGAATTGAAATGGGGTGGAAGATCAAGAGATGGAGAAGAGAAATCAACACTTGGGGAAGTGGCGAGGGGCTTGAATCTTGATCAAGATGAAATGATAAAGTTTGATAAAGAGAAAATGAAGGACATGGAGTGGTGAATTACTTACCCATTGACAAGGTTGTCTCACACTTTACTCATAAGCCTCAATGTCCTCAATCCATTGTGTAAGCTGAGGCAAAACATCAACCATGAAGTCAAGTTTCTCATGATGGCTATAATGTCTTGGAAAATAACTTCCCCATGGACAAGGTGCCCGCAACCAATCTTGAATACCTTCATTTGTGCCATACCCCGATGAACCATACCAAGCCTCCATTTTTTTAATCTTATCAAGAAAACCAACATTCTCCACATAGTTGTCACCATTGTATGCATTCCCTTGTTCTTGATAGATAAGCTCCATGGCCAAACAAAATTGGACCCCGCTCATATGGGTAGGCATAATGGTCTATATCGATTATAATGCTGATTTGGAAGAGTTAGGAAATTCATTGGAGGTTAATTGCATTGTTGTTATAAGTTTGAGTTCCATGAAGGGAATATAGTCATGATTGCACAACTTCATGGAATGGGAGAAAATGAAAGAGATGGAAGAAGAAAATGGATGAAAATTAGTGGAAATGGATGAAAAGGTCTTAGAAATAGAGAATGGGTTATTGACTAGATGGAGTCGCCATATTTGCTTTGAATGCGCCTAAAAGGTTGAATCTCACCAAGAACACATCTACTTAATGAAATGAAGTGGTAAGGTACTTCAGACACTGTCCACACGGCATGCCAAAATATTTAGTACAAAATCACATCACCCCTAAATGGCCAGATTGTGAGGTGGGGAATCCGGTGTGATTGCACAACATGGGACCATATCTCAAGCTGTGGGACTTGCAAAACTTGTGATGGAGCTCCGGAGAAAGTTGATTCTTACTTCCTAATCTACCTTCCATAAGCTACTCCAGTGTAGGAAGAACCTATTCTATCCTAATCTAACCATTCCAAGGGGATAGAGAGAGAGGGTGAAATATCCTACACTAAGCGGTGATACACTAGAAAAGGAAGTGGATGATCATAGACATGACTGCCTGAAGTGGAGAGAGGTGAGCATAGGAGAGGGTGGACAAGATGCACCATGAACTAGAGATAGATTTCACATAGACACCACTTCAAAACCCATTAAACATAGCTCCCAGGACCTATAAAAAACATCAAAATATGCATAGTGTATCCTACAACAATGAGAGGTAAGAAGAGACAACAAAATAATCCAAGGATCAATATATGAATCACGAAGCGATTCTATTTCTCCAAAAAGTTACACGGTACATAGTTAGTGGGAAAGAGGTAAAAAATGCATTTATAGAGCAATGGGGGAGGCTTAGACTCTGAATTCTATGCTAAGGAAGATAGAGAGGGGAGCAGAAGAGAAACAACCACCAAAATTTGAATATGCCCCTCTTTTACAATATATAAGAAGAATAAGAGAGAGATGAGGGAAAATTTTGAATCTGATTTAACCACCTTGAGATACATTGAATCCTATTCATAAATCTCAACCATCGTCAATCAATTCCACTCTCAAATATTCCCATAATCTATTGATTTTGGTTCCCTATGTGTACTTGGCATGCCAAGGAAAAAACCAACGAATAAAATAAAACTTGATTTGGTTGTTAGAGCACATAGATTTTGCATTAATGCCCTGGAATATTTTTTCCCATTTTTCACCCACTAAAGCCTATTGAAAATGATATTTTATTTTTTCATGGCATAGAAGGTATCGAGATGTTTCTAAATAGTCTTCTCCCACCAAAATATGATTTTCTAGTCAAAAGATATGGTGATTTCAATATTTGGGTCGTGGGCATGCAATATTGGAAAGAGTCTATTGTACCAACTCCACGTGGTAGCCTCCCGCATCTTAGAGATTTGGCCCCTACCTTTCACTTTGGAAATAGCATTGGAATGACACGTGGTGGCTTCCACGGGCTCCCGATGCCCCTTTGTATTTTTCATGAGTCCTTTGCTTAGAGAAGCCAAAACTCGACCCTGGACACATGGAGGCTTGGCGCTCATTTGAAAACAATGCCTAGATTTTACCTTTGAAGTTGTGCGGTCAAGACATGTGGAGGCCTCCCTTTCATTTGGAAATTTCAATGGTCAAGTACACCTCTTCAGACTCTAGGACACGTGGCGGTTTGGCACTCGTTTGGAAACTTGCCCCAAATTTTACTTTAGAAAGAGCACCGTGTTGACACTTGGCTCTTTCCACTGGACTGCTTCTACTTTGACTATTCAACCCTAACTTTATCCCTTTTTGGACTCTGAGACATGTGGAAGGCATGCACTCATTTGAAAACCTGATCAATATTTTACCATTTGAAGTAGCATCATTAAGACATGTGGCACCTTCCACGTCCACCTTTATACTTAGTCATTTTGGGCCCACTCTCCTTTTGACCTTTAGTGACTATTAGCTACATGGAGGGTTGGTGCAATTTTGAGTCTCTCTATTTGAGGATCCCGCTTTTAAATGTGCATCATTTGGACACTTGACACCTTCCACTGAGTCAAATACTTTTCAATGGCCAGTGCAAATTTTGGGGCTCTGGATGCATGGAGGCTTGGCGCTTGTTTGAGGAGTGCCTTTTGGATTTAGCATTTGCAGATGTGCCGCTTGAACACTTGGCAACATCCCATGTCTCCTCCATACTTAAACAATTTTGGACCTTCTTCTAAGTCATTTCTAGAGCCCTAATACTTTGAGCCTTCACCATTTATTTTGCTTTGAGCCTCTGGCTCTTTGAAACTTTTTTCTCCTTCCTCGACACTTTTATTCCATTTTAGAGAATGCCTGTAACTTTTATGTTGGATTTGAAGCATGGGCTCGTTCAACGGAACCATTTTTTGAATTTATTTCCTGCACAAGGTAATTTGGTCTTTCATGAGTCCTACCACTCCCTTTGTAGATTCCATCTGTTGCTTGATTGTAGGATCCAAATGTTATTTCTCTAGTTTCTTATATGTGGGATTGTGGTTCACCAATTTTACCCGGGAAAATATTGGGATAAAATTCCCTACGTGTTTTTCTACACATCTAGATTTTTAATCAAACCTACACATTGGGATAACTACCTCTCACCAAAATTTTTCTCCTTGAGAGGTTTTGTTCTTTTGATTAACTTTGTCACACCCTTAAGCTCCGCGAATCTAAGCTCATATCTATTGGAAAACTCTTGAGTATCACGTCAAACCCTCCTCCTTTACTTGGATCCAAGATAATAAACCATTCAAACCCTCTTCATATAAACCCATCAATACTAAATTGAATTTCAATGCCATTATCCCTTCTAAGGAAGATTCTTCCCAACCACCTAAGCTTACATTCACCAACCTCCATATGGCACCGCACCTCATATTACAAAAAATCATCTATAAGCAACATCCTCACCCATGCTCCACCACTCAAGTTAAACACATCACGACCCAAAGGATGCTATTACAATGAAAAAATTCGTTATGATTATCATCGTTGTGTAGTTGACTCTACCAACTGTTGTATGAAACTTCATGTAATTATCCAAGATCTAATCGACAATGACCAACTAGAATTACAATAACCTACTAGCCCTCCTCCCAATAAGGATAAGGGTAAAGTCAAAATTTTTAACAAAGAATCCAACCAATGTGATAAAAATCCATAGAATCTCTAGCTAACCATACGTACCATGCCACACAACCTCCGGATGTTGGAGCACTCGAATTATTGTTCTCCAATATTGATATAAACCCACATGTTATTTCTTTTTCTAACAATGTCTACATTCACATTTAACCATTTATACATAAAGACCTTTATCTCCTCAAATCCTATTAACAACACTAAGGTTGATCCATCTTCTCCTATTAGTTCATGTTCATTATCTTTCTTACGATTTATTGGCTACCCTCCCTTGTAAATTCAATTTCCATTAAAAAGACCTTATGGTTTCATTAATTTGCCTATCCCATCGGTCCTCTCACTCTTCTCATCCCTTACCTTATTAATCAAGAAGCTAACCAGTGTGAATTTCTTCTAGGTTTAAATTGGATCTGTAAAATCCAACCTATTGTCTCCATCAATCACTTGTGCCTTAAGTTAATCTACGACAACCGAGTTATCTCCATTGATTGTATTCCTCATTCACCTCCATCATCTTCGTATTCTAGTATCGCATACTCCTACACCTATGCCTCTCCATCACACAACTCCTCCGACATCACATACACTACTGACTATTCCTTCCCCAATGTCTCAAGCAACCCCTATGCTCCCACTCCATTCTATTAGTACTATACACCGTTATAAGCCTATCCTTAGGACTATTATTTCCTCCCGCCGAAGGTCACCACCTTGCTTTATTATAAGTAATTTCTATTTCATTAATGTATGTATTAGGAATATGATGTTGTTAAGTATAATTAGTAGTAGCGTTTGATAGAAGATAACGGTGCCATCAGGATGGTGCCGCCAATAATGTGGAGTACGGTAACAGTCAAAGTACAATAGGAATGTTGTAAAAAGTAAATATTTGTCGTAAGTGGTCCGGTAATGTTAAAATGTCAAAGTTTGGGTAATTAGAGAAGTAGGGTCTATGTGATTAGGAATTAGAAATATTATATTGGTAATAAGGATAAGGAGTGAGGTCATAAATATTTTGTGTATTTTATTTGTAAAAAGTCTAAAAATGTGGAACCCATGTAAAATGATAAGGTTTATCTTATCTTAGAAGATAAGCTTACATGTATGAGATAAGAGTTAAGGTATGGAATATGATTGTCAGTGGATTTCTTATCCTATCTTAGAGATAAGATGGATAAGCCTGGAAGTTCTATAAATAGAGAGGCCACCCCCCTCATTTAGCATAGAAGGAAGTAGTGAGAAATATTGTAGGAAGTGTGCGAAGGAAGCCATCAGTTTAAAGGTGTGTTGAAGAAGCCATTAAGAGGTGTAATTGTAAAGTTTCTCCCATAGTCTTGGTGAAAGGCAAGTGAAGTCAATAACACTTGAAGTACCTCATGGGTGAGATTGTAATGTTTCATGTTAATATTATAATTTATTTTGATATTTCAGATTTGTCATCATTCTGTCTTATCATAGTCGATGGTATTCTTGTGTTATGTTGTTGTTTTGTTTCCATATTACATCCACCAAACTAAAGGCTGTGCATTAGTAAATAATCATAGCACGAGGAGTTCCCGGTGAAGAATTATCATAGTGCCGGATTGGTGATGACATTTTGGTTCCGTTGCCGGGACCATTCCTCGTTGGTGGATTTTCTGGAGAGATATTCCCACTTAGTCAAAAATCAATTAGAGGGTAACCTTGTTTTTACTGTGCATAGTAGTTACCATGGTAAAGTCATTTTTGCCATGAATAGTAGTTACCATGGTAAAGTCATTTTTTTTTTTTACCGGGAATAGTATTTACCATGAGTAAAGTCACTTTTTTACCGTGAATAGTATTTACCGCATGATAACTTCTTTTTTTTACCGTGAATAGTGTTTACACGAGTAAAGTCAGTTTTACATGCATGATAAGTCAAGTTTTACCATAGTTTACCGTGGTCATTTCTATTTTTTGTAGAAAGGTGTAAAGTCACTTTCTAGTATAGTGATTCCAATTATTTGTACACATAAGTCTTGTTGATTGTACTTGTGAGTTGGTATTTCACGGTGGTTACTTTTGAAAATGGGAAAGATTCTTGTTTTTTCAGCTCAATCTAATGAAGATGCTTCTTCTTTCATTCAAGAGTTTTAAAAGATCTTGTATTTGTAATGGCCTTATAAGAAGAGGAACAATGGACTGAATTTTTCCTACCTTTTTGGATGGTTAGCACTTAGGTGGTTTGAAACACTAGGTGATAATGTGAAAAATTCATGGGATTTATTAAGCGAAAGTTTTCTTGAAGAATTTGGTGAACAACGAAATATGCCAGATCTCATGATCGAGATCACAAAGCTATCCCAAGGAGAGAAGGAGAAGATAAGGGATTATCATGCTCGTGTTCTAGAGCTAAGGAGGAAGCTCGATGCCCAGATCCGGAAGGAAGGACTAGCGGATGGGTTGATGAATGGCGTGGATAATCTCCTCTGTAAGCACTTCATTCTTGGGATGAAGCCGGAGATTAGACAACGAGTGAAGTATGACCGCCCAGCTACCATTGAACAAGAAAAGGAGATTGCAAGAAGGCAAGAAGAAAGCATGGAAGAGGAGCCCAAAGAAATTGTTGCTAAAGTAGAGCCTACACCAACACCTTTGGTCAGAATCCTGACCACTCCCGGTGAGCACAAATATTTCTCCTAGTACATCACGAGTATGAAGATCTGCTCAAAAAGATGGGTCGAGTTAACTATTAATCTTCTTGAGGAAAGGAATTTAGTTCTCAGGGAGGAGATAGAGGTCCAAAAAGAAATATTTCTGAAGTTGTTTGTTATGGTTGTTATAAAAAGGGTCATTATAAGTATAATTGTCCAGATAGAGCTTCTACATCTGGTAAAGGAGATAATGATAAAGGAAAAGCACCTGTGAATTCTTTTGATGTAGTAGATAAGAGAAGAAATAATGAAGTAGATGTGTTTGTAACAAAAAGAAAGAAAGAAAAAGATAATCAAGATGGAAATGATCCTAAGAAGATGAAAGAAGAAACTAGTAAGAAACATAGGAGAAGAAAGTTGGGGTGTGTAGGATTTTCTGATTTCACGGGGCAAGGACCATACTCCATCTTGGAAGATCTATCCAAAAGGCCTGCAAATATTACATATGGTCAACTCTTGGCTATGTCTTTTGAGAAGAGGCGGGAGTTGCGAGGTGGACTCAATGCTCGAAGAAGGAAGGAGGTTGAGGTCCCTGTTTTGGAGGCAGAGGCGGATCCCTATGCTCCACTGGTGAGGTATTATGTAATGGTATTTCAATTCATGATGTCTTAGTTGATGGAGTGCTGCGATTAATGTAATGACCAAGTCGTAATGAATATGTTGGGTTTAAAAATTGATCACCCTTCAACACTTATGTTAAGGTCATTAAATAAAGGAAAAACTAAACCGAGAAGGTGTAGTTTCAAATGTGGCAATATATTGTTATGGGTGTTGTATGTGTGGTAGACTTTCGGGTGATGAAAAATGGTAGTGCTATTGCGTACCCAATGCTCTTTGGGAAGACCATGGCTAAGGAGAGTTCATGCGAAACTCTTTGGAATGAAGGTTTCATGACACTTGGACGTGGTAGAGAGAGGGTGAAGATAAACGTGATCCCTCGACATCATAAAAGAGAACACTGTGGATTCAAGTGATGGCGATGATTGGACATCCTCGATTACTCTAGTACCGGTGAAGTGGACACTTTGAAGATGAAGAAAGTGAGGTGGATGTTTGGTCATGGATATCCTTCCAGTCACACCAACTCATGACCCCATAAAATTATCTGAAGAAGAAGTTGATGATCGTCTCCAACAAATAAAGATTGGTGATGCTGTGATGGAGAGTGAGAAGGAATCCTACCTCCAGCTCTTTCGAAGGTACATACACCTATTCACTTTTGATTACAAGGAACTCCGTCAAGTAAGTTGGGTAGAACATTGTATTGAGCTGGTAGATGGTGCTAAGCCCATAAAGCAAATGCCATATAGAATGAATCCTAATTTTTCCAAGACTGTAAAAGAAGAAATAGATAAGTTGCTTGATGCAGGATTCATATTTGCTGTGGAGAATTTAGAATGGGTTTCTCCCATTGTGATCTCAATAAAAAAGAATGGGAAGCTACGCATTTGTGTTGATTACAGGAAGCTCAATAAGGCAACAAAGAAGGATCATTACCCTCTTCCATTCTTGGATCAGATCTTGGGCGAAGTAGCTGGCGGGAGTGCTTATAGTTTCTTTGATGGATATAGCGGCTACAACCAAGTTCGTATAGCAGAGAAAGATCAGTTGAAGACCACGTTCACCACTCCTTGGGGAACGTTTGCTTATAGAGTTATGCCTTTTGGGTTGTGTAATGCTCCAGCAACATTCCAGCGTTTGATGAATAGGGTGTTCGAACCCTACATTGGGACCTTCATCAGAGTATTTATGGATGATTTTTGCATCTATGGGAGCAAGTTGGACCACCTGCACCAGATGGAGACAACATTTCAAAGGTTAGATGAAGCACAAGCCTCACTAAACCCTACAAAGTGTGTCTTTGGATGTTCTAAAGGTGTTTTGTTAGGGCATGTTGTATCAGAGAGATGGTATTAGTGCTTGATCGATAAAGTTTCAAAAATCAAAGATTTACCATTTCCTCTTAATAGAAGTAAGTTGAGATCATTTTTAGGCCATGTGGGTTACTATAGAAGGTTCATCAAGAATTTCTCAAAGATTGCCTGACCACTAACCTTGAGTTCTTGAAGAAGGATGTTACTTATGAACCGAGGAAATAAGGCGCATGAAGCTTTTGGACAATTGAAGGAAGCCACAGTGTCTTCACCTATTTTGAAGAATCAGTTGGAGCAAGCCATTCATTGTGTACTTTGATGCCTCGGATGCGGCACTAGGAAGTACTTTGAGCAAAAGGATGAAAATGGGAATGAACATCCAATTTACTTTGGGAGCGAGACAAATGAGCGGTCTTGAGGTAAATTATCTTGTAAGCTGAAAAAGAGGCTTTGGCTATCATTTTCTTTGTAAAGAAGTTTAGAAATTACTTGCTAGGGCAAAAATTTCTAGTTGTAATAGATCATCAGGCTCTAAAATATATTGTAAATAAGCCTAACCCATCAGGGAGGATAGCAAGATGGATAATTTTGCTACAAGAATTTGAATTTGATATTATAGATAGGCCAGGAAAGAAGCATGTCAATGCAGATGCACTCTCTCGAGCCTATGATGGTTTAGGATCATCTTGTGATGATGATGATTTCCCCGATGCAGCATTGTTATCCCTTGACACAATCCTAGTGAATACATAGATATTTGGAATTATCTGAATGAATTCAAGTTTCCTGATGGTGCCAATGCAAAGACTAAGAGAAAGATTACTCAAGCCAGTCGTCCATATTCTATTACTGCATGGAGTATTATTTGAATAGGACACGATGGGACGATCAAGAGGCGAGTTGGACGTGATCAAGAGGAAGGGCTGCTAGAAGAATTCCACAATGGTACATGTGGAGGGCACTTCTGGACAACTTACAGTAAGAAGGATCTTGGATAGGTTATCACGGCCCACTCTTTTTAAAGATTGTTATAATTATTGTAAGACATGTGATATTTGTCAAACACATGGTAACAGTAAGACTTCATCAGCTCCATTATGTCCTATTCTTCCCCTTGGTCCCTTTGAAAAGTGGGAATAGACATTGTAGGTCCACTTCCAACTACATCATGCCAAAATAAGTATATTGTAGTTGCCACAGTTATTTAACCAAGTGGGTTGAAGCTAGGCCATTGAAAACAACTTCCATGGATGAAGTGGCAAGGTTCATGTATGACGCATTGTCACAGATTTGGTTGCCCATTAGAAATTGTAACAGATCAAGGAAGCCACTTCATTAATGAGGTGGTAGAAGCCCTAGTCAATAAGTTTTCTATTAAGCACAGGAAGGCAACAACATATAAGCCAAGCACAAATGGACTGGTGGAGCGAACAAATTTTGTGTTGTGTCAAATTCTAGCAAAAGATGCAGCCTTGCAGTACATACATAAATGGGATAAAAGGATTCATGTAGCATTGTGGGCATATAGGGCAACATCAAAGTCAGCAACAGGATACTCCCCATTTCGGTTGGCCTATGGCATTGATCCGAGTTCTTCTATTGAGTTTGATATTCCCCCTTTGTGAGAGTTATGAAAAATGAAAAAGGATGGATGAAAGTGATTGATAAAAAGAAAGGTTGGTACATCTTCATTTCTTTGGAGGAAATGAGAAATAGCAAAGGATACAAGCCATAAGAAGAAAATGAAGCGAGAAGGAATACTTTGATCAAAAGATCCGGTGGTCTCCATTTCATGTGAATGACTTGGTTCTAGTATATGATTCGAGATACAAAAAAAAGAAGGCAGAAAATTTCTTCCAAAATGGATGGGGCCCTACAAAATAGTAGTTGTGCATGAAAATGGTACGTCTGCCATTTGGAGGAATTGGATGGCACTCCCATTACGAAATGGGTCAACCACGACAAGTTGAAGATTTTCCAAGCACCGAGAATAGTCTACTCAGGGACGGAGTAGAAGCTAGGAAGGGGAAGATGTCGACACTAAAATTTTCCTCAGTAATTTCTATTTCATTAATGTATGTATTAGGAATATGATGTTGTTAAGTATAATTAGTAGTAGCGTCTGATAGAAGATAACGGCGCCGTCGATGCGGTGTGCCATGATAATGTGGAGTACGGTAACAATCAAAGTACAATAGGAATGTTGTAAAAAGTAAATATTTGTAAGTAAGTGGTCGGTAATGTTAAAATGTCAAAGTTTGGGTAATTAGAGAAGTAGGGTCTACGTGATTAGGAATTAGAAATATTATATTGGTAATAAGGACAAGGAGTGAGGTCATAAATATTTTGTGTATTTTATTTGTAAAAAGTCTAAAAATGTGGAACCCATGTAAAATGATAAGGTTTATCTTATCTTAGAAGATAAGCTTACATGTACGAGATAAGAGTTAAGGTATGGAATATGATTCGTCGAGTGGATTTCTTATCCTATCTTAGAGATAAGATGGATAAGCACTGGAAGTTCTATAAATAGAGGCCACCCCCTCATTTAGCATAGAAGGAAGTAGTGAGAAATATTGTAGGAAGTGTGTGAAGGAAGCCATCAGTTTAAAGGTGTGTTGAAGAAGCCATTAAGAGGTGTAATTGTAAAGTTTCTCCCATAGTCTTGGTGAAAGGCAAGTGAAGTCAATAACACTTGAAGTACCTCATGGGTGAGATTATAATGATTTCATGTTAATATTATAATTTATTTTGATATTTCAGATTTGTCATCATTCTGTCTTACCATAGTCGATGGTATTCTTGTGTTATGTTGTTGTTTTGTTTCTAGATTACATCCACCAAACTAAAAAATTTGTGCATTAGTAAATAATCATAGCACGAGGAGTTCGGTGAAGAATTACATAGTATTTCACCCTCCCATTCTAGCATCTACATCTGTCATACATCTTAAATAAACATCTTACTTCAATAATTTTCCCTCCCTCATTTCTCAATGATGGAATCTTGTAATTTCGTTCACACTTGATCGTTGAGGGATTACCATTACACTTAACCCCACACACAATACATTATCCTATACATACCTCATCTACTTGTAATTTTTACATCATCTATATCATACATGCTACACTAGTCGTCATATCATCTACGTCTAGTTTTGCATCTCTTTCATACATTTTCTATATTTATGCTAGGTCACATTATTCGTGGGGATAGCTTTACATTGTATAACTACATATTATATTTATATCTACACCTATCATCACACTTTCTACATTTTTCATCACATTTACACATACTATTAACCATTTGGTCACCTCACGTTTGAATCATTCTATGTTGCACTTACCACCCTATGACACACTCTAGTTCTTAGATCCATAGTCGACTACCGAGGTTTTACCAATCAAATAAACCTTACCTATATGCGACATGTCATCATAACACATTCATCTTGCTATTGACCAATTCTATAGGCTATATCTTCACCCAAACATATTATCACATACTCTAGTGGTATATACCTTAGGTTACGTCAACACTCTTTTAATAAATTTTCATTATCTTCTTATATCCTATCATCACCTATTCTATTTTCCTATTCTAATTCATTCTTATACATAATCATCTATCCTAGTCTTCACTTAGTGGTATACGCTTTAGGCTAAATCACCACCTCTTTCTTATTCATCACATAATATTCTAGGCTTCGTACTAAGTCACCACTTTCCGTTATTCACAACATACATGTATACGCTTCATAGACCCTCATCACTCATCTCGTAGTGACATAGGCTATAAGATAAATACTCAACTTCTTCTTCCATCATGTAGTGAAATACGCTTAGGGTAAAATCATCACTCACCCATTCAAAAAGTCATGATATATGCTTTGGCTATATGGTTCACGCACATTCGCTATACAATCACACACTTCATCACTTACTATTGCTCATCCCATAGGTAGATACACTTAGGGATAAATCATCACTCATCCATTCAAAAAATTCATGGTATATGCTTACTCTATAAGGTCCACACACATCTTGTCCCCAAGTCACGTTTCATCATTATTACATATAAACACTTATCATAGTGCGTTGGACACAACCAACACCACCCGACCATTTCCACGATGACACACTCTCGTTTATTGTTCCTTCTTGAATGTTGAAGGACAAAAAAATTGAGCATCACCTCATACACTTCCATACACTCGGGGCATGTCGCTCATATCATTACATCTTGCATTCCATTCTTTCCATCCACAACATATTGTTTTGTCTTGGGGCATTTACTTTTGCTTACTAGTGTTTATCATGTTCACATTACTACAAATGTTAGATTGATTTCTTATATGTCATTATCATACACACATGTGTTATCATGCTTTTTGTTTAGTGTGATCATAGATGCAAGACAATTACATGCGACATGGATGCTCATATTCTACCCTTATTATACTTGTCACTAGGAACATCCACACTGTCGTCTCATACCGGTGTTATTGTTTCATTTTGTAGTTAGCATATTATAATACTTGTTTAGACATGTTTTTGACATATCATTTATCACTCTAACATGCTAATGGGTGTTCCATGTGCAACACTCATTTTTCAAAGTATTACATGTTTCCATGAATCCTTATTTGTTTCTACTTATCCGATATGTTTTCTATTGTATGCAAGGCTTTACCGTTTTCTTGTGTACACACTTTTCTACTATTTGCATCCATGATGGACTTGAGTGTCTTATGACATCATGAATTATGTCCCTTTCTTGTAACCTACTTTGTGCATTCTTCTTGTTGTTTCTTGTGTGTTTACACTACTGTGCTTGGTAGTTTTTCTACAATATTTCTATTTTTACACTGATTACATGCATATTCTTAAAGAATAACACTTGTTTTGTCAAGTGATCCCATTTTATGTGCACCTTTGCATCTACCAAATGCTTTCACTTTTCCCCTGCAAGAATGATTTGGTTACAAATCGAGTGTGGTTGGTCCTCTTTTGGGGCCATATTTTCATTTTTGGTTGTTAGATATGCCCCCAAAGAGGAAGCACATTATTGTGGGTGGTTTTCTACTAAGACAAGGTATTTACATTGGTTCGAGATACAATGAGTGAGTTTAGACAAGTCTACAAAATCCATACACAATGGGTATAATAGGGCATAGTGTCCTTCGGCAATTTTGCATATAAGTTACAAGCTTGGGGGTAACATTGGTGAGTGTGCCTCTATACACTTCTCTATCTAGTGGAATCTAATGGACCAAAACCAATGCAACATAGATATATCTTTAAAAAAAATTAGTAGAAGTGGTGAGAGTTGGATGACACCAAGAATTTCCTCCCTATAGTTCTTCGGAAAGGTGGCATGAGATCACGGGAAAAATTCATGACAATGTTGGTGTTAGTGCAAATCAGCAGCACCCCTGGATGTTTTCTCAGATTTCTAGTTTGATAATGGACATCCAGTGTGATTGCACAACATTGAATCTTTTCCCAAGTGTGGGACTTACAAAATGGGAAAAAAATCTCCAGATTAGAGGTTGGTTCCTCAACTTCTATGATTAGATGTATGATTGCAAATTGTAGAGATTTAATGCTAGAATCCTACTATAAATTCCAAGGGGACAGAGGTAGAGGATGCAAAAGAAATAAAACTAAGACTAATAAGGTGATACACCAAAGGAGTGGTGAACATTTATTTCTACAAATTGACCTTGATTAAAAGAAAGCAACAAAAATCATATACAAACTACTAAATTGTAATGAAAGAGCAGAAATGAAGCAAACAACACAAGAAGAGGATTGAAACTCATTCACACGGATCTTTGTCTTGTCATTTCCATTCAAAAATACATTCATTACAACAACAGAGAAGTATAAATCATGTTGTAGTCTGAAGAGTCCGATATTCCACAAAATCAATTTCTAGGGTGAAGGAGGGAGTCTGCAAAACATAAAAATGTTCAACCCTTACAAAATGAGCCAAATTTGGCTTTTAACAATGAAAATTCGAGCCCAGGAAGGAGAAAATGCGGGAAAGCATCCAACCACCAACCAAACTCATCTAATGGGCCTATAAGATGATGGGTTTCCATAAACAAGCCCATACTTCAAAGTACATTGCTTTACAAAGCAAAACAGAGGCCCATCCTTCATTAATTTTGGTGGTTGGAGTCATTTTTTTGTTCCTTGCATGCCAGAGACGTTTTTCCAATTTTCTCCCACAAAACACCATAAAAACACAAAAATTAATATTTCATCATGTATATAATTTCGACACCTTTCCAATGACACCAAAAATGTGAAAAATTGAGCTCTGGATCGTAAGATATGCCCTTCGAAGATTTAGGGAAAAAAGTGTAAAATTCGGGTTAGTGGGCGAAAGTTTAAAATTTTCCCTCTTTTTTGAAATTTGGGAAAATTTCCCCAAAATTATTCACCCCCCACCACTCTGATGCCACATGGCATTTTTGATTCATCTGTGGGTCTTCCTAGTCCCTTTACGCCCTTTTTGGAATTTGGAAAATTTTCCATTAGTGCCCTGCTCTCTACCTCTTCGATGCCACGTGGTGCCTTTTGATTGGGCATCTGGGGCGTACTTAGAATTTTTCCCTTGACACCGACCATCTCCCCGAATGGGACACATGGCACCCTTTCATTAGCGCGGGCCTAAACTAGATCTTTTCCCTCTTCGCACCCGCCTTAAGATTTTTTCCAGCCACATGGACACGTGGTAGCTTCTAATTGGCGCGGGCCATCGGGGGCAGAGTTTCATTGCATTATTTTCCATATTTTGGCAAAAGGGAAAATTTCCTTTAGCACCTCCACCTCCTAATGCTCCGAGGACACATGGAAGGTTTTGATTGGATGGTGGGCCTTGGGTGACAAACTCCTTTTGCACCCGAGTTTGGAGAAATTTTCCCAACTTTCTCCACGGTCGATCTCCGACGCCCGTTGGACACGTGGCCACTTCCTATGGGTGGCGGGCCTTCGGGACAAAAATTTCTTTTGTGTGCCCTGCTAATACTTGGTGAAATTTTCTAAGTTTCCCTCACCAACTGCCATTCCGCTCTGCGCCATGGGGCATTTTGATTATTGGCGGACCTCCCATGGGAAAATTTCCCTCCAAAAGTCCAGAGCAATAACTTGAAAAATATAAAGAGTTAGAGGAAAAAAATTTCCTTTCTAGAAATGCGAGAAGATTTCTATTCGATGAAGCCATTTCTAGAAAATTTCAAGTGCCTATAAAATAAAAAAAAAAATTGACTGAGGCACAAGGAAGGAAGAAAGAAAGGGGAGTTAAACAAAAATAAGAAAGGGGCTTATTTTGGATAATAATTTTGGTGACTCAGAGGGGTCATCTTCCTACTGGATGAAGTTACAAGTTGTCTGAAGCAATCCATTGGGCATGGAGTCATCAAATTTTCATCTTGGTACCCCCAACTGATTAGAAAATTACAAGGAGGAAGATTGTGAAAGTAGAACATCAACTGATCTAGAACATGGCCTACAAAATGCATCCCTAGGATAGTAAGCTTGTGCCAAAGCACTTAGGGAAATTAAAACTAAGCTACAACAAAACAATGTGCACAAGCACTTAGAGGAATGAAAATCTAAGATAATATGTACAAGGTGGAGAGCTTCCTTCTAGTTGTAATGCTTTAGATGGATCCAATTAATGGAATCTATAGTTTTCATCATCCAATGTAGACAATTAGAAGGCATTGTTATTCTTACATTTTGTGAGTATGTAGGGGCCACTCCAAATGGCATCAAACTTTTAATGTCTTCTGGCTTTGCTCGGTCCGCATCCCATTTCAACACTAGATCTCAACTTGGAAGGTCCTAACCTTAGCCTTCCTATCAAAGGTCTTCTTGATCAAAGCTTGATCCTTCTCCATTGCTTTGTTTGCATGATCTTTGATTTCTTAGAGCTCCATCAGTTCTACATATCTAACCTCCATGGGTTTAAACTCCAAAACTCTAATTTCTTCACGAGTTCCAACATTGGCAACTCAAGTGACATGGGAAAAATTGGCTCTCTTCCATAGACAAGCCTGAATGGAGAGTTACCTATGGATCTCTTGAGAGTTATCCTATCGGCCTAGAAGGCTGACTTTAGTTTAGTATGCTAAATCCTCGATTTTCATCAAGAGTCCTCTTGATGATCCTTAACAAGTTCTTGTTGGTAGAATCAGCTTGGACATTACCTTTAGGGTGATAATTTGATGAAGTGTTGAGATAACTCCCATTTTTGACAGCTCATTCGGTTACCTTTTATCCAATAAATTCCAAAGCATTATCGATATTATAGTGGCGGGTATACCAAATCTAGTTGATATCCCCTCATAGAAGTCTAGAATGCTAGATTTATTTACTTCTTTAAGTGCCACTACCTCAGTCCATTTGGTGAAGTAGTCTATTGCTATTAGAGTCCACTTGTGCCATTGTCTTAAGTTTGGGTTAATGACTTCAATTAAGTCCAAACCCCATTGCATGAATGGCTGGTCAACTTAAATTGGGTGCAATGGAAGGGCTGTTATCTTTCTATGCCTGTGAAGAATGCACAATTATTGCACCTTTTGATCCATGCATAAAAATCACCAAATACCTTGGGCCAATAATAGCTTGACCTTCAAGATCTTGAGGGCTATCACTCTTGGAGAAAAATGACCCCACTGATCTACCATGGAACTCTTCTAGCATTCTATTAATTTGGTTTATCCCAATACATCTCAAAGTGAGCACTCCATTTACATCTTTATTGAACAAAACACCATCAACAAGTGCATATGGGACAACCTGCAATCTTAAGTGTCTTCTCTTGGTTTTATTCATCCCTAGAGGGCATAGGCCTATTTCTAGGAAATGTATTATGTCTTGGGTCCAGCAAGGAGTGAGTACACCATCATTCTCTTCTTGAATGCTTCTTGTTTCTTGGTTGTCTTACAATGCCAAAACAACATCCTTCTCATTTTTTCTTCCATTGATTTTCTCAAGACCATTACTCACATAATTCTTTTTGTTGGACCATCTTGGTGACTTTGATCTCAGTTTCATACTCCATGACACGAGTAATCCACCCTACATGTTTTCCTTTAAGTCTTTGTTGAGGAGGAAGTATTTAACTCCCACATGAGAAACCAACGGTTGAACCTTGTTGTTTGAAACTAGATTCTTAAGTTTCTTCAAGCTCCTAATCTTTGAAAGAACGTGCTTCTCAAAGAAGGAATACCTCACCTCATATTCCTCCATGATTTGGCTAAAGAAGGCAATTGGCTGCTCTGCATTTTCTTTGTTACGCTATACTAAAATTGCGAGAGATTGTATCATCACCTCCAAATGCATAAAGGATAAAATCCTTAGATAAATCAGCTTAATGAGAGATGGATCTTGTGAGATAGCCTCCTTGATTGCCTCAAAACTTTCCTTACCTTTAGCTGTCCATTTGAAAGCCATAATTTTCTTCAACATCATGGTTATTGGCTTTACAAGGGCTTCAAAATCTAGAAAAAACCTCCGAACAAAATTGATTCTTCCTAAGAAACTTTGAAGGGCCTTCTTATGACTTGGTAGTGGTAGTGATTTTATTTCTTCAACCCTCTCTATATCAATTGCTAATCCTTCATTGGAAACAATGTGGCCTAGGAGCTTTCCCTCATGAGCTAGAAAAATACATTTTTTGGGATTCAAGGATACCCCAAATCTTCTACATCTTTGGAACACTTGTCTCAAATGAAAGAGATGATCTGCTGTACTTTTAGAAAAAATAGTAATATCATCTAAATATATCAGCACCATTTTGTTGATCAATCCCTTGAACACCAAATCCATTTCCCTTTGGAAAGTAGTTCAAGTGTTGGACAACCTAAATGGCATTTTTCTATATGCATAAGTTCCCATTAGGTGGTTAAGGATGTTTTGAAGTGATTATCTTCCTTTACCATGATCTAATTATATCTGAATAACCATATAGCATTGAAAACCTCTCGGAGACATCAACAACTTACAAAATCTACTCCATAGAAGGAAGTGGGTAATGATTCTTGAGAGATGCTCTATTCAAATCTCTAAATTCTATACACAATATGATTTATCCACTCTTATTTCTAACTAGAACCAAGATTTCTACCCAACTAGAATGCTTGATGGGAAATATGATACTTGCCTCTTCAATTCCCTCTTCATGAGAGGCTCCATGTGTGGATTGGTGGCCTTTGTTTTTCTGATGGGCTTAACACTTGGATCCAATTCAGTTGTATGTTGAGAAATCTTAGGGTTGAAACCCTTCCAATATTCATATCTCCAAGAAAATATATATGGGAACTCTTGGAAAAGTTTTATGAACTCATACCTTTCTTTTTTGTTTCTCACTTTACCAATTTGAAGTGACTTGCCTTCTCAACCAAGATGGGAAATGAATCTTCTCCCTTGACCTAGATATTTTCTTTCTCTTTCCTAAATTGATCATTGGGATTAAAAATGGACTCAAAAGTGACAAATCCCGTTGGTAGTTTGTTGATTCTCAGGTGTACCACCTGATCACCATCTCTTGTTATAATTTTTCTTGATTTTTGGTAAAGAAATCGGCTTGTTCTTATAAGAAATTGATTATTTGTTGATCATTTTCAAACAATTGCCAACTTACATTATTATCAGCACTAATGGCCTCATAATCACATGAATTCTTGGCTGTACTTTATCTTCCTTGATGATTTCAACAATATCAAAGGCTGCCCTAAGCAAAGTGCAAGTATGTCGGCTACTTGGTTTTCTTTCCTAGGGATGGAATTTATGCCAAATCCCTCAAAATATTCAATGAGGTCCCACACCATATTTTTATAACACTTGTGTTGAAAATTTTTCACCATGCAAAAATGGGCAACTTACCTAAGCTAACTTTGGGGTATACCTAAGCTAAGGGATTTCAAATCAGATTATTTTGATTTGTGAAAATGATTAAGTGAAATCTAAGAGCTATGTGTCTTTGTTACAAAAAACGTAACAACTCACATAGTCTGCAATCTCATGAATATCCTCAGCAAGAGAACACAAGCCCCGAAGGACATCTATGTTATCCTGATGAAGACACCAGATTACAGAATATGTAAGGTGTATAGTTTTGGAACAACAGACATAGTGGTAGTTTTTAAGACAATCAGATTCATGGTTATTATCTTGATGCCTATCAGTTTTATTGCTCTATGTTCATTAAAGTTGTTATGATTTATAAGTTTACATTTACCTATGCTGCCATAAAATATTACAATTGATTCCTTTCCTGCTACTTCCATCAAGAAAATATTGACAAACAAACAGTGACAATAATGTCCAAATGGAGATAGTAGAAAGGAGTCAAAACGAAGAATGGAAGCTAAGATAATCACATAGCTTACAAAGAGACACATTTCATTCAATGATTATCCATTGGAGTTATAGGTATTCACTTCAAGTTATCCCTTATGTTAATTCATTTCATTGAGATATTGAGTTGCCTACATCATTGTACAACCAAAAGGAAACTGAATGCAGAAAGAGATAATCAACTCATTATTTCAATTTAATGCTTTATTCATAAGAGATCATAAGTTTTCCCACACAAGCCATGGGATATGACTAAGTGACTCATCATATACATGGAAATGAGAATAATGCATGTGCTAAAGAACAAGAGTAGAGGAGTAAAAAGGAACCCATCATTGCCTTTTTCTGTCTTCTGTCTCCACTCCTCAGCCTTTCCATCTCCATCTCAACTCCTCCATCTTCCGCTTCCATCTCCATTTCTTAACACCTACAAGACAAAGAGAAGTATCTATCAAATTGAGCTCAAGGTACAATGTTATTCCAATACTCATGTTCTAAAGCAAATACATATTCTAAGTTCAATGTATCTAATGGTACTTGCGGGAATGTAAATAAAATGCATGAATAGATAAGAAAGCAAAGTATAGATAGGATGGACAAAGGAAAAAGTAGAGTACATAAAGTGAAATGAATGGCAAGAGGAAATCAAAGAAGCTAAGGATTGGGTTAGAAAAGGAGAATCTGAAGAAGTTTTAAAAGAAAAGATGTGGAGATAGCACATGAAAGAATTTTGTAGAAACAACTTGCAGAAGAAGGAAAGAAGAAGAAATAAACCACGTGGATACAAGAGAGGCCAAAAAGCCTATTTATTCTAATTTACTTATGAGTTTTTAGGAGCAGATTTTGCAGCATAGAATGAAAATCAGTCTAACTGGTTAAGAAGGAAGCAATTAAGGAATGAGGATAAAATATCAGTTTTAGTTGATTTACAGGAAGCATCAAGCATCAGAATGGGTTAAGAAAGATATATTTTTGCAAATCGAGTTGGAAATCTAGAAAAGGAGAGAGAAAACAAGATTTTGGAAAAAAATTTCACAGAGTCTCCCCTTGTAAAATTGAATTTTGATTTAAAATAGAATTGAAATACATGGTTTCTATTACATGTATAAATTGACTTTTTATTTAAGGAAAAAAAATTGAAATACATGTTTGGAAATTGATATGCTTTATAAGAAACATAAGAGTTTCAAAAACATTGACTAAAAGTTCCTTTTAATTTCCAAATTCAAGTGTGAATCAAAAGGCAACTACTTCACAATTTTAGAAGATGCAATGAATCAAGTAAAGCTAACATGGACAACTTTATTCAAGTGATCAGACAAGCAAGAGAGATGTTCATATCCTTTTAAAATGGTCAAATCATAAGAATCGGAGAGAGAAGGATTCTGGGGAAAATTTTGCTAGAGTTTCCCCTTGCAAAATGGACTTTTCCAAAAAATAGAATTGAGAAATAATGCAGAAATTAAAATATACTTGCTATTATGACTTCTGAAAAGGAAAAAGTCATTACAGAAAATGAAACTAAGTATTTCCTTCATTTTCCAGTAAAGGAGCATTTATTTCATTATACAGAATGGAATGCAATCATGTTTGCAACAAAGGAACAATATACAACTTCCAAAAAGTCATTATTCTGAGTGAAAATGTTAAAGCTATAGAACACATAAGATGGTAGTCACCTTCTAAACTGAAGAAGTGAACTATAGAGCTTAACAATATCAAATAAACATTTGCCAGTCAATGCTACAATAGGTCAACTACTACAAACAAAATGGAGAACTTATTTTTCAAGCCTACAAATGTCTAGTCTGCACAGGAATGAAAATGATTTACAAAATGCCAAAAATGGAGTGAATATCTAGACAGAGTTCGAGTTCCTCAAATATGCATCTATAGGAAAATAAAACGAGACAGGTTGGCAAAGCAAGAGCATCAAAATCCAAGCTCAGAAGTGAAAGTTTTCATTTCATTACATTAGAAAGAGAAATGAATCACAAGAGAAGTGGACTACTAGTGCTAGGTATTCATCTACAAATATGGCTCAACAATATCCAATAAACAAGTCAATTATGCATTCACAGAGCTCACAAAAGTAGGAGTTGCATTTACAGGAAGAAGAGATGTGACAGTCCTGCAAGGAAGGAATACCAAAGACCAATGCTAAGAAGTGAGGTTCCTCCCACAACATCTTTAGACATAGTTAGACAAATACCAAGCATACATCTACTACATGAAGAAACAGAACTCGTATATAAAAACAAAGAACCAAAACAGGAAAAACTTCCAAGTACCAGGCCGGTCTACAAGTGAAATACCAAAACATCAGCACAAAAAGAGTTCTTCTACAAGTGTTAGTGGCTTGTCAAGCTCGAAGATTCATTAAAGAAGAAAGATGAACTTCATACACACAGAAATAGTTCATTATCAAACGAATAACCAGAGATCTCTACGTTTCCTTTAGGGGTACAGAGGTTAAGCTCAAATTAAAAAGGAGAAGCTATGATAAGAAAATGGTTAAAGAACTCACCGTGCCCAAGACAACTTTATTCAAGACAAAACAAACAAGCAAAATGATGGCGGCACTTCCCTCTGCTAGCTCATTTTTGAGCTCATTAGCAACTGAATCAAAAAACCAGACAGAAAACCAGAAGCAAGGTAGTCATTCGAATGGTCTACAAAGGATAAACAACAAGTAAATAGATTAAATGATCTTTAGATCATACTCAGAA
Organism: Taxus wallichiana var. yunnanensis; assembly: GCA_018340775.1. Classification (NCBI taxonomy): domain Eukaryota; kingdom Viridiplantae; phylum Streptophyta; class Pinopsida; order Cupressales; family Taxaceae; genus Taxus; species Taxus wallichiana. The sequence continues at coordinate 267,381,710 of CM031240.1, forward strand.
AAGAAAAGCCAAGCTACAAGTCGAGCTATAGGAAACGAAATATAAAAGAATACCTTCGAGTTCCTCAAAAATGCACACCCAGTCATAATCGAATGGCGTCAAAGGTCTCCAAAATGAAAATACAGGCTCAAAGACCTCCAAGATCTCCATGCTTTCTCAAAAATCCAGAGCAAGAAAAAATTTTTTTCCAGGGCTTCGCCCATGAAGTAAAAACCAAATGAAATGACCAGGTGTAAGCTCGAAATGTTTTAACCTTCCATCGAGATTAGGGTTCCAAAACCCTAACCCATGATTAGAGATCAACGACCTAGAAATGCCCAAGTACAAGATCAAATGGTGATCGGTCTGCATAGGGTTCAAAGTGATAAGCCCAAATTAAACGCCACCAACCAAATAAATGCTAGGGACAGATCCTAAACCACGGTAAAGAATCAACGGTGGCAGAGAAACCAAGGATGAAGATCAAGGGTGTAAGAGCTCACAAAAACCAAGTTAACCAAGCCCAGTTAGGGTTACCACCGCCTAAGACCGCAAGGGTCGAGTCATCGTGGAGGGCCACCACCAGAGCAATAATCATTTTCAAGACTTTAAAAGGTCTAAACTATGCATCCCCGCATAAATCAATACATCATTATATACCAAAACTCAAAAGGTAAAGTTTGTATTATGTGCCAAACCAAAGGTGGCGGATCAAACTCATGGTGGGCTAGCCAAAAAGGTGGTCCCCTTTTAATCAAATACACATACAATTTCCTAAATCCACAAGGTGGCAACTTCCAAACTTCACAAGCCAAAGGTGGTCCCCACTTCCTTTTGCCTACATAATAGAGAAGATGACGAGTTTGCATGTTCAAACAGAGAAGACTTGCCTAGAAAGTATTTTTTTTAAATTTAGCAATTATTCATCTTTCTTTCCTAAAATAGAATAGTCAACTGTAGTTTGATTTGAATTATATCTACGAGGTGATAATGCCTATTCTATTACATGCTCTAGTTTGTATTATTTTATTCCTTTATTTAAGGGATAAAATTAGGACACATGGGCGAGTACAACCTTTAGTCTATTTTTAGGAAGTAGAGTGAAATTTTTCTATATATTGTGTGCTCTTGCAAAGCACAAAGGGGGGAAATTTTTAGAGATTTTTCCCAGAAGAACTTTTGATATGAGTACTGAAGCAATTTCTGCCAGTTTTACCCTCTGAGTGTTGAATTACTTTTGCCTTTCCAAGTTATTTTTGCAATCTTGTGTATGCCAAAGTATTAATCTTGTGAATCAACATTCCTTGATTAGTCACTTTACCTGCTGCAGATCTACTATTTTCTACTAAATATCATTGTGCATGTTAGCTTACTAGTACTGTTGTGATTTTCCCTTAGTACAAATTAAGTTTTTTCCCTTACATTCTGTAGAAAGTGAAATTGGTTCATGCACACAAAGAATTCTTCACGAGTTAGTTGTGTATCCCACTCAAGTCAAGTTCTCCACTCAAATTTGGTGTATCACCTTAGTAATTATTTCATTTTTAGTCACCTCCTAACCCTAAAACTCCCAGAAAGTAGTCTAGTGAACACCAATAAGGAACCGACCTTTTAACCCTAGAGGTTCACCTCAAAATAGGTATACCCACAGACCTGAGGTGTCCCCATTATATCTACGAGAGAGAGAGATATTTTGCAAACTTAGAACACCTGCTGCCATCTCTCTCTTCAGTGCACTTTCGAGAGATAATAGTTTTTGGCACGCCGGTGGGACCACGAATCAGATCTGCATGCAAATTTCAGATTCTAGAGCAGATCAAAAGTAAATTTACAGCAAATAAAAGTTACTTTCGGGAGCAAAGCTGCAACAAATTAATTCTAAAGATTCTATGATCTTTTGGCGACTCCGTTGGACTAATTTTAGACTAGTATTGCAGCATGTTCCATGCCTAAAGTGACTACAAGATCATCGGTAAGAGGTATTCCTCCTGAGTTTGTTTCTTTACCTTTGAAATCTGCTAGAAGAAGAAGGGTTGGTAATACTTTGCCTTATAACAGACCTGGTTTTGAAAACCCTCATGATATTCCTTCACCAAGAATAAATTTTTCAATCAATATCCTAGTTTTTCCAATGGCTATTCAACCACCTAGAAATTTTGCAGCCTTTACTAATGGAAGCCCATTAGTAATCACAGTATATCATGACATACCTAGTGTTGCTTTGAAAAGTATGCCATCATTTACTAGTGAAAATCAAGTTACACCAACTGAACACATCAAAGATGTTGTAGCCATATGTGTAGTCCACAATATTACTCATGAAGACGTAGCTTTAAGACTTTTAGCTGCATCTTTTAAAGGACAAGCCTTGCAATGGTATAGGAACCTAGAAATTGGAAGCATAAGAACTTGGGATGGATTAGGAGAGAAATTGTTGGAACAGTTCCAAGACAATTCAGATCATTTGTCCCTGATAGAACAACTATCTACTATCAAGAGAGCCCCTCATGAATATTTGTCTAGTTTCAACATTCGTTTTGCTAGAACTTGGGAAAGAATCCCAACAAGTGTTAAGCCTCAAGTTGATCATGCTTTCCTTTATTACCTTAGAGCATTAAATAGTGATATTGCAACTATGATTCAATCCATGGGAACTTTTACTCTTCCAGGGGCCTATGACACTGCCATAAAAGCTAAAAACAACCTTATTCAGGCTGGAAAGTTAGCACCAAGGCCTACAATGCCATTTTTAGTAGATTTAGCTCCTATCCCATAGCCTATCACAATCGTAGAGCCTACTATTGCAGCCCCATCCCTAGATATGTTTAAAGCCTTGCAAACTATGGGAAATAAACTGACGTCAATTGAAAATAAGCTTACATTGCCCAATAGGCCATATCAAACTCCTTACCAGCAAAACCAAGCAGAATAGGTAGCCTTATAACAAAATCAAAATTAAAGGCAACCTTATCAACAAAGGTAGTTTGATTCTAATGTTCCTAGTACATCTAACACTTTGGTTCTAGTTAATATGGCTATAAAAGAGTGGTGCCAACCTTGTAATCAACCTCATCAAACTACAAATTGCCTAAATGCATTCCTAAACCTGAATCTTGTTGCGCAACCTCAATCTGAAGCATTGTTCATACCTCAAATGGAGGGTGGGCAGCAAGAAAGTCATGTTCAGAAAACACCTGAATAGAATTTGGTCAGCTTTAATGAGGAGGATTTCATTGCTGTTACCACTAGAGCTCAAGAGAAAGCTACCGAAAACAAAAAACAACAAAATAGACCTGTGCTGCCAACTATTACTGATATATCAACATCTACAGTCTCAAAATTAGCCAACAGTCCTGTTGCCCCTCAAAAAACAAAAAGTGTTGTAGAGATGGTAAAGAGAAAAAAAAACTTCACTGATCCAAGAAGATTGTTTATCCCTCAGATATCCAAGGCTGCCGAAGCAGAGTCAATTTTTTGCTAAAGCTTATGCTAAAACGGTCGAATCTATCTCTAAGATTGTTGCTTCTTTCAATATTGTTGATGTGATGAAGAAGCACAATGTTAACATCTCGATGTGGGATGCCTTAAGCATTCCAAGACAATAGGATTTACTCTCTCATGAACTAGCTAAACTACAGATTTCTTCAAAAACAACAGTAAAGGAGGCCCAAACTACAGATATGGTCCTTGGAACGCTTGATCAAGATCACGTAAAGGATGTTGGATGGATGGTTCAGAAGGTTCTAAATTCTCATGACATAAAGAAGCCACCACCCTTTTACCTATCTCTGATCATTGGAGAAAATTTAGTTCATAACTATATGGTAGAAAAGTGGTGCAAGTAGTACAGTCATGCCTAAGTCAATTGCTGAAAAATTAGGCCTGCAATATGAACCTACAGAAAGGAGTGTTTTACAACTTGATGGGACTACAACCAATATAGTTGGAGTAATCAGAAATTTGGAGGTAATGTTACATGCTTGCCCAAATGTTTCCATTTTACAAGATGTTACTGTTGTGGATTTACCTCCATATTTTGCTTTGTGCCTATCTAGAGACTTTACGGCAAAAATAGGAGGCTACCTCTCTTCTGATTGGTCTTTCTTATTTTTCACTACACGTTATGGCACTAAGGTTACCATAAATTCTGAGCCATTGGCTAGATTTCATATTGAGCCTCATTCACCAAATGTAGTAGTGAATTATTCAGCTTTAGATCAATCTGATTTTGATGATGTAGCTCAGATTTCAGCACTAGAAGGTGTTTCTAACATGTTCATGGATGAGAAAATAGTTGAAGAACATCTTTTCGGTGTTTATTGCATGCATGAAGAAAGTGCAAAAGTTCCCTTGTTGTCCAAAATAGAAAATAAAACAGAAGGGATTTGGAAGCTTCATTTTGATGGAGCTAAGAATAAGAGAGGACAGGGAGCAGGTCTGATGCTCACTTCCCCAACAAACGAAAGGTATTTTACAGCTCTGAGTCTTCAATTTTGTGCACTTGTAATGTAGCTGAGTACGAAGCGTTAATTCATGGCTTACTTTGGGCCAGAAAAAGAGGGATCAACACATTACAAGTTTTGGCGATTCTGAGTTAGTAATAAATCAATTAAAAAACTTAAATGTATGTAAGAATCCATTAATGAAGTCTTACAGGCATAGAGTTTTAGACTTAATGGAAGATTTTGATGCCATTAATATTCAGTCTATTCCTAGAGCTGAAAATAAACATGTTGATAGACTGGCGGCAATGGTTGGTGCTAGTTTCGAAGTGCTAGAACAAATAGAAAGCAACAAAGTTTAGCCTCATGTTAAGTTGATTGTCAGACCTTCTATACCTGATAATGAATCTAATTGGTAGGTGTTTGAGAGTGATGATCAAATCTATAGGTTTTTGCAGCAAGAAGCTGAATTTTCTATAGTGAATCAGGATAAATTACAACATCTATATGGTGACCAAATTGTTCAGTTAAAAACAAACAAGTTTCCTCGAGGACTTGTCACATTGGAAGATATCTTTAGCATTGATGACCAGTTAAGAAAGGACAAAGCTAAGATGTCTACTCATGTTGATAATTACGAAGAGGTTTCAATTGATGAAGGAAAGAACTTATTTCTTGGAAAGGTATGTTCCTTATCGAAAAATAGTCTTTTATTAAGCTTTGCACTGAATTTAAAGATGTTTTCGCTTGGAGATACCAAGACTTGAAAGGGTTTGACCCCATTCTAGCACAACATATGATTGAATTATAACCAAATTCTAAACCTATTAGGTAGAAACAAAGGCCTATAAATCCCAGAATAGAACCTCTTATGAGGAAAGAATTATCAAAATTGATTGAATCAGGAATTATTTTCTCGAGTTAAACATTCAAGTTGGGTAGCCAATCTTGTTCCAGTTAGGAAAAAGAATGGAGAAATCAGATTATGTGTGGATTTTAGAGATCTTAACAAAGCATCATTAAAAGATCATTATCCACTACCGAACATGGATCAGATTTTGAGAACAGTTTCAGGATCAGATAGACTATCCCTTCTAGATGGTTACAGTGGATATAATCAGATTTTAGTCGAGGAGAGGATAGATATAAAACAACTTTTACCACCAAGTGGGGTACTTACGCTTATAAAAGAATGCCTTTTGGTCTTTCAAATGTCGGTGCAATGTTTCAACGTGCAATGGACATGGCTTTTTATAGCCTACTGAATCAATGCATACTTGTTTATTTAGATGATGTCACTGTATTCTCAAAATATTCTGATGAACATCTAATGCATTTGAGACAGACCTTCCAGATCTGCAGGCTAGTTTGGAATATCTTTGAATCCCAAAAATTCTATCTTTTCAGTACATGAAGGTAAGCTACTCGGCCATATTGTTTCCAAACAGGGTTTAGCAATTGATCCCTTTAGAATTGAAGCCATATCACAACTATCATTACCTCATCACAAGAAGGCATTATAGAGTTTTCTGGGTAAAATCAACTTTGTTAGAAGATTTGTCCTAGATTTTGTAGCTTTGGTTAAGCCATTGACCATGCTAAGGAAAGAGAAAACATTCTCTTGGACCAGCGAAGGGAGAGAAGGTTTTGAGGCTATTAAAACAACTATTTCTCAGGCTCCTACTCTTGCAAATCAAATTTTGACAAATATTTTATAATGTATGCACTTGTAGGAGCTGAAACAATCTCAACTATTCTAATTCAGGTCAATGACGAGAATATCGAATAGCCAATTGCTTTCTTTGGACAGAGCTTGCACGATTACGAAACAAGGTACACATTCCTTGAAAAACAAGTACTTTCCATAGTCAGAGGACTAAAGAATTTTAAGTACATGCTTTCGAACAATAGAATTCATGTTCTTGTTTCTCATCCAAATGTGAAAGCTTTCTTGTTGAACAAAGAGTTGAATGAGAAAAGAGCAGGCTGGATAATGAAGGTTATGGAATATGATGTTGATATATGAGTTGCAAAGATAGTTCGAGGTAAGGGTTTATGTGAGCACTTAATTGCTGATATGGAAAAAAAAGGCTGTAGAACCTGAAGATTCAGAACAACATGCTGAAACCATGTATCAACAATCAAATGTTATGTTACAACCAGGAGATCAACAACCTAAACTTCCTCAAGAAATTCAGGAATCGAGATGGATGACTGATTTGGTTAACTATCTACAACACGGCACCTATCGGAAGGTATGGATAAGAATAAATGAAGATATTTCAGATTACAAGCTATTCCTTATCTTTTCATGGATAGTGTATTGTTTAAAAGAGATATAAATGGAATCTTGCTGCGATGTGTCGATTATGACAAAATTCAGAAGATATTATCAGAATTTCATGAAGGACCTATAGGAGGTCACTTCTCAGCATGAACTACAGACTTTGAAAATCATGAAAGTAGGTTACTATTGGCCTAGTATATTTAAGGACTGTTTTGAATGGATCAGAAAGTGCAAGAAATGTGCTTTCTTTGTCGAGAAAAGAATGTTTAGCTTCGCTGCCTTTTTGCTGACCTATTTCAGCTGATCAGCCCTTTATGCAGTGGGGTCTTGACTTTATTGGAATGATTAACCCTCCTTCTTCACAAGGACATAAATGGATTCTAACTACTATAGATTACTTTACAAGATGGACTGAAGCAGTAGCCTTGAAGGATGCTAATGAAGCTTCAATACTAGCCTTCTATGAAGGTATAGTTTGTAGATTTGGTGTTCCAAGCAACTATCATATCAGATAATGCTTTAGCGTTTCTCGGTGCTAAGGTAACAGATTGGGTTGTTAGCCATGGAATCTACTTGATCTCTTCATCTAATTATTACCCACAAGGTAATGGATTAGCTGAAAGCACTAATAAGAATTTGTTGAGAATAATCAGAAGAACACTCAAAGATAATCAAAGAGCTTGGCATCTAATGTTGAATTCAGCACTTTGGGCTGATAGGGTGACCCCTAAGAGATCAGTTGGAAATTCACCATACAAGCTTGTGTATGGGAAAGAAGCGAGGATGCCAATTTTAGTTGAATTACCTACATTGGATTTTGCATCAGATAGAATTACTTGAGAATGAACCATTGCAGGTCCGTTATGTAGAATTGATGGAATTACAAGAACTAAGAGATCAAGCTCATTCAAACATGGAGAAGAATCAGAATCAGATGAAGAAGACTTTTGATAAGAAATCCAAATTCAGAATCTTCAATGAAGGAGATATTGTGTTAAAATGGGATGTTGATCGTGCTAAGCTAGGAAGACACTCAAAGTTTGATACACTTTGGAGTGGTCCTTATATGATATCAACTTGCAAAGAACACAATGCTTTTCAGCTTTCCAAGCTGAATGGAGAGGAACTTCCCATTCCTGTGAATGGTATGTTTCTCAAACACTGTTATTGAAAATCTTACAGTGATTGGTTAGAATAGGATTTCCCTTTCAATAAGTGTAGTTTTGCACATTGCATTGTTCTTTATTTTCAATAAGTGCATTCATGCACATGGTCTAGTTTGCTAGATATTTTCCTAGTTTTAGTTGTTTTGAAAGGGTTGGACCTTTTGGAGAGGGTAGAGTTTGTTTTCAGATTTGGACTCCATACCCAATGGACAAGAGTAAGGCACTAGTCTACAAGCTAGCAGGAAACTTTCCCCATAGGATCGCCAGAAATGTTGACAATTTTTACACCTATGCAAAAATGGGAAACTCAAAACTTCGTTACGACGGACAACTTTGGTGAAGTATACCTAAGCTAAGGGATTTACGTCAGATTATTGTGTTATTGCTGATTTGTGAAAATGATTAAGTGAAATCTGCAGCTATGTGTGTTGTTACAAAATGTAACAACTCACATAGTCTTACAATCTCATGAATATCCTCAGCAAGAGAACACAAGCCCCGAAGGACATTTTGTTATCTGATGAAGACACCGGATTATAGAATATGTAAGGTGTATAGTTTTGGAATAACAGACATAGTGGTAGTTTTCAGACAGTTAGATTCATGGTTATTATCTTGATGCCTATCAGTTTTATTGCTCTATGTTCATTAAAGTTGTTATGATTTATAAGTCTGCATTTACCTATGCTGCCATAAAAGATTACAAATTGATTCCTTTCCTGCTACTTCCATCAAGAAAATATTGACAAACAAACAGTGACAATAATGTCCAAATGGAGATAACAGAAAGGAGTCAAAATGAAGAATGGAAGCTAAGATAATCACACAACTTACAAAGAGACACATTTCATTCAATGATTATCCACTGGAGTTACAGGTATTCACTTCAAGTTATCCCTTATGTTAATTCATTTCATTGAGATATTGAGTTGCCTACATCATTATACAACCAAAAGAAAACTGAATGCAGAAAGAGATAATCAACTCATTATTTCAATTTAATGCTTTATTCATAAGAGATCATAAGCTTTCCCACACAAGCCATGGGATATGACTAAGTGACTCATCATATACATGGAAATGAGAATACCACATGTGCTAAAGAACAAGAGTAGAGGAGTAAAAAGGAACCCATCATTGCCTTTTCTGTCTTCTGTCTCCACTCCTCAACCTTTCCATCTCCATCTCAACTCCTCCATCTTCCACTTCCATCTCCATTTCTTAACACCTACAAGACAAAGAGAAGCATCTGTCAAATTGAGCTCAGGGTACAATGTTATTCCAATACTCATGTTCTAAAGAAAATACATATTCTAAGTTCAATGTATCTAATGGTACTTGAAAACAAAGAAATACGGATGAAGAAATATAGATAGGATGGTAGAAAAGGTAGAGTACATAAAGTGAAATGAATGGCAAGAGGAAATCAAAGAAGCTAAGGATTGGGTTAGAAAAGGAGAATCTGAAGAAGTTTTAAAAGAAAAGATGTGGAGATAGCACATGAAGGAATTTTGTAGAAACAACTTGTAGAAGAAGGAAAGAAGAAGAAATAAACCACATGGATACAAGAGAGGCCAAAAAGCCTATTTATTTCTAATTTACTTATGAGTTTTGTAGGAACAGGTTGCAACATAGAATGAAAATCAGTCTAACTGGTTAAGAAGGAAGCAATTAAGGAATGAGGATAAAATATCAGTTTCAGATGATTTATAGGAAGCATCAAGCATCGAATGGGTCAAGAAAGATATATTTTTGCAAATCAGAGTTGGAAATCTAGAAAAGGAGAGAGAAAATAGGATTTTTGGAAAAAATTTTTGCAGAGTCTCCCCTTGTAAAATTGACTTTTTATTTAAAACAGAATTGAAATACATGGTTTTAAAGCTATTACATGCTTTATAAGCTATCTGAGTTTCAAAAGGAACAAAAACAGTCAACAAAGATTTAAGTGTGAATCAAAAGGCAACTACTACTATCAAAGTTCACTTCAAAATTTAAGTGTGAATCAAAAGGAACTACTTCACAATTTAAGAAAATGAATTGAATCAAGTAAAGCTAACATGGACAACTTTATTCAAGTGATCAGACAAGCAAGAGAGATGTTCATATCCTTTTAAAATGGTCAAATCATAAGAATCTGGAGAGAGAAGGATTATAAAAATAAAAAATTTTGCAAGAGTTTCCCCTTGCAAAATGGACTTTTCCAGAAAAATAGAATTGAGAAATAATGCAAAATTGAAATATAATTGCTATTATGACTTTTGAAAAGGAAAAAGTCATTACAGAAAATGAAACTAAGTATTTCCTTCATTTTTAGTAAAGGAGAATTTATTTCATTATACAGAATGGAATGCAATCATGTTTGCAACAAAGGAACAATATACAACTTCCAAAAAGTCATTATTCTGAGTGAAAATGTTAAAGCTACAGAACACATAAGATGGTAGTCACCTTCTAAACTGAAGAAGTGAACTACAGAGCTTAACAATATCAAATAAACATTTCCAGTCAAGGCTACAATAGGTCAACTACTACAAACAAAATGGAGAACTTATTTTTCAAGCCTACAAATGTCTAGTTGGAATTTACTAGTCTACAAAGGAATGAAAATGATTTACAAAATGCCAAGAATGGAGTGAATATCCAGACAGAGTTCAACACAAATCAAAATATGCATCTATAGGAAAATAAAATGAGACAAGTTGGCAAAGCAAGAGCATCAAAATCCAAGCTCAGAAGTGAAAGTTTTCTTTCATTACATCAGAAAGGGAAATGAATCACAAGAGAAGTGGACTACTAGTGCCAGGTATTCATCTACAGATATGGCTCAGCAATATCCAATAAACAAGTCAAGTATGCATTCACAGAGCTCACAAAAGTAGGAGTTGCATTTAAAGGAAGAAGAAATGTGACAGTCCTACAAAGAAGGAATACCAAAACCAATGCTAAGAAGTGAGGTTCCTCTCACTACATCTTAGACATAGTTAGACAAATACCAAGCATACATCTACTACATGAAGAAACATAACTCGTATATCGAAAAAACAAAGAACCAAAAAAAGGAAAAACTTCCAAGTACCAAGCCGGTCTATAAGTGAAATACCAAAACATCAAGCACAAAAGAGTTCTTCTACAAGTGTCGGTGGCTTTTCAAGCTCGAAAATTCATTAAAGAAAAAAGATGAACTTCATACACACAAAAATAGTTCATTATCAAACAAATAACCAGAGATCTCTACATTTCCTTTAGGGGTACAGAGGTTAAGCTCGAATTCGAAAAGGAGAAGCTATGATAAGAAAATGGTTAAAGAACTCACCGTGCCCCGAGGACAACTTTATTCAAGACAAAACAAACAAGAAAAATGATGGCGGAACTTCCTCTGCTAGCTCTTTTTGAGCTCATTAAGAACCGAATCAAAAAACCGGGAGAGAAAACGAAGCAAGGTAGTCATTGAATGGTCTACAAAGGATAAACAACAAGTAAATGGATTAAATGATCTTTAGATCATACTCAGAGAAGAAAAAAGCCAAGCTACAAGTCGAGCTATAGGAAACAAATACAAAAGAATACCTTCGAGTTCCTCAAAAATGCACATCCAGTCATAATGGAATGGCATCAAAGGTCTCCAAAATGAAAATATAAGCTCAAAGACCTCCAAGATCTCCATGCTTTCTCAAAAATCAAAAGAAAAAAATTTCCAGGGCTTCGCCCATGAAGTAAAAAACTAAATGAAATGACTAGGTGCGAGCTCAAAATGTTTTAACCTTCCATCGAGATTAGGGTTCCAAAACCCTAACCCATGATTAGAGATCAACGACCCAGAAATGCCCAAGTACAAGATCAAATGGTGATCGGTCTACATAGGGTTCAAAGTGATAAGCCCAAATTAAACGCCACCAACCAAATAAATGCCAAGGAAAGATCCTAAACCATGGTAAAGAATCAACGGTGGTAGAGAAACCAAGGATGAAGATCAAGGGCCATAAGAGCTCACAAAAACCAAGTTAACCAAGCCCAGTTAGGGTTACCACCACCTAAGACCACAAGGGTCGAGTCATCATGGAGGGGGCCAGCCCATGTGGACAGAGCAATAATCATTTTCCAAGACTTTAAAAGGTCTAAACTATGCATGCCCGCATAAATCAATACATCATTATATGCCAAAAGCACCGAAAAAGGTAAAGTTTGTATTATGTGCCAAACCAAAGGTGGCGGATCAAACTCATGGTGGGCTAGCCAAAAGGTGGTCCCCTTTTAATCAAATACACATACAATTTCCTAAATCCACAAGGTGGCAACTTCCAAACTTCACAAGCCAAAGGTGGTCCCCACTTCCAAATTTGCCTAAAGGTTGCATCCTTTTGCCTACACAGAAGATGACACAGTTTGCATGTTTAATGTGCAGAGAAGACTTGCCTAGCAAGTAATTTTTAAATTTAGCAATTATTCATCTTTCTTTCCTAAAATAGAATAGTCAACTTGTAGTTTGACTGAATTGTATCTGAGGCTGATAATGCCTATTCTATTACATGCTCTAGTTTGTATTATTTTATTCCTTTATTTAAGGGATAAAATTAGGACACATGGGTGAATATGCCTAGAGGCTATTTTTAGGAAGTAGAGTGAACTTTTGCTATATATTGTGTGCTCTTGCAAAGCACAAAGGGGGGAATTTTTAGAGATTTTCCCAGAAGAACTTTTGATATGAGTACTGAAGCAATTTCTGCTAGTTTTACCCTCTGAGTGTTGAATTACTTTTGCCTTTCCAAGTTATTTTGTAGTCTTGTGTATGCCAGTATTAATCTTGTGAATCAATATTCCCTGATTAGTCACTTTACCCTGCTGCAGATCTACTATTTTCTGCTAAATTTCATTGTGCATGTTAGATTACTAGTACTGTTGTGATTTTCCCTAGTACAAATTAAGTGTTTTTTCCCTTACATTCTTGTAGAAAGTGAAATTGGTTCGTGCACACAAAGAATTCTTCACGAGTCAGTTGTGTATACCACTCAAGTCAATTTCTCCACTCAAATTTGGTGTATCACCTTTGTAATTATTTCATTTTTTGTCACTTCCTAACCTAAAATCCCATAAAGTAGTCTAGTGAACACCAATAAGGAACTATCCTTTTAACCCTAGAGTTTCACCTCAAAATAGGTATACCCATAGACCTAAGGTGTCCCCATTGTATCCTTATGGTCTAGCTCGGTGATGCGAGGAATAGGCTGATTTTCTTCATGTATGCAATAGACTCCTAGCTCAGATTCTTCTATTTCTTTGTAGGGGTCAAAAGAAGGTAGCTTTCTTGCCCATTGATCAAGAGTCAAATATGGGATGCTTCCAAATTTGGTGGCAACTTCATCGTGTTTGGATAATCTTCTTGATCAAAAGTTGAAGCAGTTGGCATTGATTGGGATTGGAGTATGTGGCTCAATGTGAAAGTTTGCAATAGGTTTAGATATGATTGTTTCCTTGGCTCCATATATTGTTCTAAAAACATGTGTGACCAATCAACAGATAAGTAGCCTCCGATTCGAGCTATGAAATCTCTTGACAAACATAGTGCAAAGAGTGGTGGCAAATCTATCAGCGACACATCTTGCAACACGGTGACATTAGGGCATGCATGCAAAGTAAGGCTCAAATATTTAATTACTCCCACTATTTTTACTATTGTCCCATCAAGTTGCACTACCCCTTTGGATATGACTTCATATTGGAGGTCCATTTGATCAGCTATTTGCTTGGGCATTACATAACTACTTGCCCCATAATCAATCATATAATTATGTACTAGTTTATCCCTAATGACTAATGAAACATAGAATGGAGGGGTTTCAATACTTTACCTTATTGTCCCCTAAGCTTCCCCTCATGTTGAGAAGCATTTGTGAGTACCTTCTCTTGCATATGAACTTGCTGATTTGAAGTTGACCAATTCTTCATGGTAGCTTGTAGTAGATCCCTTTGGCCTGGGATGGATAATGATTCCCACATTGATATATTCACATTTGTCTTATTCATCTGATCAATGATGCTAAATGGGGATGAAACATATCTTTGTTGCCCCTTCATCTCCACATTCTTTTCTTGTACATGGGATGTAACAACTGGCATTTGAGCTGGTCTAGAAGGTGGCTTGGGCTGTCCTTGCATGTTTGGGCGTATTTTGCTTGTCAGCACTTTGTGTTGTGGTGGAAGGTTGTGGATCACCTAGAGTTAATGACTTCCCTTCACAAATATTCCTCTTTCTTGACCTTGTGTTGGCTGCTACATTCGAGACATTTCTTGATTCATAGCACAAAAATCCTCATCCTCCTAATTCACTAGTGTAGTCTCATTTAGAGCAGCATTTTGTTGGGATGTTCCTTGTTGTTGGTTTTTTCCTAGCTCGCCTCACCCTCTACACAAGTTGTTGTTACCATAAAAGCTTGGTTTAAGGCACCATTGAAACACATGGACTAGTTGTGAGGTTCATTGCATGGAAAACATCAATCATACTCTTGAGCCATATTGTTTTTATTGGAACTAAGGCTTTATAGGTAGATGTAGCGTTGGGATTATAGGGCTGAAATGGTCTATTGGGCAGGAGGCCTTGCTTGATTTTGATTTATAGTTGTATTGGGTCACCTATTAGGCTGATTTGGTTACCTATTAGATTGATTTTGAGGCTGATAAGAAGGTCTAAAACTTTGGGCCTGCTACCTCTTGAGTGTAACCAGCTCATTGCCTAAATTTTGTAATTATTTCATGACTTCTTGAAGCTGATTTGAGGCACTAGACAATGAAGTAGAAGTCTCATTTGAACTCTAATTTATAGGAGTGAAGATAGGAGCTATAGTAGGTGCTTGACTAGTGCTTGGATTTTCTAAATTTGGATACAAGGGCATGGGAGGCCTAGGAGCTAGCTTACCAGCTTGAATCAGATAATTTTCAGCTCTAATGGCAATGTTATAAGCTGCAGGTATAGTTGTACCTCCCATGGATTGAGTTAACATAGAAATATCAAAATTTAAAGCTTTGAGATAGTATAGAAAAGCACCTTCAGCTGTTGGCCTTACTGCCACTAGAATTGTATCCCAAGTCCTTTGAAATCTGAATTTGAAGTCTGTTAGTTGCTCATTCGGAGCTCTCTTGATAGTTGTCAATTGTTCTAGTAGAGACAAATTATCTCCCTTTTCTCCAAACTGCTCATGGAGAGCTATGCATAACTAGTTCCAATTTTGGATAGAAGCTGCCCCAAGGCCTCTAAACCATTGCAAGGCTTTTCCTTTGTATGAAGATGCCAACAATTTGACAGCAATTTGCATCTCAACAATATTATGGTTTGCACAAACATTAGCAATGTCTTTGACATGGTCACCAGGAGTATGAATGCACAAGATGACTCATTAATAATTTATTGAACACTAAATATGCACTACCGAGATATTACTTCAAATTCATTTACCTTATATAAATATCAAACCTTCTTACTAGGTGTACTATAAATCAAATTGACCTATGATTAAATGCACATTTCCTAGATGTCCTTGAAACCAACATCTCATAAATAACAACAAATTATAGAATATAACCTTATGTAACATGAGACTACATTATACATTTATTCATTTAACAATGAACTATATAAATTACAAAGATAATTAATGAATTACACATCACCTTTTTGTTGTCATTGTTTCATCCTGCAAAAACCAAGTGAGCATGATATCAGTGATAAATCACTGGCATGGCATACACCCTAATCTAAAATAATTATCATTTTTAGTTTCCCATTTACATATGATAATAATTACAATTTTCAATAAAAAAAAGGTTTAGAGACATGTATTCATTACATTTCATTTTACTTAATTTTGTAACCTAGGAGAGAGAAAGAGAAGGGAAGAGAGAGAAAAAACCATTTGTCAAAAGTTATATTTCACACAACAAGATAGACTATAGTGTTTTAAACAGATTATTTACATGTTTCATAAGTATCTACGGTGGTTTGGCATCCCGACAAGGGTCCCACCATTTTCTATTTTTTACATTTTCTTACTACCTAAAAAATGTTTAAAATGGGTTCAGAGGCTAAGAAATAACTTCCAAAAGTTTTCTTTTGATGAGAACACACACCACGATTAAATGTATACATATCCACCTATATACCAAGAGTTCATAGCAACTGACAGAATTTGGAAATAATGAACGGTTTACGTTTGGCGGCTAGTTTTCTAGGGCCACTAGTCGTAGTTGACCCAGTTGCAAATGAACAAAAGTTAGCTCAAGGGCTCAGAAAACCACGTCCAAAATTGATGTTTTATGGAATTCACATTATACAAATTTCCCTATACACTGAAAAGAATTCATGAGTCGACAAAATTCGAGAACTAGAAAACAGTCTTCAAACGGCGACAAGTTTCTAAAGCCACCGGTCCTAATTGGTCCAGTTTGACCTTGTCAAACTGCGACCAAAGGCCTACAAAATGTCATCGTCAAAATATCCAGAAAGGTGTTTTTCCCTAAACTAAAGGTTCCATGCAATTGTCTAGTATAAACACTAGAGGTTTGCAAAGACGGAAATAATTTCTCTATCCAGGTTTCAAATGGCGGTTCAAAATGAAAGCCAACTTTCTAGATTTAACAACTTTCTACTATTGTAAAAGCGATGTAATGAGGGCTCTATAAAAGCATCAAAAATATCTCATATGTTTATTTGGGGTCAATCCAAAGGTCAAGGTGACTCCTCGCATACCAAGGTACATGAATGAAGCTTAACATCTCATTTTCAAAGTTACGAAGGGTACTTAATGAGTCTCGAAAAATGCAAAAATTAACTATTTAAACAGGGAGAAGGTCAACATTATTACTAGGAAGTCAATCTCGTCTTGTCAATAAACCAATATTGTAGTGATCTAGATGGGTAGGAATTTTTCTAAATCACCTCAAAATGAGGGTGGAAGTTCATGTTTTAATGCAACGAGTTATTTTGACTTCGTGAGTTATGACACGACATTTCATTGTTTTGCAACGAGTTGAAATAAACAATTAACTATATTATAATCCTAATATTTTAAAATTATATTAAGTTGCAAATGAAAAACTAAAATACGAGAGTTATGAAAGATGAGGGGAGGTGAACCATGCTTGGAGGAATGAAGTTGATCAAACCAGTAGGATTCGGTTCAGCATCTCGCTTGGCACTTCATCAACCAGTTCACGAGCATCCACAACTCCACCATTTTGCATACATGTCTATCATAAAATTTGTAACTACAAATTTGAAACCATTCCTCTACTCTTTATACTTTGAAGGATGTCCATAATGTGTTCCACAACTCGCATCTAGCACAGGATGGGAGATGCTAGCAAAGGTTATGGAAACTAGCTTTAGATCTGCCAGTTATGGTTTCTCAGAAGAATCTAAAGCCTTTTCAACAAACCCATTTCGTTGATAACCTACAACTGTTGTAGATCATGAACCCACATTTCTCTCAAAAAAATTTTGTTTAAAATTTTACATGCCCTTCTTATGCTTCCACAAGTTGCAGGCAGGTCTGTCAGTGCACTCACAACTGCAAAAAAAAATTTGGTACAGATCTCCATTTTGGCGCTAGCTGGGAAAACATGGCAAAGATGAACTGATCAGGTTGGAGGCCTAAAATGGAGCAGCTTCATACGTCCACCAAAGCATTTACAACTACAACATCTGACAAAACCCCTCTATCTTTTTATACATTGTTAGATGTCCACGTTGGTCAAGGGTTTCCCCATTTTTGGTGCAGATTGGGAGGAGCTAGCAAAGTGAAAAAAATAGATTTCCAATATGCTTTGATGGATGTCCATACCCTATCCCAGAGCTCATATTTTGGCACAAGCCAGGAGTGCGCTGGAAAATGTAAACTCATCAGGTTGGAGACCTGTTTGTTGCATGGATGAAACAGTGTGACTGTCTCCTAAGGAAACCCCATGTCTTCTATACACTTCCGTAATCATACTCCATGAGAAGCTGTCTCATTTTTTCATTTGGTCAAACACTGTAACAACATCCATGTTCTATGGGATGCCACGTAAGTCCCAAGGTTCGTGTTTGACACAGCCGATAGTACGTAATTCAAAGGAGACTCCAATTCCTTTTCACTTGGTTTCACGCACTTACGCCTCCTTCATGTCTTCTTTAGTACCTGCTGGTGCAAAAAAATAGGTCTGAAGCTTCCTTCCGATGGAGGCGGTGACTACTTGTCTTCATTCAACAATAAGACAGAAAAATCCCATAAGGAGCCCCCTTTGCCCTAACCGCCCCAAAATTTCACGAGCTTTTTAAATTTATTTCTTTTATTTTATTTTATTTTATTTTTTAAATTAAAAATGTTTTGTCCTGATCGGCACTACTCCCAACATTTTTATTTGTTTTCTTGCACCAGTCCTAACGTAATTAATCTCTCCTCTATGTTGTCTTTATCTTCTAAACACAATCAAATGTTCTTCAAATTCCTCAATGGCCTTGTTCTTTTTGCCTCTCAACTCTTTGTCTAGCTTGCAAACTCTTTCCACAATATTTTTGTATTTTACGGTGTACTTTGACTCTTATTTTTCCCTCAAAACCTTGTTCACCACTACCTCCAATATGAGGCATCTACAAATTTGATTGTTTGGCCAAAGTCCTCATACAATGCCTTGGCATTCACATTTATGCTTTATTTTTTGTAGCCTAATCAATCTCCACAACCGGCACCCGTTCTTGTAACTCCTTCGTAAACTTCACTTTTTTGTGTTAGGATATATGCGCAATTTATCCAATGGTGTCACATCTGTCACATATACTTCATTTCCAATCTTAGGTTCGTTTATCCAGAGGACATTTGACATACCGGAAGTTCCCTATTTCTCCCTAACTTAGTTGCATGTGGAAGATCTCGTCAGCAGTTTCCCGATGCCTTTTGAATGAGGTGAAACAAACATTGTACGTAGGAGATACCATCCGTGCAAGCTCAGGTGCAAGAGGTCAAAATAGAAGGCACTGGTGCAATGACAAGTGACACTACATTTTCCCCCTTATAAGAGCATTGTCCTCGATGTGACATAACACCAAGGGTAGAAAAAGGGATAAGAAATGAAGGAAGTTAATGACGACAAGTTCCATCTAAAGAAAATATCTATTTTCATATAACGCGACCAAAGGAAGGTCAAGAAATTTTAACAATTTCTTAAACTCTTAATGTTCTGTGAAGATTGGTAGTTCCATTTTACCTTATTACTTAGTTAGCATTCTCTTTTACAATATTTCTTATCTCAAGATTATAATATTCATTGTTTAGAATTTTTAGTTGTCTTATGTTCATGGGTGCCCAACAATAACTAACATCAAGATGTCACACAAAACTTAACACAACACAAACAACCCACGAGACATCTTGCTACCTACTTTCATGATTGTATCATATCACAAGGTCTTTTAATTCCTCCATGGAATGACAACAAGTAGACCACCTAGCAAGGGATTTCTGACAATTATGTCCTAGACATAGGTCTAGCACACACATATGACTGACAACCATAATCATCACACTGATACATATACAATGAGTATCACAAGACCCAAAGAAATCCATGACTGTACCAACATAGTGCCAAGACAATATCCAATAGTCCATACCAACCAAGGGAAGAGTCAAGCCTCAAACATAACAAGGTGTCAAAAAGACTCACAAGGGTACACATAACTCACTATACCAACTCCACACATCTCAAAATATCAAGAAATAACTCCATATATCTCCTGAAGCATCATAAAACAACTCCATATACCTCCCAAACCATCACCAAATAACTCCATATACCTCCCAAGGAGAAATAATCATAGTGCCAAAACCAAGTCGGGTCACTCAACCATAGAGCCCCATCAAGAATATCAGGTCACTCAACCATAGAGTGCTATAAACAATATCAGGTCACTCAACCATTAAGGCCCATCTCCTTTCTCCTTTTAATGAGGATGGGTCACCCTATGGCCTTGGGCACATAGAGCCCGTCGCCCCCAACCCAAGTGACATAATAACTCGTGGTTCAACAATCCGCTAGTTATCTATAACTCCTTGGAGCGTACCCCCATAGAACGAAGTGGGACCATAGGTTCAACCACTCCATGGTTAATCCCATGACCCTATTCCAACACATTACGACATTAGAACCAGCATAACAATCCATTCAAATGCCAATTGGCAAAAATTATAAGCCTTGGGCTAGGCTATAAAACTTTTAAATATGAAAATAATGTTTTTAAAATAAGAAAAACAAATGGCTAATTAGCCATGGTTAGTGAAAAATGTGAATGTGAATGTTAATGCAACAACTAAATAAATGCCCAAAACATAAGAACATGTCAATCAAGAAAGCGAGTGGTTCTATCTAAAAGAGATAATGATCAATTTATGAATAAAATACATATAGAGAAATAGCACATTATAATCACTATGTGGCCTCATACCACCACCAAAGGGGTACTCATTGAGTTGTTGGCACTCAGACATCAAGCCTCAGCTTGTAGAAATATACATGTAACTAGAAGTGAGTATATCAAATAATGTAACTATCATCATCTCTACCTGAATCATTCCTCCATACTCCCACAAGGATCAACATAGTCAAAATTACATAGGATTGTCCAATGAATAATCCAATAAGAAAGAGTAGGAACTCTAGTTACATAAGTTGAGCCTAAGGTGGTGCACACCCACAATATACTGAGCAAGCTTGAAGTATACTAAACAGATAGAAGTGGGTTTTCAGTCTATATAAGACTCCACTTCCTCACTCATACTCAGCTCAAGATTATGAAAACCTAGTCCACACCTCCTCTCTCCACACATACACTCTTGACATTTTATCCCCTTAGGGTCATCTAGTGTAAGGTTCACAACATACACATAACTACATCACTAACATAATGGTGATTCACACATATTAACCATAACATCTTACACATGGTATATATATACAGGGTATAACATAATCATTACTTTCATGGGTTATGATACATCACATTACCACATCCTACACCCAAAGTGCAATCATTGTACACTAGGGATCATACTCACCATATGCCCCTAAATCACGACATGAACCATCACATATTACATGAATTATACGTATGAGGAACACAATGTCTAACCTTACCACATATAGTCAATTGCAATACAACATGACGATGCACACAACTCAGCACAATATGGTGACGACATCACGATAAAATTCCATTCACTTTACATCAATTTTTTCATGTAATACATCAATACACCTTCACATTACATAAAGCCAAAATGTTCTAACCCTCAGTAATCCACAATAACATTTCGTTCACAAACAAAAGGCAGTACATTATAGTAGAATCCCCATCGAATCAACAACATAGAGAGTGAATACTCTCATCACAAGCACATCGATAATATAACAAATATGCACTAAGTGACATACACAACATGTGCGTTCACAATTTCACAATTACGACATAGTTCACATCACGCATATATTGAAACTCAATAATGCTTTGTTATAAAATTCATATCACCGGATTACACATATATAGGAATATGCATTCCTAAAAACAAGGAGGTTGTTCAACAACACTCCCACAAATCTCTCTCTCAACACCTATATACATGAGTTATTAAAACTCACCCAAACTAATATTGTTATATGAGTTGTTTATCAAACAACTCACATTAACATTTACATCACCCATATATATTTACCTCTAAGTAAATATTCAATCATAAATATTAATGGAGCACTAAATAAATATTTCCTAACATTCCCCCCCTTAGTGCGAACATGGGGAAAACCTGCCTTATACTTGCACCTGCTCATGATCTGGTGATTTTCACAGGATGACCACAAACCTCAGGGATGGTTTTGCAAATGGTTGACCAAAAACCAAGAATGGTGGTTTTGCAATTGGTTTACCACAAACCACAAAGTGATGGTTTTGCGAATGGATTACCAACAACCAAGAATGGTGGTTTTGCTATTGGTTTACCACAAACCACAAATGAAGGTTTTCAAGTGGTTTACCTACAACCACATCATGATATGCAAAGTACTATTCTTAGCCCTCATCACATCTCACTGCAGGGAATAACATAGGAAATTTTGTTGAAATCTGTTGCTCATACATACATAGGAAAAATTGACATAATGGAAATGGAACATTGGATCATGTTCCCCCCCTCAATGTGAAATTTCCACTTATTCAATCACGAACACTGCAAATAGGAACACTGATACTGGAACTCTAAAAAAATATGACAAGAAGCACACGACACAAGCTGAAAGCAAATACACCACAAAAATGTCACCAAACCATCTATGCGGCCCCATCGTTGGCGACTGACGAGAGGTCGTTGAATGACCTCCAACCTCCAATGCCTCCTGCCTCCGGTAACATGCTGCTAACTCAGCCGGATTTGGATATGAAGCTCAATCTGTTTCCACATTGTTTATTCTTTTCTTCCCTCCCGCAATGTGAAACACTTTGTTTTTTCTGGACGTCGGGTAACACCGAAAATGCGTCCGTGAGGCAAATTTTTTTAATTATTATTTTTATTTTTACAAGTTTTGACTCACAAAACAAAACTTTATGGTTTGACTAACCATATAACACTATTGACTTGGACAAGAAGACATGACTAGACAGATAACCTAAAATCACCTATTTTAATTAACTTGACAATAACGAAACTTTTACAATATACTTTTGACTTGACTAGACCAAAAATACTCTTTATCTTGATGAACAACAATATTTAGACCTAAAATGAAAATTACTCACAATTGTACACTTGTGACCCAAATGTTTTTGTAGAATAAATTAATAATCTATACATAATAGATTATAATTTTTACACAAAAAATAACATAAAACGACATGAATGCTACCTTACAAACTATAGTCAATGGAATAAATGGAATTGCATACACCAATACGAATGGGCACGACTTTAACTAACATGACTAAAAATGACATTTAAAAAAGACAAACCCACTTGTTTTTAAAAACTCTTCCTATCACTAAAAATTAAACAAATACTTAAAAACGATTTGACACAGACATACTCAAAGTCGATTGGGAACCAAATCGAATAGAGAACCAAGCTGCAAGTTGAACTAAATCAGGTGAATGCCACTCAAAGGTATGCAAATTTTTTGACACGCAAGCACAATAGTGATTATCAGAAATATACATGGGATGATAAAATTAAATGCCAAATGCCTTTTCAATGCCTTTGCAATAAGACTGTAACCCGTGCTACCAAGTATTATACAAAAGATGAGATATTTACGTCCGAGAAGGCCATGAATGTTGTGATCTAGTCTCCATGGGGAGAATTTCTCAAATTCTTTGATCTTAAGTATATTTAGCCTGCAATAAATAACTTTATTTGCTTCTTCCCAAACGGATCTTCTAGAAAAAAAAATGTTATGCGCAGGTCTGCACGTGAAAAATTACAACAGATAGAGAATTGGTGAAGAATTCTAAAGTTGGGTGCTAATATCTTCACTTCCCTTGGTTGATGGACAAATGCACTAAACTGCCAATATGTTAGCAAGTATATTCACCACGTGCCAGATCTGATGCTTGCACATCCCGTCTATATAAAAATTTTAACCAATACTTCAAGCTTAACAAATCTAATAAATTGGTTTCCTTCCTATTCGAAGTCCACGAATCTCTTAACATAGATATCATACGCCGCCTGGAAGATGTCTCATAACTCAGGACAAATGAAGTTGTCCCTGCAAGAAAATTATTCCTCCATCCAACATTCAAATTTTAACCTTGTTGTGATACCAAATGAAACTCAATAATGCTCTGTTATAAAATTCATATCACCAGATTACACATATATAGGAATATGCATTCCTAAAAACAAGGAGGTTGTTCAACAACACTCCCAAAAATCTCTCTCTCAACACCTATATACGTGAGTTATTAAAACTCACCCAAACTAATATTGTTATATGAGTTGTTTATCAAACAACTCACATTAACATTTACATCACCCATATATATTTACCTCTAAGTAAATATTCAATCATAAATATTAATGGAGCACTAAATAAATATTTCCTAACATATATCACATTACTCTTCCAATATCCACCACCATCATGCAGAATCATCACAACTCCAATCCATCCCAAAGGTTCGAGAGCATGAACCTCCACTCTGATACCATATGTAGTGCCCACATTTTACACACACAATTACAAGAGGAAAATACTAGGATACATTTTTTTTTACTTACATTGCTCACTACACACAACATTACAAGGGCTCTAAGTACAGAACTTGACTCGCATACAAAAATTTCATAATTCATCGAATCACATAGACACATGAAAACAACATAGGCATGTTGATGCCACACTTTTCCCACTGAATGGTTACTAGTAATGACCCAACCAAAAGAAAAATGACTTCAGGAATGGCAAACCCACAACACATCATTTCTTTAATTGTATTTTAGTTACGATTAACATTCCAAGAACATTATTGTGCAAGGATTAAATTTTTGATTGTCCACCTATAGATTCTTAAGTTCATTCCGTGGTTAAATTACCATTTGACCCTTTTAAGTTGGCTTCTTATTCTTTACAAAATTTTCCATAACTTACACACTTATTTGGCATAATTCAAATGCATATAAAGTACTTAATTATCTTGTTCTTATGTTAAGAATATTCCTCTCAAACATATATTCAATGTCTACCTTTTTTTTTTACTCTTACAACTCAAGTGAATGAGACTTGGTGTCCATATAGCGATATTAGGATTTAACGGAGATTTAAATACAAGATAGCTTTTTACCACAAAACATTCCTCGATCACGGTATAGTTATTTCCCTACCATAGTTATTCTAATTCAATGACTTGTGAAATTCCATTTTGTTTTATATATGTATTTTGTTTTCTCGAAGGTTGATTACACCAAGGAAATTCATATTCTTTGAAACAAATGCATATATTTAATTGAGTTATAAGGTCTTCAAGAGTGACATTATTCCAAACCTCAAATCTCGTTTTTACTCTTATATGCTTTATTTTCTACGTCACAAAATGGTCTTATTATTAGCATTGTCTTTTAAAAGGAGTTACGAAGTGTGTGTCTAACCTCTTGAAGAAATAAATGATTAAAAGAATTGAACCTACACACGAACCCTAAGTTAACATCCAAATCAACTAAGGTTTAGATTAATTCCAACTTCACCTAAGGTCTACCCCTCAAGTATATATGCGTTTTAAGGAAGAGGACATATTAATGCTAAACCACCTTCAGAAAGGACCAATGTGTAATGTTGAGAGAAACCAAGGTAACACATTCAGTTGAGCGGAGCTAAGGAGTTCATTAACAAGAGTTTAAGACCTAGAACAACTAAGTCACAACCTCCATCTATGTCGTTTAGATCCAATAGATATTTCATTCGATGAAGAAAATAAATTTTAGTTCTATCTTGAGAAGAATAGGTAGTTTGATAGGCTACGAAGGATGAGTTAGCTCTACAAACTCTAAATAAAGTTTGGTTGTGTCACTCCTATCTACCGAGGTTTATGATAGTGTCACTAGCCATACCGACTAAGATGATAAACCCAATCTTGGGATCTTGTTTACTCAAAATAGGATATTTCCATTGAGTGTGGGGTTTAAGTTCACTCTACATTTTTCAATGTCTTCTATGGTAAGGAGTATCACACATGAAAACAAGTTATGCTCCGATATTGTACAAGGGTAGAGTGTTTCGATTAAATCTCTTTATTACATTTACAAAGTATGAATGCACAAGATGACTCATTAATCATTTATTGAACACTAAATATGCACTACAAGATATTACTTCAAATTCATTTACCTTATATAAATATCAAACCTTTTTACCAGGTGTACTATAAATCAAATTGACCTATGATTAAATGCACATTTCCTAGATGTCCTTGAAACTAGCATCTCATACATAAAAAAAAATTATCAAATATAACCTTCTGTAACATAAGACTACATTATACATTTATTCATTTAACAATGAACTATATAAATTACAATGATAATTAATGAATTACACATCACCTTTTTCGTCGTCATTGTTTCATCCTGCAAAAACCACGTGAGCATGATATCGACGATAAATTGCTGGCATGGCATCCACCCTAATCTAACATAATTATCATTTTTAGTTTCTAATTTATATATGATAATAATTACAATTTGGAATAAAAAAAAGGTTTAGATACATGTATTCATTACATTTCATTTTACTTCATTTTGTAACTCGGGAGAGAGAGAAAGAGAAGGGAAGCTGGAGAAAACACCATTTGTAAACAGTTCTATTTCACACAAAAAGTTACACTATAGAGTTTTAAATAGTTATTTACATGTGTCATAAGTATCTATGGTGGTTTGGCAACCCGACGAGGGTTCCACCACTTTCTATTTTTACATTTTGTTACTAGCTACAAAATGTTCAAAATGGGTTCGGAGGCTAAGAAATCGCTTCCAAAATTTGTCTTCCTATGAGAACACACACCACGATTAAATGTATGTCTCCACCTATATACCAATAGTTCATAGCAACTAACGGAATTTGGAAATAGCGAACGGTTTATGTTTGGTGGCTAGTTTTCCAGGGCCACTGGTCGTAGTTGACCCAGTTGCAAATGAACAAAAGTTAGCTCGAGGGCTTAGAAAACCATGTCCAAAATTGATGTTTGATGAATGAACGCGAAATGAGAAAATTCCTACAAATTTCCCTATATACGGAGAATTCAACGGAGTCGACAGAATTCATAACTAGAAAACAGTCTTCAAACCACGACAAGTTTTCTGAAGCCATCGGTCCTAATTGGTCCAGTTTGACCTTGTCAAAATGTGACCAGAGGCCTACAAAATGTCATTGTCAAAATATCTAGAAAGATGTTTTTCCCTAAACTGAAGGTTCCATGAAATTTTCTAGTATAAACACTAGAGTTTTACGAAGACGGAAATAATTTCTCTATCCAGGTTTCAAATGGCAGTTCAAAACGAAATAAAACTTTCTATATTTAACAACTTTCTACTACTTTAAAATAGTGTAACATGGCTCTGTAAGAGCATCAAAAATATATTATATGTTCATTCGGGGTCAATCCAAAGGTAAAGGTGACTGCTTGCATACCAAGGTACATGAATGAAGCTTAACATCTAGTTTTGAGGAGTTATGAAGGGTACTTAATGAGTCTCTAAAAATTGCAAAACTTAACTATTTAAATAGGGAGAAGGTCAACATTATTATTGGGAAGTCAATATTGTCTTTTTGATAAACCAATATTGTAGCGATCTAAATGGGTAGGAATTTTTCTAAATCACCTCAGAATGAGGGTGGAAGTTCATGTTTTAATGTAATGAGTTATTTTGACTTTGTGAGTTACTACACGATATTTTATTGTTTAAAGAACGAGTTGAAATAATCAATTAACTATATTATAATCCTAATATTTCAAAATTACATTAAATTGCAAATGAAAAACTAAAATACGAGAGTTATGAAAGATGAGGGGAGGTGAACCATGCAGCGGAATGAAGTTGATCAAACCAGCAGGATTCTATTCAACATCTCGCCAGCTTTGCACCACAACGAGTTCACGAGCATCCATAGCTCCACCATTTTGCATACACGTCTATCATAAAATTTGTAACTACAGATTTGAAACCATTCCTCTACTCTTTATACTTTGAAGGATGTCCATAATGTGTTCCACAACTCGCAACTGGCACAAGACGGGAGATGCTAGCAAAATTTATGGAAACTAACTTTAGATCTGCTAGTTATGGTTTCTTAGAAGAATCTAAAGCCTTTTCAACGAACCCATTTCGTTGATAACCTACAACTATGCTACAGATCACAAACCCACATTTCTCTCAGAAGTTGTTTTTGTTTAAAATTTTACATGCCCTTCTTATGCTTCCACAAATTACAGGCAGTGTCTCACAAGGCGATCCTGACTACAAAAAAAGTGGTGCACATCTCCATTTTGGCGCTGGATGGGAAAACGTGGCAAAGATGAACTGATCGGGTTGGAGGCCTGAAATTTAGTAGCTTCATACGTCCACAAAATCATTTACAACTACAACATCTGATAAAAACCTTCTATCTTTTTATACGTTGTTAGATGTCCACGCAGGTCAAGGGTTTCCCCATTTTTGGCACAGATTGGGAGGAGCTAGTAAAGTGAAAAAAAAAGATTTCCAATATGATTTTATGGATGTCCGTACCCTTACCCAAAGCTCGTATTTTTGCACGAGCCGAGTGCCTTTGGAAAATGTAAAGTCATCAAGTTGGAGACCTGTTTGTTGCATGGATGAAACAGTGTGACTGTCTCCTGAGGAAACCCCACGTCTTTTCTACACTACCGTAATCATTCTCCATGAGAAGCTGTCTCATTCTTTCATTTCGTCAAACACTATAAAAAATTTCATGTTCGGGAGATGCCACGTAGGTCCTAGGGTTCATGTTTGACACATGCCGAGAGTACGTTGTTCAAAGGAGACTGCAATGCCTTTTCCCTTGGTTTCATGCACTACCTCCCCTCATGCCTTCTTTAGCGACTTGGTGGGTGCAAAAATAGGTCTCAAGCTTCCTTCCCATGGTGGCGATGGCTGCTTGCCTTCATTAAACAATAAGACAGAAAAATCCCATAAGGAGCCCCCTTTTCCCTAACCACCCCAAAATTTCACAGGCTTTTTTCAATTTTAATTCTTTTATTTTTATTTTTATTTTTTAAAATTAAAAACATTTTGTCTGATTGACACTACTCCCAACATTTTTATTTATTTTCTTACACTAGTACTAACATAATTAATCTCTCCTCTATGTTGTCTTTATCTTCTAAATACATCCGAATGTTCTTCAAATTCCTCAATGGCCTTGTTCTTTTTACCTCTCAACTCTTTCTCTATCTTGCAAAATATTTCCAAAATATATTTATATTTTGAGTGGTACTCGATTCTTATTTTCTCCATCAAAACCTTGTTCACCACTACCTCCAATACAAGGCATCTACAAAGTTTATTGTTTGTCGAAATTCCTCATACACTTGCCTTAGCATTCATCACTACTTTCTTTGTTGTAGCCTCGTCAATCTCCACAACCGGCACCCATTCTTGTAACTCCTTCGTAAACTTCACTTTTTTTGTGTTTGGATATATGCACAATTTATCCAATGGTGTCACATCCGTCACATATACTTCATTTCCAATCTTAGGTTCATTGATTTGGAGGACATTTGACATATCAAAAGTTCCCTATTTCTCCCTAACTCGATTGCATGCAAAATATCTCGTCAATGAGTTTCTAACGCCTTTTAAATGAGGAAAAACAAATGTTGTATGTAGGAGATACCATCCATGCAGCTCAAGTACAAGAGGTCAAAATAGAAGCCTTTGGTGCAATGATAAGTGGCACTACAAAAATCACCACTTGAGCACGGAAATGAATCTTTCTTCAAGGATAGAGAATTTAGAAATGTTATAAGGCTCAAATATGATCCTTTGAGATACATCCAATCACATTTCTATAGGTATTTGGGACAAAAATGACGGTGACAACAAAACATGACTGTGGAAAACATAAGTAAAGGAAAACACGAGTTTTATGCCCAAGTTCTGAGACTCTTTCACACTGAGATAGAGGAACAAAAAAAAATCTAGATTTTTAAGTGACACTCGACCAAGGAAGGGACTAATCATGGAAACTAAATGGAGGAAATATTTTTCAAGAATCAATACAAGGAGATAAAAAACATGAAAGAGGCCCCAAACTGAGGAATTTCGATGAAAAATAGGGCGAGACTAATTTGAGCACCAACAGACAATACAAGATATCCTTCTACACCCTTCTTCTCGACATGGATTAAGTGCACATTTTCAATTTACAATTTTTCTATCATATTTTACTGATGCAAAAATGATCATGTTTTTATCTACCTCGGTCTTGGACCCCTATAGGCATTTTTTTTTTCCGAAATCACCCCCTTTAAATCAACTTAAAAGCAATGCAAGAATCTAATCATACTGCAAAACATGTTGATAGAGAAGTTTAGAAAAATGCGTATGTATATGGGTTCATTAATAGAACCGATATATTATCAACTTCAATGACTGTAACAATTAATATAATCTAGCATGATAATACTAAATACAAAAGAACATGAATCTTTATACCAAGTAGCTACCCTGGTAGATTTGATCTTGTATTATATTAGTGAATACCTCTTCACCTCCATTACATGGTGCCATGTATTCTCCTTCCTGGTACAATTCCTTATGACTCCTTAATCGGTCTTCGAGATGATAATACAATGCCCTTTGGCTCCCCAGATGGTCTTCCAGACATTCCGTACCTTGAATTTATGGCTTAATAAGCCTTATCTCCATTTTGCCGATAATAATAATTGGTCATCAATGAAAATGATGAAACTATATATTTGATATAGGTCTTATCTATCCATTATATCTCCATTAAAAATCAATGTGCTCGTCTTCGAACTTCACCAGTTATTCACCATGTCTCGGACTCAAAGTACAGCTTTACTGAGAGAGTGTGAGCGTAATTTTTACGTATTTCCTATATAAATAGGTTTTCCATGTCCATAATGTGCCCATGATCACCATCAAAATTTACCGGTCTTCCTTCTCATCTTTGGCTTAGAGTTTTGTCTTCTCGAAGAGAATTTAGAGCTAAAAATAAGATTTCATCTATTAAAAAAAATAGGAC
The DNA here is from genome assembly GCA_018340775.1 of Taxus wallichiana var. yunnanensis. NCBI lineage: Eukaryota > Viridiplantae > Streptophyta > Pinopsida > Cupressales > Taxaceae > Taxus > Taxus wallichiana. Next base: position 267,412,369 of record CM031240.1, read on the forward strand.
TTAAAAATAATAATAATGCCTATAATGATAGGGCTTACATATTTACATGCCTATAATAATAGGCCTTAGCTCCGGAACATATACCTATCTTAAAATATAGGTATTTCAAAGTAATAATGCCTATAAATAATATGGGTCTTAAATAATATAATGATTATGCCTATTAAAATAGAGCTTATAAATTATTTTCTCAACTCCACCATATTATGTAATCCTTGGGATTGCTATCAAATGCATTGCATTTGGTTTTTTCTTGGAGGGAGAGAGAGAGATCCAAAAATGAGCTTGTCCCAAGGAGAGGGGTGTCAACGGCCTTCTATAGGCTAAAATGACCACATATGGCTCTCAAATACCATATAATCAACCTCTTATCCAAAACAACTCACCGGTGAGTCGAGTTGGTGGGCCCTCCAATCACTATGGGCAGGTCACGGGTTCTAATACCCACGCCTATGACTACGTAGACCATTTTACGCCTACGACCACAATAAAGCGTGTCCACATCGAGCTATGGCCGACCGTGACCACCACGTGTCCTCCGATCCATGATGTTCAATTTTCGTCACGACCCATCCATCCACTTTCCCCCTTACTTCGTTGTCCCACACAACACTCCCACCATCCATGTAACCAAATGGTCGAGGTGGAGTTATTTTTCCTCGGCTCGATCGAGTCTTCTTTCTTGTCAATGTGCATGTGGATTATCCAAATTTTATGGTTACTACAATGTGGGAAGGCTTAATATAGCACGGGACATATTCAATATGTTATGGATTAGGCCATAAGTCCCATTTTGTCGTAGTTATAACTAAAATAACTCGCCAAGTTATTTAGATACCAAAAATACCCCAATACAAAGAATAGCTTGATTTTAAGTTGATGTCAACTTGCCATATAGCTTGCAATGTAGCTCGATGGATAAGATCGAATCACCATTTGTAACTCAATCTCGGTCTAATATGGAAATGTCATGGCAGGCCACGTGGTAGATTGAGGACCCACCACATGGAAAATATTGTTTCAATTGTGTAAAAGACGAAGAAGATGTTGAATGATGAAGAAAAAAGGTATAAACACGGAAACATCACCTTCACATGATCATTCGGTCACTACTTCATGACTCGTTAGTTGACCTAGTCCCACTTAAGGTTTACCTAAACTTTGACCAGCCACCAAATGTGAATACGAACTCCATTTTTAACATTCAAATAGTTGTCGTAAAGCTCTTAGGATCATATTTGTACTATAGTGATAATGGAAGATTAAATAAAATTATGTCCTCTGTAATGTCCTCTAGATCACACCTCCCATTTTTGTCCCAAAAATATTTTGAACTCCAAATCACCTTGTTGAGAACAGATCATCGAGTGTATTCTACCAACTCTATATTCAAAAATGATGGTTAAAAATCTAGGACATGTGGAACTTTGGCTCATTACCTCCTTTTATGCCACTTTGATATCTTAATAAGAAATCCATGCCATTGTTGTGTAGTGCTCGACTTTAGATCTGTGACAACAAGGATCTTATTTGACTCTATAAAAAAGTTCCGGCTCCTAGTTGATTCCACAGAATCCAAACTGGTTTGAAGGAACTCCTATTACTTAGAGATATGATTGATCTGATGTCGGTGATGGATAATGAATTTTCAAGTACCATCCTGCTACAGGGTGATAAGAGACTCTACACAGAATGAAGTTGTAACCTAATGTCACATCCCTTTCCAGACTTCAATGCCTCCAATGCATGATGTTAAACCTATTTCAATACCTAAAGCCTCCAATGCATAATGCTAGTATGATGATCAAATAACATTATATTGCATAGTCACAATGCCTCTAAACATAATGATTATCCCATCCGATTTATCATGAGCTCAAAAATGGTTACTCCAACCCTGCTATAGGGCTCCTTCCTCTACAATGTACAAAGCCTCATATTGACGATGACTATCAGGTACCACTCTACCGCCATGACCACAATGCCTCTACACGAAATTAATTTCGACTTTGTTATCAGATGCCAATGGTTTTAAGCTACCATTTTTCTATACATCACAATGCCTCTTTATAGAATGAATTTTTGAGTGACACCGCAAGCTCCATTGTCTACACATATGGATGAAAAATCTCCAAACTCATAGATATGAGTACCCAATCGTAATGGTCACTAAAACATTTGATTAGGAGATATGTTCTCTTAACAGGTCTTCTTATCACCAAAAAATAGCACCCTCTGATTTGTCATGACTGTGTGAATGAGCAAACTGGTGTTTTTAGGTAACATTGGACCATCTCTCAAGTTGTGGGACTTTATACTTGAGATGGACCTCCAATGAAAGCTAGTTCTTACTCCTAAACTACTTACCACAATCTAATCTAATGTAGGAAAAACCAAATAATCCTAATCTAACTTTCCAAGGGACCAGAGAGAGAGAATTCATGAAAACAAATCATACACTAAATCAGTGATACACCAAAAAAGAAGGATCAAATATCCTCTTGAGGGAGAATATAGAAAGAAAATGGAGTAGAGAGAGGCCAAACCAATGTTACACAAACCTAGATCTTCATTTACCACTAAATCTCCATGAAACACAACATTGTTGCACCATCAAATGAGACATACATGCACAAAAAAAAAAAAAAATAGAGGGCAAGGTGATACAACAAAAGAATGCAAGGGTTGAAAGAACACCATGAACACAATTTTATTACTCTTAGAATTACATTGTTGAAATAGAGGCATAAAATACACTTTCCGGACCCATGAGAGGGTTTGCGTAACTCAATGGTGTTGAGAAACAAACTTTGTAGAGTTTCTCTACATCCCATAATATCTCCTTTTACAATGATCCCAACATACTAATTTATAGAATGTTGAGCGAAAGAGAGGGAAATAAAAATTGAAATACAAAAAATATCAATTCCTCGCCACTTTCAAGATGTCAAAATGGATTGGAATGATGGCATGTTACTTGAAAAATGTCCACCATGTTGTCCTATAACGTGCGCGTAGTGAGAAAAGTCCACCCATCCTTTATTTTGTGCACCCACATACAAAAACATGTTGTTCAAATATTGTCCATGTTTTCATTAAAATCACTAAATATTCTTTATTGAGCCCCAAATTTCTTGATCTCTGTGAATCTGGTTCAAAAACATGGTCCTAACTATGGTTATTTTACGTGATTTCGTTGACAAATGCAAAAGATATGGCATTCTGAGTGGAGGTAGTTGTTTGGGGTCCACCAAGCATTTCTGTCTTTTTTCGGGACTGGATATTTAATTGAGTGGATTCGAATATATTTATTTTATTTTTATAAATCTATCCTCATCAAAATTAAGAAATCCAATTGTGGCGCAGAGGACGTCGTGCCCATTTTTAAACATCCAATTTTGTGAAAATCGGAGCTCTAGATCGAAAGTTATGGAATTTTGAAGTTCGGGAGTCGGGCGTGAGGCACAGAAGGTAAATGGAGGGAAGGCATGCATGTAGGTGCGCAAGGATAGAAAATAAGGCACGTGTAGAGAGAAGGGAAGAAATAAGGTGCGCGGGAGGAAGATGCACAAGGGGGAAATGGAAGGGGAGTAGAATGTGAAGGAAGAAACAAGAACGCACACGAGGGCGTGCGGACACATTATAGAAAGGAAGCGAGGCACAAAAAATATGAAAGCACGTGAGAGGAAATCGAGAGAATTCACATGCATAGGTTCATGCACCAGTAGAAAAGAACGCATACTTGCGAAAAAAGTATGGAAGTAGGGTGTGAATATCCAACTGAGGAAGGGTGTATGGGGAAAAAAGAAGAGAGGGCACATGACAAGAAGCCCCAAAATTTATCCAATTTGGAAGGCGTCTATAGAGGGGCGAGTGGAAGAATTGATGTCACGGGGATCACGCATACATATTGCAGCCTATACAAAGTGCCAAATGAGCAAGCTTGCGGGCGTGTAACCTAAAATGTCAAACATTAAAGCCCGAATGAAAGTAAAAGTCATCCAAATAGCTAGGAGAGTTATCTGGATAACATTTCTTTATACAAATTTCAAATACAATTGTAAGGAAATTATATCCTAAGACATCATGAAAATTAGTTGTAAAATTCTCCTTTTTGCGTTCTTAGTACTAAACTTAGTTACCAATTTTATAGTAAAATAATTTCACATGATTAACCTCTCGCGAAAATTTCTCCTACTTGGTGGCTTATGTACTTGGTCTTCCCACTACATCATAATCATGGTTTAACCTCGTTTGTCTCTTTCTACCTGGACAAACAACTCAAAAAGGACCAAAAGTACTGCATCTCCTAGTATTAGCAATTTACTAGAATAATTTCCCTCTAAGGGGTCTTACTAATTTAAGTATAACATAGTACGAACATTACCTAGAATTGGGTCTTGACTAATGTGTTATGTGGATCATCAAATGATCTATCATCTGCACATGCGTCATGATAAACTTTTCCCTTAGTCTATCCTACCAATTTGGACTCCACAAGTATAAGCTTGATTCCATAACTATCAACTTAGCTTGCACTAATCAACCTCGCTTAGAGAACAACGGGTTTGCAAGTGTGATAACCTGCTCCAATACCAACTAGATCTTAAAATTATCAAGTTTTTATCTACCTTGATCTCTAACCCCTATAGGCATTAAATTCTTTTCCAAAATCACCCCATTAAAATAAACTTAAAAATCAATGTTATAATATAATCATCTTGCAAAACGAGGTTGATAACGAGTTTGCGCGAATGCCTACATTTCTAGGTTCATTAATAGAACCAATATATTATCAACATCAATTACTGTAACAATTAATATAATCTAGCATGATAATACGGAATACAAAAGAACATGAATCTTTATACCAAGTAGCTATCCTGGTAGATTCTATCTTGTATTCTATCTATGAATACCTCTACGCCTCCATTGCATGGTGCTAAGTATTCTCCTTCCTGGTACAATGCCCTGTGGCTCCCTGATCGGTCTTCCAGATGATAATACAACGCCCTTTGGCTCCCTGGACGGTCTTCCAGACATTCCGTACCCTGAAGTTGTGGCTTAATAAGCCTTATCTCCATTTTTCCGATAATAATAATCGGTCATCAATGAAGACAATGAAATTTCCTATTTGATATAGGTCTTATCTCTCCAATATATCTCCATTAAAAATCTCAAAGCACTCATCTTCAAACTTCACCGGTTGTTTGCCACATCTCGGGCTCGAGTAAAGTTTTATGGAGAGAGTGTGGAGCTTCATTTTTACATATTGCCTATATAAATAGGTTACACACCTCCATAATGTCACCAAGGTTGCCATCGAACTTTATCGGTCATCCTTCTTGGCTTTAGGTTGGAGTCCTATCTTCTCGAGAGAAAATTCGAGCTACAAAATAATATTTCACCTATTAAAAATAATAGGGCTTAAAAATAATACTAATTCCTATAATCATGGGCTTACATATTTGCATGCCTATAATAATAGGCCTTAGCTCTGGAACATATACCTATATTAAAATATAGGTATTTCAAAATAATAATGCCTATAAATAATATAGGTCTCAAATAATATAATAATTATGCCTATTAAAATAGGACTTATAAATTATTTTCTCAACTCCACCATATTATTTACTCCTTCGACTTGCCTTCAAAATGCATTGCATTTGGTATTTTCTGGAAGAGAGAGAGAGAGAGAGCTCCAAAATGACGTTGTCCCAATGAGAGGGATTTCGAGGGCCTTTTATATGCTAAAGCGACCGCATATGGCGATCAAATACCATTTCTTCCAAATATTATCCCAACCAAATCGTTGTCCACATTGGTTGGGCTGCTATAATATCTACAGCAAAGTAAGAGGTTCAAATCCCACTCCCTATGACAACATAGGCCATTTTTATGCTACCACCAACCGCTATTCCATGTGGACGTAAAAACCCCAATGAACTACATCCACGTCGAGATATGGCCTACCACGACCACCACATGTCTTCCCATCCACACTGTTCACAGTTCCTCACTACCCGTCCATTCACGTTTCCCCCTTGTTTCGTTGTCCAACACAACACTCCCACATTCCATGTCACCAAATGGTTGGGGTGGAGTCATTTTTCCCAGCGTCGCCCGATTCTTCTTCCTTATCCATGCACATGTGGATTATCCCAATTTTATGGGGATTACAATGTGGGAAAGATTAATATAACTTTGAGACATATTGAATATGTTATGGCGTAGGCCACAATTCCCATTTTGTTAGCGGTTATAACTCAAATAACTTTCCGAGTTATTTAGATACCCAAATTCGCCCAATACAAAGCATAGCTCGATTGAATGTCAATGTCAACTCGCCATATATCTTCCAACATAGATCGATGGATAATAATTGACTCGCCATTACTTACTCAATCTCAGTCAAAAATGGAAATGAGGTGGCAAGCCACATGGTGGCCTGAGGACCCACAACATGGAAATATTTTGTCGATCGTGTACGAAGATGAAGATGATGTTGAATGATGAAGGCCAGAGGTACAAACCTAAAAACATCACATTCGGAAAATCATTCTTGTCACTACTTTGTGATTCACCAATTGACCCGATCCAACCTAAGGTTGATCTAAAATTTGAGTAGCCACCAAATGTGCATATGAACTCTATTTTTACCTTGAAATAGTCTTGAAAGATCTCGAGTCATCTTCTACACTCGTATTTATCCTAGGAGATTCAAGAAACTTGTCCTCCGTAATTTCCTATAGATTATTCACATTTTTATGTTTTACACATTTCTATTTACAAGCATATTTGACTACTTGATCGTTTTCTCCTTATAGGTATGCCATTTGAGAAATAAGTAGACAAATTGGGAAAAACAACAATGATGATGATAGTGACAAAAAAATGAAAATGGAAACACAACACTACAGGCATTTGCCTTTTCTAACCAACGTGTTCCACCCTAAGTTCACTCTTATCAATTTTCATGTGCATTTTTCATCTTTATAATATGCACTCCTCAATATTTTTATTATTTTCATTCCACACTTGAGTATAGTCCATATGAACTTCTTCTCTTACACTCTATATGGGTATCGTGCACGCATGTTTATCTACTTTATGTTATAGAGCTTTCAACTCACCAACATTAAGTGGGAAGAAATGTAGACACTAAATTATGCAATTTACACATAATTTAGTCCTGGTCTTAGACTACTACTTATAAGGTTCTCAATTGGTTAAACTAAAAATTAATCCCACCATTTGGTCATATTTGTTTTATATTTTATTTCATACTTCCCATGTATTTTCTAGCACGTACTCACCCATTTCGCAATTGGCCCGTCATTCTAGCCAAAATTCAGGATTCCCTAGCCTATCTATTGGGGTGCCCGATCCCACTTATGGGTGCCTTGGTCCCACTTATTGGGCACCCGGTCTATGCCCATCCTTTTCCTTCTTCTTTTTGGGGCTTTTATAGTCATTTTTTTGTCTTTATGTTTTCCTCAACCGGCCTTACTTTGGGATTAATTACAAAATAAGACTTGAGATCCCTTCAAATATAAATCTTATAAGACCATAATAAGGGCCCTAGCGTCACATATTACTATAACTCCTTCTAGAGCTACATCCATTGTGTCACTTACATCTATTAGTGTCATGCATCAAGGTTAGGAGATTTGCATCACACTCACCGCATAAGGAGGGATTCTATTATATTCAATGCACACATTCTACTTAAATTTTTATAGTTACTATTTCTCGCTACTTATCTTTCCATAGTAGGTCATTTTCAAGTTCATTTGATAGATGTAGCACCAAAAACATGAAGGGTTTGAAACTAAGATATGACACTCCAAAACTCAATTTTTAATCTTTTATAGTGTTGAATGCCTAGATTGTGACTAGGGCACCTGGGCACCCCAATACCTTCTCGGGTACCTCGAGATCTCAAATTCATTAGATCTACCCTTCGGAGGGTCCTTGAATGTCCGTATAAACTTCTATATTTTTTATCGACATGTTACAACTCGTAACCATCTTTGACAATCAACTAAGACATTTCCTTTCCTTCGCTTACATACTCGGGGTTTCATTTTACTTAGAATAATTAGTTACAATTATTTCATACTATTTTAGTTCATTTATACAACGTTTTAGTCCTCCTAATATAGATTAATAATTAATACCCTAATACCCCATTTAGATCACTTAGGCACCATATTTTGTTAATCACATACTTGGAAGTTTAATAATAGTAGCAAGTGGCAAGTATATCATACTTGGTAAGAAAAATCTTGGTAACACAAATTAGTTAGAGATGCATACGAGAGAAGTCTATAGAATCCCATGCTTTATAGAAGAACACGCACATGGGGTAGAATAGAAATCTGAATGAGAGCATATAGCGTGAAGACCCATGGATCAATGCATTGATCCATGTAGTGTAACAAGATACGTGATACCATGATGAAGTGTACTAAATGAGAGTGATGATTGTGATGTTGAATGATTGATGATTTCAAATTTTGTATAAAAATGATGTGTTGGGGTAGCAAGTTATTAGTTCCCAATCTAATTATGTGTGTATGTGAGACTAGAGGATTTTGACGTCCTATTGCTAAAGGAAGAGTGTATGGAGAAATATGTGTTATTCTCCAACCTTTAACTATATCCTCAAAATATCTATCTACTGTAGATGGACACAGATTAAATTTTTAGTTATTTTGGATCCAAATATTTTGATCAAATCTAATGACCCATCTAGGAGAACTATTGGAAAGAAAATGACTATTCATTGCCCCCACTCCAATGGTTTCACCGCAATGTATGTGATTGCTTCCAAGTTAGGGCATATGGAAGAAAATGTTGAATGTAGACTAACTTCCCAAGTTAGGTCATGTGGGAGGAAAAAATTAACTCCTAAGTTAGGTCATGCGGGACAATTGGGACGTCGGGACGCAGGGACGCGAAAAGCCGAAACGGCCGAAAGCAAGGAAAATCGTCAAGTTTTTGTTTCGCGCGGTTTTGGGACAGCTGGGACAAAAGTATGTGTGGGATGCGAATCGGCCGATTTGCCGACAGATAGTCCATTTCAGGTGGTTCGGAGATATTTGTCCCAGGCGATGGGATAGTTGGGACAAAAGTACGCGAGGGACGCGTGGGACGCGAAAAGGCGAAAAAGCCACAAACAGAAACAAGGAAGCCCGAATCAGCCAAAGCAGGAGATTTTCATTTGGGACAGTTGGGACAAAGGTACACGAGGGATGCGAGGGATGCAAAAAGCCAAAACGGCCGAAGGCAAAGAAGAAAAGTCAACGTTTGACCCGTGAACTTCAAACGGCCATAACTTTTGACTCTGAGCTCGATTTTACAAAATTGGACTTTCTGGAATGAGCATGACGTCCTCTACGCCAAAAACTTGTATTTCTTATTTTTAAAAAGGGTAGATATATTTAAATAAAAGAAACATATTCGGCTCAGTCGATTAATGCTCATTCCGTCAAATGACAAAACGCTGCGTAACCAAAATAGCTATCTCGCACTTAGAAGGCCATAAATTTTGCATTTATCAATGAAATCGTACAAAATTGGTACCGTTGGAATTGGTCGAGATTTTTAATAGAACGTGGCTGGGTTCATAACAGTGTTTTATTTGGTGGTTGGGAGTGCAATTAAGAGGCATGGTCATCATTCTTTCTCTGCTGCAGCACCTAGGAAAGTATGGGGAGCCTTTTGCAAGTAATATACAATCATTTTACTCAATTTAATGCCTCTTACAAGTGGTTGAAGGACAAATTTTGGGATTTCCATTTTCCCTTCTCTCTCTCTTCTCATTTTTTCTATAAATTGGAGTGTTGGGCTCATTGTAAAGAGGAGGTAGTTTTTGTAGAAAAGCTCTGCTAAAATTGCTTTGTGAAGCCAATGTGTTGCAGGCCCTTGTTGTGGACTCCTTGCATGGTGATCTAGGCCCTTATCTTGTAATAGATTGAACTATACATATCATGAAGCAATAAAATATAAGTTTGTGGATGTATCTTCCCCTGCTGTGTTTTCTTGCATTCTTCTTGCCCCTTCAACCTCTTCTTTACAAGAATATTGTGTCTATTATTATGTTCATGCAGGGATCCATTATCATTGTGTATGTTCGAGGTATTTTTGTGAATGCATTTTGCTAGATTGTGGAGAACTGTCATCACCCCTTCTAGTGTGCACTTTGCTTCTGCATCTCACGCATTTGAAAACTACTCTCACACCCTCATTTTCTGGTGTATCACCGCTTTAGTGTAGGCTTTCATTTTATGCATTCTCTCTCTCTGGCCCCTTGGAAATTTAGATTACAATAGTTAGTTTCCCCTGCATTAGAGTAGATTGTGGCAGGTAGTTTAGGAGCAAGAACCAACTTTCTCTGGAGGTCTATCTCAAGTAGCAAGTCCCACAACTTGGAGATAGTACCCATGTTATCCAATCACACAGTAAGTTCAAGTATATGCACTTATGGAAACATAAGGGTGTTGTGATTTGCTTGATACAGTTAGACCATTAAGGGTAATCGATAGAAAGTGATGAAATGTCGTATGGTGTATTAATAAATGTGTGAAAATGTAGAATGATCACATAGTGTGGTAAAGGGATTTATAGGATGACCCCAATTGTATGATCCCCTTTCGGCAAAAGGGGAAGTGATGATGAGAACTAACGTGGATCCGAAAGTAAACACGTGTTAGAAATTATATGATAGATATCACTAAAAATATTTTTAGATTGAGTGAAATAAAATGTCACAGAGAAATGTTGTGTTTGACATGCATATGATATGATGGTAGGAATAATTTTAAAGATAATTCCACATATGGGATAAAAATAAGAGTATAAATATTTGAGAAATTAGAAAAAATTGGTGACGTATATTAAATGAGAAAGGAATGTGAAGTATGACCATAGTAGAGTGAATAATGAAAAATGACTATAAATAGTAAAGTGAAAAATTTATTAGTCAGCTCATTTGTCTTTTACGTAAGTGTGAGAGTGAGATCCTAGTGTTTAAGGATGTCAAAATATGGAGAACCATGAGTTAGTCATTTTGAGATATCCTCGTGGCATCGCTATGATGACTACGTTAGTAAGAGCAATTTTTTGAAAAATGCACTTGTAGTAGTCATTTTTGGTTAATTTTAGAAATTATTATTTTATTTTTTCTAAGCATTTTTACCTTGGAAAAAGTGGTGAAGGCGCTAGTGTTCTACTCCCGAGAGTCATGAGTGTCTGCTAAGGTGCCAATGTGGAGAAAGTGTCATTTTTTTCTGATGATGTAGACATGAAATTTGATGTGTAGTGATGTTGTAAGTAATGATATGTGTATTTTTATGGTGTTCTAATTCTTTACATAATTTATTTTGGTGGTTTGTACAAGGATATCCATTAGAGGAATCTTTGTGGTGGTCGCCACATGAGTGCATTTCTCTGGCTGGATTTACCAGATGAATATTTGGAGGTTATGGACCATGCTAGCATATCGAACATAGTGAGGATGGAGGATGTGCTCCATAATATGCCTATGATGAAAAATTTGTGTGAGAGATGATGTGGAAACACTTGCATGTTTTGGTTACCTATAGGTGAGATGACATTCACATTAGAGGATGTATATCACATATTGTGATTAATTATTATTGGAGATAGGGTACAATACATGAAGGTAGAGGATTTCAAGAAATAGATGAAGGGCACTACAAGGTATTTCGTGGGTAGTAAAGTTCCTACCGAGTCTTCTATTAGCTTAGATATGATTTTGAGATTAAGAGTTCCATGTTTGTGAAATTTCATAATTGTGGTTATTGACATCAATTGCATTGGAGGGTGGTGGTGTGGGCATATTATATAAGATGTATGATATTTACCACCGAATAGAGGAGGAGAGTACTAGGTATTTGGGGTACGATGTGTGTTGGCTCACATGTATAGATATATTTACATATTTATATAGGAGGAGCACGAAGGTGGGATTAGAGTGAAAAAATTTTACATGTATGGGCCTATGATTTTATAGCACTATTGAGCTTAGTTGGTGGTCCAAGAGAAGATTTGGCGAGGCTAAACATATTTTCTAGGAGATGGGTTGGTGTGCATGGGTGGAAGATGGGTACTAACCCCTATAGATCATTGATAGATCAAATGGGATAAGAGGTAGTGATATGAAACCCATACCAAAAGTATGGAGGATGGCCATATGATGGTAAAGATATGACGAATACAAAGGATGAACTGGTTTGTGGATTAGTTTCCATGGGTGACTTAGTTATTAAAAGTGGAGAGGGTTTCTAAATATTTTTGTATATCTTTGGGATGTCTTTATCGACACTAAAATTTTCCTCCGTAATTTCTATTTCATTAATGTATGTATTAGGAATATGATGTTGTTAAGTATAATTAGTAGTAGCATCTGATAGAAGATAACGGTGCCGTCAGTACAGTGCCACCAATAATGTGGAGTATGGTAATAGTCAAAGTACAATATGAATGTTGTAAAAGTAAATATTTGTCGTAAGTGGTCCGATAATGTTAAAATGTCAAAGTTTGGGTAATTAGAGAAGTAGGGTCTACATGATTAGGAATTAGAAATATTATATTGGTAATAAAGACAAGGAGTGAGGTCATAAATATTTTGTGTATTTTATTTGTAAAAAGTCTAAAAATGTGGAACCCATGTAAAATGATAAGGTTTATCTTATCTTAACATATAAGCTTACATGTACGAGATAAGAGTTAAGGTATGGAATATGATTCGTCGAGTGGATTTCTTATCCTATCTTAGAGATAAGATGGATAAGCCTAGAAGTTCTATAAATAGAGAGGCCACCCCCTCATTTAGGATAGAAGGAAGTAGTGAGAAATATTATAGGAAGTGTGCGAAGGAAGCCATCGGTTTAAAGGTGTGTTGAAGAATCCATTAAGAGGTGTAATTGTAAAGTTTCTCCCATGATAGTCTTGGTGAAGGGCAAGTGAAGTCAATAACACTTGAAGTACCTCATGGGTGAGATTGTAACAATTTCATGTTAATATTATAATTTATTTTGATATTTTAGATTTGTCATCATTCCGTCTTATCATAGTCGATGGTATTCTTGTGTTATGTTGTTGTTTTGTTTCCAAATTACATCCACCAAACTAAAGGTTGTGCATTAGTAAATAATCATAGCACGAGGAGTTCCTAGTGAAGAATTATCATAGTGCCGGATTGGTGATGACATTTTGGTTCCGTTGCTGGGACCATTCCTCGTTGGTGGATTTTCTGGAGAGATATTCCCACTTAGTCAAAAATCAATTAGAGGGTAACCTTTTTTTCTTGTGCGTAGTAGTTACCATGGTAAAGTCATTTTGCCATGAATAGTAGTTACCATGGTAAAGTCATTTTTTGGAATAGTATTTACCGCATATAACTTCACTTTTTACCGTGAATAGTATTTACCACAGAAACTTTACTTTTTACCGTGAATAGTGTTTACCACAGTAAAGTCGGTTTTTACATGATAAGTCAAGTTTTACCATAGTTTACCATGGTCATTTCTATTTTCTTTGTAAAAGGTGTAAAGTCACTTTCTAGTATAGTGAGTCCAATTATTTGTACACATAAGTCTTGTTGATTGTACTTGTGAGTTGGTATTTCACGGTGGTTACTTTTGAAAATGGGAAAGATTCCTATTTTTTCAGCTCAATCTAATGAAGATGCTTCTTCTTTCATTCAAGAGTTTAAGCGATCTTGTATTTGTAATGGCCTTATAAGAAGGGAACAATGGACTGAATTTTTCCTACCTTTTTGGATAATTCGAGCACTTAGGTGGTTTGAAACACTAGGTGATAATGTGAAAAATTCATGGATTTATTAAGCGAAAGTTTTCTTGAAGAATTTGGTGAACAACGAAATATGCGAGATCTCATGAGCGAGATCACAAAGCTATCCCAAGGAGAGAAGGAGAAGATAAGGGATTATCATGCTCGTGTTCTAGAGCTAAGGAGGAAGCTCGATGCCCAGATCCGGAAGGAAGGACTAGCGGATGGGTTGATGAATGGCGTGGATAATCTCCTCTGTAAGAACTTCATTCTTGGGATGAAGCCAGAGATCAGACAACGAGTGAAGTATGACCACCCAGCTACCATTGAACAAGCAAAGGAGATTGCAAGAAGGCAAGAAGAAAGCATGGAAGAGGAGCCCAAAGAAATTGTTGCTAAAGTAGAGACTACACCAACACCTTTGGTCAGAATCCATAACCACTCCCGGTGAGCACAAATATTTCTCCTAGTACATCTCCGAGTATGAAGATCTGCTCAAAAAGATGGGTCGATTAACTATTAATCTTCTTGAGGAAAGGAATTTAGTTCTCGGGGAGGAGATAGAGGTCAAAAAGAAATATTTCTGAAGTTGTTTGTTATGGTTGTTATAAAAAGGGTCATTATAAGTATAATTGTCAGATAGAGCTTCTACATCGGTAAAGGAGATAATGATAAAGGAAAAGCACTGTGAATTCTTTTTTAGTAGATAAGAGTAGAAATAATGAAGTAGATGTGTTTGTAACAAAAAGAAAGAAAGAAAAAGATAATCAAGATGGAAATGATCCTAAGAAGATGAAAGGAGAAACTAATAAGAAACATAGGAGAAGAAAGTTGGGTGTGCGGGATTTTCTAATTTCACGGGGGCAAGGACCATACTCCATCTTGGAAGATCTATCCAAAAGGCTGTAAATATTACATATGGTCAACTCTTGGCTATGTCTTGGAGAAGAGGCGGGAGTTGCGAAGTGGACTTAATGCTCAGCGAAGAAAGGAGGTTGAGGTCCCTGTTTTGGAGAGAGGTAGATCCTATGCTCCACTGGTGAGGTATTATGTAATGGTATTTCAATTCATGATGTCTTAGTTGATGGAGGTGCTGCAATTAATGTAATGACCGAGTCTGTAATGAATATGTTGGGTTTAAAAATTGATCACCCTTCAACACTTATGTTAAGGTCATTAAATAAAGGAAAAACTAAACCAGAAGGTGTAGTTTCAAATGTGGCAATATCTGTTATGGGTGTGGTATGTGTGGTAGAATTTTAGGTGATGAAAAATGGTATTGTTGCGTACCCAATGTTGTTGGGAAGACCATGGCTAAGGAGAGTTCATGCAAGAAACTACTGGAATGAAGGTTTCATGACACTTGGACGTAGTAGAGAGGGTGAAGATAAACGTGATCCCTCGACATCATAAGCAGAACACTTTGTGGATTCAAGTGATGGCTGATGATTGGACATCCTCTGATTACTCTAGTACCGGTGAAGTGGACACTTTGAAGATGAATAAAGCAAGGTGGATGTTTGGTCATGGATATCCTTCCGAGTCACACCAACTCATGACCCCATAAAATTATACGAAGAAGAAGTTGATGATCATCTCCAACAAATAAAGATTGGTGATCTTTGTGTGATGGAGAGTGAGGAGGAATCCTACATCCATCTCTTTTGAAGGTACATACACCTATTCACTTTTGATTACAAGGAACTCCGTCAAGTAAGTTGGGTAGAACATTTTATTGAGTGGTAGATGGTGCTTAAGCCCATAAAGCAAATGCCATATAGAATGAATCCTAATTTTTCCAAGATTGTAAAGAAGAAATAGATAAGTTGCTTGATGCGGGATTCATATTTGTTGTGGAGAATTCAAAATGGGTTTCTCCCATTGTGATCTCAATAAAAAAGAATGGGAAGCTACACATTTGTGTTGATTACGGGGAAGCTCAATAAGGCAACAAAGAAGGATCATTACCCTCTTCCATTTTGAGATCAGATCTTGGATGAAGTAGCTGGCGGGAGTGCTATAGTTTTCTTTGATGGATATAGCGGCTACAACCAAGTTCATATAGAGAGAAAGATCGGTGAAGACCACGTTCACCACTCCTTGGGAATGTTTGCTTATAGAGTTATGCCTTTTGGGTTATGTAATGCTCGCAACATTCCAGTGTTTGATGAATAGGGTGTTCGAACCTTGTATTGGGACCTTCATCGAGTATTTACGGATGATTTTTGCATCTATGGGAGCAAGTTGGACCACTTGCACCAAATGGAGATAACATTTCAAAGGTTAGATGAAGCACAAGCCTCACTAAACCCTAAAAGTGTGTCTTTGGATGTTCTAAAGGTGTTTTGTTAGGGCATGTTGTATCCGAGAGATGGTATTGGTGCGATCACGATAAAGTTTCAAAAATCAAAGATTTACCATTTCCTCTTAATAGAAGTAAGTTGAGATCATTTTTAGGCCATGTGGGTTACTATAGAAGGTTCATCAAGAATTTCTCAAAGATTGCATAGCCACTAACCCAGTTCTTGAAGAAGGATGTTACTTATGAACCAGGAAATAAGGCGCATGAAGCTTTTGGAAAATTGAAGGAAGCCCTGGTGTCTTCACCTATTTTGAAGAATCCAGATTGGAGCAAGCCATTCATTGTGTACACTGATGCCTCAGATGCAGCACTAGGAAGTACTTTGAGCCAAAAGGATGAAAATGGGAATGAACATCCAATTTACTTTGGGAGCAGACAAATGAGCAGTGCTGAGGTAAATTATACTGTAACTGAAAAAGAGGCTCTGGCTATCATTTTTGCTGTAAAGAAGTTTAGAAATTACTTGCTAGGGAAAAAATTTCTAGTTGTAACAGATCATCAGGCTCTAAAATATATTGTAAATAAGCCTAACCCATCAGGGAGGATAGCAAGATGGATAATTTTGCTACAAGAATTTGAATTTGATATTATAGATAGGCCAGGAAAGAAGCATGTCAATGCAGATGCACTCTCTCGAGCCTATGATGGTTTAGGATCATCTTGTGATGATGATGATTTCCCCGATGCAACATTGTTCTCCCTTGACACAATCCCTAGTGAATACATAGATATTTGGAATTATCTGAATGAATTCAAGTTTCCTGATGGTGCCAATGCAAAGACTAAGAGAAACATTACTCAAGCCGAGTCATCCATATTTTATTTTACATGGAGTATTATTTCGAATAGGACACGATGGATAGTACAAGAGGCGAGTTGGACGTGATCAAGGAAGGAACTGCTAGAAGAATTCCACAATGGTACATGTGGAGGGCACTTCTCTGGACAACTCACAACAAGAAGGATCTTGGATGCAGGTTATCACTGGCCAACTCTTTTTAAAGATTGTTATAATTATTGTAAGCCATGTGATATTTGTCAAACACATGGTAGCCGTAAGACTTCATCTGCTCCATTATGTCCTATTCTTCCCCTTGGTCCCTTTGAAAAGTGGGAATAGACATTGTAGGTCCACTTCCAACTACATCATGCCAAAATAAGTATATTGTAGTTGCCACAGATTATTTAACCAAGTGGGTTGAAGCTAGGCCATTGAAAACAAATTCCATGGATGAAGTGGCAAGGTTCATGTATGAACGCATTGTCACCAGATTTGGTTGCCCATTAGAAATTGTAACAGATCAAGGAAGCCACTTCATTAATGAGGTGGTAGAAGCCCTAGTCAATAAGTTTTCTATTAAGCACAGGAAGGCAACAACATACAAGCCAAGCACAAATGGACAGGTGGAACGAACAAATTTTGTGTTGTGTCAAATTCTAGCAAAAGATGCAGCCTTGCAAGTACATAAATGGGATAAAAGGATTCATGCAGCATTGTGGGCATATAGGGCAACATCAAAGTCAGCAACAGGATACTCCCCATTTTAGTTGGCCTATGGCATTGATCTAGTTCTTCCTATTGAGTTTGATATTCCCACTGTGAGAGTTATGAAAAATGAAAGGATGGATGAAAGTGATTCAGTAAAAGAAAGGTTGGTACATCTTCATTTGCTGGAGGAAATGAGAGAAATAGCAAAGGATACAAGCCATAAGAAGAAAATGAAGCAGAAGGAATACTTTGATCAAAAGATCCGGTGGTCTCCATTTCATGTGAATGACTTGGTTCTAGTATATGATTCAGATACAAAAAAAAGAAACGAGAGAAAATTTCTTCCAAAATGGATGGGGCCCTACAAAATAGCAGTTGTGCATGAAAATGGTACGTACCGACTGGAGGAATTGAATGGCACTCCCATTACAAAATGGGTCAATCACGACAAGTTGAAGATTTTCCAAGCACCAAAATAGTCTACTCCGAGGAAGGAGTAGAAGCTAGGAAGGGGAAGATGTCGACACTAAAAATTTCCTCCGTAATTTCTATTTCATTAATGTATGTATTAGGAATAGGATGTTGTTAAGTATAATTAGTAGTAGCGTTTGATAGACGATAACGGCACCATCAGTACGGTGCCGCTAATAATGTGGAGTATGGTACAGTCAAAGTACAATAGGAATGTTGTAAAAAGTAAATATTTTTCATAAGTGGTCCGGTAATGTTAAAATGTCAAAGTTTGGGTAATTAGAGAAGTAGGGTCTACGTGATTAGGAATTAGAAATATTATATTGGTAATAAAGACAAGGAGTGAGGTCATAAATATTTTGTGTATTTTATTTGTAAAAATTCTAAAAATGTGGAACCCATGTAAAATGATAAGGTTTATCTTATCTTAACAAATAATCTTACATGTACTGAGATAAGAGTTAAGGTATGGAATATGATTCGTTAGAGTGGATTTCTTATCCTATCTTAGAGATAAGATGGATAAGCTGGAAGTTCTATAAATAGAGGCCACCCCCTCATTTAGGATAGAAGGAAGTAGTGAGAAATATTGTAGGAAGTGTGCGAAGGAAGCCATCAGTTTAAAGGTGTGTTGAAGAAGCCATTAAGAGGTGTAATTTTAAAGTTTCTCCCATAGTCTTGGTGAAAGGCAAGTGAAGTCAATAACACTTGAAGTACCTCATGGGTGAGATTATGTGATTTCATGTTAATATTATAATTTATTTTAATATTTCAGATTTGTCATCATTCTGTCTTATCATAGTCGATGGTATTCTTGTGTTATGTTGTTGTTTTGTTTCAGATTACATCCACCAAACTAGAGGTTGTGCATTAGTAAATAATCATAGCGGGAGGAGTTCCGATGATAATTATCATAGTGCCGGATTGGTGATGATCGTGCCCAAAGAGCCATATGTATGGGTTAGAGATGATAGATAATTGAAGAGTGTTGGACCTATCTTGGGGTGTATAGGAGATTATCTAGTAGCTCGAGGATAGATGAGGTTGATGCGGTAATAGAGACGATAGACGCAGATTATATGGGGTGTACGGAGGAATATCGTGTATTTTTGGAAGAGAATCAATGGGCGTTTTGTTTTCAGTGTTTGCAGATGTGGAAGGATTACCATATATCATATCCAATATACTTAATGTATGTCATCATCCCGACACTCCTAATGGTGTAGTTAGTTCCATTGAAAAGAGATGACCTAGTCATGGATAGACAAGTTTGTGCTTTATTATTGTCCATATTTTGTGTAAGAAGGATCTCATTCAAGTGGTTAGAATTTCTTCAAAAGGTACCTACTACAATAAAAATTTATAAACACTTAGGAACTGAGATGGGAGGGGTGAATTATTTCCTTTTACAAATTCTAAAAATCAAATTAAGTTATTAATATAACATTCATTCATCATCCTTTTAAAATAATGAACTGAAAAAACCATGCAATCATAGTGAGATAAAGAACAAACACATGAGGACACATGAATTTAAGGTGGGAAACCAAATAAGGAGAAAACTCATTGAAATAAGAGAATGATAAGGGACAAATGTCTTATAACAATTATAATGATTTCTTGTGTGATGAGCACCCACTCCGGTCAACGGTAAAAACCTACTCGATAATTTTTCAAGTGCCTATTTGTAAAGCAAGCACCCACTCTCAAATTTATGAAAAACAACACATACTTTTAATTAAATAAATTGATCACCTTCATCACTTATTTTCTTACATTAACACATTTCAATCATTTTTGAGATCTTCACTTCTTTTGTTCATATCTCTATAAATCAACACACTTTCACAACTCTTTGTATAACAAGCAAGATTCAAACTCCATGGACAATATTTATACCCAAGGATACCTCTATTTTATGTATCTTACACTTCACATTATATGACTTCCTTCTCCTTTCAACATTAATAAAGGAGACAAAACGACATGACACAACCTGCCATAAAGGAAATCAGTTCCTCTATCTTATCAAAATCAAAATCACTTCCTCATCTCTACTTTCATAATCGCTTATGCACCTATAGGAGACAATAATTATACTTTAACATATTGATAATCAGTAACATGCTCAAGAACATTGGATATATCTTTGTAGATGTTTAAAATGGTGGCTAAAGTAGTTTTTGTCTTCTAATGTTATGAGTAAATTTTTGTCTTCTAATAACTTTTGATGTTAATCCAACTATCATATTCTTTTGTGAACATTGTGGGACCTCTGTTATTTACTTCCATCAACTTACTAGGTCTTTTAACTCACCATTTTTATCACAAGTATTCATTTGAGTTCCTAGGTAAGCTAGGACTAATACCTTAAAAATATAGTTTGCAACATGGATATCGATAACAAAATTTTAGACATTACCACTTTTCCAAAATAGGCAATAGAAGTTATTAGGAATTATACTAACTCTTTGCCTATTTTTTGTGGTGTGTGTTATGATATGAAGGTATTTATCAAATCCATATTAAGACCATGTTCATAGAGGTCAAAAGGTCTCAAGAACTAGTTTTAGTTTAAGATGCCTCCATCCATTAAAAAAAAAATCATACTTTACAATCATTTTGAATATTTCATGATCAATATGGCACACCATATCAAACACTCATATGCCTAGGTTATTTAGAGAAAAATCCATTTGAGGATGAGGTTCAGACCACCATCTTGAGACACCTAGTTGAGTAGACTAGGCCAATATGTTATAGCTATACCAACACACCAGTAAGTAATTATATGGGCTCTAAAATGTTTCAATATGTCTGTAGAGAGTGTCCATAAACTTCTTATACTTCAGTCAACATCATTTACCAAAGAAATATTCCAACCTACAATGATTGGTTAATACATGAATAAGCTTCTAGGGGTAGGAAGTAGAAATACATATTTATATAATATTTTTATAACACAACTTACTTAGAAAACATTGTGAGAATTTATAGGGAACTATGAGCTATTTGGATCAATAAGACTTTCTTCATGAAACATCTAGCACACACATTTACCTAAAACTTCATCAAAACCAATGATTTGTGTATCTTATGGTCCTACCTGTAGCTGAAAAATTTGTTTTTCTTGACCCTTGTAGATTCCTTTGATTTCCATAGACATTAAAATATCTTTTACAATAAATTTTTCAGCCATAAGTTTCTCATTTATCCTAATACTCAAGATGAGGGTTCTGGATGGTTTGAAACCAGTTCAAAATTTTTTAATACAAATCTCTTATTTCATAGGAATTTGATCTCATACCTTTTACATTAGATTGCTATTCCAATATTCTATAAAATGGTTTATTAATATTTATCCTAATAATCCCTGTTAATTTAGAAAAAATGATAAGAAGTTGAGATGTTCGGTTGCGATTCTCAAAAACCGAGTCTTGAAAAATGTAACTCCACATTCTTAATTGTCACTTCTTGTCCTTGAAAACTTTCTCACACCATGATAACTAATACCTAAAACATATCCCATTGTTAATTTATCATGAGGCACTCTCAAATTTATTTTCCCATGTCATTTCCCCGTGAGTATTAGGCATGCATTGAACATTGCATTTACACTTGACCAACTTTAGGATCTGAATCCTTGGTTTATGTTGTTTTTCATTTACATATGGATTGTAAAATTATTCTACACACATCATCAATTTATAATATCCTTATCAAACTTAGAAACCATCATACACCAAGACCTAGTAGGAGTAGGAATTTAAATTATACTTAGTTTATCTTGATTCCACAATATAGAACCAAGTCTAACTATTGACCATTTTCTTCACTTATTTGAAAGGGTAAAAATATTTCACTATTGCTTAGTTTTTACATATTAGAGGAGGACATAAAATCAAATCAAGTATCTTAAATATTGTTCTAGAATGTCATGCCTCATAGATGTAATCATCCAAGTTATTTCCTTAATCAAGAATGTGAATAAAAATTAAAGACCAATGTAGGTTATTGATGAAGGTGGGAAGGAAACATATATCAGAAATGGAATATATACACTACAATCAAGTTTCACATTTGAAGTGATAAGGTGCAATGTAGTTTACAATCAGTTGTGTTGACTTGTGTTTTGATTGATTCAATCAAGTTACAATTAATTCATTCTCTTATGATTATAGGAAATTAATTTTTTTTTTGAGTTTTAAATGGTTATCTTAAAATCATATTAATGAAAATAAATGCAAAGGAAAAATGTACAACTCATCACATTAAGTAATTGTAATTTATTTATAAAAAAGAGTACAATGATCCCACACAAGTAATGGGATATGGCTAGCAATGGAAAAGAAACACATATAAATATAAATCAGAAAATATAAGAGGTAAGAAACCCATCATTTATTGATTCAAATGCCACTTCAAGTATCCTTTATATTTCTCTAGGTAGTTGCTCCATTGTATCTGTAAAACATGATTAGAGTATGTTATATCTCGGGTCTCTAACTTCTTATCTTACAAGTTTTATATACATATGAATCATCAAAAATAAAGTACATGTAAACAAAATGGATACCAAAGAAAATATAAAAATAAAACATTCTCATCCATGCAAATAAAAGTGATGTTCAAGCATATATTACAATGCAAAAGATGTTGATAAATAAGATTCAACCATACAAGGTGCTACAATGCATATTTGAGGAAACAGAATAAGGATTTCTTTATACAATGTATAAAAGTAAGAAAAACTTTGAATTTAGGAAAAAAAGACATCTACAGTAGATTAGATTGCATAAGAAGCTACAAATTTAAACTCGAATGGAATTTTAAAAGCTAAGAGAATACCTTCATCAACATTGCTCAAAATTGGAATCATCTCATTAAGCTACAACCATATGAAGATATCATGAAGCATTAATGAAATGGTAGGATAAGTTAACAAATCTTCATCAAGTATTCATAAAAGGAAGTGTAGTGCCCACTTCCCTTTGAATTTTTTTCTTTGATTTCAATACTGTAGACTACACTTATGGACATTTTATAGATTTTTGATTTAGCATGATACTAAATGTTAGATATGTTGAATCTGTTGTTTATTTCGATTCATATATGATGCATGTGGATTGTTAGAGACATTTTATATTGATGTTGATACATTGT
Source organism: Taxus wallichiana var. yunnanensis (assembly GCA_018340775.1). Lineage (NCBI taxonomy): Eukaryota > Viridiplantae > Streptophyta > Pinopsida > Cupressales > Taxaceae > Taxus > Taxus wallichiana. The sequence goes on from CM031240.1 coordinate 267,435,678, forward strand.
GGACATGGTTATTTATATACATATTCTGACATGTGATATACTTTCTTCACCATGAGTAGGTGTTGATAATTGAATTAATGTTGTGATAATTTTGACATGGGTGAAACATTGGATAGAAATGTTACTAGAAATTTGTAAATGATATTGTAATTTCCTAGGTGATATTTGATTCGTATATAGATGATTTTTGGATTTATATGGTATATTTTATCATAGATGTCAATAATGTGGACACGAGACCAAAGGAGGAATTTTGGTATTTTTTAGGTAAAATTATTCACAACAAAAATCAGGGGGATTGGAGACCAACGACATTTGAATTCTAGATGAATTCAACAAGGGTCACCATGGAAACATGTTATTGTTTGTGTGTGTTAGGATTATTTGGCCAGGAGGAAATTGTGACCAAGGGGGTCATGTATTGCCTTTTATTAGTTCCTTTAATTGATGATAGTATGTGGTTCTTTTAGCTATGTAATTTACTTGTTTTAATTATTTAGATTTTTTGGTATGTTTTGCCCCTTTATCTTAAGGGGCTGAAGTGTCTTATTAATTAAATAAATCTTGTCCTAAACTAATTATAGATGTGACCAAAGGAAGGTCATTTATTAGACTTGATTTTCTCTCTTGGAGTTTGTGTTATGTGTTGAATTCTTGAGATATTGAGTGTTGTACACTCTACCCTTCATGGGAAACTCGAATTTGTCCTTAAGGGCTAATTTTAAAGGCTTTGGTACAAGTTAAACTTGTCTTGAACCTTTTAAATTACTATAAAAACCCTACCTATGAGTTGGGGGTCAAAATTAGACCCCATTAGGTTTTTTGGGAATATAAGAACGGAAATGCTTATTGCACTTTCTTTCAAGTAATAAAGTTTTTCCTTAGGGAGTATGGGCTTAGATTGTTTGTGTAAGTAACTTGTCATTCCTCTCACCCACCAATTTATGGTGCATTGGGGTTGAGGATGAGTGATGTGTCATCTTACATGGATCCACCTCATCCTCCTTTCTTCCTTTTTTATTTATTGAATTTATTTTTCTTGTTTTGGGGTTACTTCATTATTTTGTGCTCAGGTATTTTGAAGAGTTGAAGAATTGTTGAGAGTTCTTGTGGATTGTTGGAGCTTGTGGATGCTTTCTTTGTTTTGAGGATCTTGGAGACTTACTCTTGGAACAAGCTCTATTATGAAAAGGTAGGAGATTTACCTTACTTATGTTATGCTTTATTTTGTGTTTACATGCTTCGTTGAGTATTGTTTTCTTTGTAATGTTTGTTGGGTCCAGGTAGAATTCTCGAGTTTGGAGTAAGATGATACCATGGGGAGATTTCATGTAGGGAGGCATAAGATTTTACCATTTTGTTTTGAGGGATTTTGGGTTGGGTTCCCTACCTTGTACATAAAATACATATATTTCTTTCATGTTTCTTTTATAAGGGAGGCATAAGAGATTGAGGGAGGCATATGAGTATGTGGGAGGTATAAGTGGTACTTGAGGTAGGCATAAGAGCATGTAGGGGATTTGAGATTTTCATTGGAGGATTTAATGTGGGAACCCATTCCCATTGAGAGGCATAAGTGGCCTCCCCATAGGTCTTGCTCCTTTGGCTTTAATTTTAATCCTTGTTTTTGTTGTTTTGTTGTTCTTATTTCTTCCGTTATAATGATTTTTTAATGTGGTTTAAATGATTGTGAAATATATGTTTGTGTTATGGAATATTTTTGTTTCCATGTGCTGTAATTATCTTCCTTTGTAATGTGGTTGGGGCTCGGGAGTTAATGGAAATGATGGCTTCTCCTCGTCATTGGATATCTTGGTTTAGTGGAGAGCGTTTACTCTCCCCCAATTTGTTGAGAATCAAACAAATCTTGGAGGTGCTATCTTGTTGGAGTTGTGATGCTTGAAATTTTCTTGGAGACCTTGTGAAACTTTCTTTGTGTTATTCCTACTTAGATTGGAGAAACTTGTAATATTGTATTCTATTATTAGCTTTATTCTTGTATGGTTTCGAATTTAAGTGGAGGACATTGTATTGAACTTGTGAAGTAAAATTGCATTTCATAGTTGGTTATGAAAGTTATATTATATATTGAAAAAGAGAAGAAAGATTTATGTTATAAAGTTAGTATTGTGAAATAGAAAATAAAGTAATTCCCTTTATTTGGATTTTGGTTGTTGTGTGAAAGGAAGTTATTTGTTTCAAAAGAAATGGGTTATACTCAATGGAAAAATTGAAAGTTTACTTTAATTCTGAAGTTATTTTATTGTAAATTGAAAATAAGGAAATATAGAAGTTGTAAGATGTTAAAATGCATGAATAGTAAACTTGAATGTAAAAGAAATTTGTTGTAGTTATTTTGGATATTTGAGTTGTAGTCAAAATGAAAGTCAGCAACAAGTTTGAAATAAGGATTTGTTGCATTTTGTATTAGAAAAATAACAATGTGGAAGTAGATATAAATCCTTTAATTTTGCTCTTAGAATTCAAAGAAAATTAGTTGAACAAAATGGAATAGATCTTGTAGTTATTATTGTTACTATTAGTTTTCAAAATGCTTAAAATGAGTAATTTTTTTACTAACAAATGAACTAATGAAATGAAATCCCAAAATTGAAAACTTGAGGAGTATAAAATCAAGATCATAATGTATTTTAGAACTTTGTAGTAAAATTTGGTTTTGTGGAAATCTCTGATTTTAAGTTCTATTTCTAAGAAAAGGATAGCCTGCATGGCAGAGCAAGTGGTCCCGTAACCACCGCTTAGGCTAAGGTGGTGGTTTCAAAACCACTACTTAGTAGGGCGGTGGTCTATCATTTATCACCTAGGTAGGATGACGGTCACATGAATATCGCTCTGCTCTAGGTGGTGGTTATGTCTCTTAAGACAAAACTCCTCGGATCCGGGCTCGTGAAAAATTTAATTAGATCATACCATTTTATAAGTTATAAAATTTGACTCATAACTACCAAAGACGCAAACAATGAATAATCCTATGGATTTGAATAATAAAACATACAAATGGAATATTTAAAACATATCTCTTCATATATAACAATGTGGGTAGGGTTTTCCCAAATCGAAAACCCCAAATACACTTAATTTTGAAACTAAACCAGATTAGGAAAGGAAACTCCTCCCAATCCTTGCATGGAAGTAATAACAACAATAAAACTACAACTAAACTAATCTTAACTAAGTCTCCTTCTATAATCCTCCATACTTATTCATGTTTTGTTCCCATGACTTCCTCCTCTCCAACCTGAAATTTTTAACAAAAGAAATAGACTAAATGAGGAGAATAAAATGAAGGAAAGGTTTTAATAGAAATTCATAAGGAAATTTAGGGCTAGTTTGGAACCCTAGGATCTAGTGGCCAAGATTGTTTTTATCTAAGGGTGGGGATTTCACCCTTCTTTTGTTTGGTGGAAATTTAATTTAAATGCTTTAATGTGTTACCTTTATCTAGACCAAGTCTATCAATCTCAAATTAGAGTTTAGTGATGTACGTTAAATTAATGAACACAAAGGGTCAAACACCCTTGTAACCTTTTTATAACTTAAACAAAAAAAAAATTGTCATAATTTTTTGGTTAAGTGTTAGGTTGTAGTGAGCTCTTAGAACATCATTTTTGCAGGTGCTACACTTGGTATCAGAGCCATGGGTTGAAATCTTGGACCTTTGGGAACACTTAGAAAACATGAAATATGAACATTTAACCTATCGCAAAATTGGTTTCTTTTAACCTAGAAAGCCACAATGTTTGATAATTGTATAATTAGGAAACATAGAAAACTAAAACAAGACCTAGAAAAATGAACTAACTCTCACCTTAATCTATACAAGAGGTGCAGATTTGACGAGGGTATCTTAACATAGACCTAGATATACCACCTCTAGAGAAGGTCAGAAGCAGCGATTCTACCTTAGATTCTACAAATGCTTCAAGTTGTGAATGTCGATATACATGGAGGGTCCCTAGGAGGATGACCTGCTAGATAGGATATGGAGCCATCAGTTGAGGCTAGGGAATCTCCTCGATACAACAAGGAGCATTGGGTAGAGAATTTTCATGTGGAGTCACCAAGGAAGAGTCACCACAGAGAGGGCATGGAGATAGGATTTTAGGACATAGGGACAGATCTCGGAGCCCTAGACAGAGGGAGGAGCACGTAGAGAGACCTAGGGCTTATCATCCATCGATGTAGACCATATCGGGAGATGTTGAAGCTATGGCCATCTCACTATACTAGTGATACAAGAGGTTTTTAGGTAGAGGACCGGTTAATGAGATTGAGCGGATGCTTTAAGCTCTGCCCTTTTATTGAAGCAACATGAAAGATCATGTTCTAATCCACCTTATGAGGGATGGAGCAGAAGTATGGTGGAGGACTGAGGAGTAGAAACTCCATGTTGACTCAGAGACATTTACCCGAGAGCATTTTAAGGAGTGTTTCTGGAGAAGGTACTTTCCCCTGAATGTTTATTCAAAGAATGGATATACCAGTTTCACGATCTTTTCTAGGCATCTATGACCATAACTGAGTATGAGAGTTTATTTCTAGACCTACTTCAGTATGTCGACTACATGTAGGATGAGAAGGTATGGATTCATAGGTTTATTCGAGGCCTAAATTTGGATTTGGGTGGTGCAGTACACATTAACTGCCCACAGACATTAGTTGAGGTCGTGGAGAAGGCCTTACAGAGGAGACATGGGGAAAGACATATTAGGATAGAGATAGAATTTGGAGCCATATCCAGTAGATGTAAAATAATAGATCGAGGGGGTTAATTCCTCTTCGTCATGGTAGACAAAGTCCTGGGAAAGTCTTCCTTGAGCCACCTCACAGAAGAATAGCAGACTCACCCACCTTGCTGCAGATCTCCTTAGAGATTCAAACACGAGAGGGGGAAGAGTATGGGGCCTCCTCCTAGGGGTCCCATCAAGACACATAGAGTATAAAGAACTCATTCATGAAGAGATCGTAAGTAGATACCTCACAGATATATGGCGGGTCATCAAGATCCACATCACAAACATCTAGAGTATCGGATGGGGCTATATCCCACTGGAGAGGACTAGGAACTGTTATGGTTATGGTGTTACTAGACACCATTAGAGAGAGTGCCCACATAACCCTAGAAACAAGGGTAAGACGTAGATCTCAGAGCCTACTATTAGAGATATGGCACGGAGTCATCGGATCTATGCAATGGTTGACAACTGCCAAGCTGAGCACCAGAGTACCATGATAGAGATGAAAGGTAGTATTGGTGGTATTTTCGCCTCTATATTATTTGATTCTAGTTCATATGATTCTTTTATTACACCATCCTTAGTAGAGCATTGCAGGCTAGTGGCAGTTAGGTAAGGTCATAGTTGGGACATTAAGATGGCTGGGAGCCAAAGTTTATGTAGAATCCTTAGTTAAGGAGTGCGTAGTGGATTTGGGACCCTTCACCACTACCTTGGACCTTCATATCCTTCATTGGGGTTGTTATAGTGTCATCTTGGAGGTGGACTAGTTATCTACAAATAGAGCTAGAGTGGATCTGTTACCATAAGACTATCACTTGTACACATGATCTAGAAGTGGGGTAAGTGATAACAGGGGTTAGAAGATCCGTTTATATTTTCACCATCTTTGCTATGTATCTTAAATGGTGTGTCCGACGAGGTTGCCATATGTATGTTGTTACGGTTAGTGACAGATTTGAGGATGAGTCTAGTGAACCATCCCATCCGGAGGGATTTTTCTTATGTTTTTTAGGGAAGCTCTTTGGGGTTACCTTCCCCACATGAGATAGATTTTCACATAGATCTTGTTCGGGTGTAGAGCCTATCTCACGAGTACCTTATCGAATGACTACTCTTGAGCTATGTGATCTCAAGTTGCAACTTGAGGGCCTTCGGAGAAATTCCTAATCCATCCGGTGTATCCCCTTGGGATGCACCGATGATCTTTGTGAAGAAGTAGGATCGATCTCTGCGGGTTGTGTATTGATTACCACTAACTAAACAAAGTAACGATCAAGAATCATTACCCCTTTCCACACATTGATAATTTATTTAGTTAGATGAAGGGGGATACAGGTTTAGTCCAAGATAGATCTTAAGTCGTGGTATCATCTTCTCAGATCATAGAGACATATATTCATAAGACCACCTTCCATATAAGGTATGGCCACTACGAGTTCATAGTGGTGCCTTTTGGTCCGATAAATTCCCCGCATTGTTCATGAGCTTGATGAATGGGGTATTCTAGAATTTTCTTGATCACTTCATGCTCATCTTTCTTGATGACATTTTTATTTACTCACGTACGGATGAGGAGCACAAGGAGTACCTTTTCCAGGTTCCTTAGTGTCTTCAAGATAAGCATCTTTACTAGAAACTAGAGAAGTGTACGTTCTTTCAGAGAGAGGTGCACTATTTAGGCCACATCATTTATGGAGAAGGTGTCGCAGCTTAATCCTTCAAATATTTGAGCTGTCATGGATTGGAAAGTGCCCTTTGGTGTGAAAGAGGTGCACAACTTCATGGGTTTAGTAGGTTATTACGGGGGAGATTCGTGTAGGAATTTTCTCATATTATGCACCCCATCACTTCCCTTTAGATAGATGTGAGCAGGACTTAACACTAAAGGAACGCCTCACAATAGTTGCCTATTCTAGAAGTTCCAGATCCTCAAGGTGAGTTCTACGTTTACATAGATGCTTCTTTGGCAGCACTTGGAGGTGTGTTGAAGCATGAGGGCAGAGTAGTTTCTTTTGAGTCTCACAAACTCAAGGATTATGATATCAATTATCCGACTCATGATCTTGAGCTTGCAGCATTTTTGCATGCCTTGGTGTGGTGGAGACATTTCTTTCTTGGCCGGAGATTTACACTCATGACTAATCACTTGAGTCTTCACCACCTCTACATGCAACCTAATCTCAATGCTCATCATTGGCGTAGGGATGTAGTCACTTTGTGAGTACGATATGGACATAGAGCATGTGAACGGGAAGGAGAACATGGTTGCATATTCCTTGAGTAGATGGAGACATGTGACGATGGCTACTTCAATAGTTAAAGATTTGTGGAGTATGATTTTTTAGCAGATTCCTCATGACAACTTCTACCTTGCAGCCAGAGTAGACATTGAGTCTTTGAGGCCCCTTGAGGGGGTATTGGATGTATTTTAATTAGAGGAGATGGTTTTCTCAGAAAAAAATGTTGGATATATTTTCCTAGAGATGGATGCTTGAGATAGTCATTTTGACGGAGGCTCATCATGCACCATATTCAGCCCATTCTTGGGTGAAGAATATGCATGCCACTTGAGACATTTATACCATTGGAGATCAATTTAGAGAGACATGTCTCAGTTTGTGTCACACTATTTAGAGTGTTAAAGGGTGAAGGTCGAGCATCGACATCTAGCTAGCTTTATTTTTCCCCACGCCATACCAGAGTGGAAGTGGAACACCATTTCCATAGACTTCATTGTTGGGTTACCGACGTCGAGATACCATCATGATGCCATCATGGCCCTAATGGATGAATTGATGAAAGTAACCCATTTTTATTTAGTGAAGACAAACTATACAGCTAGTGTAGTGGATTGGGTATATCTTGATGAGATCATCAGATTACATGGGATTTCACGAGAAGATCATTTGTGACCATGATCATTTGTACACTTCTCACTTCGAACCACAATGCAACATGCTCTCGGGACAAGGATCATTTTTAGCATGGCATATCACCCTAAGATAGATGGAAAAACTAAACAGTGATTCAGATCTTGGAAAACATGCTTAGGATGTATGTTACGGATCACCGGTCTAGATGGGACGAGTATCTCGTACTTGGTGGAGTTTTCCTACACTAATAGTTTTCAAAGTTTGATAGGCATGTCTCCTTTTCAGGAAATTTATGGCAGAGAGTGCAAGACACCTCTTAGTTGGGAAAGGTTAGAGGAAATATTTTATCTAGGGCTAACCTTATTGGAAGACATGGAGTAGTGGGTTGTTTTTATTAGACAGAGATGCAGGAAGTGTAGGACAGATAAAAGAAGTTTGTGGATCATCATTTATCAGATCACAATTATGAGGTGGGCATTAAGGTGTTCCTTCATGTTAGATTGCATAATAGCCCTATCCATTATGAGAAAGGTTCTAAGCTTTCTCTTAGGTTTGTGGGTCCCTTTGAGATCTTGGAGCCCATAGGTCCCTTGGCCTATTGTCTAGCATTTCCACCTAGCTTCTCTTGCATCCATGATGTGTTTCACATTTTTGTGCTTAGGATATATGTTTTGGATCCTTCTCACATATTAGATTAGATTCATTGTAGGTGAAAAATAAGGGGTAGTCAATCATGGATCCCATCCACATTATAGAGTGCAAGACCCCGGGCCTTCGCAGAAGAGAGATTGACCACGTTCTTGTCCGGTGGGACAGGTATGACGAAACTACTTTGCACGTGGGAGGATGTTACTTTAGTATGGGTTTAGTTTCCACACTTGTTCCAGTCACTTCCGGGAGGAAGTTGAGTCTAAGTGGAGGGGGATGTAGTGCCCACTTCTCTTCAACACCTTTTTCTTTGATTTTGATATTATCGACTACACTTATGGACATTGTTGTAGCCTTTTGATTTAGCATGATACTAGATGTTAGAGATACTAGACTGTTGTTGATTTTGATTCATATATGATGCATGTGGATTATTAGAGACATTTTATATTGATGTTGATATGTTGTGGACATGGTTATTTATATATATATTCTAACATGCAATATACTTTCATCACCATGAGTAGGCTTTGATAATTGAATTAATGTTGTGATCATTTTGACATGGATGAAACGTTGGATAGAAATGTTGCTAGAAATTTGTAAATGATATCGTAATTTTCTAAGTGATATTTGATTCATATATAGATTAGTTTTGGATTTATATCATATATTTTATCATAGATGTCTTTAATGTGGCGACGGGGCCAAAGGAGGTACTTTTGTGTTTTGCGGGTAAAATTATTCACAACAACCATTAGGAAGATTAGAGACCAACCACATTGGAATGCTAGATGAATTCAACAAGGGTCACTATGGAAACATGTTATTCGTGTGTGTTAGTATTATTTAGTTAGGGAGAAATTGTGACCAAGGGGGTCATGTGTTTCCTTTTATTAGTTCCTTTAATTGATGATATTATGTGGTTCTTTTAGTGATGTAATTTACTTGTTTTAATTATTTAGGATTTTATGTATGTTCTTCCCCTTTATCTTAAGGGGCCTAATTATCTTATTAATTACATGAATCACGCCCTAAACTAATTATAGATGTGACCAAAGGAATATCATTTATTAGAATGGATTTTCTCTTTGAGTTTGTGTTGTGTGTTGAATGCTTGAGATCTTGAGGTTTCTACACTCTACCCTTCATGGGAAACTAGAAGTTTTCCTTAAGGGAAAATTTTGAAGGCTTGTGCGACAAGTTAAACTTGTCTCACACCTCTTAAATTGCTATACCAACCCTGGCTATGGGTTGGGGGTCAAAATTATACCCCATTAGGTGTTTTGGGAAGATAAAAGGGAAATGTTTATTGCACTTTCTTTCAAGTAATTAATTTTGTCCTTAGGGGTGTGGGCTTAGATTGTGTGTGTAAGTAACTTTTCATTCCTCTCACCCACCAATTTATGGTGCATTGGGGTTGAGGTTTGAATTCTTAGGTGGAGTTGAGGATGAGTGATGTGGCATCCTACATGGAGCCACCTCATCCTCCTCTCTCCCTTTTCTATTTATTGAAGTTCTTTTGCTTGTTTGGGGGTTACTTCATTATTTTGTGCTCTTGTATTTTTGGAGAGTTAGAGAATTGTTGAGATTCCTTGTGGATTGTTGGAAATTTTGGATACTTGCTTAGCTTTGAGGAGATTTGAGACTTACTCTTGGAACAAGATCTACTATGGAAAGGTAGGAGTTTTACCTTGCTTATGTTATGCTTTATTTTGTTTTTATGTGCTTGTGTTGAGTATTGTTTTCTTTTGAATGTTTATTGGTTGTGGGTATATTGCCTATGTTTGGAATAGGAGGAGACCATGGGGAGATTTTATGTAGGAGGAATAAGAGTTTACCCTTTTTTTTGGAGGGATTTTGGGTTGGGTGCCCCGCCTTGTAGAAGGTATACTAGTATTTCTTTCTTGTTTCTCTTATGAGGGAGGCATAAGAGATTGAGGGAGGCATAAGAGTATGTGGGAGGTATAAGGGGTACTTAAGGGAGGAATAAGAGTATGTAGGGGATTTGAGATATGCATTGGAGGCTTTAAGGTGGGCACCCATTCCCATTAGGAGGAATAAGTGGCCTCCCCATAGGTCTTGCTCCTTTGGCTTTAATTTTAAGCCTTGTTTTTATTGTTTTGTTGTTCTTCTTTCTTGTGTTGTAGTGATTTTTGAATGTGGTTGAAATGATTCTAAAATATAAGTTTGTGTTGTGGAAGATTTTTTTTGCATTGTGTTGGAAATATCTTCCATTGTAATGTGGTTGGGGCTCGGGGCCAAATGGAGAGGATGGATTCTCCTCTTCATTGGATATCTTAGTTGGGTGGAGAGTGTTGCCTCTCCCCCATTTTTTTGTGAATCAAACAAATCTTAGAGGAGTTATCTTGTTGGAGTTGTGAAGCTTGGAGTTTTGTTTGAGACCTTGTGAAACTTCCTTTGTGTTGTTCCCACTTAGAGTGGAGAAACTTGTAATATTGTATTCTATTATTAGCTTATATTCTTGTATGATTTCCCACTTTAAGTGGAGGACATTGTATTGAACTTGTGAAGGAAAATTGCATTCCATTGTTGGTTATGAAAGTTGTATTATATATTGAAAAAGAGAAGAAAGATTTATGTTGTAAAGTTAGTATTGTGAAATAGAAAAGAAAGTAATTCCCTTTATTTGGAGTTTGGTTTTTGTGTGAAAGGAAGTTCCTTGTTTCAAAATAAATGGGTTATACTCAATGGAAAAAGAAATTTTACTTTCATTGTGAATTTGTTTTATTGTAAATGGGAAATACATAAATATAGAATTTGTAAGATGTTAAAATGCATGCATAGTAAACTGGAATGTAAAAGAAAGTCATTGTAGCTATTTTGGATATTTGAGTTGTAGTGAAAATGAAAGGGACAAGTTTGAAATAGGGAGTTGTTGCATTTTGTATTAGAAAAATATGTATGTGGAAATATATATAAATCTTTTAATTTTTCTCTTGGAAATCAAAGAAAATTAGTTTAACAAAATGGAATAGATCTTCTAGTTATTATTGTTACTATTGGTTTTCAAAATGCTTAAAATGAGTAATTTTTAACTAAGAAATGAACTAATGAAATGAAATCCCAAAACTGGAAACTTTAGGAGTATAAAATCAAGTTCAGAATGTATTTTAGAACTTTGTAGTAAAATTTGGTTTTGTGAAAATCTCAGATTTTAGGTTTTGTTTCTAAGAAACATGACTTCCACCCTATGCAAAGCGGCAGTCCCGTAACCGCTGCTCAGGGTAAGGTGACAGTCTCAAAACCTCCTCTTACTAGGGTGGTAGTCCTTGGTTTATCACCCAGGAAAGGCAGTGATCCCATGTCCTCTAGTCTACTATGGGTGGCGGTTTTGTCACTTACGACAGAAATCCTGGGATCCGTGCATGTGCATAAATTTTGACTAGTTTATACCGATTTATAAATTGTTAAATTTGACTTATAACTACCAGCATGTAAACAATGACTAATATCATGGATTTGAGCAATAAAACATACAAATGAAAGATTCAAAACATCTCTCTTCATATATAACAATGGGGGTAGGGTTTTCCCTAGACTAGAAATTCCCAAATACACTTAGTGTTGAAACTAAACCAGATTGGGAAAGGAAACCCCTCCCAATCATTGAATGGAAGTAATAACAATAATAAAAATAAAAATAAAATAATCTTAACTAATTCTTCTTTTAGAATCCTCAATAGTTCTTCCTCATTTTCTCTCATAGCTTCTTCCTCTCCAACCTGCAGTTTTAACAAAATAAATAGACTAAATGAGGCGAATAAAATAAAGTAAAGGTTTTAATAGAAATTCATAAGGAAATTTAGAGCTAGTTTGGAACCCAAGGATTTAGTGGCCAAGATTTTTTTGATGTAAGGGTGGGGGTTTCACCTACTTTTGTTTGGTGGAAATTTAATTTAAATGCTTTAATTAAATCCTTAAGGGTATGTGTAATTGGTGAGTGGGGCCATTTAATTGCCTTAGAGTGTTAAATCTTTTTAGTTCTTAACAAGCCTTAGGAGTTGATGGAAAGGACTCTAAGTTAATAGGATAATAAATTTAAATAAATTAACACAAAGTTAACCTTTCTAGGTTTTAATATTAACTAATGACAAGAAAACATTTAGCTATGTAAATTAATCTATGGTACCTTCCTAGCTGACTTTCAATTCATGGAGCTTAGAGGTAAAACTATTTTAAATCCGTAACTTTTATTTAGACCGGGTCTATCGATCTCAAAGTTGAGTTTAGTGATGTGCGTTAAATTAATGAACCCAAAGGGTCAAACACCCTTGTAACCTTTTTATAACTTAAACAAAAAAAAATTAGTCACAATTTTTGGGTTAAGTGTTAGGTGTAGCTAGTTCTTAGAATGTCATTTTTAGGGCGTTATAGGAAGAACACAAATTATAATCTACCAAATGAGAAAATATTCAAGTCAGTTTATAGTTTCTTCAAAATAGAACAACAAAAATGCATTACAAAAATACATCATATAATATCATGGAAGGCACTATTTTGTGGAAAATACAAACTACTCAAATCTAACTAAATATAGAAACGTAGTGAGTTCATGTAAATTGAGACAAGATAAATCTAGAAAATATTCTAGAGAATAATAAAGGAAAATTAGTGGAAAGTAACAATTTTAAAAGTACACATCACAACAAACCTGAATTTTTAAGATCACGTCAAGAAATAAACTACAACAATTCTACAAAAGACTACAAATTGTAATACAAGCATATAACATAAAGTGTAAGAACAAAAGATTAAACTACAACCAAACATCATAAAGTATATTTTATAGGAGTAAATTTTTAGTATATTACCAATTATTCAGTTTCCATGGTATATTTCACACAAGATATAACAATATAGTCCTGAGTCATAAAGTCATGTAAGAATATGTAGCAAAGAAAAAAAAAGATATAAAAATAGACATCTTCAAGGGAATATTTTAATAGTTTCTTTACAAGATAGAGAAGGTGGAATACACACCGAGATAATGGTACACTCATATCGAGCTATAAATGCATTCATAGGGATAAGTATATAACCGAGATGCTTAAATAAAATCATTTGTAAAGCAAAGCAATCAACTAAGAAACCAATATATGATGAACATAATAAGCAATGTTGTATTGAGATAAAAATGCAACAAAGTTGCATGTAAATAATATGAATCCTAACCAACTTTGATGAGATATTTTATAGAATGAATTAGGGAATATAAATAAATAGCTCATATAGATAAGCAACTAAAACATTCTAGACAACCGAGACTAAGCTAAATTCATAGTCGAGTAACAAATGGCATGGTTGGAATCATGATAACATCCCATCTTGGAATAAGACTCACACCATCAAAGATGAAGCATAAAAATACATTGCAAGCAATTTTGTAAATGGCCTAGAAAACAAGATCACAATAGATTGTAATTAGACCAAAAACCCTTTTAATGGCAACAAAGATATCATCTCGAATTCAGAGCTAAAGCATTGAAAAAGTGGTAGGAATGATAACATATATTTGGGCCCGAAAAAATGAATGAAGAGTCTTAAATAGGTACATATGTAGCTCGGTGAAAATGTAGAGCTCATTTTATAATCAAAAATGGAAGTGAAGAGTAAAGAAGGGCCGAACAAAGCTCGGGTAACTCAAGTCAATTTTAAGAAACCTCAATATCAAAAATGCACAGCTCAATTGTGGTAGGAGATTAACTTCAAATAAAGTGAAATGAATGACCAAATTGAGTTCGAAAAGATTTTAATAAGAAAGAAAGCTCATTTTAGAGAAAACCCATTAAGAAGGATCTACAAATCTAAAAACCAAATTCATGTGATTACCTTGAATACTTATATGCATAAGTAAAGATTCAAAAGGAGAAATGAACCACCAAGCCATAAAAACTCTAGAAAGGAAAATATATCAGTTTTAATTCAATGGCGATCTCATCCATGCATAGAGACTCTAGACAATACTAAATAGATCTCGAGTCTTCACAATGTTTCCCAAGCCAAGAAAAGTGATAAACGAGCTCTCCATAAGTAACCATAAAGCTATGTCAAAAGCCATTACACAATGAGTTAAAAATATAGCTCGGATAATGATAATAGCCACTCTATGCATAATGAATACTAAAGTAGAGTGAAAAAAAATCGAAACCACATATGCAAAGCTCAGAAAATAAAAATGGCAACCATGAAAAATTTGGCAGAGTAACTATACAATAAACAAAAGACTCATGAGACTTTGAAATATAAAAATGACAAATCAGAATAAAATTTAGGGTTCATAACATAACTAATCACGAGACCATAGTAATCATTGACCCACTTAACGAACCGAGATGGCCAATTGGTTCATGCCCACATAGTCAAGTTTGGTTATTGATAGTATTTGATATTATTAATTCGCTTCATGTTATACAATGAGTGATCATATACTTATCAAGTTCAAATTATTTTACTAGCACCATTCAAAGGTTCCAAAAAGGGAAAAAAATGATTAGATTTTACATAACAAAAAGGGAGAAATTATAAGCCAAAACAGAAGATCAAAGATGAAACCATCCATGCATGTGCCAAGAAAATAACTCTAAAATAGATTTTGGATAGGACAAAACTCACCTAGCTTATTTTTCTAAAAATTACCTTAATTCAAGATAAAATGGTCATACATATTCCTTAAACCTTGCAAAAGAGTGATGGATCAATTCATCAATGATATTTGACCAAGAGAAATTAGACCATGCAAGCTATTTTTATCCTTGTTATTATTGAAATTGTATGTTTACAAGTAAGACTAAAATTGTGCATGTAAGGCTAATATTGGATTTGTCTCCAATTAGCTTGGATAATTTTGGGGTGGGTGAGCTATTTTTGGAGTGAAGGGTGTGTAACTTTAATTATTTATATCTTACTTCTTACCGGGAAAGGTGAGACTTATTTATCATTTTGCAGTCTTGTATGTAGAACCATGTACTTGTGCACCTTCTTCATCAATATTTCTAAAGTGTACTACAACGGTTGTTTTGTGTGTGTAAGTGAATGATTATTTTATTCTGCATGCTAATAACTTTCCAATACCTCCACTAAGTTGTTTTGTAAGTTTTGTACGTCATTCAAGTGTGTGTTAACACCTTTGTGAGTGTAAAATATGTCAAACGATAGTTGTATGAAAGCTTATCAATTCTTTTACAAGCCATTAATCATTTTTTTATGTAATCGTAAGTCTTAAAGAATTGGTATATCCCTATTTTATTTCCCTTTTTTGAGTTTAAGTTATTTTTATCCCTCAACCCCCACTAGATAAGTAGCTTTAGGTGATTCATCAAGGGAACCAATCCACTATGGAGTTTCTCCTCATTTTTAGGCATCCACAACTTGAAGGAGATCCCATTGTACTAACCAAAGTCGAACTCAAATTTATTACAAAATAAAAGTGTGAACTTTAGAGTGATAATATTTATTTTGGCACATCGGGTGGGACCACAAACTAGGTTTTAAGTGTTATTTCCAGCATGGAGATGAAGATGGTGTTTGCTCATGGTTGTTCCTCAACGTTTAGTTTTTCCAAATCAACAAGATGATATATTTTTTATATGAATCATCATCACACAAGAGGACATAAACCTATATTTATGATTTGCAATCAACAAAGTACAACACAACCAATTTCAACTACTTGCTACCTTGACTATTCTAGACAAGGATTTTGACACATCTCGCACTATTTTAGTGATGATTAGCTACTTCTATAAAGGTCTAATTGAATATTTATCCATGTTCCATGCCTAAAGTGAAAACACTGGTGAGAAAAAAACATATTCCATCTTTATTTTCTCAATTACCTTTATATTTTGTTAAAATAAGAAGGATTGCAAATACTACACCTTATAACAGCCCAATATTCCCAATCCCCCATCTATTGTGCCTCGTTGCAATATACTTTGCTGAGCTGGCGGATGGGTGACATATCATGTCACTTCTTAAATGTCTGTAATCTCCTTTGGTTGGCGTGGGGTTGAAGGTTTCTTTTTTTATTTGTTTCCTGGCAAGTGGGGGGTGTGTGGAGGAGTGTATGGCCTCCTGCCATATCTTAATGGCTTGACCAAATGAAAGTTTGGGGCAGTTTTTCTAAGTGTTTTGAAGGCGGGTGGGTGAGAGTCGGTTCAAATTGGCAGGGGGCGCTTCAGTGGCTGTCACCGTCTCACCGAATGCATTAAACAATCTTCCCAAACCACGCAATGCTGGACCAAAGCATGCCTCTAGCCTATGCCTGTACCTCGTGGAGCGTAGAACTGAAATCTTGCTATGAGAGTGCCGTAAGGAAGTATCTGTCTTTTTGCAGCAGCTACAGGGCAGAGAAGTCAAAACATATCCCAGAAAATCCGTGGCTTCCAGAGAGAGTTAATCCCGAGAGCTGCAGGGCGATCCCAAGGCACCGCCGGTGTTGATCCTGATGTTCTGGATGCACGCAACCTCAATCATGTTCAGTTGTTGCAAAATCCACAACGTGCACGCAACCTCAATGCAGAAGCTGTCTTGAGCGCTTCCAACGTGCAGGTTGTCCACTATGTTGTTATCCATTCGGGCCCGACCGCATCCTCAGACTCGGGTCTTTCCCCTTCTGGTTATGTTCTCAAATCGACGAAGTGACAGTGAAAGCGTTGCAAGGACAACGTGTTGGCGGGTTGAGCATTTTATGTGTTCTGTCCATTCTGTTCTGGTTGCACGCGACCACAGCCATGATCGGCTGTTGCAAAATCTCGTAGCTGTAATAAAAGAACGAGATAAAGTTTTTGTTGAAACTTGTCTTGCATTTTGATTTTTGGAAAGTCGCCTTCTCCAGGTGGTGAAATTATCATGGAAGGAGCTTGATCAAATCTTGCAGCTGTAGTAGAAGTTTTGTTTGAGCACTCCAACCAACGGGTTGTCCAACTTCATTGTTGTCTGTTCAGTACAGAATGCATCCTTAAACTCGAGTTTCTCCTTCAAGGTATTTGTTTTTCAGTATCGACTATGTGGCAGTGAGTTTGTTTTGCGGCTAAGGCCACACCCTTTGCTTGTTCGTTGGGCATTCCAACTCCTCCTCCGAGTTGTCTGTCTAAATGTCAGCCGAGCCGTTTCTGAGTCATGGGTTGGCCCGTGGACTAGTTTGTTCCCACCGCCCTTTGTGTCCGAATCTTCTTAATGTTATACGCAAAATTTACAATGATATTTTGCACTGGAGGTGTTCTCCCTATGAGAATACCCCTATCGGAAAACGAGACAGTGATCTCCTTAAGCACGTGCCAGAGAGGATGCAAACTCAGGTGAAATTTGCACTGTTCACAATTGTGGGGTTTTGGGTCCTGGAGGAAACTGTTGGCCTCAAATGGCTGGTATGGTCCCTGTTCCTGATGACGAGAGGGTGAAGAATAGTGTGGGAGCCGAACAATGGAGCAGATCGGTTATGGAGCAGGACACTAATCGTCTCACTCTCGCCTACTTCGCCATTTCAGGCCTCGACATCCTCAATGCACATCTGTTGCTATGTTATTTTCTGTTAAGTGTCGAATGCACCCTCAAATTCGAGATTCTCCTACCAGATATTTTTATCAAAATCGATTAAGTGACAGTGTGGCTGTTACCAGGAGACCTGATGAAATTTATTTACAAAGATTCTCTTTAGAGATCTTCTTGCTGTTTGATGTAACTCATGGAAGAGAACCTCATAGAGGCGGGCCTGTTTCATATCATAATATTCATGAAACACAATTTACTCTGCTATTATATGAGCTTCTTCAGCGTGTCACCAAGCTGGCAAGCATAAAGTTTTCTGTTGGAATAATCACGCCTTTCAGGCTATAGCTGAAATGTTTGCACCGTGTGTTAGATGCTGTCCTCAATCTGATAAAGGAAAAGGTTGTGTATCATCACGGTAGATGCCTACCCGAGCCAGGAGCGTGGTGTAATCATTATGTCTCGTGTCCGAGCTTCAAATCATGGGGTTGGTTTGTAGCTGTTTTTCACTGCGTGATTGTGGCGCTAGCTCGAGCTCGCAAAGCACTTTGGGTTAAAGGCAAGCAACGGCATTGAAACAATCATATGCATGGAGATGGCGTTTTAAACCAGGCATGTTAAATCTACTCCTTGTAATAGTTTTCTACCTTCTTTCAGTATCTTGAAATGAATTTTCTATCCTCTTGAATGGCACCTAGACTAGATGTTTTCGTGGTTGTTTATATCACTGCCTGATTGTGTGGTTGTTCCTTTAAATCTTATTCCAATTTCGCTGATTTTGCTTGGAATGTTCCTTCCTCTCTTATAGCTTACTCTATTTCATATTTGTCTAAATGGGTTACTGCAATATTGAGTGGTGCAGTCTAGTTCGTAGGGAAGGAAACATTGTTGATTTTTGTTTGCTTATATGACTTTCTTTTAAAAAAATAATTCTGTGATGGTAATTATAAATGAAGGTTACTAAATAGAAGGTTAAGCCTACATACCTCTTTTGGTTGAATAAATATGCATTTCTGTTTAGGGCTCTCTGTTTTGCTAAAAGGTACATTAATAGTGACGTTGTGTTCTGAAACTTGTTTAAGCCTGTGGGCATTCCTTACTTTATGTTTGATTAGAAAATGGCATTTGGGGTTTGTTTTAGAACTGTACATGGTTGACTGTTGTACCTAGTCTAGATGAGGGATAACCTGGCATCTATTTTGGCCTCCACGTGTTGAGAGTATTACTATACCTAATTCTTGATGTAAACTCTTGTATGATTAAAGCAAGGGGAAACATTGTAAGTTTAACTGAATGAAATCTCTACAATTTTTTTAAGGGTCGCAAGCAAGCTATTACTAGCTAGACTGAAACAAAAGTTGTAGGTGAATCCATGGTACTGGACTCGTGAACTCGTTTCCTGTTAGATGACAGCTGATTTCAGTGATAATATCATAGGTGGCTGTTATATTTATCTGTTTGATATTTGCTAAGACTTTTCCTCGATAAGCCCACATGGATCGGGTAAAATTTTCCATCTTCTTTACCTTTGGCAAGGAGTTCATAGAACTTCTAGCCCTGACCGCACTGCGTAACCTTCCTGATAGCTATGTGCGTTGGTTCTTGGTTTGTGCTTGTACTCGTGGTAAGGTCTTTTGAGCCTGGGGCATCGTTGGTGTTTTGCCCTTTTGCGTATCGAATCCCTTTGTTTTCGAACTCGAATACCTTATACTTCAAACCTGGTTACTAAAAGGTCCCATTTTGTGGCCTTGTTAGGGAAATCAATTTTTATTTTAATGTTTATTGACATTGTCTGAATTATATAAAAATTATTAACGACTTTTGGGTTTAGTCTTCCCTTATATTATGTAGAGAAGTTGACGATTAGGATAGGGTTTGTTGGAAGAATAATGGCCCTTTCGTGTCCCTTTTCGTGACGCTTTTGGAAAAGTGGATTTTGTTTTGGTTAACTAGTACTACGTTTTAAGAAATCCGATAAGGAGGTAGTGGTAAACTCCTTGGTTAAAACAAAAACTATAGTTGTGTTCTTTTAAGGGCATCGAACCCATATTACTTTGAAGCCCCCCTGGAAGAATTGGATAACATCATTTTTGCTTCGCGCCTACGATCATAATTAGTACGCTTTGTCTTCTCTTGGACCCCTTTAGTTGGATGGAGTAAATTTTGGATTCCAATCACGTAACCCATAGGATTACATGAAGGAGATATCAACACTCTTGACTTTCTTGTTCCCACCCATAAGGTCTTGCCTTGATTTATGTAATTTTGTTCTTACTAGTATTTGGACTTTCTCCTTGTTGGATGATTTAGTTTTCTCTCTCATGAGATTAATATTGGAGGTGTGAGTTGTGTTTTAATCCATTTCGAATTTAGAATATCCCTTTCTTGATATTGTTAATTGTAAGCTTACTATTGCATTGTGTAGCCTTAACATGCTCGGTTCTTGCGAACCCGACTTTAGTTAATATTTGTGTAGATGGATTATGCGAGTAGACTAGAAGAAAAGAGTGTAAAAGTTTCATCGTACCATTATGAAGTTCCTTGTAAAAATGTCCAATGTGTTGTAAATTGTGTAACATTGCTTGTAAAGAGAGTTGATATGACCTCTTGCCTTGTATTGTTTGGTAATGGTGAAATAAAGTGTCTTGTTCTTGTGTAGTTAAGCTTGAAATTATCCTTGTGAGAAATGGCTTTCAATCTTTACATTGATATGAGTATTGTAAAACTTTGATCTTGAGAATAAATTGTTAAGTTAAATCTTTCTAAGACTTAGCGACAATATTTTATAAGTAAAGTAAAATGAGTCGGTTAACCCTTAAAGAAGCTAAACAAAAATAATAATTTTATATTCAACAAATAAATGTAAAGGTGATCTATTTGAAATCAAATACTTCCATGAGTGATCAAAATGAAAACATCCTTTGTGAAGTAAACATTTATAAATTGATACCCCTAGCTAAACTAGCGAACACTATCCCTTTGGGGTGAACTCTTAAACAAGCTTAAAGGAAAACAATGGTTAGTTTCTGGAAGATATTAATATTTAGTAAGTAGGAAAAGAATTTAAGTGAACTACTCCACACAGTGTTTAAGAAATTAACTTAGTTAGTGAGATGAATTTGTGCGAACCATATATTGATTCCTTCTGAAAACTTAAGTCATGAGCTAAAGGGTGTCTTACCAAAATAAATAAACCCTAACCATTTCTTACTGTGGCTTGCCCTAGCTGTGAGTGTGTCATGTGGTTGGACTTCCATGTTGTCTCGTCAAAAAGAAAAATAAATTGTCCTTGATAAGTGTGAATGTTTCCGTGCTGACCTTGTGGTCTTCCCCGTAACAAATGGTTCCAAGTGTTGGTTGTAACCTTGTGACGACATGTTGTGTCGTGTTGAGTCAAAGCAAGTCAAAAAAAAAAAAGTTATCCTCTATTTCACTGTGTTGTTCTTGTGTTGGTATTTTTGGTGTGTTACATTTTGGTATCAGAGCGTAGGTTCATGCTCTCGAACCTATGGGCTGGATTGGTGTTGTATGGTGATGTTGCATGGTGGTGGTGGTGTTACATGATGATACTACATGATGATGATGATGTTGCATGATGATGATTTATATTGGAAGAGTAATGTGCTTTAAGCGTGATGTGATTATTGTCGTAATTGTGATATTGTGAACGCACGTGATGTGTATGTCACTCAGTGCGTATTTGTCATCATGTTGATGTGTTGGGGATGAGAGTATTCTCTCTCCTTCTTGTGGATTCTAGGAAGAATTCACGTGTAAATTATTGTTTGTGATGTGTGAAAAGAATTCTAATGTGGATGACGTAGTGTTGGAGCATTGTGGCATATTGTGATATGTGGGTGTATCAATGTGTTGTATGACTAGTTGATGTTAAAAGAAACGAGTTGTATCATGATGTTTTTACCATGTTCTGAAGAAACGTGTGTACCACCTTGTTATGTTGCAATGTATGTTATGTTGTGATGTACTATGTTCATCGTATATATGAGTTGTGTAATATGTAATGCTTCATGTTGTGATTTTGGGTCATACGGTGAGTGTATGAACCCTATCGTATTGTGATTGCACCTTGGGTGCAGAATGTGGTAAAGTGATGTATTGCGCCCTGTGAATGTATGATTGTGATCTACCCCGTATACCTACCATACGTGAGACGTTATGGTAGCTATGTGTGTACCACCATGGTGTTAGTGATGTAGTTACATGTTATGTTGTGAGCCTTACACTAACCGACCCTGAGGGAGATCGGTAGAAGTGTATGTTGAGAGTGAGGAATGGTGTACCATGGGTCAATAACTCGAGTCAAAACTTGGTTTAGTAGATTACATGTGACTCTTTCCTCTCTCCCTATGTGGTTGTATGTATGCAACCTTAGTGTATCTATGACTATGTTTAGCCTTGTCGAAGGGTGGCGGGATTGATATATATATTTTACGAGCTGAGGCTCGATGTTCCGAGTGCCAGCAACTCGTTGAGTACCCCTTTGGTGGCCAGATAAGGCCACACAGTTATCGTAATGTGACATTATTATAAGTTGATTTTATTCGTAAATTGAGCTTTTTATTTTTATTTTGCAAGGACCAGCATCTTTTCTTGATTGCAATGCTTTACAATTTTGGGCATTTCCGTGGTTTGTGGCACTAACATGGGGATTTGATACTAACTTTGGCCATTTGGTCATTTATTTTTGCTTGATTTTGGGGTCTTCTTTTAAATTGGGAATTTTTACCGCCTTGCCCAAGGCTTGTACTTTGCCACTTGGCACTTTGACTGGATTGTTGTGCTGGTTCTAATGTCGTGATGTGTGGAATAGGGTCATGGGATGCACCATGGATTGGTTGGACCTATGGACCCGCTTCGTTGTATGGGGGTACGCCCCAAGGGGTACATATGACTAGCGGGTTATTGAGAACTACGCGTTATTATGTCACTTGGGTTAGGAGTGTCCAAACTCGATGTGCCTTGGGCACAGAGAGACAACCGGCCTCCTTGAGGGAGGCATAAGAGTTTGAGGGAGGCATAAGAGTTTGAGGGAGGCATAAGAGACTTGAGGGAGGCATAAGAGTTTGAGGGAGGCATAAGAGACTTGAGGGAGGCATAAGAGTTTGAGGGAGGCTTATGATATTTGTCTGTATGGTTGATGTTTCAGGATATATGTTGAGTTATTGTGATGTTTGGTAGTGGTCTTTTGATGTATGTGTTACTCATGTCAGATGGTTATGTGTTGTGATGTTGTGGACATGTCATTGATTCCCTTGTGGACACTATGTACCTGTAGCATGGTTTGTTGTTATGTGAGTCTTTCATTGATGCAAATTGAGGAAATGTCTGGTGGATTGTAGTACTCTTTTGTTTGAGTATTTGGTATGTCAGTCATTGATGTGTGATGAGTACCTATGTTATGGGAGTGTGCCTATTCTTTTCCGTAATTGTGTAACCTTTTGTGGTGTAATACAATCTTGAAGTATATACTTGTGTGCTTGTGAATCTGTAGTGTCTTGTGAACCTGATAGGGTGTTGTGGTAGCAGTTCATGTTGGGCA
Source organism: Taxus wallichiana var. yunnanensis (assembly GCA_018340775.1). Classification (NCBI taxonomy): domain Eukaryota; kingdom Viridiplantae; phylum Streptophyta; class Pinopsida; order Cupressales; family Taxaceae; genus Taxus; species Taxus wallichiana. The sequence continues at coordinate 267,459,032 of CM031240.1, forward strand.
CCCACAATAAAGAATGAACAAAAAAAAAAAAAAACTCTTTAATGATGAAATTTTAAAAACACTTAAACTAAGAATAATGCTTATGGAAAGAGACTAATGAAATGATGAACAAGAAAGAACTGCCAATCTTCACAGAACATTAAAAGTTAAAATTTCTACCAAATGTTCCTAAGGCTACCTTGTGACCCTGCTTTAACTAACTAAAATTTAAACCATAAAGTGTACTTATCCCTTGCATGTTGTTGGTAACGTGCTTTTTCTTTTCCTCTGTGTTATGTCGCATCGAGGACGATGCTTTCTTAAGGGGAGGAGAATGTAGTGCCTCGTTGCAATATACTTTGCTGAGCTGGCGGATGGGTGACATATCATGTCACTTCTTAAATGTCTGTAATCTCCTTTGGTTGGCGTGGGGTTGAAGGTTTCTTTTTTTTTTATTTTTTTCCTGGCAAGTGGGGGTGCGTGGAGGAGTGTATGGCCTCCTGCCATATCTTAATGGCTTGACCAATGAAAGTTTGGGGCAGTTTTTCTAAGTGTTTTAAAGGCGGGTGGGTGAGAGTTGGTTCAAATTGGCAAGGGATGCTTGGTGGCTGTCACCGTCTCACCAAATGCATTAAACAATCTTCCCAAACCATGTAATCTTTGGACCAAAGCACGCCTCTAGCCTATGCCTGTACCTCGTGGAGCGTGGAACTGAAATCTTGCTATGAGAGTGCTTTGTAAGGAAGTATCTCGTCTTTTTGCGGCAAAGAGCTACGCAGGGTAGAAGTCAAAACATATCCCGAGAAAATCCGTGGCTTCCGAGAGAGAGTTAATCCCGAGAGCTGCAGGCGATCCCAAGGCACCGCCGGTGTTGATCCTGATGTTCTAGATGCACGCAACCTCAATCATGTTCAGTTGTTGCAAAATCCACAACGTGCACGCAACCTCAATGCAGAAGCTGTCTTGAGCGCTTCCAACGTGCAGGTCGTCCACTATGTTGTTATCTGTTCAGTTCGACTGCATCCTCAGACTCGGGTCTTTCCCCTTCTGGTTATGTTCTCAAATCGACGAAGTGACAGTGAAAGCGTTGCAAGGACAACGTGTTGGCGGGTTGAGCATTTTATGTGTTCTGTCCATTCTGTTCTGGTTGCACGCGACCACAGCCATGATCGGCTGTTGCAAATCTCGTAGCTGTAATAAAAGAACGAGATAAAGTTTTTTTGTTGAAACTGTCTTGCATTTTCATTTTTTGGAAAGTCGCTTCTGTCCAGGTGGTGAATTTATCATGGAAGGAGCTCGATCAAATCTTGCAGCTGTAGTAGAAGTTTTGTTTGAGCGCTCCAACCAACGGGTTGTCCAACTTCATTGTTGTCTGTTCAGTACAGAATGCATCCTTAAACTCGAGTTTCTCCTTCAAGGTATTTGTTTTTCAGTATCGACTATGTGGCAGTGAGTTTGTTTTGTGGCTAAGGCCACACCCTTTGCTTGTTCGTGGGGCATTCCAACTCCTCCTCCGAGTTGTCTGTCTAAATGTCAGCCAAGCCGTTTCTGAGTCATGGGTTGGCCCGTGGACTAGTTTGTTCCCACCGCCCTTTGTGTCCGAATCTTCCTAATGTTTTACGCAAAATTTACAATGATATTTTGCACTGGAGGTGTTCTCCCTATGAGAATACCCCTATCGGAAAACGAGACAGTGATCTCCTTAAGCACGTGCCAGAGAGGATGCAAACTCAGGTGAAATTTGCACTGTTCGCAATTGTGGGGTTTTGGGTCCTGGAGGAAACTGTTGGCCTCAAATGGCTGGTATGGTCCCTGTTCCTGATGACGAGAGGGTGAAGAATAGTGTGGGAGCCGAACAATGGAGCAGATCGGTTATGGAGCAGGACACTAATCGTCTCACTCTCGCCTACTTCGCCATTTCAGGCCTCGACATCCTCAATGCACATCTGTTGCTATGTTATTTTCTGTTAAGTGTCGAATGCACCCTCAAATTCGAGATTCTCCTACCAGATATTTTTATCAAAATCGATTAAGTGACAGTGTGGCTGTTACCAGGAGACCTGATGAAATTTATTTACAAAGATTCTCTTTAGAGATCTTCTTGCTGTTTGATGTAACTCATGGAAGAGAACCTCATAGAGGCGGGCCTGTTTCATATCAGAATATTCATGAAACACAATTTACTCTGCTATTATATGAGCTTCTTCAGCGTGTCACCAAGCTGGCAAGCATAAAGTTTTCTGTTGGAATAATCACGCCTTTCAGGCTATAGCTGAAACGTTTGCACCGTGTGTTAGATGCTGTCCTCAATCTGATAAAGGAAAAGGTTGTGTATCATCACGGTAGATGCCTACCCGAGCCAGGAGCGTGGTGTAATCAATATGTCTCGTGTCCGAGCTTCAAATCATGGGGTTGGTTTGTAGCTGTTTTTCACTGCGTGATTGTGGCGCTAGCTCGAGCTCGCAAAGCACTTTGGGTTAAAGGCAAGCAACGGCATTGAAACAATCATATGCATGGAGATGGTGTTGTAAACTGCATGTTAAATCTACTCCTGTAATAGTTTTCTACCTTCTTTCAAAGATCTTGAAATGAATTTTCTATCCTCTTGAATGGCGCCTAGACTAGATGTTTTCGTGGTTGTTTATATCACTGCCTGATTGTGTGGTTGTTCCTTTAAATCTTATTCCAATTTCACTGATTTTTCTTGGAATGTTCCTTCCTCTCTTATAGCTTACTCTATTTCATATTTGTCTAAATGGGTTACTGCAATATTGAGTGGTGCAGTCTAGTTCGTAGGGAAGGAAACATTGTTGATTTTTGTTTGCTTATATGACTTTCTTAAAAAAGAATTCTGTGATGGTAATTATAATTGAAGGTTACTAAATAGAAGGTTAAGCCTACATACCTCTTTTGGTTGAATAAATACGCATTTCCTGTTTAGGGCTCTCCTGTTTTGCTAAAAGGTACATTAATAGTGACGTTGTGTTCTGAAACTTGTTTAAGCCTGTGGGCATTCCTTACTTTATGTTTGATTAGAAAATGGCATTTGGGGTTTGTTTTAGAACTGTACATGGTTGACTGTTGTACCTAGTCTAGATGAGGGATAACCTGGCATCTATTTTGGCCTCCACGTGTTGAGAGTATTACTATACCTATTTCTTGATGTAAACTCTTGTTTGATTAAAGCAAGGGGAAACATTGTAAGTTTAATCTGAATGAAATCTATACAATTTTTTTAAGGGTCGCAAGTTATTACTAGCTAGTGAAACAAAAGTTGTAGGTGAATCCATGGTCTTGGACTCGTGAACTCGTTTCTGTTAGATGACAATGATTTCAGTGATAATATCATAGGTGGCTGTTATATTTTTATCTGTTTGATATTTGCTAAGACTTTTCCTCGATAAGCCCACATGGATCGGGTAAAATTTTCCATCTTCTTTACCTTTGGCAAGGAGTTCATAGAACTTCTAGCCCTAACCGCACTGCGTAACCTTCCTGATAGCTATGTGCGTTAGTTCTTGGTTTGTGCTTGTACTCGTGGTAAGGTCTTTTGAGCCTGGGGCATCGTTGGTGTTTTTCCCTTTTGCGTATCGAATCCCTTTGTTTTCGAACTCGAATACCTTATACTTCAAACTTGGTTACTAAAAGGTCCCATTTTGTGGCCTTGTTAGGGAAATCAATTTTTATTTTAATGTTTATTGACATTGTCTGAATTATATAAAAATTATTAACGACTTTTGGGTTTAGTCTTCCCTTATATTATGTAGAGAAGTTGACGATTAGGATAGGGTTTGTTGGTAGAATAATGGCCCTTTCTGTGTCTCTTTCGTACGCTTTTGGAAAAGTGGATTTTGTTTTGGTTAACTAGTACTACGTTTTAAGAAATCCGATAAGGAGGTAGTGGTAAACTCCTTGGTTAAAACCAAAACTATAGTTGTGTTCTTTTAAGGGCATCGAACCCATATTACTTTGAAGCCCCCCTGGAAGAATTGGATAACGTCATTTTTGCTTCGCGCCTACGATCATAATTAGTACGCTTTGTCTTCTCTTGGACCCCTTTAGTTGGATGGAGTAAATTTTGGATTCCAATCACGTAACCCATAGGATTACATGAAGGAGATATCAACACTCTTGACTTTCTTGTTCCCAACCCATAAGGTCTTGCCTTGATTTATGTAATTTTGTTCTTACTAGTATTTGGACTTTCTCCTTGTTGGATGATTTAGTTTTCTCTCTCATGAGATTAATATTGGAGTTGTGAGTTGTGTTTTAATCCATTTCTGAATTTAGAATATCCCTTTCTTGATATTGTTAATTGTTAGCTTACTATTGCATTGTGTAGCCTTAACATGCTCAGTTCTTGCGAACTGACTTTAGTTAATATTTGTGCAGATGGATTATGCGAGTAGACTAGAAGAAAAGAGTGTAAAAGTTTCATCTGTACCATTATGAAGTTCCTTGTAAAAATGTCCAATGTGTTGTAAATTGTGTAACATTGCTTGTAAAGAGAGTTGATTTGACCTCTTGCCTTGTATTGTTTGGTAATGGTGAAATAAAGTGTCTTGTTCTTGTGTAGTTAAGCTTGAAATTATCCTTGTGAGAAATGGCTTTCAATCTTTACATTGATATGAGTATTGTAAAACTTTGATCTTGAGAATAAATTGTTAAGTTAAATCTTTCTAAGACTTAGCGACAATATTTTATAAGTAAAGTAAAATGAGTCGGTTAACCCTTAAAGAAGCTAAACAAAAATAATAATTTTATATTCAACAAATAAATGTAAAGGTGATCTATTTGAAATCAAATACTTCCATGAGTGATCAAAATGAAAACATCCTTTGTGAAGTAAACATTTATAAATTGATACCCCTAGCTAAACTAGCGAACACTATCCCTTTGGGGTGAACTCTTAAACAAGCTTAAAGGAAAACAATGGTTAGTTTCTGGAAGATATTAAGATTTAGTAAGTAGGAGAAGACTTTAAGTGAACTACTCCACAGTGTTTAAGAAATTAACTTAGTTGGTGAGATGAATTTGTGCGAACCATATATTGATTCCTTCTGAAAACTTAAGTCATGAGCTAAAGGGTGTCTTACCAAAATAAATAAACCCTAACCATTTCTTACTGTGGCTTGCCCTAGCTGTGAGTGTGTCATGTGGTTGGACTTCCATGTTGTCTCGTCAAAAGAAAAATAAATTGTCCTTGATAAGTGTGAATGTTTCCGTGCTGACCTTGTGGTCTTCCCCGTAACAAATGGTTCCAAGTGTTGGTTGTAACCTTGTGACGACATGTTGTGTCGTGTTGAGTCAAAGCAAGTCAAAAAAAAGTTATCCTCTATTTCACTGTGTTGTTCTTGTGTTGGGTTTTTGGTGTGTTACATTTTGGTATCAGAGCGTAGGTTCATGCTCTCGAACCTATGGGCCGGATTGGTGTTGTATGGTGATGTTGCATGGTGGTGGTGGTGTTACATGATGATACTGCATGATGATGATGATGTTGCATGATGATGATTTATATTGGAAGAGTAATGTGCTTTAAGCGTGATGTGATTATTGTCGTAATTGTGATATTGTGAACGCACGTGATGTGTATGTCACTCAGTGCGTATTTGTCATCATGTTGATGTGTTGGGGATGAGAGTATTCTCTCTCCTTCTTGTGGATTCTAGGAAGAATTCATGTGTAAATTATTGTTTGTGATGTGTGAAAAGAATTCTAATGTGGATGACGTAGTGTTGGAGCATTGTGGCATATTGTGATATGTGGGTGTATCAATGTGTTGTATGACTAGTTGATGTTAAAAGAAACGAGTTGTATCATGATGTTTTTACCATGTTCTGAAGAAACGTGTGTACCACCTTGTTATGTTGCAATGTATGTTATGTTGTGATGTACTATGTTCATCGTATATATGAGTTGTGTAATATGTAATGCTTCATGTTGTGATTTTGGGTCATACGGTGAGTGTATGAACCCTATCGTATTGTGATTGCACCTTGGGTGCAGAATGTGGTAAAGTGATGTATTGCACCCTGTGAATGTATGATTGTGATCTACCCTGTATACCTACCATACGTGAGACGTTATGGTAGCTATGTGTGTACCACCATGGTGTTAGTGATGTAGTTACATGTTATGTTGTGAGCCTTACACTAACCGACCCTGAGGGAGATCGGTAGAAGTGTATGTTGAGAGTGAGGAATGGTGTACCATGGGTCAATAACTCGAGTCAAAACTCGGTTTAGTAGATTACATGTGACTCTTTCCTCTCTCCCTATGTGGTTGTATGTATGAAACCTTAGTGTATTTATGACTATGTTTAGCCTTGTCGAAGGGTGGCGGGGATTGATATATATATTTTACGAGTGAGGCTCGATGTTCCGAAAGTGCCAAAGAACTCGTTGAGTACCCCTTTGGTGGCGAGATAAGGCCACACAGCTTATCGTAATGTGACATTATTATAAGTTGATTTTATTCAGTAAATTGAGCTTTTATTTTTATTTTGCAAGGACCAACATCTTTTTCTTGATTGCAATGCTTTACAATTTTGGGCATTTCCGTGGTTTGTGGCACTAACATGTGGATTTGATACTAACTTTGGCCATTTGGTCATTTATTTTTGCTTGATTTTGGGGTCTTCTTTTAAATTTTGAATTTTTACCACCTTGCCCAAGGCTTGTACTTTGCCACTTGGCACTTTGATTTGGATTGTTGTGCTGGTTCTAATGTCATGATGTGTGGAATAGGGTCATGGGATGCACCATGGATTGGTTGGACCTATGGACCCGCTTCGTTGTATGGGGGTACGCCCCAAGGGGTACATATGACTAGCGGGTTATTGAGAACTACGCGTTATTATGTCACTTGGGTTAGGAGTGTCCAAACTCGATGTGCCTTGGGGGCAGAGACAACCGGCCTCCTTGAGGGAGGCAAAAGAGTTTGAGGGAGGCATAAGAGTTTGAGGGAGGAATAAGAGACTTGAGGGAGGCATAAGAGTTTGAGGGAGGCATAAGAGACTTGAGGGAGGCATAAGAGTTTGAGGGAGGCTTATGATATTTGTCTGTATGGTTGATGTTTCAGGATATATGTTGAGTTATTGTGATGTTTGGTAGTGGTCTTTTGATGTATGTGTTACTCATGTCAGATGGTTATGTGTTGTGATGTTGTGGACATGTCATTGATTCCCTTGTGGACACTATGTACCTATAGCATGGTTTGTTGTTATGTGAGTCTTTCATTGATGCAAATTGAGGAAATGTCTGGTGGATTGTAGTACTCTTTTGTTTGAGTATTTGGTATGTCAGTCATTGATGTGTGATGAGTACCTATGTTATGGGAAGTGTGCCTATTCTTTTCCATAATTGTGTAACCTTTTGTGGTGTAATACAATCTTGAAGTATATACTTGTGTGCTTGTGAATCTGTAGTGTCTTGTGAACCTGATAGGGCGTTGTGGTAGCAGTTCATGTTGGGCACCCACAATAAAGAATGAACAAAAAAAAAAAAAAACTCTTTAATGATGAAATTTTAAAAACAATTAAACTAAGAATAATGCTTATGGAAAGAGACTAATGAAATGATGAACAAGAAAGAACTGCCAATCTTCACAGAACATTAAAAGTTAAAATTTCTACCAAATGTTCCTAAGGCTACCTTGTGACCCTGCTTTAACTAACTAAAATTTAAACCATAAAGTGTACTTCTCCCTTGCATGTTGTTGGTAACGTGCTTTTTCTTTTCCTCTGTGTTATGTCGCATCGAGGACGATGCTTTCTTAAGGGGAGGAGAATGTTGTGCCTCATTGCAATATACTTTGTTGGTGGGCAGATGGGTGCAAGAAACATGTGTATGGAAGCCAAATTAGGTGATCAAACTATTATAGAAGCTCAATAAAATTGGAATCCTACTACTAGTATGACATTTTCTTCAACTCAAGTTCATGAGCAAGCTATTCTTTTAATAAATAAAATTAAGGTAGGAGCTATCCCATTCAATATAGTTAATCATATGAAGAAATATCACGTTACTATGAGCATGTGCGACATGGTATACATTCTAGGAAAAATAGATATGTTTGTTAATGATTTTTTCAGTCTAAAATCATCACCATAACATCAAGAAAAATGCACAAAACATAGCCAACATGGTCATGGAAAATGCAGAACATCAAGGTAAAAACACAAAACAACAAGTATCTAATGAGGTAAAAGTAGATGTTAAAGAGGTAAATTTTGTTAAACCACCTCCTTTCTAGCTTTCATTGATTATTGGAGACTCATTAGTTCATAATTGGATGGTGGATAGTGGAGCTAGTAATATTGTTATGCCAAAGTTAGTTGGTGAAAAGTTGGGTCTTAATTAGTAATAAAGTGACAAAACTTTTTACAGCTAAATGGTTCACCAACTAAGACCACAAGCATGATTAAGAGTCTAAAAATGACTTTTCATGATTTCCCAAGTGTCGCAATATTTTTGGATGTGATGGTGGTGTATTTTTGAACTTATTTTCTATGTGTTTATCAAGAGACCTCACGTATAAGAATGATGGTTACCTTTCAAATTTAAATGGACTTATCATTTTTTAAAACCAAGTATGGAACTAAATTTACCATCAATTCTAAGCCTTTGGTTAAATTTTAAGATTTATCCTTATACACCTAGTGCCATAAATGTAAATAATGTTATTAGTGAAGAGTAGATAAGTATGATTCAATAAAAACTCCTTATATAGCATATGACATTCCTGATTTGGTTAAGGATGAAATGACTAAAAAAGTGTATGAGAATGACCCTTAAAGAGGTATTAAAGAACATGGCCTTGGATTTTTTTGTATTTATGAAGATAACACTGAAATTCTATCCATGGAAAAGAAAAGTCACCAAGATGATGGTTTATGGAAACTATATTTTGATGGCCTTTAAAATCAACATGGTTCAAGAACTACTTTGATGTATATTTCATCCTTAAAAAGAGGTATTAATTCTCGTAGTTAAGTTTTAATTTGGATATTACAACAATGTATTAGATTATAAGGTGTTTATTCAAATTTTGGAGTGGAAAAAAAGGAAATAATTAATGTATAGGTATATAATGGAAACAAGGTTGTTGAACATTAGGTAAGAAGTTCTAGTACTTGAGTTTCTAACCTTGTACCGGTACGGAAGAAAATTGTCGATCGTGTGATGTGTTAATTTTTGTGATTTGTAAGAGTTCTCTCAAGTATCACTATCCTCTACCTTTCATGGAGCACATAATTTAGTTTTTTCCTTGTTTAGAAATATATTATTTGTATGACAGGTGTAACACCCACAATTATCTATGCTCAAATCAAAATAAAACCTATCAATTCAATAGGGAAAAATTACGCTATTTTTTTTTTTTTTTCATTTTAAAGGGATACAAGGGTGGAAATTATTCACATTTTAATTTATTTATTGGTTAATATTTCTACATAATATTGTGGAGTTGGAATTAAATTAATAATTAAATATTATTAATTTACTTCCTAAAAATATTTATGATTTAAAACATTTTCCAAGTTCCATTAGTTTATTTAATTACCATGCACCAAGTTTACTTTATTTCCTATTACAAAAGTTTATCTACTTTGTCTAGCCACTAAGTGGCCCCATTCACCACATTACCCATGAATTTTAAATTTAATTCACATTCCCATCAAAATGCCACCCACTTAAGTGATGTAGGGTTTAATCGATCCATTAGATTAAATCTATCATGGCCATTGGATCTAGATTGCCCTAACTTTCCTTATTAGTTAATTTTATTTCCATTTTACCCTAATTTATCATTCATTTTTTCATTCTTGTTTGCACATTTGGAGGGAGAGGAGAAGGAGAAGTCATAGAGGTCATTTAAAAGGGTTTACAAACACCATTTTTTTGTAGTTTTGTGGTAAAATCATAGATCTACCCATTTTCCTTTATGGGTATTATTTATACTTCTTTATTTGTGTCTATTTGAAGTTTATCTTATAGGTTTAGTGTATATACATTATGTATATACCTACTTTAGGAGAAAATATATGAAACCCTAATGTATATTATATTTATACATAGATTTATATACATATATGTATATATATCTAAATATATATGTGGATTTATATATTTAAATAAAAATTTTTAGAAACTATGTATATATACATATATATATTTGTAAATATAAGTTCAGCCCTGAGAGAAAATGGTCGGGACTCGATATAATAGTCGCCGTATCAATTTTAAGGTTGCTCTTTTTTTGTATGCATTTAAGTTTGTTTTTTTTTGGGGGAGGGGTCCCCACTCTAATATATAACAAAGGTGGGGAAGGGTTCGCCCCGTCCCCCATCCACACACATTAATTTATTAAAATAAATATGTGCCCCCACCCCAATGTTTAAATTTTTTTTTTTAAAGAGTTTATAACAAAGGCCGATTTCTATGTATATGGTCTTTTTAATATTACACACACACACACATATACATATATATAGTATATTAATATTAAATATTATTATATAGTTTAACTATATATATATATATATATATATATATATATTACACACACACATATACATATATATAGTATATTAATATTAAATATTATTATATATATATATATATATAATTATATAATGTACATTAACAACATATGTGTATATTATTTAAGTTGTTCCTTTTTATTGTATGAGGTTTGAAATTGTATAAGTATGTATTTTTTTTTTTGAAAATATAAATTTATATAAGTATGGGTATTTATAATCATATTTATGTTTTGAGTTTTGCTATATTACAAAAATATCAATTCAAAATTATTCATACAACAACTATAAAGGTATATATAATTTGTGATAAATGTTTAACACTTTCTCTTGTAATAAAGTTGTCAAATTTCATAATGAAATTAACTCAATTCATTCATTTTCATTTATATATTTAAGTTGCCAACAATACAAAGAAAATGAACATATCCTTTCCATAATACAACACCATCCTTTCAAAATAATTTCTATAATTCATTGAGCTAGTTCTTACAATAAAATGAGAAGGTTTATCTTTTTCCTTTCTTTCCAATAAAATCATATGTTTACAAATTAGGAATTGCAACAAATAACAATATAGTTTCTTCTCAATGATCATAGTTCTCTTTCCTTACAATAAAATAGTCCTTCTTTACAATAATTTAGAAAGAACAATTTACAAGATATCAACATCCACTTTACAACAAAGAGGAATATTACAAGAGTGAAATTTTTGCTCCAATAAAGCATAACTCCTTCAACTTAATTTTTTTCTCTTCCACCTCTTCAAATTCTTCAAATCATGGTTCACAATACAAGGAAAGGGGTATAGGTGATGCTCTCCGCCCAACCTATAATCCAATAAGAGGAGAATCCATCCTCTTATTGGCCCCCGAGCCCCAACAAAAGAACAATAAGGGGTATTATGCAAAATTTTACAACTTTCACAAAATGCTTCCACAACATGCATTTCAAAAAAATAGCACATTCACATAAAACATTCAAACAATACACTCAAATAATATACTCAAACAATGTTACAACTTTCCCAACAAGCACAAAGGATTGACAACAACTAGCCAAGAAGGATCAATGGAATATGGGAACCACATAATTATTTCTCCCAAGTGATATAGGAGTTCGACGTAAATCCACCATGTGCAAAACTCAAAACATAATCAAATCCTTATTCATACACTTACAAGTATGAAAAATATATCCATGTTATCATTTTCACTTCGCATAGCTAGAACTCAAAATCAAACTCCCTCCATAATGCATGCCTCACGTCTCCCTTTTCCCTCTCCAATGGTCCCATAAATCCATCTCCCACACCCAACTTAAGAAAAACTACCCAACCAAAATAAAAATAAAATCACAACACTCGTGCAATATGTAAAAAAGCACATTTTGTACATCAAATACATTAATAAAAAAGACAAGAAGAGGAGATCCCCGCCTCTTTATTAAGCTTCCAATTTTTTTACTCAATAAGCTTTGAATCCATCACACCAAGCTCAATTCAAGATGCAAATCAAAAAATAAACTCTAATTATGAAAACAAAGACCAATTTTGGAAAATGCAAGAGAAGTAAATAAGGCAAGTGACCCAAAATCCATCAAATTCTTCCAATAAATAGAAAAGGGATGTGAGAATGATGAGGTGGGTCTAGGTAGGATGTCATTTCATCATTCCTCCCTTCAAACACACAATTCAAAGACCAAACCCAAAGTAATTAAATTCACATGTAATACTTATGACATGCCTTCCCTACACACAAACAAACACTCCATGCTTATCAAGGAAAAAAATAAATGTGGTAGGTAAATAAATGTAATTATTTACACTTTTACACTCAATAATGCATTAAAATTGTAAAAATTTTCCCATACTTCATAAGTAGGGTTCTTAGAAGAGTTTGAGATGTGAGGGACAAGGTTAACTTGTTACTCAAGTCTCTAAAAGCATCCAACAAGAAAAAATTATAATTTGGGAAGGATGGTGGAGTAAACACCACCTAAATGCATTTAATTCAATTTACACCATGTAACAAAAGTAGGGCTATCTACACAATTTATTTCCCAAATGTCTTATCTTCCCTTTTTTGTGTAAATTTAAGGAAAATTAGTTATTTAAAAACATTAGCATGTGTTGATAAAGTCACTAGATTTCCTAATAATTAAATACATGCGAAACAAATTAAAACAAACAAAATTAAAAGAAAGGAAACACATTACACCCATGGCCACATAAATGAAGCTACCCCTATGGGAACAACTTAGAAAAGCATGCAATAAAACAAGATAACATTATACACAACTTGTCAAATTTGGAAATGTTGCACAACATCCGACATTATTTTGTGGTTGGTCCCATATCCCATTTCGATGTATATAATACAATGTCACTTCAAAAAAACCTCTCCCACCTTACTACTGCATCAACAACATCAATAATACTATACATATAAAAATCAATAATTGTAATCGAAAATTAGCAATTCTACCATCTATCATCATATTAATTAATTTGATTCTAACATTCAAAAAATCATAATTCTACTCAAAACATCTAACATAGGCAATGCATCCATAATATGACATGTTAGTATAAAATTAAGAAACTACAAATCAGCATATATGACTATCACCGAGTGTCATCTAGTGCATCATAATCAAAATTTAAATCAAAACATGTCAACACTCCAAATATTTGTATAGTCTATCATCTACCGATCAAGATATAATAATAAAAATGTCTATGTATCAATCCAACATCAATAAAATCTTAGTGAAATAGTGTTGAAGAGGAGTGAGAACTACCTCCCCCTCCCCGAGAATCGACATCCTCCCGGAAGTCACCGAGATAGGTGTTAGAACCGAGCCCATAAAAAAATAGCATCTCCAATGTGGTTGGCATCTCATCTTACCTATCCCATTGGGCTCACACACTGGTCAATCTTACAGCCTTGAAGGCCCAAGGTCTTGCATTCTATGATACACATCGGCTCCACAGTCACATGCCCTTGCTCCTACACCTACAATGTATTACAATCCAATATATAAGAGGGATCTGGAATGTATCTCCTAAGAAGAGAAACATGAAATACATCGTGTACGTGAGACAAGCTTGGTGGCAACACTAAATGATAAGCCAAGGGATAAATCCACTACAAGATCTCAAATGGATTGATAAATCTAGGAGCTAACTTAGATCCTTTTCCTTAATGGATAGGGTTCTTACGAGGTCTAACACAAAGAAACACCTTCGTACCCACCTCATAACTATGGTCAACTCTCATCTAATATGCATATTTTTTTCTATTTATATTGTTCTTGTGTAGTCTTTGTCGATCAAAACAACATACTTCTCAATTTCCTATAACAAAGCTAGCCCAATAGATACTTTGTCCTCCACTGTCCCAACTCGGTGGTGTCCTAGACTCCGTACCATAAAGTGCCTAAAATGGAGTCATACTAATAGAAATATGAAAGTTGTTAAGATAAGTAAACTCCACAAATTATAAATACTCCTCCCATATCAATGAAGGTACATGACATACATATTATGCACGTCCTCTAAAATATGATTCACCGCTAAGTCCTGTCCATCTGTTTCATGATGATATGTTGTGCTAAATTTAATGCTCATCCTAAGGGCATGCTGCATGGTAGTCCCAAAATGAGATGTGTATAAGGGATCAAGGTCACAAATAATCTTCGCAGAATACCATGTATCCTAACACTCTCATTTAAGTACACTCACACTACCGCACAATATTTATAGGTGATCTTTACTAGGTAAAGATGATATATGTTCATCAATCCATCCACCATGACCATGATGGCGTCATAGTGATATTTCGACATAGGAGTCCTACTATGAAATCCATGGAAATGGTGTCCCATGTACACTCTGGTATAGCATGTGGGTTAAGAAGGCAAGCTAGATGTTGATTTTCGGCTATTATCCTATGACACTCAAAACATTGAGATAAAAATTGAGCTACATCTCTCTAAAGTCCTCTCCAATGATACAATTGTCTCAATTTGGCATGCATCTTCTTCACCCTTGATGGGCTAAATATGGTGCACAAGAGCCTATTCAAAAATATCATGTCTCAAACCTCCATCCCTAGGTGCATAGATCCATCCTCTATTTCTTAGAATTCCATTTAGCTCTAGTGTGAATCTGTTAAACTTCCCCTCTAGGAGTCTCTAAGATTCAATCTCTACTCTAGTTGGAAGGTAGAAACTATCATGTGGAATTTAACACAAGATCCTGCTCCCTAAGTTTGTACCCTTTGAATTACCCATAACAAAATTCTTTCAACAGCTCAAATCATCGTAACCATATTTTCTTTCTCATTAACGTGATCTATCTCCATGCCAAACTCACATAGAAACTCCATCCAACACCGTTTGATGGGCATTGAGATTGGGATATGTGAATAGGTGTCATAAGCTCAAATGATTTGTCCTAAGAATAAACCTCCAACCTAAAATTAAATATCACCAACACACCAATGTATGGACCACTGTCATAAGCTCAAAGACATAAGTCGATAATTTAGCTCATAATTATTGAGTTTGTGAGACTCAAAGGTTAATACATTGCCATCCGACATCAAAACAACTCTTAATCTTGTCAAAGAAGCATCTATACACATGAAGAAGTCCCTCCGAGGATCCGGTAATCCAACAATAGGTCCTCTAGTAAGGAATTTGTTTAGTGTACTAAAGGAATACTCACATCTATATGACCAAACAAAATTCTTCCCTTTCCGCTTAAGGGAAGTGATGGGGTGTGCAATGCAATAAAATTCTTAAATAAATCTCCCGTAACAACCAACCAATCCCATGAAACTCGAACACCTTGGTCACATTGCTTAGCATGGTCCAATCCATAATAGCTCTAATCTTGGAAGGATCGAGTATGATACCTTCCCCAGAAATAATATGACCTAAGTAATGAACCTCTGTCACAAAAAATGCACACTTTTCTAGGTTATTGTATAGATATTGCTCTCAAAGACACTACATAACCTATCAAAGGTGATCCTCGGGATCCTCACACATGTCCGAGTATATCAATATGTCATCTAAAAACAAGAGAATGGATCGGTCTAAGAATGTCCCGAATACCCCATTCCTCAAACTCGAGAAATAGTGCAAGGGCATTCATCAAACCAAATGACACTACCGTGAGCTCGTAGAGGGCGTATCTCATGCGAAAGTTATCTTATGGATACCTTCCTTTCTAATCCTCAAGTGATGGTATCTTGTCTTAAGATATATATTAAAAACATAGTGGCCACTTCATTTGATAAAATAAATCATTTATACATTAAAGGGCATAACGATTCTTAATTGTTAATTTATTCGAAGAGCCTATAGTTCTCACACAAATGCAAATAGTTGTTGTTCTTATTCACAAAAATCACTGGTGGACCCTAAGGAGATACACTTGGAAATATTAGGCCTTTCTTAAGAAGGCCCTATAATTACAACTTGATCTCACATATATTAGAGGTAGTCATCATACATAGTGCGCATGAGATAAGATCTGCTCTAGGAACCAAATAAATATGAAAGTCTATCTCACATGGGAGAGGTAACCACGACAAATTACCGGAAATTTTTTTGAAAATTCCTATAAAATGGGGCGGTAATCAAGTGATGGTCCATGAGTCTAATCCTCCGATCAGTCACTTTATATGATGGCATATAACCTGAAAACCCCATCGCACACACTTGATTTAGACACATAGCAGATATGGTGCAAATAGAAATGGGTCTCCTAACTCAAACTATTACTAACTCAACTCCCAAATTATATACATAAGATATAACCTTGTTGTAACAATCAACTCTAGCTCTATGTGCAGACAAATAAACCATGCCCAAAATAAATCCATATGAACCCAAGGGAAGGATATGAAGAACCAAAGTTGCAGTGAAGGGTCTTAGGTCCATAGCACACTACTTAAATAAGGAGTCCACTAATATTTTGGCGCTAGAAACTATCTCAACATCCCAACTAAGGCCCTGCCTAACTGCCACCATCCTACATCACTCTAATAATGATGGAGAAATAAAAGAATTAGAAGATCTTAAATCAAATATAGGAGTAGAAATACCATCCTGCCCTAGTTCTCTTCCTACCGATTCTCGACCGCTGAATAAATCTTGTGGCTCCTGGTCATGTCACCATTTGTAAGCTATGAAATAGGTGTCTTACCCTTATTTGTAAGGTTTTGTGGGCACTCTCTCTAGTGATGTCTATGTAAATCTCACCCATAGAAACTATCTTGTCCTCTCCACTAAGTAGATACTCCTCCAAGTGGCTCAAGAGTCCGTGTTGTAGAACCTATTAGTGCTCAAAATTGTCTCGCCCCATTTGTGCCTTTGAAAAATTATTGATTTACAACCCTGTCATTTTATCCTTCCCCTTATTTTTCCTGATTAATCTTTATGGCCATTTTTAATTTGTTCTTGGGTTGTAAATCACTTAAAATTCTATATTTTGAGTCCCCAATCCTCTGTTCCTTCAAATACTCAAGTTACCCCATGTGTTCTATTCTCCACGGTTGGGATTTTTCTTCTTTATCATTTCTACCTTAAGTAATTGAAGAAAATGAATGGATGTATCCTGAAAAATGACTATTTGAGCCCTGTAACATTTCTAAACTTTTTTTCCTTGAAGAAAATTTCATTCCTAGGCTCAAATGGTCATTTTTCTATATTTTATGGTTTGACGGGCATTTCTCTGGTCAAATTTTTATCCTTTTATCTACAAGGGACATGGCACATTTTGGTTGGACGCAGCTCAACTGGGTACTTAGAAAAATTAATGAAAGGCGTCAACTCAAAATCTTTCCACGTGGAGGCACGGTGCTCATTTGAAGATCTATTTTTTGGGTTTTCCTTAGAGTAGAGCAGGGACGACAAGTGGAGGTTTTTGATTCTTGGCCTAGACTTAGACAAATTTTTATGCAGTTGGAGTAGTTTGGCGGGGCAGGACACATGGCGAGCTCTCTCTCATTCAGGGTCTCCACTTTGGGCACCATCTTGAAGTTGTGCCATGAAGACATGTGGATGCTTCTACTTGCTTTGCATTTTATTTAGAATTTTCAATGACCAAAAGGATAATGCCTCAGAGCATGACATGTGGCGCCTTCCGCTGAACTTCAAGCATTTAGTTGTACTTTTTGCTGGAATAGGAAACGTGACAAGCCCGCGCTCGTTTAAGGTATCAAATTTTAGGGACTGCCTTAAGGTGTGCCATGGTGACACATGATAGTTTGAAAATTCAAAGAGGCAGGGAGGTGGGCCATTGGAGGAAACTTGGATTTTCCCCCTTAAGGATTAAAATTTCAAAATGGCTCGCAAGCCCAATGAGGGAAAAGGTCAATGTTTTTCCCTAGTAAATGGTGGAGATGCGGGCTCTCGGGGGAAATTTGAAAAAAATTTCTTTTAAGAAAAAGGTTTAAAAATAAAATTAGAAGTGCAGCCCTATTCCAATCACATTTGGACACATGTCAAGCTCATTCCCGAGAGCGGAGCTGTGGGAAAATTTGGAAAATTTTCCCTTTTCCAAAAAGAGAGTAAAATGGTAGAATCTAGCTATGGATGTCCTCCACTCATATTTGGACATGTGTCAAGCTCATTCCCGAAGGCGGAGGTGCGGAGAAAAATGAATTTTTTTTCCATTTTTCCAAAAAGTTGTAAAAAGTCAAGGGAAGCCCCGAGTTTGTTCTAAAGTTTGAATCTTCCACATGGACGACCCAAATTCAAAGTAAAGATCAACGGTAATTGTGAGTCTAAATCTGATTTTCCCCCCATTTCTCTGAAACACATCTAGAAGTGTGAGTCTCCATGATTTCTTGGTCTTTTCTACATGCCAAGTAGAGAAGGAAGTTAATGTTGATATCTGAAGTTTGGTGGGAAGATCTGGAGGACATCTTTCGCCATTAAAATGGTTTGACTTTCGTGCCCAATCAGATTTTTTGTTTTTCTTCTCTCGAGCACATAAGAGGTCAGATTCGATAGATTAGGGGTAGAAGTGGCTGGGAAATTGAAGGAAGAGTGATCTACTATAGCAAGGAGTTGAATGAGGGAGAAATTCGATGAAATCTACCCCTCGAGCACCTAGAGACTTTTACAGATCTGATTCTGTGAATCACGAAAGAATCATGGTGAACATTGGTGCATTAAATGTCTTTATCTTTTTAGAAGGAAGAGGCTCTATTGTAAATGCTATAAATGGCACAAAATTTTCATGCAAATGGTTGGGAATTTTTGGAAAGATCGAGACTCGATTTTTCCAAAGAAAAAGCTTGACACATGACCTCATCCTTTTAAGAAGCTTTTAAGAAGCCTGTATATCTCTCTTTGTGTCAACTTTAATCGTGTCAAGGTGGTTACAACTGTACAACCATTGAAAAGCTTTGAGATTGTTTTGGAATCATTCCCTTTCTGATAAATTTGATCAAACTTGAGTTATTATGTGTTAATCTTGAGCAAAGTGTATTTATTTCATCTCTAAATGTATGCAAGTATTTTTTTGTTTCTATTGCAATCTTGTACCAAAATATAGTCCAATCACACAGGTCTCAATCCTTTTTATGGTTTAGTGGCATCTGTAATTTCATTTCTCAGGAGAACCTTCATCTGGTAGTGAGATAAACAGTTTAAAATCACTTTTATTGAATTTTGTTGACAGAGATTATCTATAAGCCTTTGGGTGTACCTCAGGTGTGGTTTGGTTTGAATCTTGGTGCTTTATTGGGTTCTTTGACTTGAGCCTTTGTGAAAAAATCCCATAGGCTGTATGAAAAAGTGCGAATATGGGCCTCCATTGAAGCACATATTTTAGTTGAAGAAACATTTTTAACTTTAGTGGCATTTTGTTTTTCGAATCTTTCCATTTTGCATAAGCTCTCAAGAATCTTGTGATTCAAGTGCATCTTGTCTCCCCTCCCACAAAAATTTCATTTAACAACAACCAATCCTACCCATACTACCCTTGTTTTTCATGTGTGTACACAAATGCACAATCCTCATCACTTAAACATGCAGAAGTAAGAAGGGTCTCAAATGTCTTTAGTAACCTTTATCTTGTTGTGATAGTATCTCCATGATCCGGAACTGAAAAACTCATGAGAGTCAAATCCGTGTGTTGATCATATTTTCCCCAAGTTCTTCTCTATAAAATTTTTACAAAAGAAAAGTACCTATATCTACTTTCATATAACAGAGGTTACAAAATAGGTTCTCTTACCTTGGTTGAAAGGCACAACCTAAAATAGTTAGGATCAGGTCACATCCTTTTAAGGTGTTACCCACTCCCTTCAAAGCCTGAGTGCCAACAAGTCAGATAGATTGCTTCCCCGACTACAAAATGACATACATGATTATCTATCTACCTCTGAGTATCCTGTCAAAATCCATGATGTTGCTTGGTCTTTGAAGGAGATTAAATTTGGGTACCAACATCAGTGGCGTCGTTGCCGG
This sequence comes from Taxus wallichiana var. yunnanensis, assembly GCA_018340775.1. NCBI lineage: Eukaryota > Viridiplantae > Streptophyta > Pinopsida > Cupressales > Taxaceae > Taxus > Taxus wallichiana. Next base: position 267,479,046 of record CM031240.1, read on the forward strand.
TGATTTATTAAATATGGAGTTTCATTGAGAGATTGATTTGTTGATTCATTGTCAGTCCATATCTATTTATCCCATCAACAACACCAACATCAGTGGCACCATTTCTAGGGATTCTCAGTTCAAAATCAAGAACCTGGTAAAACACTTCTTATATGCTCCAAGTGCTATGTGTAGTTACTTTAGTTTTCACATCCAGTGCACTAGCTTTTATTTGATAAATCTTGGTAAAGAAAGGTAAGAATCTTTTCATTTCTAGTTCCTAGCATTAATAGACATTTGACCAGGGATAATTTTAGTGGGGAATATTCGTAATATGGTGAAATATTCATTTTAATAAAATTTGAAAACGTGATTTTTTTTGATGAGTCGTTGTCGTATTCGCTTAAAATATATAGTATATTTTTTTGGGGTCGGCTTTGCCTTAATTTGAAAAAAATATACTATAAAAACCTATGTGATTCACTAGGTAGTATACCTTAAGTAGCTTACCAAATTACCAATACTGTGAAGTTTGAACTCGCGTACTCTTAAGCACTAAATATTGTTGTTACCCTGTTAGGGTTAGATGTTGACGTGCGACAGGGATATAGTTGATGCATGACAAAGAGGTATTGCAGACACGTGACAAGGAGATATTGTAGATGCACAACAAAGGGGTAAGTATTTGACGTGTGATAGGAATAGATTTGATGCATGACAGAGAGAGTTCAAGAGCGACAATGCTTAGGAAGTTGACATGCGACAAGGGAAGAGTTGACTCGTGACAGAGACCTCAGATAGTGGATGCCTTCCGACGCGCGGCGGGTTTTAGTTGACACCTTGCTAACTCCTAACATGGATTATTGACGTGCTATTGATGTGCGACAAAGGGTTAGTTGTTGACACACAACAGGTAGTCACTACTTGGTTCTTTTGCTAAGACACAGGACTCTCTTAAGAATAATGGAAGGTGCCAGTCCTAAGAATGCGAAGACCCTAAAAGTAAGTAAGAAATCTCAAAAATTGTTGTTCAAGTATTTTGGAAACTCTATGGATACAAATATTGAAAATACCAACCATATAGATGCCACCACAAAGAATTAGAATACTGACTATGTAGAAGGTATTATTGAGGTGAACATGCATTCACGCACAATATCAAACAAATGACACCTATGATAATATGTTGGATCTTGAAGATATTGTTCCTATTGGGGTGTAACAGAAGTGTATCAAGATATCACTCATACAAATACTCAAAGCAAAATGGATCGCAGAAATCAAATTCAAATTCCAATCTAAGAAAGAGGAAACTAGGTGATTGTGATATTGCTGAAAATTCTACTCAAAAAAGTAAAACATTGAAAACGAACAAGAATATGTTGACCATTGGCAGGTCATACAAGTTTTATTGGGTAGCTAAATTTTTGTTTATCAAACCTGTACAATCATCTAATTATGAAGATATCCCATCTGAATGAACATGTACAATATGTACGTGGAAATTGGGAAAGCAACAAAAAATGCAAATGAAGCTGGACATTATAGAGAAACATTGTGGAAAACAATATTTTACTATAACGGGGGTGGATGGCTAGAAAATCAAAACACACAGGTGGAAAACTATAAAATAATTCATGCATGTTAGATACGCGGTGGAATATGAGGTAGAGAAGAAAAAACATAGACATCTCTTGGAAAAGGGTGGAATGATCACATCACATATTAGTAAGATGAATCAAACAAATCTACATGCAAAACTCATACAATTCTTTACTCTAATTCACATACTAAAAAAGGAAGACCGATTTTGGATTTCCTTGTTTTCAAAGTTTTGTATCAATATAATGGAATGTTAAATGTACCTTAGTTTCATTGGTCTGAAAGTAGTGGATGGGAGATGACAAAATTCCTTTCGATGATAGAGAAGGAATATTTGAAAGAGAATGTAAAAAAAAGTTTATCTCTCTTTCAATTGATGAAGTGATAGCAGTCGACAACATTGCATGGGTATGTATCCATGTCTATACTTTAGAAAATCATACAAGGACACCTCATCTCGTTGGGTGTTATGAAAATGGTTGAAAAATCTAATGCCGAAAAACCTACATAAAATAGTTGTTTGTCATTTGAAAGATATTACTAGAAAGACAAATTATGAAATTTCTATGAAGTTGGTATGCATTGGATCAGATGGTGCATCTGTCATTCAGGGTCACCGAACAGGGTTTTGTGTTAGATTACAAACAACAGTGGCCCCATATATGCTACCAATTCACTGTATGGCTCATAGAATGAATTTATCATATAAAATGGTAAGCAACCACAAAAATGTTGCTAAATTAGAAGACCTTATAAGAGAACTTCATGCCTATATGTCAAGCAGCCCAAAGTGATTTCTTGAGTTCTAGAAATTTGTAATTGGAATTACAAATGGCAAAAACTTCTGAAAGATGTTGAGACTAGATGGATCTCCTTGTATGAACCTGCATGCAAAGTTCGTGAGGAGTATCCTTCATTGGTTGGTTTCATGCACAAATACCGTCATGAAGTTGATAGGGCGAGGGACTTGTTGTTCCATTTAACTGATTTGGAGACATTGCTTACATTGGTTGGTATTCTTCCAATGTTGCAGCAGATCAATACATTGATGAAGCATGCATAGGGAAGATTAATCTATATTGTGGATTTTATACGCATGAGAGAAATGGTATGTCAATGTCTTGATATCTTGTATTGTTCCCAAGATAGATTTGATACACCTATTTTTGAGAATTGGAAAGCTTTATTAGATCTTAAAAATCCCAAGAACTATTTGAGATTTTATATCCACGATCACTTTTGCATCACTTGTTGATGGGAGGGACATACCACTTGCACATTGTGTAAAAATGTTAGGATATTACAGATTGGAATGAGAAGATGTTCCGTGACACATAATCTCTTTGAGTCTATTATAGTTGAAACAAGAATAAAGCTTAAGAAAATTTCAGAATCCTTATCATTAGAAATAGAGAACGTTTCTCCGAAGATAAAATTCTTGAAGCCATGGGTGTGATGAATCCTAATTTTGGAATACTAAAGGTGGTCGTGTTTGACTTTGCAAGAAGAAAGCATTTCCATAAATCCATGGGTACAATAATGGAACATTTCGCAAAGACTTTAGAGTTCAAGGGTATGGAAATCAAAGGTATATTGAATGTTGATTTATTAAAATTTCAATCAACAAATTTTACAACAACAATGAGGAACCAATATAAAAATTTAGACGAACCTTCTGAAAGTGGTGTTATTACAAGGTTGTGGCAAGGAATCTATCAAATTTCTATCTTACAAGAAGATATCAGTGAATATTTCAGATTATATGATTCATGCCAAACAATGATTTTGGGGTCTATGGAGGATGAAAGGGTTTTCATTTCACTATCATTTATAAAATCAAAACTAAGAAACAAGTTGGATAAAAATCTAGAAATTTGCATGAGGTGTTATGTTTTATCGATACTCCATGGAAACCTTTCCTTTCGATAAAGCATTTCTACATTGGAATTCCCTTTGTGAAAGAAGAGGTGTGAATAATACAACTACAAGTATAATTGTTCCCAACGTTGAGAGTGGAATTGGCGCATCGTCACACTCTACAGAAGAGAACATCGAGTTTGAAGAAGCTAATGATAATGAATTGTTTCAACTTTAAATAGGTATCTTCTTCACCTTAATCTTATTGTTTTTCACTTTACATTTTTTTCAGCTCTTGTTATCATTAAAGATGTTACAGGTCTATATATTTACATTTATTTAAATACAATCTTTTTTTTTTTTCAAAACATGGGTTGACATCCATCCGAGGAAGCTGGTACTTCTCGGGATTGACAATGTCAGGAAACTCACCCATCTATCTACTAATCCATTTCTCGTGTTGAGTTTTCTTAAAACAAAGATCTAGCACATTACCAAGTGATGATTTCATAGCAATCTAAAACACTAGAGGTAAGTTAAACCCTATCATATCATCTTTCTTGATTTCTTACAATTATGTTTAATTTATTTTTTATATTTACGAAATGCTTTGATATATTTTAAGAACTTTGTGGGATAAAATGACACAATTGAATTTTACAGAGGAAGATATTTCCATACTATACAATTCATAATCCACGATACATTATACAATTTATAATATACGTCCACATAAAATTCATCATCATCCATATATATCATATCATCACCATATCATTATCATAATCCTAAGTCCTGACACTACAATTATTATTAAAACAATTATTTATCTAATTTAAATTTATTAAAACAATTCCATTTTTTAAAAACAATTCATAATCATATCATTACAAGTATATCCATTCTAATGTCATCTATATCCATTCTAATGTCATCTATATCCATTTTAACACATTCCATTTATTTATCATCTATATCCATTCTAATGACATCATGATCATATCATTACAAGTATAGAGAAGAAGAATTATCTTAAAACAAGTTTAAATGTCTAGAGAAGAAGAATTATCATGCTTGAAGCTAAATCTACGTCCACATAAAATTGATCATCATCCATATATATCATATCATTATCATCATTCATCATTCCATTTTTTTAAAACAATTATCCATTATCATCATTCATCATCATCTATATCCATTCTAATGTCTAGAGAAGAAGAATTATCATGCTTGAAGCTAAATCTACGTCCACATACAATTCATGATAATCCAAGTAAACAAGAAACATACATCATCATGATTCATCCCTATCTAATGCAATCACCATTAAGAGTAAACCAAAAAGCATAAACTCCATATACAATCTAAAAATTCTATCAAATCCATATGCAATCAAAATTAAAGATTATATAGTATTTCAAATTTTAAAAGGCTATCAAATCCAGATAATAAAATTCAAATACCATGACCACAACATTCAATGTTACAAATTTTCAAATATAGACTCAATATTTAAAGTTTCCACACTCAATATTAAAACATTTAAACCCTCTTTTCTATATCGCTTTGAACTCCTGTGCTCCTTTCCCCAATGGTTTCTTCGCCTGTGGCTATACCCCTTTCCCCAACAGTAGAAATAACCCCAGAACTTATAAGATCTTCTGCAGCACTGTCCAGATTTTTAAAAATTCTTTCTTCTTACTTTGTCGCATCTCCATGGGACAACAAATTTGGATCAGCTGCTGCCTTAGCTTTGAATAATATTTCAGGGTCAAATTCGTGCTCTTTAATTATCCACTTTAGTGTATTGTTTTGTTTGCTAACCAAAAGAATATTTTCCTTCAAATTCTTTGCTGTGGATAAATTGTTCTTCGTTGTTTCCAAGTGAACTTGGAATACCTTTCTTGACTCTTCAAATTTTCATAGTTCAACTACACAAAAAAATTAATGTCAATTCAACATATTACTAAAAATGAAAATTTCAAATTAATAAGAAAACATGTTTGAAAGTTATAGTACTTACAACCGCTCTATCTCTCACAAAATTTTCAAATGCTACCGAGATCCTTGTCTTTAGACCATTTGTTAAAATATGTTTGGGCCTCAACACTAATATTTTCTAATTCGTTTAATGTCTCATCCAAAATGTCATTTTTATAGTTTTTGTTATACGTGTCGCCTAACTTCATACTTGGGTAAGTAAGGAATCCATCTTTGCAGTTGATTTTGGACGGCGCAAAGATATAAACTATCTCTTTGCCAATAATTTTCAAAACAACTAATAATCTCATTGATAAGAACTTTAGCCCTTCTCTCCCATTCTATGATCTGATTGATATGAGGTAGAATAAACTCAATGATATGGGATTGACAATCATAACCAATTAAGTTCTCTAAAGGAAAAGGTAGCAACTGTTCACCATCTGTATTTGATGAAGATTATTTTGCTGGAGAAGTATGTGGGCTTTTAGGATGATCAAATCCTACTTTTTTCTACCTTTGAGTGGCCTGATCCTGTTTGTGATAAAATTAATCAAGATTCAAATAAATAAATTTAAATTTAAATGTAATTCAGTATTGTAAAGCATGTTGAAATTGAAGTATACCTGCTAGCCTTGAATCATCTCACAGGTATTGCAATTACCGGTTGGGTCATTGCTATTTGTTCCTAAATAATCTTCATCCAAATTTATATTATTCAAAACCAATATGCCCATTGCACCTTTGGGAAAGTGACCAAGTGATAGGGTTAGAATTCGAAAAGGAGGAGGCAATGTTTAGTGTCTTGCTTAGGGGCCGGAGTAATTGACATGCATTTACCAATGTTCTTTTTCCTTGTTCCTCTAGTTGGCATTTTGCAAATTATTGGTTAATGGGGGTCGGTGCCTCTGTTTGAACAGAAGGACTATAGTGTGCTGAAAAATTCAAGAAAAAACATGAAAAACTAGAAAACAATCCAAAAAGGTAAAAACTACGAAATTAAACGTAGTATTCAAAAGTTGTACCTTGTTGTCGAGGGGTAGTTTTTCATGGTGCTAAGGGTGGCCATGTAGGAGTATTATTTGGTGGTTGTTGAGAAGATATGAATGCATGTGACTGTATGGAGTGAGTTGGGGAAGAAGGTTATGTTTCCGAAAGACGCATATGGTCCAAAGTCCCTGCAATGTCATCAACATTGAATGTATGTCAATTCAATTGGTTAAAATTTAAATTTGAAAATAAAAATAAAATTTTTGAATTTGTAAATAATATATGAGAAGGTATTACTTCTCTGGCATTTAACGAGTTCAAAATGTTGAGGGTTCGAGAGAGGAGTGAGCTTCCATTTCAAATTGGGAATCTCCCAAAGCCTCAGTGTGTTGTTGGCCTCTTCCTCTTGATAACACCTTTTTTCAAGGAAGGGCTTCAATAAATCTTCTCTACAAACCATAAATTGTTAATAACTATGTAGTGTAATGTCAAAAATTGAAATACAAACTAAATAGTTTATACCTGTTGTTCTTCAAATGGAATTGACAACTTCATCAACTCCTCGTCAGTGCAAGTAGGAATTGGTTTGTCTTTTAAATTTAAAAGTGCCTCATAATAAAGGCCAAGGAGATAGTTTGTGGAATAAATGACGGGTTTTTCTGAAAGCTTTGAATTTGTTATGTCAGTTCTTATTTTTTTATAGATAGGTGCACCAATTAATTTTTTTTTTTTGAGATAGTGGCAACTATGTATGCAATGGGCCAGTTTGGTATATTTATTTGTCGACCCTGTAAAACTATTCTGGATTGAAAAAATGAAATCATTGCAGCAAGAAAGTGGTGTGCAATTACTTTCATATCCACACCACGCCTGGATTTATTGACATGAGCTGCAAAATCCAAATAGTGGGAATTAATATAAATTTATAACACTAAATTGTATCACAATAAAAAATAGAATAAAAATGATGAATGAAAATGAATTATACGTACAATCAACATGGAAACCGAATGTTGATTCAAGATATTTCTTGTCATCTTCCACGATTGTTGCCTTTGTTGTAACAATTGGTAAATTTCTAAACGAAGTCCCATAAACCGATCGATGTCATTTTCTTCAATACCGAATTGAAACATTCGACCATCATTTAGAGTAACATAAAAAATGCCGTCCTCTATATTGTAGGATGAGAGAAGGTAATTCAAAATATATGGGTTTGTTTCAAAATGGGGCATGTCAACGAGCCACCTGAACTCACATGCATCGATTAAATCTTTATATTCGGAATACATATTTAAAACAATATGGATGTGGGGGCACAAAGGATTCCTATAAATGATCTTTCCCATGGATTGGAGTGGATTCTCTTCTTGATTTTTTTCCTGAGCTTGTGGTTGGGAAGCACTTGAAGATTTTAGTTGTGCTTTAGCATCTTTGACAATGATGGATTCCCACAAAAAAAAATCAAGAGCCGAAAAGTGTAAACAAGAAAATGACTAGTGGGAGGGTATTTATATGCCAAATAAAGCTTCAATGGCCTCTATTGACATGTGTCAATGGCCTCTATTGACATGTGTCAATGGCCTCTATTGATGCGTTTCAATGGCCTCTATGGACACGCATCAATAAGGGTCATTAACGCGCGTCAACAGAGGCCATTGACACATGTCAATAGAGACCATTAATGCGCATCAATAGGTCCATTGACGCACTTGTCAATAGGGTCCATTGACACACGCCAACATGGTCCATTGACGTGAATCAGTAGGGGCATTGATGCATGTCAACAAGAGTCATTGATGCATGTCAATAAAGACCATTGACGTGCATCAACAAAAATGTGTTGACACATGTCGATGGTCCCTATTGACGCGCGCGTGTCATTGACCCTTGTTAACATGCGTCAATGCCCCTGCTTACACACGTCAACGAGTTCAATTGACGTTGTGTTGATGCATGCACGTCAATGAGGTTTATTGACGTCGTGTTATTGTGTGTCAAAGGTGCATCGGTGTCTGAAACTCTATTGTTTCTCCGGCTCAAGAAAACTGGTGAAAATTTAGTTTTGGAATACTATCAAATCCACCTTTCACTAAAACTTGTTCTAGGAATATTCGCCAGATATTTTCTACCTACAATTTTCTAGAGGTGTTTTAAAATAAACCTTGCATTTGACATATCATATTTAGTCCATTTTCATAACTAAGGTGGAAATCCTTAGTGGCGACTCCCTGTTGATCTGATTCTTAATAAGTACCAGTGTCTTAAAAATCTGTCAAAATCAGATTTGTTACTAATATTTGCAAAGCTGGAAGTAACAAGATCTTTCTTGGCTAGGGATCCTACTAGGACATTGTTTCCAAAGTTAGGAAAAGAAAAATCATAAGGAAGAAAATATTGGAGAGTTGTTGGAGGAAATAGACAAGAAGAGGGATCTCCATTGATGAAAGTGAATGGCCTATCGTTGAAGATTTCCATTCAAGTGACTCTGAATCAGGTAGCCTCTTTGACGAATTGAACTCTCCAACTGGAGAGGGGCCTTCATTTGATTTTGAAAGGTTTGGTTCACACTCTACACCTGTATTTTCTGAAGTTAATAGGGTTTTCCAAGAGACAAGGCCTTTGGGAGATTTCCATTTTGAAAATTATACTCCTGTGTTCCAAGGGCTTTTAGCACCTCATTAATTTGTCACCCCTCTAGGGTCACCTCCTCCAAGGAACATGCCCTAGCCCCCACCCAAGCCCCCATTTGTTGTAAACACCTTTAGACCTATAAATTTTGTGGGAATGGCTGATTACCCAAATGCAGTGCCTCAATATATAAGGAATAGAATGCCAAAGTTCCAAGGAAATAATGTTATTACGAGGATCAACATCTAAAGCTTTTTATCAATATGATGGAAGATTTTGAGATTGAACATGAAGATGTATACATCAAGCTATTTATCCATACCTTGGAAGAGGATGCTAGGGACTGGTATAAAGCATTTCCAGATAACTCTATTGATTCCTAGAATGAGATGAGTAATGCATTCAAATTGCAGTATGGTGATAGGACTAACCCTAGGTTTCTTTTGATAGAATTTGAAAACATCAAGAAGAACCCTAATGAGTCAGTACATGATTTCAACAAAAGGTTTAATAAGACCTTGAGGATATTACTTATCAGGATAAGGCCTTGTGAAGAGTCATGCTTGATAAAGTATACTGATGCATTTGATAAAAAGGTGCATATTATTTAAGAGACAAAAACCCCACAAATTTGAGGCAGGCCTTCACCATGGATTTGCAAATAGAGAACAATATCAAGGAAATTGGAAAGCCTCCAAAGAGGGAAGGTGTAAAGCTGGTTAACCCAGAAAAACCCCAAACAAGTAAGGTTGCTTATTTGGAAGAAGTTGTGAAGACTTTGGCAGGGGCTATCAAAGAAATTTCCTACAAACTAGCCTGACTGAGAAGGGAAGTGGGCAGAGCTCACAAGGTCAACACAAGTAGCAAGGCCAAGATAGGTTTACAAATCACCAATGATCTAATCACATAGGCAAAGGACCTATCTCGATTTGGAAATAGGTAGCCCTAAGGCAAAGAGAATAGAATGGTACCTAATCCTTTGGTCGCTAGAGTTCTATTGTGGAGGATTCAAATGTCATTGATTGGTGTGAAAAATGTTTCATGCCTCACGCTTCTTGTGAAGAAGATTAGCAAGAAGAAAAAGAATCGATAATGATGATGATGATGATGATTGCATGACGGGTTGTTCCACCAGCTCACAACAAGGGGAAAACTCAACTGAGGTGATAAGTTCTAGAACTACTGCCACTTTTGGACTACATTCATAGGGTACCTATTCTTCCTCTCTCTCATACTTTAGAAGTAAATGATTTACAAGATTTTGAATTTCCCAATAATGAATTTGAATATTTAATTGCTTTAATGATCAAAAATTATGATTCATCTCGAGGAAGATAGAAAGTTGCTTTGATGAATGTTGTTGTTGCCTTTGAAGAAAGGAAACATAACACAAGAAGTAAGCCTATCAAAGGGGAAAGGTCTCAAGCCAAGCCAAAAGCTCCTTACTTTCTAATATTTCTATGGAGGCTACTAAGAAATATGCATCTTCGAGAAGCCCTACGAGTTCCAAACAAAAATCATACCCCTCCTCATGCCCAAGTTGTCAAAATCCTGTACCACCTAATGAGTGTGTTGGCCTTCCTTCCAATACTACCTTGCCAAAAGATGTAACATATGATATTTCCAAAGTGTTGAGTCAAATCAAAGTCTTTTTCCTAATTGTTAAGTTGTTTAGAATTCCCGAGCACAAAAAAGAACATTTGAATAATTGGGGTTGAAAGAAAAGAAGTGCGCCTAGTGCGAAATGTAAATATTGTGGAGACTCCTCCAATCATTGAAGAACCAGAAGCACCACCAGCATCAGAAGAGCTAGATGAACCACTTGAGGTCTATTTGGGGACATCCTTGGTGGAATCTCAAATGAATGTGGATCCATTCTTCACCACTTTGATCATAAAGGATAGATCATTGCACAACTGTTGCATGTTTGACTCTCAGTGCATCATGTAATGTAATGCCTTTAGAAGTCATGAATGAGATAAAAATAAAAGTTACAATAACATATGGGATGTGCAATACCATGGACTCCAAATAGGTTCCAGCGGTGGGATGCATGAAGGGTTTAGTGGTGTAGCTTGTAGCTTATCTAGGTAAAAATTTAAAACTTGATGTTGTCATTGTTGACTGCCAGCCAAGTGGGGCATGCTACTGTCAAGAAAATGGGCTGCAAGTGTTGGTGGGAGTGTCCAAATGGATATGTCTTATGCTACCATTCCAGATGAGGGAAGCCTTGTCGATTGCATGCGAAAGGAAAATGCTACACCTTATTGAGGATCCCAATAATGCATCTTATGAGGTATTGTACACAAATGTTAATGTAGAAAACTTTGTGGGATTTGCTGATCGGAAGGAGCACAAGATTAAAGAATGAAAATGCCTTGAAAAAATGGGCTCTTCGTGGACTCTAGTGTTTTACGAAGCTTGCTCCAAATTTGGGAATGGTGCTAGTGTTGTTCTACTTTCTCCAGTCAGGAAAAATTTGTTTTTTCCTTCAAACTCAACTTTGAATGCACCAACAACATTGCTGAGTATGAGGCACTGTTGTTGGGTTTAAGAATTGCTTGGAAATATGGTGTCAAGGACATCATTGTCAAAGGAGACTCAAAATTAATTATGAAACAAGTTAGAAAATTATATGCCACAAAGAACCAGCAGAATGACGTAATACAAGCATGCAGTTTGGGACTTCATTAAGATGTTCGATTCATTTAACATACTACATCATGATAGGAAGTTCAATGACATGGTATACATGCTTGTAGAGTTGGAGTCTCGATTTGATAGTTTCACAATGTCCTGGTATTGTTAATATGAGGTTGAGGTATTGACAATACCTTTTGTTCCTGACAACATCAAGTATTGGCAATTTTTTGATGATGATACTCAGATCAGAAGATTCCTACAAAACAAGGGAGAATTTTTTGATCAAAGTATTGATTGGGAGCCAATGGTTTATGCAAGAGAAGGAAAATAAACCTTGTTTGGCAAGGATATCATTCAGCTAAAAACAAATACCATTCCTAGAGGGCTAGCTGCTCTTGATTCAAATTTTGATAATGTTGATTTCATTGTTAATAGATGCATGGAAACTTCAAGGGATATTAAGGAGAATGATCTTGGTACAAAGGAGAAGCCAAGGAAAATTTGGTTAGGCAAGTAATCTCAGCAAGGAGGAGAAGTAGTCATACATCCAACTATTGAAAAAATACCAAGATTGTATGGCTTGGACCTATTCTAAACTAAAAGCATACAGAGAGGACCTGTTTCAACATGAGATCCCCTTGGTGTCTAATGCAAAGCCATTTAGGAAAAAACAGAGGCCCATCAATCCACTCTTATCCCTCAAAATGCAAGAAGAACTAAAGAAGCTAAGAGATGGAGGGATTATCCAGCCCACAAGATATTCTTCTTGGGTTGCAAACCTAGTGCCAGTAAGAAAGAAAAATGGTGACATCAGGCTGTGTGTGGATTTCAAGAATCTAAATAGAGCATCAATGAAGGATAATTATCCTTTACCAAATATGGAGAACATGCTGCAAGTTAGTGACTAGTTCTGAGTTGCTTTCCACCTTGGATGGTTTCTCTGGTTACAACCAAGTTGTGGTGAAGGAATTAGAAAGGATCAAGATAGCCTTCACTACTCCTTGGGGGACCTATGTCTATGTCAAGATTCCCTTTGGTCTGATGAATGCTGGAGCCACCTTTCAAAGAGCAATGGATGTTGCTTTCCTTTGGTTACATCAATGAATTTATTGCATTATATCAAGATGATGTAACTATATTTTCTAGAAAGAGAAGTGACCACTTTCTGCACTTGGAGAAGATGTTGATAGGATGTAGAGAATATGGCATGTCACTTCATCCAAAGAAATTCCATTTTGGAGTGCAGAAGGAAAAGTTTCTTGGTCACATAGTGTCATAGGAAGGAGTGATGATTGATCTAGAAATAGTAGAGGCCATCAGCAAGTTCCCAATCCTAAAGACTAAGAAACGAAGTCAGTCCTTCATTGGGTAGATAAAATTTATGAGAATCTTCATATCAAACTTTGCTAAGCTGACCATTCCAATCACTTCCATGCTGAAGAAAGACCAGGTCATCAAATGGGAGGAGGCTGCCATCCAAGCTTTCAATGGGATTAAAGAGGCACTCAAGCATGCACTGTACTAGCAGCTCCAGATTATAAGAAGCCCTTTCAACTATTCTCTTTTGCTTCAGAGAACACTATTGCTTCTATCCTACTACAGAAGGATGATGAAGGGGCTGAGAGGCCAATTTCCTTTTTTAGTAAGGCATTGCAGGGGGCGTAGAACTAAAGTATACCATTATGGAAAAGTAGGCATTTTCCTTGGTAAAGGAAACAAAGGTTTTTTTTTCAGGCCTTATATTCTAAGTTCAAAGGTTGTTGCTTATGTTCCCCATACCATGGTAAAGGACATCTTGTCAGAGATGGAGGTCTCAAGCAAAAGATGTAGATGGGTGAAAAAATTGCAAGAATATGATATGGACATCCAAACCATGAAGTTGGTGAGAGGTTTGGGATTGGCTAAGCTTTATGGTGAGAGAAACTTGCAAAATATTGAGGTAAATGAGGTAGAAGAAGAAAGGGCAGGTGTATTTGAAAGATTGATGAATTTTGAGTGGTATAAAGATGTAATCTTTTATCTCGTACACTGAGCTGTCTTGAGAACTTTTGTAGGAACTAGAAGAGAGCCCCTAAGTTGGCTTCCCAAAAATATGTCATCATTGATTATGGGTTATCTTGGAAGAACCTAGAGGGAGTCCTCTTAAGGTGCATTACTGAAGAAGAAGCCCCCAAGATAATTTTTGATCTCCATGGAGGATTTTGTGGGGGCTCTTTGCTACAAGAGTCACATCACATAAGATCTTGAGGGCTGGTTATTGGTGGCCAACTCTTTTCAAGGATACAACCTTGTTGGTTAGAAGATGTGAAAGATGCCAACGCTTCTGGGTAGACCTGAAAGCTTCGTGCTCCTTCCCTTTGCAAATTGTATCAATTGAATCCCCATTCAAGCAATGGGGGATGGATTTCATTGGTGAGATTTCAAAACGTAGATGGCAACACACCAAGTTTTCATGGATTTTGTGCTAAACAACATCATCTACAAGTTTGGGGTACCAGTCAAGATTGTAGCTGATAATGTCATGAGCTTTAGAGCTAAACCTTTGGTGGCAATGTGCAGGGAGTATGGAATCAACTTGACATATGCCTCCAATTACAATCCCCAAGGAAATGGACAAGATGAGTCTAGTAATAAATTTTTTTGAAGATCATCAGAAGAACATTGGAGTAGAACAAGAGAAAGTGGGGTGAACAGTTAAAGTTTGTTGTGTGGGCAGATAGGATCACTGTCAAGAGAGTCACTAAAAAGAGTCCATTTGAGTTGGTTTATGGGAATCAAGCCCTGCTCCCTCTCCATATGCAACTATCTTCATATAAATTTATGCAACAACTATAAGATCGGAGTAGGCCCATATGATTCCCACATTAATCAGATTGTTGAGCTTGATGAAGAGAGGAGGTCATCCCACCAGAGGCATATAAAGTTTAGAGAGAAACTGAAGAAGTTATTTGACAAAAAGTTCACTCTTAGAGCCTTGAATATTGGAGATCTTATGCTGATATGGGCTAATAGACATGAGGATAAGGAAAGCATGGAAATTTTGACTCATTATGGATGGGTACTTAATCTAGTGATATCATAATTGGGGAGCATACCTTCTTTCTCAAGGACTTGGATGGTGAACTAATCGAGTTCCTTGTTAATGGAAGGCATTCGAAGAATTTATTAGATTGATGATTTTGGATCGAGAGAGTCTTTTTGTACAGTGTATACTTTGTTTTTTGTTTCTTGTATTTTGTATTTTTTCTCTCTCTAGTCCATGGTGATCTATTTTTACTGGTTTCTCTGTCTACTTTTTGAAGATGGCTTAGTTTCTCTCCTCCGCAAGTTGACTTTGTTACCCAAACGATATTTTTGGCACTTGCTCTACTTTTTTTCTTGTGTCACTCACAGGAGTGCCCATCCCCAATTCGTAGACGGTGTTGGTGCTAAAAATAGTCTTGCCCCATTTGTGCCCTTGAAAACTTCTACGATGATTACTGACCTCTGTCATTTTCTCCTTCCCCGTATTGAGCCTGATTAATCTTTATGGCCATTTTTAATCTATTCTGGGTGGTAAATCACATAAAAGTCTATATTTTGAGTCCTTTGTGCTCTATTCCTTCAAATACACGGGTCCCCCCATGTGTTATGTTCTCCACAGTCGAGATTTGTCTTCCTTATCGTTTCCGCCCTAAGTAGTTAAAGAAAATGAATGGATATGTCCCTAAAAAATGACTATTTAAGCCTTGTAACATTTCTAAACTTTTTTTCCTTGAATAAAATTTCATTCTCAGGCTCAAATGGTTATTTTTCTATATTTTACGGTTTAACGGGTGTTTCTCCGGTCAAATTTACATCCTTGTATCTATAGGGGACGTGGCACCTTTTGGTTGGACATGGCTCAATTAGGTACTTAGAAAAATTCATGAAAATCCTCAACTCAAAATGTGTCCACGTGGAGGCATGACACTCATTTGAAGATCTAATTTTTAGTTTTGCCTTGGAGTAGTGTCGTGAGGAAACGTGGATGTTTCCACTACTTGGCTCAAAATTAGACAAATTTTTATGTAGTTGGAGTTGTTTGACAGGGAAGAACACATAGCGAGCTCTCACTCATTCAGGGTCTCCACTTTGGGAACCATCTTGAAGTTGCGCCATGAAGACACGTGGAGACTTCCACTTGCTTTGAATTTTACGTAGACTTTTCAAAGAGAAAAAGGAGACTACCTCGTAGCATGAAACGTGCCGCCTTTTGTTGAGCTTCAAGCATTGGTTAGAATTTGCAAGAATAGGACACGTGGCGAGCCCATGCTCGTTTAAGGTATCAAATTTTTGGGACCGCCTCAAGGTGTGCCATGGTGACACATGGTAGTTTGAAAAGTCAAAGAGGTGGGGAGACAGGCCATCGGAGGTAACTTGGATTTTTTCCCCTTAAGGATTAAAATTTCAAAATGGCCGCAAGCCCGATGAGGGAAAAGGTCAATGTTTTTCCCAGTCAATGGTGGAGGTGCGGGCTCTCAGGGGAAATTTGGAAAATTTCCTTTTGAGAAAAAAAGGTTTTTAAGTAAACTGGAAGTGTTGCCCCATTCTAATCACATTTGGACATGTGTCGGTCTGCTCTCGAGGGCGGAGTTGGGGAAATTTTGGAAAATTTTCCTTTTCCAAAAAGAGAGTAAAATGGAAAAATCTGGCCGTGGTTCCACTCCAATCACATTTGGACATGTGTTAGGCTTAGTTCCCAAGGGCAGAGGTGTGGAGTAAAATGGAATTTTTTTCCATTTTTCCAAAAATTTGTAAAAATTCAAAGGAAGCCCCCGGGTTTGTTCTAAAGTTTGAATCTACCACGTGGATGGCCCAAATTCAAAGTAAAGATCAACGGCTATTGTGAGTCTAAATCTGATTTTCCCCCCATTTCTCTGAAACATGTCTAGAAGTGCAAGTCTCCATGATTTCTTCATCTTTTATACACACCAAGTAGAGAAGGAAGTTAATGTTGATATCTTAAGTTGGTGGGAGGATCTGGAGGACATTTTTCACCATTAAAATGGTCTATCTTTCATGCCTGATTAGATTTTTATTTTTCTTGTCCCGAGCATGCAAGAGGCCATATTTGACATTAGTGGTGGACCTGGTTGGAAAATTGAAGGAAGAGTGATCTACCATAGCAAGGAGTTGAATGTGGGAGGTATTTGATGAAATCTAGTCCCTTGAAAACCTAGAGACTTTTACGGATCTAATTCGTGAATCACGAAAGAATCATGGCAAACATTGGTGCATTAAACATATTTGTCTTTTTAGGTGGAAGAGGCTCTATTGTAAATGATATAAATGGCACAAATGTTTCATGCAAATTGTTGGGAGTTTTTTGAAAAGGTTAGAGACTAATTTTTTTAGTAGAAAAAACTTGGCATATCCCATCCTTTTGAGAAGTTGTTTAAGAATCATGTATATCTCTCTTTGTGTCAAATTTAATCGTGTCAAGGTGGTTGCAAGTGTACAACCATTAACAAGCTTTGATATTGTTCTAGAAACTTTCCCTTGCTGATAAATTTGATCAAACTTGAGTTATTTTGTGTTAATCTTGAGTAAAGTGTATTTATTTCATCTCTGAATGTATGCAAGTAGTTTTTCTTGTTTCTGTTGCAATCTTGTACCAAAATCTGGTCCAATCACATAGGTCTCAATCCTTGTGATAGTTTAGTGGCATCTACAATTTCATTTCTCAGAGATCCTTCATCTGGGAGTGAGATAAACGGTTTAAAATCACTTTTCTTTCATTTTGTTGACAGAGATTATTTGTAAGCCTTTGGGTGTACCTCAAGTGTGGTTTGGTTTGAATCTTGGTGCTTTATTGGGTTCTCTAACTTGATCCTTTGTAATGAATCCCATAGGCTGTATGAAAAAGTGCCAATATGGGCCTCCATTAAAGCACATATTCTAGTTGAAGAAACATTTTTAACTTTTGTGCCATTTTGTTATCTCGAATCTTTCCCCTTTGTATAAGATCTCAAGGATCTCATGAGTCAAGTACATGTTGTCTCCTTGCTACCAAAATTTCATTTAATAACAACCAATCCTACCCATACTACCCCGTTTTTCATGTGTGTACTCAAATTCACAATCCTCATCACTTAAATATGCAGAAGTAGGTAGGGTCTCAAATGTCTTTAGTAACCTTTGCCTTGTTGTGAAAGTATCTCCATGATCGAGAAGTGACAACTCGTGAGAGTCAGATCTGGTTTGTTGATTATATTTTCCCAAAGGTCTTCTCTATAAAATTTATAGAAAAGAAAGGTACATGTATCTCCTTTCAATATAAAAGAGGTTACAAAATAGGTTCTCTTACCTTGGATGAAAGGCACAACCTAAAATAGTTAGGATCAGGTCACATCCTTTTAAGGTGCTACCCACTCCTTCAAATCCTAAGTGCCAAAAAGTAAGATAGATTACTTCCCGCTACAAAACAACATACATGATTATCTATCTACCTCTAAGTATCCTGTCAAAATCCAAGATGTTGCTCAGTTTTTGGAGGAGATTAAATTTGGGTACCAACATAACCTAAAAATCCTGCCATAGATTTTTGTATACATTGCAGTGGGCATACTCCTACTAACTGTGCTCAAGGTGGAATGTGTGCCCCATTGGGACCACTAGCTAGAGGTTACATATTATGCCCTATCTCGAGCATCATTACACTAGGGAGGTTGAAAGGGTGATTGAGTCTACTATTGCTACTAAGGACGCCTGAAAGAAGACTTTGCTGAAGTGTGTCCACCATGAGGAGGAATATTTGATCCCTTTAACCTATTATCCTGCATCTGTTGTATATGGCTCCTCACCTTTCTCTAGCCTTGATTCTTACCCTTGGTTTCCTCTACAATGTAGGCCTTCTCCAAGTCCTCTACAAGAGTCTACAGATAGTGAATGCACATTGCCCATGCTAAATCAAAGTTCAAGTCCCTAATGAACCTATGTATCCAGACCGTCTCATCGGCATGTACTCAAGATACTATAACAAGTCCAAGGAATGACCCTCTTACTCAATTATTTTCATGGATTCCTATCGCAGATCATGAACTCATCGATCTGTTGTTGGATGAATCTCCTAGATATGTATCTACTCCTAAACCGATCCTCAAAGATCTCCAAAGTAATTGTCTCTAATTCTACATGGAGATTCTGATCCTCATCCATAAAACTCTAGCTCCATCTCTCAAAAGTGAATGACAACACAAGCTTTCTTGGTACTAGTACAAAGACATAGCTTGAAGCATCCTGCTCTAGATAACCATCCATGCCTCGGCCCTAAAATACTCTTATATCTCCAGTAAAATCAAGCATGAGTAACTTATCTCTTTGATGTGATATGTTACCATTGAATTTCAGCCCCTAGGTATCTCTGCATGGTCATCCCTCCACCTAGGGCTCCTAGGACTATCTCTGTGTCTTGGATATCTATCATTTGTACTCTCTAGGTGGTGACTCATGTCTAACCAACTTCACATGGGAGTTCTCTACCCTATCCTAAACACTATGACATGAAGATACAAAATCCTCCACTAACATGACTCTCTGTCATGTCTTCTAGGTCACCCTCCTAAATATCCTCCGCATATAAGGACATTAAAATCCTATAGTGTCTCAGTATCTCGAGGTAGTATAGTTTCTATAACCTAATGCGGGGTGGTAAATCTAGGTCCACGTATTGGAACCATTTTTTTGGTCTATGCCTCCCTGCATGAGACCAAATCACGAGTTACTTCACTTTCATCTAGGTTGTTTTAGTTTTCTATTTTTTTCTACGTTTTAAAATATCATACCATGTTTTGTGTTCTAGGTGTAGTTTGTACTAGGTTTACATTTTTAGGTTTTGTGTTTACCTAGGGTCCAAGTGGTGAACCCACAGCTCTCATATCAAGTGTAACGCCCATAATTATCTAGACTCAAATAAAAATAGAACATATTAATTTAATAGGGAAAAATTACTGTAAATTTTTGTTTTTTTAAAAGGGATACAAGGGTGGACATTATTCACATTTTAATTTATCTCTTTGTTAAGGTTTCTATACAATCTTGTGGGAGCTGTAATTAAATTAATGATTAAATATTATTAATTTACTTTTTAAGAATATTTACGGTTTAAAAATACTTTCCAAGTTCCATTAGTATATTTAATTACCATGCACCAAGCTTACTCTATTTTCTATTAAAATTTTTATCAACTTTATCTAGACATTAAGTGGCCCCATTTACCCCATTACTAATGCATTTATAAATTAATTCTCATTCCCAGCAAAATTCCTCCCACTTAAGTGATGTAGTGTTTAGTATGAGCCAATAGGTTAAATCTATCATGATCATTGGTTCATGGTTTCCCTAACTTTCCTTATAAGTTAGTTTTATTTCCATTTTTCCCTAGTTTCTCATTCATTTGTTCATTAAAATAAATATGGGGAACACCCCCTCCCCAACATTATAAAATTTCTTGTTTTTTTAAAGGGCTTTATAACACAAGCCGATTTATATATATATGGTCTTTTTAAATATTATTTCTAATTTTTAATATATATATATATATATAGTTAATCTATATATTTATATTAAATATTTTGGATATATTAATATATATTTTTAATATAATATACATTAATAACATATGTGTATATTCATTAAGTTGTTCCATTTATTGTATGAGCTTTAAATTGTATAAGTATATAAATTAATGTTTTTTGAAAACAAAAATTCATAGAATATAAATTTATATAAGTATGGGTATTTATAATCATATTTATGTTTCAAGTCTTTCTCTATTCAAAACAAATATCAATTCAAACTCATTCATACAACAACTATAAGGGTATATGTAATTTGTGATAAATTTATATACTTGTAACACTTTCTCTTATAACAGGTTTAATTTGAATATGAAATCAACTTAATTCATTCCTTTTCCTTTCTAGATTTAAGTTTCCAATGATTACAAATAAAATAAACATATCCTTTCCATAATACAACACCATCCTTTTAAAATGAATGTCCAAAATGTAAATTTTAAATAATTTTAACAATTCAATGAGATATTTCTTACAATAAAATGAGAAGGTTTCTCTTTTTCCATTCTTCCAATAAAATCATATGTTTACAAATTAGGAATTATATAAAATAACAATATACTTTCTTCTCAATGATCATAGTTCTCTTTCCTTACAATAAAATAGTCATTTTCAACAATTTAAAATATATCAACACCCACTTTACAAAAAAGGGAAATATTACAACGGTGAAATTTTTTCTCCAAAATAACATAAACCCTTCAAATTAATTTTTCTCTCTTCCACCTCTTCAAATTATTTAAATCATAGATCACATTACAAATAAAGCAAGTATAGGTGATGCTCTCCACCCAAATTATAATCCAATAAGAGGATAATCCATGCCCTTATTGGCCCCCGAGCCCCAACCAAAGAACAATAAGGGGTATTATGCAACATTTGAAAAATTTCACAAAAGGCTTCCACAACATGCATTCCAAAAATAACACATTCAAATAACACATTCAAACAATACACTCAAACAATATTACAACTTTCCCAACAAGCACAAAGGCTTGATAACAACAAGCCAACAAGGAGCAATGGAATATGGGAACAACCTCATTTTTTATCCCAAGTGATGTATGAGTTCCACCCAAAGCCACCATGTGCACAACTCAAAACATAATAAAATCCTTATTTCTACACTTGCAAGTATGAAAAATATATCCATGTTATCCTTTTCACTCCCCATAGGTGGAACTAAAACTCACACTCCCTCCACAATGCATTCCTCACATCTCCATTTTCCCTCCCCAATGGTCCCATAAATCCATCTCCACACCCAACTTAAGGAAAACTACGCAACCACAATTAAACAAAATCACAACACTCATGTAATATGGCAACAAACACAATTTCTACATCAAATACATTAATACAAAAATGACAACAAGAGGAGAGCCTACCTCTCCATCAAGCTTCCAATTTATTTACTCAACAAGCTTTGAATCCTTCACACCAAGCTCAATCCAAGATGCAACTCCAAAAATAAACTCCAAGTATGAAAACCAAGACCAATTTTTAAAAATGC
The DNA here is from genome assembly GCA_018340775.1 of Taxus wallichiana var. yunnanensis. NCBI lineage: Eukaryota > Viridiplantae > Streptophyta > Pinopsida > Cupressales > Taxaceae > Taxus > Taxus wallichiana. The sequence continues at coordinate 267,500,841 of CM031240.1, forward strand.
AAGAGAAGCAAATAAGGCAAGTAACCCAAAATCCATCAAATTCATCCAATAAATAGAAAAGGGATGTGAAGACGATGAGGTTTCTCGATGTAGGTAGTCACTTCATCATCCCTCTCTTCCGACATAGAAGTCAAACACCAAACCCAAAGCAATTAAATGCACATGTAAGACTTATCACATGTCTTCCCTACACTCAAATGAACATTCCATACTTATCAAAGAAAAACTTAAATGTGGTAAGTAAACAAGTGCATTTATTTACCTTTTTACACTAAATAATGCATTAAAATATCAAAAATATGACCCATACTCCGTAAGTAGGGTTGGTAGAAGAGTTTGGGATTTGAGGGACAAAGTTAACTTGTCCCTCAAGTCTCTAAAAGTGGCCAACAAGACCAAATTCGAATTTAGGAAGTAGGTTACAGTCACAAACCACCTAAATGTATTTAATTCTATTTACATCATACACGAAAACAAGGAATATCTACCCAATTTATTATCCACATGTGATATCTTCCCTTTTTAGTTTCAACTTAAGCTAAATTGGTTAATTAAGATACATTAGTAAGTGTTAATAAAGTGACTAAATTACCCAATAATTAAATACATGCACAAAATAAAACAAAAATATTAAAAGAAATAAAAACATTACACCCATGGCCACATAAATGAGGTTACCCCGATGGGATCCTTCTAGAAAAGCATGAAACAATACAACATAACATTATACACAAGTTGTCAAATTAGGCCAGGTTACACAACACCGACATCCTATGGTTTGTCCCCTATCCCCTTTCGATGTATATAATATAATGTCCTTATGCAACACAACAAAATCCTATCTAGGCTTATGTCAACATCAACAACATCAAAAATAAAATACATATAAAAATCAATAATAGTCATCCAAAATTATCAATTTTTACATCTATCATCATATTAATTAATTCAAATCTAACATCCATAAAATCATAATTGTACTCAAAACATCCAACATAGGAAAGACATCCAGAATATGACATGTTAGTATAAAATCATAATACTACAAATCAACATATATGATTTTCCATCAGTGTCATCTGGTGCATCATAATCAGAATGTAAATCACAACATGTCAATAGTACAAATATCTACATAGTCTATCATCTACTGATCAAGATATAATAGTCAAAATGTCTAAGTATCAATCGAACAACTATAACATCATAATAAAATAGTGTCAAAGAGAAGCGAGCACTACAATAGGTATAGTGGTTATAACAAAATATTTTCCAAGGAAGAGTATCAACTAAAAACAACATTCACAATCGAGTGGGGAACCTATGCATATAGAAAGGTGTCATTTGGATTGTTTAATAGGGATGAAAATTTTCAAAAGACATGGACATGGCATTCTAATGTATCATTAACAAGTTTGTTTTCATCTATTTTGATGATATCACAAAGTGTTTTCAAATCTTACAAGTGATCACTTAATGTAACTGAAAGAAGTGTTTGAAATATGCAGAGGATATAGTGTGTCACTTAATCGTAAAAGCTGTGTGTTTTATATTCATTAGAATAAAATTCTTTGTCATATTATCTCGAAAACATTGGATGAAGATTGATTCGAGAAAGAATAAGTTTTATTCATACTTTATCATTTCAAAAACATAAGAAAGCACCTCAAAGTTTCCTTGGAAAAGTTAGTTTTATTAGAAGGTACATTGTCGATTTTACTTACTTATCAATGCCATTAAGAAACATGCTCAATAAATATTATAATTTCACATGATCAAACAAAGCGGTGAGTAGTTTTGAAGCCATCAAACAAGTTATTGTCTAATCCCCAATGCTCATAAATCCTGATTTTTCAAAAGATTTCATTTTTATGCATATGCTAATGTTGATACTATTTCAATAATGTTAACACAATAGAATATAGAAGTTTTGGAGCACCCAAATTCCTTTTTACATCAAATTTTGATTTAGTATGAAACAAGTTACTATTTATTGAGAAACATATCCTTTCAATGGTTAGATCACTGAAAAGGATCATGAATTTTCTCTCTAACAACATAATTCACGTAAAGGTTTCTCATCCAAGTATCAATGAATTTTTATTAGACAAGGACATAAGTGAGGAGAAACAAGGTTAGATCAAGAATCAATACTTGCGAGAGCATAAGGAATCTGTTTTATCACTGCAAAATGAGCCTAAAAATGCAGAAAATCAGCAGCCTTTAGATTGGATTTTTGACATGACAATGTACCTTCAGCATGATATATATCGTAAAAATTTGAACATCTCAAAAATTATGTATTTCAGATTGTAATCTATACCTTTCTTGGTAGTTGATAATGTTCTATTCAAGAAAGATATTAATGGTGTGTTTCTAAGATGTGTTGGACTAAACCAAGTTTAGGGGGTGCTTGAACACTTGTCATGATGGACAATTAGGAGGGTATTATTTGGCAAAACCTATAATCCCTCAAATCTCGAAAGGGGATATTATTGGCATACACTATTCAAATAAAACCAAGCATAGTTAAGAAGGTGTCAAAAGTGTGCATTCTTTCTAGGAAAAAGAGGCTTGATACCTTACCATGGCAGACAAATACAATTGAAAATCCATTTTTAAAATAGGATTTTCAATTCATATGTTTCATAAACCCACCTTCAAGCTTGGGGTATATATGGATACTCACCGCAGCTGATTATTTTACACAATGGTTTGAAGCGGTTACTTTAAAAGAAGCTAATGAAACAAGCATGTTGGACTTCTACGAATGTATTATAACAAGGTTTGGTGTTCCTTATACCATCATTACAAATAATCCAGAGAAATTTGTTTGTTGTAAGATTTCTTATTGGGTTGTTGAAAATGGTATTTATCTTAATACTTCTTCCAATTACTATCCACAGTTAAATGGGCTTGTTAAATCAAATAACACGAATCTTTTGAGGATAATTAGAAGAACTATAAATTAAATTTTGTGAAATTGGCATACAAAATTGAAGGAATCTTTGGGGACTAATAAAATAACTCATAATAGATCAATTTCCAACTCACCCTTGAAGTTTTTTTGGTCTTGAAGAAAAATACCTATTTCACTTGATCTTCCATCCTTGGAATTGATGCATCAAGTTGAATTAAGTGAGAATGACCCAATGGAAGTAACATATGCATAGCTCATGGAAATTGAAAAAGTTAGAAAGGATGTAATGTTATCAATGGAGTTGAATCAAGATAGGATTAAGATGACATTTGACAGAAGGCTATAAGAAGAATCTTCACCGAAGGTTATTTAGTGTTGAAATGGGATGAGGATAGAGAGAAACTAGGTTATCACACAAATTTTGACTTGTTGTGGAGAAGACCTTATATGATCATACGTTGTAAGCCTCATAATTCATTCCTGTTAGCAAGGATAGATGGAAACGAGATTCTAATCCTATTCAATGGGATTCATTTGAACCATTTTATCTAAAAGATATAAGTTCACGTTTTACATTAGTTTCCCATGCTTTCCTCTAAGTTTTTATACACATGTTTTGGGTTTCCTTCTTTCAATAAATGGCTGATATTTTAGGTGTCATGCCTCATAGGAGTTTATCTTTCCTATAACTAAAGTAGTACACATGATTACGTTGATATTTTTTTAGTTTTCTTGGAGAATTTTAAGCCTTTATCATCTTTTTTTTTCATCCTTGGGTAGGCATGCTCAATATTATGTTAAGATTTCATATTTATTTCATGGTAAAAAAGAGTAGTTTTGGGGGTTCTAGTTGATTAGTAGGTAACTTGAGTTCAGCAAAATTGCCAAATATGCTTTGACCATTTTGCTCAATCATCGAGCGGGGTACAAATTTTTTAACTATTGCATAGTTTTGGAGAGATTATGGGATAACATAATATCATATCAGTAGATAAAGTGTTGTTCTTAAATATCATGCCTCATAGATGTAACCATTTCAATTTGTCACCTTCATCAAGACCATGCATCAACCATTGAAGATGGATGTAGGGCCTTGATGAAGGTAGGGAGGGAAGTATATATCAAAAATGGCATACACAAACTAAAATCAAGTTAAAACTTGACATGATAAGGTACAATATAGTTTACAATCAGTTGTGTTGACTTGTGTTTTGGTTGATTTAATGAAGGTACAATTAATTCATTTCCTTATGATTATGGGAAATTTAATTAATGTGTTGAGTTGCAAATGGTTAATTTAACATCATGTTAATGAAAAGAAATGCAAAGGAAACATGTAAAACTCATCACATTAAGTAATTATCATTTATTCACAAAGAAAGAGTACATTGATCCCACACAAGCAATGGGATATGGCTAGCAATGGAAAAGAAATGTATATAAATATAAAACAAAAAAAAAAGTGGTAAAACACCCGTCATTTCCTGAGTCAAACGCCACTTCAAAATCCTCGAGATTGCTCTAGGTAGCTGCTCCATTGTACCTGAAAAATATATTAGATTATGTTAGAGCTTGGGGTCTCTAACTATTTATCTTACTAGTTTTATATACATATGCATCATCATAAATCAAGTACAGGTCAAAAAAATGGATATCAAAGAAAAAATAAAGATAAAATCATCTCAACCATGCAAATAAAAGTGATGTTCAGGCATATATTCCAATTCACAAGATACACAAAAGAAGCTTCAACCATATAGGTGCTACAATGCAGATTTAAAGAAACAGAATAAAGAGTTCTTTACACAATGTATACAAGAAAGAATAACTTTGCATTTAGGATGAGCAGACATCTACAGTCCATTAGAGTGCACAAAAGGCACAAATTTGTACTATGAAATGAATTTCAAAATCTAAGAGAATACCTTCATCAAATTTTCTTAAAATGAAAATCATCTCATTAAGCTACCCAAATATGAAGATCTCATCAAGCATTAATGAAAGGGTAGGAGAAGTTGGCAAATCTTCATCAAGTATTCATATAAGGAAGGGCACCAGTGATAAGATATCAAATAACCAAATCTTCAAGTTAGTTTATAGTTTCTTCAAAATAGAAAAAAAAATGCATTACAACAATACATCATATAACATCTTGGCATGTACTATTTTGCGGAAAATATAAATTCCTCAAATCTTTTTAAAGCTAGCAACGTGGTGAGTTCATGCAAATTCAGAGAATCCAAATCTAGGCCAAGCATCCATAAGTAGATTTTGGAGGAGAACATTTTCAGTATATTATCAAGTCTCAAGTTTTCGGGGTATATTTCGCACAAGATATGACAATAAAGTCATGAATCATAAATCCATCTAACAATATGTAGTGTAAAGCAAGGATATTAAAATATGCATCTTCAGGGAAGATTTTAACAGTTTCCTTACGGGAGAGATCAAGGTGGAATAGGCACTGAGTGAATGTTACACTTACAATGACATACAAATGCACCCATAGGGATAAGTATACAGCAAAGGTGCTTAAAAAAACCATTTACGAAGGAAGAAACAAACCCCGAAACCCATATAAAGTGAAAACATTAAGAAATATTGCATCGAGCTAAAAATAAAGGAAGAGAGTTACATGGAAATCATACCAAGTAAAACCCACATTGACGAGAGAATCTATAGCACGAATCTGGGTGTATAAATAACTAGCTCGTATGGATAAGTAATTAAAATGTTACAGATCATAGAGAACGAGCTAAATGCAGAGTTGATTAAAAAATGGCATGGCTCAAATCACGATAAAATCCCAAATCAGAATGAGACTTATACCCTCTGAGATGAAGCGGTAAAAGCCATTGGAGGCAAGTATTGAGATGGCCGAGAAACCAAGAGCACAACATATTGTAAGCGGTCAACAAACCATTTTAATGGAAAGAGATAGATCATCTCGAATAAATCACAAAGCATCGAAATAAAAAAGTGGGAGGAATCATAACATAGATATGGGTGAGAAAACGAATGGTTAGTCTTAAATAGGTACATACCCATATCGATGGCAAAGCAGAGATCATTTTATAATCAAACATGGACGTGAGCGGTAAAGAATGGCATCAAAAGAGCTACGGAAATTCGAGTCGGGTTTAAGAAACCTCACAGTAAGCAATGCACTGATAAATGACTACACAAGCTTAACTTTAAAGAAAGTGAAACAAAGAACCAAGTTGAGTTCAGATAGATTTTAATAAGCAAGAAAGCGCATTTTAAAGAAAACCCATTAAAGGGAATCTACAGAGCTAAAAACCAAATGCATGAGCTTACCTTGAAAACCGAGATGAAGAAGTAAAGTGGCCAGCCAGAGAAGCAAACCACCCAGCCATAAAAACTCAACAAAAGGAAAGAGTTGGGTTTGAATTCCACACCAATCTCATCCATGCGCAGATCCAGTTGACAATACTTAACAGATCCGAGTCTTCACAGTGTATCTCGAGACAAGAAATGAGATAACCGAACTCTCCATACATCATAAGGCTATTTCAAAATCCATTGCATAATAAGTTGAAAACAAAGCGCAAATAATGATTATGGAGACTCTATTCACAATGAATACTAAATTAGATTCAGAAAAATATGAAACCAATGGATTTGAAGCTCAGATAATGAATAATGGCTGCCATGAAAAAATTTGGCAGAGTAACCCTACAGAAAACAAAATCCTCTAGAAGCTTGAAATATCAAAATGACCATGTAGAATGCAATTAAGGGTTCAAGCCCTAACTAGTCACAAGACTAGAGAAATCATTGACCACAATGAACCAACGCAGGTTGGCACATTGGTTCATGACCATGTAATCAAGTGGGGTTATTGTAGACACAAGATCACCTAATTTGGGTGATTATGTAGTCTTGATTGCATACTACTATTAATTTGATTCCTAAGTAAGAAAAGTAATGATTAACCCATGTCTTTGGTAATCAGCTTGTCTTCTTTCTATTGTTACCTCTAATATTTCACTCCTTGCTCAAGTATGTATTTTCAGATCTTGGCATTTCTAATTCTGGACACAGCGCCCATCCAAGAAGCCAATGCCACGTGCTCCGATCCCCTATGGGTGCCTTTGACCTTTTTGTACTTTACTCACATCTTTTGGGTCATTTCTAGTTATTTGAACACCTTATTTTTTTGTAGTCATCCTTATCGAGGTAAATTACAAAATTTAAGTAAGTTAATTATATAAATTTAAAATTTTGTGATTATAATGAAGGACCAAGCACTAAGCATTAGCTATCACCACCGAAAGTTGCATCCAAAGGCTATTCAAGAGCATCAAATAATCCACTCTAGCATCCATTAAAGGGAAATGGACTACATTATTCTCGCACACACTTCATAAGAAGGGAGTATATTCAACTCCATGTACACTTCTATTACATTTCTTTACATGTACCTATTTTCTCACTATCCAAGTGCAACACGCACAAGAGCCACCTAGGGCGTGATTCTATACACACACATAAAACTAAATTGGGTTTGAGATGTGGTGTAACACTCAATCGTAAGATCACCATTGGACAAATGAGGACAATCTAACCCCTCATTTTTCATCTTTTTTAGGATTTGAGGGTTTTCGCAGTTGATACCTCATGTTAGGTTTCAAGAAATATTGGCGATCATTGGGCGATCTCATAATGACCAAAGGATAAGGAAATAAAACAACTTGCAAACTAGAAAAACTGATTTTATGAGGTTTTTTGTAGTGACAAGTGCCTTTTCTAGTCTATAGCAATCGTGGATTCCCCGCCCTTCATGGGTGCCCCTGTCAGCCTTGTTCCTCTCGATCTATATTTTTATAGGTCTCTATGTGACACTACCATGTTTTTGTTCACCTAGTTAGCACTTCAACACAGTCCAATTTTCACTATGAATCATCTAATTGCCTCTTTCTCATCCTTGTAACTAGGGTTTCACATTTTATTGCTTAGTTTTGTTGACTTAATTTCTATACCTAATTATTATTTGTTTACTACTAGAATTGTGTTAATCATTTTAGTGAACCTAAACTCGATCGAGAATGTTCTTAGGATCCTCATAGTTCCATTTCTCCTATCTTTCTAAGATCTCTCCATCATGAGTATCTCTATTAGTTATTTTTTCTCATCAATCCTAAATTAAGAGATCAAATCAAATATCTCCTAGATACCATTCACATTCATGTTAATATTCATCTAGACACAATATATCAAATATTCGTAGATGTATTCTCTAAACATATTACTTTTCCATTTAATCCTAATTTTGATCTTTCTATTTTCGGTAATGACCCACCTTTCCACATGATGATTTGCATTTATAATTTGGCTATCAAATGCACTCGATTGATGATGGATCTGAAATTAATCTTTCTCCTATGTCATTCCTTGAAAAGATTTGTTTGTTTGCTTGAAATTAATCTTTCTCCTATGTCATTCCTTGAAAAGATTTCCCTGTGTAACACTCAATCGTAAGATCACCATTGTGATAGCCGAGGACAATCTAACCCCTCATTTTTCATCTTTTTTAGGATTTGAGGGTTTTCGCAGGTTGATACCTCATGTTAGGTTTCAAGAAATATCAGCGATCATTGGGCGATCTCATAATGACCAAAGGATAAGGAAAGAAAACAACTTGCAAACTAGAAAACTAATTTTATGAGGTTTTTGTAGTGACAAGTGCCTTTTCTAGTCTATAGCAATTGTGGATTCCCTTGCCCCTTCATGGGTGCCCCTGTCAAACTTGTTCCTCTCTATCTATATTTTTATAGGTCTCTATGTGAGACTACCGTGTTTTTGTTCACCTAGTTAGCACTTCAACACACCCAATTTTCACTATGAATCATCTAATTTCCTCTTTCTCCTCCTTGTAACTAGGGTTTCACATTTTATTGCTTAGTTTTCTTGACTTAATTTCTATACCTAATTATTATTTGTTTACTACTAGAATTGTGTTAATAATTTTAGTGAACCTAAACTCGATCGAGAATGCTCTTAGGATCCTCATAGTTCCATTTCTCCTATATTTCTAAGATCTCTCCATCATGAGTATCTCTATTAGTTATTTTTTTCTCATCACTCCTAAATTAAGAGATCAAATCAAATATCTCCTAGATACCATTCACATTCATGTTAATATTCATCTAGACACAATATATCAAATATTCGTAGATGTATTCTCTAAACATATTACTTTTCCATTTAATCCTAATTTTGATCTTTCTATTTTCAGTAATGACCCACCTTTCCACATGATGATTTGCATTTATAATTTGGTGTCAAATGCACTCTAATTGATGATGGATCTGAAATTAATCTTTCTCCTATGTCATTCCTTGAAAAGATTTGTTTGTTTGCTTCTAATGTTAGTCAATCATATCTTTCTTTGTGTGCATAACATGGCTCTTTTTTCCCATGCCTAGGTCATATTACTCTACCTATCACGGTCATCCCAAAACTCTTAACATAGTTTTCTTTTCATTGACTTCATAGGTTAATAAATTTGTTTACTTGGTAGAACATGGATTCATTCCATGCAAGTGGTTCCCCTCTACAGTTCATCACTACATTAAATTCATACACGATGGCATAGAGTATAAAGTTCCTTGTAATCATCACCCATTAAAATATTGTGACCATGATAACAATACTACACTTCTTACTCCAAGAACTTATACTATTGATGAACCGCAACCTATGAATACTTCGCCTCATTTTCAACCAATTGAAGGTCTTATTTTCATGATGGATACCATTTCATATACACCATCACCTCCACCTTCTTGTCATCGCTAGTATGAATCTTTATTAGGTTCCTTTCTAATCAATGGACATCGATCCATCCCCTGCAACTTCGCATGAGCAACCTCCACTAGCACGCCCTCCATTTACATGTACACTTTCAATGAATGAATCTTATTCGAAACATATTCCATTCAATCCTACATAATCTGAATCTATATGCACACACGTTTCATTGACTCAGCTAGGGTTTAGTATTAATTAAATTTCACCTTCATCTCAAGATTATCATCTTTAGTATGGATTTATCTCCATTTATACTTCCTACGGTCATCCGTCTTCTTGCACATGTTCCTCCCTCTTCTCCACTTACACTCGGTCAGTCTTGGCTTGATTACATTGGGGGCATGTTAGAATCTAATCATACTGATATATCATTCCCCATGTCATTTGGTCATGTATTCATTTGCAATAACCCATTTCTAGGATATTCACAAAACCTCACTCATTGGTATGTAAAAATTTTCCATTACATATTTTCACCGACAAAGAATATGTCATTGGTATGTACAACTTACACATAAATGGTGTTTTACTCGACCAACCTAACAATATAGGTTATCAAGCTTTAGATACTTCACCAATTGGTTTTGACCATGAAAATGATGACCTTTTAGATGACATTACTTGATCATTATTATCATCACACACTTGGGTGGGGGTGGGGGTGGTGGGGCATCACACTTATTCCCCTAGTATTGAGATGAGTCTTACTTTATCATCACATCCCATCTAGATCTGTGCACACAATTTACTCATCTTGATACACACCCTAGTATCATCATTACCCTGATGACACACTCTTTTTATTTGGTTCACAATTTATTGCTGAAGGAATCCTATACACATGAACCTCACACACTACAAATTACACAAAAATTCATCACTTTAAAATCAATGTACCTATGACATATTATTCATATCACACATATTCAACACCTAGAAAATACATAGTTCTCACATATACTTATCAATACCAACTGAACATAATCAAAAGTGACACATATTATTCTCGCATTATTGACACAACAGACAACACACTCGATGTGTGTTTAACAATTTGAAAAATATCTATTATACATCACACTATACATCCCCTACATCACATAACACATTTATCTTTTATGTAATCAAATTACCACACAACATGTCCGTACACTCATCACCTATAATGAACGTAATGCTTTCCATGACATATCTCCTCTATATCACCTACCTCTTCATATTACATGATACATATCCTATGCGCAACCAACACAAACATCTTACACAATCTACAAATCTACACCATATTACACATCCAACACTTACACATATCAAAAATATAAATCACACACCTAATGTGTCTACAATCAATATCTATGATCAAACAATCAACATCACATATTGAACATAACCCTAAGACAACAAACTTAACACATTTCCCTATGACGCACTCTAGTTCCATAGTCTATACTCAACTCTTGAGGGCATACTTCTCAAATGGACCTCACCACACTCGCACATTCAATCATATCACTCATTCACCGACAATTTTACTCTCTATTCCTTGCGCTTTGATGATCACATTTTTTTACTACACACAAATTCAAACCATTTCCTAAAGATAAACTCTTTTTATGGTTGACTCTTTACTCAGCGAGGAGGCATAACCAAATGAACCTCACAACATTTCATACCCATCCCTTCACATTCACTCGGGGCACATGGCCCCTATCACACTCACTCTACATTCTATTCAATCTCATCCATACATAGCCCGATGTATCCATTCATCACATTTAGTCTTACTTACATTTACATGTTACATGTACATCTTATTACACATGTTAGATAGATATATGTATTCCATTATATTTATAATACACACATTCGTGTCCATTTACTTTCTATTTCTGATCGTAGATTCTATAAATTGATACACTTGACATAGATTCTTGTCACAATACCTATTACCAATCCCACAAAGTGGCTCCGGGGCATCAAATTTAATACACTACAAGTGTTTTTATTTCATTTTTGTTTCATAAAGACACTACTATATCTAATTATACATGATTTTTTATACTTTTTATCTTCTAACTTTCTAATAGGTGCTTCATGTGCACCATTTAGGTTACATGCGTATTTACTTCAATGGTTTTCTTTCATATTACATGTCATTGTTTTCCAATCTTCGCGGGCTTTTCCTTTTTCTTATGTGTACACTTGTCTAATTTCGGCCAAAGTCAGATATGATTGTCTCGAGACATCGTGAGTGATGTCCCATGTTTACAACCCACTTTTCACATTCTATATTGTCTTCTTACGTGTTGTCTTCTTGCATCTTAGATTACAGATTGTCTTAGATAACACATTGTATCGCTTGTCTACTAGCTCATATTTTACATGCATGTTTGATTGTACTAACACTTGTATCATAGCCACTTGTTTTTATGTGCCTTTATTTCTTCTAAGCACACTCTCTCCCCCTTTAGGATAGAGTTTCAACACAACAATCGGTCCTCCTTTAAGACATATACTCCTCTAGCGACATCACATGATCCCCAAAAGATGGGGGAATCATATGGGTGAATCAATCACCCCACACACGGTAGTTCACAATCAAATTTCATCATAGCATATTCTAAATACAACATAGTTGTCAGCATAAAACAAGGCTCAAATATTAACTTGGGTCCTTCACATAGCACGAGATACTAGTGCCTACACCTAGATAATAGTGCTTGGGAGCCCCGACCCTTCCGGATGCCAATGACTATGGGGAAGTTAAACACGTTTCTTCGGTGTTACATAGCTTACACCAATTTACATTGTATCTTTTAATAGGGTAGATAGTCCTTTAGTTCTCAACATTCATACATTACGACCTTCTTTTCCCATCCATATTGTTGTATTGGAAATGTTCAAAATCGACTAGATTTTGGCACACCATGTACTATGGTGTTCTACATTGTGGGAAGTAGTTAAAGGTTGGAGGATAAAACTAGAAATTTCTCCCTACACTTCTTTCATTTCATTGGCGTGAGATCACTTGAAAAACTAAGAGCCGAAGAAATGTTGTGAGATCTCCAAAATAAGTTAATAGTCAACAACATCTACAGGATCCTTCAAACTCTTTCCTCATCACATATCAGTGCACATGTGCCTTTTCAAATTTTCATCTTTATCATAATTATTTACTTACTTCTATACATATACATGCATATTTGACTACTTTTTCTTTATTCTCTTTTACTGCTCCATTCGTATGGGAAGCAGTAGTCAATATCAATCGATATCAACAACAACCTCCATAACATCACACACATCAGTAATCAAAATAAAAAAACATACATCAACAACAATATGTAGTATGCCTTTCCACCTTAGGGTAATCATCTCATCACTTTTTGAAATTTCCGATCTCTACACTCTACACTCCATATTTTTATCACTCTACACTTTTCCTTGTCTCTTGGCATGCTTTTCACCATTTATCTACATGGTTACGAGTTACAAATTTTTATTTACTTTATGTTATCAATATTTCTCTCAACAACATAAAGTGGAGGAAAATGTAGAAATAAGATCACACACTTTGGATAATTATCTAGTCCCGATTACATACTACTATTCATCGATCCCTAAGTAAGAAAAGTACTTAGTAAACCATGTATTTGGCCATATTTAAATTTTTCTATTATTACCGCTTGTCTTTCACTCCTTGTTAATTATGTATTTTCATACCTCGATATTTATCATTCTAAACACCAACGCCTAACCAAAACATCAATGTCGGTGTTCATGTCCCATATGCGCACCCATAACCTATTTGCACTTTACTCACATCTATTGGGTTACTTCTATCCATTTGAGCATCTTATATTTTTTTTTTAGTCAGCCTTTCATGGTTAATTATGAAATTCAAGAAAGTGAATTATATAATTATAAATTTATATGATCATAATAAAGGACCAAGCACTAAACATTAGCTATCACCACATAAGGTTGCATCTAAAGGTTATTAAAGAGCATCAAAGTGTCCATTCTAGCATCCATTCCAGAGTAAGTAACTACATTATTCTAGATACACTTCATAGGAGGGGATTTTATTCTATTCCATGCACACATATATTACATTTCTTTACATCTAGCTATTTTTGGCTATCTAAGTGTGAAATTTACAAGAGCCACCTAAGGAATTATTTTGAGACACGAGCACATAGAACTACATTAGGTATTCAATGTATTGAAACTCTCGGTTGTAAGATCACCATTGTGATAGGCTAATGACACACTCAATCCCTCATTTTACATCTTTCTTTTTTAGGATTTGATGTCTATTTGAGGGTTTTCTAGGTCGATACTTCATTGCATGTTTTTGTAAGCTATGAGATTATTGTGCGACCTCATAGTGAATAAAGTAAAAGGAAAATGAACATCTTATAACATAGAAAAATAAGTTTCTTGGCCTTTTCTTAGTCAAAGGCATCTGTTTCAAGTTTTTAGTACTCATGGTGCCCCTGCCCTTCTTGGGCACAACGATCATTCTTCTTCCTCTCGATCCGAGTTTTCTAGGTCTCTAATTGACACTTATACCTTTTTGTTCACCTGGTCATAAATTTCACACATTCTAGTTTTCAATGTATTAGTACTCATTTTGGTCACATCCTCTTATCTAGTGTCTACCTCCAAAAGGGTCACATTGACTGGTTTTTTCATGTGGAAAACGCATGCTCAAAGATAGTACCATGTTGAAAACAAATTTGATTCTTGTGTTTAGCACATAAATCCTCTTTTTTTGGTCGAGGAATGCAATATTTATGTCACCCCTATAAATCTTGTGAAAATTGGCACCTTTTTTTATCATCCTTATATTCTTTTCTGCTTCACGGGACTTAATTTTACTTAAGGAGTGGAACCAAATGTGAAATTTGTCCATGTGTCCCTCTCGACACATCTTTGGATAGGAAAAAAATTGAAAAATTTCATGAAACAAGGGTCGTCCATGTGGCGAGATATCACAAGGTAGCACATATATGGTGAAAGTCAAAATGAGGAAGGAAGACTCTCGATCATCCATGTGTCGTCTGGGTGCTTATTTAGAAAATAGAGAAAGAAATAAGACCCAAAGACACGTGGGCCCTCCACGTGTCATGTAAAGCAGCCACCACTTTGGTGAGAAGAACCAAATAAATATGTAGAGGACTCGTGCTCAACAAAATTGAATGCGCTTTTGGTCTCAAGCATGTAGTTGAAGGATTGGCTAAAATTTAGAGTTGTGACTCTTAAATTGAGATAGACATGTGGTGGGTTAACAAAATCATTTTTAGGGGATCTTTTTTTATATCAAAACTTTCCTAAACATCCCTAAATTGTATTAGTGTAGAAGATCATTCCAAGATATTTCCGGTGACTATTTGAACGTCGAAAAAAATTCTCGCATGTGCAAATAATGTCTAGTCAAAGATTCGACAACAACTGGTCAACATTGGTCAATGGAAAAATGAATGATTTTGAAATCATTTTAAGTTAGATCCATTACATATAGCTTTCTAATAACTTTCCGATGCATTTGAACAGACCAGATCGATTCCGCATGTGAAAGTTATTGCGGTCAAAGTTTAGTCAATTGGTGGTCAACGAGTAGAGGACATGTCAAGTGGACGAAGAATACGGTTACATGTGGCATAACAATATATATGCATGTGGATTTGGGCACATGGAATTTGGGTTGATGATTTACCCATGTTAAAAGGTTTAAAATCTTTTTATATAAAGAAATTAATTTTTTTAAAAAGGAAAACCACATAGGGTTGGTTAAAAATATTTAAGGGGATATTACCCACTTTTAAATACATCACGTGGACTTTGGAGGTTTATGTACGATTTAACCCACTTAATTTTATCGCCCACAATGGGATTTATCCCATAAAAAATGCAACCCACTTTCTAATCCATCCACAATATGTGGAATTTGTAATATTTGCTAAAGGAGGATTATGTGGGATAACCCTTTGAAAAATGTATTTCATCCAATATGGGATAATAAATCCATCCACATGCCACGGCTAGACTAATGATAACCTTGAGATAATTTTTAAATGCATTATTTAAGGACCCTATTTGGGTATAAATAAGGGACCCGTTACATTGTAAAAGGACACACAACCGGAAGCTCAAAGCGATAACTTGAGGAATATTTCCTAAGTTAGTGGAGAAGAGCATTTTTATAAGACCTATTAATAGTTTTATTATAAAGTTGTGAAGACCTATTTATTTAAATAGGAATTATTTTGGATAGCAGTTTTTAATACTACCTAGTAGGCCCATAGCACCTCACAAAATTATTGTGAAGCACTGGAGTTTTGACTGGAGTGCCATAGGGTGTTACGAAGCATTTGGAAGGCCAATCGAATTTTGGAGGATTCCGAATAGTGGAGTGGTGCCATAGAGATTTTCGAATATGCCAGAAAGGGAAGTTGGGTGCTATATTTCACCATTATAATCTAAAGGTATGGTTGTGCTTCTAAGAAATTTCTTAATAGTTTCCATTAGGTTTTATTGTGAAAGTACTATTGAAACTTAAAATTTTTAACTAGTGGAATGGTTCGATAAGAACGCAAAGACGTAGGCAATTTCTGAACTCCATAATCAACCCTTTTACAAAGTGTCATACTTATTGCATTATTTTTAGTTGATTTTAACGAGGTAAATATTAAATGATAATTTGATAAGCCAACAAGGGTCCGAAGATTGAGTAGATAAACATTTCGGTCTATTTTCAGATCAAGTTAGGTATCAAAGTTGGTTTAGTTTCATATTTGCTTTCAGTAAATCTGATTAACAGAGTGATTGCTTCAATTTAGTGTAATTAGTTCAGTTTGTGTGAACAGGGTACATGTGTACCATGGGCAAGATGTCTAAACAGGCAAAGCTCAAGGAAACTAAAGCTTATAATCTTTAGATCCATGAAGAGAACTCTCTCCTACAATCAATGTATTACTCTTTGGAAGAGGAGAATGCTCATTTGAAATCAGAACTATAAACCATGGATGAGATCTTAGCAAGGTTGGAGTGTGGTGATTAAATAAAGGAAATACCTTCAACTTCAGATGCGGTGACCATGGTAGATGATTACACTGTAAGTTGTTCACCATTGGAATCTTCTTCTTCCTCTCGTTTAATTTCGGATTCAGGTAATGAAGTCTTTTGTTTGTTTGAAAATAATACTAAAGGCATTGGATCCAAATTATTAGATAAAAAGGGATTTGATGGAAGAGGCCTTGGTAAAAATGGCCAAGGCATTGCTAACACAATATATGTCGAGGATCATCCTCATTTTGTATGTTTGGGTTTTTCTAGTGCCGGAATAGAAATTTGACAATGCTCCAAAAATGATGATGGGAGTCAAACTTCCAAAAGAAAAGTGAATACCCCACTAGTACTGCAAGAATATTCTAAGAAGGAAAGTTATGCATCATTGTCATAGGTAGGATGCAGTAAGATAAATCAATGAAGAGGTAATGAGATTCCACCTCCAGATTCTTGATATAATCATAAGCACAATAAAAATTTTGATCCAATTTTTTAGGTTAAGAAGTATGGTTATGATTTTGATAATATGTGGAATTACTTTCCATGTATTTTTGTGGATTGCATAAGCATTCTATGGCCAAATTGTGGAAGAGAATGGCATTGATGAAGAATTTTATGTCGTACATTAGGAACAATGAAAATCGAGAAAGATCAATCTTGACATGCAAGGTCGAGAAATGGAAGAAAGAGCTCCTTATCCCGAAGAAGGAAATTAAGAGGAATTTTTATGATCATTTCCATAGGAATGGGCATTAAGTGGAAAATTATCGTAAATTACATCCATCTCACCACTAGAATAATGGAAAGCCAAAAATGGAATGGAGGCCTATTGCAAAGGAAAAGGATGTTTCTACTCCACCAAAAGTTAATAATTCAACCCAGGACAGTAATACCTGTAATTGAAAGTCCTTTCAAATGGGTAAGTCAACATTTTTTCAATTATATATTGCATAATTCAGATTGATGAATAGTATGCAACATTTATTTAGAGATCAAATTTTGTGAGAAAATGCTGAGAGAAAGGTTTACCATATTCAGTGAATTTTCTTGCTTAGAAAAATTGATTAATACTCGAAAAATATCTCCTAATTATCTTGTGAGTACGTGTTACAGCTTGGATACAATATTTAACTCAAACAACATTTGGAGATTGATCTTCCATTTGTGTAGATAGTAGAGTTCGTAGGAGTTAGCTCGTAACTTCATTCTATGTAGATGCATTGTGATTGTGCAGCATAATGTTAGCTGAATCATAGAGTGGCATTGATGTTAGGTAAGGACTTGGTTCTTTGAAGAGGCTATCATGTGCATCTATCAGAATGGTACTTGATATTTCTTGTTAACAAAAGGTGATCTCAAAAGATTAGCTCGAACATCATTTGGAGTCAAGGCATTGCGACCACACATTCGAATGGTAGCTAATCATCGACTTATTCCTCCACAACAGAGGCATTGAGGTCTACAAGATATTTACCATTGCATGCAGTGGAGGGGTTGATGTCCGTAAGAGACTTAGAAATTTACAACGGAGGAATTGAGGTCTGTAAGATAATTTGCACTAAACGCAGAGGTTTTGAGGTCTGCAAGAGACTTAGCACTGCAAAACAGAGGCGTTGAGGTCTAAAAAAAGGACTAGTCATTGTCCGTCATTGACATCGGATGAATCATAGCTCTAAGTAGCATGGAGTTCCTTCGAACTAGTTTGGATTCTATGGAATCAACTTGGAGCAAGGAGCTATGTTATAGAGTAAAAGAAGATCCTTGTTGTAAGATATCTAGAAGCTTAGCACCATACAGTAGGAGCATTGAAGTTTCATTCAGAAACTTAGCACCATACAGTGGAGCCATGGAAGTCTTCTTCGGATATCAGAGTGGCCCAACGGAAGAATAGTGGGCCCATAATCCATAGGTCCCAGGATCAGAACAAAATTTTCAAAGTGAGAAGGTTGTAGAGGAAAATAATTGAGGGTCTATTACATCAAGTACTTCCAAGGTGGAAGCAGAATTTCCAGATTCGGGACAAGATGGAAAAATGTAGCAATATAAGCTTTTTGAGACAAAGAGGATTTATCATTGGGGAGGTGTGATCGGGGATAATTTTTGATAATAAAATTCCCTAAACATCCATAAATTGTGTTAGTGCAGAAGACCATTTCAAGATATTTCCATTAACTACTTAAACATCGAAAATAGAGTTTACATGTGGAAATGGTGTCTTGTCAAAGATTGGTCAACAACTGGTCAATGGAAAAATGAATGATTTTTAAATCATATGAAGTTAGAACCATTTTTAGATCTCGCCAACACATTTTTGATGCATTTTGAATGGACCAAATCTACGAGTCCGCATGCAAAAGTTATGACCGGTCAAAGTTTGGTCAATTAGTGGTCAACAAACATAGGATGCAAGGTGGATGAATAACATGGTGATACGTGGCATACCAAAGTAGAGATACACATGTATTTGGGCACATGGAATGTGTGTTTATGATTTACTAACACAAAAAGGTTTAAAATATTTTTATAAAAAGAAATTAATTTTTAAAAAAAAAAAAAAGGAAAACCACGTAGGGTTGGTTAAAGCCTTAAACAGAGGCTAAAGAACATTTATCCTTCCCACCTAATGTGGGATATCACCCACTTTTAAATACATCATAGGGAATTTGGAGGGTTATGTTGGATTTAACACACTTAAATTTACCCGCCCACCATGGGATTTATCCCATTAAAAAATGCAACCCACTTTCTAATTCATCCATTGCATTGTAAAAGGACATGCAACTTCGAAGCTCAAAGTGATAGCTTGAGGAATATTGCCCAAATGAGTAGGGAAGAGCATTTTTTTATAAGACCTATTTAATAGGCTTATTATAAAGTTGTGAAGACCTATTTATTTAAATACGCATTATTGTGACTAGGAGTTATTAATACTACCTAGTCGGCCCATAGCACCACACCAAATTATTGTGAAGCCGGAAGATCATCCGGAGTGCCATAGGGCATTAGGAAGCATCTAGCAGGTCGATCAATATCCTGGAGGATTTCGAGCAGTGGAGCTAGGTACACAAAGCTTACAAAATATGCCAAGAAAGGGAAGTCAGGTGTTATATTTCACCCTTGTCATTTGAAGGTCTTGATATTCTTATAAGCGTGTTATTAATAGTTTCCATTAGGTTTTCTTGTGAAATTACTATTGCAACTTCCAAGTTTTGACTAGTGGAATGGTTTGATAAGAACCTAGAGATGTAGAAAATTTTTGAGCTCCGTAATCAACCCTTTTGCAAAGTGTCATACTTATTACATTATTTTCATTATATTTTAATGGGGTAAAATCTAAACGGTAATTTTATAATCCTACAAGGGTCGAAGATTGAGTAGCTAAAATTTTCCATCTATTTTCCCATCAATCATTGGCACCATTGTTGAAACTAGAGGAATTGCAAAGTTACAATCAAATTCTCGGGAATGCAAACAAAATATGGGCAAATGGGTGATCTGAACATGCAAACTTCAAGTTTTCAAACATCATGCAGACTCATATGATGGAAGATAAAGAAGCAGTTTCAGACATAAATCAAAATTGGGGTTATATAGGGGTCCTATCCCATGATGAGGAATTTGTATACATATTTGGAAGTAAGGACACAAGAAGAAAAACAATGCTCAGTAATACCTTCCTCCTACTTTGAAATCTCCTCCAATCGGAGGAAGGTTGTTCAATAACCTATTCTTCCTCAACATGAATTCATTTGAGCCATGTGTTGTTTGAACAAATACAATGGACCCCACTAGATTTCGGGACATCCCCATATCCATTAATGACTCAAGGGTCATTCTGGGACTACCCATGATATTATCTATCCTAATTTTCTTTTGGTGAGAATATACCCAAATCAGGAAGATCTGAACCACCCATGAAAAAAGTCATCTTCCCTTTCCCCTTGTAAAGAATAAACTTATCAAGAGTAGAATGACGGGGGACTTTTATTTGATTTTTCCCATTAGGAAAAATTTGACTCAAAAAAAAAATTTGAGGGATCATTTAGGCCATGGGAGATCACATTTCAAGCTCGAGCCATGTAAGTTGAATTGACCTGGAAGCATTTGGATTTAGCATGAAAAAATTTTGAATCAACTGATTCAAAAGGTTCAAAGGAGATCAAAGTCCAAAGTCCAAAATTTAGACATTAGACGTTTGGGACTTTAGAGTTGGCATTAGGATCAAGCAGTGAACACTACCGGGTGGGGAGAAAAAGAATTCCAAAACCCAAACTTTGAAATTTGGACTATGGTCTTTCGGGATTTTGGAGGTTTCATGTGTTAGGTAGATGAACAAATCCTAAAACCCGAACCCCCGAAATATTGAAACCCCAAACCAAAGAAATCATTAGACCTAAAACCCTTGAAATCATGAAATTTAGACCCTTGAAATACCGAAATGTTAACCCCCTAAAAGAAAAAAAGGTCCAAAACCCGAAGTCCAAATTTTAGATTTTAGGGTTTCAGCATTTTGGAACGTTAAAGCTCCAGTGCATGCAAATCATGCCTTGAAGTCTAAAACACAAAGTTAGAACTTTAGACTTGAGTTTCGACATTTCATAGGTTTCATGAGCTAAGAAAGGTGAATACTTATAGTAATCTCGAAGTCCGAAGATTTGAATCTGAAAGTTCAAAATTTCAAATTTTGGAGGGTGTGATGCATTGTTGGAGTCTGGAAAAGGTATATCAACCTGTAATATTTATTGCACTATGGAAACCTCATCTTTAGATGGTTATAATGTTTGACTGGGAGCTCGATTTGAGCAAAATAGGGCTTTTTTGAAAGCTCTTAGTCTACCATTTTTGAGAATTTTTTAGATTTCTCACCTACCAAAATTATGAGTTATGGGCTTACTTTATTCCCCAATAAGGAAAGGTACATGGAGGTACGGGTTTTGGAGTGGCACCCATCATTGTTACGAAATATTTTAATGCATTTTTCGGTGGTTGAAGAAATATTTTGAATTCCTTCTCCCTCCCTTTATCTCATCCTTCCTATATATTGTAAGGAGGGGATCATTTCTAAAGGTAAGACACCTTGTATATGCCCCTCCCTTCTTCTTCTTGTCTCTGTAAGAAATTTTTGGAGATTTCAAACTTTCCTACGGGAAATTGTAATGAAAAATCTATGCCTTTGTCTCTAAATATGATTTATTGTATGAACTTTGATATCAATAAAATCATATCTACGTATGTTTCACACCGTCTTCTATGTTCTATTACATATTTCTAATCTTTCATTAAGTGCAAGGCTATTGTGTATTGTTTTTGTTTTCATTACAAGGTTTTGGTAGTGTTATGTTTATTATGCAGGTTATTCAACATCCTTCTTGGTGCATCACCTTCCCTTAGAGTAGGTTTTATTTTCATGCATTTTATCTATCTTTGTCTCCTTGGAAATATTATATTAGGGTTATATTTGTAACTCTCTGCACTTTGGAGTAGTTAGCACTAGGATAAGACAACCAAACTTTTCCTCGGACCGGGTTATCCTGATTTTAAAGTCCCACACTTTGGGATAACTCCATGTTTGACAAATCACACTGATTGCCTCAACCAATCACTTCAATAAATTGGGGGTGTTGTGATTTTTCCTTAACTGGGACATTTGAAGTAGCTGGAAGAGAGAATATTACATCTTGGGTGCCTGGTGGGACAAGGGATTTTGAGCTAAACGCACCCGGTGAATCCTCCTAAAAGAAGGATAATATTTTGGAAGAGGAACATGTTGGGTTATTGATAAGGTTTACTCTATGAGAGAAGCATATTGCACTAAGTGAATAGAAGGTTGAAAATTTGATTTACCCTTACCCACCTGGGTGGCAGATAATGATGTTGTGGAACCATGGAGAGATGAAGGTTATTCTTCCTCCTCATCCAAGATGATAATTTTGGGTTGTGATATTAAATTCCACCTCCTTTTTCTTGATGATAGTGCTTGTGTGGTCAATGGTTGTCATGACATAGGTCTTGTCGACCATTTTCTAGAGAAATGATTCTTCGCTTCAATTCATCCATTTTGTGATAAATGGCAGAACATTATCAATGGAAGACTTATCATACATCACGTAGGACTCTTGGGAATTTCCATTAGCATGAATTTTTCATTACACACGAAGGGACAATTAAACTCGAGTCACCTCTATCATTAGGGGCTTCTTTCAATCCAAAATTTCTTCAAATCTTTTGGAGCTTTGTGATCTTCCAACCAAAAAAATATATAGGTACATGGATTGGAAGGATGAGAATACAAGATTGATCTTGATCAATCTCGGGAGGAGTGAGAGACAAAATTTCCAATAGGTCGGGGATCTGCATTATCATCCCCGGGTCTACAATATCAAACAAATCTCGACAAAGGCTTCATCTGGACCATACAGTTGAAGATTTTTTTAAATATTCCAAATAAATTTCTTTCAAATTGTTCGCTACAACCACATTTGCCATTATATTGATAGAATATTTATAAAAAATTCCACTTTTAAGGATGGAAAAGAGATGGATATTGGTAAGTAATTATAATTGATTTTATAATGAGGATGGCGGAGATAGGTTGAGTCGAATGATATCACCGCCATTGGATGAAAGAATTTTTCTTAGCTCACACGAAGGGAATAAATTTGAGAAAGATTGGATTTATGCGATATTAGTCATTTCATTGATATGATATAATCCATGTGATGGAAATAAGTTCGAGATGCGCGAACATAGGTGTGCATTTCTCAAGGTAGAATTTCAAAGGTAAAGATGAATTCATGTCACATCAAGCCATATGGAACCACCTAAAAATTATTAAAAGGATATTTCTTGCACACTAAAGGGATATAAATGATTAAGACAACTATCAAAAGGTAATGACCTGGTGCCCAAATCATATCTATTGGAAGTAGAAAATGTGGATGGCTCACAACCTTTCCACCTTGGAAAATACAAAATAATATTATCTCTAAAGATTTATGTTTTCGGGAAAACAGAGGATGAGTGAGAAACAAAATTTTTATAAATGCAATGAGAATAATCTTGCATAGAGGGGGTTGAAATTTTCTAAAATTTAAGAAGAGAGCCTAGAGAAACCATTTTTCAAGAATTTTTCTAAGAATCCTGGTAATTTCTTGAGCATTCAAATCAAATCATGTCAAAATGGTTGCAAGTGTACAGCCATTGACAACCATTCGGACTATAAATGAAACTTTCCTTGCTTTGATAAATTTTATGAATCTTGAGTTAATTTTGTTAATCATGACAATTTTTGTGTCTACTTTTCTAAAGTTGATGTATTTAAAATAGCTATTCATGTTCCCATTGCAATCTTATGTTAGGAGTTCGTCAGAAGCACATAGGATCTTATCCTTTTGGTAGCATTGTGGTAATTGCAATTGTGATGTGAGAAGAGCTTTCATCTCATTGTGCAATACACAGTTTTAAATTCTTTCTTCTTCCAGTTTGTTGTTACAGCATTGTTTGTAATCCTATGAGTGTATCTTAGGTGTGATAGATCAAGTTGGAAAATTTTTAAGGGTCCCACCAAAAAAATTCCTTAGAAAATATTTGTTGAATATTGGTAAATCCACTCTCGCTTGTATGGTGAATTGATGAAAAGTTTTTTCGCACGAGAGGTGATTTTATAAAGATGTTTTTTAAGTGACGAGACTATATATAGAATGCTACCAGCCGGTAGCATTATCTATGCTACCACTAGTGGCATTATCTATTGTACCTGATTGGTGGCATTAATGTTATCAACTAGTGGCATTAATACTACTGGCCGGTGGCATTATCTATCTTACCATCCGATGGCATTAAGTATGCTATCGACAATAGAATTCTTATGCTATCACCCAAGAACATAAAGAATGCTATAGGATGGTAGCATTATATATGCTACCCATCATCAACATAAGAATGTTAGTGTTGGTGGTAAAGATAATTCCATTGGCCAATAGCATCCTTTATGCCATGGCGATTATCATAGATAATGCTACCAACCGTCGTCTGCACAATATGCTAACAAGCTATTGGTTAGTAGTATTTTTATTCTACCGGTAGGTTGCATTCTATCCGATTACGGTAGGTGGCGATTAAATACTTCGGTGGCCTACTTTCACTCTTATAAATACATAAAAGGTGGACATTTTCACACAACAAAAGAGAGAAGCTAGAGCATTGAATCTCTCAAGTATACAAGGAAAACACAAGAAGAAACTAGAACGTGAAAGGACATCAGACATACAAAAAAACCATCAAGAACGCCAAGCACAACTACAAACAAGAAATTTATAATAGTTTGAACTAATGCCATGAAGAAAGAAGTGTTCTTCTAGAGATCTAAAGAGCCTATTTGCTTCAACAACTAATATGAAGTTTTTTTTGTACAAGAGCCTCATTTTTCCAAAAATATAAATTTTTTTTTAGGATCCTAATATGTACTCCCAATGGATTGAAGAAACCAGTTTCATAAGGCTACTCTATAAGCCCCAATTTAAGATAGATAATATATCACTTAACAATCTTCTGCTCTGCTATGACACATCCACATTCACATTTCATTACACACTCCCATCTCGTGAAGAGTCATTTGGAATGTCACTAGATGATATTGAGTGTCTCACGGGATGTTTTAATGGATGGAGAATGTAAGTTTCGGAGTCAAATTTTCCATTTTCTATTAATGTAATTGTTGTTTCTTTTTCTTGTAAGTTTAATTTTCTATTTTACAATATTACATTTTTAAAAAATTCAATTTAAATTTTTTTTTTATGTTCAATAATTACTAACAAAATGTTTCTCTTTGTTTTATTGATAGTCAAAACTTCAAAAAACTCTTCAAAAAGAGGGATTCATCTCAAGGATTTCAATCACCCATTTCTGTAGGCCATTGTATAGTTCTTCCAGGCCAAAATTATTTTACAAGGTTGATATATGAATATTCCTTGGTGGGCTTTAGCGTATATCGTTCATACCTTAAATGGGAAGCAATTTGACTGGTGCAACTACTTATCCTCTAGGATAAGAGATGATTTGGAAAATATTCATTTGAATTAGAATGTTTCCATCATTTCCACAAATTGTATTCTTGCTTTATATTATGAGTCTCTATATAATTTACGCAACACCCCTCCTCTGACATTAATGCATTCAAAGCTAACAACTTTGAATTTAACACTAACAATTGAAGAGCAAGACACGAGTCCTAATTTGTTATTATATTATTTTTAATTTTTGTTTTCCATATTGTAATTATTAATACATAACATTAAAATTTAATATTTTAAATGAATTAATATTTTACTATTAAATTATAACAAAAGGTGGCATTTGCATTTGTGTTTACATCACAAAGGGATGCTCATATCGAGGTCACTTGATACGAGATTATGGAGATTTACATTACTATTTCGATGATCGAGAAAATAGAGAAGGACACCCCGCCACCTACTAAAAAGATGAGGAGTTCCATAAACCCTCATACCTAATAAACAAAAAACCCACAGAATTAATCACAGGTATTTTAATTCATAATGTATATAAATTTCATTTCTTTAAATAAATGTTATTAATTATATAAAACTTGTAGATGTTTCAAAATTTCATGCATTTCTTTTCTTTTCTCAAGCGGAAACTACATGAGAACAAGGTATC
Organism: Taxus wallichiana var. yunnanensis; assembly: GCA_018340775.1. Taxonomy (NCBI): domain Eukaryota; kingdom Viridiplantae; phylum Streptophyta; class Pinopsida; order Cupressales; family Taxaceae; genus Taxus; species Taxus wallichiana. Next base: position 267,527,347 of record CM031240.1, read on the forward strand.
ATCGGCCTCAAAAGAATAACGTAGAAATTTATTCAATACCTCAAATTACCCGAGGTTTGAATCACTTTTTTATATATGTTTACTGATAATTGATGATAGATATTTAATTGATATAAAATTCAAAACTCTTAAGACTGATAGATCTTTAAATGATAATTCTAAATTATATTTTAAATCACATATACCAAGTATTTCCAGTCTACTCTTATAGAACAACAACATCCACATAATAATGATTTAGTTCCACATCAGCAACATTCCTCGATCAAAATAATTTTAATTTTTAATAATGTTATATGAATTAATTTATTTTTACTTTCTATTTTTGTTTGAATTTTTAATTTTTCATATTATTAACAAAGTTACAATTCAATGTCTTAGGGCCTCCATTAAAATGTCCACCATAAATGCACATGCCACCTATGCCACCTTCACCAAGAAATATGAGGAAAATGTTCACTAGTAATAATATTTCATTTGTTTGGGCCAATTGCAAGCGGGCACACTTAATTTTTCCTCTAAATTTCCATCATTTTCAGTTGGGAATTTTCCTACTAGATGGGGTGTTTCTATCTTGAACAATATTGAGATAGATTATGAGTATCTTGGGAATGAAAGAAGACTTCAGAGCATTGAACATTCAATCCCCAAGATATGATTCATGTGGTAAGACAAGTATTCTCCATGAAGATAGGTTAGATCAACAAAACCATCTCACATGCAGGGATGTATCTATTTTAAGCGATGACCGAGAAAATTAATTTTCCACTTGGTATTCTTTTGGTGATAACACGAAAGCCAATACTAATATTATTTTGAAGGAGGTTGAAGAATTGAAAATTTGGGAGTTTAGGGCTAAGGTTATGATAAAAGAAATAAATTCACGATACAAAAATCACAACCAAAGACATATTTTGTATTCTTCACATCAGAACAAGTCTTGAAATAAAGATATATTGTTGAATCGGGATGTCAATTTTCTCGTAACATTTGATAATAATTATCGAGATGAAGTGTTAAACATTTTGTTGAAACGAGTACAAAATTTAAATGCAAAAGCACAAGCCTACCAAAATATGTGGTCACAAGACAAGGGCCTTATAGTTAGAAAAAATGTGGAACGAGATAAGGAATTTGTAAGTCTTACTAAATTTTCAAGTATTATTTTAATTTTTGAAATTTTACTAATAATTTTTCTCTTGTGTAATGCAATCAAAGTATTAAAAATTGAAGAATGAGGCTAGTGTTCTTAATTTTCACTTATAAAGTGCAAGGAAAAGTGTAAATGCAACAATTGAATTGAAAGAAAAGCTTGCTAGCCTAAACAAGTAGAATAATACATTGAGAAGAATTATAAAGGAAAATACAATGGATCAAGACTTAATATTGAAGAAGCAAGGTGAAGATGATCAAAAATTACAGTCTACTCGTGAAGTTGTAAATCTAAAAATGTGATTCATTTGAATATTGAAGTTCTTTGCAAAAGATTTGGTTCAATCTGGTGTTGTGAAAGAAAGTTCATTAGTTTATGAGAGAGAAGAAAAAGAGGATAATTTTCTCAAAGTTGAATCTACAAAAAAATAATACGAAATTATTATTGTTGTTTAATCTTTTTGTAAAATAGATTCACTTTATATTGCAATATGAAAGTTTCAAACTTTAATCAATGTGGATTATGTCATTTTTTTTACTTTTGTTTTATTGTCGGTGTTTTTCTATTCAAACTGATTCTAAATTTGATTGCTAATATCGATTATATTCATTATATTTATTACATGTTAAAATTCTTATTATTGTTATTTTAAAATACTTTATTGACATAGAGAAGAATCTTCTCAAAGTTGAATCTGCAAAAGACATAATGAAATAATAATTATTGTTGAATCTTGTTATCAAAATTGTTTCTGATTATATGACAATATTGAAAGTTTCAAACTTGAGTCAATGTGGATAATGTTGAATCTTTTAATAAAAAATGTTTCTAATTATGATTTTAAAATACTTTGTTGACATAGAGAAGAATCTTCTTATCATTATGAAATTATAATTGTTGTTGAGTGTTCTTATCAAAACTGTTTCAGATTATATAACAACATTGAAATTTACAACCTTTAATAAATGTGGATTGTTGAATTTTAGATATAGTTTAGTTTTTAATATATTGTTAATTGTGCATGTTTTGCTATTCAAACTGATTTTTAAGGTGATTTTTATTCTTGATTATGTTTGTTATATTTATTACATGGTAAATATATTTTTATTATCGTTATACACTACTTTGTTGAGTCCCAAAAGTACAGTGAACTATAAGTATCATTAATATTTCAATGAACAAAGCTGGAAATTATCTAAAACAGTGAAAATTCTCTAATTATGTAATTTTATTTTTAATTCAAAGGAAAACAAAACAATAAGTATGACACATTTTTAAAAAACTTCAATAGTAAACACATTGCAACATTGAAAATAATATTCAAAAATGTACATTGCAACTTTAAAATGTACAAAAATAACATTATACATAATTATAATAAGAATCTTGTTATGAAAATTTCTTTCCAGAATACAAATATACATGTAGTCTTGTTTATTCAATATTAGCTAGATCAAATGCAAAGTAATGTTGAAGAGATTGTTTTCTGACACTTTCATCTAATCTTTGGTTATGATTTTTAGTCACTGATTCATTGTTATCTGCACTCCTTGTATTAGTATTACCGATCCCTCTCCTCTCTGCAAGATAATTCCATACAGCCATTACCCATTCATAAAGAAAGGTATCCAAATCATATCTTGAAATGTACATCCTCAAGTAGGTCTTAAGATATTCATCAATCATGTTTTTATAGTTTGATTTTTTAAATGTTAATGCATATAAAACTCTTTCGTATTCAACTGATCCCAATATCATTGTTTTTCACTGTTCATACTATTTGAAATAATAAATTATGCTTTTAGGAAGGATTGGACTAGGATAAATCCTTTTCCATAGAACTCGTTATTTATCCCTTCTCTATGTGATCTTTCGATTCATCAAATTGTTCCTTCATTACCTATCCGAATTGATCCGATTGCAATGTAAGAGTTTGCTTTTGAAGAATACCATTAATCTGAAACACATTTCATTTAATTGATTTTGATAAATGTTTAACTATAGTACCCATGTATATTTTAAATGTAATGCAGAACTAACTTCTAGAGGATTCCAAAAGTTAGGATCGAAAACTCTCATGGTCTCAAAATCTCTCCCTTTTTGATACGATCTTAGATATCATTTGACAAGAATTGGGAGATTTTATGAAATGTTTCCCTTGTTTCAGATATAATAGAATCATATAAATTATGTGTAATATGTACTTCTTCCATTTTAGCTCTAGCAATATCAACTCACTTTTCAAATGTGTGCATTTTAATCTCTTCCCCGTTAACAAAGATACATAGATGACGAGATAAATTGGATCAAGTTACTAGGATCTTTTAAATATGTCAGATATTTGTAGTGACTGAAAAAAATTTCTTTAAATAAGTCATCAAAGTTATATAACATATCTAGAGTCTAACACACTCTTCTTCTTAACCTATGTAATTCGGATATATATATATATATATATATTGACCATTCTTGTGCAAGTTTTGTTATGCAATTCATCTCATGCAACATTGGAAGAATCAGACAAAGTGTTACTAATGTTTCAAATTCTGTAAGTCGGTAAAGAAAATATTTAGCCCTATCAACCTGCCTACGGTTCTTATGCATGAACCTAGTTAATGATTGATATTCGTAAAAACTTTGTGTGTAGTTTCATACATAGAAATCCATCTAGTATCAACATATTTAAAAATTTTATTACCATATGTGACCCCAAGTTAACACTTATGAAAATCTAGAAATCTTTTTGGACTCCATGACATATAGGTATGATATTCATAGATAATCTCTTCAACTTTATTAACACATTCAAATTTTCTTACTATTCTATGAAAGGTTTTTCTTGTAAGCCATGCAATGAGTATGAATCATGAAAGGAGCAACAAATGTTTGGAGATGCACACATAGACCATTTTTGTGACCTTGAATCACTGATGCATCGTCAACACCAGAAAAAATCAGCTTTATGGCTATAGAATAATTACCCATTCTTGATATGTCCTTCAAATTAGATATCACTAGTTTGGAAATATTTTCAACATTGTAGTTTTCATGCATTTTATGAACTAATAGTAGATGAGGTGTTTTGGTGTGGTTCTGGAATGTATATGCATGCATGCCTACCTAGGAAGTGTTTAAAATGACAAAAACTTCATCAATTAAAAGGAGATGAAACTTTATTTACATTTTCTTTTAGATCTTCTATTTCAATCATCACAAGACATCTCACTATTTCCCATGCACTTCTCTCTTACGAATGATAATTTAGAAGGTTTGTAAACCCGTTGAACTTGAACATTTTTTTATATTTTGAACAATTTTAAATTGGTCTTCCCATTTCAAAAATAAATAAAATGGTTGAAAATTGTGAGTTTTTATCCTTGATTTTCATTTGCAGCTTTTCCAAAATTTGTATTTATAGTATCTCCTTTCTTTTGAATTTTTTTGTGTGTTTCATTTTATCATCATACTCCTCCTTATATCTTATATGCATGTACTCCTAAGTTGCGGTTTTCCATCTATGAGTCTTTTTTTATTCCCATCTTTGTTAGTAGTGTGTAATAGACTTTTCCACAATGTTTCTCTATAGTGTCCAATTTACTGCGCATTTTATGTTATTTACCCAATTTCCAAGTACAAATAGTACATCTACATTCTTTGGGAGTATCTCTACAATTATATTTTTGTATAGGATCAATAAATGGGAATTTAGCTGCCCAATCTATTGGAAAGGACCTTCCAATTGTCTAAGATGTTTTCTTCTTTCTACTAGACTATTTTTTAAAGGTTTCTATCATTATCATCTTCTACTTGAAGTTTTTCATTTGAAATTTCATCTCATAAATGCATTTGGCAATCGGGAAAATCTTCAAGCTCCCGCATGTCTGGGTAGATAGAATCTTCATCAACTGAAATAATTATTTCCTTAGGGTTTGTGTTTTTGTTTATTGTTTCTTTTTGAATAAATTAAACATAATGGGTTTCTATTTTCGAAAAGAATTTTTTTTCTACCATTACAAAATTGTTAAAAACTTTTAACTATACTGATTAAAAAATTAAAACAGGAAAATGCTAAATAGTTATGAATATAGTCTGTTACAACTAACCAGGAGGAATATCTTCGTGCTCTGGCATGTCTGAGTCTTTATAATTTTCATCTATTGAAATTATGGTAACGAAGCTGGGTGGTATAACCATTTGTATTCAGAAATATGTAGCCGTTAAATGCTCTTTGTATGGTAGCATAATTTATGATCTCGGCTAAAAAGTATGCCAAAAACATGCTACAACTACAAAACAAACTCACATTACTAAAGAACCTTGAAAGTAGAAAGGAAATATTTTCCTCTTCTCACCAGTCCTTCAATTTTTAATGTTGAAATCGTTGATAAAATATTTGGTAATCATGACTTTAAAAGGTTTCAAAAGTTCATTTAGAACTATGTGTTATGTCGAATTACAACACCCCCATATTTTTCTCTATTTTTGTGGGGCAATCGGTGTAATTCTTCTAACATGGGGTTATCCCTCAAGTCTGCGGGACTTGAAAACATGAGATAACACTCTAGAGAAGGCCGACTTCCTCTACCTAATACAAATTCTACAACTACTCCTAATGCAATAAAGATTCCTAACTAAGCCTACACTAACACATCCAAGGAGACAAGGAGAGAGAAAGTGCATGAAAAAGGGGAAATCCTATACTAAGGGGGTGATACTACTAGAAAAATGGGTGAGATACTCTGTTGAGGGATGATGAAATAGGGAAAATGGGGGCGAGAGGGAGGTTAGACAGAAGGTGACATAGGCCTAGATCCTAGTCTACCATCAAAACTCCATGGAACTTTACATCATAAACTTGTAAGTAAAAGAAAATGCACAAAATACAACAACAATAATAGAAAGGCCAGAAAATACAATAAAATGAGCTAGTGTTTAAGAAACACTACAAAAAAAAATTATTGCTTAAAAATATGCATGAGACCATTACATCTCGATGCACAAAGGAATAATTACATTTTTGGCATACAAGAAGGCTCACAACACAAAATGAAGTTGAGGGAAAATTTTGCAAGATTTTTCCTATCTCCCAAAATGTCTCTCTTTTAAAAATGAGGGGGTCCAATACATTATATATAAATTTTGTCTCACCTACTAATAGCCCTCATTAATTACTTGTCCGGAGCTATGGAAAAACATACCGGCCCACTTTCTAATGGTTTTTTTTTTTTTGTCGAAAATACACAGGCACCATGTTTCATTAAACTGATTGTTGAGAAAAATTGTACTTGTATCATTAATGTCTATCTCGTATCTAAAACACTTGTTTTCTCTCGATGAAACAACTAGCCGATGCATGAAAAGAAGGGAAGATTCACTGCTAATGAAGGAAAGACATATCGCACGAAAAGAAGAAATTTTTTCACACACCGGCGAGGGAAGGTTGAAGCGTGACAAAAAGAGGTTTACGTTCTATAGTGAGTAAATGTTGATATGAGATAACAAGGGGAGCTTGACACATGAAAAGAAGAGGTATGATTGACGAACAACAGGAAGAGGTGGAGTTGTCTCACAAGAGGAAGAGGTGACATTGTCACGCCTCAGGTGAAGGAGTTGTCACATGATAGGAAGAGGGCCTTCTCATGTGACAAGTAGAAGGTATTAATGTGTGTCAATAAGGGTGGAATTTTCGCATGTCAACAAGGTCACAATCCATACCTTTTTCCATTTGACCATTAATGAAAATCCTGCTCCAAACCTTCACTGCGGTGAGAATTCTCACCGTGAGATACCTGTAAACCGCTCCCATTAACAATCAATGCCTATACGGAGATTCATCCATTTTTCAAGGGGTTGCAAAACATGGATAACACTATGAATAATAAACTATAAATAATTACATAGATTATATATATCGGGAAAATTTAACATATTTTAATTTTTCTATAAGAGCGTTTTTAATGATAATAAATCGATTATCGTAGGAAATTCCTAGGTGAACCAACCCCTAACATTAACTTGTACCCAAAACATTTTTAAGACCCAGTCCCTATTCATACCTGAAAATTTTGGCAATTTCAAATTATGAAATTAGGAATATTCATAAATTATTGAAGATTCTCCACTAACATTTTCTTTGAGATCAAGGATTCTTTATGTTTTATTGAGTCTTTATCATGTTATTTTATGTTTAAATTCTCAAAGAATGCGTATAACCATGTATCTTTGGGATTCCATGGATGTACATCTTCTAATTGACGGTTCATTGTTTGTTATTTGAAGTGTTTTCATCATCTCATTTGGAAAATCTTATAACATTTGTTAAGAGTTCCTAAGGATCTGGTATAATCAACTTTATCATCATTAATTTCATAACAAAATTCATTCAAAATAGATAAATCCTACAAGAACCATCCCCTGTTCGCATCGTTTATCCATAAATGTTGAGGAGATTCATTGAATTTTTCCATCCTTTACTCAAAATATGTAGGAGCAAGCTATTTTTATCGTTGTCTTTAGTAACCTAAACCTTGTCTAGAAGGAATCTACATTTTCTAGGGTGACAACTCATGAGAGTTAGATTATGTTGCATTGACCATGTCTTCTCAAGGATTATTTCTCAATGTCTTAAAAGGGAGAGTCAAATATTGTTGATCCATTCATTTCCCTTGCAAATACATGTTACAAAACAGGTCCTCTCACCCTAGTTGAAGGAAAAACCTAAAGTAGTAGGGCAGGTCAAACCACTAGGATGGTGCTATCCAAATTTTCCAATCTCGAATGACAAAGATTCGAGTTAGATCCTTTCCCGGCTACCAAATGAATAAAATTATAATTTATCCTTCTCTAAGCATCCTACTCAGCCTATTGATGCTACTCGACTTCACAAGGAGAACCGAATTGGGTACCAACCCGCTCTTGTGTCATTACTTGGGACATATCAACCTCGGGTAATGTGTAAAATATACCTTAATGCAAATCTATGATCTATCTTCAATACTTTATCCAGAATTACAAAAATGAGATAAATCACAATTGATTGCTTGATATTTTCCTTGTTGGAGGAGGATTTGCATTAAATCTTGGTCAACTAGGAGTAAATGTTGATAAAAAATGATGAAATTTGGTAAGCTTTATTGAAATAAATGTTCTGATTAAATTATCCACTTGTTTCAAGTTGATTATAAACTTAAGATACAAGATCTTATTGGCGACTTTGTTCATCCAAAAGGAATTTGGTAAATACCATTAGTTTAAGTTTATACTTTTGAGAATTTATTGAAAAATTTGTAGAACTCCTATGGAAGAAGGTATTTCTTCAAGTCGGATCCAACTAGAAAATTGTTTCCATAATTAGTGAAAACAATTTAAGTAAGTAGAAAAATCTGGAAACTATTATGCGAGTCAAGGGATAGAAATAAAATAAATCCCTACCTCTGATTTAGATCAACCATTAGTTGAAGACTATTCTAGTATATCTAATCATTCTAAAATGCATAACCCTAGAGGTAACTTAGATACTTCTATTGGTGAGGGAACTTCCTCTGTAAATCATTAAGGTATTTTTCAATCCTCCTTTCTGTTGTTTTAATATATTAAGGTTCATTGTGAGAGGGATTTATTTAGGGATTTATCCTTGGGGGATCCTATTCTATTATCGTAAAATCCGAAGCTACTACAAACATTGTTAACCCCATTATTGTCTATATCCCCATAAAAACATGGCTCAACCTCACCTAGACCCCCTGTTTTGTAAATATATATCGACCCAAAAATATTAGGGGATGGTGGGATATCCAAATACACGATGTACCAAACAACCTAAGAAATAGGTTACCAAAATTTAGAGGAAACAATCCTATGAGTGGTGATCAACATCTCGGTGTTTTGTTAACATCATGGAAATTTTGCGATCTAACATGAGGATATCTATGTGAAAATGTTATCGATACATTAGAAGAAGATTTCGAGATTGGTATAAATATATTTTGGATAACTCTATTAATTCTTGGCTCACATTAAAAAATGATGTTAAGGAACAATATGGTGATTAAACTAGTCCCTGTGTTTCTTCTATCGAACTAGAGAATATTAAGGAAAACCACGATAAACTAGTTCGGGGCTTTAACACCAGATTCAAAAAAAACTTTAAATAGACTACCTATAATATTCAGACCAAGTGATGAGTATTGCTTGATTAAATATTGCAATGCCTTTGATAAGAAGGAAACATATTATCTAAGGGACAAGGACTCTACAAATTTGACAAAATCCTTCAAAATGGAAGTACAAATTGAGAATAATATCAAGGATGCAAGAAAGCCTCCCAAGAGGGAGTGTGTTAAATTGGTCAATCCTAAAAATCCTTAAGAAAGTAAGGTAGTGGATCTTGAAGAAGTTGTTAAAACCTTGGCAAGGGAAATAAAAGAAATTTCATCCAAAATTTCTAGGCGAGAGAAGGGAATAAGACAGAGTTCTTGGGTCATAATCATCCTCAAGGGATGAATGGATTTTGTGGTCATTGAAGAGATGAGCTTAGAAATTAAGATATAAGAAATGGAGATATGGGGTCAGAACTAAACAACAACCTTAGAGAGAGAATGAACTTGTCCTAGATTCGTTGGTTGTAAGAGTGTCTATGGTTGAAGAAGTTCATGTCATTGATAGGTGTGACAAATATTTCTTACCCCACCCTTCATCTTATCCATGTTAAGGGGGTGAAGAGCCCGAGGATGAACCCAATTTTGGAGATGTCTATATGATGAAGTTTCTGATGATTCAAGGTGTGTGATTTCCTCCACCGAATTAATAAGTTTTGGGACTATTGATTATTTTTGGGACTGCAATTGTTGTGTATCTCCTCTTCCTTCCGTTGATGATGTTGAGATTGATATGGTTCAGATATTTGAACTCCCTAATCATGAATTTGAGTACTTAAGGGCTCTGATGATTAAGAATCATGATGGGGGGATTCATTCTAAGGAGGACCAAAAACATTTGATTAATGTGGTAGTGGATCAATAAAACGAGTAAAATCTCAAGAGTAGAATTGTCAAAGGTGGAGTTCCACAACTCAAACCTAAAAACCCCCTTCTCACTAATATCCTGAAACATTCTCCCAAGAAGGATGTTCCTAACAAAGCTCCATCTATTCCCATTAAATTTTATACCCATGTCCATTCCCAAGTCATGAAGAGTCTCTTACCACAAGAATACGCACTTACCATCTCTTCCAACACATTATTACCCAAATATATCCCCTATGATATTGCCCATATTTTGAGTCAAATAAAAATCACTATACCTATTATTGAATTTCTTAGGATTCCTGAGCATAGGAAAAGGGCATTTGAGTATTTAGGGTTCAAAGAGGAGGGAGTGTCCCAGGAAAGGATGTAAATAGTGTGGATCTTCCCCCTACGATTGCAGAGTTGGAGGTGCTAGAAGCATTAAAAGACTTGGGTGAATATCTTGAAGTATATTTGGGTACATCCCTTGTTGAATATCAGCTTGATGTTGATACTTTTTATACCATATTAATCATTAAAGAAAAACTCGCGCTGCAGGTTGTATGTTCCATTCAGGGGATTCATGTAATGTGATGCCTCTTAAATTAATTAATGAATTGAATATCAAGGTAACAACGACCTTTGGAAAGTGCCTCGCTATCGATTCCAGAGAAGTGTCGGTGATTGGGTATGTGAAAGGCCTAGTGGTGCAATTAGTGAGCTATCTTGGTAAATTTTAAACCATATATGTAGTAATTTTGGATTACCTTGCTAAATGGGGTATGTTTGCTATGAATAATGTGGGCTGCTAATGTTGGCAAGAGTGTTGGTGCTCGATTTGATCTTGAACCATTTTGCCCTCATTTTCCTCTGTCTGTGTGTTCTGAAACATTTTGTGTCCGGATGTGGGTGTTCAAAGCTTCTACCTCCATTTGAATGCCTCGAGTTTTTGTAAAATCCATTTTCATGTGCATCCTTAAAGGAGTCTCGAGTTTTCCTATTTTTGCCCTAATTTTTTTCAAAATCCGTTGCCTTTGCCATTTTTCTTATTTTCTCCGACCATGGAAGCTCGAGACTAACCAATTTATATTTTCATGCCTTTGAAAATCAAAATCCATGTTCAAAAATATGCTTGGAAACATGATTCACTTGGTTTTGTTTCAAAAAAATTTCATCCTTAGCGAAAAAATCAGGTTCTGGGCATGAATGGTGAATTTTGTGTTTTTGATGGTCTGGCGGGTGTCTTTTTCATGTCAAAATGATTCCTCAACATTCGGTGGTCATGTGGCTTCTTTTGGTTGGTTAAGGGATCGGTGGGAAAATTCTTTAACTTATCACTTTTTGATTTTTTGGCAAAAAGGAAAATTTGGTCCTGTAGCTCCACTCAATTCTGATTGGTTCTTTTGGTGCTTACATGGCTTCTTCTAATTGGAGGGCAAAGGGTTTGTTTTTGAAATTGTTCTTTTTGGGTACTTTGGTAAAAGTTTGAACCCACCCAAATGCCCCACCAGGATTTGATTAAAGAAAATTTTAAGTGACAAGGAAAAAGTCTTACTTTGACCCCTTGAAGGACACGTGGAAAAGGTAAGGGTGGAGATGCGGGATTTCGAGGCAACTTGGATTTTTTTCCATTTTGGCAAAAATGGAGTAAAATTCTAAAATGGAAGTGCACCCCCCGCCAAATCATTTTGAACCTTAATGTTTTTGAATTTATGTCATAACAACATGTGGTGATCTCGCGCTCATTCAAGGTATCAAATTTTGTGGACCATCTCAAGATGTGCCATTGTGACACGTAGTAGTTTAAAAATTCAAAGGGGTGGGGATGCGGGCATTCGGAGGTAACTTGGATTTTTTCTCTTGTCATAAAAAGGATTAAAATCTCAAAATGGCTTGCAAGCCCGACAAGAAGGAGGTCAAGGTTGGATTTTAAAATGTTAAGAGCTGGGGAGGTGGGCTAGCAGGGGAAAATTGAATTTTTTTCCCCGATATTCAAATAACTAAAATCATCAAAATAACCTACGAGCCCAATTGATAAAAGTCAAAACTTTCTCTAGTCAATGGTGGAGGTGTGGACCTTTAGAGGAAAATTGGAAATTTTTCCTTTTGTGGAAAAGTAGTTAAAAGTGAAAAGGGAAGCAGGTTTCAATGGGACCCACATTGGAACACGTGTCGAGTCCATTTTTCAAGGGTAGAGCTGCGGGAAAATTGGAAAAATTTCCCACTTCCAAAAAAAGAGGTGAAATAGCAGAATTTGGCTGCGGTTCTTTTGGGATCCACCTTAGGACATGTGTCAAGATCATTTCTCAAGGGTGGAGGTGTGGAGCAAATTTGAAAATTTTACATTTTTAAAACAAAGTGTAAAAAAAAAAAAGGAACCCACAGACCCGTTTTAAAGTAGATCTCCAACGTGTAAGGTCCAAATTCAAAATAGAAATCAAAAGAACTATGCATACGTATCTAATTTTTCCACCATTTTCACTCCGAGCTCCTAGAAGTGTGAGTTTTCATGATTTCTCAATATTTCTTACATGCCAAATAGGGAAGGGGATTTAATTTGATATTTGAGTTTGGTGAGGAAGATTCTACGGACGTATTTTTCCATTAAGATGAGATCTTACCTCGAGATCAATCGATCTTTCATTTTCCTTCTCGAGCATGGAAGGAACAATATTTGTGATTAGGGGTAGAAGTTGTTGGCGAGTAGAGGGAAAAGTGATCTAATAGAAGAAGGAGTTGAATGCAAGAGATATTCGAAGAGATCCACCCCCTGAGCACCTGACAAATTTTTATAGATCTGATTCTGGGAATCAAAATCGGGATCATGGTGAGCACTGGGTCATTCAATTCTTAGATTTTAGGGGGGAAAACTCTGTTGTAAATTAAGTATTATAAATTGTATGAATTTGTCATGCAAACGGTTGGACGTTAGAACTGATTTTCTAAGAAAAAACTTGATAGAGCCCGTCTTTCTAAGGGATTGTTTGAGAAACTTGTATATCTCTTTTGTGTTAAACTTGATCATGTCAAGGTGGTTGCGAGTGTACAACCATTGACAAGTTCTGAGATTGTTCTAGAAACTTTCCCTAGTGATAAGTTTAATCAAATTTGAGTTATTCTGTGTTGACTCTGAGAAATTAGTGTCTGCTTTGTTTCAGAATGTCTGTAAATAGTTCTATTTGTTCCTATTACAATCTTATATTGAAATTTTTGTGAAATCACACAGGATCTCATCCTTGTGATAGTTTAATGGTATTTACAATTTCATTTCAAGAAGAGCCTTCATCTTGGATGAGATAAATCGATTTTAAATCAATTCACTATCATTTGTTGATCAATATTGTCTGTAAGTCTTCAGGTGTACCTTAGGTGTGGTTAATCAAAAACTATAGTGTTTAATTGATTTTTCCAATTCGAGCCTTCGTATTGGAGTCTTAAAGATTATGTGAAAACGTGCTGATTTGGGCCTCCATTGAAGCACACCTTCTGGTTGAAAGAACATCTTGACTGTTTTGAAGCTTTCTCTTGTGAAGTTACTCATTATTGTAAATTTCCTCCAAAGATCTTGTATAATCAACTTGATCCTACTTCACCTCCCACAAAAATTCATTTAAAAAAAAAACAATCATACCCATATTACCCTATTTTTAGGTGTGTATACAAATGCATAATTTTTACTACCAAAATATGCAAAATCAAATTAGGTTTACATTGTCTTTAGTGGCCTAAACCTTTCTTAGAAAATATCTCCATTATCTAGAGTGACAACTCGTGAGAGTTATATTTTATTGCATTGATCATATTTTCTTCAAGGTCTTCTTAATAATTTCACAAGTAAGGATATCTCTATCTCCTTGACAAATAACAGGATGCAAAAAGGGTCCTCTCATCCCGGTTGAAAGGCACAACCATAAAGTAGTGAGGATAGGTCAAATCATCTTGAGAGTGCTACCCATTTCTCCATAGCTGAGTGATAAAGAGAAAGTTGCATTTCATCCTCGGCTATAAAATGACACACTACATACTCTACTTGCCTCTAAGCTTCCCGCCAAACCCGTGATGCTACTCAACTTCGAGGGAGAATCAATTTGGGTACCAACAAGTAGAAGTTTGCAAATGAATATTTCATATGCCACCATACCAATAGAAGGGAATATTTTCAAGTTGTATGGTGAGAAAAATATGTTACATCTTATTGAAGACCCTTGCAATGCTTATTATGAAGTATTATATGCAGATGTATATATTAACAATTTTGTTGTCTATGTGGATTTTGAGGAATACAACATTAATGAGAGTGAGAGTCTTTAAACATTTGGTATTCCCAGTCTTTGATGTTTGATGGAACTTTCTCCAACTTCGTAAATTGTGTTGGTGTTTTTCTTATGTCTCCCAAGTCAAAAAATATTTAACTTCTCCTTCGAGCTTATATTTGAGTGCACAAAAATATTGCAGAGTATGAGGCACAACTTTTGGGTTTGAGGATTGCATGGAGATAGGGTATCAAGGACATAGTTGTTAAATAAGACTCGTATTTGGTAGTCAAACAAGTTAGAATATTATATTCCACTAAGAATCAAATGATGCTACAATATAAGCATGTAGTTTGGGATTTTATTGAAATGTTTGACTCCTTCAACATATTGTATCATGATAGAACCCATAAATTTGAAACAAATAAGTTGGCACTGATTGGATTCAGGTTTGAAAATTATATCATGTCTCCTTAATATGACTATGATATAGAAGTGTTGTCAAGACCATTTGTCCCTGATAATGTAAAACATTGGAAAGTATTCGATGATGATTCCCAAGTTCATATGTTCTAAAAAAATGAACAATAGTTTACCGATTAGTGCGGTGACGGGAACCAATGGTCGTAGTATGTGATCGGAAAGAGACCCTGTTTGGTAAGAACATAATCGAATTGAAAACAAACATGATCCCCAGAGGATTTGTGGCTTTAGAATCATAATTTCATAATTTTGATAGGGTAATTCATAGACATATCTACTGCTTCAATATATGTGGAATAGAATAATCTAGGAACTAAAGAAAAACCTAGGAAATTATTTTTAGGTAGTAATTTGAGTAAGGAGGAAAAGTTGTCCTACATTGAGATGATGAAAAAGTACCAAGAATGCTTGGCATGGTCTTACTCAGAATTGAAAGCATATAGGGAGGATGCTTTTCAAAATTTGATACTAGTGTACCCTAATGAAAATCCATTTAGGCAAAAGACAAGGATGATTAATCCACATCTTTCCCTCAAAATGCAAGAAGAATTAAAAACGTAAGGGATGGAGGAATAATACAACCAATGAGACATTCTTCATGGGTGGGAAACTTGGTGCCATTAAGAAATAAAAATGGATACAAAAGGTTGTGTGTCAATTTTAGGAACTTGAGCAAGGCCTCAATTAAATATAACTATCTATTACCTAATATGGATAACATGTTTCAAATGGTCACCGGATCGAGTTGTTGTCCAGGTTAGATGGATTCTCGTGGTATAACTAGGTGGTGGTAATGAAATCATAAATAATCAAAATCAATTTTACTACTCCATGGGGTACGTATGTATATGTGAGGATGTCATTTGGTCTGATGAATGTTGGTGCCACGTTTCAATGGGCAATGGATGTCACGTTCTTAGGGTACATAAATGAATTGATTACACTTTATCAAGATGATGTCATAGTATTCTCCAAAAAAGCAGTGATCACTTGAGTCATGTAGAGAACATGTTGATTAGATGAAGGGAATATGACATCTCATTGAATTCAAAAAAGTTACATTTTAGGGTTCTAAAGTAAAATTTTCTTGGGCATATTATGTCAAAAGATGGGGTCATGATTGACCTAGAAAGAGTGGAGGAAATTGGTAAAGTTCCTATCCCAAAAACTAGGAAAAGAATTAATTCTTTCTTTGGCCAGATAAATTTTATTAGGAGATTCATTTATAATATTACTGAAATGATTATCCCTATAACAAACATATTAAAGAAGATTGAGATTATCAAATGGTAGGAAAGATCTCTCCAAGCTTTCTTGGAATTAAAGAAGCATTGCAAAGTGATCCGGTACTAGTAGCACTTGATTACAATAAGGCTTTTCAGATATTTTACTTTACATATAAGAACACTATTGCATCTGTACTATATCAAAATGATGAAGAAGGAAATGAAAGGCCCATTTTATTTTTAGTAAAGCCTTGCAAGGGGTTGAATTGAAGTATACCATTATGGAAAAGTAGACCATTGCTTTGGTAAGAGAAACTAAGATTTTTAGGCCTTATATCTTGAGCTCTAATATTTTCACCTATGTTCCCCACACTATGGTTAATGAAATTTTATCAGAAATGGAGTTTTCCAATAAAATATTTCTCTATGTGAACAAATAACAAGAGTACGATATGAAAATATTAACCACCAAGTTGGTTAGAGGTCTGTGCCTTGCAAGATTAATGGAAGAGAGCAATCTACAAGTAATGGAATTTAATATGATTGAGGAAGGAAATATGGATGTCCATGAGAATTTAATCAACTCCACATGGTATAAGGACATAATATTCTACTTCATAAATTTGGAGTATCTAGGACATCATGATAAAAATCAAGAAGGATGCTCAAATTAGCCTCCTAGAAATATATCATCACCTATTATGGGTTGACTTGGAAGAACCCTAAAGGGATTCTTTTGAGGTGTATCATTCGGGATGAAGCTCTCGAATTGATTTCAGAACTTCATGGGGAGGGTTTGGATGCCATTTTTTTGGAAGAGTGACTACCCATAAGATCTTAAGGGCTGGTTATTGGTAGAATACAATTTTCAAAGATGCAGCTTCGTTGATTATAAAATTTGAGATTTTTCATAGGTTCTTAGGAAGAATGAAAGCTTCATGTTCTCTACCCATGCAACTAGTATCATTAGAGGCTCCTTTTAAACAATGGGGCATGGATTTTATTGGAGAGATCTCAAATCCCTCAAGTGCGGGGCATAAATGGATCTTTGGTGGCTATTGATTATTTTACTAAATGGGTTGAAGATATCCATATAAAAAGCGTAACTCATCAAATTGTCATGGATTTTATCCTGAATCATATAATTTGTAGGTTCTTAGTACCTACAAAGATAGTTCTTGAAAATGTAATGAGTTTTATACCTAATCCATTAGTAAATATATGTCATGAATATGGGATAAATATGGCATATACATCAAACTAAAATCCTCAAGGAGCAGTCAAGTTGAATCAAGTAATAATTTTTTTCT
This sequence comes from Taxus wallichiana var. yunnanensis, assembly GCA_018340775.1. Taxonomy (NCBI): domain Eukaryota; kingdom Viridiplantae; phylum Streptophyta; class Pinopsida; order Cupressales; family Taxaceae; genus Taxus; species Taxus wallichiana. Next base: position 267,544,777 of record CM031240.1, read on the forward strand.
TAAAATCATTAGGAGAACATTGGAGGTTAACAAAATGAAATGGGGTGAGCGGTTGAAGTTTTCTTTATGGAAAAATAGAATCACTAAAGAGCCCCTTTGGAAAGAGCCCATTTGAATTGGTTTATGGAGTCTGGGATATTCTAGCCTTAAATATGAAATTATCCTCTTATCATTTCATATAATAACTTTAGGATGAATAAGTGAGTCTTTATGAAGCTAGGATTAATCAAATAGTTGAGTTAGATGAAGAAATAAGGGAGTCTCACAAAAGAAACTTAAGGCTCAGAGAAAAACTAAATAAACTATTTGATAAAAAAGTAACTACCGGGACTTTTAATGTTGGAGATGTTGTTTTATTATGGGATAATAGACATGCGAGATAAAGGGAAACATGGGAAATTTGATGCTTTGTGGATGGGTCCTTATTCCATCGACATAATAAGTGGTGAGCATACCTTTTTCTTGAAGGACATAGATGGAGAATTTATTGAATTGCCTATTAATAGTAGGTATCTGAAACACTTCTTGGATTGATCCGCATAAGGAACATATTCTGTACTGAGTGTATAGTCCTTTTTTTTTTCGTCTATTTTTTTTGTGGTTTTTGTTTCCTTTTTTCTCTCTCTGGTCTATAGTGACAAGTTTCTCGATTTCACGGTATATTCTTGTGAAATGTGTTTTTGTGTTTGGACTTCTGTGTGATTTAATTGAGTTCATAGCCCAATGGTTTTAGGCACTTGGTCTATTTTGTGTTTTATTTTATGGTTCTTGTGGCACCCACAGGGGGTGCCCATCCCCACGTCGAGATATGGTATTAGTATTGTTTTTGGTCTCCCCATCCTATCTAGTGTCTACCCAAAAAGGTCACTTTGACTAGTTTGTTCATGTGAAAAAACGTATTCTCAAAGATAGGACCATGTTGAAAACAAATGTGAGTCTTTTGTTTAGGGCATAAATCCTATTTTTTGGTCAAGGAATGAAACGATTATTTTCCCCTATAAATCCTATGAAAAATGGCCCCTTTTATCCTCCTGATATTCTTTTGTGCTTTGCGGGACTCAAATTTACTTACGGGTTAGAACCAAATACGAAAGGTGTCAGTGTTCCTCTTCCCATATTTTGAAAGGCATAAAGATTCAAAAATCTCATGAAGTGAGGGTCATCCACGTGGTGAAGTGTAGCAAGACAACCCAAGTAAAGTTAAAAGTGAAAAAATGAGGAAGGAAGACTCTCGAGCATCCACATGTCACCCGGGTTCTTATTCAAAAATAGAGAAATAAGGAAGACCCAAATATTTGTGGGGCCTCCACATGTTGTGCGAAGTGTCCACCACCAATGAGAAGAACCAAACAAATAGGCATAGGACTCAGTGTTCGAAAAAATTGAATGTTGTTTTTGGTGTTGAAGCATTCATTTGAAGGTGTGGCTAAAATTTAGAGTTGACTCCTAAATAGAGACACACATGGGGAGGTGGGTTAATGAAATCATGGGAACCATTGATGAAGCTAGAGGAACTGTAGAGTTACAATCAAATCTCTAGGAATCCAAACAAAAGATGGGCTAGTGCAAGGTGATATGAACATGCAAACTTTGAGTTTTCAAACATCATGTAGACTCATATAATGGAAAATAAAGAAGTATTTTTAGACATAAATAAAAATTGGAGTTCTCTAAGGGCCCCAACCCATGATGAAGAAAGTTGTATACATATTTAGAAGAAAAAACATAAGAAGAGAAAAAATGCTCAGTTATCCCTTACTTCTAATTTTAAATCTCTTCCAAGTGGAGGAAGTTTTTCAACAACTTGTTCTTCCTCAACATGAATTCATATGAGCCCTATGTTGTCTGAACAAATACAATGGACCCCTCTAGATTCTGAGACATCCTCGTATCCATTAATGACTCAAGGGTCATTATGGTACCATCCATGATATTCACCATCTCAATATTATTATTGTGAGAAGATAACCAATCCGAGAAGATCCGAACCACCCATGAAAAATATCATCTTTCCTTTCCCTTGCAATGAGTAAAATTATCGGGAGTAGGCCGAGGAGGAACATCTAGAGTATTTGGAAGAGCAAGTATGACATCTGGCTTCCCTGGTGGGACAAGGCATTTCAAGATAGACTCACCCCGGTGACTCCTCATGAAAGGAGGATGCTCTCTTTGAAGTGGAAAAGTTCGGGGTCCCGATAATGTTTGTTCCATCATAGAATCCTATCGCATTGAATGGATGGAAGGTTAAAATTAGACTTACCCTTACCCTCCTAGGTGGCGAGATAATGATGTTATGGAACGATGGAGAGATGAAGTTTATTCTTCCTCCTCATAGAAGATAATAATTGGGGTTTTAGAGATTGATTCCCCCTCTTCTTTCCTGAAGATTTTTATTGTGTGGTGGATTGTTGTGATGGCATAGGTCCTGTCTTACCTTTCTCAAGAGAAATGATTCTCTACTCCAATTCATCCATATTATGATAAATTACGGGTAATGTATCAATGGAATAATTTTCATATAGCACATTGGAATTCTTAAGAATGTCCATCAGCCCAAATGTTTCATTACATAGGAAGGTACATTTATAGTCAATAATCCTTGTCATGATAGGGATCTGTTTGATCCAAAATTTCTTCAAATCATTTTGTGATTATGATGTTTCCAACAAAAAGATGGATGCGAGATAGATTGAAATGCTAAGAAGATAGGATTGATCTTGATCAATCTCGGGAAGAGTGAGGACCAAATATGATGTTAGGTTAGGGTCCCTTTAGCATCCCTAGGTCTACGATATAAAAAAATCCCGGAAAAGGATTCATCTTTACCATGTAGGTCGAAGATTTGGTTTAAATCTTAGAAGAATTTTTTTCAAATTATTCGCTACAACCACATTCGCCATTATGCTGATAGAACCTCTATAAAAATTATTGAATTACAAGGATGGAAAAGGGATGCATATTGGTAATAAAGTTGAATGGAGTTTATAATTACGATGGAAAATATAGGTTGAGTTGACTAAAATCACCGCCATCGGATGAAAGAATATATTTTCTCAGCTCACATGAAGGCGAATAAATTTGAGAAAGATTGGCATTATGTGACATAAGTCGTTTGATTGATGTATAATACACGCAAGGACACTCATTTCTTAGAGGCACAAATATAGGTATGTATTGTTGAAGGTAGATTTTTAAAGGTAGAGAGGATTTCATGTCACATCAAGCCATATTGAACAATGTAGGAAATACTAAAAGGAAGTTTCTTATCCATTAAAGGGAAAGAAATTATTAAGAAAAGTATCAAAAGGAAGCTATATGGTGACCCAATAATATCTAATGGAAGTAGAAAATTTCAATGGCTCACAACCATTCCACATGGAAAAATAGAAAATAATATTCACCCTAAAGATTCATGTTTTTTTTTTTTTTTTTTTTTTTTGGGGGTGGAGAATAGAGGATGAATGAGCAAGTGAAATTGTATAAATACAATAAGAATAATCTTGCATAGGGGGCTTAAATTTTTTGATATTTTATAAGAGAAAGGCAAGAGTCAAGAAAAACCATTATCCCAAGAGCTTGTCGAGAAATTTGTTAATTTCTTGAGCATTCAAATTGAATCATGTCAAGATGGTTGCAAGTTTATTTCCATTGACAAGCATTGAGAATGTAAATGAAACTTCCGCTTGTTGAAAAATTTGACGATCCTTGACTTAATTGTTTTAATCATGGGTATTGTTGTGTCATATTTTTAAAGTTCATATGTTTCAAATAGTTATTCATGTTCCTATTGCAATATTATGTTAGGAGTTAATTATAAGCACACAAGATCTTATCCTTTTGGTAGTATTATGGTAATTACAATTGTGTTGTGAGAAGATATTTCATCTCATTGTGTAATAGATATTTTTAAATCCATTCTACTTTCATTTTGTTGATACAAATTATTTTTAGCCTATGAGTTTATCTTAGGCGTGATAGATTAGGGTTCTTTATATTTAATTGAGTCTTTATCATGAAATTTTATGTTTAAAATCTTAAAGAATGTGTGAAACAAGTATATCTTTAGGCTTCCATGGATGCACATATTTTGGTTAAAGGTTTATTGTTGGTTGTTTGAATTTTTTCATCATCTAATTTTTCAGATCTTACAACATTTGTTAAGATTTCCCAAGGATTTGGTGTAATAAAATTTATCCTTCTTAATTCAAGCAGATAAATCCTACAAAAAGTACCCCTGTTTCCATTGCCTATCCATAAATTTGTTAAGGAGATTTGTTGAAATTTTTTATCCTTTACTCAAAATATGCAGGAGCAAGCTAGTTTAATTGTTATCTTTAGTAACCTAAACCTTATCTAGAAGGAATCTACATTTTCTAGGGTGACAACTTGTCAGAGTTAGATTATGTTGCATTGACCATGTCTTCTCAAGGATTATTTATCAATATCTTAAAAGTGAGAGTCAAATATTGTTGATCCATTTGTTTACCTTGCAAATACATGTTACAAAACATGTCCTCTCACCCTCATTGAAGGATAAACATAAAGAAGTAGGGTAGGTCAAACCCTTAGCATCGAGTGGCAAAGAGTGAGTTAGATCCTTCCCAAGCTACAAAATGACTTAAATTTTAAGCTATTTTTCTCTAATAATCTTTCTCAGTCTATTGATGCTTCTCAACTTCACTGAGGAGAACTGATTTGGGTACCAACACACTGTGAATTAGCTAAGTCACTCTTTCTCCTCCTCGCAACCATGGTTTCACATTTTATGTCTTAGTTTACTTGAGTTAATTTTTATACTTACTTTTTATTTATTTATTGTTACAATAGAAATTAGATTAATTAGCTTTTTTCCACATTTCACTTAATCATTTAGGTGAACCCAAACTCAATTTGAATCTTCTTATGATCCTCATAGTTCCATTTCTCCTATATTTCTAGGATCTCTCCATCATGATTATCTCTATTAATGATTTCTTTTCACCAATCCTAAATTAAAATATAGAATCAAATATCTCATACCTATCACTCGCATTCCGATAATATCCATCCAGACACAATATTTAAAAAAGAATAGATTTGTTCTCTCGGATCTTGATTTTCCATCTAATCCTAATTTTGATCTTTCTATTTTTGATAATACGCCACCTTTCCACATCTTGATTTGTATTTGTAATGTGGGTGTAAAACACACTCTCATCAATAATGGATCTAAAATTAATCTTTTTCCTTTGTCATTCCTTGAAAATATTGGTATTTTTACTGCTAATGTTAGTCCATCATGTCTTTTTATTTGTCCATATGGTGCCTCTATTTTTCCATGTCTATGTCAAATTACTCTAACTAACACCATCGAACCAAAAATCTTAACATGGATTTCTTTTTCATTCACTTCTGAGTTTCATAAAACTTTTTACATGCTAGACCATGGATTCATGCCATGAAAATAGTTCCCTCTATAGTAATGTTGACCAAAATAAGGTGACACTTATTTTGGGTCAATTGACATCATTTTACTCTTCGTTCTTCAATCTGAATTTTCAAATATTTTGAGCACTTAAGCCCCCTCAAAGCATTTCCATCAAATAGGAAATTTATTCCCATTTCCAGAGATATAAGGAATTCCTTCTAACTCTTTGTATTTTTTAAGTTACGTGTCGGCGGGCCTTAGAGGGAAGAATTTTTGCAGTGGAAATTTCAGACCGATGGGGCTATGCGAGACATTTTGACATTTTTCCCTTTTTCACAAAAATACACAAGTATACTTTCGGGCCCACAGGGCCGAGAAGTATTACTTTTTGTAAAGTGGAAAAAGTGGGGCGGCGGGCCCGAAGAATTCTTTTTACCCAAATTAGGAAAATGCGGACCGGCAGGCCCGAGGATGAATTTTTACCAAAAGTGGGTCTGCGGGGATGAGGAGGAAATTTTTCCCAAGTCTAAATGTGGGTGGTGGGTGCAGTAGGGGACTTTGAAACCTTTTTTACTTTTCCATAATGGTGTAGTTTCAAGTGTGGGCTGTGAGTCCACCGAGTCTTATCGGCTCTTATCGGCAGTTGAAAAGTCAAAATGGGGCAAACCTATCGGAATCCTCCATGTGTCTCATTGGAGCACATTCAAGGGTCGAAGCTAAAACAGGGAGACTTAAACAAGCGTCGAGGATTCCACGTGTCCCAAGCATAAAAAGGAGGAGGTTTGAATTAGCTAAGTACAAAAGCTAAGTAGAATCCTTCAAGTGCCTCATCAATGCAATTTAAAATGGAAAATCTAGAGGTAGTCACCAAACAAGCGCCAACCCACCACGTGTCCCAGAGCCCAAAAAGGTAGAAGTAGTCATTGAAAATTCAAAGCGAGAGACGGGATAGTGAAAAGAACCACGTGTCTCATCGGCACAATTTCAAAGGCACATCCCAAAAGGTAGTTCCCAAATTAGCATCAACCCTCCACGTTTCCTAGAGTTTAAAGAGGTAAAGTTGGTTGTTGAAAATTCCAAAAGCAAACAGAGGCCTCCATGTGTCTCGACCACGCAACTTCAAAGGTAAAATCTGGGGGTAGTTTCCAAACAAGCGTGAAGCCTCCACGTGTCTTGGGTCGGGAAAAGTAAAAATCCAAATCTTCAAGATGTGTGAGGCTTCCATGTGGACCCAATATGGATAGACTCTTTTAAATATTACACACCTTTGACCTTGATCTTCAGATAGCCATATATTTTGATTGGAAACTCAAATTTGGGTGGGAGAGGATTTTTTAGAAATAACTCAGTCTTGTCTTCTCACCTGCCTCCATTAATGATTCATCCTGCTAATTTTGGGGGATTTCAAGTCTATCACATACCTCTCTACGATGAAAATGGGCCTCTTTCTTGCCTAGTAAGGAAAATCGATAGGGCATGGGTGTTGCAGCAAGACACTTCGTTATGGTAGGTGGAATTTAATGCATATCTTAAGGTGGTTGAAGGAGGATTCCAATTTTCCCTCTCTCCTTCTCTCTTCAAGTAAATGGATTAAATGCATTGAGCAGGTGGTTAGAACAGATTTTGATTTTCCCTCTCTTTCTCTCTCATTCTTCTATATATTGTAAAGGAGGGGAATTTTCAAAGGGTTGTTAATTATTTCCTCGTCTGTCCCCTCTCTCTTTCTCCCTTAGGGTATAATTCATAGTCTATGCCTCCTTTCTTGTCTCTGTAATGCCATTCTCTTGCCCATTGCCCACTAATGATGTCTTGTTTGAATTTTTGGAGCAATAAAATTTATTTTATGATGCATTAGTCCATCCTTTGCTCATTTTCTTGTCTCTTCTCACCTCTCATTATTGCAGGGTATAATGTGCATACTCTAATTTTTATTATATGTTCTAGGAGTTGTGCGTAATGGGTTTTGAAGTGGTGTTCCATGTGAAATCTACCTCTGGTTCATTGTGGATCTTGTCCACCCTCTCCTCTACTCTCCTCTATCAACTTTAGGTAGTTTAGGTCCGTGATCAATCAATTCCTTTTCTAGTGTATCACCACTTAGTGTAGGATCACTTTCACCCTCTCTCTCTCTCTGCCTCCTTGGAAGCAGTTAGATTAGCATTTGAATATATTATTCCTACTGGAGTAGCTTGTCGCAGTAGATTATGGAAGCAAGAACTTTCTTTCTTCATAAATCCATCTCAAGTTTTGTAAGTCCACGACTTGGAGATGGTCAATGTTGTGCAATCACACTGGATGCCCCATTTAAGACTTAGGACATTTGGGGGTGTTGTGATTTTGCACTAACTATTTTGGCATGCTCGGTGGGACACTGAGATTAGATTATCTCATCTTTCCAAGGTGTCTTAATCCAACAAGTAAATTTTAAGCCAACATGCAACCACACTAACATTTTTGGCACACCCGGTGGGATAGGTCTGAAGCATCTTACCACTTCATCTTAGCAGCTTGGTGTGTTCTTGTTGAGATTCAGCCTTTTGGTGACTCCATCTGGTGAAGAACCCCTTCTTTGAGTTGCTGACCTTTTCCATCCATTTCCACCCATCTTCATTCATATTCCTTTCCACATCTCCCATTTTCTTCCATTCCATGAGGTTGTGCAATCATGACTTCATTTCCATCTTGGAACTCACACTTGTAGCAACAACAGTGCAGTCCACCTCCAATGCATTTCTCAACTCCTCCAAATCAGCATTATGATCAAATTCAGAACCATTATGCTTACCCATATGAGTAGTGTCAAATCTAGTTGGCTATGGAGCTTATCAAGAACAAGGGGATAGATATAATGGTTACAGCTACATAGAGAATGTAGGATTTTTGGAGAAGATCCAAAGAATAGAGGCTAGCATGGTGCAGTATAGGGCCTAAGGTATATTTTTCACTCATCCAAGTAGCCATAATTAATGATAAATCATTCACATGACTGCCCCTCTTAAAGAAGGGAAGCTACTTCTCCCTATTAGTTGTAGGACTTGTTTGAGTTCCCTTTCTCTGCGGTTAGCGTAGAGTAGGAGTAGGTTTTTTTTAAGTAGAATAAGTGCTTTTACACACTCTGCATGTTCCAGCAAGAGCATGTATGATTTTCAATTCTGTACATAGTGTCTCGTATTCTTTCATTGCTTTAAGGTTATATCACTATGTGGATAAGTATGCCTACAGTCCATTTCCAAAATAGGTAAAATCCCTAGATAAAGAAAATTTTCTACTCTTAGATATCTAATCTCCATGATTTTCTTAAAAAATGGAGGCTACATTATGATGGGGCGAGTTCATTGTTAGTTCCGGTTCCAACAGTTTCAAGGTGGCTCAGGCATCAGATTTTCAAAGTTTAGTGAACAAATTTCGTTAACCATGCGAGAATCCATGCCCAATGGATGCTTCAAGGCCACTGATCTTTTCACCTAGCAGGAAGATGATCCCCATGAGTCGCCAAATTGTTGACCAAAGTAAGCTCACACTTATTTTGGGTCAACTAACACCATTTTCCACTTCTATGCTTAAATATAAATTTTTACATATTTTCAGTACTTAAGGCCCCTAAAAGAATTTCCATCAGATAGTAAATTTCTTCCCCTTTCAAGAGATACGAGGACATCCTTCTAAATCTTCATATTTTTTAAGTTCACGAGTGGTGAGCCTTAGAAGGAGTTTTTTCCAAAAGTGGGCCAGTGGGCTTAGGGAAGAATTTTGCGGTGGAAATTACAGACTGGGGGCGACGGAGATATTTTGAAATTTTTACATTTTACAAAAATACAAGTATAATTACAGGCCTATAGGGATAAGAAGAATTAATTTCTGCGAAGTGAAAAAGCACGACATCGAGGCCGAAGATGTCTTTTTGCCCTAAATAGGAAATGCGGGTGGTGGGCCTAAGGATGACTTTTGCCAAAAGCGGGTCCGCGCAGCCAAGGAGAAAATTTTTCCCAAGTCTAAATGTAGGACGATGGGTTTACGGGGAATTTGAAACCCTTTTTACTTTTTGTATAATGACACGATTTCAAGTACGGGCCCATGAGCCCGAAGAGTCTTATCGGCAGTTGAAAATTCAAAATGGGGAAGACCCGGTGGAAGCCTCCACATGTCTCATCGATGCACCTTCAAGGGTCAAAGCCAAATCTAGAGACTTAAACAAGCGCAAGGCTTCCACGTGTCCTAGGCTTGAAAAGTAGTAGACTTGAATCGGCTAAGTACAAAAGGTAAGCGGAAGCCTCCACGTGCCTCATCAATGTAATTTTAAAAGGAAAATCTGGAGGCAATCCCGAACAAGCGTGACCTACCATATGTCCTAGAGCACTGAAAAAATAGAAGTGTTCATTGAAAAACCAAAGTAGAGACAGGCCGGTGGAAAGAACAATGTGTCTCATCAGTGCCTGCACAATTTCAAAAGTGCGTCCCAAAAGGTAGTTACCAAACAAATTGCAATCCGCCATGTGTCGTAGAGTTCGAAGACCTAAAGTTCACATTGAAAATTCCAAAAGAAAATGGAGGCCTCACGTGTCTTGATGACGTAACTTCAAATGTAAAATCTGGGGGTAGTTTCTAAACATGCGTGAAGCCTTCACATGTCTCAGGTCAGGCACACTATCTCTCCGCAATAGGAGAGACTCGAGGTAGAATACAAGAGAACTCAGAAGAGCCCACGGAAGTCGCCACGTGTCGGTCAATGTAATTTCAAGAGAGAAATAAAGGATCCAAAACTTTAAGATGCATGAGGCTTCCACGTGGACCCGTTATAGACAAATTATTGTAAATATTGTGCACCGCGTCCATGATCTTTAGATAGCCATATCTTTTGACAGAAACTCAGATTTGGGTGGGAGAGGATTTTTATTAAAGATATCAGCGTCGTCTTCTCACCTTCCTCCATTAATGTTTCGGCCACTAATATCGGGGCATCAAGTCTCTCACATGCTGCCATGATGAAGAATGGGCATCTTTTTTTCCCGATGAAGGAACAACTACGGGGCATGGGTGTTGTAGCGAGACTCTTCATTTTGGTAGGTGAAATACAATCCATATCCTAAGGTGGTTGAAGTAGGATTTAGATTTTTCCCCCTTCTCCTTCTCTCTTTAAGTAGGTGGATTTAGTGCATTACAGTGTGGTAGGAAAAAATTTCATTTTCCCTCTCTCATTCTTCTATATATTGTAAAGGAAGGGCATTTTCAAAGGGTTGGTCATTGTTTCCTTCTGCCACCTCCCTCTTTCTCCCTTAGGGTATAATATGAAGTCTACACCTCCTTTCATGGATCTTTAATGCCATTATCTTTCCTCTTTCCCACTAATGATGTACTATGTGAATTCTTGGAGCAATAAAATCTATTTTACGATGCATCTTTCCATCCTTTATTCATTCTATTGTCTCTTCTCACCTCTCGTCGTTGTAGGGTATACTGTGCATACTATGATGTTTATTGTAGGTTTTGGGAGCTGTGCTTAATGGGTTTTGAAGTGGTGTTTTGTGTGAAATCTACCTCTGGTCCATGTGCATCTTTTCCACCCTCTCCTCTACTCACCTCTCTCCACTTTAGGTAGTTTGGGTTTGTGATCAACCACTTCCTTTGGGGGTGTATCACTACTTAGTCTAGGCTCTCTTTCGTAGTCTCTCTCTCCTATATCCTTGGAACTATTAGATTAGGATTAGAATAGATTCTTCTGCATTGGAGTAGCATGTGGCAGGTAGATTAGGAAGCAAGAACCGGTTTTCTCCAAAGGCCCATCTCAAGTTTTACAAGTCCCAAAGTTTGAGAGATGGTCCAATGTTGTGCAATCACATTGGATGCCCCATTTTAGACTAAAGACATTTGGGGGTGTTGTGATTCTACACTAACAAGTACATCACTATGTTGATTTCATACCTTAAGGAATAGAGTGTAAGATTATTCATGATCATCACCCATTATAATATTGTGATCATTATCCCAACATTACACTTCCTACTCCAAGAACTGATACTACTCATGAACCACAACCTATGGATACACCATCCTCATTTTTCCATGACTTGAAGGTACTATTTGCATGATGGATTTCGTTTCATGTACGCCATCACCTCTAAGCTGCTTTGACTACTACTATAATTCTTTATTAGGTGCCTTTCAAGTCAATGGATTTCAATCCATCCCCTGCAACTTCATATGAGAAACCTCCTCCAACATTCCCTTCATTTATGTGTATGATTTTCATGAATGAATTTTATTGGGAGCATATTCCATTCAATCCTTATACATCTCAATCTATATGCTAACATTATGGATTGACTAAGATAGGGTTTATAGTTATCAACATTTCACCTTCATCCCATGATTCTCATATTTACTATTTATCTATCTCCATTACCGTTGCCAATGGTCTTCACATTTTTATCTCGCGTTATATCTTTCATGTTTTCCTCGCTCTTCTCTACTTATACTCGGTCATTATTGGCTTGACTACATTGTGGGCACATTAGATCCCAAACATATTGATATATCATTCCCCATGCCATTTGGTCATGTCTTCATTTGCAATAACTCATTTCAAGGATATTCACAATACCTCACTCATTGGTACGCACATGGTTGTACATTATCTCCTTTCACTGATGAATAATATGCTATGGGCATGAACAATTTATTCCTAAATGATGTTTTACTCGACTAACCTAAGAGTATTGGTTATCAAGTTTCAGATGCTTCACCATTTGGTTTTGACCATGAAAATGACGACCTTTTAGATGACATTACTTGATCATTCTTATCATCACACACTTGGGGGTTATCACACTTATTTCACCCTAGTATAGACATGAATCTTGTTTCTCATCAAATCTCATCTACATATTTACACACAACATGCACATGTTGATACACCATAATATCATCAATAGCTGATGACACAATCTCTTGCTTTAGTTCACAATTGATTATTGAGGAATCTTTTACACATGAACCTCACACACTACAAATTACACACAAATTCGTCACCCTAAAATCAATGTACTTGCAACATATTCTTCATATCAGACATATTCAACACCTTAATAATCCATAGCTCTCACACCTACTCATCAAAATGAACTCAATAAAACAACAAGAAACATATACCTTCCTTGCATCATCAACACAACACACAACATACTTAGCATGGTTATTACTTTCACAAATATATATCATTCATCACATACTATACATCACATAACACATTTCTCTTGCATGCAATCAACTTACTACACACAATGATTGGTAAATTCATCACCTACAACACACGTAGTGATTTTCATGACATATCCCCTCAACATCACCTATGTGTCTCATATTACATGATACATCTCTTTTGTGTGCAATCAACACATATACAACATATTACACATCCAACTCTTACACATCTCAACAATCAACATGACATATTCAACATATCCCTCACACACAACACATTCCCTATGATGCACTCTGGTTCTATGGTCCATACTCGACTGGTGAGGGTTTACATCTCAAATGGACCTCACCAAACTCACACATTAAATCAAATCACTCATTCACACACATAGTTTCTCTCTATGCTTTACACTTTGTGATCACTTCTTTCTCCTACACAAAAATTCAAAACATTTCCGGATGATGCACTCTTTTTATAGTTCATTATTGACTTTAGAGGGCATAAATAAATGAACCTCACATCATTTCATACCCATCCATTCACATTGACTCAGGGGGCACATGGTCCCTATCACACTCACTCTCCATTACATTCCACCTCATCCATCCACAACATGTTGCACATATTTCTGTATTTAGTCTTTCTCACATTTACTTGTTACGTGTCATATTATTACAAATTATAGAAAGATATTATGCGTGTAATTATCTTTATAATAAAAACATTCATGTTCACTTGCTTTCTATTTTTTATCACAAACTCTAGAGATTGATACATGCAACTCGGATGCTTGACACAATACCTATTACGGTCTAGCTGCTTTGCAGCTCCTATGGGCATCCACTTTCGTACACTATTGGTGCTATTCTTTAATTTTTTCATAACATAATATTATATCTAATTATACACAATTTGACATACTTTATATCTTTCTAACATGCTAACGGGTGTTGTATGTGAAAAAAATTATTTTTCAAGATTGTTTCCTTCTATGGTTATTTTTCACATTACTTTTCATTGCTTATCATTGTTTTCCACTATTTGTGGGCTTCGACCTCTATCTTGTGTTTCCACATGCTTACTATTTACATAGTCATAATTGTTTGTCTTGTGACATCGTGAGTGATGTCCCATGTTTGTAACCAACTTTTCTTGGTTTGCATTGTCTTCTTGCATCTTATATTACACATTGTGCGAAGGCTCCGATTGACTCCGTGAAAAGGCAGCGGAAAGCTTGGAATGTATAGAATGTGATTTGTCTACTAGTTCATATTTGATCAGGAGTAGCAATTCTAGTAAGCCTTAGTTCCGAGAGACCATAACTTCTGCACCGTGGCTCCAATTGACTCTATTCAAAAGGCAACGGAAAGCTTGGAATGTGTAGAATGTGATGACTCCGTTCAAAGGCAACGTTTGACCCCGAAATCCGCATTTAAGGGCCCAAATTGTGATTTTATCTTCTTTGTCTAAAAATAGTAAATTCTAAAAATAGTATGTTTCGCAAAATTAGTGCACATGTAAGTCTTGGAAGATGAAACACCTCGTCTCCTCGAGACTCGGTGACCTTCCACATCTTTCTAGGTGTCCTTTCGTATTTATAAAGTATTATAAATACATATGTAACGGAAGAAGAGATAGACATCTCTTGCCGAGAGATAATTGATGTATTTGAATTCTTTGAGTAATTTACATCTCTTTTGAGAGATATTTGTTTTGCAATTCATTTGGCACATTTGTTAATCTGTTCCTTAAGTCTGAAACCCTCGGTTTTGGATCAATATTTTACATGCATGTTTGATTGTAGTAACACTTGTCTCACTAGAAACTTGTTTTCTTGTGTCTTTACTTCTACCAAGAACATGCCCTCCCTCTTGTAGGGATGCATTTTAGCACGATGGTCAGTCCTCCTTTGGGTCGTATAGTCCTCTAATGACATTCCATGCACCCCAAACAAGGGGTAATCATTTGGGTGAATCATTCACTCGATACAACAGTTCACAATCACCATTCACAAAACCAAAGTACTAACACAACAAAGTTATCAGCATTATTCAAGGCTCAGAACTTGAATTCGGTCCTTGACACGTCACATATACTAGCACCCATAACCAAATAGTAGCGCTTGGGTACCCCCTGACCCTTCCTAGATGAGCGTGGTAGGGAAGTTACCCATATTTCTTTAGTAGAACACAACCTACAACACTTTAAATAATTTTTTTATAGGCGAGATAGTCCTTTAGCTCTCACCATTCATACATTACAACTTCTTT